>JBAIAC010000010.1:64154500-65504000 GCA_037349315.1 Chelydra serpentina | reverse complement strand
TATTGTATGAACATTCACTGCTTGACTAATTGGTTGTTCATTGTACTCACTGGTACATAATGTAAGATTATCAGATCACCTAGTTTCTCTCTCTGTAAAAGCCCCCGGCAATAAAATATACACAACCTGTTCTTGACCCTTTTCTGTTACTTTGTGAATGGAATGCAAAGTTCCAGCCTTGAAAGTGTGCATGTTCTCAAACTGTACAATAAAAATCAAGGTCCTTTAAAGACTTGACTAAAAGGTTCCTGACTTTTCTATAATGGGTCCCTTTGTTGATATTATTCACTTCTTTTCATTATATATGTTGGAAGTTTTAGACACAGGAGAATGCCACCACTTTATTTTGCAATATTCGTCAGTGCTGTATTATAATAAAGGTTGTATGGCTTTCTATTTTAGATTACTTTCTGAGTTGCTGAATATATGAATGAAATTTGTGTTTGTTTTACATACACTGGTTGTTTGACAGCTATAAATATTATATCATGAGGTTTTCAAAAACTTTTGATTAAAAAAACAAAACAGTGTACTAGTACTTTTACCCACTATAGCACTGTCTACACTAGGGAACAGATTCACCTTTGAAAATAAGTTAGCAAGATTTTAAACATGATTTTGCATCTAATGTAGACACATGCTTTAAAAAGCACATTAGCTAGTACAGTTAACCCTAGGCTCCACCCATGATTCAAAGGTGATTTTAAAGTTGTTAAAGCATCTCCATGTTAGGTGCAAAGTGATATTTAAAATCATGTAATTAAACACATTTTCAAGCATAACCTATTTTCCTTGTCTACACAAGGCCTAACAGAGTGACTCTGAGATAGAAGAATTATGCACCTACTGTTTCCCCTACCTAAGAATGTTTGATTATTGTGCTTGGTATCCGTCAGCCTGAGGCAAGACAGAAGCTCACCAAAAAGGTTTTCATAGTGGATGATGCTTACATGATCACCCTTTACCCACACTCTTGCTGCTGCCTTAGGGTAATACCTGATTTAATGAATACTTGATATACTTAAGTGAACCAGTGTTCAGTCAAACCAAGCCTATTAAAATGAAACTCTGCTATACTAACCCTTGACCTGTTCTTATTTGCTTGTAGGTTGAGCAGCGTTTTGATAAGAGGAGCTGAAGATTGTCTTTACATGTAGCAAATTTAGAATTTATACTTATGCTAACTGCTAAATGGAAATGTATTTTAACATCTGTAGTTTGAAGAAAAAAATATATATCAAAACCGGAAAGCCTTAAAATAGTACTGTAACAGAGTTCACTCACTGCTTGGGGGCCTCCCTTGGGGCCAGGAATGGTGTAGCACAGGGGTGGGCAAACTACGGCCCGCAGGCCACATCCAGCCCACGGGGCCATCCTGCCCGGCCCCTGAGCTCCCGGCTGGGGAGGCTAGCCTCTCCCCCTTCCTCTTCTATCCTTCCCTCCCGCAGAGCCACACTCTGGGGGGCAGGGCTGCACGTTCCAACTGGGGCGTGCGGCTGCCAGACATGCTGCTCTGAGCGGTGTGGTAAGGGGGCCAGGGCAGGGGGGTTGGATATGGGGCAGAGGGTCTCAGGGGGCAGTCAGAGGACAGGGAACAGGGTGAGGGGTTGGATAAGCATGAGAGTCCCAGGGGGCCTGTCAGGGGGTGGGGGTGTGGATAGGGGTCAGGGCAGTCAGGGGACAGGGAGCAGAGGGGTTGGATAGGGGGTGGGGTCTTGGGGGGTGATTAGGGTCAAGGGGGTCTCAGGAGGGGCAGTCAGGGGACAAGGAGCAGGGGGTTTGGGTGGGTTGGGAATTCTGAGGGGGGTAGTTAGGGGGGTGGGAACTGGGAGGGGGGCAGGGGTGGATAGGGGAACCCTAGTCCCAACCTCAATTCCAGATACCAGCTCAGGGCCCTGTACTGCACAGCTAGGCTGGATCCTCTACTCATATTGCAGTTCTGGGCACCACCTACCTTGCACCTCCTACCTTGCTTCTTTACTTCCCCTCTGGGTCTCCCAGTCTCTTCCCTGATTAGCCAAGGTCTCTCTCAAGCCTCCCTGCCAAGAGAGCTGGCCTCCCCGCTCTTAACTCCCTTTCCTGCTCTAGTTCTCCCCCTGCTGAGTCAGGACTTTGTAGGAGCCTTCTTAATATCTGCACTCTCTTCCCTCCAGCTCTCTTCCCAGCTGTACCTATCATTAGCTAAACCTGGCTCCTTTTTACATATGAATCACCTGATTCTTCTTAGGTGGGGCCCATTTTGTAATCAGGTTGGCTTATCCCGAGGATCTCTAGCCCATGGGACAAGTCACCATATTACAAACACTAAAGGTAAAGAGCTAAAACCTGGACAGTGACTTGGACTACATGCCCAGGCCAGGGAGTTATAATGCCCCAGACACCCCTTAATTCCCCACATGGGTGACTTGGATGTTGGATCCAGATATTCAGTAATAAGCAGGGCTACTTATTGTCTCCTCAGAGAGGAAGAGATAGGGAATGGCAGGAGGCTCTACTCTACACCTAGCTCTGCCTCATTTGTTTTTCAGTTCAGCTAAGCATATTCAGGGATAGGGGTTACTGAATTACTTCTGGTATAGGCTGTCAGTTAATTACTGCCCTCTGCAGCAAGCAAGAAATAGGAGAAGAACTGTGACTCAGGTGTCTCTGTTACTACACCTCTGGCCCCCAGAGATACTCCTGGGATGGTGCATCTCGTGCACCACCCTTTGTTCAGGGCTATGCTTGAAGGCAAAATATATCCTTGAATCTTCTGAACTGAGCTACACTGTATATCTTGTGCATTTTCTGAACTAGCCTAAATAGCATAAGCATCAATTTTTTTTAAGAGAGAGAGCAAGAAGGAAAAACTCCCCCGCTGCCAAGTCTCTTTAAAACTTCCTCACAGCTGTTAAATTGCTTTTGCTACATCTCAACACTGTTACAGCAAATGTCTAAAGAGGCACCTGAGTGCTCCTAACTCACTTTAGCAGCCACTTCTAACTGGCACTTCTGAAAGAGAAGCAGGTTTAACTGAGGCGCTGTTAATTGAGGATTCCCAATCTCAGGGATCTATTCTTCCCTGCAGAATATCAGTATCTTCTATTGTCTTTAATGGAGGTTATTTGTGTCATGCAAGGAAGCATAATGCCCTGGGAGCTTTAATAGGATCATCTTTAACTTGGAAGCTGGGGTAACTATAACTGAGGTCATCCTAACGCAGCTGTCTTGAACTCTAGAGATCTTAACTGAAGACATCTGCCCTTAATTGAAATTAAGGATTTGTCTGTTAACTAAAGCAAAAACAGAACTCCCATTGACTTTAACAGGATCTGGCGGATTTTACCCTGTGTCTTTAACTGAGACATACACATCTGAGAAAGCCCTTAACAAATATGTCTTTAACTGAAATGTCATTGGGGGCAGAAGGGACTACACTGTGGGTACGTCTACACTACAGAATTAGTTCGAAATTATAGAAGTCGATATTTTAAAACCCGAATTTATGGAATGGATTGTGTGTCCCCACTAAAGAGCATTAAGACCATGAGGTCGACGGACTGTGTCCACAGTATCGGGGCTAGCATCGACTTTTGGAGCATTGCATAGCGGGTAGCTATCCCACAGTTCCCACAGTCTCCGCCGCCCATTGGAATTTTGGGTTGCGATCCCAAAGCCTGATGGGGCAGAAAACATTGTCGCTGGTGGTTCTGGGTACATGTCATCAAGCCATCCCCCGTCCCTCCCTCCCTCCATGAAAGCAATCTTTTTTGCACCTTTTTTCCAGATTTTCCGGGTTTGCTACGGCAAGCATGGAGCCTGCTCAGCTCACAATTACTGTATATCTCCAGCGTACGCCTGGATATTAGGTCTAGTGGGGATTCAGTCACAGTGTAATACGGGTAGAGGGATAGCTCAGTGGTCTGAGTGTTGGCCTGCTAAACCCGGAGTTGTGAGTTCAATCCTTGAGGGGGCCATTCCGCCTGAGGCTGGTAGTCGTGGGACTACACAGCATAAGCTCCTTGCCTTCTAACAGCAGATGGTGCAATATGCCATAAATGATCATAGTCGCAGGACTACACAGCAGAAGGTCCTTGCCTTCTAGCTGCAGATTGTGCAATAGGCTTTAAGTTCATCGTACCCTGTGTGCTCCTGGCTGGCCTATGGTGTGGCTTGCCGGGGGTGCTTGGACATAAATAGGAGTGACCAGAGTAACTCTGGTCATTCTCTTTTTCACGTTTTGTTTAAGGGAGATTCAGTACTGCCTGGAACACGGGCAGAGGGATAGCTCAGCGGTCTGGGGTTTCCGGGTTTGCTACGGCAAGCATGGAGCCTGCTCAGCTCACAATTACCATACATCTCCAGTGTACGCCTAGACATTAGGTCTAGTGGGGATTCAGTCGTGCTATAATACGGGCAGAGGGATAGCTCAGCGGTCTGAGCGTTGGCCCGCTAAACCCGGGGTTGCGCGTTATCTCCTGGCCCCCTCAAGGATTAGATGATGGATATCAAGCCTATTGCACCATCTGCTGTTAGAAGGAAAGGAGCCTAACCCTTGCTCCCCCTCCCTCTGAGAAAGCAGCGGAGGGGGGAAGCCCAAAATCCTTTCGTGCCTTTTTTCATGTGGGCACCATATTGCTGACACCATTGTTATCCACCCGCCGCTTCTGTTCTGCTCCCACTCTGCTGTCCTGCAGACACCATACCAGGGAAAGCATGGAGCCTGATCAGATCGCTGCAGCTGTTATCGCCGTTATGAACACCACGCGCATTGTCCAGCAGTATATGGAGAATGAGAACCAGGAGCTGCTACAGCTACAGCAGGCGAGGAGGCGACGGCAATGCCCTGAGGACAGTGATGAGGACATGGACACAGACCTCTCTCAAAAAAGCACCCCCCCCGCAAGGTGGACATCATGGTGGTAATGGGGCTTGTTGATACAGTGGAACGCCGATTCTGGGCCCGGGAAACAAGCACAGACTGGTGGGACCACAAAGTGTTGCAGGTGTGGGACGATCAGCAATGGCTGCGAAACTTTCGCATGCGTAAGGGCACTTTCATGGAACTTTGTGAGTTGCTTTCCCCTGCCCTGAAGCGCCAGAACACCAAGATGAGAGCAGCCCTCACAGTAGAGAAGCGAATGGCGATAGCCCTGTGGAAGCTTGCAACGCCAGACAGCTACCGGTCAGTCACGAATCAATTCGGAGTGGGAAAATCTACAGTGGGGGCTGTGATGCAAGTAGCCAAGGCGATCACAGAGCTGCTGGTACCAAGGGTTGTGACTCTGGGAAATCTGCAGGTCATAGTGGATGGCTTTGCAGCAGTGGGGTTCCTGAACTGTGGTGGGGTGATAGACGGAACCCATATCCCTATCTTGGCACCGGACCACCAAGCCAGCGAGTATATAAACCGAAAGGGTTACTTTTCAATAGTGCTGCAAGTACTGGTGGATCACAAGGGCCGTTTCACCAACATCAACGTGGGATGGCCGGGAAAGGTACATGACTCTCGCATCTTCAGGAACTCTGGTCTGTTTCAGCTGCTGCAGCAAGGGACTTTCTTCCCAGACCAGAAAATAACCATTGGGGATGTTGAGATGCCTATAGTTATCCTTGGGGACCCAGCCTACCCCTTAATGCCATGGCTCATGAAGTCATACACAGGAAGCCTGGACAGTAGTCAGGACCTTTTCAACTATAGGCTGAGCAAGTGAAGAATGGTGGTGGAATGTGCATTTGGGCGTTTAAAGGCTCACTGGTGAAGTTTATTGACTAGGTTAGATCTCAGCTAAACCAATATTCCCATTATTATTACTGCTTGCTGTGCACTCCACAATATCTGTGAGAGTAAGGGGGAGACGTTTATGGCGGGGTAGGAGGTTGAGGCAAATCACCTGGCCGCTGGTTATGCGTAGCCAGACACCAGGGCTATTACAAGAGTACAGCAGGGTGCGCTGCGCGTCAGGGAAGCTTTGAAAACCAGTTTCATGAATGGCCAGGATGCTGTGTGAAAGTTCTGTTTTTCCCCAGTAATGAAAAGCCCCGCCCCTTCATTCATTCTACTTCCCTTTAACCAAACCGCCCTGCCCTCCCCCCCTCGGTCACCGCTTGCAGAGGCAATAAAGTCATTGTTGCTTTAAAATCATGCATTCTTTATTAATTCGTAAAACAAATAGGGGGAACTATGGGAGTAACTGCCACGGTCACTCGGGATGGGTGGTGGAGGAAGGGAAGCACCAGGATGGGTGGTGGAGGAAGGGAAGCACCAGGATGGGTGGTGGAGGAAGGGAAGCACCAGGATGGGTGGTGGAGGAAGGGATGAGGGAAGGACAAGGACACACAGCACTTTAAAACGTATTGAATGCCAGCCTTTTGTTGCTTGGACAGTTCTCTTGGCTTGAGTGGTTGGGTGCACGGAGGCCGCCCAAACGCGTTCTTGGGCATCTCGGGGATGAGGTTATGAGACTCGGGGAGGAGGGCTGCTGGTTACACAGGGGCTGTAGTGGCGGTCTGGGCTCAGGCGGCCTTTCCTGAACCATACGCCTTTCCTCAGCCATAAGCTGGAAGATTTCCATTTGATCCTCCAGTAGCCTCAGAATTGCATCCTGCCTTCTCTCTGCACGCTGACGCCACCTACTCTCTTCATCCCACTGCTGTCTCTCTTCATCCCGCCAGTCATTGTCTTCAGCACGCCACCTGTCCGCGCGATCAAATTCTGCCTTCCTGGACTCCAACAGTGTCTGCCTCCACGCATTCTGCTGGGCAGTTTCAGTGTGGGAGGATTGCATGAGCTCTGAGAACATATCGTCTCGATTCCTTTTTTTTTTTACTTCTAATCTTCGCTAGCCTCTGGGATGGTGATGAAAGGGGTGGCGTTGAAACATTTGCAGCTGTGGGAGGAAACAAACGGGAGAGGAGTAGTTAAAAAGATACATATTAGAGAACAATGCTCCAAACATTACATAGCACATGTGCATTTGGTCCAAGGTTGCACTTTGCCTGTTATATTGAGGGTCTGGCGGTTTGGTGTGAGAGATCACAGAAGCAGGTGCGGCGGGCAACAGAATTCGGCTTGCAGGCAGCCATGGTAAGCCACAGTCTATAGGCTTCTTTAACCTTCATAACATGTGGGAATGGTTTCAAACAGCAACCCCCTCATTTCCCATAACAAACAGCCTTTGGGCTGGCAATTTAAAAAGGGTTGGCAATTGAAAAGGGAGGGGTGGTGGTTTTGGGGTTAACGTGCAGCGCGAACCTAATCGACACCCCTCCGCCCCACACAGACACACATCCAAGATGTTCGCTGTCCCCCCTCCCCCCACCGCGTGGGTCACAGCGGGGAAGATTTCAGTTCAGCTACAGGCAAACAGCCCAGCAGGGACGTACCCCTCTGAATACCCCCTTAATAAAATCCCCCTGTTTGAAACAGGTGACCATGAATGATATCACTCTTCTGAGGATAACACAGACAGATAAAGAACGGATGTTGCTTGAATGCCAGCAAACACCGGGACCATACGCCGCCATGCTTTGCAATGCCATGATTCCAGACTACGTGCTACTGGCCTGGCGTGGTAGAGTGTGTTACCACGGAGCACAGGATAAGGCTGCCCTCCCCAGAAACCTTTTGCACAGGCTTTGGGAGTACATCCAGGAGAGCTTTCTGGAGATGTCCCCAGAGGATTTCCGCTCCATCCCTGAACATGTTAACAAACTTTTCCTGTAGCTGTACTGGCCACGAATTAATCATTAAACACGCTTGTTTATAAAACAGGTATCATTTTCACAGAGGTACACTCATCAGAGGTCCCTTCTCCGGCATCAAGCACGCCTTGGGTGGGTTCGTAGGGTACTAGCTCCAGGGTGACAAAAAGTTCCTGGCTGTCAGGGAAAAGGGCTTCTCCGCTTCCTTGCTGCGTCTGTGCGCTATTTTGAGCATGATTATCATCATCTTCCTCTTCCCAAAGATGCTCCTCGGTGGTTTCTGATGATCCACATACGGAGTCATACCACATGGGTGGGTCAGTACTGGCTGCACCCCCTAGAATGGCATGCAGCTCATCATAAAAGTGGCATGTCTGGGGCTCTGACCCAGAGTGGCTGTTTGCATCTCTGGTTTTTTGGTAGGCTTGCCTCAGCTCCTTAATTTCAACGCGTCCCTGTTGTAGCCTCTGTCCTGCATGCCCTTGGAGACTTTGGCATATATATTGGCATTTTGCCGTTTGGACCGTAGTTCTGCTAGCACGGTTTCGTCTCCCCATACAGCGATCAGATCACGTACCTCATGCTCGGTCCATGCTGGAGCTCGTCTTCGGTTCTAGGACTCCATCATGGTCACCTCTGCTAATGAGATCTGCACTCACCTGCAGCTCACCACGCTGGCCAAACAGGAAATGAAATTCAAAAGTTCGCGGGGCTTTTCCTGTGTACCTGGGCAGAGCATTCGAGCTCAGACTGCTGTCCAGAGCAGTCAAATGTTGCACTGTGGGATAGATCCAGGAGGCCAATACCGTCGAATTGCGTCCTCACTAAGCCTAGATCGATTCGGCAATATCACTTTAAGCGCTAATCCCCTCGTTGGGGGTGGAGTGGCGAGATCGATTTTAAGAGCCCTAGAAGTCAATGTTAATGGCTTCGTCGTGTGGACGGGTGCACAGATCAATCGATATAATTCTAATAAATTTGACCGAAACTCATAGTGTAGACCAGGGCTGTGATGTACATGTGTGAAAAAGCCACATAACTAGTTTTTCCTCTGGGGGTAAGTATAGCTACAGTTAGTGTATATAAGAAATCAATGGGAGCTTTGCCTGAGTAAGGACTGCAGGATCATGCTTGCTGGGATGATGCATACTGTACACATGTTGTACAAAATAGATTTCAAGAATAGATAGAAGAAGAAAATATAGAGAGTTCCTTGAAATAAAAATTGATAATAAACTTACTCAACTTTTTAAGTTGTTTAGGGCTAGACTCTGCCCGTCTTTGTTGGCCAAGCAGGGGAATAAAGGGAGCCCCCCTCCTCCCTTACCATCCCCTCTTGCTTGACCTATCTGGATCCTGGGTCCAGGTCTGGTATGGAGTGCAACTGCTGCTGCTCTCTAGATAGTTTCTTCTGCCAGCAAGAGTGTGGAGATTGTACAGAACCTCGAGTTTGCTTCTCAGCCGCCCCTGCTTCACTAGTCACACTAGCTATCCCAGTATATGCTGCACCCTTTTAATAGCTGCAATAACATACTTCCCCTCAAAAGAAGAAGGATCAAGGGAGGAATTGTGATTATCATTCCTGGGGCTGCTTTTGTGGCAGGGCATTTAAACTCCACCCCCTTCTGAGAGGTGACTCTATTAAGTAATTGATTTTTTTAAAGACAAGGTTGGAAGAGAGGCAGACATACACAAAGGGTGGAATACACAGGACATTAAGAAAATAAGCATATTCTGAAGTGCTCACACAAAATGTGTACTCCCAGTTTCTATACATGAAATGTCAAATGAGTGCACATAGCGCAGGGATCTGCATATAAACATGCAACTTTGATTTTCATGTACACATCAGACCATGCATATATATCGTACATATGAACAGTTAAAAATATGTGCACCATATGTACTGGTAGAGATGCTAAAACAATTCAATAGCTGGCAACATCTACTCAGACCTTCAGTCCACATGACTACTGAATCAAGATCCATGTAATGTGAAGTTACATAGCTTTCATGCAGAAACAATAGGTAGTAGATAAGATACTAAAGAATCCTAGAAATCCTGTTACTTTTTTGATCAATATTGTTCTTTCCAGTAACAGTGCATTAGCTTCTGCATCAGAGTTTATATTTTCATACCCATGACCATGATTTGTAGTGCAGATCATTGATTCTGGAATGCTAAATGTTACTGGTTCTAACAGACAGGGGGCTGGATGTACGCCTTTAAAGTGCCCTTCGTTTAGAAAACTCACTTTGCAGAAATGACAATTCTGGTATTATAAATACAAAGCTTTCACTATTTTCTCTCAGGTGAATAAGTGTTTTTTTGTTTGTTTTCCTGACTAATTTTCTACCTTTGTGTTGCTGCAGCAGTCCATCTTATAGTTAAGAATATTTCTCTTCTTATGAAGAATTTCCCTCATTAGTAGACTTAAATTTACCTCCACTGCACAGGAAAACTGATACTTTAGCATTACATTATTCATATCAAAATTGTGGATGTGAACTGCTGGCTAGTTAAGTGGTATAGGTTGAAGGGTTTTCATTTTGTGGAACATAGGTCCACCTTCTATGGAGAGGAGGGGATCTATAGTTTGGATGTCCTCCAACTTGCTAGGAGAGGGACCAGTCTTCTTAGGGACAGGCTGGCTAGAGTGGTCAGGAGGATGTTAAACTAATAACAAAAGGAGAGTGTTAAAAGGGAAGAAGTGAACACTCCACATAAAATTAAGTTATTAGGAACAAAATTAATCAAGAAATGAAAAAACATGAAAAGAAATCCTGAATTACCTGTACACCAGTGGAATTGGAATTGCTCATTTATAAGTACAGTAGAACCTCAGAGTTACAAACACCAGAGTTACAAACTGACCAGTGAACCACACATCTGGTTTGGAACGGGAAGTGCACAATCAGGCAGCAGCAGAGACAAAAAAAATTAAAAATAAAGAAGAAGCAAGTATAGTATTATTTTGTTAAACATAAACTACTAAAAAATAAAGAGAGAGCAGCATTTTTCTTCTGCATAGTAAAGTTTCAAAGTTGTATTAAATCAATGTTCAGTTGTAAACTTTGGAATGAACAACCATAACATTTTGTTCAGAGTTACAAACATTTCAGAATTATGAACAACCTCCATTTCCGAGGTATTCGTAACTCTGAGGTTCTACTGTATGCATTTGATTTAGCTGATATTACTGAAACCTGATGGAAAGATTCCCATGGTTTGAATATTAAAATCAATTCCTATAACTTACTTAGGAAGGATCAAGTGGGCAAAAGAAGAGGGGGAGTGACTCTCTATATTAAAAATTGCATTACCTCTTTCCGAGTCGCTGATAAGTCAGAGGAAAATGATCTTGATTGCTTATGGATCAATGTCCTAATATAAAAACCACGAGATAGTTGACATCTGCTACAGACCACCAAATCACAACAGGATGACCAGCTCCTTACTCTCCTATCTATAATGTTTGGGGGGGCGGGGGGAAACGCTGTGTGATCACGGGGGACTTCAGTCTGAGTGACACATTCTGGAGGTCTCATGTTGCCACTACTAAAACATCCCTGGAATTTCTCTATATTATAGATGACAACTTCCTAACCCAAAAATTATTGCATCCCACACAGGGGAATTCTATATTAGATCTCATCCTGACTGATAAATAGGGACTATCACAGAACTACAAAATAATGGTAACTTATGTACATGAGATTTGATCACATTTATAATGTGCAAACAGAATAAAGTCCAGACCCATTACAAAATATAGTTCTTTAGATGAGACAATTTCATAAACCTGGAGACCACTATGAGCCAAATCAGCTGGGAGGAAGAATTTAATCAGAAAATAATGAATAACAATTGGAGATACCCCAAAAGTCACAGTCCCACAATGAAAGAAGAAAGCTATATTGGTTAAAAAACAACAACCTGGTTTAGATGGAAAGTGAGTACAGCTATAAAAATAATAATACACACAACAAATGGAAAAAGGGGAAGTGGTTAGTAATTAATATAAAACAAGCTAGGAATTGTAAAAAATGGATAAGGAAAGCAAAGGGACACAAGGAGAAATCTATGGCTTTTGGAGTTAAGGACAACAAGAAGTTTTTAAAGTATATTAGGAACAAAAGGAATCCTAACAATAGTATTGGCCCATTGTTAGATGGAAATGATAGGATTATCAATAGTAATGCAGAAAAGGCAGAAGTGTTGAATGGATTAATAAATAAAGTACAACAGCTTAACCAATGCTATTGCAAAGTGGATAGCTATGGACTGTAGACAACTTAACATTGTAAACTACAGAGGGCTAAGAAATGCTATTCAAATCACATCTTCCAATCAGTCAAATACCTTGTCCTCCTGAGAAACCACAAATACATAGCCTATATCACAAGAAGACTATAAAGTTGGCGCTTCTGAAAACATACACTACTGTTGCTCTGACTGGAGATCACTTGACATCCTTGAGCAATTTTGGAGTCATGATACACCTGATTGATGTTGCATGGACACTGCAGTCGTTTGCTTTTACAGTAACGCATACTGAAGAGAGACATTGTGCAGAAACATGTGTAAGTATTTATTAGATGTTGTGAAAGAATGGAATATTCAAGAAAAGGTAACAACAATTTAATATATATGTAAGCAGAGTCAGGATGAGCTCCACCCTGACATCTGGTGGTGAGTCATGGCAAAGCACACCAGGGGCTGATCTCATTTGCATAGGCACACCCACCCCGCCTAGTACGAATGATAGTGGCTCAAATGGGCACTTTGGGCTGCTGTAGGATCCCCAGTTTTCTGTATTGGGGCAGGAATTTCTGTTATTGGGGCAGGAAGAATAAACTGTTGTTATACTGCTTATGTAAATCATGGACAGTGGAACTGTACTTGGCCTTTTGTCATGATAAAGGGGAACTCACCCTTAGCTAAGCAGCACTTGCCAGCCAAGGGACATGGGTTCCAAAGCCCAGTGGGGGGGGCGAGCGAGCGAGCGACAGGCAGGTATTTGTATCTGGTGGCATGGGCCTTGTTTGAGGGCCCTAAATGTCAATTGCACCTTCTTCTCTCTCCACTATGGAATATCAGAGCTAATTTTGAGTTCCTTAGGAGTCTAATCACAGCTGCTGAGTTGGAATCACTCTGGGCTAAGCGTGCAAATGAGCACGAAGGCTCCCCTAACTACAAGTTGAAATCACTAAAGAGCTGAAATTGTTATGAGCTGAAATCACTGAGCACTGTGTTAAGTAGTGGGGGAGCCAGAAGATAGATTGCTGAGTGGTTGACGGAGCGGAGCTGCTGGCGGAGCAGAGCAGTTGGCGGGACAGCCGGAGCGGAGCTGCTGGCGGAGCAGTTGGCGGGACAGCCGGAGAGGCTTGCGGGACAGCTGAGCGGAGTGACTTGTGGGATGGCTGGCCGAGCGAAGCCCCATGAAGGGACAGGGCAGTCAGCTTCGAGCCACGTAAGGTGCCCCTTACCTCTTCCCTGCCCATTTCTACCCAGACTGGGGGCGGGGGGGGGGGGGGTGTAACACTCTGCAGATGAACTTTTGAACTCTGGGTCTGGACTTTTGGGTTGTGGGACTTTGGGTGATTTTTGGGGTTGCTGGACTCAAGAACCAAAGGGAAAGGACATGGCCAATTTGCTGGGGTGGATCGTTGCTCACAGTGGTTTACAAATCCTAGATGTGGTGTTTCCCCAACAAAATGCCGCATTGTTTCTCTCTGTCATTAAAAGGTTTTTGCTACACTCAGACTCTGTGCTTGCGAGAGGGGAAGTACTGCCTCTTAGAGGCGCCCAGGGGGCGTGATATATATTTGTCCCAGGTCACTGGGTGGGGGCTCGAGCCGGTTTGCATTGTGTTATTGGAATGGAACCCCTAGATACGGAACCCGGCCCTTGTTGCTGCCGACTCTGACTGGCAGAAGGGTTACATATACATCTAGGAACAAAGAATGTAGGCCATACTGACATGATGGGGGACTTTATCCTAGGGACCAGTGAATCTGAAAAAGATTTGAGGATCATGGTAAGTAATCAGCTGAACAAGAGTTCCCAGTGTGACCCTGTGTCCAAAAAGGACTAATGCAATCCTTAAGTAGGATTCTCAATTAGGAGTAGAGAGGTTATTTTACCTGTAATTTTGGCATTGGTGTGACCACTTCTGGAATACTGTGTCCAATTCTGGTGTCATAATTCAATAAGGATGTTGATAAACTGGAGAGAGTATAGAGAGGAACCACAAGAATTATTAAAAGATTAGAAAACACACCTTATAGTGAAAGACTCAAGGAGCTGAATCTATTTAAGTTAACAAAGAGAAGATTAAGGGGTGACTTGATCACAGTCTGTAAGTACCTATATGGGGAACAAATATTTAATAATGGGCTTTGCAGTCTAGCAGAGAAAGGAATAACATGATCCAGTAGCTGGACGTTGAAGCTAGACAGATTTCAGATTGGAAATAAGATGTACATTTTTAACAGTAAGAGAAATTAATCATTGGAACATCTTACCCAGGATCATGGCAGATTCTCCATAAATGACCATTTCTAAATCAAGATTGGATGTTTTTCTGAAAGATATGTTCTAATAATTATTTTGGGGAAATCTAAAGGCCTGTGTTGTAGAGGGGGTCATACTAGATCAGCGGTTCTCAACCGGGAGTCTGCGAGACCTCTCAGCTGAAGCCTGGGCTGCTGACGTCCCTCTCTCGGTAGCAGCCAGGAGTTGCAGGGCTGAAGCCCTGAGCCCCAGCACTACCGTGGGGCTGCAGCCAGGAGCTGCAGGGTTGCAACCCCGAGTCTCAGACTAAAGCCCTGAGCCCTGGTGCCTCAGCAGGGCAGCAGCCGGGAGATGTGGGTCTGAAGCCCAGAGCCCCAGTGCTGCCACTGGGCTGAAGCCAGGAGTTACAGGCTGAATCCCTGACCCCAGTACTGCTGTGGGGCTGCAACCAGGAGGCCCGGACTAAAGCCCCAAGCTTTGGTGCTGCCACGGGGCTGAAGCCAGGAGCCACGGTGCTACTACAGTGCTGAAACTGGGAGCTGTGGGGCTGAAACCCAGAGCCTGCGTGCCCCCACAGGGCTAAAGCTGGGAGCCAGAGCTGAATCCTGGAGCTATGAGACCCAGTGACACCCAGAGGCTAAAGTAGGGATCCACAGTGCTGAAGCTAGCTGGGAGCTGAAACCCAGGGCCCTGTGTCCAGTGAGCTGAAGCCCTGCCCGCCCAGTGGGCTGAAGCTCATGCCCCAGCTTTATGCTCAGAAGGTGGGGCTCAGAATTCCAGGTCAGCCCCTGGGGTAGGGGGTCACCCAGGCTGTAGGTCAGCCTCAACACCATCTGGCCCAGCTGTGGCTCTGGCCCCAGAGACTTTGCATGTGAGGGCTCACTCCTTGGTTTCTGCCCTTGACCCAGTGATTCTGACGCGAGCCTTGCAGGTGAGCTCACTGCCTTTATTGGTTGTAAAGGAGCTATTTCAACAAGAGCAGGACAAGTTACACAGCACAGGGAAAAATGTTGTAAGTGTAAACAACAAAACCAACAGAGCAATGATACCAAACTTCCTTCAACAAGTTCAACCACCATAATGGCTGAAGAACACTGAGGAGGTGATGTGAATAAGAAACATAAAGCCACTATTAACCTCACAAAATTTAGGAAATATGAAGACAGCTATTTGAATTTTGGTTTTATTTGTTCCGGAAGTGGAGATATACCTCAACCGCAGTTTGTAATTTGTGCACAAGTACTGTCAAATTAATGTTTGAAACCCTCCAAATTAAAGGCATTTAATTAAAAAAACATGACATTTGTAAGGATAAGTGCTATCCATTTTTTGAGCAAAAGGCCAAGGAACTGCTTTGTCTAAAGCAGTAATGAAATCCACAACTCCTGCAGATAAAAAGCTTTGTAGGTCATCCTACATAGTAGTGCAGAAAATTGCTAAAACAAAAAAATCACATACGATTGCTGAGATTTTGTTAATGCCATGTGCTATTGAAATAACAAAGGAAGTGTTTGGAGAGAAGGCCAAAGTCAGACAGATCATTTCTGTGTCAGAAGACATAGTTTCTCAGTGTATTGATTGGCTGCACGACAATGATTTTGCTATACAACTAGATGAATCCACAGACATTTCAAAAATGTTTCATTTACTTGCCTATGTTCAGTATGTGTGGAATAAAGAAATAAAGGAAGACTTATTGTTTTGCCAAGACCTAAAGACAACAACAAAGTCAGACAACATTTTCAAACTGTAAGATTTTATAATTTCAGCAGAAATCACCTGGACTAATTGCATTGGGATCTGCACTGATGGAACAGTAGCAAAGCATTCTAGTGTTGTGCAAAAAATAAAAGCCGTTGCACCTTGCGCTATTTAGACACGCTGCTTGTTACACCGAAAAGCGCTTGCTGTAAAAGATATTGAACCAGGTCTTCACTGTGTTCTGAATACAGCGGTAACACTTGTTAATTTTATTAAATCCGTGGTAACAAACTCCAGGTGTTTTTCTGCACTTCATGAGGAGGTGGGTACAGAGCACCATTCCTTGTTCATGCATACAGAGATGGGATGGCTATCGAGAGAGAGAATGCTTGCCTGTATATTTAATCTCAAGGAAGAGTTATCTACTTTCTTAGTTGATAAGAAAACTGAATTTGCTGAAGTGCTGAAAGATGACGTGTGGCTAGCAAAACTGGATTACTTTGCAGACATATTCAGTGAAATGAATCAGCTGAATAAAACTATGCAAGGGGGGGAAACTAATTTTATTGCCTGGCATGAAAAAAATTGAAGCATTCAAAAGAAAATTACAACTCTGGAAAGTTTGTGTCTGTGGGGGCACTGCTGATATGTCTGAGCTCTTACATTCTTTCATTCAGGAATGAAACATTGACTTTGACGTAATTAAACCTCAGCTAGAAGTGCATCTCTCTGGTCTGCTTAACAAATGTAATACTTATTTTCACAAACTCACAACAGAACAAGCTGCTACACACATGTGGACTACAAATCCCTTTAGTGAGAACATTGAAGCTAAACTTCCACCCAATGTTCTATCACAAATGTTAGAAGAGCTCATCGACATTTCATCAGACAGCTCCCTCAGAACCAGGTTCAAAGAAATGCAGCTGGAGACATTTTGGTGAGAGTGTTCCGATGAATACGTCACTGCTTCTTTTGCAGCGCTGAAAGTTTTGATCCCCTTTGGTATCACCTATCTATGTGAAGTTGGATTTTCAGCCATGACATTAAGGAAAACAAAATACCACCAGGATGAACATTGACCATGACATGTGTGTGTGCTTGTCAAACACACCCCCACGTCTTGACAGAATTGTTGATCAGCACCAACAAGTTTCGCATTGAGTAAATAATAAAATATTTGGTTTATTTTTGAGCCTATATTGTCCTGTTTTATATATTTTACATATATATGTGTGTGTGTGTGTTTAACTGCATAACTATCCATTTAATACAACTTTTAATCTATGGGATATGCAGAAAAACTGTTGTGGCACAGATGGGCCTTGGAGTTTTTGTAGCATTTTCAGGGGGCCTCAGAAAGAAAAAGATTGAGAACCCCTTTTGAGAACCACAATGATCCCTTCTGGCCTTGGAATTTATGAAAAGTGCTGAATCATAAATGTAATTTTTCAGGGAACTTTATTATTATAAAGGAAATAAGTGGCTATTTTGCATTTCTCACTTTTTATCTTGGTTCAGATTATCTTCTACCTTTTGGCTTTTAGCAGGTTGAGAGCTGTAATCGGATGGGCCAGAATTTTTAGAGCTGATATATGGTTCAAGCATCTGTTAACTCAGCTTTATGTATTTGCCAATTTCATATATAATGTAAAATAATAGTCCCTTGCTTTAGGTCATGTTTAGACTGCAGATTTCTACTGGAGTGTAAAGGGTTGTTATCCCTGACATAGCTGTGCGAGCAGAAACCTCTAGTGTAAATGTAGTTATAGTGGGAAAACTTAAATTTGACTAGTATAGCTTGTTTCACTCGAGGTCTGCAGTTTATGAGTAATAAGATATACTGGCAAAAGCACATTTTTGCCAGTATAAGCTGCATCCACACTATGAACTCTTTGCTGGTATAGCATACTGGTATAGCACTCCTACTGTACACACTATCTTAGTAGTAACAGAATATAACATGAAACACTGTACAGTGAAATCTGGACCAAGGTCCACGTCCAATTCAGCAGTTTTGTTCAGGAATTAATTAGAGATCACTTCTTTTAGAGAACTGATTTTCTGATCTCTTGGGTGCTCACTTTAAGACAGGTCTTACTACATATGAAATAAATGGGAGTCTTTCCAATGTTTCTCCATATGGATGACTGGCAACACTATGTCTGTGGTATCAAATCAACAAAAGATTTAAATAATAATAATACTGTATCTTACAGGACTTGTGTCTGCTTTGTACAGTTATTTCTCTACAGGCTATGTTACCTTACCAGATTGCTTGTCAAGAGTTGACTATGTCCGGAGGAATAAAGAACCAAATAAAAGCCTTTTAAAAAAATCTTTCCCTGGAATCTGGAAGTAAGTGCTTTAGTATGGGACTACTATGAAGACAAATCAATTGCTTGATTCAACAACTGAATGTGCTCCTTTCAAAATTTACTCTAAACAATGTCACACAGTACCACAAATTGTTTCTCTAGTAATTGTGTAGTGTCATTTAGGACCATGTATTGATTTTAGTAAAACTGAGTCTTCCTAAATTTGTATATTAATCTAACAAACCCATCCCAGAGAAGTTGACCAGTCAATTCACCTC
Source organism: Chelydra serpentina (assembly GCA_037349315.1). Taxonomy (NCBI): domain Eukaryota; kingdom Metazoa; phylum Chordata; order Testudines; family Chelydridae; genus Chelydra; species Chelydra serpentina. The sequence continues at coordinate 65,485,503 of JBAIAC010000010.1, read as the reverse complement.
ACAAACCTGTACTACGGATCTCAGAGAGTGGTAATATGACTTTGATGTCCTGATGGAAAGCTCTTTATTAAATCTTTGATCTACCAGTATACTGGTTTCTTAAAGGACTTGCCCATCCTTCATCTATATCTGCAACACTTGTGGAGCCAGATAATCAAAAAGGACATGATCTGGGCCAAATTACGCATTTTTGTCAAAAAGAAAGAATGCTTTGGAGCCTGTTATCTGCAAGAAGTGTGCGTCTGGAGGCAAGTTAATGAGCATAAATTATATTTGACATCAATACCATTAACTTGTGCTTTTTAGATATGTTGCCAAGGAGAAGCTGCTAGCTTATATGAGTTTTTACACATCTTTCAGCTAAATCAGAGATTTGAATTCAAACCTTTGTCCTCAGGAATTTTATAAAGGTTTGTGGTATTCTCTACAGGGAATAAACCAATTACTAGACTACATTGCTCCATAAAGATGCTCTTAAAAAAACCTGTGAGCTATAGAGCCCAATTCTCTTCTCTTTTACACTGGTGTAATAAGGAGTGAATCAACTAAGACACATTAGTGTAACACCAATGTACAGGACAGGACAATGAAGTCCACAGTCTTGATATTACTCTTCATTTTGCTGATCTTCTTAAAATCATGTAAGTGAAAACAACAGAATGGTAATAACTTTTAAGGGAGATATAGCATTTCATGAAAGTCTCTCTGTAAACTTGAATGGAATATCCTGCCTTTTAGGTTGTTGCTTTGTTAAACATATCATAAGTCATGGAATGCTACAGTCCCCACTATAAAACATGCCAGTACATAATGATCAGAAATGTTGCTGTTGGCCTGTGTTTTCAAGACTGCATCAATCACAAAGAGGGACCCTATTGTACAGAGAGAACTACAAATACACAACAATTCTTTGTTATATATTGAAGAACTTTTTTGCACCTTTCTTTTACAGGTTGGCTGCTACTCTTATTTGACAGAAGTGTAGTCATGTTACTTAATGAACTACTAGAAGGGTCTCTGGTATGCTATACAATAAAATAGATGTGATGGATATTGTATATGCTACATCTCTTATGCTTGGTTTTAAAAATTATTAGGATGCCCGCTTTTTATTGGACAGCCAGCATGAGACACGATAGGCACAAATACTGTATGACTGTGAGTGTGTGAACATATGTGCATGTTTGTCAGGCATCAACATCCTGACCTGCACACATTGATCAACATTACAAAACCAAAATCTACTTTAGCCTGATTTTCTCTGCTCTGTTCATATACACAGATTCAGTGCATTGTTGAAAGACCATACTCAGAGTAGTTTCTCAATGGTTGGCTGTCAGAGTAAGAGGAAATATCAAGTGGGGTTCCATAGAGGTCCATGAGATGGTAAGTCTTTGTGGGTGAGGTAATATCTTTTATTGGACCAAATTCTGTTGGTGAGAAAGACAAGCTTTTGAGCCAACATAAGTTGGTCTAGTGAAAGATATTACCTCACCCACCTCAAATCTCAAATATCCTGGGACCGACACAGCTACAACTACACTGTACACATTGTTTCAGAGTAGCAGCCGTGTTAGTCTGTATCAGCAAAAAGAACAGGAGTACTTGTGGCATCTTAGAGACTAACACATTTATTTGAGCATAAGCTTTTGTGGGCTACAGCCCACTTCATTGGATGCATAGAATGGAACATATAGTAAGAAGATTTTTATACATTCAGAGAACATGAAAAGGTGGAAGTACCCATTCCAACTGTAAGAGGCTAATTAATTAAGAGGAACTGTTATCAGCAGGGGAAAAAGCTTTTGAAGTAATAATCAGGATGGCCCATTTCAGACAGTTGACACAAAGGTTTGAGGATACTTAACTAGGGGAAATAGATTCAATTAGTGTAATGACCAAGCCGCTCCCAGTCTCTGTTCAAACCTAAGTTAATGGTATCTAATGGTTTGCATATTAATTCAAGTTCAGCAGCTTCTCATTGGAGTCTGTTTTTGAAGCTTTTCTGTTGCAAAATTGTGTTGCTCACCCTCTTTCATTGCTACCAGGTTGGGTTGCTCTTAAGGACATCCTGTTTTGTTTTCTTAAATTGTGGCACTTGTCCAAATCTGCGTTTGTGTCCTTCCTCCCACGTCTCTGCCACTTGCTGTGGGAGTTCTGTGCAGAGAGAGCATGTGGGTTCAGTCCCAGAATGGCTCCAGGTCTTTTGAGCTGAGTCAGCTGAACTGAACAATTTTCATTTATATTGGCTTAGTATAAACAGTTTGTCTCCCCATCAGAATTAAACAAAAAAAAAAACCCCTCTAAAAACAACTATTAACATTCAGCTCCACTGGGGTGATGCATGAGTTATCTTGGTGTCCTCCGATACCCCTACTGTAGTCAGAAAGAGCAGGCCGACAAAATTTCCCCGAGGCTGCATTCTCCTCTCTAACAACAGAACAGCTTCTTCTTTGAATGGACTTTAAAGTTTAATCCATATTCTGAAACAAGGTAGGACAGCAGTTGTGCATTCCCCGGACTTCCTGGAAATGATTTTCACAGAATCAAAAAAAAAAAAAAAGACAAAATTACTGGGTCTCAATTTTATGAAGCCAGCGTCAAGAAGATTGATGGGGTCCAGACAGAAAATGTTGTAATGTCGTATATATTAAATTGCTGCAAAACCAAATTCATGTTGGTTTGCAAGGTTTCCACTAACCTACACGACCAGGTTCAAGTAGGAGTGGTTGAAAACTTTCCATCAAAAGTGCTTTCCAATGGAAAATTGAGTTTTTGATTAAACATTTTTTGTGTGAAAAGTGTCTGCTTTCTGCCAAAAAAAAAAGAAGGGAGTTTATATCGTAAAACCAAAACCTTGCAAACTTTTTGTTTTCAGCTACAAACTTTCAATTTTCAGGGTTTTTTTTAATGAAAACTCATAGTTTTACAGAAAGCAGATGCTTTCCATGAAAAATATTATTTTGTCAATCCCATTTCCAGCCAGCTCTTGGTTCAGTCCTTTCAGCTTTATTCAAGCCACGTTCCTGTCCACAGGCATTCTTTTCCTTCAGCTACTCTTTGGTACCCCGTTTTACCTTAAGAAGTTTTCTGGGCTATGTGTGAAAATCTTTCCTGTGGGGAAAGTAGGGAAGCTAGGAACATTGACATCTGTTTAGAGTCTTCCTTCCGGGGATTTGCTTAGGGAGGTGCTAGATGCTAGGTGCTAGGGAGACTGGGCAGAATTTTTTTTTACTTCCCCTATGATTTTTTTCTATTTTGTTGAAAAATTTCTGTATAAAACCAAACTTGAAAACTGAAAATACAGGAGACCCCTGCTATACCGCGCGCCACTATAGCACATATTCGGTATTAGCACGGGGGCTAGCATGGATCCCAAAATAAATGGTGTATATTGGAATTCATGGTAATGCCCCTCCCCATGTTAACACGGTCCCCACGTTAACACGGTACCATGCATGGCTCCCATACCCCGCATTCTAGCGGGGGTGCAGTGTATTCAGTTTTAAACTGACAAAATTTAGTTTTTGGCAACCGAAACCCAAGAATGTTTTAGTTTTTTTTTCTTGAAAAAATCAATTTCAATTGAACCACATTTTTTTCAGTGAGAACTTTTGTGAAAAATATTCAACCTTCTTTACAAATGGCTGCTCCTCCCACCTTCAAACTTTCCTGGGGAGTCAGGATGAGGGATTCACAATTAGGTAAAATCTAAAATCTGGTCCAATTTCACAAATTTGGGCAGACTTTCCGATTTTTACAAACTGTGATAATTGGGGCCTGCTTGGCTTACCCGCTTGACACCCTAGCTGTGGCAAAGTGGATAAACACTTATGAAGTGTTACAATAACCTATAACAATAAAAGTTGATGGGAAAAGGTGCAAAAGGGAGAAAGACTGAATTAGCTTACATTAAAAGGCCTAGTGCGTTAAGATTGTGGCTGGTAAACAAGAGAAGTGTGGGACCAGAAATCAATGGGCCAAAATTGGATGCATCAGAAACTAGGACTAATTGGTGAGCAAAATAATGAGGGGATGGGCTATTCCACGCATTACTCCCATTTGGGGTCCTTAAAAGAAAATACTTTTTGGTGAGGACTGACTTGAAAGAAGGGGAAAGAATGAGCTTCACCATCATGGCTATCACCCCACTTGCTCCTGGGAACCTAGGATCCACTGTAACACTATCGGGCCTTCATCACCCTGATCCTGAAAGATGTTCTGATCCAACAGAGAGAGGGATCCAGATGACACCACCATGTCCACTAGCTCCAGCAGAATCTCAAACACAACCTGGGATATGAGATTTTGTTCACCCCACTTCTCCCCCATCTACCTGTGTCCTTTTCCTTCCCTACCTTATTTCTTCTTTCCTGTCCTGCTTCTTTTCTCCTTCTGTCTAATAAGAATCTGGCTTAGCTGGCCAACATTGCATATTTTGCAACACTGCTGTAAACCTGTGACCAAAGAAACAACTAAAAGCAATGTCCTAAATAGCATGATGTTGGTACAAGTTTTCCAGGTCTCAGAGTTGTGGATTTGACTGTATGCTGTGTCTGTTTCTCCAGCAGTAAGATGGCAAGTAAGAGTTAATAACAAAGAGAAAAGCTGCATTGTCACCCTTTGCTGTTCTTTTCTTTCCCCTCTTTTGTGTTTTGCTTTGTTTTTTAGAAAGTGGAATCGGACTTTAACCAGAGCAACTGCAGCCCACCTCAACTAATTTAGTCTCTTTCCGCCCCCTAGAAAACAGTATTGCCATCATTGATAGCAATTATATTACCATCAGACAGGGTTTTTTCTTTCTAAAGACTCTCTTCAGCTAAAAAAATTAAGGGAACAAAGGACGTTGTTAAAATGAAAGTCTGGCTCTTAGCGCCTTACATTTCAAATGGCTTAACTATTTTTCCTTCTTTTACTGTATATTTAATAAAAGATTTAAAGGATATTTAATGGTGTGTTCGCCATGGTACTATACAGGCTGAGGTCTCAGTATACCAAACTCAAAACCTTGTTTAAAACTGTTTAATGTTGAACAGTGACAGGGTCATGTTAATACCTTTGAGTCTTAGGGCTCATTTATTCCATTGAAGTTAATACAACAGCCCATCCCAAATGTCCCAGTTTTTGCATATTTTGTTTTTGCATAAATTGTGTAATTGTTTCTCACTCTTGCTGCTGTTCCTGAGACAAGAACATAATGACCCACTTTTATAATGAGGATTTCAGCTGTATTGAGTATGGGGTTTTTGTTTTTCACTTTTGTTAAAGTGGTGACGCCATAAATGTGTCTATATTAATGTGTTTTCTTTCCTTTAGGCTGTTGCAAAGAGCAGAGTAGCCATCCTGTAGCAAGCATATATTGTTTTTATTTTGCCGTTTTCTTTTCACACATGATCATGTATCTTTTCTTTAGCCTACTCAAGTCTGGTCAGAGCCCTGTTTTATATTTCCATGTACTGTATAGGATTTCTTTCTCTGGGTAACTCATTTTTTTCCTGAAAAAGTTAAAAATTATGGTTGTATTACCTTTTGGATTTTGAAAGTTCATTCTTTCCTTTTCATGACAACAATCAATAAAGTACGTGTAACATGATGTTGTAGTTCTTATTTCTGGTGACTGCTGAAACAAGCAATTTTTGTAATCTTTGTCTGAGACTGTACTATTGAGATTGCTTTAAGATGACTCATCTGAGCTACTATGTACTTGACACATTGGTCAGTTTGGGATATTTTCTTAGTAAGAATTAAATACTATTGTATCCAGAACAGCGGAAAGAAAGCTAAATTCTCCCTTATTCTGAGATGATAACATTGTGTTAATGTGCTCTGTTTATGGTCTGCATGTTGGAAAGTAGTACAGTTCAGTGTGGTTAGTTAGGACATAGCCCAAGACTGCTTCATCATGCACTGTATTACGGTATTATAGCGAAGCACTGGTAGCAGTTATAATTAAGGTTACACCAATAATTCCATTTTAAGCCCCTATTTCAGGACACTCTTACCTTTCTGAAACTTTAACCTTTCAGGCTGAAATTTAGTCTTTGCCTTTGTCTGAGCCTGAAGGTGATTTTTCTATGTTATTTTTTTAATCTGAGGAAAACTGGTTCATCCATTCTTAAATATGAAGATTGCAGGGGAGAAAGGCCATTTTGTATGTAAATAAATATGTAAAGTATCAACATTATTAAGCATTATTCCAGTGCAGAAGCAACTGGGAGTATGGAATTGAAATATGACATGGTAAGACACATGGCTGGTGAAACAAAGGCAGCGGGGAGACTAAGGGTACGTCTATACTTACCCGTCGCATCGGAGGCGCGGGATCGATGTTCTGGGTTCAATTTATCGCGTCTTGTCTAGACGCGATAAATCGAACCAGGAAGTGCTCCCCCGTCGACGCCGGTAATCCTGCTCTGCGAACGGAGCAGGCGGAGTCGACGGGGGAGCCTGCGTGCCACGTCTGGACCACAGGTAAGTTCGAACTAAGATACTTCGACTTCAGCTACGTTATTAACGTAGCTGAAGTTGCGTATCTTAGCCCAGGGCTACACTAGGGGAGGGGGGTCGATCTACGATACGCAGATTCAGCTACGTGAATAACGTAGCTGAAATCGGCATATCGTAATCGGCTTACCTGACCATGAAGACGGCGGCGCGTCGATCACTGCAGCTCCCCCGTCGACTCCGCTTGCGCCGGTCGATGACGTGGTTTTACGGCGCCGACGGGGAGCGCGATCGGGGATCGATTAAGCGCGTCTTAATGAGACGCGAAAAATCGATCCCCGATAGATCGATTGCTACCCGCCGATCCGGCGGGTAGTGAAGACAAGCCCTTAGTTCGACAGGGGGGGTTAGTGTAGACCTAGCCTAAGGGAGTTAGCCAGTTGAATCTGCAATCAGAGGAAAATGGTATGTTGCCACCATCACTGATAGCTTTTCTTTTGCCTGCATCTGTAAGACTCCTTGCTATTCATATATCCTTCTACCCAGGAATGTGACCTGCATATCCATGCCAGCAAAAGCCAGGCAGAGGGAAGCACCCAGTGTGAGAGAGACATCTGTTGGTGGAGTCCCTCAGGAAGCTAGTAAGAGAGCTGCAGGAAGTCTTGGTTCATCTGCGTTGCATCCAGGAGCTCAAGGACTCCACTGACAGGATACATGTGGAAACATCTCGGGTGGAGGATGCTAGCCAACTATGACTGACCAGAGGAGGGAGGAAATCAGGTGCTGGCCACCTCAGGTAGTACACAATGCTCCTGGGCCCCCATTCATCAAAGTGAAGAACTGGTATGCCATTGGGCATATTTACCTTTGATAGTCAAAGATCAATTATTATTGTTTAATTTATTAATTTGTTCCTAAACTCCTCTGTAGACACTTCTGTCTAGGTCAGTTTCTCAGATTTGTCACCTAAAAAGAATGGCTCCAGTGCGGGAATCTCCCTCACATCCTCTGCAGTGAAAACTGATGCAAAGAATTATTTTAGCTTCTCCACAATGGCCTTGACTTCCTCAATCATTCAGTGGCCCCACTGATTGTTTGGCAGGCAAGACAATATGGCTCTAATTCATAATAGTATCTGTCTATTGCTAGAGAAATCAGCTCTTGAGACCACGTCTTCCTAGGAATAGACCAAATAATTATTTTGCATTTAGATTAGGAATGGCATTTTCTCTTTACTTCTATATGTTCACTTTAAAAATTGAATTTTTAATGGCCTTTTTGGAAATATGAAATGGAATAACTTACAATATCTGTTAGCAATATCCAGAAATAAGCTATTCCCAGAGGGCATATGTTTAAAGTAGGTAAATGATATGATTATATATATTTATACATTAGTATGTATGGACATTTATATATTATAATATACATTACTATATAATTATAACTTAGTATAATATTGTCCAAGAAGTTCAGATAAAATAACAACCCACAGAAATGCTGAGCAAAACTGAAAATGAATCAAAAGGTGTTTAAGGTGCAAGAGAATTTTGATTAGTTTTTCAGAAAAATATATACTTTTTTCATTTTACTATTCCTCTACAGCTACTGTGATTGGAGCTGGAATTATAAAATGCAGGAAAGGCTGTTTCGTAGGGTGGAATTTTAGCTTCAGTGAAATCAGTGACAAAAGTCTCAAAGACTTAAGTGAGATCAGGATTTCATCCATAGTATTTATATCCCTAACAGGAGCAGAAAGCAAAGGGAATCTCTCAAGAAATCTTTGGAAGTGGAAGATCTCCAGCCTAAGGGCCTTGTATTTTAAAGACTTACTGTGACAGGTAGGGTAGATTCCTACAATATCCCTTGAAAAAACCCCGTATTAAATTAAGTTTAAGCATAAGGGAGTGTGTGTGTGTTTGGGGGTGGGGGGAGAGATGTTCTGGCTTAGCAGTCACAGCCAGGCTGAGCTCTGCACACCAGAGACAGTAGCCACCAAGCAGGAGTTGGAGGAATCACAAGAGCCAGGTCTCATAAGCAAGACTCAGGGTCAGTGTCAGGCCAGGGTCAGAGACTAGAAATCAGAGGTAGCATCGGGCCAAAATCAGGAGGCAGGAATCAGGGTTGGGCTCAGGCTGGAGTCACAGACCAGAGATCAAGCAAAGTCTGACATTGCAGCAGACCAAATCCGTGTACCTGTTTAGACAACTTCCTGGAGCAATTCCTGGGGTTATATAGGGCACTTGGTCAACCAGAGGCCTACAGGGTACTGTCACACTGGGACTCTTGGGTGGTACTGCCTGCAGCACCTATCTCCAAAGTACTCTCTGGCTGTTCCTCTGCATGGCCTCCAGATGGCACTGTGGGAGCATCAGCTGTCCCAGGCTGTGTAGAGCCAGGTTCTACTCCTCCCTGGATCCTTACATTAAGTATCTGTGGTGTCCATTGTATTAAAGGTTATGTATTATTGTGGGCCTCGATGATCAAAGTACTATACTGAAGAATGTGATAGACAAGAATGGTCTTTGGAGACAATATATGTGAAGTGGATTTCCTGTGAAACTAATGGGGGAGGTGAATGCAAATTCCCCACCCCTAATTATGCAAACCCCCAGCGTTTGGAAGCTTCATTCTGACGAGAAAGGCCATTGCCTGCTGATTAACTGTTCCCGTAATCTGAAGAGCAAAGGCCCAACCTGTATAAAGGAGAGACAGATGTATTAATGCTTGTACATGTTCAGAGTTAAGGCCGTTATGTATTCATGACCACAGAAAAACACCTTGGTGGGATTTGAAGGACTGATTCCTACAACAAGAGCCCTGTTGCAGATGGGGTGATCTCTGGTAAGCTTATTAGCATGTGTGTAGGTACTGTTATTGTTTTTAATATGTTTTCTCTGGAATGCTTTCACCTTAAGAACATATGTATTTGCTTAGAAAGAGCTTTGTGGTAACTTGTAACTGCTGTCAATTACAGCTGTTCATATCCTTCAAAGCGCAGATGCGGGCCTGTTTGGGCATTCTGGCTTGCTGGGAATACCACAGTGAAGGCAGGGAGCAGTGCAGCCTAGAAAAACCCTGGTCAGGAGGGAGAGAGAGAGAGACAGAGAGAGATGCAAGCCTCTGCCCAAGAAAGGTGATGGCTAGGGAGCCAGAAGCCTGAAAGTGCCTTTTGTGGATCATAGAGGGGGAATACAAGTGCAATTGGCCTCTATTGTGACACTACTAGACATGAGGCTTACTTCAATAATATTGACTGAAGTAAGCACTATCCAGTAGTTTTTGTAGGATCGGGACCTAATTTTGTGCACTCTAAAGCAGTGCTTCTCAGTGAGGTCATGGCATATTGAAAATTTGATTATATTCTAAATAGGCTGACCATACGTACCGTTTTAAACGGGACAGTACCGTTTTTTTCATATTTCCCGGCCGTCCCATCATTTTAATATAAATGTCAATTTTGTCCCGTTTTTAATAAACTATATATAGTTTTTATTTTTTTGTAAAAAACTGAACGCTGGCTTATTGGGGCTGCCCCTCGTCTCCCCGCCAAGCAGCTGAGCGGGGAGACGAGGGGCAGCTTGTTGCGGCTGCCCCTCGTCTCCCCGCCGAGCTGCTGAGCGGGGAGACGAGAGGCGGCTTGTTGCGGCTGCCCCTCATCTCCCCGCCGAGCAGCTGAGCGGGGAGACGAGGGGCGGCTTGTTGCGGCTGCCCCTTGTCTCCCCACCGAGCTGCTGAGCGGGGAGACGAGGGGCGGCTTGTTGCGGCTGCCTCATGTCTCCCCGCCGAGCTGCTGAGCGGGGAGACGAGGGGCGGCTTGTTGCGGTTGCCCCTTGTCTCCCCGTCCCGTTTTTGCCATCCCAATGTCCCGTTTTTGTCTCAAGGAAATATGGTCAGCCTAATTCTAAATCAAAGAAAATCTGGCTCCCTCACTCCCCGCACACTGTTATCCTTCAAGGTGAAGTGTTTTCTGTGAACTTCTCAAAATCCTTACACAAACATTATATAGGCCTGTTGTAATCACTGATATGTTTTGTACTTTACACTAAATGAAAGGGGCTCATGAAACTGTTTCACTTTGAACAAGGGTCACCAACTTGAAAAGTTTGAGAAACACTATTCTAAAAGTCTTGATAGTCTAGAAAGTTTTGGGATGCATATCCAGATACTTAGGTTGTTGTACAAAAAAGAACCCCCGAATCTTCAACAGTATCCTGTTGCTGTATTAATTTGAACATGCATTGTTTGTTATAGACTGTTTGCTATGTTCTCTATTAATTATGAATGTTGAGAAGGTATCTAATTTTTATGTTAATTTTTGGAATTTAAGATTGTTTAAAAGAATAGGCTTTTGCCATCCATTTAAGTATATTATTATTTATGGAGATATGCCTATCTCATAGAACTGGAAGGACCTTGCAAGGTCATTGAGTCCAGTTGCCTGCCTTCACTAGCAAGACCAAGTACTGTCCCCTGATAGATTTGTTTTGCCCCAGATCCCTAAATGACCCCCTCAAGAATTGAACAAACAAGCCTGGGTTTATCGGGCCAATGCTCAAACCACTGAGCTATCCCTCCCCCCAGTGTATAGCATTATACATGCTTTATAATAAGATTTATAAATAGATTTTTCATTTCCAGTAACTGGACTCTTTGCAATCAAATTAAGCTCTTTATGCCACCAATTCATTAAAGGAGTATGTTCTTAAATCCATTCTTATTCAAGCAAGTACTTAAGCACAAGCTGAACTTCAAGTCAATGGGATTGAAACACATGTTTAAATGCTGAGTAGCGGCCTATCCCCTTGAACCCTACAGTCATAAATGTTGCGATCCGTAGCTATGCTGAGGAAGGAACTTTCTTTTTAGAAACAACTAATTGGTATTACATAATTGCCCCAGCTTGTGCACCCTTTCCCAGTCCTCACCCATTCTGTGGTAATCAGGTTTCTGGAAATGAATATCCCTGAAATTCTAACACTAGGGAGGCTCTTCATATCATTTGGGGGAAAGAAATGTTAATGATGCTACAGGGTCTGAAGAAGCTTCTCCTTGAATGATAGCCAGGAAGATGAAATGAGACCCATGTGCACATTATGTCTTGCCATAATGAGTGAATAAGACTCAATCAGTGGTAGAGCCAGATTTTATAACCAGCAAGGGAAGGGGCATGATCCCGCCCTCCATTCACCTGGCAGTGGCAGCTGCTGTCCTGTGGGGCTGTGCCTGGCTTCCCACTCTGTGTGCCGTTACCTAGCATACTGGATCATAGCATCACCTCTCAGTCATGATGGAGGAGTAACCTGGCCAAATTTGAGTTAGTGGTGTTGTGACATGGCGCACGGGATCACAGCGCCACATGACTCCAGGCATCATATTGCAACACCTCGCCCCAGCTCCATGGTATAGGAGCTGCTGCTGCTGAGTGAGTGTAGGGTGGGGCTCTCTTTCCAGCCGGGTGTGAAAATTTGTGTTGTACACCTCTTTTTGTCAATTGCATAATAGGCTTGAAAAGGCACCACTCACATATCTAAAAGCCCTCCCATAGACACTGGACAGTAACTTTTCATAACCTTAATGTACCCATCTAATCCACTGACAGGGGGCCTTCCCCTCATGTGAAAGGCCTTATAGGATTGGTGCTGAATGCTTCCCTGTTGCTTCTGATGGCAAAATATTAGAAAAAATAGGTTATTTATATCTCTGTCTCACATGGGAGAATTACTCCTGGCCTCAGAGGCTGTGAAAGGATCAGATCCAGTATAGGAAGTGGTATGCAGGGATCTCATTCACATGAGTGTTCCCTTTCCTGAGCTGTTCTGCCATCTCCTGCCAGAGAGCTGTTTAAATATTGGACATTATGTAGTAGGTTGACCTTTCCCTTGAGTAGGCTGGCCTGTTGCACAGTCACTATGTGCTGTGTTTGGGAGTTTATATTGTTCATACTTGTTGCAGCTAGTTAGAATCCATAGTGTGCAAACAGATTTTGAAATCAAACTTTCTTCCTCACATAAGGGTAAGTCTGTTATTTATAAGAAAATGAAGTGTATGATGGTAAAATGGATATATACTGCATCTTAATTAGCAGTAAATAAATCTGACTCTAGTTAATTGATCTTTAAATATTTACCAGAGAAATACTCCAGTAATCCAAATCACCACATAACAAGCAATCTGCCATATGTATAATCCGACTCTTTGAAGTAATATCAGAAATGATACAAAGCATGTACGATGTTCCCAACAGCATGGACAGGGTAGACAATATAATACTATATCATTTTGAAGCTAATATATTACATATAATAAGCTGTTAAATGAAACTTACACTTCAAAGGCAATTACTCAGATGTTCAGAATGCCAAACCTGAGGTTTCCTGTGCAACCTTAATTCAGACACTAACCTCATTCTTGATAACAGTGGAACCATGCTAGCTAAAAATTTACCCCTACCCCCAATAATAATAATAATAATTAATAATTAATAATAAAAATCTGTTTTAATCAGACATCCAGAATGGAAAATTGGAGCCAAAATAGTTAAAGTTTGGCAAAGTGCGAACCAATCGAAACAGTCTTATTATAATGGGAAATTGTAAGCCTTAACTACAGCTGATTGAAAAATGAAATATCTGTCCCATTGGGAATTCTACATTTTTATTTTTAGTTTTTTGCTGAAGCAGGATTAAAAGTCAAAACAACACTTTTCATGGAACAAAATCTTCAGGAACTTTTCATTCAGACTTCTTTGAGCAAAACAACAGAAATCAACATTCTCAAGTCAAAATATTTTATTTCATTTTGTTGACCCAAATTGAAACATTTCATCTAGTCAGGTCAACATTAAGCTCAGTGTCTGCCTGAGTTGCCTCAGTGGACTCCCATGAACACTGCAGTGTCTCAGCTAGAGGCAGAAATGCAGTTTCCATCTGTTCAAGGAAAAGGATTCATAGGGAAGAATGACAGCATGAGGGACCTAAAACTACAATGCTAGTGACCCAGGTGGACTCAGATTAATGTTGACCTGACCAACAGTTAACATTTCATTGTGATTTTCCTAATGGAAAATTCCACTGAAATTGATATTTTCCAGTGGAAAATTTGATTTAAGTGAAACCTCATTTCATGATGAAAAATTGTTTTACTCAAAAATTTTTACTCAGCTGCATTCTTACCTATAGGTGGAGCTACCATATTCACTTATAATAATACACAACTTCTCAGGCTTATAAAACAACAATGATTCTTCAGCTTCAGTTGAATTGTGTGTCTCAATTTAGCTGCAAACATTTTCTAGCAACATACTGACCTATAACATTTATGATTCTATCATTGAGATGCACTCTTGCCAGCCATATCAAGAGGAATGTCTCATACACCTAGCTTTTCTTATGTGTTTTTGACTTTGAGTAAGCAAGATACTTAATTGCATGCTCAACTTTAAGCATGCCTTTCACTTCATTGAAATGAATGGGATTTAAGAACATGACTGAAGGTTAAGTGAATCCTTGAGTACTTTGCTGAAACAGGTCCTATAGCAATAACTACAAATATAAGTTCCATCCTTACCTGCACACGCACATGTGAGTGACATTTATCCATCTTAGGTTTCTTAACTTTTTTTTAACATAGTACCATTCAGCATGTATTCAAAAAGAGTATAAAATACACAATATGAAAACAGATTGTTGATATAAATGTTTATGAATATCCCATGTGCACCCAAAGTAGAGACGATCAAATAATACAAAAAATAATTGATTAATTTTTTGCACATAAAATCATAAAATATGTGAGTTCAGCTTGCTGTTATTTCACTCATTATTGTGTATTTGGAAAACATTCATAAATCCAAAAAGTTTCATGAATTGTATCCTAAATTAGTGTTTGTCTGAAAATTCATGCTTGAAGACATTCTTTTTTTGCTTGTTAGTCTTCTACTGTTTAAAATATTCAGCCACGCACTAAGGGCTGGATTCAGCATGGGTGAATAGTCTGCTTTACAATTAAGCCCCTTATTTAAGATAAACAGTACTACTCTCTGAAAGTGTAAGATTAGCAGGGCTTTGGGGGCTTTTCTATTTAAAGATATAAAATAAATAAAGCATGCTAGGGTGCTCTCAAACTGGTTACCTTTAACTATTAATGGTAACGTTTTTAAAATTTGACATGAATTGGTTGTAAGAAATGGCCATCAACTACAGTACATGCTGTAAAGCATGAGAAAATGTACTTTAGAGAAAAAAATTGCACTGATGGGGAATAGTCTAGATGAACTATTGCTACTTTTCCATATCTTATTTTATTTGATTCTATATAACTAAAGAAGAAAAGGTCAAAAGTACAATGCATAAGTAAAAGAGAAGAAATGAGTGTGCACAGCCGTGGGAAGTTATGGAATGAAAAAAAGCACTTTTCTCTCTTATTCTGTATGTTGGCATAGTTCCGACTTTACCAAGTATGTTCTTAATTCAGTTTTTATTCATAGTGAAACTGGTCAAAAAAACAGACTAGTTTGGGGGACTTCTTTTTTGTAAAATATTTCTCATCTGTTGTCCAAAAGATTATGTAATAATATTTTTCTGGCCAAATCTTTTCATCAGTCTATTTGAAAAAGGAGAGGTAAGGACCCTAAGAAAAAAGATGTATTAAAGTACACATTTTTATTCAGAGGGAAACAGGCTAAAACAGGAGATTTAACATAATAGAAACAATTTTAGAAGGCAAACTAAAGCAACCATTTGTATTTGCAATATATTTGCTAACTCTCTCTTAAAAATTTTATGTAATAAGGACTGAAAGGTCAGCAACTGCACTTTATTTCCAGTCCCCAGTCACATGCTCTGCATCAAGATGAAAAAAGTCAATACCCCAGTCACATGAGAGGGGTCAATATTTACTGACTCCAGCAGAGCTGCTACATTTAACACTCTTTTCATCAGGTAGGCGAAGTTATTCTTTTCCAGAATGTTACAATCTCAACTGAGGCCTCATCAGGTTATTATGTTGACCAGGAGACTGATGTAGGCACTTCACTCTTCCCAGTGCTCATTCAAATACAACTTTCCTATGTATATAGCTCACATCCCATCCTTTCCAGAAGAGTCTAACAAATATCTGTAAGTGACTGTTTTCAGTTTATTGCAATAAAATTTTGCTTAGTCTCCCAAGTGAGTGTTTCTGTGCAATAAAATTTGCTGACTGGAATGTCAATTCATTCATTGGCCAATCAGTAAAGTAAGAGTTTGTGGGACCTGTAAAAGCTTCCAGGGAAATAATTTTCAGGGTTACTGATGGCAAGATATGGCCCATTGTTTTAAAAAAAATACTTGAATGTTTTACATTACTCATTTATTTATTTAATTTCCATATTACTATAATTAGGCATTGCCCATCATGGAACAAATAAAGACAGATTACTGGCCCATAAAATGTTGCAGGCTAGGGCCCTGATTCTGCAAAGGCTTATGCAAGTTTTTATTTTTATGCGCTATGAGTAATCCCATTGAAATCAGCAGACCTACATGAGCTAAATATTCACAGTGTGTAAAGTTAAGCACTTGCCTAAATCTGTGCAGGCGCTGGGCCTAGGTAAAGATTTGGATTGCAGGCAGAGAATATAACAAGGGAAGGGAATGCAGAATATGTGGAACAATGTTGAAGAGGATAAAATAACATGGTTACAAGGGAGGCCAGTGCATATGACCTGTTACTTGCAAAAAGTTGTGTATTTTGCCTTATTTTTATAGACTAATAAAAATTGTCCTGATTACATCAGAACTACAATTTATAGGAAACCTGAAAGTAGTGAATTTTGAAAAGGAACATAAAGGAGGAAAGAAAGAAGACATGGAAGACCGGATCAGGAAGACATATATTTCATATGCCCAGAGTCTGCTAATCACATGTTCTGACTTCCACTGGGATCTGCAAATTGAGAGGATTCTATTGTACTAGGACAAATCAGAACAATTATAAAGTTTTTTTCTTTCTTTCTTGTTTTTTCACTAGTAAAGCTTAAGTTAAGCTTTTTGTTTACAAATTGGTAAGCAATTTTGCTTACGGAAGAGACTTTGTATGCTAAGTCCCAGCCCCAAGTGAATTTTATACATGCTAATTATAGTTTCATGAAAAATGAGATAACAAAAGTGCTGACATGCTCTTAATAAAAGTGTGTGGAGAACTAAGATGCCTGAGTTTACAACTTAAGCATTTCTCAAAACTTTGCTCAAGCATGCAAACATTATTAGCTTTGAATAACAGCAGGCCCTTTGGGTCTTGGTAATGTCACCAATATATGTAATCCTGTTATGAAGATTATTTATATTACAATAGCACCTTCTGATCAGGGCCCACTGGACTAGGTATTGTACTTGATATAGTAACAGTCAGCCCTGCCCTGAAGAGATTAAAACTAAATAGACAAGACAGAAAAAAGGAACTTTGTCCCCGTTTTACAGATGTGAAACAGAGGGAGAGAACATACCCAAGGTCACCCAATAACAATGTGAAAGAGCTAGGGACTGAACTTAGATCTCTAGAGTGCCTGGCCTATGTCTTGACTGCATAAGAGTCCCGCCACTCTTCATCACTAAGCTGCTATTTTTCTCTTTTGGTGTTTGTAAAAAGTTAATTCTTCAAACTAAGTTCCTGATTCTACAAACTTTACTCTTGATGAGTAACATTGACTCAAACAAGTACTCCCATTGGCTTTGGTGGAAAAACTGGGTCCTCAGTGAATTAAAGAACGCAGTAAATTAGTATTTAATAAAGCATAATTAGTAGTGCTGTTAGTGAAATTATTCAACATTGGGAATGATGAAACACAAGACAGAACAAAGGCCTTTGCATTAATCATAGCAAATGTGATTATTTTCATTTTTTTAGCTGAATTCAAAACTGCTGTTGGGGTCTGCTGAATGGTGAAATGATGTAGCTGTAGAATGCTGCAGATGTACAGATGAGACCAGATATAATAACTTGGGATAGGAAGGAACCTACGACTAGAGTAAGAAGTCCCCAATTCTATACCTGAGAGATCCCTTTTGCTTGGGCGGATGGGAAGAGAGGAAGCTACCGGTGACCATTTGCAATGATATTTGATCCAGATGAAGCAAATGTGCCAGGGTATCATCCCGGCTATCTTACTGATATAAAGAGTAGCCATTTCTACTGAGATTTCTTCTACTTGAGAGTAGGGATAAAGGACACCAGTAACTGCCACTGAATAGTCTGCTACCACAAGTGGGAAATTAGCTGCCTGCATATTCTGTTGTGCTGGAGCTGGAGGCACATCCCCAGCTTGTGTGCAGAGCGTATTGTTTGTCATGGAGGAAAATGTGTTTACATGAATACACCCATCACTTTGCTGCAGATGCTTTATCCTTGTAATCTGTGTCTTTGCATTCATGGATAAGATCTGGAATGGATATAGTCATAAAAGCAGCACATATTTTACTTCCTAACACATACTTATTTCACTGCCTCTTTAGTGACTGGGATGTGGCATTAAGAGTAACAACAAGCCATACAAAGCTAAATATTTATGAGAAAGTCTAATTTTCTGAATAGCATCTGCTTTTTTATCATGTATGTTTATGTTAGATAAGAGGGAACATGTTTACAGTTAGATGGAAAAGACTCAAAATGTTCTATTTCCCATAAGGGGAATAAATTCTTCCTTTTAATACAGTAGGTGGGAGGCTCTCAATGCCTCCAAGATCACTTAAACAATCACCTTTCTGGCACATCCGCCAGCCCTTACTTAGCTTTGAAAGAAGTGGCTCGCTATTTCTTCAGATGCCTAATCTTTGCTAGTTAGATAGGATGGTGACACATTGAAGCATTTTATGCTCTCAAAATACTTTTCTAGCTCATTGTGTTTGTAGACGTACAAATTGGAGATTCTCAGATCAGCAATATCTTTTTAAAGGCCTGGTATTCACCCAAAACAAAAGAAAATCAGAAATAAAGTTACATCTGGTAAATGTCCTTTATTACACATACAGATTTATACTACTTTAGTCAGAGCAAGTGCAGGATTTACAAATCATTATGTGGTACATACAAATATTGGTCCCAATTCTGCAAATACACGTGTGCTACACTTGACACATATGACTACATGACTAATCCCCCAGATGACAATTGTAAAGTTAAATGTTGTGTGTAAGTCTTTGTGGAATCTGGGGGAAAGGGAATTGGTAACAAACATGTTTCATAACCACCTTTCTAATGTTTGATTTCTGACAATCTTGCTGCTTCTTCTGTATGTGAGAGAAAGCCTGAGAGACTCTGAACCCGAATACCTATTCCAACCCTCACCCTTTAAACTTTGTGGTAGTTTAGAAATGGGTGGCAAAGAAGTGAAAGGAACGAATGAACATCCTACTTATGAAGAGAAATTATTACAGAAAAATCACATTGAAATGACAAATAGAGTCTGCTTGTACTGCAGACGTTTTATACTGAGCTCATGATAACATGTTAATTATAAATAATAGTTACTTCTAAATAATAGCTGCTCCTCACTCTACATAAACACTCACTGACAAGCATTTCAGTTTAAACAAAGACCATAGCTACTTATTTCTTCACATCCTGCTGTAGGCTGCACCATTTACTTAAATCTAACTAAATGTACAAAACAGAAATGCTCCCAGAAAGTGCATTTTAATTTAAAATGGTTAAACAATCACTGCAAGCACACAAGCAAAATGCTTCTGTGTGTGATTCTCTTTGTCATTCAAGAGGGTACGTCTTGGTATTAATATTCCACACCATGCTGTCAGCGGCATCTTTCTTGTGCTCTTCATAAAGTTAGTATTTGGTAACAGAGAAATGCTGAAATGCAAAAGTAGGACAAGAATTTTCTGTCAACACATCCAAGTAGTTAATTCCTAGCTATCTAAGGTATAGGCAACCTTGAGTTAATAGGCAAGATTGGACTTCCATTAAAGCCCATGGAAGATGTCCTGAATACATGGAAAGAAGGACCAAATACCAGGGATGTGGTTTCATTAGCCACAACTTTATTACTTAATTAATCTGGGAACTAACCAGCATTAACTCATAGAGTGCAGGCCATGGTTCCTTCCTGAATCATTTCCACATGATGAACATAAAAACATAAGAACATAAGAATGGCCATACTGGGTCAGACCAAAGGTCCATCCAGTCCAGTATCCTGTCTGCCGACAGTGGACAATGCCAAGTGCCCCCAGAGGGAGTGAACCTAACAGGTAATGATCAAGTGATCTCTCTCCTGCCATCCATCTCCACCCTCTGAGAAACAGAGGCTAGGGACACCATTCCATACCCATCCTGGCTAATAGCCATTAATGGATTTAACCTCCATGAATTTATCTAGTTGTCTTTTAAACCCTGTTATAGTCCTAGCCTTCGCAACCTTCTCAGGCAAGGAGTTCCACAGGTTGACTATGCGCTGTGTGAAGAAGAACTTCCTTTTATTTATTTTAAACCTGCTACCCATTAATTTCATTTGGTGGCCCCTAGTTCTTATATTATGAGAACAAGTAAATAACTTTTCCTTATTCACTTTCCCCACACCACTCATGATTGTATATGCTTCTATCATATCCCCCCTTAGTCTCCTCTTTTCCAAGATGAAAAGTCCTAGCCTCTTTAATCTCTCCTCATATGAGACCCTTTCTAAACCCCTAATCATTTTAGTTGTCCTTCTCTGAACCTTTTCTAATGTCAGTATATCTTTTTTGAGATGAGGAAACCGCAGTATTCAAGATATGGGCATACCATGGATTTATATAAGGGCAATAAGATATTCTCCGTCTTATTCTCTATCCCTTTTTTAATGATTCCTAACATCCTGTTTGCTTTTTTGACTGCCGCTGCACACTGTGTGGACGTCTTCAGAGAACTGTCAACGATGACTGCAATATATTTTTCCTGATTAGTTGTAGCTAAATTAGACCCCATCATATAGTATGTATGGTTGGGGTTATTTTTTCCAATGTGCATTCCTTTACATTTATCCAAATTAAAGTTCATTTGCCATTTTGTTGCCAAATCACTTCATTTTGTGAGATCTTTTTGAAGTTCTTCACAGTCTGCTTTGGTCTTAAGTACCTTGAGCAGTTTAGTATCATCTGCAAACATTGCCACTTCACTGTTTACCCCTTTCTCCAGATCATTTATGAATAAGTTGAAGAGGATTGGTCCTAGAACTGACCCTTGGGGAACACCACTAGTAACCCCTCTTCATTCTGAAAATTTACCATTTATTCCTACCCATTGTTCCCTGTCTTTTAGCCAGTTCTCAATCGAAGAAAGGACCTTCCCTCTTATCCCATGACAACTTAATTTACGTAAGAGCCTTTGGTGAGGGACCTTGATGGATAGCTGCTGTCAGCCCCCCAATGCTGCACGTTTGTCCCAGACCATTTCTGGGATCCCACTTTTTCCCCTCTTATGAGGGTTAAGATAGTGTGACCAGATGTCCTGTTTTTAAAGGGACAGTCCCTTTTTTGGGGACTTTTTCTTATATAGGCCCCTATTATCCCCCACCCCCTGTCCCGTTTTTTAACAGTTGCTATCTGGTAACCCTAGTTAAGGGGCTGTAGAAAGGGGCTTGTCTTCTCACCCTACAGACAGTAGGAGCTCCAGCCCATTCTCCAGCTTCTTTAGGGGATGCCTTCCCCTAAATCCACTTCCAATCCCAGTTTATCAGGGAACCAGACCTCCATGGGACAATTACGGCACTGGGCACCTGTCACAAGGAGGCACCAGCTTGACTGCCTCCTCCAGCCATGTTCCCAGATAGCTAACATTCCTTCCCTACCATCAGCCAATATCGTATCTGCTGCCTGGTTGGAGAGGTCTACTCCATCATCCTTGAGTAACTCAGGTACCAAATATGGCATTTTTGGTGGGTAATTGCTTATTCTCACCGTTCCCGCATATCTTCTTGTTAACCCAGAGAGGTCTGGATTCGGTTGCAGCCTTTCAGACCAGTTTAAAGTCAAATCTTCCCTAAATCTCTCTGCGCTGTGATGATTTAGTCAACACCCTTAGAAAATCTCAAATCATTGTACCCAGGTGTACAATAGTCATTTCAGATGGCTGCTTTCTGTCTGTCAAAGACTGTAAGAAGGAGCTACAGCTGGTTCCAAGGCATGCCACTCTTGCCAAGCCAATTCAGATTCATCTCTCCATGAAGCCCCAGCTCTGAGCCTTCAGGGGAACTGGCTGCCTATATGTGGGCCCAGTGTCCACAGATCCAAACAGCAATTCTCATGACCTGCTTCCTTGTTCCCTGTAGAGTGCCCTTCCATCCAGACCAGCTCAGAGCAGCCTCACTGCTGAGAACATCCAGGGGGAACCAGCCTCCATTGACAGGCATAACCCATTGGACTCCTGTTCCTAGCAATACGGTGGATGTAACCACACAACTGCCAAATGAATGGGATCCCACTTCAGCAGGGGGACCTCATTAATACATATTCCTTGGCATTACCACAAAATGACGTGTCCTTTCCCTGTGAAGCAAGAGTGTCACCTATACTAGGCAACTCTACTGCTCTGGTTGGGCAAATCCCAGCCTCCCGACATGTTTGTAGTATTATGACTCACCTTGCCATCCCTTAATTGTTTTCTATCGCTTGGAAAGTCAGGGTGTCAGATCTCTCTCCCATTGAAGATCCCTAAATTCCAAAGCTCTATCTAAATCATTCATGGCTGAATGCCTTATTAACCCTGATAGAAACCAGTCCTCCTACCCATGCCACCACAGATTGTAGTATGAAATTCTGAGAGAGCATGTCCTCTGCTCTCAAGTGGAGTAGACTACATTCCTCCACGCTCCTAATATTCACCTGAATGGTCAAGATGCTAGTTGTTTTGCACAAACACAAAACTGGTCAATCAACAACCAAACTTCCAGAGGTCTAATTGTGCCCAATGGGCTCCGTGCTGGATCCCGACACAGGTCTCAAATTCTGTCCAGCTTATATTCTGAGTGACTTGAAGAACTGGCCATTATCAGTGCAGACCACTGCCAGAATTGCTTTTCTCACCCAATTTCATTCTTGCATGTAGTCACTGCCATTAGGACAGGAAAAAAGCTTCTATAGGGTTATGTTCCTCTCCCAGATCCAGTGAGCATAGCTTGCCCTGGTGGAAACCCCAAACGTATTCAAATCAGCTTTCAGCTCCAACTCTGGCATCTGATCTTCCCTTCCCTTATGGCACTGATTCAGGGATTGTCCAACACTCAGGAAATTCTCTATGTCTTAATTTTCCCATCTGGCAGTGAATGAGAAGGCTGCAAACTGCCAAGTGAAAAATACCCATCCCTAGGGCATATGAAATTGAAGATGGCCAAGCTTGTAGTTCATGCAAAGTGTTTTTCTTGAATGCCACAGCTCTCCTAGCCAACTTCTTCAATCCTGCCAGTTTTTTAACAGTGAGTAGAGATACCTGCCTGTCTCTAAGTCAGTTTCCAGACAAGCCAGTCTGATGAGGGGGATGGGGCTCTCTGTGTTTCATTTGCTGGCAGTACTCCTAGTCTACCAGCCAATGTGCAATGAAATCTGTAGGCTTGTATCCTCTCTTGAATCCAGCCTTGATATGTATCCAGGTGGCTCACCATCTGCAAATGTTGTCATAACCAAGCTGTAACACATGGGCTCCAGTTACCCAGTGTCAGATTGGGAAAGGACTTATGGCATGCCCACTCTGTGAGTCTGTCTCTACCCTTAGACAGGGAGGAAGGAGGAATGAGAAAACCATCTCCCCTCTTTGGGATAACCATATATTCCTTCCACAGGGATAAATTCCTTCCTCTGCCCTCTCTCCATGTGGGCTGTGAGTCAGCATGCCCCTCATCACTCCCCTCCCAGTTTCAGAAGGAGGGGAGAATCTTAATGGAACCACTGCCCTTTTTCCCCCACCAGTCCAAGCTATCTTCCCCCCTCCACCCCTCTGCCCTGAGGTTGCAGGGTTTGCATTTTGCCATGTTCTTCAGTCAGACTAGGATCAGGACCACTATATCAGGAGAAGGCCAAGAGGAAAAACATTAATGTTCAATCAATGAACTGTTTGATTTGTATAGTCCTATGACTTTAAATCTCCAGGCTTAGGTTTTCATTACAGGCAAAATAATCACTAATGTTCTTCTCCTATATCAATTGATCAACTCTAGGTAATAACTTGTCTGTCTCAGGCAAGAGTTCATTTGATTCCTAGTATCAGTATCACAGTTACTATGCAAATACAATAAACTATCATGTCTGATATTTCATAAATATTACTGATAAACTATGTAATATATATTTTGTAATCTTTTCCTATGGGAGCTTCTAAATATATTCATCCTGCCTTTTTTTCAGTGCCAAGGAAAGGACAGCAGTGGTGTCTTATCAAGACACTGCAAAGCTACATTTGCTTTTACAAATGCAGATGCAAAGATTATTTGAATTCATACAGTAATAAAAGGTTAAAAAAAGCTAAACCTCTAATGATCCATTTAAATAAGGATATGAGTAATATTTAAAACTTTGCTGTATATGACCTTGACAGACAGCCAATGCAGAACATCACAGAGGAATATACAATGAAATCAATGTGGAAAGGAGAGAGGGTTGGGTATTTTTTAACATATATTACTGCTAGGAGATTTTTCTGTTGATTTCCTTCATTCTCGGTGGGAAAACTGGTTCAGATCAAATAAAAGCTAAGGCTCCCATATCCATGTGGATAGACCCTTGTCGACATGCAGGGCTCTATTGTCTTGAATAGGACTCTAAAGGCATCAGGGAGGATCTGATTGCAGCTTTATAGCACCTACCTTCACCCCAAATTCAAGCTCAACAAAAACTATTTGCAGTTTGAAAAGGACCTGTTCACTTTTAAAACCAAAGTGATATTGTTAGAAGAAGATATATTATGTTTGCACAGCTTTCTTCTTGCAGACAGTGGCCAGGACTAAAAGCAACAGCGATAAATATTGCTGTATGGGAAAAGCTGTTCAATATCTATCTAAGGGACTTATATGGTTCCCATTACCGTAGCATCTGAGCACCTCATAATCTTTAATGTGTATACCCTCATAACACCCCTGCGAGGTAAAGGTCACAAGATTCTCATGTAATTTGTGGTTGACCCCAATATAAATACAGAAGCAGTCTCTCTGTGTGAAATTCACTCATCATGGTACCAGGGGCTAGAACAAGCTCTTTTCCACCACGTAAGCCCCATATAGAGCTAAGCCACAGATACCTTAATTGAAGTGACAACACAAGTACAAAGTCTACAGAAAGGTTGTCTTACTGGCACTGCGGATAGGAGGCTGGGGGCAGGTCGGGAAAGGGCCAAAGGATTCATCTTTATGTAGTGGCTGCTACAAGTGGCATGGAGGGGCTGGGATTGCTACTTTCATCCAGCCGGCTGAAGTGATGGTCCTGAAGCACTGGAATCCCCCATAGTCTTGCCTTGGATTTTGAGAGGCGAGGTTCACTTCTCCAACTCACCCACTCTTGTTTCACATACAGCCTGACTACTCGAGGCTTTTGTGAGAGAAATAGATTCAGCATAAATGAAAAGCTAAAATGTGATGCAGTAAACTGGAGATGAATATTTATGAGTACATTTGATTTCCACTCACGCCCACCATATAATCGCTTCAGCTACGAAAGTCTCTGTGAAGGTCTAATCTTTAAGGTCCTCAAAATGCTCTCAGAAATGATCAGTTACAAATTTTAAAAAGCACCTTGTGTACTTGTATTAGCAACTCACCATACACTGTAACAAGAAGATGTTGCTATAGAAACACCCTCCTTAATACTTTAACCATTCACTGCTGGCTCTGAAGAGACATGGAGGAGCCTGCATAATGACTGCTAACCCATGTGTCATTTAAAAATTACACAATTTCCATTCAAAGCAATCAAAACTTTTTTAAAAAATCTATCAAGGATGCAAGCACTTTGCTGCATTTCAATCGAAACCTCTTCTGACAGTCAAAACTCTACTGGTTTTCATTATTTTTCTCTGTGCCTGTTTGAGGTGTTCAGATGCCATAGTAATGGGCACAGTACAAGAGACCAAATAGACTAGAATAGAGTTAGTTGACTGGCCAGGCAAGTCTTATTAACAAACTGATAAAATAGTTTGGGATCATTTGCCTTTAGAGTGGGTAAGAGAACATTTGGTTTTTCATTGAGAGAGTTTTTATATACAATATTTCCTTGCCTGCATCTTGTTCTACTTGTTGAAACGTTCACTGAAATGTAGATGAATTTAAAGGGCTGAGTGTTGCTTCCTTTGAATAAGTCCTTCTTGAAACTGAAAGAAGTGCATTAACTTTTTTGATCCCCTAAATATTTGAAGGATTTTTTTATTCCTCAGATTCCAATTAAAAAACGGGTTTGATAGAAACATTTTTTGAAAAATTGCACCTCAAACTTTTCTGTAGAGTATACACTGTATAGCATCAAATTGTTCCTTCACCAGTAAGGATTTTATCTATTTATGTATTATTATTATTATTATTAATAATAATAATAATTATTATTATTATTATTATTTTATTTGTAATACAAATGCCTAGAAGTCCCAACTAAGGTTCGGGACCCTCTATGTTAGTCATTATATAGATGTATAGCAAGAGTAAGTCCTGTTTTGCAATAGGTGCAATAAACACAGGATGGGAGAGGAAACAGGCACAGAGATTTGCCCACAGTGACACAGCAAGTCAGAGTCAGGAACAGAACCAAACCTCTCTCAGGCCCAGGTGATTATTCTGTTCAGTAGACTATTACCTCTCCAGATTACCTCCTCCTTTTCTTAAAAGGGTATGATGTTGTACTTTTAAGCGTACAAAAGAATATTCATTTTTGTCCTCAAGAGGTGTATGGAGAAAAGCACTGATCTACAATCAACCTGCTATAGGCTTGGTGCCTGCAGTAGGGGTTTTAGGCAACATTTCCCCACTATTGCTAATACCAGCGCAGCTTCACTAGTGGTAATACTGTTGGAAATCCTTGTATAGACAATGCTAGTGTCATTATTTTTATGGTGTGTCATTTAATACCTATTCAAAGCAGGTGCAAACAATATAGGTGTTAAAAATGACAGCAGCCATAGGATCTCTGGGTAGGCTGGCAGCCCCAGTATGGTTACTCCTTCAGATAAATCTTTTCCCAAAAACTCTAATATAGATCACCAGGAGAGACTTTTTTGTCTTTACTTGTTAGATTCAGGAAGCAGCCTTTTATCTGATGCAACAGAAGTGTTCCACTACTTTTTTCTCTGCATTCTCCTTATATTTTTCCTCTCTCTGTGTCTCTCTCTCCCCGCATTCCTGAGATATAAGGTATGACTACAGTACAAAAAAATACCAATATGTGTTTTTACCTGTTGTTAGCTCATTTGGATTAAAATAGCAATGAAGACAGGGGAGTGAGGTCAGGGGCTTGCCCCGCTCTGCGCGTCTCCCAGGAAGCAGCCAGCATGACCTCCCTCTGGCTCCTATGTAGTACGCAGAGGCGTGGCCAAGCAGCTCTGCACACTGCCTCATCCGCAGGCGTCGCCCTCGCAGCTCCCATTGCCTGTGGTTCCTGGGCATTCATGGCCTGCCATATAATCTCCATATCCCGATGTGGCCAGGGCCGGCGCTTCCATTAGGCGACCCTAGGCAGTCGCCTAGGGCGTCAGGATTTGGGGGGGTGGCATTTCGGCGCCCTTGGCGGAATTTCGGCGGCGACTTATTTCCCGGCGGCGATTCGGCGGCGGCTTCAGAGGAGGAGCTGCCGCCGAAGCGCCGCCGATTACTGCGGAGGAGCACTGCCACCTAGGGCGGCAAAAGTCCTGGCGCTGCTCCTGGATGTGGCCCTCAGGCTAAAGGTTTGCCCACCTCTCACCTATACTTTGCTCTTCCCTGCTGAAGAGTTGTCTTCTGAGAGGAAACCTTTTACCCAGCATGGTTTTCTGGTGAGTGGCCCCTTAGAGTTTTCTGAGGCAAGCAGCTACAGTATTCTAAAGTAGTCAGTTTGCAATTGGCGGCTGCTAGCTGCCTACCACTTTCTTCTAGTTGTCTGGTACTTTTATTATCAGATTAATCAATCTGATCAATAAAAGTATTCTTAACTTTTGTTGTTTTCAGCTTTTTTGTTTGTTATCCCTGAGAAGATGTCACATTTTCACAAGTCCCTTATTGTTTTTCTTTTCTCTTGTTATGGTGAAAAGTTCTGAAAATAAGAAATGGGCTGTCCCTCACCCCATATTTAATTAAAAATGCCAAATGAACTATTGTTCTCAAAGTATTTTTGTCAATGCATAGACCTGGAACATCAAAATGTATTAGCTGGATCAGTGCTTTTAGCAGACCTTGCAAGATTTACAGGATGGAAGTCTTTAATTTAAAACAGACCATTTACCCAATTCTAATGTGTCTCACAGTATCATAAAGTAACTCAGAAATTAGCTGGTCTTCTGACAGCAACTGCTTCTGTAATTTTATCTTTAAATGTGTTTCTTCATATTAAATAAATAACCCCATACAGAACATTTACAGGATGCACGTGCGGGCAGAAGAGGAAAGAAGGAACTTTTTCTTTTTAAAAATAATTTATTTTTTCATCACTAAAATTACTGTATGTCTAGCTGGTTATTATATGGTAAATAGGACAATACAGTGTAGCTATTTACGTAATAATTACATGATTTTGAAGGTTAATTGGTAATAAAATTTGAAATGTCCAAGCTGTTCCAATCATAATTGTTATAGCATTTTCAGAATAAAGATCTCATAAGTAGTGAACTGCAACAGACGTCCCACTTTTGCTGCAGTTCATCTCAGGAGGTCTGGCAATCTCTGTTGGGCCATCTGTCATATTCAGATCAGGTCAGATATGGATTTTTCACAGAGAGCTGGGGGAGAGAAGTAGGGCAATGAATTCTGGGGCACTCCTGAGTGGGGAAAGTCAAAACCTGTTAGAGATTGGAAAAGGGCAGATGCAGAAGCAGAGGAATTGCCAATACTGAAATTCCTCACATAAAATTTTTCCACAACTGGCTGTTTGTTGAAGCCAGATCAAAGGAACTGTGGATTATGGGTCTTGATTGGGATTTGGGAGGTTAGGGGGATAGCTAGGAAAAAGGAATTAGGAGTAGTAGAGAGGGAACTGAGAGTCATTGTAATGAAGGGACCCAGTCAAAATAAAGGAGAAAAATCTCACTGGGTTGAGAAGAGAGAGTGAAGTCTGAAAAGGAAGTGGGAGGAAGAAAGAATTCAGAGGCTTGGATGACTTTCAGATAAGCATTCGGCTTCTCCTGGTCTTATCAGAGCTGACCTCTCTCAACCTTTTGCCACTTGCCCAGTGCTAATTGTTACACTGCAGCTTCAGAGACAGAACCAATTAGACCTTTATCCTGTTATTCCACAGTGTTTATTAAGTAATTACATGTTGAATAGTGACAGTGTGAATATTTCACAATTTAACATGGCTATTGTAGATTTAGCTTCACCTAAAGAAAGAACTTCTGTAATAGCCACATATTCATTAATTTTTGCACTAAGATGCACTACTGATGTACAACATTTAGACCACAAGCACGAGAAATGTACAATATTTACACTGCCACTGGAAATTATAATAATGAAATAATTCCATTAGCTAAATTCAAATAATGAGAAACTAGAGAGCTCTCTTTAATTGGGAGTATGCATTTAAGAATAGTTTATGAATCCATTTGTTTATGGATTCATAAATTTTATGAATCCAATGGTTCCCCTGAGGCCTTCTAGATGCCTCAGGGAAACCATTTTTTTATGTGATTCACTGTCCAATAATAAAAAGCTACCTTTTCAGACTCTATTAATGACAGTGAGTTTTAACTTTGTATCTTATCTTTATATGCATATACTTTATATGCATGTATATGCATTGTATCTTATCTTTATACGCATGTACTTCTTTCTGTATGTGCCTTCTCTCTGCAAGCAGTATTGTCCAGCTCAGAAAAAGAACTTTTATTATTTCAACTAAAAACATCGAAAGTTTGCTCTTATCTTTCTCTTCTTCAACTTAGAACAAAATAGTTTGCTAGTAGGAGACCAAGGGAATGCCTTAGACATAACAAAACAATAAAATAAAACCCCAAACCCTAAATAGCTGAAGGAATAAAAAATCTGGGCATTAGCCATTAGGGATGCTTCATAATGGCATTGTTATGTTAAGCCATTGTGGGTATGTCTACATTGCAGATAGGAATGCACTTCCCCGGCTGGAAAGACAAACTTGCACTAGCTTGCCTTGATCTAACATGTTAAAAATAGTAATGTGGGTGTTGTGGCTCTCAGGGAGACTCAGGCTAGCCACCCAAGCTCAGACCCAGGCAGTCAGGTCAGCTCAAGCTGAGCTAGCACGAGTTTGTCTATCCAGGCTGGGATGCTCGCTGCCAGCTACAGTGTAGACGAGGGGTCGGCAACCTTTCAGAAGTGGTGTGCCGAGTCTTCATTTACTCACTCTAATGTAAGGTTTCGCATGCCAGTAATACATGTTAACGTTTTTAGAAGGTCTCTTTCTATAAGTCTATAATATATAACTAAACTATTGTTGTATATAAAGTAAATAAGGTTTTTAAGATGTTTAAGAAGCTTCATTTATAATTAAATTAAAATGCAGACTGCCACCCCACCCCCCGCCACCAGAACTGTGGCCAGGACCTGGGCAGTGTGAGTGCCACTGAAAACCAGCTTGTGTGCCGCCTTCGGCACGCGTGCCATAGGTTGCCTACCCCTGGTGTAGACATATCCTGGGTTGACTAAACTAAAATGTGCAACATATCTTGCCTTTAAGTATGTTCAGCTTAAAGTCTGAATTTGAGACTTTGATTCCATAGTCTGGGTAACCTCTGTTTCAAGCACAGTTACTACAAAATATTGTTTCCAATTCATATAATTCTGTTCTGCTGTTAACAGTTATATTGCTCATCTATGAGCAGCTGTACAAAGTCATAAACAATATTTAAATAAACTTTGTCCAAAATCATTCAGACAACCATCCATCCTGATGAAACAAAAGAAGATCAAAGAAAGAAAGAAAGAAAGAAAGGTTGCCTCAGCTAGACTTTACTTTCATTAATTACACTACTACATCAGAAATACCCATTCCAGAGTTCTTCTAAACCTAATTCCCCACAGTGTCATACCTACACTGCTCAGAATTACATCATAACTGAATGGGCAGGCAGAAATATGGGCACTGTGCACACACACGTATAGCATTCTTTGTAATTATAGCTATAATTGTTCTTTGACATTAAGAAGTGACCTCAATGATGTCAATAAAATGGAAGGATTTCCATTGATTCCAGGAGGCTTTGGATCAGGGCCTGATTGCCTAAATCAACTGTCAGTCAACAGTGTAAATTCCAAGATACTTGAATGATTTACAAAGTATCTCTGATCATTGTACAGGGAACAACCAGGCTCTGTTGTAAGATAAAATATTCAATTATTTATAAGAAAATGTGTGATCTCTCTACAGCATCTCACCTAGTGCTAAAGCATGCACAATCCCAATGTGATATTCTTCTCACCTTGCAAGCGACATGAATAGGAGTTCAGTGCAGGAAAAGTGAGAGCGATACTGGAGATGACACGTGCCAGACAGATCAAAGAGGATAATTTGGCCTGTAGTCTTCTGATTTTGCAAAACTCACATTAAATGTGCATGTGCCAGAACGCTCACCCAATGTGTGCAAAGAGCAGGTACAATATTGATGGAAACAAAAAAGAAAAGACTAAGGGTTAAATCGTGGCATATGTGTAAGATGAGGAAGACTGCTCCCCAGAGTGTTTGGTGACTCTGCCTTGTTCCAACACTTCACTACTTCCTTTTCAGTATCCTACTCCATGGGGCAAGGATTGTGGCCAGTAGCATAGCCAGGGGGGGAGCAGGGGGAGCGGCCGCTCCCCCTGTGAGGAGAAGCGGCGCTAAGGCGCCGCCTGAGCCCGGCTGCAGGAGCCGGGCTTGGGGGGCACTTTAAAGGGCTCGCAGCTCCCCGCAGTGGCAGGAGCCACCGGCCTTTTAAAGCGCCTCCCCCCCAGCCCGGCGGAAAGCCGTGGGCCCTTTAAAGCGCCCCTCCCAGCCCCGCTGCCGGAGCTGGGCTGGGGGTGGGTGCGCTTTAAAAGGCCGGCGGCTCCTGCCGCTGCGGGGAGCCGCTGGCCCTTTAAAGCACCCCCCGCAGCCCCACTGCCGGAGCCGGGCTCGGGTGGGGATTTAAAAGGCCCGGGGGCTCCGCAGCGGCTGGAGCCCCGGGCCCTTTAAAGCACCACCGGGTGAGTACAGGAGGAGTGGGGAGGCACCTTTTTATAGCGCCGCTCCCCCTGTGCTCTAAACCTGGCTACGCCACTGATTGTGGACAGGAAGTCCTGCATTTTCCACAGTGCAAAGGCAGTGTTGCCAACCTTGTGATTTCATCATGAGTCCCATGATATCTAATGTTTTTATTCAAGCCCAGATCTTGAAGTTACGTCTTAGCTTTCTTTCTTTCTTTCTTTCTTTCTTTCTTTCTTTCTTTCTTTCTTTCTTTCTTTCTTTCTTTCTTTCTTTCTTTCTTTCTTTCTTTCTTTCTTTCTTTCTTTTACTAGCTGTATTTGCTGACATTTTTCACACAGCTCTGGGTGGCAGTGCTGATAGGGACCTAGTACACTCAACAGAGACAGATTTTAGTCAGTTAACTTCTGTGAGGGACCCCAAGTCCTAACCTTTCCTCTATTTACTCCATTTCCTATTCTACCACCTGCAGCACTATAAACAGAAAAGACTTGCGTGACGGAAGCCATCTGTACAGTAACTCATCTTGTCAAAGTGCTGAAGAGCTGTTCCATTCAAGTGGTATCAACGTCTTCCAACTTACTGTGTATTTTTCTTATTGCTAAAAACAATCCCAAGCATTCTTTTTGGCAGATTAGTAAGGAATTCAAGTAGCAGATGTTCAAATCACTTTTTTATTTTTTGCATATTTAATCTCCATAAGGATATCATGATGAAGATCTGTTGTTAGGTCTTTGTGCTAAATGCTGTAGTTCTATCATCTCAGAAGTCAGTAGTTCATCTCATCTCAGTGACTGTGATATAAGGAAATGACTATTAATATATTAGCTGAAGAACCATCTACAATAAGTTTATTATGCTGGATTCCTCTGAGGGCTACCAAAATGCAATTGGGGCTGATGCCCAACCTCATGTATGCACCTCACAGTATGAAACATATGCTGTAGGCAATACTCAGCTACTTTTATGAGTGGCTGCTGAACAAACTTCTTTTAATCAAATAACTACCTAAAATAATAGAAGTAGTGACACCATCTCCTCTTTCCACTATATTGAAGCCTGCACTCTACCTACCTATAAAATGACTTGAATTTACCTACCTACAGGACTTGAATTTGACTGCTGGCATAATAAAAAAAAACACGACTGGCTTAGTAATGCTATATGGAAGCCCTGTTAAAAGGGCTTGATTTCTCATTTATGTTGATATGTTACTATACTCACAAACCCATTTAAATGTTTATTGCTTCCTGTGCCCAATTGTAGCAGTAAGTCAAACCTCCCAATTCTGTGAATTCCCAGGCACTGCAATTAGAGAATTCACAGTAAAGTATGATGAAAAGAGAAAGAAAGGCAATATGATTTATCAGTGCATGTCATCTCATTCCAAAAGAGCACTAGGTATTTCTAATGGCAGTCAAACTGGTAGCACATTAACATGTTGCGTCCCACTATACATATAATAAAATAAAGTAATAATAATAATTAATAATACCTTGATTTTATATAGTGCTTTTCCCCTTTTGATCTTCACATTCTTTAATGTATTAATCCTCATGTTATGACCATATAATTGTCTGAGTTTGAAGCTTTGTGGGGAATACATACCATTCATATTGGGAAGGGTTGCAGGGCTGGGACTTTTGAGCTCTATTCCAATCTCTACTACTGATCTGGCATATGATATTAGCTGAAACATTTAACTTCTGTGTGCCTCAGTGTACCAATCTGTAAAATGGCTATAACAGTACTTATCTGCCTCACAGGGCATTGGGAGGCTTAATTCACTCATTAATATTTTAAAAAACAATTTGAGATCCTCAGATGAAAGGAACACTGCATTGTAATTGCAAGGTGTTGTTACTTTTTATTGATTTCATTTATTACTATCCTTACAAAGTGCAACCATACTATCGCTGTGCCACAGTTTGGGTTATGTCATCATGTCACATCATTGATATGAGATCATGGTTTGACATTTGTCATGCAAAGCATATAAAATCTGCATTACTTGGAAGCAGTTTCAGGTTGGGAAACATTCAGTTTGATGTGGTTTGTATAATTAAATTAGCAGCCTAGTTTCACAGAGGAAATTATCCAAGAACCTATAATCAGTAAATTGCATAGGTATTTTGATAACTGTATGTAATGATGGCAATATATGACAGAACTGTCTCAATTCCATCTGCTCCAGCAAAAGGCATAGATGCCCAACTTTTGAGTGTAAGAATGCATTTTAATTGGAACATGGCAAACCTAATTAACTCATAAATAATACAATGCATTTACAACATAATACAATATTTACAAAGTATTATTGCAATTTATAACCCAGACCCATTGAAGATGGGTATGAGAAGGTGTGACAACGTGCTGGAAGCTAAAAGATGAACCATCTCTCTGATCACTTAGGCACCAATCTGTTCTCTGGAGAAGAATGATTGGGTATGTATGGCTAATTAGCTGTCAGGCTGGAAAGGCAGATGTACCAATTAGCCATCAGCTGAGAGATATAAAAGAAGACACAGGAAGGAAGTGAGGGAGGCTACCTGAGCTTAGTGTATGTTGTGATGTTGAGGAAGAGACACTGCAGTTCCTCCCTGACCCTGTGGGAAAGGGCCAGAAACACTGTAAATACTTTGCTGCACAAGACTGTAGTGGTCTTGGTGATGGGAATATAAATAAAATCACATGAAATTCCACCTACTGTCAGAGTCTGAGAGGCTTCAGGGGTATTAGAGGATGGGGAGAGAACAGGACTCAATATAGGAGGTCAGAGCCACTGTCATTTCTGTAACCCTGTTAACTGATAAAAGACATTTAGCACGTTCTTGGCTTTTATTACTGCTGCATAGGAAGATAATCCTAGTTCTTCTAATCATTCAAAATATTTGGTCACCTAAGGACCATCTGAAAAAAGGGGTTAGGACATATTTCAGGGTAATGTTACTAGACCAAGTAGTAGCATTTTAAACTAAATGTTTTCCCATCTAAATAGCCAAAGCCAAAACATTTCATGGAGATGTATTCATTTTGATAATGGTTTTGAAAGGTTTCTGAAGTGCCGGAGCAGGAGGCGGGAGGCTGTCTCCGGTTACAGAGAGAAAATTTAAATTAAAACCAAACCTTTTTTTCTCTGAAAACCAAATGTTTCAATACAAGTTCATTTTGTGAGATCATTCAAAAGGTTTTTCTTTTTTTTCCCCCAGTATGAAATAAAAACAAATGTTGAAACTTCAAAAGTTGTCACAAAACAGAATTGCTATTCTCTGGACAGCTCTAAATGTTGCATTTTTAAAATACAAATAATTGCTGAGAGTAAAACTATGTTTGAAATGGGAGTTTCTTGGGTCAAATTCATCCTTGGGTTAACCCAATTAACTTAATGAAGGATAAATTTATCTCATTACTTTTCTTATTTACTTTAGTATTGGGGATTATTTAATGGCTGGATGAAATACATTTTCATTTGTTTATGAAAATATGGATCCAAAGATTTATTAATCTATCCTTGTGTTTTTTTCTATAAGGGAAGCTTATACTGCTTCTTAGATTGAGCTCAATCATCCACTGTTAACATTCAGAGTCAGACTAACAATTCCAAACAAATAGCAACAGAAATACGATTGCAATGAACTCAGCACACGCACGCACACACGTTTATACAGAGAAAGGAGAGAGAGAGAGAAACTAACCACGATGTAGGTTGACTAAACAATTAATTTAGAATGGATCTTTCAGCATGAACCACAATCATGAAATCTATAGGAGCAGAAACTACAATGAAGATATAAACTTGGTGCATAAAATCTTTTATAATAAAGAACTTATTGAAGATACAATACACTTTCACTAGTCACAGATTTTTACAATTGGTGAGTGTGTTACATCATTGATACTTTGCTATTTAATAGCCCTTTTAAAAAATCTTACCTCTCATGTTATTTGAGGGCCCAATTCTGCTTCCACTGAAGTCACTGGAAAAATTTCCATCAAGCCCTGTGGGAACATTCACCTGTTGAAATAACTCATGATTGCTTCTGAAATACCCTAACTAGAATATGAATTAAAATGTGAGGATTATAAAAGATACACCTTGGAGCTGTTTGGAAAATGTGAGGTTTTTCTTTGGAAAAATTCAACGTTTTGTTCAAAAATGAAAGACAAAAATTATTTTTGACTCAAAAAAAAATCAAAACTTATGGAGGGAAACTGAAAATGTTGTAGAGCTGCCTGGAATTTTTCCCCCCAATTTTTTCTTTGACTTTTCTGCTAAAACACTTTTTGTTGTTTTTCACAAAAAATAAAGATACTTTTAACCAAAAAAAAATATCATTTATTCAAAAAACAAAATGAAGAAACCCCTCAGTTTTCAAGAGCTTATGTGAACTTAGATTGATTGATCTTTTTTTGGTTCTTGATTCTGCATAATTGGAGTCAATGGGAGTTTTGAACAAGATCAGGCCTCTCTGAACTAAATAGTCCCTATTAAGGTATGTGGAAGTTTCCACAAAGAATCATAAAATAACCCCCTACATTAATTCCCTGAGATATGGGTACCAAAATATAGCTTTAAATATCTCCAGTGGTGACAATCACATAGCCTAATGTGGCATCTTAATTCATTGTTTAGCTTCATTTTAAAAATTAAAAGATTTTCTTAACAGTTACATTTTCTGGCTAAAGCTAATGGCTATTATTTCTTATTCCGTCCTTGTTGGCTACTAAGAATGATTGGTCCCTCTCCTCTTATAACATTCCTTTATGCACTTGTAGACAGTTATCATGCTTCCCCTATGGTCATTATGTTTGGGTACTGAACATCTGTTCAAAAGTTTATTGATGCTAAAGATAGCACCGATTGCTCATGGGAGTTAAAGCACACTGCAGCATGCAGCCATTCTGGGAAGTCTACCTGTTAGAAGGTCACTTAATTAGAAAACCAGAGACAAAACAAGTTCCTGACCCAAGAAAATATTTTTTAAATACTGAATTTTCTGACGGTTTGGGTTAATTAAGTTATTGGACTCTATGTGAATTTTCTATTCAATGGGGCAGATGGTTAATTTGCTAAAAAATATATTTATGTAATATTTATTAAACAAAAATATGGATTTTCCCTGATCTACATTTGATCTCTATATTTTTTGACATCCCAGTATGCGAGTAGTTTTTTTGTTTATTTATAGACATTTTGTTCCAAGCTCCCACGAGGGTTTGACATTTCTATATTGCCTATCATTCTTGATAGGGAAGTATTACAAACTTGACAGGTGCTGACAAGGAAGGCATTACTTAATGAAGCAGGGTATTAATTATAAAGTTCATGTCCCTTTGTTTTGATCTCTGCTTTGTCTAAAAGCAATTTGCAGGTAAGAAGCACTTCTTTTTGAAGTCTAGAAAAAAAGAGATGAAGTTCAGGGCAAGATTTAAAAAAGAAATTACTTCAAGCTAGAGTACATCTTGATGTACAGATCATTTTCTCTTTTATTAAATAATTAATGCCAGCTACACCAGCATGTTTAAATCCTCTGCAGATAAGAAATAATGAAGTTAACACTACCCAAAATGATATGTAACATCTCACTCAGTGAGAATTTTAAAGTGAGAACAAGGAGAATGAAATTATTAGAAATCACCCAGTCAGTTTTTTGAAAATTTTAGTCAGACATGTTCACACAGATGCAAGTAACACCACACTTTACTGAAGCTGTTGTATCATCTGTTAAAATAAGTACTGTAGCTGCCAGCAAGTTAATGAATTCTCAGCAGCACCCACGCACTGGCTTTTCCTTTTTCACTTCAGGCCCCAACAATATACTCTGCAAATCTGATAATGATTAAACAATTCCCATTAGGAATATATACAAAAAATGCATTTGAATATCTAAATGAATATCTGCCATCATCAACCAAAAAGTTTTTAAAATGCAAGTATTATCTCTTTAACCTTCTCATGCATCCCGAAAATGCATTGCCTTGCACTGTGATAAAGAAATAACTCTTAATATTGCAATATGTTTACATACAAATAGAGCAGTATAGAGATGTGTTGCTCAATCTAAAAGCCGCTGGAAGTTTAGCGGCCAGAAAGCTGACACCTTTCCAACTGGCATAGGGTGGGCCAAATGGCACAGTACGTATGAAAGGTATATTCATATATGCACAGAGCTAAACTGCCCACTGTGAAGCAGAGAAAGAGAGACAAACAAAAGCATTATTGAAGCAGAGCCTGGAGAAACAGCATCAGAGAGATAGGGACAATGAAGGGCTGTTGTCAGAAAAAGAATCACGAAAGCCTGAAGACCTGTAGCAAGGCTG
Organism: Chelydra serpentina; assembly: GCA_037349315.1. Taxonomy (NCBI): domain Eukaryota; kingdom Metazoa; phylum Chordata; order Testudines; family Chelydridae; genus Chelydra; species Chelydra serpentina. The sequence continues at coordinate 65,447,419 of JBAIAC010000010.1, read as the reverse complement.
GCGGATGGACACATACTGCTGCAGATAGCAGCCCCAGGACAAAGTATCAGGATATTATTCATAGCTGGAAAGGTTGTTAGAACCCAGTTAGGCAGATTAGGAGAGCTGCAGAGAAAGGATTAACAACTATGAGCAAAGTCTAGACGGCAGGCAGGTTGATGGAAAATCTACAGCCCACTGGTATCTATCTATTATCTACTTATACAAATTTCTAAACCCCAGCGCAGAAATAGTGCCATGGGAGATAATCCTGGAGATATCATGCAGGTTTATTTTCTTTTTAATTTTGCATTACATTATTGCAGAAGCCTCCTGTTAATGTGTTTATCCATCATTGTTGGATGAAAAGACAGATAGTAGGGGAGAGGATCATAGGCAGCTGGTTGTGGTTGAGGGTTACTGGGGCTAGGAAATGGGAGTTAAACCCTGGCAAAATTTTCAAATAATCTTTCCAGACCAGATCAGGTAGGATGAAGTAAAAGAGAGACCTATATTGTGTCCCCAGTGTCAAAAACCTGAAATGGTCTCTGAATATGGAAACCCCTCTGCTTTCCTGGATGCGAAAAGTCCCTCATGATTCTTCCCCAGCTTCCTAAACCTCCAGGTTTTTCCCTTAGCAACTTCTGTATTTAAGGTACATATGGTCAGTTACAAAATTCTTACTGACATATTGCAGAGGTTGAGAACTGTGTGAAATGGAGAAACATTCCCATTTTTAGGCGTCTTGAACTTGCTCTCAAAATAGATACTACAGGCAAATTATTATGAGTCATTGTTAATTTATCCATAGGGGCACTAGAAGGGAGCTCTCCACACGTCATGGTTAGCCCCTCTTTAGGGGCCCAAGGAGAAAAGATGATATCTTCTGCACTGTTTATGGGTTAATCAAGATCTAACCCACTTGTCTTCACTACCTGCCGGATCGATCTATCGGGGATCGATTTTTCGCGTCTCGTTTAGACGCGATTAATCGATCCCCGATCGCGCTCCCCGTCGGCTCCGGAAATCCACCTCATCGAAAGGTGGAAGTGGAGTCGACGTGGGAGCGGCAGCGATCGACTCGCCGCTGTCCTCATGGCCAGGTAAGTCGATTACGATACGCCGACTTCAGCTACGCTATTCACGTAGCTGAAGCTGCGTATCGTAGATCGACCCCCTCCCCTAGTGTAGCCCTGGGCTAAGAAGTCAAAGCAGGGAGTCCTTTCTCAGGTTTATGTTATATCCCTATGGAAATACCTGAGTAAGACCTAGGAAATGACGTGATGTTCCTTTCTCTGAGTTTATGTATTCTTTTGTCAAGGAGAATTTTGCCTTCCTTTTCCACAGAAGAACCTGGACTTTATCCCACAAAGCCTTCAGACCTGCTAGGGTCTCAGGGTCAACCACATGAAGATCCTGTCTTTTTGCATGATGCTTGGGCCCCATGAGGCTCATCTCTTATTAGTGCTTGAACCTGAGGAAGTTAATCAATTTTTTGCTTTGTTTGTGTAACCCACTGGTAAGTATGTGTTAATCTCCTCACTATGCCTGACGCTGGACAATGGAAGGTGGCAATGCATGCCTTGCTCATCCCAGCTATTCTACTCATTCTCCGTGTCTGATCCACCATCTCATCAAATGGGAATGATGGTGTGGGGTGGGAAGCAAATGCTGCTGTGGAAGGAGTTGACCCATATTCCCATGAGAAGAAAAATATCTGAGAGCGGTGCCCTCAGTGGAAGGTCTCCTCAGCATGTGAATTCCAAAGGCACAACACCATAGGCGCCAACTTCATGGGTAATTGGGGCTGAAACACCCATGGAAAAAATATAATGGGTGCTCAGCACCCACCAGCCACAACTGTTTGGCAGTGCTCCCAATCAGGTAGTGGGTGCCACCAAACAGCTGATTGGGAATGCCACCAAACAGCTGTTTTGCAGCTCGGGGATCGGCTTGGGGGAGAGCGGAGACCAGCGAGCAGCAGGCGGGGGCCTCAGGGAAGGGGGCGGACTGGGGTTGGGAAGAGATGGAGCAAAGGTGGGGTCTTGGGAGAGGTGGCAGATTGTGGGTAGGGTCTCAGGGGAGGGAGGCAGAGCAGGGGTGGAACACCCTTACGGAAAAGTAAAAGTTGGCACCTATGCACAACACAGTCCTCACTTTTAATTCAGGAAAGTTCCTCACAGAAGACAATGCATCAGACTTTGAGGTCCTTACTTAGTTTTTACACAGATGAAATCCGGTCACAGTTTATTATCTGACTTGTGTGCATGAAGTAGCAAGACAATACCAATAACGTTTAAGGTTTTTATTTTGTGAGACATAGGAACCATCATATGCCATGTTTTTCTGTAGCTTGTCTGTTGTTACTGGGAAACCCTCAAAAGTAGATAAAATAACTGTTATATATATTCTGAACTGCATAAACTTCATGGTCTGCTCTTACAGTAACAGTATCTGCCCTGAACTATGTAAAAATAATTATAGAAATGTATAATCTTTCTCACAGTGGGCCGAATCTTTACCTGGTGTAAATCATTCCAGATCCTTTGATTTCAGTGGTGCTATCCTGACAATATTTTAAGCACATTCTTCCTACACAGCATGAATATAATTCCACCGTTTTTGTAAATAAACATCAAATAGTTCTGAAGGAATTGGATAACTCCCAAAAATATGACAATCTAAATATTGTGAAATATTTCCTTATTTTTACTCTGTCTTGAATCAGAAAACACTTTGCCGTAGAGATTTATCCCTTTGCACTCTTCTCTACATCCTCTGTTGACTTTACCTTTTACAGGTTCAATAGACCTCTTCTTAGTGTTTTACTCCCCTGGTGATTTCAGTACCTGAGCTGTGATCCTGTGTTTCATTTCCTTCTTTCCTTCCTAATGCAGAGAGAAATGTTTCAACCAAAACATTTTATTAACAATAATGCAGACTCTAGTCAAATGAAATATTTTGTGAATTTGTGTCTATTTCATCAAATTGTTTCTGGGGGAGAATTCAAAAAATTAAAATATACTATTTTAATGTAGTATATTTTAATACACTATGTTGACATTTTTGTAGAGAAACATTTTGATTTTTTTTCAGTTTGAAACAAATTTTTGTTTTGAAACTTAATTCAAAGTTATTGACAAATATAAAAAGTTTTAAAAAGCTCAATGAAATGAAACATTTTATTTCACATTTTGTTTGATCTGAATATTTTTAAAGATTTTCAGTACACTGAAGATTTCAAAAAATATTCATAGTGGGTGAACCAGAAACATATATATATATATATATATATATATATATATATATATATATATATATATATATATATATATATTGGAACATCTAGTGAAACAAAAAATCTATTATTTGTCTAGATGTCTTGTACAAACATCTGCATAAACTCCACATTAGCCCCTCTTCTTTATCAAGCTGGCCCTCAGTTTCATCGTGGTATCCTTTGCTCTTTCCAAAGAAAAATGAGTACTAAATGTGGAGCTATATAATGAACTAAGTTTAAACTTAATTTAAAATAAACATTAAATGTCAGGACAGCCGGAAGTAAGGTACTAGTGAAAGTTGTGGCTGCCCGTAACCCGATAAGGAAGAATGTGGGTTTTCAAATTGAGAATGCTACTAGTATGGCTGCAGGTTTCCTCAGTGACAAACTGTACTTACAATTCCAGCAGTCCCTGATGAAAATCCTTTCTCATTCATTAATGCTTCATGGGAGCATCTTGGAATATTTTTCAAGCAGAAAGCCATCATCATGACAACAGTGTAGTAAAGGAAGGTAAAAAATTCTTTCTGGTAGGGAAATAAAGACATCTTAAGCTTGACTTCAAAAGCTCTCTACAGCAAACAGTAGCTGTGGAGATACTGTTTCATCTTTGCCTCTGGGATATCATCAAGCCTTTCTAGTAGCTCTAACTGCAGGAGAAGGGATTACAGAAGTTGCTGCTGTGTAGCTGCCTGCCATACAAATATCTGGAAAAGCACTGATCACTTTTTTTTTACAAGGGCCACTTGTTAGACAGCATAGAAAGCTTAACTTAGAATGAATAACAGCATACTGCGCTAGCCACACACCAACAAAAACATGCAAGGCACTCACAATTCATGCTGGCCTTTTTAATGCTTTGGAGAATTTTCCCTTTTGTCCTTACTGTGTACACAACAATCAGTGCCAGTTGAGGCTGCGCTTCGCTGCTACATATATCCTAGCAATGTCATTCACCCTGCTTCAATTAAGGTTGTGTCAGCATTTCCATGACAAATCCTCACTTTCAAGGGGTTACAGCTCAATCGTAACAAAATCCCCAATTGGCTGAAATGAGACACACTGTTGCAATGTGAGAAGCTTTGTGTGTAAGTGCCAGGAGCCCAGAGATGTAAGCGATTACAGGTGGTTGTATTTATTTGGCACTTCTACTGCTCAGGAATGGCTTTATATTTAAAAAATGGACAGTGCAGAGTCACAGTCCTTAATGCGAGTTAATGACTTACTTAGTTTGAAAAGAAATAGGACAAGCAATTTTCGTTGTTCAGTGCTTTTCCACAGGGCTTTAAAGATTTGTAACAGACCCAGTGAAGAAGCTGTTAGGATGTATTTAGCCCCAAACGGGCCAAGATCTGTTTCAGTAAGCCCTGACACAATAAATCTAATAATGGTTACTGAGTATAATTGATTGATAAATAGATAGATAGATAGATAGATAGATAGATAGGTAGATAGATAGATAGATAGATCATGCACCTGCACTGTTTGATACACGATATATTTTGCTTTAGGAATATTTTCATTTTAAAAAATCTCATTTCCTATAAATACTGCTGAAAATGGATTAAGATCCCAGAAGTGGAGACTATATACATGAGAAGTCTGAAAACGTGATAGGCTGCCTTTCAGGTGATTCACATTGAGTCCTTGGTAGTAGTGACAACGAACATAACCTTTCACTGTAACTATTTGCCAGAGTAAAGCGCATCTATGAGTTCTTGAACGATCAGGTCACAAAGCTGTTACCATCCAACAGCTGCCTGTGTGACCCTAGTGTGTGCTTTCATTCTGGTTCCCAATGGGGAGGTATTCGCCAGCATAATTTACACCAAATGAAACTGTGATTATCAGTCCGCACAGGGATTGACCAAAGATGAGATAGAGTTCAGGAACATTGATGGTATGGTTAAACTTGCACTATTACAGCGCAAGCCAACCAATTCCATGTTTAAATTAATGACTTAACTTTTCAATGTTTTAAATCTAGCAGTAGTCACAAACATTACACATCTTGGGTTCCATTTCTCTTTGAAGCAATTGCATGAGTTCAGCTCTTAGTTTTATCTCAGAGGGTTTTTTCAGCATTTTAGTTCAGTTCCGTTCCTTACTTACTTTTAAGGTGGGATTTTCAATTTAAATTCCCATTTTTTATTATTTTAATAAGACAATGATAAAATAATGAGAACTTGGCATTTAAATCAAATAGGTGGCTTTGAAAATCTTAACCTTCTACTTCAAAATATTTAATCTACATGTGAACTACATGTTGAGCTAATCCATCTATTTTAGGAATGATAATAGATAGGAATGTTTTCAGTGTTGTTGTAGACAATCTGTTCCATCTTGTAGTAACCTGTGACACTCTGGGTACTTTCCCCAGACCTGAAGAAATTGGACCAGAAATTGGTCCAATGAAAGATATTACCTCACCCACCTGCTCTCTCTAATAGATAGGAATACCATTAATATGCAGATATTTAAAATGCAGATTGGATTGAACAGGGAACGTTGTCACCTCTTTAACTGAACAGGGCAGAAGCCTGCTGGAGACTGACTTCCAAAGTGAACCAGTTAAATCTGGTTCCATAAATAGCTGCTCTCAAAACAGGTTTTTTAGTACATTTATCATTAGCCTTCCTTCTCTTGAAACAGAGCTTTAAATATCAGAGTTCTTTTAATGAATAATAAATATAAATATAAATGAACAAACAATTTTACTCTAGGCTAAGAAGTGGAAAAAATATTCAAGGGATGTTTTCTTTTTCTTCTTTTCATTAAAGCAATGTCTCACATTTGGAACAGTAAACTCATAAATGAAAAGTAAAACTAAACCAAAAGCATATGAGGAGTAAAGATGTCCTTTGTGAGAGTGATCCATATTTGCCATTGGCGTTTATTGACTATACCAAGAACATACACATTTCCCATTGATTTCATTGGGGTCAGAGTTGTATCCGTAGCTTTTAATTTTTTCTTCCTTCCTTTTCCTCTTCTTAGACTTCACACTTCCAGAATACACATAACCTTTCTGGACACAACTGTCCTTAATGTTACAATAGCAAATAGACAGTATATTCAACTGTTAGACTATCTTCATAATAATATATGTGTAATGAAATAGTTGGCACATTCCTCAGCTCATTTTGAGCATGACCGCACAGCTCTTTCTCAGGCTGATGATCACTCACTCTCATAACTAACCCTGACATCAACCCCGATGGGACTTCGAATGAGAGTAAGTGATCACCAGCACAGGTAAGGGTCGCATTTTGGGCCTTCTTTTTGCCATTGACTTAAATGGGGAAGGATTTCACCCAAGGAGTTATTTAGATCAGAAGTGATGCTTTGCCCTGGAACTGTTTATTATTAAAAATATAATTAGGAGTCCATCTCAAGAGCTGAAATATATTTATATTGGGTAAATTTTATAATACAGTTAGGGCCATTATAGTTTAAACCTAGGAACTTGCCAGGACTTTATTTATATCACTATTGAATTTATTAGGAAATAAAAAATGTCTCATGTGCTGCTGCACTATAGTATACACTGCTAGTTTTTCACTTCTCTTCTTTTAAGATTTCTAGAGCCTTCATTAAACCCCTGGCTTAGGCTTTGTGGAAAGCTACCATTAATATTCCAAGAATTTAGTATCATCTGAAGAATGCAGCATGAAACTGCATTCTTTGGTTGTGGTAAAAGTAAGAAAAACTGCCAACAAATTGTGCTTATTATTTTAAACTATTTCAAATCAGACTAGAAAATTGTGCTATGAAAGGGGGGAAATAGCATGACAAAAATGATAGCACAATTTTATGGCTGGTCACTGTTTTCCTGTTTCATTTTAAAACAATATCTCACGCTGCTGTGATGTGAGCGTAAGAAATGTATTGGGGGAAGTTTTTCAGTACACCATAATCTGCTAGGCTTAGAAGCACAATAGAGCTATTTGAGCCCAGAATCACTTGTGCATTGTATCCCATGTTGGGGAACCACTGTGCGTCACAATAATCTTCTCCTTTGGTCCAGAGATCTGGTAAATAGGAAGGCTGGGATCACTCATTTGAACCTTTCCCCCTTTACTTCCTGATATAAAACAAAAAAATCAGACTGCTCTGTGATACCCATCTGTATTTACCCCTAACACCCTGTGATCAAGAGAGTCCTATTGAAAGTTTCATTTTTTAGGCTTCAAGTACAGACACTTTTCTGGAAGTTATGTGTTAGTTAAACTTGAGTTAATGAGTTCAATGCAGTGGTAAATAGGTGAATTTCTGTGGCCTATATTATACGGGATGCCAACTGATAATAGTCCCTTCTGGTTCTGAAATCTATTAATCTAAATAAAACCACGAAAGTGTAATTTGTTACAGCATAGTTTAGGAAAATTAGGTACAACACATGCAAACTTCATGCTTGTGCAAGGAAAAGTCCTCTGAAAAACATGGTCAAGTTGACACACTCTAGAAAATGTATTTCCACAGCTGTGTTTTCAGCAGCAAGTATACCATCATGTAGGATTTACTTGAAAAGGAGAACTATTTTCTTTACAATGTGTGCTAAAAAAATAAAGCTTGTCTGGTCTTAGTAAGCACAGTGTAGTGCAAATATAGTAATTATGTTTCATGTTTAAAAATATCACATATTTTACGTTTGGTGAATAATGCTCTCATGTAAACGTACATCAATTTTATTTTAAACTTTTCATGGCATCAAGTCTATTAACATGTTCAGATATTGCCAAAATAGATTTAAATGGCTGGATTACAATAGTTAACTTACATTTTTCAATGCACAGAGTAAAAAGAATAGAATTTCAATCAATATTCATGTTTTACATTGACCATATCAAAGTTAAATGGTTGCAAGTTATTTGTCATAAAAATGTCCTAGCTACAGTTGTTGATGTTGCAAACTGAATAAGGAAGCAGACAAATACAATACACTAAATTAATCAAGCATTAACTTTTTCAAGCCTTGAATAAGAATGTCTCACAAAATTCCATACTCTGATTTTATTTCAGCATCAAAATCTCAAAATGGGATTATCTGGTAATTGTAACTACACAAAATCTACAGTGCAATTAACTGTGGCAAATCATCTTTGAGGATTTATCAAGATTTAAAACGTCCTTTTTATAACCATTTTAAATTATTTGACTTATTTCATTCCTGTTTGTGTACAATACCTAATTTATTTACAATAACCACAATATTTTCAAGAAATTTTAAAGATTAAAACTTTTTTCATAGCACAATGACTGGTTTCATTCTGCTCAAAGATTTATTTTGGTAATAACATCTGATGATTACCTTTGGACTTTACATTGTTTCTCTGATCATATGTCCTTGGCCATGGAAATGAAAGTGCTAAAGGCAACACCATTAGAGAAGTTAAATTTCTTTTTTAATGATTTAATCTGTGATTGAAAGTTGAAAGTGACTTATTATTTTATTTTTTTTAAGATGCAACTATACTTCAAATAGTTCAATGAAACCAACAAATTTATAAAACCATATTTGTTTGTTTTTAAAGAAGCTATTTTAAGAGTATTGTTGATCAAGAGAAATTTATATTTTTAATTCAAATGTTTCCCTTAATTTGTAACATTAAAAGATTAAAACAAATATACAATATAAAAGAAATAAACTACTTCAAGATCTTTTGGTAGTTTTGAATACCTCCACATCTGGTGTTATTTGCATATCCAGAATAACAATATATCTTATTTTGTCTAAATAAGGAGAGGAAAATGAAGAATCCCAAATCTGGAAATAGAACTTCTTGGATTCTTTTGTTTAGTTCATATTTGAAATGCATATTCTTAATGCTTCTTTAGCATTCTGTACGACAATCTTATATGTGACATGCCCCTATATTTGTAACAAATAAATATGTAATACATTCCTTTTTTTGTGAAACATATAGAGATGACGAAACTGTTATCTGACAGGAGCTATGAAGGCAAAAACTAGCTGATTATAGGAAAGAAGACAAAAGAAATAATGTCAGAGAAAATCTCAGTACACAGATTAATTGTTAAAAATCGAATTTAAGACTGGAACAAATACTGCTAGAAAATTAAGGGTAAATGAAAAGATGGATAATTCAGGGGAATGATCCATGTAGGGGAAAAAAACACCTAAAAGAAAGCAAAGTTTATAAAAACCTCGCTCTCTTATAAACTGTAATATATCTTCTTGTAGTTTGGTCATGTGCTGTAACATAAAGCTTTGTTATTCTGTATTGTTTAAATTATGGCTTTTTGAGCCAGAAGTGTGCTGGAGGGAAAGCAGCTGAAGTTCCAAATGACAGTGCTGGAGGCATTATGCTAAGATAGAGATGGCACAATGCCTTCAGAGACACTGGAGAAAGCATGCTCAGCAGCAATACTTACTACACCTTTCCAAAAGGCGCAGCATGTGCTTTCTCCGGCACTGGTCTCTAGGCACTAGCCACTGTATGGAAGGCAGATAATATCCTGACCACATACTCAACTCCCCCAAGGTAGTTGGCCTTGATGCGTGCACCACTGATGACTTGGATATTTCAGGTGAGGAATACAACCAATTCTTTTCCAATAAGTCGTATCTTTGACTATGTGGTTCTGTTGGTCACAGTCTCCCATTTACAGTGAGTACAGGGGCTACTGTATTTCTTAGGACTACAATATAGCAGTTCTGAAATAGAATTATTACTTGGAAGTAGGTTCCATCCCTCAGGAGTGTTGTGGAGAACCCCTTTCCAACTTATATTTAACTGATATACTTGAGTTGGTTCAGGATTCAAGGATCTGGCCAAAAATATAAGCACAAGGGGAATGTGAAGGGAGTATCTAGAATCAATGGGTACTGACCCCTGCAATGTCAAATGACTGGATCCAGAAAATAAGGAACAATTTCTTAAGAGCCTGCTAGTGCATCTCAGCTTTATTACAGTAATAGAGTTAAGGTTGCATCTGGAACATGAAACTTTGAATTTCCTAGCTTTAGTTCTAATCCTGGTGTTCTGCATGCAAGTTTCCCACTAAGCTCAGAAAGCTTTTGCCATTTTAAAATTTCAACTTTAACATTACATTAGTATCTTTGTGTGTGAGAGAGAGATGTAGGCATACACAAGTGTACAAGTGAGACTTGCGGTTAATAAAATCAATGTACACACATCATGACTCACTATATATAATCACTTACTCGTGTGGTGTCCACTTGTGGCTTCAATTAATCAAATACAACAAGAAGAATCCTAAAATGTCCTAAATACCTGTGGATGGGTTGGGGTTGGTCCTGCTTTGAGCAGGGGGTTGGACTAGATGACCTCCTGAGGTCCCTTCCAACCCTGAGATTCTATGATTCTATGATGTAGTAAAGTACTAGCAGTATAAACTCATCTTGATGAAAGATGTGTATAAATTTCCATGTGTCAAAAGGGGAAAATGGGACTTAGAATTTGCCTTACTACCCATCTTGAATTTAAAAATAGTGTGGAAAATGTGTGTGTGTATGTGCACACATCTGCATGTGTGTTAAAATCTATATTTGAACATATCTCAAATACAGAAAAACATGCATTTGCGGTGTGTTCTAAAGTTCGTTGGATTCAAATGAGGATTTTTCCATTTATATCAATGGTCCTGGGATCTGGTCCTTAATGATACAATGAAAACATATATTTAATTAATAAATACAGTTAAAAGTGACATCCTTTTCTTTCTTTATGTAGTTTTCTTAGTGTTTGCTCCTATAAATTGGATAGCTTTTCCTGTCACTTAATGTACTATCTCTTGATATTTCTGAATTGAAGAGATTTTTTTTTCTTTTATGTTATTGATTCTGTTCAAAGAATATTGCACTGAATGACAAAACTCCTGTGGAAAAGTATTGGAATTCTATTCAATTCATATGATTTTTCACCTCATTAAAACTACTACAAGCACATCACCCATATCATATTTTTAAAATCTGTTACCAAATAAGTTAGCTTGTAAAAGCGAGTATTGTTCCTAGCAGAAAGAATTTTAAAGATGTTCTTGTACCATCGATAGTTACATTTTAAATGGTTTTTCTGTTCTTAGCTTTGAAATATATACTCTGTTTATATTTTTCCATTTACCTTTCTTTTGTTTGCAAATTTACTTTCATCAGTTATAACCAATGACTCAGATCATTCATTTCTCATTCTTTATGTGTTTCCCCCCGCCTGTTTTCTTTATTACAGATGCACATATAGCTTTTCAACCCTTGTGAGTCATTTTGAAACGTGTGAGAGACTGCTGCAAGCAATATCTTCCTTGATCATACCAATTTTATGTAGACTCATTTTCTGTGCAAATCTAAAGAGGAAAGTAAATTGGAATTTTTCAATTGGTGATATAGCAGCAGTGCTACGACACCAGAGACCTGATTTCGAAGGATGGTCATGGGATTTAGGAACCAGGCACCAATCCAATTTAGGAGACCACTGCAGAGGAAACTTGCTCACTCACCCAAGGCTATTGGCTAAAGTGGGACCCTGCAACAGACAGTGGGAAAGTAGCACAATATAAGTAAAAGCTAAATCAGCGGAAGTTACTCTGAGTAAAAATAATGCTAAATGTCTCTGAAGGAAAAACATCTGTTATATTGTTTTGTAATGCTTTAGGATCACTTGAAGAATACTGTATATATTGTGATTTTTGACTCATATTAGTAATAATAAGGTATTCTACATTATTTATATCACATTATAAAAAACACAATAGAACTAATGACAAAGTCAATCATAGGCTTACTTATAATCTCAAATTTAGCCAGATTTCCTGAACTAATTGAATTAGTAGTAGTAGTAGTAGTCCGGTGTGGTGGTGCGTGCCTGTAATCCCAGCTGCTTGGGAGGCTGCGGTTGGCGGATCGCTCAGGAGTTCTAGGCTGCTGTGCGCTATGTCAATCGGGTGTCCGGTGCTACTGACAGCCTGGTCAGCGGGTAGTTGGAGGACCTCCTAAGGTCCCTTCCAACCCTGATATTCTATGATTCTATGACTGGCTAGAACAACACGCCTGACGTGTTGTGATCGGCGCTCTCTCTGTGCGGGCTGATAGACCGATCAGTGACAGTGAGTAGTAGAAGTAGTATTGTTGGTATTGATGTTGATATTGTGCTGGTGTCTAGGGGTCCTAACCAAGGATCAAGTCCCATTGTGTTCTTATATATCATAAAGCCAGTTCCCACCCCAAAGAGCATAACATGGAAGTATAAGATAAGAAACAACAGATATATATACAACAAACAAAGAGGGGATGGGGAAACACAAGGTAACTGTGAAACTATTGTGAAAATGTAATAAGCAACCATCCAGCATATTAACTGCCTTATATAATTTTTGCTTTAGCATAATCAGCACTTATTTATTATAGTAGTTAAAATGTACCAGGAGCTTTATGATACAGATAGAAAGACAGTTCAAGCCCAAAGGCCATACCTTACACACTTAGTTGTATTTAATAAATTTAGAGACTTAATGGTCATATTTTGAAAGTTTGAAACATACTTAATGGAAGAAGAAATGACAATGGGCTTGATCCAACATCTACTGAAATCAGTGGAAAGACTCCCATTAAATTCACCGTACATTGAATTGGGTCCAAAATGTGTTGCATTCTTCAGCTATAGTGGATGACAAAATACCAATCTGAAGGATTTACAATTTTAGGGCCATTTACAATTCAATTTACAATTTACAATTCAAAGGCCATTGTAGTCAGTGGAAGGATTCCCATTGATTTCAATTAGCTTTATATCCCTTCATCAGATGGAAACAGTACAGTGCAAATATGTTATTGGGAGAACTGGTAGTGAGCCCTATATTTAGGCTGCCTAAACCCAATTCATTATAGATTATTCTTGCAACTTTCTTTTAAATGCAATAATGTCCATTGTTTACATCAGTCCTTTAGCATTTGGCAGGGAGAAAACCCTAGTGTGAGAGAAGCACATTCTCTCCGTCCCATGAAATTCTATTAAGGGTTAGCAGTGATACCAACTTTTGGAAATTGCCATTTCCTTTCTGTCACGTGTCTGCAAATTTTTGGCATCATATAAAATTAGTAACTGAACATGAATATTCTAACCTCAAGTCAGTTCCCTGGTGTCCCCAAAGCAGCACAAGGAACCCTGTGAGCAGAGAGTATCTCCAGGATATGCGGAAGAGGGAGTCAGGCTGGATTTCTGCTAATAAGACCCTTTCCCCGCCCAGCCCAGTGCAAAGAAACAATGGCCCATTCCCCAGTCATGGGAGTACCACTTGGGGAAGGAGCACTCCAGCCTCCCCTGGGGAGGGCAGAGAAAGAGCCGAGCCAAGCCTCCCCAACCATTTTCTGGACCAAGTATATGTCCCCAGCAGTCCAGTCCTCACCCAGGGATATGTGCATCCTGCTGCTGCCAACTAAAATATAGTTAATCCTGTTGCTCAAGCTGTGCTCCCTCTCCTAGCAAAGCAATGCATCATCACAGTGCTGTTTATAGCTGTATATATTATAATTTTGTTTTGTAGTTTTTCCTTAAAAAAAGTAACTAGGAAATTACTTACAAAAACGACATTAAATGTCAGAGGGGTAGCCGTGTTAATCTGGATCTGTAGAAGCGACAAGGGGTCCTGTGGCACCTTATAGACTAACAGAGGTATTGAAGCATAAGCTTTCGTGGGTGAATACCCACTTCTTCGGATGCAAGCAGTGGAAATGTCCAGAGGCAGATATAAATGTGCAGGACATTAAATGAACATTCTTTAGGTTGCAAGTCAAGCACTCAGATGTTAAGAAATGTCAACAATTTAGATTGCCTGTGCAATCTTATTTCTACCCCTCTGTGCATATGCATGATGATCTCTATTTACATGACTGGGCTATGGTTGCTTAGCAAGAGGAGTGTCCACGGTACATCACTGGAGATGTAGTCCAGCCATGGAGCACAGACCATAGAGGAGAATATGAGATGCCCAAACTATAACTCCCATGATGAATCGTGGTACCATGTCCAAATTGAAATTTTAGGGTTTTAACCCCAACATTTCCCCTTTTTTTAAGCTTTCAGGTAAAAATGGGGTGGCGAGGGCGGCTGATTTTTCAACAAAATTAAAAAAAAATAATTCACCAAGTCTCATATAGGTTTGTTTTTGCAGTTGATTTCCAGTATATTTTTCATTATATTTCTTTAAACATTGTTGAAGAGTGATATTTTCTCAATTCTAAAGGCATCTGAAAAGTTGATATCCAACTATCAACTTTTTTTCCATCTGGATATGTGCATGCAGAGGATAACTTCTGATTATCTCCAAACTCTTCAACAAACTGAGTGGTGTAATTTGCTGCCTACACATCTGTAAAGTGCTGCAAATTTGGAAAACTCCCATAACGTGAGTTATGCCGTTTTCTGATGTGCTTTTTCATAATCCTTTTAGGATTAGATTTAAAGAACCTTTTCACTTTGTCTCCTGTTACCATATATTAATATCCAAAATGATCCACTCTTCAGTATACATGAAAAATATATCTCAATAAATAAAACTTTAACTACTGTTCCTTGCGAATAAACTTCCATCATAAAAATTATAATAATATATGTTAATCCACACTCATAGCACCATTACAAACACATCTTATTCACTTCTTTCCACATATTTTCATTGTTCAAAATGTGTGCTTTATGAGAACATATTCATGACAGAAGATTGCTTATGCTCATTGCTCATAGTTCGTTATGGGTATTGCTTCAAGTAATATTTGCAATTTAGAATGTGAGTTGGTTTGCTTAGACATAAGTCACATGGCATTTTTCTGTTTTCTGGTTGGTTTAATGTAGCTTTTAGACTCTGGTTTCCAGTTTTCACAATTATGAATTTAGTTTTCCTGCAATTGTAACCCAGAACACCTCTTGGGTGTGGTACTCTGTCCCATCTAGTGGCACAGAGACCACTTAGAGAGAGATTAATGAGTCTGCTCTACAGCCTTAGCTAAGAACCAGGTGGCTTTTAAGTCATGCAGTAGAGGCTCATGCACTAATCTTCAGAGATCCCAGGTTCAATTCCCGCCTGCCGACAACCAGGGTCTGCCAGCATTACACAATGTCAACTGAAAATCTGCTGGTTGAGCAGACATTCCTGTCAGTAAGCTTGTTATCAAAGTCGGTGCCTGTGGGTGCTTGCGCCCCCGGCCCCGCCCCAACTCCACCCCCGCAACCATTCCACCCCTTCCCCAAATCCCCACCCCTGCCTCCTCCCCCGGGCGCGCTGCATTTCCCCTCCACACACCCCAGGCTTGCAAGCCTGGGAGGGAGAAGGGAGGGGAAATGCAGTGCACCCACTGGCAGCTCCCCGCCAGCCCCCCTGCACCCAGCTAACCTGGAGGGCCCGGCTCCGCCTCCTCCCCAAACCCCTCCCCCGAGGCGGCGCCACTGCACTTCCCCCCTCACCCCCCCCCGGCTTGCCACCCGCCAAACAACTGACAGGCGGCAAGCCTGTGAGCTAGGAAAAGCGGTTTGGTGGGGCGGCGCCTCCGAAGGCGGAACGCAGAAGCGGAGGTTAGCTGGGTGTGGGGGGGTTGGGGGGGGGAACTTTGCACCCACCAATTTTTCCCCATGGATGCTCCAGCCCTGGAGCACCCACGGAGTTGGC
This sequence comes from Chelydra serpentina, assembly GCA_037349315.1. Lineage (NCBI taxonomy): Eukaryota > Metazoa > Chordata > Testudines > Chelydridae > Chelydra > Chelydra serpentina. Next base: position 65,431,518 of record JBAIAC010000010.1, on the reverse strand, counting down.
GCCTATCTTGTTAACTAGAATATTCTTGGGAAGCAAACAGAAAAGGGGCATGAAACAACAACTAGTTTGAATGTTTTTTACAGCATTCACAAAGCTATAGTAGTAAGTAAGATTTTGACAACAGTGTGGAACAGTGCATAGGGCACTAAACTTGCATTCAGATATCCTTGATTCTATTATTCCTGGTGCTGCCATTGACCTGCTGTGAGAGCTGAAGCAAGTCACTTCCTGTTTCAGATTCCCCATCTCTAACATAGACACAAGTATACTTACCTCGTTGTAAAGTGCTTTAAAAGCTATGACTGAGAAGTACTATACAAGAGCTATTATTATTAGTGCAATGACTGTGTAAAGCAAAGGTAGCAGACCTTGTCACTCTGCAGTACATCATAGCTCAAATATAGCCTTGGACAGGGGTAGGCAACCTATGGCATGCGTGCCGAAGGCGGCACGCGAGCTGATTTTCAGTGGCACTCACACTGCCCGGGTCCTGGCCACTGGTCTGGGGGGCTCTGCATTTTAATTTAATTTTAAATTAAGCTTCTTAAACATTTTAAAAACCTTATTTACTTTACATACAACAATAGTTTAGTTATATATTATAGACTTATAGAAAGAGACCTTCTAAAAATGTTAAAATGTATTACTGGCACATGAAACCTTAAATTAGAATGAATAAATGAAGACTCGGCACACCATTTCTGAAAGGTTGCCGACCCCTGGCCTAGGATATTGGAATCTCTTTTTATCAAGGAACTAAAGCCAGTGTGACAGTGTCCCCATAAAACTTTATGGGGAGATGCTTATAACTATATATGTGTAACTGGAATACGTTTTATGATACATGTGCCATGTAACATATCTCTGTGAAAGTTATGACCTACTGAATTTATTCCTCCTGTTTGTAGGCATGTATCATTGTTGTGGTTAAAGTTATGAACATTGGTTTTATATTTGCTGGTTTTATGCATAGCTTTTGTAAGAACATGGGACCAGGTCCAGAGGAAGGAATGTGCAAGTTGAGTACAAGTACTTAACAGACAAAAGAAGGTGCAGACCCCAATCCACATCGGGGCCCCAGTCAAGGATGCAACTGGTTAGACTGGTTAGGGCGCATGGACAGGTGACTTACCCATGTGATCCCAAAACTCCAGGGCAACTGGATCCTATGCAGGGAGAGGAAGAAAGGCTATAAAAGCCCTTGCAAGACCCTTCCATTTTGTCTTCAGCTGGCTAAAGGGAGAGGCTCTCCACCCCCCCAAGGACATTCCTGAGGGGAACTGAACAAAGGACAAAGATACTAGGGGGTGTGAGCGGCTGCTGGACCCAGGCTAATTCTACAGCCTGTAAAAAGGAAAATATCCGAATCTGGTGAGGCTTTTATCTGTGTTAACTTTGAATAGACATAGACGTGCGTGTTTTATTTTATTTTACTAAGTAACTTGCTTTGTTCTGTCTGTCACTAATTGAACTCACTTAAATCCTATTTTCTGTACTTTTTAAAATCACTTTTTACTTATTAAGTTTCCTTGAGTACGAGTTGGTGCCTTGGGAAAGCGAACAGTTGTGCATATCTTTCTATCTTTGAAATAGAAGGTGAACTATTTATGAGTTTACCCTGTATAAGCTTTATACAGGGTAAAACGGATTTATTAAGGGTTTGAACCTCCTTGGAGTTGAGCAGCTGGGTGTCAAAGGCAAGAGCGCTTCCAGGGGCCTTACAGTGGTGAGTGGACTTGGTTCGGACCTGGGTCTGTGTTTTTACAAAAGCTATGCATAAAACCAGCAAATATAAAACCAATGTTCATAACTTCAACCACAACAATGATACATGCCTACAAACAGGAGGAATAAATTCAGTAGGTCATAACTTTCACAGAGATATGTTACATGGCACATGTAGCATAAAACGTATTCCAGTTACACATATATAGTTATAAGCATCTCCCCATAAAGTTTTATGGGGACACTGTCACACCCCTATTTAATATTATGCTTTAAATATTGTGGATCTTTAATGTTTTCCTGCACACTATCAGAAATAGGCAAAAAAAGCTTCAGATTAATATCTACACAAAGGAAAGCACTTTTAAAACCGCAGCATTCCCTAGTACTCCATACTAACTGAGAAAATAAAGACGTTTTGGTTCCTAGAATATTTAGGGAAGTACTAATATCTAGGGGTTACATCAGCAGAAGTGGAGATAGGAGACCTGAGTTTTATTTCTGACTTTGTCACTGATTTGTTGTATGGCCCTAAATAGGCCACTTAACCTAATTCTGGGCCAAATTCAACCAAAGACTAAACAGGCTCAACTTGCATTGAATTGCACCTCCTCAGACCAATGCTAAGTTTGATCATACTAATTAGTGATCATACTAATCTTTATATTGTTATTAATTTCAGTGCCTCTTAGGCTTGCAGAAAAGTATTAAAAAGCAGGTAAGGAGTCAAAAGTAAAAAATGAAAGCACTCAAATAAAGCACACACAAATAAAACACAATATAGTGTTTGAGTTAAAAACAAAACTAAAGGAGATAGATGCATTGTGCAACGCAACCTGTTGGGGGCGGGGGGGGGGGGGGGGCGGGACACGACAACAGGATGCTCCAGAATGTTTGCTTTCCAGTTATTTTGAAACAATACAACAAAAGAGGTGATGGAAAAAACAGTGTCTGACTCACCAAAAAGCAGTGTTGTGAGTCTCATTAAGCTATGCTAGTCATCAAGAGATCCAGTTCAGATTGAGGAGATTTGAAGATGTGCTGAGGATAAGGAAGAGAATTAGTTACCACATAACTGTACTTTTCCTAGCCTTGTTTCTGGATATTATTGAATTCCAAGAGCGAGTCATGATATAGTGCTCTCCCACTGGCTCTCAAGGGGCATGGCATCACCCACACTAACCTTGCCCCGGCACAACAGCAGAATCTCCTTGATCTGTATTTCAATAAACTGCAAACCGATGAATTTGACACTTTGCAGGCTAGCAAAATACTACTGTATTTCTAGAAAATAGTTGTGGTATTTTTATTATTTTTGGTGTGAATGACCTCTAAGTTTGATCACTCTAATGTGGTGTAGTTAGGGTGGCCTTTGACAAGACTCCCAAAACTGCATTTGAGACCCAATCAGAACCCTGTTGAAATCCATGAAAAGATTGCTATTGACTTCAATGGACTTTAGATATGGTCAAGTCCAGTGGCATGACGTTTGACTTGGATGGGTTGAGCATATACCCCTGATATTTAGTCAATTCCACTAGCTGCTAATTTGACCTCGGGAAAAATATGGGAAAATTTTTCACTACATTTTCCATTATCAATTTGTCTTTATTTTTTAAATCACCAATCAACATTTTAACTAAATATCTTGTTGATATGTTGGTTTTTAATCAGATCATTAAAAATTATGAAAATGCATCCCATTTTTTGTAAAAATTCAAAACATTGATTTTTAATTGGGGGGTTGGAAATAATCGAAATTCTACCACCTCTACTACTTATTCAGTTTCAGGTAAATGCCAATGTGCTAACAACAATTGTTAATCCCATATATGCGGTGGGACTAGTTATTTAGAAAACCATGTCTTTCCTTATGTTGCAATCAGACAGATGAGATATACAACATTTCTACTGTCTGTGCCTGGAACTTGGTTTTCTGAGGTCAGAGCTTATGTTTGCCAAGATTTAGGTATCACTGGAAGCCTTTTTTGTTCAGTCTCTTTTGACTGATGATTTTGTTCTCTGCTTTTTAGTCAGTTGTTTTAGTGAGTAAAATTCTATGGCCAATGTTATGTAGGAGGTCAGACTAGACAATCACAATGGTCTTTTCTGGATCTAAGATGTATGAATTTATGACAGGTGAAGGTCTATTTGAAAGGCAGAGTCTCTTGAGTCACTTTCATTTCTGTATATTTCGATACCCTTGTACAGTAGGGACTTTTGTTAAACATTTTTGGAGCCTTAAAATTCACCATAGTCTGAATGAATTGAGAGGGATTTTTTTTTTTACATTAAATCAGTGTTATTCAATGGAAATCCCCCTGCTGGGCAGGTGGAGTTTTAAGACTTCAGGACTTTACTCTATTTATTTATCACCTATAAATACCCACTAACTACTCTATTAGTAGGTATTTATAAAAGATAAATAAGCAGTTGCTTGAAGCAGCTTCTTTTTAATGAATACTGATAATAAAAGAGATTTTAATTAAAGATTAGGAGAAAAAATCATTTTCAATGAATACCATGCACCACTGTGTTTTTCTTACAAAGCTATATTATACAGTGGTATTAATCACAGATATTCCATATTTACAGACACCTAGATCTCTTACCAATAGTTCAGCACTCAGTTTAATTTTACCACGCAGCCCAAACAACAAATGGCAGCATGAGTTTCTTTTTGTTCCAACAGTATTCTCAATTAAATTAGTCTGTGGGATGATAGGGTTTGGTCCAATTTAAAATGATTACTCAAATTTCATATCACCTCTGTTTTATAATATGACAATCACAAAGCTACAAAACAATAATATATATGAATAATTAACCCTACCCTATTTAGAAGCAATCTGTCTAATAATCCATGTATGATTTGTATTTGGAATTGCAAGACCTTCGGAAGATGTCAAGAAAATCAAAACGTAGGTAATACATGATATATTAATATTGTACTTTTTTATTTTGAAGATTGCCCAGTGAAGCCATCTAGGCAATAGCAGAGAGAATGTTTCTGCTGCAGAATTTTGTTGAACGTCAGTCAATGTCTCTGAAAGAATATTACCGGAGACTGACACATGAAGCCAGAGAGAACCATTTGAATTCTCTGCTTCAGCTATACAAGCATAGTGTATGAAAGAAATATTTTCATGTTCATTGAAACTAGAGAAATCAATTGAAAAAAATATGGCTCTTTTGAAAATAGTGAGGAGATTACAGGAACAGCAGCACCAAATGTCCTATTTCAGAGATATTAAATTTTTCAGCTGTATACTAAAAGTCAGTGTCTAAGCATTTAAAATATATACATCCAATAATATGCAGTTCTTGGGAGCCTCTATCCACATTAAAGTCGCAGTTTTAGACATGCTTAATTCATTTTATTTGTGGACGTTAGTAATTAATTAGGCTATAATAGTAGCATCATGCTATTTCATGGAATAATCATTTGTTTTAAAATGTATAAACTCTGAAGGCAAAAGGAACTGGGTTAGAGTGAGTAAAAGAGTGAAGCTTTCCTATCATTATACTGCATATCTTTTGATTGAAAAAACAAGTTTGAAAACAAAATTAAATTGTTCATCAACAAGGGAGGCAGCAGAGCAGGACAGGGAAGAAAGGTGGGAAAAGGTCAAACTGAATGTTCTAAGAAGAAACTTTTATTTTATATATTAGGTAAAAAAAAAATTCCCAAATATAAAGTTGAAGACTGCAGTAGGGGGACTGGATGGCTCACTGAGAACAAAGATACAGAACTTCTCACTGCTAGGACACCACAAACAGGGGAATCTCAAGTAGGTGTAGAGAGGTTATTTTACCTCTGTATTTGGCACTGGTGTGACTTCTGCTGGTATAGTGTGTCAACTTCTCATGTCCACAATTCAAGAAGGATGTTGACAAATAGGAGAGGGTCCAGAGAAGAGCCACGAGAATGATTAAAGGATTAGAAAACATGCCTTATAGTCATAGACTCAAGGAGCTCATTCTATGTAACTTAACAAAGAGAAGTTAAGGGGTGACTTGATTACAGTCTATGAGTACCTACACGGGGAACAAATTTAATGACAGCCTCATCAGTGTAGCAGAGAAAGGTATAACATGATCCAATGGCTGGAAGTTGAAGCTTCACAAATTCAGACTTGAAATAAGGCGTACATTTTTAACAGTGAGAGTAATTAACCATTGGAACCATTTACCAAGGATCATTGTGGATTCTCCATCACTGACCATTTTAAAATCAAGATTTCATGTTTTTTCTAAAAGATAAGACCTGGGAGCTATTTAGGGGAAGTTCTATGGCCTGTGTTATAGAGGCGGTCAGACTAAATTGTCACAGTGGTCCCTTCTGGCCTTGGAAGCTATGAATTTCAAGTTGGAGTCAGGTCTGTAGTAATTGGGGCCAAATTAATCCCTGCTGTAAATCCAGTGAAAACAATGAAGTTATATCATGAAGGATTTGGCCCTAGAAGTTGCTTACCACTGGTGGCTGTTCAGTGTTCTATCTGAAGTGAAATGATCATTTCCAATTCCCAGTGTATATATATGTCCACAGTACAGAACTATGATTCACACCAAATGACATCATTGTTGGAAGAAACAGCCAAAGACTGACTTATTATTTATATTTTATTATTTAGTATTGTTGTCCAGTAGTGCCCACAGTCTGCTAGATGCTTTGCAATGCCAAGACAAGGCAAGTTTCCTTCTCCAAAGAGCTTTAACTTTAAAAAGACAAAACAAATGGGCAGAGAAATGGAGGTTAAAGGAAAAAATAGCAGAACATAAAGTACTCAGGTGGCAATTGGCTATGTATTTATATCACATTATCATATATGTCTAACCCTTCTGCCAGGTGGTAAATGAAAGCCAAAAAGGGAGAGGTTCAATATATGAGAATACCTCTTGACAAACAACTGAACTGGTTTGAGCCCCAGCCCAGGAACTTGGGGAAATTAAATGTTGTTTCCCTAGAAGCTTCCACTGCCTGTTCTTTGAATAAATATTTGTTGCAAGGAGTTACACATAATCCATCACTGTACTGTATGTGCACACTGTATGTGGCTTAAATAAAGTCAACACCATTTTCTATGTCAAGAAGCAATTACCCAGTACCCACCCCGCTCCTTAGCACCATGGTTTTAGGAGGACAGAAAGGGCAGAGATTTTTGCCAAGGATAATTTGCTGCCTATGATCAATCTCTTGATTGTTAAATTACCACATTTCACAAGAAGTAAATTAAGTAAAAAGTTTCAAATTAGCATTTTTAAATAAAAGATTGCAATATAAATGGATTTTTTCTGTATGTTAAGCATCATATTTTTTAAAATTAGGAGAAAGTGTCTGTGTAGGGTGTTGTAATGATAGCATCATCCAGTAATTTCAGCACAGCATATTATTCACAGTGCAATATGATCATCAGGGAGTTATTAGACTGGTGCACAATAAACATTTTGATTGATAGAAGGGTCACTGTAAGTATAATTCACTGCAGATTATTAGAGAATATAAGATTTAAATGAATAAAGACATGTATTTTCAAATGAATAGAAAATTGCCTTTTCCCCAGAGATTGTGTTTGCCCATGTGTCTCATGGCTGAACAAAGAAAATTAACAAAATCATTTTTTAAGGTAAAACACAAGCATGTTATACCACAGTCTTCTAAGTAAGTTTTTTTCAAAGTTAGGTTTCCCTTGTTTTACCTTTTCAATAGAATGATCTAATACTAGTCCATTTATGTTCTTATTATGTGCAGTCAGAGACAATGTAATGAGAATGTCAACAGGGAAGAGCTTCCCAAACCAGGGGAGGTATGTGACCCATACTTGCGCAGTGTGGCTCTCTGTCCCCTCCTGCAGTTTGACCATATATAGCTTTAGGAGTTTGAACAGCTTTTGATATAACATAGCTGGCTCTTAGAGCTCTGACACTAGAGGCTATTGCTTTTAGATCCAAAGATCCTGGGTTTGACACCTGATGGTTTTGACTCACCTAGGGATGCTGGGTTACAAATACTTTGACTTATTTACCTAGAGTACCTCATAGGGATGTTTCAAGTGTTAAGATCATTGTTTGTATAGTGCAGAGCACAGCAAGGCAGCACTGCTTCATCTGTTTTGGTGATACAGAGTTGGGTACAGCCAGGATCTGACCCAAAAGAACTAACCAAAAATTAAAAACTTTCAGCCAGGAAATGATTTTTTATTTTTTTTTTACAAATGATAGACTCATCTTGGGAGAAAATCTTGGGAGAAGAAACAATCTGTATTGCATAAGACACAAAAGATTCAGTAGGCTTGTGGGTCAAATCCTGAGAGCCATAAAAAGTTTTGTTCAAAAACTCCCACTGACGTCAGTAATGTGCTCTTTTCTTAATATATAAAGTGCATTAATTGTGACAAGGAAGTCCTGAGCACTGCCTCAGAAGAACTGCGAAAATGTTTTTCTAAAACAGAAGTTTACATCAAGGCCCCAATCCTGCAAAGACTTATGCCCATGATTAATTTTACACACTGCAAGTAATCTATACAGGCCTGGGATTTAAGAGGGAGAAAAGAAAAGTGCTTTAACCTTGGCTTTCTCTTCAGTTGTGTTAACTGCAGCAAAATATTGTTTTGTATGGCCAATATTCCCCCCTTCTCATCACTTCACTCTATCTACTGTCAACTACCCATTTGATTATAATCCTGATCAGAAAGTGTTCTTGGAAGTGTCGGTGGCCTCTGTTCAAGGGAAATAAGAAACAGGTTGGAAAAACATTAATAAAACTTGGGGAAAAACATTTTATGATGTCAACACAACCTCCAAGTCCATGGGCTGCATTTATTAAAAAAATAAATATGCACTTATGTCACATTCATGTCATGAATGTTTAACGTGCAAGGACGGGGTCCACATTCTATATTTAATTAAAACACAAAATTACGGCTTCAATCTGTACATGTAGACATGAGAAGGGGCCTAAGGTGCACACAAATTTACGTCTGGTATTCAAATACTGGTGTGGGGGGGAGGGATATATTGACCATATCAGGTATCACATCATTCCTCTAGTGTGGAATACATATGATACTTTATTAATGTTTGAAGAAGTCTTCAATATTTTTGGTTTCCTAGGCTCTGGCACAGATTATAAATCATGAGGAGATTTGTGCTTCCTAGGGAAGAAGAAGTGTTCCTCAATGAATTTCACTTTTTATCCCCTTTAGAAAAGTAAAGAACATATTTTTCTTTCAGCAATTCTTTTTCCATTTTTTCTGTCCTAGGTTCAGGAGTGAGGAAGTTAGGCCCAGATCCTCACAGGTATTTAGGCCTCTAGCACCCATTGATTTCAATGGAATTTAGGCACCTACATAACTTTGAGGATCAGGACCACATTCATTCACAGATTCATTCATTCATTCAGGATTCATTCACACAAAAGCTGCAAGCTCCTTAGCTGCTTGTTACTTCTACAGTGGTTCATCTCTGACAATGCTTTTATGATCCAAATTCTCCTCACCTTGCCCTCTTGTCACTCTGCTTATTTATATTCGGCCGAATCATGACCCTGTAACTTTGCAGCCATAGAACCCAGCCCCCTGCTCTGAACCCTAGCCAGGCTATGCATTGATAGACCACTAAATAATCTCTTGGGCACAGGGTAAGATCCTCTGGGGCAGTAGACATAGACTAATAACACCCAACAGGGTGTCTGGGACTATATGTAGCAGTGGGGACACCGGGGAGTAACATCGAAGGATGCTGGGGCCTCCCTTGATGTTCCAGCATGCTGATGGGGGGTTCCTCACTTGAAACACCAACCCCATCTTCTAGGGTGCCCAGACAGCAAGTGTGAAAAATCGGGACAGGGGGTGGGGGGTAATAGGAGCCTATACAAGAAAAAGACCCAAAAATCGGGACTGTCCCTATAAAATCGGGACATCTGGTCACCCTACCATCTTCCAACCTCACCCAAAAATGTCCAGAGCTTAAATACTGCTCCAAAATGGGACTGTTTGTCAACAAGGGGCTCTATGAAGCAAAGACAGGCCCCATACCAAGGAAAAGGAAATGGAGGGGGCAGTGGCATAGCACATTGCCAATCCCACAACCCCACATAACAAACACCTGTTCTCCGTGGGCTCATACAAAGCCCCCTGACTCTCTCTTGTACATTAAGGTGGCTTGAAGGGGCTACTGATGTGCCTGGTCGTACACAGAGGCATAGTGGTGAGGCCGGGTAGCTTATTTGCATGAGCTCTCCAAGGTCTCTTGGGCTTTCATTTGTCCTGACCCTGTAACTGCTGGGCAGCTGCTTCACACCTCATATTAAGGAGTCTTCCTGGCTTCTATTTTATGAAGCAGCCCTTTTGGGAAAGTCATATAGAATATAATAGGGATGAAACCAATATAATTATATTTAAATAAACCAGGGAGCTATTTTAATTACTTTAAAATCCTACAGCATTTAATGGAGAATGATAGTGTCTCAGTAGGTATTGAACCTTCCTCTAGAACTCTGTTTCAGGGATATAATTTCCTCTTATATTCAATAGGTTAAAATATATAGAGAAAAATTGTGTTTTCTTCTATTAAATTCTGTAGCACTTTTCCCATCAGGGAGAGCTGATGTAGCATTCTACAAAAGAAATATGCCCTGTACTCATTTACTTTTTTTCTTCTAGATACTTTCTTTTTTGTTCTGCTGTTGCTTTTAATCTAAAGCAAAAGTCTTGAATGTTAAGCAATTCTTTGTGAGTAGAAAATACAAACTCTAGGTCTTCTTGCAGGTAGTATCTGAATTCATATATACGCTATATGTTTTCAGGTTTATGAACCAAACACACTTTGTCAGTGCCAGGGGCAGCTCTATGTTTTGTGCCGCCTGAAGCACGGCAGTCAGGCAGCCTTCGGCGGCGTTTCTGCAGGTGCTCCACTGGTCCCACGCAGTCAGCGTTCCCGCCGCCAAATTGTCGCCAAAGTTGCGGGACCTCCCTCAGAAACGCCACCGAAGGCTGCCTGACTGCTGCCCTCACAATTACCGGCAGGCCGCCCCCCTGCGGCTTGCTGCCCAGGCATGCGCTTGCTGCGCTGGTGCCTGGAGCTGCCCCGGTCAGTGCAAAGACAACAGATTGGTCTTTTTGTTTATAACTAGAAAGGGGTAGTTGCTCTGTTTCCCCCCTACATAAAAAGTTCAGTATTTCAGTTTATTCAGTTTTGAATTGATATGAATTTGAGTCACTAAGCTTAAGTCTAGACTCAGATTGCCTCGTCTTTCCTGTTGTCCAGTTTGAACTGGATCATACACCAAGGCTCATCTTTATGAGAATAATCTCACATGCGATGAGATTTTAAATAAAACACAAACAGAGAGTAAAACATTAACAATCTATGGAGTGCTCCTGTTGCTTCCTATTTCCTACTTTCAAAGACTTTTTTTTTAAAAAAGCAAATACTTAAAGAAATATTCCTCCCTTGGATGTCTCCCCTCTCCATCTCTCAGATGCATATCAAAGGAAAAAAATCCCCCTCATCTCTCTTTCAAAGTATATTGTTCTTTTGTGAGGAAAACAGTGTGTATAGGGGAGGGGAGAATGCTTGGCAAATTCTATGAGATTAAACTCTCAGAGATCCCATGGATTCACTCTTCAGCCAGCAGGGATTTGAAGCCTCTCAGTTGGGGCAGTGTGTGCAGCCTGAGAATCCTATCTCTGAGGGAGCTTAGTGACCAACTCAAAGCATTCCAGGGGGTGAATAAGGAAAGCTGCCCCTTCTGACCCAGGAAGGTAGGTTCCCCTAGGAGCCATGCTGTCACTGGTTTCCATCACTCTGCTAGTGTTCCCTTCACTTCACCCTGAGGAGTGTAAAAACTGCATGGATGACACTAATGTGCTCAGACTTTGAAATCCACCAGATATCCAGGATAGAGTAGCTGTTCTTAGGCTTCACTCCCTTGGCCCTTCACATTCCCCACAGAGAACAAGGAATCCTGACTGCATGTTGTCCATCTGGAAGGGAGTCCTGGAGCAGGGCAAAGTACAGTACTGCCAACCCAAACCATGCAAAAATAATGAGTCAGGCATCAAAAAATTATGAGAGTAGGTTAAAAATCCCAAGATTTTTAATAAAAATAATATATTTTGGATTTTATGTTTTTGCCTTTTGATTCTGAGTCTTGAGACTACTCTCAGGTCAAATTTTCAATTTCTACTCTGCAGCCATGAGGGTGAGAAATTTATTTTTTAATGGCGGTTGAAATTCTCACAAAATCACTTGACTCCAGGAGCTGGGGCTTCAAGAAAAACAGCAGCTTAAATATTATGAGATTTGTGATAAAATCATTAGAGTTGGTATACTTCAAAGTATGCTGCTAAAATGCAGCTACTAACTTTAGTCAACATTTGGGTGGACTGTCTCCTCCTCTTTTCTCTTCTTCAGTTTGAATGGAGGAGAGATTGGGTTGCTAAATGGGAAAATTTTGAGCGCCACTTTGAAAGAACATGTCTTAACAATCTGAATTGCTTAAATAAGATAGAAAATTTCTATATTAGAATGTTAATGCTTAATTCACACTCTCCTCCTATATCTACTTCCTCATTCTCTTAGATCAATTTAACAATTTGGTCTCGAGCTTCATTTGCTACTCCATCTGCAGCCTAACATCACACTTAAAAAAGTAATGCTGACAACTTACTATCTAAGGGTATGTCTGTACTTACCCGTCGCGTCGGAGGGGCGGGATCGATGTTCTGGGTTCGATTTATCGTGTCTTGACAAGACGCGATAAATCGAACCAGGAAGTGCTCCGCCGTCGACACTGGTAATCCAGCTCGATGAGCGGAGTCGGCGGAGTCGACGGGGGAGCCTGCGCGCCGCGTCTGGACCACAGGTAAGTTCGAACTAAGGTACTTCGACTTCAGCTACGTTATTAACGTAGCTGAAGTTGCGTATCTTAGTTCGACAGGGGGGGTTAGTGTAGACCTAGCCTAACTGATATTTCATTTCCTCAGCTCCATCTGAACATGTGCATGAAAACTTTAAGACTCTCAACTCATTGATAGAGCAAACTGCTCGCTTCAGCCTTAATGCAAAATAGTCAATGCGATGTTTTATTCTCTACAGGCCTCATTCTTCAGTCTTGGCACATGAGTAACTCTCTACTAATGTAAATTGAAGTTATGTGTGCATATTAATGGGACACCAGAACCCTAACTTAATTCCTTTCTGGTACATTAGGAATTAACCATTTTGGGTTATTAATAGCACTTTTATTTTCAGTATTTTAGCCACAAAATAAAAATCAGTTCAACACAGAATAAAGTTGTCTTCTAAAAATAAACACCAAGGAGATCGTCTTCCTGTATATTGTGAGGTCATACTATTACTCAGCATGGGTCACTAACCTCTCTTTCCCCGGTGCCTTCCCAGATTTATTGGAAATCTGTTCTGTATAGAGTATATCCCACTGTAGACTGTTCTAGAAAATGTTCTTTAATACTGCGCATAAGATTCTCTTCTACTATATTTTATTCCCTATCCTTAGAGATCAGAACAAAAAACAAAGTCTTCTGAAGTCTCTCATTCTTCAAATGAAATAGATGAGCTGGGAATAGAAGATGAAATACCTTCTGCTGCGCTTCCTTTGTACCGTTTCACTAGTTCAGAAAACACCATGGGAGCAATTCATGTCAGCGTGTGTCTGTATTGCTTCTTACATTAGTGTGAAGGCTCTAAAACTAATTCATATCAATGATTTGATTATTAATAAAGAGCAACTTAAGAAATAAGTCAAACCTTTATATTTATCTTCCTTTTAATGTATTTCAGTATTAAACTACTGTATTAAGAGAGAAATCATTATCTATTTATCTATCTATTTATCTATCAGCTTGAGCCCTAGTGAAAGCAGTTGTAACTCAATAGAAATAAATAGCGTTGCATATGCATCCACGAAGGCTGGATTTATCCTATCCTCTCAGTATATTCTGGTATAAACCAACACACACAAACTAGGACATTTATTGAAACCCTGTTGGTTAAAGTGTAGTTCTTCTTAATATATGTGCAACATGCCTCAAGTGGCACGTAACCAAGATTCATCACCGAATTTGGTCCACTGGTTGGATCATTAGCTACCTTGACTTGGGTGTGGTACTGACGGGAGAGTGACATGAACAGTGACAGTGTCTATGCCCCCAAAGTGTAGTTTCTAAGATATGATGGGTTTTTTTCTTTCTTTCCAGTACTGATATTCTGGTAAGATAATATGCATTCACAACACTGATATTTGTCTACAACCTTAACTTTTCCTTTATGATGGTTTTGATGTGTGAATATCCTTGATCTCTCCTATCCACCACAAACATTTTGTTATTGAAATGCTGTGATCCCTAGGACATTGGGCATGAGCAGGGCTATGGAGATAGACAGGTTTTGATAGGTGGCTAGGTGTGATAGGTAAGAAGCAGCACATTACTACAGGAGAGAGCAGTCGGAAGCATTAGAGCTTCCTGGACTTCTGCAACAGAGAGACAACCTGTGGTTCTCAACAGGAGAGCTTAGTTTGTCAAAACACAAGAGGTGTATTCCCTTCAAAGTTGCACTCTCCCCCCATGTACTTTTCATGCCCTCCACCAGACACCAGTGGCTGGGGGGAGCACTTGGGACAGGAGAACTCAAGGGGTTCAAGAGAAGAAGACATAAAAGAAGCACTGGTGCCTCCCTCCCTTCCCCACCCAGGAAGCCTTCTGTAGTTTTCATGAATGGGAGTTCCCTCTGATGCACCACGACTGGATGGACATTTTGTGGTAGTGCTTCTCTCTGCCTCGTCCCCTTCCTTCAACCCTATGTGAGGGGCTGACAGGGAAAGAGTGGTCCAGGTGTGGGCTGCGATGCTATGCCCTTTCAGCCCCTCTCATTTCCCCCACAAGATACCCACACCTCCATGCCCTCCGCAACTCTTTCATGCTTCCATAGACCCACTTTCCTCCATCCACCTTTCCAAACACCTGGGGAGTGTAGTGAGGCTTATTTAAGTAATTACAGTGACATTTGTAAAGTGCCTTGATGTCCCCTGATGAAATATAATATTGAAGTCCAAAGCATGACTAAGATAGAGGCCCAATTTTCACACTAATACAACATCTCTCAAATGTGTTCAGTGAATTGTCCTAACGTATATTTTCTTTTCTTTTATCTTCTGCCATGGATGCTGTGTCGCACATTTCAGAGATAGCAACTGTAGTTCTGTTAACAGAGTTGGAAACCATTTGTGATCTGTGTGATGCAGGGTGCTCTCTGTGTCAAGGGGAGGTGAGTTTCTTTAGCACAAACGTTCCTCCTGAACATGCAATCTGCATCCAGAGTCATTCTGATCACGATGAGTTGTCCATTCTACCATTGATGTACACACATAGCTCCCACTAAAGGTAATAAGAATTCTGCACATGCATTGACAGCAGAATGGCACCCTTCATTTTCACTATTCATCCAGATTAATGCAGATTTTTGCATGCAGGTTTTTGAGAGTGGCTAGGCTTTCTCTAGGAATGAAGTGTGTGTTTACGAAATTACTTTTCAAATCCTCTGGGTTACTTAGCCCAGGGCTACACTGGGGGGTGGGGGGGGTCGATCTATGATACACAGCTTCAGCTACGTGAATAATGTAGCTGAAGTCGGCGTATCGTAATCGATTTACCTGGCCATGAGGACGGCAGCGAGTCGATCGCTGCCGCTCCCCCGTCGACTCCACTTCCGCCTTTCGATGAGGTGGATTTCCGGAGCCAACAGGGAGCGCTTTCGGGGATCGATTAATCGCGTCTAAACGAGACGCGAAAAATCGATCCCCGATAGATCGATTGCTACCCGCCGATCCGGCGGGTAGTGAAGACAAGTACTGTAATTGTCATGTGTCCCTGAAGGGTTACACTGTAAACCAGTGCTTAAACTACTAGCAAGATTTCGGGGGTTCAGTACTGGTCTTGGATCTAGCACAGCTGGACTATGGGTTCTGAGAATAGGTACCAGACAGGGAATCTGCACTCTGCAAATGGCAGAGTCAGAGCCAGTGCCTGGATGCTGCTCAGGCTCCATGGACTTAGAATCATGCAGGATCCAAATGCAGTAACCTGGTGAGAGTCCAGCGTGGGGAACTCATCTGTTGCAACTAGATTTTGTGCATTTCACAAAACAAGTGTCTTGTAGGCATAGAACAAAAATAAATATGCCAGGATGAATTACTGACAGAATGACACCAAACAGCTTAATAGCTTCAGCTTTCTAATATGTATTTACAGTTCTACTTATAAACCGAGCCAGCCAGTAAGCTCTGAGAGAAAATAATACAAATTAAAGCAATGTTTATTGATACAGTCAAGCTAGATGACTGCTAAACCCCAAACAAGCTTGTTTCTTCATAATTTATCTCAGGATTTAGTGGATTTTCTGTTAGTCAAAGACTTTAAATCAAGACTAGGTATCTTTTTTTCAAGAATATGCTGGGGCACAATAAAAAAATATGGAGTTGATGCAGGAATTACTGCAGTGGTTCTCAAACTTTTGTACTAGTGACTCTTTCCACACAGCAAGCCTCTGAGTACGACCTCCCCCTTCTAAATTAAAAAAACTTTTAATTATTTAACACCATTATAAATGCTGGAGGCATAGTGGGGTTTGGGGTGGAGGCTGACAGCTCGCAACCCCCCATGTAATAACGTTGTGACCCACTGAGGGGTCACCCCCACAGTTTGAGAACTCCTGAATTACTGGGTGAAATTCAATTGCCTGTGTGCTGCAGGTGGTCAAACAAAATTATCATAATGGTTCCTTCTGGCCATAGAATCTATGAATAATCACCCTAGATGCTTTTGAAAATCCCACTAAATTAAGCAGATGAGTCAGTTATCATCTCCTAATACATGACAATAAATGTGTCCATGGCCACAGAGTTGCTATAATATTTGTAATAAGACTGCACCTGGATGAGGGGAAAGCAGTGGACGTGTTATAATATATGGCGATATACCTATCTCATAGAGCTGGAAGGACCTTGAAAGGTCATCAAGTCCAGTCCCCTGCCTTCACTAGCAGGACCGAGTACTGTCCCCTAACAGATTTTTCCCCAGATCCCGAAATGGCCCCCTCAAGGATCGAACTCACCACCCTGGATTTAGCAGGCCAGTGCTCAAACCACTGAGCTGTCCCTCCCCCATAGTTATTTCTTGACTTTTGCAAAGTTTTGATACAGTCTCCCATAGTATTCTTGCCAGCAAGTTAAATAAGTATGGGCTGGATGAATGGACTATAAGGTGGATAGAAAGCTGGCTAGATCATCGGGCTCAACGGGTAGTGACCTATGGCTCCATGTCTAGTTGTCAGCCGGTATTAAGCGGAGTGTCCCAAGGGTTGGTACTGGGGCCGGTTTTGTTCAACGTCTTCGTTAATGAAGATGGCGTGGATTGCACCCTCAGCAAGTTTGCAGATGACACTAAACTAGGAGGAGTGATAGATATGCTGGAAGGTAGGGATAGGATACAGAGGGACTTAGACAAATTAGAGGATTGGGCCGAAAGAAATCTGATGAGGTTCAACAAGGACAAGTGCAGAGTTCTGCATTTAGGACTGCTACAGACTAGGGACCGCTACATGCACTGCTACAGACTAGGGACCGAGTGGCTAGGCAGCAGTTCTGCAGAAAAGGACCTAGAGGTTACAGTGGACGAGAAGCTGGATATGAGTCAACAGTGTGCCCTTGTTGCCAAGAAGACTAACGGCATTTTGGACTGCATAAGTAGGAGCATTGCCAGCAGATCAAGGGACGTGATCATTCCCCTCTATTCGGCATTGATGAGGCCTCATCTGGAGTACTGTGTCCAGTTTTGGACCCCACACTACAAAAAGGATGTGGAAAAATTGGAAAGAGTCCAGTGGAGGGCAACAAAAATGATTAAGGGGCTGGAGCACATGACTTATAAGGAGAGGCTGAGGGGACTGGGATTATTGAGCCTGAAGAATAGAAGAATGAGGGGGGATTTGATAGCTTCTTTCAACTACCTCAAAGGGGGTTCCAAAGAGGAAGGATCTAGAGTCTAGATTCTAGACTGTTCTCAGTGGTACCAGATGACAGAACAAGGAGTAATGGTATCAAGTTGCAGTAGGGGAGGTTTAGGTTGGATATTAGGAAAAACATTTTCACTAGGAGGGTGGTGAAGTACTGGAATGGGTTACCTAGGGAGGTGGTGGAATCTCCTTCCTTAGAGGTTTTTAAGGTCAGGCTTGACAAAACCCTGGCTGGGATGATTTAGTTGGGGATTGGTCCTGCTTTGAGCAAGGGGTTGGACTAGCTGGCCTCCTGAGGTCCCTTCCAATCTGAGATTCTATGATTCTTTGATTCACTGTTGCTGCAAAATAATATTCTTTGTCTGTTCCAGGTGCCACGGTGTAGAAAACAGGCAAACCTCAAGGCTTCAGCCTGTATCCCCCTTGTTTGGTTTGATAAACATCCAGAAGTTCAGATGCTGATCAGTAACCTGATCCAACATCTGCTGGGGTCAATGGAGAAACATCCATTGAATGTTGTGCAAATCAGATCAAGCTCATGGAGATTATCCTAAATCTATGAACTTTTCTTTCATGCACCTCTGACAGTGTGTGGCTTACTATCTGTGATGCCAGCCACAAAAAGCCCTGGCTTCTATTGCTTCGGTGCTCCTTTTTGTTGATGATAGGATCTTCATCCAAAGGCAGAATATCTTTAAAGATGATCTGTGATCGTGTCCTCCCAATTTGGAGGTAACCCTCTATTTAGAACTCTCTCTTTAGAACTGGCAGTTTTTTAGGACCACAGTGGTAAGAATCTTCGTAAGGAGTCCATGTATACCTCTCAACCTCTTGAAGTAGCTTTTCTGATGGGTATTCCTGATTTCCTGTTTAAATCTCATGCTACCCTGGGCTTTTCCTTTTAACCATATATCATTGTGCACTGAACGTCTCCCAAGCCACAGAGTACAAGGTCTCAAGGATTCTGATTTATGACTAACTAGAAAGGGTGAGAATGGTGACACATTTTGTAGGAGAGGCTCTTGCTTTGGGTTCTTCCATTATATTTCCAGTAGGAAGAAGATACATTCCATTTCGCCTCTAGAATCTGCATTCGAGTCTTTTCTTAGCTCAGAAGTAAAACCAAGGGGATGTCTACACTGTGCAGACTTGCATATCTATATCTACTTGCATATCTACATCTGTGTAGCTATCCCAGCATAACCATGTAGTATAGACACAGCCTACACTGACAGAAGGAGGTTTTCCATCTGTGTAGGTTCCACAGTTTCAGGGGAACTGCACCTGTATCCCCCTGTCTGTGGTCCACTCCAGGCATGGCCAGTCAGGTCTCAGATCTCCAGTTGTCACCAGTCTCTGGGCAGTACCACTACCTTCTGATGGGTTTTTTTAGACTGCACAGCTTCCTGCCTTCCACTGTGATATCCCCAGCAAGGCAGTCTGCCTTAAGGCCCATCCAGCTCCTGTGTATTTCTCTCCCTGAAGACTCTGAACAGTGTATTGCCACACAGTTCTTTTTTTCTAAGCAAGCATATTTATTGTTAAGTTAAACACATAACAGTGAAAACAATAAAAACAATAAACAGATTTAAACACACACTAAACATACCAGGAGTCACCCATCAGTCTTATAGGGCTCTAGTAGGCCAAAGTATTTCCTTCAGCAGAATTTGGGCCCCCGTTGGAAAAAAAATCATATTCCTTTTCTGGATCAGAAAGTAGGCCCTGTAATAGCTTAAATTCAGCCTCTTTATATTAAAGTCCTTTCTTTCTCTGAGTCACTGGAAAACCCAGGTTAAATCAGTATATGCAAACTTCTCCAGGGGCTGGTACCTCTCTAGAGTTGTTCAATCTCAGTGATTCACCATAATCATCACCACTACTGTTTTTAGTTCCTGGAGGAACTGTGGTAACCTTCCCGCATGGAGTAGAACACAATCATACATCAAACATTCTTAAATTTAATACAGTTGTCCCCCAAAATACTAAATGGGGCACCGATCTTTGTCATAGTAGTAGTACCATCTTCCTGAATTATGGTAGCTGTGTTGACAGAAGCTACATCTACATTTCACATCCCTGACTGCTGTAGCTATGTCGTCCTAACTTTTAATAGGCCTGAGCTTTCCAATTTCATACCAGTCCATATTGACTATTGGTGTCTTCCACAAAACCATCACATACATTGTCAGTTTATAATCTCTGTTTAAGAGAGGCACAGGAGCTAAAGTATCCAGGATGTTCCAGGTCAAGCTACAGTACATTGACAAAACTGTATATGTGAAAGAGCCTAACAGTATTAACTAATATCATCCCTGCTTCAAGATAGCACTGCTAGTCTTTGAACATTGCAGGCACTGAATTCACAAACACAAAACATTAAACATTGTCCCCTGTAGCCACACTTCTCTGACTCTCCTTCCAAAGCTAAATATAAACTAGGCACACATTCTCATTTCCTTCCCATTTCAAATCAAATGTGAAGGAAAAAGACCAGTTACAAGAGAGAATGGAGATTCTCAACAATTTTGCATTTGTCTCTAATGTTTTCATACAGATATGATTGAATCTCATGCCCTCTCCAAGCTCTTCCAATCGGCTCTGTCAAACACAGGGGTAAGAAAACATGTCACTGCTGTAAAGGGATAGTGAACTTTCCTGTCTAATATGTGACCCATGTAAAATCACTTTAAGCATTAGCTACAACTATAACGTATTTAGGGTAAGAAAAAAAAGATAGAGACAGAGAACCAAAGTCTGGTCTCCTTCACACTAATGTAAATCTGTAATAATTTCACTGAAGTCAAAGGTGTTAGCCTAGATGTACACTGGTGTAAATAAGAACAGAATTTGTCCAAGAGCTTTTTAAAATTTATAGCTCTAATAGATTGGGTCAGGCTGTCCCTGGGCTTAAGTCACAAAATAACATATAATAGCCTTCAAACCAAGGAGACTGGGGTGGGTTTAAGCACTACACTTTACTTCAGAGTGCAGAAAATACAAGTTTATTGCGCAACGGGGAATCTTTTATTTTATCAAGACTGCTGAAAATATAAAGGAAACTAAATACACCAATACTGAAATTAACACCAGCAGCACATTTAAACAAGACTTACACAATATGGTTACAGGGAAAGAACAAGTACAAAGCGTGCCTGCTCTGATTTACTGCAAATCTATCCCTGGGTGATTTTGATGACTCAAGACCTCAGAAGCTTAGAAAAATATATACGACAGAGTCAGCTGCTGTTAACTCTATAAATATAAACAATACATTTTGCATTCCATCCATGAATGGAAATTATAGTGTTCTAAGCACTAAAAACAGCAACAACAACAGAATATTTCCTAGGCATTAGGTATTAACATTTTAAAATAAAAGAACAAACATTTTTCTTTACAAAGCTTTATGTTCAGCAAAAGTGAACAACGAAATAAGGAGGCATACCTCATTACAAATGCCACTGTGATTTTTTATTTAGCTGAAAAGTCACTGACTCATTTTTAATATATCAAAACATATAGCATACAATTTATTAGTCTAAAAAAATAGAGCTAAATTTTCAGCTGGTGTAAACCAGCACAATGCTATTGAAGTAGGCCAAATGACACAAATTTATCAAATCTATAAACCTGGTCCTAAATCTACATTCTGTCTATATATCATATTTAGGTCAATCCAGATCTATGGCTAAATAGGTCCCATTTTGCCATGAGTGTAAATTTTGACTACAATTACCATTCAGAAGCCTGCCAATATTTTAATTTGTAGATCAGTGGTAGAAGACTGATCCAAACTCACTGATTTAGTGCACATCTCTGTGCCTCAGTTTCTCCATCTGTAAGGTGAGAGTAATGATTGTTACCTCCTTCATAAAGCAGTCGGAGATCTACTAATGGAAAGTGCTATATATGAAGTAGGTTCTATTGTTACAAATATGAAAATGAACAGTTAAACAGTTCAACAGTTCCCCTCTGCCATATAATCATTATCACCCCACTTGACATACACAACTATCCCATCTTAACTTTGCCTGCCTATTTGGACTGTAATTAAATCATATCATTGGTTAAATCCTATTGACTTTATATATCATCTATTAAAGATAGTAGTAAAGATAGTAGTAAAGATGTTGTTAGGAATATAGTACCAGTCTAAGAGTGCTATTCGTTTTCTCACAATGCTGATGGAGTAGATTATTTATTTTTAAATTTGATGGATAGCAATGTCATGGCAAATAGATTTGTTGTTACAAAATGTGTTGATTATAGAGACTTCTGTTCTGCAATGCATTTCACCTTTTGCCTGTGAAGTGTCCCACTGAAGATCATTGTGGGAGCCAGGGGTCTGCCATTGTGCAATCTGTTGCAGCATCAGGGCTATAGTGTTGGAGGAATGTTATTATATGTTCAGCTTGCAAGTTTGCTTTTATGAACTATATTCAATATATAATGTAGCCACTAGCATAGTTTTTGTAGTGACAGATATTGCAGCATATGCTTGTGTTCTAGTGTTTTAAAATGGATCCCTTGACTAAGAACTGGGGATTTCATTTAGTATAGATGTTCTGTATGTCTTTTAATATATTTGAGCAAATTTTAGGGATCAAATTTAAGTCTGAATGGATAGTCATTTGTAGTCATAGGGATTGAGAGAGGGTTATATGGCAGTGGGGGACTGGTTGTCTCCCTTAACTGTTAATTTGCCAAGATTTGAACTAATTTATTTTTGTACCTATAGAGTTTTTGTAAAGAAAGTATAATTTTTTGTACCACACTTACAATCTTAATTTTGTAACATTGGTTTTGTTTGTCAATTTCTGGTTAGGGTTTTTAAATAAGAACTGACAGTTTAGTTGAAGTAAACATTTACAGTTGAAGCCCTCGGTCCTACAGACACCTAGCATGAAAATTACTTTAAGCAAATGAGTAGATCTAGTGATATCAATGGAACTACTCATGTGTTTAAAGCTGAAGACATGCAGAAGTGTTTGCAGGGCTGGGGCCCATTTCCAGTCTGTATATAAGGTCTGTAGTCGGGGAGCAGTGATCAGAGCAATCTTCTGAGACTCATCAAATCAGGAGTCCCCCTTTCCTGGTGACTTTAGTGGGGAAGTGGTGCTCTACTTTAGTGACCCTCATAAGAGAGTGAGGGGAGGGGAGGTGTTTTATCTGGGTGTGATATGGAAATAGTGGATGATGGAGGGAAATGGAGGAAGATGCTTTATCAACATGGAAAACTTTATAAACCCGAAGTTTGATAGCAGGAAAATGTAAGCCCTTATATATTCCCGTATCTTTGCCAGCTCTCTCCATCTCCCCTCTATGTTCACCTTTGTCACGGGCACACCCCTATTCATGCCTCCCCAATTTATACCTTATTTATATCTGCCCCATTCTCTTGCAAGCACATGAGCAAAGACTCCCCAATCCTTTTGAACACCCCTTGCATCCCCTTCTACGTACTTTGCTCTTATTCTGTGCCCTCTGTGCCATTTAGATTTTTCCCTCCTTTTATGTTCCCAATCCATGTGGTCAGATTCCCAGCATATCCTTCATCACCTTCCATGCCTTGTCAGTCTACTGCATCTCTCAATGTCCCCACCTCTTGCTGCTTCTTCCGAAACCCCCATTACAAGACCAGAGAGCATGACCCTTTGGCACCTCTCCATGTGCCAAACCAGTTCCTAGCCATCGCCCTTTAACCACTCCATGCCCTCTCCTTGACTTAAGTCCACCTCCATTTCCCTCTGGGTTTTCTATACCACATTCATGCCTGCATCTGCACTCCCCCACATCCTGTGCCATTGCTCACCTCAGCACCTGCTATAGCGAAAGCCTGGAGTCAGCAAAAGGGGAGTTTATACTATCCATGTTTTTTTCTGTCAACCCTCTGCCATCTTCTCATCCACCCTTTGTGATTGGTGTGGAGCAAGGAAGCTCCAGTGTGTCTCTCTTTTTACTAGAAGCGACAAAGGGTCCTGTGGCACCTTATAGACTAACAGAGGTATTGAAGCATAAGCTTTCGTGGGTGAATACCCACTTCTTCGGATGCAAGCAGTGGAAAAACTGTATAAGAAGTAGGTGGCTCTTTTTCTCACCTTTGAGGGGATGAGTTTTTCAGTAATGCTCAATTCCCTAACCTCCTTGATATACATGTGTCTGTAAACAGAGAAAGAGTGAGAATTACAGAACAGTGGTCCAGCAATGTGTGTAGCATCAAAGGAAAGTGCCTGTATATCACATCCCCACATACTAACACATTTCTGGCCTTTGCATGTGCACATGATAAAGTGGAGCTGAGCCTCAGTATAATATTTTTATTACCTATTCATCTCAAATGAAGTGTTTTCCTGCATTTCATTTTTGGCACCTGGAGGACTATATAATCTCATTAAAAACGGTCTGTTTCACATAAATACTGCAGCATTTTTTCAATATTTTTTTACTACAGCTGTTGATTAGCAGCAGACTTAAGACATGATATAGCATCTGAAGAAAAACAGCATATAGAGCACATTTATGACCCATCAGGAGGCACAACATTGCCAATGTACTATAGAAGTAGGCCCAATGAGGTGGACTGGGGGATGTAATGGTATAACTCACTTCCATTCCAGCCCAGCAGATTTCTGAAACAGAAGCACTACACTGGGTTGTATTTCTATTACTGTTACTATTTCTGTTCTTAAAAGTCATATACAGTAAAAATTCAGAGGGATGAAAACTTAGTCAAATGTACCTTTAAAATTAACCAAATTCCATCACTCATACATTTTTCAGTAGGCAGACGTGAGGGGGTAATTTTTATTGTCACCTCCTTAAACAATTCTTTGCCATCCCATCTGCCACCTCGGATGCTAAATCAATGTCACTGGTGCATTACTTTTTTTTGTTTTCACCAAAACAATGCATGCTGCTTTGCAAGCAGATGCTATCTTTGTATAAAAAGATATTTTGCACCGGATTCCAGTATAATAACAGTGGACATATTGTAGCATTCATTCAACTGTGGTAAAATAGATTTCATTATGACACAAAAAGGGTTGCTTGTTTGTGAATATGTTTTCCTGGAGATGTTTAATAGAAAAGAACGTATCATTCCCGTACATAAATTGATAGAGACAGGATGCAATCACACTGAGTATGAGCACCCATTATTATGACCAGAAAAGGAAGGATAGTGATGAATATGTTTGCAATTTTCACATCTTGCAGATAAATTCTATCAGCCAGAAATGAAAGCCTCATCTTTTTTAAAAAAAAACAACCCAAAAAACGAAGGCATGCCAGTTTACATGAACTATGTGGTTGGTCCTTGCATTAAAGGACTGCTCTGCCTAGCAAGACCTAATGAAGTCAATGGAGTAATTCTTTGCTTGCTTCTACCCAAATGTAACAGAATGCATACTACGCAATAACAGCTGGCGAGGTGTACTAAAACAGATATTGGATTGGGGGGGGGGGTTGTGGGGCATATGGAAAATTAAATTCTATTCCCAACTCTGTGGGAGATGTCTTGTGTGCCCTTGGTCAAGTTTTTTAACTATACTGTGCTTCATTTTCCCTGCAGAGGCATTGTGAGGCAACACTTATGAATATCTGTAAAAGACTTAGTGATCCTAATATAGAATGTGCAGGAGAATCGCAACACATACTGTACTCTTGATGAGACAAACATCAAAGGGCTCTTGGAATTCTAATTTGTCATTTACTGAGGCATATATTTCTTTATAGTATACTCAGGGTGAGGCATACTGTAAGACTATAGAGTGATGCAATCAAACACAGACCAGCTCTAAGTAATCCATGCATCTGAGACTTTCCAACAACACTGCAGGGAACTACATCATTATTTTTTTTTAAACTGAATGACTCTGTCTGTTTTTGGAATAAGATGAGTGAGGAATAAAAGAAGAATAAGAATAGAAGTACAAGGTCTGTGAAGTTCTTAAAAAAATGTCCTGTTGTTGGAATTAGGGAGAGATGAGAAAATATTTATCTGTTGGTAGACCATTCATTAGGATTGCTATAGCTTTTAAAGGCACTGTGATTCCCTGCTAATGGGTATGTCACACTCTTATGATTTGGTGTAAGAAATAAACTAAAGTTCTCATAAAAATAAAACAAACAAAGCTTCCTGAATTCCTCACCAGCCTGGAATTGAACAGTACTTCTGATGGTTTTCCTGAAAACAAATAACATTGTAAGAACCAGTGAAATTCACCAGTGTTACATGTGTCAAACTCCTATTACAGTGGGTGTGATGTAAAAACTTAGATATCAGATAAACAGAAGGTTCCCATATAATGGGGCAGTGAGATACAACCTGCTATCATTTCAAATGGAAAATAGGCTTTTGTTGACTTTGTAGGAAAATGCCTTTCTCTGCACAATTCCACCGCCCCCCCTCACATGGCAGTTTTCCCCTTAGGTTTCAAAAACTGAACATATACACCTCAGTTAATACTTACACAAATATTCCTGTATTACAGCCAACACAGGAATATTGAAGAAGTGGCTGTTCACAGCTGTATCCTACACTAAAAAGCTATTTCTATGAAAATGGAGTACAAAATTCATTCCCATGCTTCAAACTGTGTCGTGCAGAGATTGCCTCTTTTGAACAAATGAGTTATAAAACACAGAAGGATCTCCTTCAATTTAGCTGATTTGAGGAAATTTCCCAGAACATATCAAGAGAAATTCCCTTCCAAAACAAAAGACCTGAAATTGGCTCTTACATTTCTCATTATTGTTTCCAGTGTTTCCTTCAATAATCAGATACACAGAAAACACATTGTAATATAAATCTGGGGGGGGGGGTTGTTTGTTTTTTAGATTAGCTGTGATAGCTAGATTCGGACTGGATTTGACTAAATTTTCATTCTTTTTTGATGTATTTTCTAGTTATATGTATACTCGTGTTTGTATAATGGCTTATATGATTGCTATCTTTTTATATTCCTTTAGAGGTTTATGTGTTATTTTTTTCTTCAGAGAATGAATATACACTACATGCTTTAGATTACAAGAAATAACAAAGAAAGAAAAAAATAAACATAGGATCGCATGAGTCTGAACACTATAAGTGATTTAGGTCCCTGTCCCTTGAGAATGTACATAAGTGTTTGCATTACTGGGGCCTTGCTCTATAACTGCAGCCATCTTGAACTAACTGACAAGGAATTCCCAAGACAACAGACGAGGGGGTCCACTTTACGGGTAAAGGTGCAGTACACACAAAAAACCAACCTCACAGTTGGATAAATGTACATTAGTACACTAGGAATACAGGGTCAAATCCTGAGGTCCTGAACTCCCATTAAAATATATATAACTGTGCCTGACTCCTGAACAACTACTCTCCTTTCCCAGCCAAAACTCCCGTTGATGTCAATGGGTACCTTACCTAAATAAAGCTTTCTGATGAAAGACTTGAGTACATCCCAGGTTTTTTATCTACACTGGGCAATGATTAATAAGCACTCATAAGTCAGCTTTGTCAGGGAAGACGAGACAACACTCTCACTAGTGGCTAGGGTGACCAGACAGCAAGTGTGAAAAATCAGGACGGGGTGGGGGTAATAAGAGCCTATATAAGAAAAAGACCCAAAAATCAGGACTGTCCCTATAAAATCGGGACATCTGTTCACCCTACTAGTGGCATGAGCTCTTAGCTCAATATGAGTGTGCTGATGCTTCTGAACTAATTCGTTTCAGATGGTAACAATCACCTGGATGAAATCCTGACCCCACTGAAGTCAATTTTACCCTCTGCCTTTGGTTTAGATGCAAATAAACTCAAACCACAAAATTCTGATCCAGAGCCTGATTTCAAGAAGCTAAAATTCATGTTAGTTCAAACCCAGAGTTTTATATCTTTGTCAATCAGTTCACGATTACTCTTACAGGGTGAGTCTCATACATTGTGCTCTCATGAACAATGCAGAGCATATTATTACTTGTTTGTTCTTCCCTTTCTTTAAACTTACTTTTGCAAAAAAGGACCATTTTCAAAATTTAGATCAGGATTTGTGTTCATATCCTGAGATTTGGTTTGAGACTATTTCTATATATTAGCATGCGGCACTGAAAAAACTGAAGTTGTTGGTCAGTTAAGACTGACTTTTCAGTATCACTTATATTAGCAATAGACCTCTTACTCATCTAATGCTCATCTTGAAAAAGAAAATAGCAATCCCTTTTTCTCCACTCTTGCTGTTCCCTAAAATTATTACTCATCATCACAGTTGTTATCTTAGTTCCTGTAAGAATGATTTGTCAGCTGCCAAGATGTAGTCAGAGGTGAAAGTCATGATAGGGAAGTACTTAAGCACAGGAGACAGGCTGCATGGCAATTTCATCTCTAGAAATAGACAGCATGGCAGTAGAACACAGCATTTTAACACACAGGGGACAGCAGTGGTAGGTGTGGCTGCAACAAGTACATGTTCTGAAGCAGGATGACAGGCAGTGACTTACATGTAAGTGACTTACATTCTGACATTTAAAGACAAGCAACAGAAAAGTTTTAAAAAGAGAGATTGAAATTGTATACCTTGTTTCCACCTATGCTGTGAGTGTATTGTACATATATAACATTACAAAGTACTGTAAATATAGATTGCACCATCTCCTGGAGTTATTTAACGCTACAAGGGCTCACAATCTTAAGGTCTGATTCTCCCAGTCTTATCCACATTAAATATAACCTTACTCTATGAGTAGTCCTACTGGTTCTGTTGGAGCCAGGTGTTATTCAGCATGAATAAAAGTGGCAGAAACAATAATCAGTGCCAATATCATGAGTATGGTTTTAGGTCTCTCTTGAGACTTACTTAATTTCTGTCAAGTATCAGAGGGGTAGCCGTGTTAGTCTGTATCCACAAAAACAATGAGGAGTCCGGTGGCACCTTAAAAACTAACACATTTATTAGGGCATAAGCTTTCATGGGTAAAAAAACCACTTCTTCAGACTTAATTTTTGTGTTGCTCTCATAATTCTTAGAGATGGGAAGTAGAAGGGTGGAGCACTGAAGCATCCTTTCTAGAATCTCAAGTATTATATAGAATATCAGGGTTGGAAGGGACCTTAGGAGGCTATCTAGTCCAGCCCCCTGCTCAAAGGAGGACCAATCCCCAATTTGTTGCCCCAAATCCCTAAATGGCCCCCTCAAGGATTGAACTAACAACCCTGGGTTTAGCAGGTCAATGCTCAAACCACTGAGCTATCCCTATTATTAGCTATCATTTATACAGTGCAATAAGTATGCATGGTATTTTATTAACAGTGTAGGCAAAAAATGGTCGAAGGATGAAGAAAATGAAAGCTTTGTTGTGTAGAACCATTGGCTGATTATCCTTTGCTCTTGCCAAGACTTTCTGAAGGTCGTCTCTAATAGTGTCATTGAGTTATTCCAAATCACAGATGGAGACTGCAGCAAAAATACACTGGTTTTCTGTGCCACCATTTTTCTCCACAGACACTAGCCTTTGGGGCTGAAGGGAAACAAAAACTCTTTTGCCTTTTTGAACATACACAGAGACAGAAGAAATATCTGTGCTATTAGCCTTTTCTTTATTCAGCATATCTTGGATTCCTGACATTTATTCACAACGTATTTTCAGTTATTCCATTATTCTATAAACATTCCAGACCACTTAGTACTTTGGGCCAGCTCCTCAGTGAGTGAAAATCAACATAACTTCAATAGAGTTAGAGTGATTTACACCAGCTGAGGGTCTGGCCCTTTGTATCTACTTTGCAGGATTTAAAATCTGGATAAAGTGGTATGACCAGTGTCTATGAGTTTTCAGGTAAATAGCATTGAATCTGACTGGAAAATTTGTTCATTACTTTTATAATACATGTTCTGTAATTGGCAGCTAGTTTTTGCTCTCATCCTATGTGGCCATATAATTTAAAAAACAGTACCAACACAAATAGACAGACAGCACAGAAGTAATGTCAGAAGCCCAGAAATACTAATTTATAAAATAGAGATGTTTGGGAATTTTCCACCATTTTTTAATGGATACATCCAGACGTCTCCTACTATATTTCTTAGACTGCCTCATATTTCAGTAAGAAATAGCTCTATTGCCTTTATACCACTGGTATTGATGATAGTGAATAGAGATGGTTGACATCTTTTGAATTTCAGAATTTCATTGAAACATTACTTTAGTATGCACTATTTTCCTTAAGCTGAAGGTCATAGAGTCATAGAGTTTAAGGCCAGACGGGACCACTAGATCATTTAGTCTGACTTCCTGTGTATCACAGGCCATCAACACCACCCAGCACCCTCACACTAAACCCAACAACTGAAATAAGACCAAACCATTACAACACACAGGAGACTAAACTACTTCTTATACTAGGTACCAAGGCATGCACAGGGTGGAGGAGCTTAAAAGGGGAGCAGAACAGCTCACTTGCCAGCAGACCAGGGAGGAGAACAGACCTTCAGCCCTTGACAAATAGTCTGCATGTAGGTAGGAGCTTCCCAGATGACTGCTGCCTGAAGGTCCATCCCATCATTCCCCTCTATTTCCTGTTGACTCCGTTTATTTGCATTAATTCCCTTGCTTTTTATTCATGGACTACCATGGAAGGGGAGAAACTTTAAAGTGACCTGGCCGGCCAAGTTATAGGAAAAGACAGACCACTGCAGAGGCAGATTGGCTGTTGGCTGAAGAAACAGAGCACAGGGAGAGCTGCTATGCCATGCCTGGCCGCAAGGAGGCACCAGCAGCGAGTCAACCCCTTTACACCTGTGAAGAATAGGAGGTCAAACTAGATGATCACAGTGGTCCATTCTGGCCTTGGAATCTATGAATACCACAGTAGTGCTATGTATTTATCAAAAGCAAGGTTGATAAGGGAAACCACTGTGCAATTCATTTACCATAGCTTATTCAGGGTACTGAGAAATGAAAAAATAATAAATTGCATTTTGAGTTATTAAGAGGAGTTTGTTTGACATTCAAAGGCAGACATCTTCCACACCACACAATCACTTCCATGCCTATGTGTGCTTTATGTGAGTCCTTCCCCTAGCTAATCCATATTTACATCCCTCTTAAAGACCCGCTTCTGACAAGCTGCCTGCAGTGATTTGAGTTCACTTGTATGTATGTAAATTACCTATTGTCGTTTTCCTTTTCCTAATATCTGTCTGCTTGCCTGTCTGTCCTTAGATTGTGTGCTTCTCTGAGCAGGGACTGTCCTTGAATGTCTGGAAAGTCCCTAGCTCACCATCAGTCAACAGATATTATTATATTAAGTGTGTGTGGGCGGGGGGATGGTTAACAAGTCTCTATTTTCTGTAAGTCAGAAAGATGTAGAAATTTGAAGAACCATCTTTGTCTTTTGAATCGGAGATTTGCAGCTGGCCTGTGAAGTTTCTGTGAAAAGCAGAGATTCCCAGAACTCTCAGTCAGTACATAAGGTATGTGTTCATCTAGCTATGATAGAAGTTGACATTTAAAATTAGAACTCATTCAAACCAAATCCCTGTCAAAAGAAAATTATAATCAACAAAGGCATATTTTTATATGCCAGTATGGTATACTAGGATATGAACTCCATCTTTGTGAGACAGGGGGCCTGATCACTCACAAGTGGTAAAGTGCAAGAAAGTCACAAGGAGGTAATGGGCCACCACTAACAAATGAAAATAAATTCTACATCCTTGGGTAGTTCTGTGACATACCTGATTTATGAAACTAATACACCTTTTTAAGTTGTCAGGTTTTCTCAGTCCTATCTCTTTGCTACCTGCATGTTTTCCTTTGGCATTCATCTTTATTATGTGGCTGCTATCATATGACTGCTTTTCTCAAGTTTTCTCAAGGCTATGGGCCAGATCCTCAGTCAGTATAAAACCAAAAAGCTCCATTGAAGTCAAAGAAGTTATGCCAATTATACCAGTTGAGGATCTGATCCTATATCTCTTTAAACTCTTCACATACTGTTCTTTAAAAGACTCTGCCAGACAATGCTCCCAGTTCACAATTAGCATATCTAACAGCCGCATTCACACTACAGTGCAAGTACGGTCATCATGTAAAAAACATGACAATGACTATATTTGCAGCACAATTAACATTGTATATGCAGAATGCAATTTTCTCAGTGTAGTTTAAATATAGGAATGCCATGAATGCTACAGTAAAGTTAGTTTTAATCACAGATAATTGTCAAGTTTTCATGACCAAATTGGACAACTGACACCTAAGCGTTATATAAATATATAATTATATGCATATATTTCTTTAACTGCTACCCACCATATCAGTTAGTTTCATCACTATGGATTGAGCAATATAGCCCACTCAGATAGGCCCATTAAACCGAAAATAATGAGGCACTATTTCCTGTTTAGCTAGTTAATTTTTTTATGATAAAACCTGTTTACCGGGTAGGGTTTAGGTGTGACGTGGTCGTATGGCAATTGTCTTAAAACAGAGAAGCATCAGTAGCAGGCAATTAAAGTTTCAGCATATTATAGTCATCCAGGTAGTCCTAACTATCTATTGATCCACTATTTCAGTGAATATTGGTACATTTCTTAGATAATAATACTCATCTTTTTATGGTTGAATTCTTCTTTTTCTCATTTTGCTTTTCAATGTATGAGAAAATATTTTAGATCAGAGATTGAGAAGCATGGCTAAAGCTTGAACTAAGTTAGGAAAAGAACTGTACTACATCAATCTATACAGAACCAAGGGCCTGATCCCTATCTTCTCTTTGAATTCAGCGGCCTTCAGTAGTGATGATGAATCTGCCCTGGTAATAACACCTAGCTGAAGAAGAGCTCTGTGTAGCTGGATAGCTTGTCTCTTTCACCAACAGAAGTTGGTCCAATACAAGATATTACCTCATGCGCCTTGTCTTTTTGACAAAAACAAGCATTTGAACATTCCTCAGTGTTACATTTTGTAATGACAACTTGTTCTAACATTATATACAGCACCATCATACTGTTATGTAAAAGACGGTGCATCTAATAAATAAACTCAGGTATCAAGTTGGACTGTTCAAGGCTAGCATTTCCCCATATGGGACAAGTTATAGGCCATAATCAGATGACTTTCAGAGGGTGAGGGGAACATGGAGTACTGCAGAAGTATGAGGAACAAGAAGCATTTGGAGGAAATTCTTTTTTACTAGTTGGAGCTCATGCATAGGGAGCATTCACAGAGTCATGTTAATTTAAAGGCATTTTCAAGAACTTCCCAGATGTTAGGTATGGGTGTAGGGTCTAATAAATATTGTGGTCTTTGTCCATTTAAAAATTAAAAACTCTGATTCTCCACTGCCTTAGACCTTGTGTAGTCATTCACAACAGTGCAAAATGGATGTAGGATAAAATACTCTTAAGTCAGAACACAACGTTTTACACTAGGCTTGCACATGCGAAAGTAACTACACAAAAAGCAAGGAACACAAAATTAAGGCCAATCTCTGTTAAGGTATCTTCAGGTGTCTCTGCAGCATTCTGTTTCTTTTTTCTAACATTTTATTTGTTTGTTTACTTGCTTGTTTGCTTCAACTGGGGAATGCACTTTATATTCTGATGCCTTTACACAAAATGTTTGATTAATTTTTCTGATCTCAGTATGTTCTTATTTCATTGATGAAACAAGATGGGCTCCCTTCTTTGGCTCATTTATCACTTACTCATTCTCTAGGACCTTAATCAAAGACTTCATAAATTAGTGGCAAAATTTTCTTGCTACTGTATCTTCAAAACATGAGTAAGCTCAGATCCTACAGGAATCAAATTTCTTATTACAAGTTTACCTTTATTCTCTCCATGACACACTGACTGTATATATGTTTTAATATATATCACCATAATTTAAATATATATGGATTTTGATATAGCTGATCCATCCCTACCTACCTGTTAAGATACACTACAAATAAATAGACTTAAAAACCCCCTCTAAAAACAATAAATCAAAGCATCTGATTCAGAACTCCTGTTTGTCAGCTGCTTTACATAAATATATTTTTCTAGAATAAATACTTACCCCAGACATCAGAAAGCCTGAATCACAGGTAAATAATGCACTACATGTTTTGAAAAAACTAAGTTATCTATGGCACCAGACAATGTCTCCATCCTGTTGTAGCTCTAATATGTGATGCTCGTTTCCAGAACCATCCAAAAATTGACTTTTTTCTTTTTAAAATAAATATTGTACAATGAAACCGTGATTAAATATGGGAAAGTCTGTTAACAGCAGTTAAATATGGCTAAATATAGTAAAGACTGTGAGACACATGCCAGGAATTCAAAGTTAAGACTGACACTCTGGTCTTCGGTCTCTGGTCCCAATTTTGATCTAATTTGCCATTTTTGGATAAGTGTCAACTGCTTTGACTCAATACAGAATTACTCCTGATTAACAGCGGTGTTAGTGAGATTATAATCAGGTCCTATGTCCCTAAATTATGCCATCACCTCTTTCCACTGCAGTGGTTTAACTAAAGGACAGAATCTCAGGGCCAATTTTAAATCAAAACCTAACTCTACTTAAACATTTTTTTTGCTTATTGTGATACAACATGGATGTAAATATTGTGTTAATATTACTTATGAGAAATGAAAACTTTAGCCAGATGCTAAAAAATACATAAAAATCAAATATAAAAAAGTCATATTCAGCTTACTCTGAGAATGGCTTTATTTCGAAACACAATTGATAACAACATCTTTCTATCAGCTTGGGATGAGGGAGTTGTCTCTGCTCCCATGCTCTTACAATTTGCAAAGGGGCTATTATTGCAAATGTTATTTTTTCCAGTAAAGAGACAGCTCATTAGACCTCATTACTAGTCAGCAGCTGTCTCAGAGCATGGATTTCCAACTTAGAGCAATACATCTTTTCACAAATGCTTTCACTGAAAATGGGGAAACAATCTATCTCATCGTTAACCTCGAGTGACATTATACATGGCTGCACATGTACCTTTTGCTCCACTGCAGAGCATTTCAGAATTTGCTAGCTTAAACTTGCTTTATGCTATTTGCTCCCTTTAAATATGCTGATTTCTGTTTCTGGTAAATTGTAAAGAAACAACTGAAAAAAAAAGGGATATTTCATTTCCAAATTCCTTTATGAAAATAGAAGGGAGAACGTTTGTTTTCTTAGGGTATGTCTCTACACTACGAAATTAGGTCGATTTTATAGAAGTCGAATTTTAGAAAGCGATTTTATACAGTTGATTTTGTATGTCCCCACTAAGCGCAGTAGGTTGGCGGAGTGCGTCCTCAATACCGTGGCTAGCATTGACTCAGAGTGATGCACTGTGGGTACCTATCCCACAGTCCCCACTGCCCATTGGAATTCTGGGCAAAGCTCCCATGCCTGATGGGACAAAAACATTTGTCGCGGGTGGTTTTGGGTACATGTCATCAGTCTCCCCTCCCTCTCTCCCTGCCTCCCTCCCTCCTTGAAAGCAACGGCAAACAATCGTTTCGCACCTTTTTTCCTGGGTTACCCATGCAGACACCATAGCATGGCAAGCATGGAGCCCGCTCAGCTCAGTGCTGCTGTTGTGAGCATTGTAAAAATCTCATGCATTATCTGCAGTATGTGCAGAACCTAGCTAGGAGCTGCTAGCACGAGGATGATTGTGGGGAGGGTATGGTCACAGACGTTCCTGAAAGCACGGGATGTGGCAATTGGGACATAATGGTGGCAGTAGGGCAGGCTGATACAGTGGAATGACGATTCTGGGCAAGGCAAACAAGCACAGACTGGTGGGACCACATAGTGTTGCAGGTATGGGATGATTCCCAGTGGCTGCAAAACTTTTGCATGCATAAGGCCACTTTCATGGAACTTTGTGAGTTGCTTTCCCCCACCCTGAAGTGCAGGAATACCAAGATGAGAGCTGCCCTGACAGTTGAGAAGCGAGTGGCAATAGCCCTGTGGAAGCTTGCAATGCCTGACTGCTACCGGTCAGCCGGGAATCAATTTGGAGTGAGAAAATCTACTGTGAGGGCTGCTGTGATCCAAATAGCCAAGGCAATCAGTGACCTTCTGCTAACAATGGTAGTGATTCTGGAAAATGTGCAGTGGATGGCTTTGCTGTAATGGGGTTCCCTAACTGTGGTGGGGCGATAGAATGCATATCCCTATTTTGGCACCGGACAACCTTGCCACCCAGTACTTAAACCGCAAGGGGTACTTCTCAATGGTGCTGCAAGCACTGGTGGATCACAAGGAACGTTTCACCAACATCAACGTGGGATGGCTGGGAAAGGTGCATGATGCTCGCATCTTTACGAACTGTTCGAACAGCTGCAAGAAGGGACTTACTTTCCAGACCAGAAAATTACCATTGGGAATGTTGAAATGCCAATAGTTATCCTTGGGGACCCAGACTACCCCTTGCTCCCATGGCTCATGAAGCCATACAGAGGCAGCCTGGACAGTAGTAAGGAGCAGTTCAACTATAGGCTGAGCAAGTGCAGAATGGTGGTAGAATGTGCCTTTGGACGTTTAAAAGCAAACAGTGCCAGCCTGTTTGCTGCCTAGGTTAGACCTCAGCGCAACCAATAATCCCATTGTTATTGCTGCTTGCTGCGTGCGCCATAATATTTGTGAGAATAAGGGGGAGACGTTTATGTCAGGGTGGGAGGTCGAGGCAAATCACCTGGCAGCCAATTTTGAACAGCCAGACACCAGGGCAATTAGAAGAGTACAGTTAGGTGCACTGCACATCAGAGAGGCTTTGAAAACCAGTTTCATGACTGGCCAGGCTATGGTGTGACAGTTGTGTGTGTTTCTCCTTAATGCAAAACCGCCCCCTTTGTTGAATTTACTTCCCTGTAAGTCAATCCCCTCCCCCCTTCGACCACAGCTGGCAAAGGAAATAAAGTCCCTATTGTTTTGAATCCATGCATTCTTTATTTATTAAAAAAAGGGAGATCACTGACAAGGTAGCCCGGGTGGGGTGGGTGAGGAGAGAAGGACAAGGACACATTGCTTATTGTAGCCACGCTACAAATCAAAGCTGTTTGAATGACAGCCTTCTGTTGCTTGGGCCATCCTCTGGAGTGGAGTAGCTGGGTGCCCGGAGCCTCCTCCTCCCCCTTGCATTCTTGGGCATCTGGGTGAGGAGGATATGGAACTTGGCGAGGAGGGCAGGTGGTTATACAATGGATGCAGTGGCGGTCTGTGCTCTTGTTGCCTTTCCTGCAGCTCCACCAGACACCTGATCATGTCCGTTTGCTCCCACATTAGCCTCAGCATCTCCTCCTGCATGTTCTGATCATGCTCACTGAATGCTTTCCTGGCCTTTGCCACTGAATGCCTCCATGCATTCAGCTGGGCCCTATCAGTGCAGGAGGACTGCATGAGCTTGGAAAACATGTAATCGCGAGTGCTTTTTTTTCGCCTTCTAATCTGTGATAACTTCATGGACAGAGTTGATATGGGGAGCATAGAAACATTTTCACCTACAGGGGGCATAAAAAGGGAGAGTAAAATTTAACAAGATACATTTATGAGAACAAAAGGGAGACTCTTTCACAGTGAATCAAGCAATTCACAGCAGACAGCACATGTGCTTTAGGTACAAGGTCGCATTTTGCCTTTTATATTGATCATCTGCTGGTATGGTGACACATCACACACGGCTGGGCAACAGAATTCGGTTTCCAGGCAGCCATGGTATGTCAAAGGGTATGTGGGGTTGGCTTCTTCTGCCTTCATAACATGTGAGAATGGTTTCAAACTGCAGCGTCCTCCTTTCCCATAGCAAGCAATGCCGGTTGGGTTTGCTGTTTAAAAGGAGGTGCTGAGGTTTTGGGTTGGACGTGCAGCACACCCCTCACCCTGCCGCATAGCTATTCTCCTGGATGATCCCTTTTAGCCAAGCGCAAACAGCCCAGCATGAATGGGATCCTTTTATTTTTCCCTTACAAAAATTCCCCTATTTCAACCAGGTGACCATGAATGATATCGCTCTCCTGAGGCTGATACAGAAAGATAAAGACCGAATGTTGCATGAATGTGACCAAAACCCAGGACCATTTGCTGCAATGCTTTGTGCTGCAGTGATTCCAGGCTACTTGCTACTGGATTGGCATGGTAAAGTGTCTTACCGTGGAGGACAAAATAAGGTAGCCCTCCCCAGAAATCTTCTGCAAAGGGTTTCAGAGTACCTTCAGAAGAGCTTCATGGAGATTTCCCTGGAGGATTCCCACTCCATCCCCAGACATGTTAACAAATTTTTCCAGTAGATGTACTGGCCACGAATGAATCCCAAGTCTTCAGGGCAAATCAAACATTAAACACAATTGTTTTTAACCCCTTTTGTGTAGTTACAAATGGGCACTCACCAGAGGTGCCTTCTCCACCTTCAGGGTCCAGGAACTCGCCTTGGGAGGGTATTGGCTCCAGGGTGATGAAAAGGTCCTGGCTGCCGGGGAGAATGGATTCTCTGCTTTCTTGCTGCACATTCTTCTCCTCTTCCTCATCCACAAAATCCTCCTCCGTGTTGCGTGAGACTCCCCCCTTGCAGGTGTTCACGGACAGTGGTGGGGTACTGGTGGGGTCCCCCCCCCTAGAATGGCATGCAACTGATCATAGAAGTGACATGTATGGGGCTCTGACCTGGAGCGACCGTTTGCGTCCTTTATCTTGTAGTAGGCTTGTCTGAACTCCTCAACTTTCACGTGCCACTGCTGTGTGTCCCTGGTGTAGCCTCTCTCCACCATGCCCTGTGCAATTTTGGAATATATGTTAGCATTTCTTCTTTTTGATCAGAGTTTGGCCTGCACAGATTCTTCTCCCCATACAGCAGTCAGATTCAGTGTCTCCCGTTAAGTCCATGCTGGAGCTCGTTTGCAATTCTGGGGCTGCATGGTTACCTGTGTTGCTGAGCGCGCCACGCTGACCAAACAGGAAATGAAATTCAAAAGTTCCCAGGGCTTTTCCTGTGTACCTGGCTAGTGCATCAGAGTTGAAAGTTCTGTCCAGAGCGGTCACATTGGAGCACTCTGGGATAGTTCCCGGAGGCCAATACCGTTGAATTGCACAACGCTACGTCTGCACTACCCCAAATTCGACCCAGCAAGGTCAATTTTAGCACTACTCCCCTAATTGGGGAGGAGTACAGCAATCAATTTTAAGAGCCTTTTAGATCGACGGAACGGGGTTGTCTGTGTAGACCTAACGCAGATATATTCGACCTAACCTCATAGTGTTGACCAGGGCTTAGCGTCTTATCTTAATTCTTTAATGAAATCATGAACTGAACTTGATGTAGAGGGTGCAAACAAGGCAATTTCCATTCAGGTCAATGTGGGGGGCCCATGGTTAAAGCCTGTCTCACTGGGGAAACATGGTGCCGAATGAGTTCCTGTAATGTAATCGCAAGAGTCCTCATATAGGTCTAATATGTCAAAACAAATACGTTACAAATATAGCACTTCTGGAAAGGATTTTGCAGCACCATTGGTAAACTGTATGTAACACAGGGAGAAAATGGGGTTAGTATTTGTATGAATAGCCGTAGTTTGCTAACTGCAGACTTCTATTGTCTTTTTCAGAGTACCAGAACCAGTTTTATCTATCTATCTGGCCCTGACTGCCATAGTATCTCAGCACCTCACAATCTTTAATGTATTTTCCATCAGAACACTCCTGTGAGGTAAGTAGTGTTACCCAAATGTTATATATGGGGAACTAAGGCACAGAGATACTAAGGGTGTAAACCACAAAGGTGCTTAGGCAGCTA
Organism: Chelydra serpentina; assembly: GCA_037349315.1. Taxonomy (NCBI): domain Eukaryota; kingdom Metazoa; phylum Chordata; order Testudines; family Chelydridae; genus Chelydra; species Chelydra serpentina. The sequence goes on along the minus strand of JBAIAC010000010.1, from coordinate 65,391,983 downwards.
AGTCCCATTTTTCTGAGCCTAATTCTCATTTTCAGGTACTGCTGAAATCCACAAAACTCCTGTATTACAGCCAACATAGGAATATTGAAGAAGTGGCTGTTCACAGCTGTATCCTACACTAAAAAGCTATTTCTATGAAAATGGAGTACAAAATTCATTGGGAATGCACACTGCAGCCTCACTCTATAAGCTCAAATGCCTATCTCCCACCTGAACATGTGCCCTGCTGCCTCACGATAGGTTTCCGGACACCCATCTCCCGCCTAAGTCCCAAAGTGATTCAGAAACCAGGAAAAATGAGCGTTTGACCCCCTAAGTCACATGTAGGGGCCTGATCTGCTAGATGTGCTCCACCTACTGGATCAGGTCCCTAACGGAAGTTCATACAAAATCAAAGTCTCTTAAGTCCAAGGCTAGTGCCCTAGTTACTTGACTATCCTTACTTTCTTTGTGATGTTTCATCGCAGCTAGAATTTAAGGGTTTAAAAAAACAAAAAAAAATGTTCTGGGTGATTTGGTTTTATAACCACACATAAGCAAGAGCTGTGAATCCGCTTGTTCAAACACTATGTAGGAATTTAACCATGAAGATACACGCCATTTACTGGCATCTTTTCTTAATATTTAGATAGTTTTCACCTCTTAGAGTCACATTCATACCTCAGACAGGCGTGTGCAGGTCCCACTGGCTTTGGTGGGAATTGTGTCGCATATGCGAGGACAGAAATGGTTTAAACATGTTCAACACTATATATCTGCATGTTTCAAGTTTCCTATGAACAGTAATGTGATGTGTGAGGTGTTGCTGTGTCATTCACAATGGTATTACAGTGTGTGATATGAAGCTGAATGCACTGAACTGAAAACATGGAAGGGGACAAGAGGAGAGAGAATAAGGCAAATGGATTTTAATATTTGTTGCACAATTTATTGTGCAGGTCTAACTAAATAATTCAAAAGCAATAATTAAACCTACTTTTGTTGAAGTGAGGTGGCAGTGACTGAAAAGTAGTGTATATAAGTCAACAGGCCTTTTCTGTTTGCTTTGACAAAGGCCAGTGTTGACCTGTTTTCTGTGACCATTAACTCTGTAAAGTGTGTTCCGTTAACAATGTAGGATGAAATTGTGGTTCCCTTTGGCCAAAGTTAAAGTAAAAATGCTTGAAAACTGCTCAGGTATTGGGATATGAAATCCTCTCCTTACAGCCTGGGGGTAGAGCATAGGACACTTGAGCCACAGCTACTGCTACAGCCCCGTGGCTGTTGTTGGAGCTGCGGTCTACTGCATGCTCTAAGAAGGGGCCAGTGTACATATGTGTTACTCAGTTCCATCAGCAACACATCCAGCAGGCCCCCAGCAATTACCCTCAGCCTTCCATGATGGCCTCATGAACCAGAGCACTACAGCAGTCTCAGCATATTACTTTGAGGGTCAGAGGGTTACTAAGAATCTATTAACAAGCTCTCTACCACCTGTCTTCCTTCGCTTGCACAAGCACTCTGTGTTTCAGCTCTTGTACATCTACAGGAATAGGATTTTAGCCTTAGGAGGATGAACTAATGAGTAGGTCACTCATGCTTATTACTATTTCCTTTTGAAATTCCTTATTTTGATGAACATCTCTGGTTTACAGGAACAAGAGTATTATCATAAATATATAAAATAATTGGATACACAAGGGGTTCTTGTTGTATTTTTAACATAAAAAAGCTGTTGTTTGGTTGTTTTTCTCTAATTTGAAGATGTTGCAAGAAGCAAGGAAAAGAGTGGCCAATAAAATATACTGTCACGTTCTTAAGTTCTTGGTTCCTATTGCTTTTATTACACTGCAGTAGAACTGGTTATACAGTATTAGAGCGTGTTCATTTTCAGAATACTGTAACTGTTTAGCATTTTGTTCATAGTGTTATACCAATAAAATAAAAACCAGCAGGATCTTTTTAAAGGGGATAAGACAAAATGTCACATTTATTGTGAATACAAAAAGAATCATAGTAAGCAGTCAGTTATAGCTATAACATTTCATTCAGTTTCACGTTCATTCACACACACACACAGGTTCTGTATAGATGTCATAGTTACCAGCCTAGAAGTTGCTCATGCCAAGTTACTGGCCAGGTAACCTGGGCATGAGGGTGGAGCCGAGTCCTTGTCAGATTCATCTGATGCTCCTGGAGGTTGGCAACAGAACCAGACTCAAAGTCCTCAGTGTGTAGAAGCCATTCTTATAGGAATTATTTCCTATGTTAGTCTATGGGAACTGTTTCATCTTGCTGTTGCTAACTCAATCAGCAGATGGCACATTCCTGATGTTTGTGCTGTCAGATGTTATCTTGTTTTTCCCATCCTTTGAGATGGTCGGGTGGATCCCAGTTTATCCTCCGGGGGGTGTTGTCTGGTCGTTCCCACTTGATGCTGCCTTCAGCCGATGGTCACTGAATTCCTAGGCTGGCACTTCCCTGCTCATTCATTCATGTACACCAAGCATTCATCAGCAGACATACTGTCTCCATCACTTTTGGGGTGTGTACTAATTTATTTGAGACTCCCTGCCCTTTGAGGGTGGGGGTCTTTCTATGCTGTTTCTAGGTACAAAGCATGCATAAAGAACAAAGTCAAATAACTTGTTTGCAAGTTTCTCATAGCAGTACAGTATCTTTCTGAGAACAGATACAATCAATGGTTTACACAGACAGTAGCTTGTAAGTTTTAACAGGAGACCCAAGAGATCTTTTTACTTGGTAATGCTATGAGGTTTAAATTGTGGGGGACAAATTATGAGGAGTTACTTTCACTTGGGGAATCACTGCCAGTACCTTCTTTAATATCCCTACAATGGATGCTATTCTTGGTAGGTGAAATTCAGCCCTGTTATAAAGGCCAACAAGAGTCTTCTGATGAAAAAATAAAAAGAGTTGTTACTCGTTACTGAAGAGACAAACAAGAAGTGAAATGATCAAAGCAGGAAAATAATGAATGGCACTGAGAAGGTATTTAGGGTGGACAGAAATGCCTTTTCTGATCATACAAGAACAAAAGGAGATTTAATAAAATTGAATTGCAGCAAATTTAAAAATGACAGAAGGGAATACTTTTCCCCACCATGCATAATGTGAAACTCATTGCCACAGGATACCACTGAGGCCAATAGCTTAGTAGAATTCAAAAGGGATTGGACCTTGGCTACTGAGAATATGCAGAAGTATAATATGCAAGTAGTGAGAATACGCAAGCAGTATTTAGAAACAAACACCACATACTCAAGAGTTTGGGAAGGAATATAAACCCTTCCAGTTCAAGTTGTAAGCCAAACGGGGGGAGAGATAGCTCAGTGGTTTGAGCATTGGCCTGCTAAACCCAGAGTTGAGAGTTCAGTCCTTGAGGGTGCCATTTAGGGATTGGGAGCAAAAAACTGTCAGGGATCAGTACTCGGTCTTGCTAGTGAAGGCAGGGGACTGGACTTGATGACCTCCTAGTTCTATGAGATGGGTATGTCTCCATATATAAAATTCTAATTCAATACATGTGAGTTAGGAAGAATTCCATAGCTGCCTACTGCATGATGTCTTCCATCTGAAGCAGCTGACCACTGTTAGGCAAAAAAGATTTTAAAAAAATTAGGCAACCACAGACAATACTGAAGGGGGTTTATTCACGGTACTGGGAGGACTGACAAGCAGCTTTAAAAATATGGTGCCATAGTGGCTAGTTATATACTTTTTAAATTAATTTATTTGCATTTATTTGTACATACAGAGTTAGACATTGTTACAAGTCAAGAGAGAACCCTGAACAAAGATAAAAACTAAGAACAGTACATACATATAGAGGTAATTCTACTTGCATTAAACATTTATGGCTACCTTGAGGGGGAAGGAGGTGCGGTGGGGGGGTCGAGGGGTGGGGGGATAGGGATGAGCGCTTTACAAATAAATAAATAAATACATAAATAAATAAATAGTATTTCTATTTACTAATAGGAAGTAATGGCATTACCGTTATATGTAAAAAACAAATTTACAAATAATTGCCCCTTATCTGAGTCTGGCCTGTGGTTTCTAATGAATGAACGTGCTCAAAAATCATTTTGTGATATTAAATTATTTATATTAAACAGTAGAGAAAATAAATGAATTCTAATTTGAAGAATGAATTGCCTTTGTGATTTCCTTGAGAAATGTGAGTACCGGCACAATGAGAATTTATGATTCCATTTCCTTTCATTCCCTCTCCAACACTTTTTGGGCCAGATCATCCTCCTGAAATGAACATATGGAAAGAGTCCTCCACATGAATCTCAATCTTGAGCTAAATGGGAGGTCAGCTGCCTTTCAGCATCATTCACATTCCCCTCCAGACTCTGGTCTTTTGCTAGATTTCTGCACGGGGCTTAATTTTGCCCTGCACAAATACCCATTTTCCTCATTCATTATTCTCAAGGGGATAGCACAAGGCCTATGTATTAATTAAGTCCCCCTTAAACCCTACCTAAGGACTTAAGTGGTGCATCTGTGCTGGCTCTCTGTACAGGAGTAAATGTCATCCTTGTTGAATACGTTTATAATCCAATCAAGGACCAGACACAATATTTTGTTTAGAAGACCAATCACATACTGTGTTAACAACAAATAGGGGCATGTTGGCAGGCACTGTGCAATCCAACCTAAGTAAGGAGCTACACAGAGTTGTATTGTGCCTGGAGTAGAACAGTGACTCAGTCATAATTCAGACCCTGCTTCCCCATGTCCTCCATGGGGGAGTAAGCTGCATAAGCCATTCTCCTAGCACATCTTATTAACATCTCTGCACCAGTTCAGTCACACTAGTCAGCATGTTTGGTGACGGGAAGTGTGCTTAAAGTGGGCTGGGTCCCAACAAGTCATTGACCTGGGAAATAAAATTTCTGAAAAGCAAGCCAGGACTCTGAGGTGAGCACATGTTTACTACCGTCTGAGGGTAAACCCCTTCTGATTGGCTGCTCTTCCCTGAAGGTGGGTAAGTGGGGAAAGCAGACAATCAAGGCTGCTGCAGGAAGCATGCAAAGCTCTGCCCCTTCCCTTCAGGAGCTGAAACCATTCTCAAAGGAGTGGATGGAAAAGGAGGGAACGGAAAGAGACAAGGAGCTTTGCTCCCTCTGACGTCTTCCCCTCCTGTGAGCAATGGGACAGCTCCTCTGGTCTCACCATTGATTTATATAAAGTCATTATAATCTTTTCAGTATTATTATCCAGTCCGATTCCTCATGCAACCTAACACCTTGTTAGCTTTTTTGACTGCAGCTGCCCACTGGGCAGAGGTTTTCATTTAATTTTCTACAATGACACAAAATCTGAGCAGCTCTAGTTTAGGTTCTAATAGGAACTCACGTCTGGTAGCTTGAGTTTAGTAGGCTCCAAACCTAAAATGGTTTAAATTACATTTGATATCTTATTTGAAAGCCAAAAGCTTTTTGGATATCAAAAGTATATAAAGCCTTTGTCATGATATAGGCTTCTTGGAGCCTTCCAAGTTGTATATTAATTATTTTTGTCTTGGCTTCATGCGGTTTTAATTATATTCATTATTTCTGTCACTCTTCAGGCTCTCAGAGATGAAACTCCTGATGGCCTGGTGCATAACCATTTCTTTTCTCCTGCTGGCTTATTGGCTTAAGTCCAAGCTGCAGTGCAAATGAGAAAAGTTTAGAAGCCTACTTTTGTTCCCTAGTTAATTTATATCACAAAACAATCATCTATTTGTTGGCATTATTTTGGCACAGTTACAAATCTGTGTTCTTGAAGTGCCTGATCCTGTTCCCACTGAAGACAATGAAAAACTTAAGTGACTTCAGTGCCAAAGTAGGTCCAAAAATCAGGTAGAAGGCCTCCTCCTGCAAACATCTGTGAGTAACTAGCTTTACTCATGTGTGTACAAGATGCTCATTCATATAAAGTTTACTTTACAGGATCAGACCCTAAATATTTTACATTTCTATTCTGAATGATTTAAATCTTAAGCCATACAGATATGTGTGGGTGTGCGCATGCGTAGTATCCATCTATTGCTCCTAACATTCCGCTCTCAATTTCATCAACAGCAAAATTTCATTGAGTTCAAAGGTGCAGATTATTTTCTCATTAGTATAATCCACCCAGGAAGTGGCCGTGGAGGAGGTTGTCTCTTCAAGTTTCCTTTCACAGAGATCCCACTCAGCCTCTTTCAGAAAATATGATGAAATCTGATTCAAAACATGCCATTGGTTGTACAGAGATGGCATACAGATTTCAGTTGCAATTTATGCAGAATTCATAATATCTACACTAGATTCCATTCTAGCTGATTCTGATTCTGTACCCATCATTATACTGCACTCATCATTCTGGTGTCTGAGTGGTTTACAGACATGGATTAAGGATTTTGTCTAGCATTCATCCAATGATCATTTTCTCTCCCTTCTTCTTGTGTGTGTGTGTGGGTGTAATAAGTGAATACTGTTCTCTTTATTTGATTTTTCATTTTGTACTTGGATTCATATTATACTTTTAATATTACTGCTGACTTAGATTTGTGGATATTGATAAACGTGATTGATAAACAGATTATACATTACTTGTGGGTGTAGAGAATTAATTATTTCACATCAGAAAACTAACCTGTAAAAATTCAGGTCAAGCATTCAGAACTCAGGTAGTGGAGAACAGATACTGGCTCAAGATTTGAATGTTTAAACTAAAAACATTAAACACTGAACTAAAGGGAAAATTCCATTTGGTTCCCTTTAGGTTTCTGCTTCCCACAGCCATCTATGGAGTTGAAGCTTGTACTTTTCGGAGCACCAAAACACCATGCATTATCATTTCCTGAAGAAAGAGCAAACTGACCCTTCTGATCTTCCCTGGTTTTATCAGTTACTAGCTTGCTCACTCTGTGGTTCCTTCCCACTTGAACCTTCATTGATTTACTGTCACTGACTCACTGTGCATGTATGGCCCAGTTCTTGATGTTTAGACTCATCTCATATTTGTTGGTTTTTAATCAATAAAGTTTATTAGAAATATATGTATAGCTAGATGGTGGTGGATACATAAATGTATTTTAACAACAGAAGCATGAGTGTTAAGGTACTGAAAAACAATGCATAATTTTAGGAACCACTTATTGGCATTTCTAAGACTGAAGACATCCAGAAAAAACTAAAGAAACTGTCAGTTACTGTCATGTGATTTCATTTAAAAATAATTACCCAAGATTTCAAGCTCAAGGCACAATTTGCATCACAAAGTGTTATTTCTGATTCCCAGGGCCCAGTCTCATTTACACAAAGGCCCCTTGACACCATTCTGGCAGTGTAAAAGGGCCTTCAAGTGGGAATAAATTACCCTTTACATTGCCAGTTTGGGGGTAAAGAAGCCTTCATATAAAAGAGAATCAGGCTTTCAGTTTCAACCTTCAACATTTTTAGCTATCCTTGAAAGCAGCAGGCCATTCCGTGAATGCTGACTCGCTGCTTTGATGCTCAGATTGCTGACTAATACACTTAAGTCAGGAAGTAAAGTTTGGAGTAGAAGTGTCCTTAAATACTTCAAGTAATCCTAGTTGGCTTTCTCCCACTTTTTCCTGGTCTCTGGTTGTTTTACTAAAATCATTCTATAATGTTATGCCTTTATTGTTTTACCTTTTAAATCTTATTTGGAAGTGTCAAATTGGCTTTCCATTTTAAATTAATTCATTTTGCATTTTAATTAATTGGCTAAAAAAATGTAATATATCTTAAGAGTAATTTTTACAATCTGTGCTCTCATAACACTGGGAGTTAGAAGTCTGCATTAGTATTCATCTACTGGTCATTCAGAGTTACAATATGCAAATAAACATGCTGAACTGGTAGAATTTCAGTGTAAACCTTACCCCAAACCCATGTCTCTCAGCTTCATACTCATAATAGCTGCTGAAGAAATAGAAACACAGCATATGGTCAATGATCAGCAGGAATAAGTAGTTGTACCCATTTAACCTTCCTGAAGATAAGGACATAATGCCATTATTAGTGTTCTAATTTTACAGGTAATTTTAATCACTCAACACAAGAAACCCAGTTTTTAAACCTAAATGAGGCACCTAAATGAGGAGGCCCCAGTCCATGTTCAGGCCCTCAATTTAAGAACCCATATTAAGAACCTAAACCATGATATCCAAATGTGGACTTTTGTGTTTTTGTTAAGAAGGGTCACATTTTAAAATGGGATTCTCTGTGTCTGATTTGTGAGCATCCAGCATGTGATGAGATTGCCAGGCCAAAGGATTCATTTCTGTATGTTTTATATAGGAACCCTGGAATAACTAGGAAACGGAAAATAAAGATCAGGATTTTTGTGGAACAGCAACGGGGAAGAAAATAGGGGAGAATTCCAACAGAGAAATGCAGACCTTTGGAAGCAAAATAAATGTTCCCCAAAGATTCAATTTTCCCCTTTCTCTTTCTGTATTTACATATATGTGAATTTAGGTGTGGATACCCAAAAGGAGTTAGGCCGAAGTCCCAGATTTAGGCACCACTCTCATGCACAAAACTCTCACTGAACCTTGTAAGCTCCTAAACACATTTGGTGCCTACATTTTTGCAGTCCACTTAGCACTTTCTGTTTTGGAGCATGCACACTGCTGCCTCACACTAGCCACTGGATGCCCAAGCCCCAGAGAGATTCACAAATCCCGGGAAAATATGCATTTGGCCACTTAAACTGTGTGCAGGGTCCAATCCGGTAGGTGGCCTCAGAGCACAAATACCAGATTGGGACTGTGACGGGTTGGTATCACAGAAACCACCTTGGAGCTGCCACCTGGTATGCCAAGGCTACTTCTGCCCCTGCTTTCCTTCCTTTTCCAGCTTGGGACTCCAGAATCCTGTCTGTTTTGAGCCAGATTCCACTGATCTGCTGCAAACCCAGACCCAGGTCTGAACCACGTCCACTAACATTTGTAGGCCTGCCTGGAAGCAGCTCAGGAAGTGCCCTTGTCTTTGACACCCAGGTGCCCAACTCTCAATGGGGTTCAAACCCTGAATAAATCTGTTTTACCCTGTATAAAGCTTATACAGGGTAAACTCATAAATAGTTCGCCCTCTATTTCAAAGATAGAAAGATATGCACAGCTGTTTGCACACTCCAGGTACTAACACATACTCCAGGTAACTTAATAAGTAAGAAGTGATTTTAATAAGTTCAGAAAGTAGGATTTAAGTGATTCCAAGTAGTAACAGACAGAACAAAGTGAATTACTAAGTAAAATAAAATAAAACACGCAAGTCTATGTCTAATCAAACTCAACACAGCTAAAAACCTCACCAGTTACAGTCTCTTTCTTTTACAGGCTGTAGAACTCCTAGCCTGGGTCCAGCAATCGCTCACACCCCCTATTGTCTTTGTCCTTTGTTCAGTCTCTTTCAGATGTGTTCTTGGGGGGTGGAGAGCCTCTCTCTTTAGCCAGCTGAAGACAACATGGAGGGGCCTCCCCGGGGTTTAAATCGACTTTCTCCCCTGGATGGATGCTCCTCCCCACTCCTTGTGTAGCATCATGTTACCCTGGAGTTTGGGGATCACATGGGCAAGTCACATTTCTATGCACAATTCAGAAACTAGCCCAGTGACATTCTTGGCCAAGCTCAGATGTGGATTGGTGTCTGGGACTCCTTTTGTATGTTTAAGAGTTTCTTGATTGGGCTCTTTACCTGCCTATTCTGTTCTCAAGACATGATCCTATGCTCTTACAAAGGCTATGTATAAAACCAGCAAATATACAACCAATATTCATAACTTCAACTACAACAATGATACATGCATACAAACAGGAGGAATAGATTCAGTAGATCATAACTTTTACAGAGATGTGTTACATAGCACATGTAGCATAAAACATATTCCAGTTACATCATATATACATTTATAAGCATCTCCCCATAAAGTTTTATGGGGACACCATCACAGGGACCTGCTGGGGAGTTCACACAAAACAGCCAGAGGAGGAGGCGGCATCAACCCTCCCTCATAACTTTTAGCCGGGTGGTTAGGGTAGTCACCTGGTATGTGGGAGACCCAGGGGTGAAAGTAAGTTTGCTGATTTAACGGTACGGGGGCTGAGGTGGGGCCGACTCTGGCCCCCAGAAGGGGCGGGGCCTCAGGCAGAAGGGGTGGGGCTAAGGGGTAAGAGCCAGTCCCAGCCTGCCCTCTACCAGTAAGTGACCCCCCTCCCCCTCTCTGCCTTTTCCCCGCCAGGGTAAAGGCGGGGCTCTGGCGGCTATTTAAAGGGCCCAGGGCTCCCACTGCCTCTACCACCCCGGCCCTTTAAATAGCCCCCGGAGCCCTGGGGTAGCAGTGGCAGGGCTCCGGGGGCTATTTAAAGGGCCGGGGCTCCCACTGCCTCTACAGCCCCTGTACTTTAAATAGCCACCGGAGCCCCATTGCCGCTACCCCAGGGCTCCGGGGGCTATTTAAAGGGCCCGGCTCTCCCCTGCTTCTAATGTTCCCGTCCTTTAAATATCCCCCTGAGTCCTGGGGTAGAGGCAATGGGGCTTCAGCGGCTATTTAAAGTACGGGGGCTGTAGAGGCAGCGGGAGCCCTCGGCCGTTTAAATAGCCCCCGGAGTCCCGCCGCTGCTACCCCAGGGCTCTGGCAGTGGGGCTCCGGTGGCAATTTAAAGGGCCTGGGGCTCCAACCACTGCTGGGAGCCCCAGGCCCTTTACATTGCTGCCTGGGAAAGCCAGCCACCCCGATACGGCACACCGGCTCTTGCTGCTATGCCATACCGGGGCGTACCGGCTTACTTTCACATCTGGGGAGACCCCTCATTCAAGTCCCCCCTCCACTTGAGGAGGAGAAAGAATTTCAACAGAGATCTGTCAACTCTCAGGTGAGTACACTAACCATTGGGCTACAAAAGCTTTCTGCTTTCTAATGTGGGACTTTCTTCAATCTCTCCTGTTGAAGCTGTTGCACTAATCAGAGCAGGGGTACTGGATCTCCCACATCCTGGGTGAGTGCTCTAACCACCAGGCTATAGTGTCATTCATATACTTGTGCTCTCACTCACTGGCCCCAATCGCTCTAAGGGACAGACTGAAGAGCCCTATATCAGACTATTCCATAGCCAGTGGCTAGGTCACCCTGACAGGTAGCATCTCCCTGTTCAATTCCCTTCTTCCCATGGAGGTGGGGGACAGAGAATAACAGTTTTGTACAACATTATACCTTTTTGGCTCTGGCATATAAATTTCCCTATAGCCTGCTGTTTCATACTGCACCTGAAGGTGATGACAGACTCTTCATTGTTATTTATGTAGATGCAGAAAATTCATATAACTTACTGAGATAAGAAAGATGGGGGGGGGGGTAAATATGGAATCTTGAAAACAGACCAAACACAGTTTTATGCACACACAAAAAACACCACTGACAAATGGCTCATCTTTCAAGTTAGAAAAATCTTAAGCAAGATTCTCTATTTTGCTAGATTCCTTCTTCAGTCTAATAAATTTAAATGGTAAATAAAAAGCTCTGCACTGAAAACCAGCAGCAAAACAGAAAAAAATAAATGATTCCAATGGATTATTTGATGTATTAACCTCCCTCGTTAAAAGACTTTCTGCAGCACCTGTGACAACTGCACTACGTGAACTGTATAATTTATAATCTGAAGCTGCTGTGAACCATTCTACAAGAGAAGAGAATGAGCATGAATTTCAAACTCAGTAAACACTAGAAGAGATCAGAAGTAGCTGTCAGAAGGCCTACCAAAAGGTTAAATGTTACTGTGAAGAGGTCTCTGTTTGATACTATTTTTTACTGCTGGGACAACCATTGCTCTTCATAAAAATACTTTGATCTGGTGGTTCTTGGCTTATCTGAGCAAACCCTTTAGCTCCCAACAAGCATTAAAGCATATAATTAAGCTCCTTGCTTCAATTCAAGATGAAGGAACAACTTGACAGGCAATAGAAGAAGGGATCAAGCTAGTAGTAGATGGTACCTCATACCTGCTGCTGCATATTCCCTGTGGCCTTTCCCTCAAATTATTTATCAGAGGTTCTGACTGGGCTTCCAAGATCATGTTCCCTACATAGATCTTTCTTACTGGAATGGAAAAGATAGAAGCCTACTGGTCCATTTCCTTGGAAATCATGTTGCTGGATGGGGTATAAACTACTATCATCAAATGAACCTCCTACCAGACAAGTGAGCTGACAGACATTCATCTTCCTCTGACTACCTTTGCTGTCTTAGTGGGAGTGAGTCACTTGCAGCTTCACCCACAAACCCAGTTGCAGCACAGCCGGCTGTCACAGACACGTTTCACATCAGCAATCTCTCCCAAATCAAACAGACTTTTAAAAAGGTTAATTTTTACTGCTTGTTTCCTCCATTTTCTTTTGCCATTTTTGACATAAATGAATTATTTCACTATCCCCAAGATCTACATGTTTCATTTTGGTTTGTTGAAGTGACCCGAAACACTTCATTTTGAGTTATTTCAACATTAAACTGCATTTTCCCATTGTGACTCATGGCCTTATGGGAGTTGTATTTCAGAAGCCTGATGCCACCACTCTCTCCTGTAGACCAGGCTCCCCAGCCAGTTTACATCTTCCATGCTGCACCCCGAGTCATGTAACTCCAATGATACACCGTGCAGAGCTTGGTCACATTGCATTATGGGAGATATAGTCCTCCAGGGAGCTCAACCCATCGGAGAAAATAGGGGCCCAAACTATAACTGCCATAAGGCAATGAGCTGATAGGAAAATCTTTTATTGAATTGATTAAAAAAATAAACATTTCAGGTCAATTCAACAAAATGAAATATTCTGATTCAGGTCAAACTGACCCAAACCAAAATATTTCATTTCAATTAGCCCAATAGCTAATTGAAAATATTCAGTAAAATCAAGATATTTCCCCTGGACATTTCAATTTCGTGGAAACTGCATTTTCTGTCAGCAAATCATTGCAAAGGAAAATTTTTGGCCAACTCTATTTGTTTCAACGCAAGAGTTAAGGGACAATGCCAGAACTATTAGCTCTGTTGTCTCTGGACCAGTCTCCTTTCAACCTATGGAATTGGTTTGACCAGAAAAGGCAAAAGCTCACCTACACTGACTAATGGCAAACCGTTGCAGGATTTAAAAGAAGGTGCAGGGTGATGATGAGGAACCAAACTGAAAAGACACGGGAAGTTATCTGTGCGAAGAAGCTAGGCCTGCATACATCACAATTATGGGATTGTAGGACTTAGGTAAGCTAGTTATGTATGTAAACTATTTGTTTTACTATCATTTTCCCTCCTCTAGTGCTTTGTTCCAACTACGAAATAAAAATACTTTGTTTTAAGAAGGTTGTTGGTCACAAGGTTGTATGTTGTGTATAAAGGCCTCTGCAAAAGAGAACAAAGTAACACAGAGAAATCACCGACATGAAAATATTTCCTTTACATTTAGGATTAACATACTTCAGCTGGAACTTAATGATCTGGAGGAGGTAATAAAAGTGATCAGTAGTATGCACGACCTTTTAATAAAGCTATTGAATGTCAGGTTTTTATTTGCAAGAAGTACTAGAAATATTTTAATATGTTACACAACCATGAAAGAACATGGTTACTTGGCTCATATTACTTGAAGATTAGCACCTTGACACAAAAGTGTTCAAACTGATTTAACTAACTGAAATACAACACAATCTGAAAACGCCGGTGAAACAAGTGAACATATGATTAAATATTAAGTAAACATTTTAATGCATACAAGTTAAGCACACATTAATAATGTACTATTTCAAGAAATTTAGATACACAGTGGTAGGTTGAATTAATATCTTGTTAGATCACTGATTATGACACATCTATATATTTGATCATTCTTTCCTTAAGCACTGTCAGGTATATTGACACACCCTTGTTCCTGCATTTGCATGCTCCTGCACAAGCAAGACGTGTTGTCCTGCACCTGCATCGCTTACTGCTGTACCCTGTTGTGTAGCCACAGAATACTGCCTCCATGCACTCTGCTGGTGGCAATGACATGAGCTGTGGCACCAGACCACCGTCCTCCTGTTTCCAACCAATTGTTTTTGGAGGACAAAGTACTGGATTTGGGCCTGTCTCCAAACTAGCACCTGATAATGAGCTCTTTGTATGTGGAAGAAAAGAGCATTACTTGTTGGAGGTAGAGCTTCTGATGACCACAATCGTGTGACAAAATGGCATATGCTTTATCAGTGCTGTAGACCTCTGACAAGCCATATATCTTACAAATAAACTCTTCTTCGCTTCTTCTTCTTTCGCCAAGTCCAGGTCATCCTGTCCAACCTGTATTAAAAGCTGATGGTGTCACTGAAAAACTTCCCTTGCAGTCTTCTTGTTGTGTTCATCAATAAAAAACAACCACTCTGGGAATGAAATAGGAGTAGAGTTTCCAGAACAGTGGGTTCATACTGTAATTTTTCCTAACTGGCAGAAATAGGGAAGTATTTCTGTTCCTTTTTTGTGCCAGCTTGCATCCAATGCTGCCTACATGTTATTTGCTACAGTGAGTCAGCAAAAGAATAAGCACATCAAGGTCCTTGGCTGCAAGAACCATACTGTCAGCATCACTGTGGGTACAGTGTAAAATCATTCTTGTGTCTGTTTCTTCCTGTTGAGTGCACAGCTGATTGGTGTCAACTATTGTTGTTGACCACCAAAGCCTGATCCTGAACGCCACCATCAGAAATGATTTTATCATATGCTTGTGCCAATAGTTGATATTGCAATGTCCTCCTTATTTTCTGGAAGCACAATAAAATTCATCCAGTTACTTAGAAGAAGCACATATCTGCCTTCCACCACTCTTTGGATGGGTCTTGTACCTCTTGAGCATTTTTGCCTTGTACCACCCTCAATAGATTCCTTGTAGTATCTATCAAATGCAACATCTATTCTGTGGAACTCTGTTACAGTTCTAAATACTGTTTTACAAATGTGTCTGCAAGGTGTCCAAATATTTTGGCTCCAGATGGCTTTCTTATGGCTTGTCCTATGGCCTGTGCATCTATCACAAGACAGCTTTTCCCAAATGGAGTAACTGTTGATGGGCAGTGGACATCAGTTGTCAAAACATAACTCCACATTGCTGTTGTGCCTGTTCTTAGACTTCTATTTTTCTGTGCTAACGCCAAAGATACAGATATTAGAATGTTTCAAAATCTTTTGCAAATGCACAGTCCTGCTGGATTCATAGACTGTGATTAGTCCCCAAATAATATTTCTGTCTGCCTTCGTGATTGAGGCCTTTCCTTTTGACTTCTTTCTCTACCTTATACTGCATGTCAAAAGTTGGAGCATTATTGTTTGGCAGTGGACCATGAATGTGTACATGTCCAGACGCCCCTTCTTGTATCACAAGCAGTTTCTTCAGAAATCTGTTTAGTTGCATTTGTCCTAGATCTTTTGCATTCAACAGGGCATCTTGTATGGATTCAGTAGGCACATCTTTTATTGCAATATTGTGCAGTGAAGTGGGTGGTTCCTTGCCAGAGAAAACTTTGAACCTCTGAAGTGTTGATTGTCACATTGTGAATAAATTGGTCATCCAAGCCAACATGGCACATGGTTCAGGTGTCTGCTGTGATATGGGCTCTCAGTTTGTAGGACAAGGCCCATCTACTGAGGATCTGAACAAGTCTTGGTTATGCCTACTATTTTTTCCTATGCCTTTAAGCCACTCTAGACTTTGAACCTCTGACATGATCTCTTGACAACAAAATTCCCTTGCTGAGCACTTCAGTTGATTGATTTCTGTGATACAGATGACACCGCATCTTGCATAGTTTGTGTGGTCATATCTCGTGAAGAATGGTGAAGAGATACAGCACCCAATTTCCTTCTGTCTGGGCATGGTTCAACATGAACAGCAGGGCCACCATTTCCATGTATTGCCACCAAAACCTGCTGTTAACATTACCTTCATCTTTGCTGTTCACAAATGTTGGAGAAGAGATTTCAAAATCTTTTTGAAGTAGGAACTGACATGAGCTCACCATAAGAATATAACTGCCTGGCTTTGATGATATAACTTGTGACCTTTTGATCAGGCTCACAAACTCCAAGAACTGTGGAAAAGGCAGTGCTTGAAATATCAGTTTGTGGGCTCACATCCCCCTGGCATATGACTTTCTATTGATAGCTTGTTCAGTTGAGTTTGGTTGAAGAACTCCACTTACAATACAGGCTTGTGCTAGATGCAAAGCCTCTGCGGGAAGGCTTATATGTTTTTGAAAGTTCACTGAGTTATAGAGACTTCCTAATCATGGAAAAAGCCATGTTTTTATTTTTTATTGTAGCCCATTTCAGCTCCATCAATTTATAGTGCAGAGCTTCATCAACAGTTAGAACCAGTGCCCAAGCTCTGATGATATATATTTGCATCTCTATACAACAGTATTAAGGGTGTTTAGCTCATGGGCAGAGCCTTGAATGATTGGAAATTATCCATGGTAATTATTTCTGGTTCCATTGTTCTGTGTAATTGTTTGAAAAGTGTCTGTCCACATCCTGAGTTCTCTTTCTGAGGTTTAATGATAAAGGCCTGTAACAGGCAGCTTGGAGGGCCGGGAAGGCTAGTGGCTCTCAGTCCCCATGCTTGGTTGAGCAGTCTCAGTCTTTAAGACTGGGTCTGGGGTAGGGGGACCTAGGTCCTCCCTCTCCACCGGGTCCCAGCCCGGGGCCCTGTGTATGTCAACCCCTGAATGGAGTAGGTAGGGGGAAGGGTCCTTCCCAGCAGGGAGTCAGAATCCACTGCCCTGGGCTACTTCCTACTAGTCTGTTCAGTTGAGGGCTGTGGTCCCTATAATCCGCTTTGCTTGGTGGCTTGCTTCCCATGGGGTCCTCCCTTGGGTCTTGGGTGGCGTCTTGCCACGACTGCCCCAGGCTCCTTCAGGTGCAGCAGTCGCAGGTTGGTGAGGGCAAGCCCCACAATGTCTCTGGGATTCATTCATTCAGTTCCCTCAGGTGCTCGAGACTCCTTTGCAGTCTCCCTTGCCTGGAAAACCAGTGCTTACTCCCACATGGCTGCCCTGGCTGGCAGGCTAGTGCTCCTTCCCTTCAGGTAGGAGACAGCTAGTTCCTGCCTCTTCTCCAGTCAGCCTGGAACTGAGCCAGGCTCTCTTCTTTTCTCCCCCCTTCAGGCTGGGCATTAGCTGCAGGTATAGCGGTGCAGGGCTAGCTGAGCCCAAAGAATTTCTGTAATCTCTGCTGTGCTGGCTGGTAGCTTCCCTGCTTCATCATAAAGCCATACCAAAAGCTGTTGCCCACACTGCAGCTTTCTTTGGACACAGAGTACCATTCTTTGCAAACTGGGTGCTTGAATACTGGTTGAGATTTACCATTTCTTACATTGGCTGGAGTGATTGTGTTGATTGCTTCAGGAACATTATTGTGCTGTTGTTTGATGGATTTAGATCATTCTACATCAGATATGGGGCAGATCCTCTTCGCCAAGGAACAACTTGGGTTGCATGAAATGTGTTTTTGCCATCCAGAGAGGCACCATTTGCCAATATTGTCAGCTGTACCATGAACAAACGTCCTGGGAACCAGGCTGGGAGGAATAAGAGCACTATTCTCGGCATCCACAGTTTGTAGTGTTTTCTCTGCTAGGGATGTATCCATCTTTAGAATTCCTTCTAACTAATGAAATGGCCAGCCCTATGTAAAAGCTGAACAAGTTGTTTTGGTCTTCTTGCCTGATGGAGGATATGCCCAAGACCAATATGCTTTGGTTTTGTTATATTTTGCGGTGCAAATCAGACCAATGACGGGTTGTATCACCTCCTGCCCTGTAACTTGGGGTACCTTGAATGCTCTGCTGCTGTAGCTCACAGCCTGGACAGCAACAGCCAGCAGACAAGCATGCAGCATCCTGAGTGACTGTGTAATATGCAGCCCTGGTTCAGCACTCTGACACTGGCAGCTTGCCTAGAGCACAACAGCCCCACCCTGATTTCCACCAGCTTTGGTCACTACTTGCAGAGTAACCCCAGTCCCAAATATCCCCAAAGCTGTTTGCCCTGAAGTGTCCACCCTTCTCCTGGAACACTAATAATGTGTATTTCTTCCCGTAAAGAGACAAAAGCACAGCTTATAATGTTGACTGGAATTATCACTTCAATTCAGATACAGCACAGGGTTGGTTTAGATTAGAAGTAAAAAAAGTTTTTTTAACAAAAGTACATAGGTTTAGTGATACCAAGTAAAAGAAATAAAAGTAGAAAAGGTTACAAACAAACAAAAGTAAAAAATACTCTTACTCAGATCTAACTTCAGCAATTTACGCTGTTTTTCAATGCAGTATTGTTGTAGCTGTGTCAGTCCCACAATATTAGAAAGACAAGGTGGGTGAGGTAATATCGTCTACTGGACTTTTATTGTGTGGCTTGAAAGCTTCTCTCTCACCAACAGAAGTTGGTCCAATAAAATACATTACCTCACCCACCTTGTCACTCTTGGTTCAAGGGAGTTTCCTCAAGAATCTTCAGTTCCCAGAGACTTTAACCCCGTTGGCTGAAGGACCCATCTTTCTCAGCTTGCAAGAGCTTTGGCCCCTTGTGTTTGTATAGTAATGGATGCTAAGATAGCTTCTTCTCTCTCCTTATATTTCCCCAAACTTACTGCTTTGTCCCCAAACACAGGATTACTTCATGCTGTTCTTCTCTGCCTGTGGACTTCCCATTCCCCTGCAGATTTGTATGTAAATGGGGCTTCCATTGTCTTTGGTCACACCTTGCTTAATTTCATTGGAAAGAGATATATAGCTGCCTTCCCTCCTGTCTGGGAGAAAATCTATTTATCAACTCTCCCTGACCTGCATGATTTAAAGAGCTTTAAGTCACAGACTTTAAAACATAATATTAGTGAGCATTCATAATTTCTCATATTGTGTTAATGCATACATTTCACAATGGATTAATCTCCGTGTGTCACGGGCTTTCATAAAAGAACTCACTTGGTACACTTTTAAATACAGTAATATTGTATACAATCATTTGATCAATTGCTTATCATTTGAGTTTCAAGGCCCTCTGTTTTTATAGCCCAGGTAATGTTTCTGTTTCCTGCTGGGGTGTGGACACTATGCTGTCTTCTCTCCCTCTTATTAACTTTGTTTACCTTATATGTAAATGAAGCTTCATTGTCTCTGCCTGATGACCTGGCTGGATTGTCTAAGGCTTATGCATTGCTTGTCAAACGCATTTTAAGAACATAATTCTAGCACATATCAATAGCTTTTTATATACACCCCATATGAATATTAAACAAGAATATTCATGATCAGTGAATTGTTAGTTTTTCAATGACCTCTTATATGACATATTTGGGGTAAATATTATGAAAATGGTGTATCTTGGCAATAATCTGTCATTTGTGAGATAGGTGCATATTTATACTTGATTGAAACTAAGAGTATTTGTCTCTCACCATAAGAGCAATCAGGTAATGAAAGAAACTGAAATAAATCCTCAATATGATCTTGGAATATTTCCTTGAATGATGATCTACAACCGATGTAGGAGGGTGGGATTTCAATGCCAGTTTCCTTTTTGCAAGACAGCAGAAACTATGCCAAACCTCAGATACTTCCTTGACTGGCTGCATGCTGAAGTTTGTTTTGAAACCAAAGCATTGCTGTGTCCATAATTTTGGTGCCCTCACTCTTTTTCATCACAGCTCTCGTAAATGGGATATACTAAGTCAGATGGTACTTGCCCTCTTCAGCTAAGAGTTTGTTTACTCCAGCTAATCAACCATTCATTTTGTGGTCAAATACAGCTGCTTTCATTATCTGTTCACTCATCTTGATTGTACTTACAGGGATGAGTCTCTGTTTAGGGCACACTTCTTGACAAAACATGTTGCATGTCTTGTCCATATGTTTCACAGAACTGGACTGAGTTGTATTAGGGACACTGGTGTCTTTATTTGATCACTATAGCTTGGCACATGTGATACGTACGTTACAGATGCTCTTGCTTTCTTAAACATCTGGATTTTGCCTTTGTCTGTATTGGGCATAGCACTGTCTGTGCCACATAAATGATACTGACTGTCCTGAATGAAAGATTCACTCTATTCTGTCAGAAGCCACTCTATTTGACATCTTGCAGTTTCTTCCTACTCATTTTTGCCTCCTTTATTCTATGCAATCCTTGTTCATCTGCTTTATGCACATATTTTTTACTTGATGCTTGGCAAATAATGCAGAGTCTGTAGGAAACTGGCATGAATCTCATGAGACTCACTACTGGTTCCATGGTTTACCTACAACTGTAAACAATATGTGTGTCATGAATGATCATCTCATCTAACAACTGTTGCTCTATTTGTGAAAGATACCATCACCATCACTTCATTGGTAACTCTACTTTAAATACAAAGCATTATGTACTATAAAATAAAAACTAAGCATGAAAGAAAATGATTTAATGTTATAGGAAAAATAATGTCTGTGTTATGAATAACTTATTTTTATTAGTATGATATATGGATGACTAAATGCTATAAAACGTTGAATATTAGGGTGAACTATATGGTCAAACTATGCCGTGTGTCCTCTAATTTCTATTCTTAATAGACTAAAAGGAATGATGCCAAACATTTTGATTTAGCTGACAAGTTCATGCCCATGCTGTTAGTATACCAAACATTTCTGGTGACTGTTGGCAGCCATATTTATTTGCAATTTTGAGGGTTTACACATCAACATTTAGCCGGTAATAACCATATTCAAAATCAGCAGGTTCAAATTATTTTAGAAAAATTGGTTACCAACTTTCAACAAAAAGTCCCTTCAGTCCCCTTAAAGAGGATTGACTCTGAGATTTGTGTCTAATCTATGTACAAAGAGCTGTATTATTTTAGTAGGTTGAATTATTATTATGAAGCAGTGTAGACTGGAAAACCTCTTCATAGCTGAAACATATCACAAAATCAGCTCTGTTAATTGTGGAATATAATGCCTTTTTCTCCATTTATTTTTGTTTAGTAGGAATATATTAATTAAATTGGGTTTATATAGATATTAGGCTAAATTCTACACTGATTTATACTCTGCATAACTTTATTAACTTAACCGGGATGACATTAGTTGTGAATGAGCACAGAATTTGTACCATTATATGTAAAAACCTAGGAACTTCATAGTTATTTATTAAGGTTCATTTTGCATAAAACATGGGTCAATTCAAATATTAATTTTAATTATTTACAAAGTGTGTTTAAATACATATTTAAATAACAATTTGGATTTTAGAGAAATCTAAATAATAGGAAAAATAACACAATCTTATATCCCCTGGGTTATTAATTTATAGCCTTTTTTGGTGAAAATATTTGACTCTCATAGCCTCTGGCCTGGATTCAGCAATATAACGGAACACATGTATAAGTTTTAGGATGTGAGTAGCCCCTTTGAAGTCAGCAGGCTATTCACTTGTTTAACATGATGCACATGCTTCAAGTAACTTGATGACTCCTGTGTCTCCACTATTCCATATTAATGTCTGCAAATTCCCTCAGAGCCAGTTGTGATCTAAAAGTACCATTACAACCAATTCTGACAGGAAGCAAAGAAAGTTCAGTCGAATTTTGTTGTGTCCTGTTCAAATGATACATGATTGCCTTACAAAATAAACAACGGTATCATGAGATCAGTAAAGACTTGAAAGCTAATTTTCTTAATTTCTGTTGTGTTCAGTTTACAAAAGACTTGGGCCCTTACAGCTTGTCCCCTAACAAGTTTGTATATGTAAAGAGTAGGTTGAAAAAACAAATATTAAGATTACTGCCTCCCCTTGTCTACAACAGTGCTTGGTATCTATAATTGCAATGCTGATTACTTAGAGAGAACACATTTCACTTTTTCACACCAGTTAAATCCCCAAATCCATTAAAAAAGAAGGTTGATAAGATGATGATGCAGTTGTACTTTCTGGCAGTGCTCTGCAGCTGCAGACATTCTTCCCTATCTTGATCAAGAGTGGTGAATATCAGCCTAAATGATCCCTCTATATTTGTTACCTAAAGCTGGCAAATAAAGTTGACCAAGTACTAGCAGCTGCTGTTGATAGTATTTCTTCATGAGCCAGTCTTTCCAAAGGAGCAATGAGATACCAACTGGCATGCATGGAACATCATATCATAGTGAAACTGCATAGAGGAAAATCTAAACTCAAAATTAGATTGTCGTTGGTTGAATACATGTATTCCAAACTATTTGCATTGCATTACATTAGCATTACATCCGGTTGAAAGATGGGGAAAAATATGAAAATTTTAAAAAAATAACATTATTTTGATTCTTCAGATGGAAAACAGGAAGAATGTATTTGACAATATTTCATAATTTTTTGCTTTTGAAATGTTTTGTTTTTTCAGATTCCCCCTATATTCCTTTTTTTCTCTTGTGTTTCTCCATTTTTTTAAATTTTGCCACTGAATTGGGGGGATGAGGGGTATGAAGAAAGGGATGGGAAGGGAAAGGAAGAATGATAAATAAAAAAAAACACTTTTCCAAATCTCAAAAATGATTTTGACTTGGGACATGGGTGAATGTTCAAGATTATTCTTATTTTGCCTCAAGCAGTTACTCCAGGACTATGTACTGATATTTAAACAAGAATTGAGAGCCATGCTACATGTAGGTAAACCTGACTGTTTTAGTGCTTGACTAAGTATGCCTTCTGTGTTCTATTTGATATTATTCTAATACAGACAGATAACACGTATTCCACATATAAAATGGATAATGTCACTTCCCATTTTGAAATAATTCCTACAGCACCAAATGATGTACTAATTTGCCACACATCACATCTTGATTATGCAAGTCACTTTCCATTATATTGCATCACATAATAGCACATACTAATAGTGATGGGCCCATGGTGAAAAGTTCAAGTCTGAATATGAAGTTTTCCTAGACTGGGGAGGGTGATGAAATTTCACAGACTGGAAAGTGAAAACTAGAAGTGAAATTTATACACACTGTGTGTTGCCTGAGGAATAAATACTTTCTTTCTGTACTAGAGAAAAGGGTGGTGAGGTTAGGATTGCGGAATTTGGTTTGGCCCGTTATAGTGATGGGGCCAGTAGTGGAATTGAGATCCTACACTTGGCTTCTATTTCAACCAAAGTTTTAGGTTGTCTGATCTGGACATTTAGATTGAGCCCATCTCCAACTATAATACACTCATATGATTTCATCCTAATCAGAGGTAACTGATGAAAGACAAGAATGTCAGGGCTCATTAAATCCTGCCAGTGCCTTTTCTACTGCTCTAGTATCTTACCTCATTCTTCAACATGAACAATATCTGACATCATGGGCAACAGAACAAGCACTGAAATGGTTCAAAGAGATTATTCCCAGCTCATTGTGATCTGTTTCTTTAAGGGGCTGATCCTGCAATGTTGAGGCCAATGGGAGTTTTGCTATTGACTTCCTGAGAATAGGATCAGTCCCAAAATCAGTAATGACAAAGAATGTGAATGAGTATCAGCAGAGATAATGATTTTTCTGTCTCTGCTAATGGTGCTAATATTCAATAAGGCATATTTTGAATGAATAAGTATCTTAATTTCAATTCATCTTGTTTAAAAAAAAAGATGGATGCTTCAGGGAGAGAAATATCCACAGGAAGTAGAGCAGATGGGCTGGAAGAGAGAGAGAGCCAATGAGCCTGATCCCACATCCATTAAAGTTGATAGAAAGACTTTTATTGACTCCATTGGGCATTGGATCAGCCGTATGCAGTGAGCTGCTGAAGCTAAAGTAAAACAGGTATTGACAACACTGTAAAAGGCTGAGCTATGTAGTCTGAAAATAGGGGATAGTGTAACCTTTTTTATTTTAATGTGTGAAATGATTTAGGGAGTGAGAATTTTTAAGGTTAGAGTAAAGTTAGGGAAGGGTGTGGCTGAATTAGAAGAGGATAGACTATTTCTTACTGTTACAAGCAAAATAAAAAGGTGAATGTCTATTTTTTTTATATCCAAAAAGTTTCACAAATATCTGCTTCTAACAATTCTCTGATAATAAGTGAATACATTTGTAAATTATCAAAATCATTCATGATTCATCAGTCAACACAGAAATATATGACAAATCCCAAAGCACTTCACAGACTGTACACATGTACAGTACCACTGCCATGCAGCTCTGTGTGGAGTGGATGTTGTGACCTGGTGGACAGTGTACACAGCATGCTGCACAATAATTGGAGGTGACCAGGGACACTCTTGTGCAAGGACATGTGAAAAGCATCATAGGATGTGTGATGTCCCAGTAGAAGAGATCAGAACTTGGTTTGTAACATTTCAGCCCTCTCCCCCCACACACACTACACTGCATGGACTTTAGACTGACTCCCTCAAAAGGTTGAAGGGCTGAGTCAATCCCCTTGGGATTTGAACCGTAGGTTTCTGGGGATCTAATTTACAGTTGATTAGTCTCTAACCACAAAGCACCAGTTTGTAACTGACTTCTGCAGAGGGAAGAGCAAAAGGCAATTAAGGGAAGAGCAAAAGGAAGCCTCCCTCTTGCTTGTGTTTAGGGTGACCAGATGTCCCGATTTTACAGGGACAGCCCCGATTTTGGGGTCTTTTTCTTATATAGGCTCCTATTACCCCCCACCCCCTGTCCCAATTTTTCACATTTGCTGTCTGGTCACCCTACTTGTGTTCCAGTCCAGAAACTGGTCACAAACCTTTGGGGAGACCAGACCCTGCTTCCCACAAACATCCTCATGGGCATCAGATGTCTGAAAGGGAATGTGTGTGTATGTGTGAGATGAAGGCAAGGTCTTGACCCTGAGGCCCTTGGCAGCTGAGCTGACCTGCCCCAGAAGCGAGTACATGCTGCATTTAGGGTTTTAAACATAAAGCCTCTTCTCCTTCTTACGTTTGCCCTGATTTCCAGAAAGGATTTATGCACTTTCTTTCCTGTCAGTAGTCACTAATGGGTAATGAGAAAATTCTGTCTCATATGGGGTTGCAACTATTTTTCAACTAGCTGCAGGTGGTGGCAAGTTGCTAGGTCCTCTCCAGAATATCATTATGAGTGGTTGCCTGTTGGGGACTCTGGCCAAGAAACACTAATGAGGAAAACAAATAGGTTAGCCACAGATCAAAGAGCAATTAAAGATTTCAGTTTACATGACAAGTCGTTGTGGTCACAGCTTTCCAGCAGACAGTCAAGCACCAGCAAACAGGTTGTTTATGTCTTCAACACTGTAATGATTTTTAAAGCTCATAAATAGTTTTACAGGAGGCTGCGTAGGATTTCTCCTGGTGTTGTTGTTTGAAGTGAATCATTTAAGCACATTTCAGATATAAACTGTTCAGGAAGGATAGGCAGGGCAGAAAAGGTGGGGGAGTTGCGTTGTATGTAAGAGAGCAGTATGACTGCTCAGAGCTCCAGTATGAAACTGCAGAAAAACCTGAGAGTCTCTGGATTAAATTGAGAAGTGTGAGCAACAAGGGTAATGTCGTGGTGGGAGTCTGCTACAGACCACCAGACCAGGGGGATGAGGTGGACGAGGCTTTCTTCCAGCAACTAACAGAAGTTACTAGATCACAGGCCCTGGTTCTCATGGGTTACTTTAATCACCCCGACATCTGCTGGGAGAGCAATACAGCGGTCCACAGACAATCCAGGAAGTTTTTGGAAAGTGTAGGGGACAATTTCCTGGTGCAAGTGCTGGAGGAACCAACTAGGGGAAAAGCTCTTCTTGACCTGCTGCTCACAAACAGGGAAGAAATAGTAGAGGAAGCAATAGTGGATGGGAACCTGGGAGGCAGTGACCATGAGATGGTCGAGTTCAGGATCCTGACACAAGGAAGAAAGGAGAGCAGTAGAATACAGAGCCTGGACTTCAGAAAAGCAGACTTTGACTCCCTCAGGGAACTGATGGGCAAGGTCCCCTGGGAGAATAACATGAGGGGGAAAGGAGTCAAGGAAAGCTGGCTGTATTTTAAAGAAACCTTATTGAGGTTGCAGGAACAAACCATCCCGATGTGTAGAAAGAAAAGTAAATATGGCAGGCGACCAGCTTGGCTTAACAGTGAAATCCTTGCTCGTCTTAAACACAAAAAAGCAGCTTACAAGAAGTGGAAGATTGGACAAATGACCAGGGAGGAGTATAAAAATATTGCTCAGGCATGCAGGAGTGAAATTAGGAAGGCCAAATCACACTTGGAGTTGCAGCTAGCCGGAGATGTTAGGAGTAACAAGAAGGGTTTCTTCAGGTATGTTAGCAACAAGAAGAAAGTCAAGGAACGTGTGGGCCCCTTGCTGAATGAGGGAGGGAACCTTGTGACAGAGGATGTGGAGAAAGCTAGTGTACTCAATGCTTTTTTTGCCTCTGTCTTCACAGACAAGGGCAGCTCCCAGACGGCTGCACTCCGCAGCACGGTATGGGGAGGAGGTGACCAGCCCTCTGTGGAGAAAGAAGTAGTTCGGGACTATTTAGAAAAGCTGGACGAACACAAGTCCATGGGGCCGGATGCACTGCATCCGAGGGTGCTAAAGGAGTTGGCCGATGTGATTGCAGAGCCATTGGCCATTATCTTTGACAAATCATGGCAATCGGGGGAGGTCCCGGATGACTGGAAAAAAGCGAATGTAGTGCCCATCTTTAAAAAAGGGAAGAAGGAAGATCCGGGGAACTACAGGCCAGTCAGTCTCACCTCAATCCCTGGAAAAATCATGGAACAGGTCCTCAAGGAATCAATTCTGAACCACTTAAAGGAGGGGAAAGTGATCAGGAACAGTCAGCATGGATTCACCAAGGGCAAGTCATGCCTGACTAACCTAATTGCCTTCTATGATGAGATAACTGGCTCTGTGGATGAGGGGAAAGCAGTGGATGTGCTATTTCTTGACTTTAGCAAAGCTTTTGATACAGTCTCGCACAGTGTTCTTGCCAGCAAGTTAAAGAAGTATGGGCTGGATGAATGGACGGTAAGGTGGATAGAAAACTGGCTGGATGGTCGTGCTCAACGGGTAGTGATCAATGGCTCCATGTCTAGTTGGCAGCCGGTATCAAGTGGAGTGCCCCAAGGGTCGGTGCTGGGGCTGGTTTTGTTCAATATCTTCATCAACGACCTGGAGGATGGTGTGGACTGCACCCTTAGCAAGTTTGCAGATGACACTAAACTGGGAGGAGTGGTTGATACGCTGGAGGGTAGGGATAGGATACAGAGGGACCTAGACAAATTAGAGGATTGGGCCAAAAGAAATCTGATGAGGTTCAACAAGGACAAGTGCAGAGTCCTGCACTTAGGACGGAAGAATCCCATGCACTGCTACAGACTAGGGACCAAATGGCTGGGCAGCAGTTCTGCAGAAAAGGACCTAGGGGTACAGTGGACGAAAAGCTGAATATGAGTCAACAGTGTGCCCTTGTTGCCAAGAAGGCTAACGGCATTTTGGGCTGTATAAGTAGGGGCATTTCCAGCAGATTGAGGGACGTGATTATTCCCCTCTATTTGGCACTGGTGAGGCCTCATTTGGAGTACTGTGTCCAGTTTTGGGCCCCACACTACAAAAGGGATGTGGATAAATTGGAAAGAGTCCAACGGAGGGCAACAAAAATGATTAGGGGCTGGAGCACATGACTTATGAGGAGAGGCTGAGGGAACTGGGATTGTTTAGCCTGCAGAAGAGAAGAGTGAGGGGGGATTTGATAGCTGCTTTCAACTACCTAAAAGGGGGTTCCAAAGAGGATGGATCTAGACTGTTCTCAGTGGTAGAAGATGACAGAACAAGCAGTAATGGTCTCAAGTTGCAGAGGGGGAGGTTTAGGTTGGATATTAGGAAAAGCTTTTTCACTAGTAGGGTGGTGAAGCACTGGAATGGGTTACCTAGGGAGGTGGTGGAATCTCCTTCCTTAAAGGTTTTTAAGGTCAGGCTTGACAAAGCCCTGGCTGGGATGATCTAGTTGGGGTTGGTCCTGCTTTGAGCAGGGGGTTGGACTAGATGACCTCCTGAGGTCCCTTCCAACCCTGAGATTCTATGATTCTATGATTCTATGATTTGGCTTCAGTCTCCATGTTACCCACTTTGGGCCAGATTCTGGCACCCTTACTGCCAGTGAATAGTACTTACTTTGCAATTAGTCCAAATGAAATCCATATGATTACTCAGTGAGCAAGGCACTAGTCATAGAGTAATCATATAAGTAAGAGTGGCAGAATGTGACCCTTTGACAGATGGGCCTAAAATTACTTCATAGCATATATTGATCTTTTTCAATATTTCTAGATTTGTCTTATCATAGGACCAACTGCCTCCTTTGGCATTTCCTATTGGCTTAGGCAGACCTCCACTCAGTGTGCTGGCTTTTGTAGATCTCTTTCATAGGTGGCTAATGTTCTTCATGCATTGTACTAATTCTAAACTGTAGGTTCCACTAAGCAGTAGGGTGCTTAAACATTGGGCATTACAACACTGAGCCTAAATCCCTTTTGTGGATGTAGCCATAGGCGCCGACTCCATGGGTGCTCTGGGGCTGGAGCGCCCATGGGGAAAAATTGGTGGCAGCTCCCCGCCAGCCCCCCACCCCCACCCCCGCGCCCAGCTCACCTCAGCTTCCGGGTTCTGCTTCCAGAGGCGCGCCCGGGAAGCCACTTTTTTTACTTTTTTTAGTTCACAGACAGGCAAGCGGGGTGGGCGGGGGGAAGCGCCGCGGCGGTGTCTCGGGGGAGGGGTATTGGGAGGAGGTGGAGCCGGGCCCTCCACCTCCTCCCCATACCCCTCCCCTGAGGCGCCGCCACGGTGCTCCCCCGCACTTGCTGCCTGCCGCACAGCTGAAGGGTGACACGCCTGCCTGTGAACTAAAAAAAGTTTAAAAAGTAAAAAAAGCGGCTTCGCGGGCGCGCCTCCGGAAGCAGAACCCGGAAGCTGAGGTGAGTGGGGTGTGGGGGTGAAGAGGGCTGGCGAGGATCTGCCAGTGGGTGCTCAGCACCCACCAAATGAAGCACAGCCGGGGGAGGAGGCGGGGGCGGAGATTTGGGGAAGGGGTGAATGGGGGCGGGGCCGGGGGTGGAGTTGAGCCGGGGCCGGGGCCGGGAGCGCGAGCACCCACCGGCGCCGATGAAAGTCAGCGCCTATGGATCTAACCTTTGGTATCACAGGTGTGCATAGCACAATACAAATATTTGGGAATTCAAGTTCTTTGCTTTGAGGAGCTTACAGTTTCATAGATGTTTCAGAGTTAAAATACTCAAGCTTCTAATTAATATATTTGTTACACATTCGAGTAATCATTTAGGGACATCATTACCAATTAAGCACTTTTGGTGGATCTGTTGCCAGAAACTTGCATGACACTAAACTTTTCTTCTCCTTATATTGTGTGTGTGAAATAGAAAACTTACTGAAGACCTTGGGGCTGACCTTTACTTGAGATTGTTTTTTAAAACAAAGGTGGAAGATGAGAATTGCATATTATTTTGTCCTGGAAAAGTACTTTGATATTCATTATTGTTATTATTTTATGTAAATCCCTTACAATAGCAGGGAACCTTTGCAGGTTTTGACATGATTAGCTCCAAGGTTGTTTTAATAATGTGTAAAGGCAAGGGCCAGAATCTTGGTTATAAGGTTACTCTGCCTTGTTTTTCAAATACAGTTCATATTGTTAACTGAAATTGTGTTTTCCTAAATAGCCCTTTATGCAGCCTGTGACACGTTCTCTAGCAGACTCCGAAGGTCCATGTCATTATGAGAATGTAAAAGTGTGTCTACCTCAAAGGCCCTTTGGTAATCAGCTCATTTGAACGTATTGTTCATGCATGTGATTAGACAGCTGGAATAGAGTAATGAAATACTATATGTCCTACTCCTGCCCTATTTCCTTTTGCTTCATGCTGTGATGAGCCCTAAAAAAAAAAGAGAGAGAAAATATACCAACCTAATTACTGGTTCTTGATAATACCTAGAGGAGATTGATACATTTTCTCATACTTCCAGGGGTATAATCCTCTCAATTAATCACAGTTTGAATTATCCAACTGGTTATTTTAATTTGTTCTTTTGCATTGGAGGAAACTGGATTTTTTTCTTGTTCCTCTTAAAGCTAGGAAATCTGCTAATTGGACAACTTGCTCAGAGTATATGACAGCCGACTTATGCTACAAGTATGTAGCTGTAAAGTGCAGCACAAAACAACTGTGCATCTTTATTCAGGAATGCCTTCCCAAGTAGAAGCATGCATACTGATACTGTCAGTTCTACCACCCTGACTCACATGAAGCAGTACCTTACTCAGAAGAAGTCCCATTGAATCAGCAAATCTTGCTCCAACAAGTGAAGATGAGATTGGAGAATCCAAACAAAAGTAAAGGAACCACTATACAAAAGAGCCATAAAATAGCCAGAAGGAGAAATCCTTCTAAGTTTTATAAGTAATTTTACTATTGTTTTGCAGCCCAGTGGCTGTTTTCTTGAATGTGCAGTATGGATTAGCTGGAGTGAAAGATTACAGGAGGGAAGTTGATAATGAACAAAACAAAACTACAGTGGAACCCCACTATAATGCGATAATTGGGGTCCAAAAAATTCTATTGCGGTAAATTTGGGGTCGTGTTATAGCAGGGTTCCACTTTATTCAGAAGCTAGGGAGAAGCTAGGGGTTTTCTGGAAGGAGCAGCGGGACGGTGTGAACCCCGGGGGCGCGCCGGGCTGCAGGGAGAGTCGCTCCTGTTGCAGCTGCCGGGGCATGGATCTGGAATGCCCCGTGCCCGCCGGACTCGCCCTGCGCCCGCTGCAGCTGCTGGGGCCAGACTCGCCCCGCGTTATAAACGAATTTGTGTTATCGCGGGGTGCTTTATAGAGGGGTTTCACTGTACTAGAATGAAAAGGGAATGAAACACCTACTTAGTCTTGTCCTGCGACTGATTGTGTGTTGGTACAACAGGGCACCCCTACTCAATCACTAGCAATTTTTGTTAGGCCACCTCTTGCCCCACAGTAACCCCAAATACAGGCACAATTTTATCAAGAGTGTTGTGGTATTTTGTGTTTTTTCTTAAAGCCCCATGTAATTACATTAGAAACTGAGCTCTCATTAAAGAAGTACATTTCTAAATCTTGGTTGGAGAGACAAATCTTTAAAATATGATCCCTAATGGCCCCCAAACCAGAAGACAAATAAAAAGAATCCCAAATTTATGAAAAATTAAAAATAGCTTGATGTTGGGAGGCTGGCTTACGATTTTTGACCTCTTGGGGTTGGCAGTCCTGCAAAAATACTGAGTACATATTGCTCTACGTTTATTAGAAAACCAGCTCCATCAAGCAACCAAATTTGATTGAATAGTCACTTGAGACAGCTGTGAGTGTGCTTTGCACTTATGGTAAATAATTCTTTTCCCATGAGCTCCCCCAAACACTCAGAGTAGGGAGCAAACAAGCCAATTACAGCCAAACAAACTATGAAAACTGTATTTCAATGCCTTTTTAAATAAACTTATCCTGTGCAAATAAAACAAAAGGAAAATAAAATAATCTTGCTGCTGAGACTGAAAATGTGCATGTCTGGGAGAAAACAGTAGGAATTTAGATTTGAAAAGCACTGGTATATCTGAAACTGTTTGGAGAATAGCAGAGACCACAAAAATATAGGGAATAATACTTATAAAGCACCGAAAGACTTTTTTTGTGTGGCTTTTTAAAAGGGTTGGTTTTTGTCATGAGAAAAATCTTACTTCCCTTGAGGAAAAAGATGTTTGAAAGACATCCCACACCTACAGGACAAAAAAATACACTGAACAAAACCAAACACGTGCCATCACAAGAATGACGAACAGCATTAAAATGGTACACTGCGATGCACAGCAGCAAGAAAGAACTGAGCAAAACAAAAAGATAACAGTAATGAGAATCCTCCGATTAATAAAACAAGGGCGTTTTCATAAGATAATCAAAGAGTATATTCATAGCTTAGCTATGGCAAACACTGAACTTTCATAACAAATGCAACTATCCTCTAAATATGTGCAAAACTAGCTTCAATCAAGTGATCCAGAAGCTGCAAAATAACAAAAAACAAAGGGCATAACCAGAACAAATTCTCTGGTCATAAAAATGAACAGTCATATATTAGAAACAAGCAGTTTCATCAGCGATTTATTGGTGGAGAAGTGAGAAGATGCACAGTGTAAAGCGCCAAACTACTCTCAGTCATGTGCATTTGTCTAAGACTATTGGATTTCTCATTATTATTCAGGTTTGCATTAAGATATATATCATTTAGAACTAATGGGACAGATCTTCAGCAGATCTAAAGTGGAGCTATGCTGATTTAATTCAGTTGAGCTATTCTGATTTACACCAGCGGAGGATCAACGCCATATATAGACATTTTAATTAATATATCTTATTTATTATTACTTCATGAATATGTATGCACAGATAAAATGATATATTCTACCTAGTTATATATATATTTTACCTTTGAATATATACGCACACACTAGAGAGAAACTGATTTTCTAGCTGTAAAATATAATATTAATGGTTCAATAATTAATGGCATTTATTACCTCCTAATAGCGTATTTCATATTCAGTTGGAATTCTCAGGAAGCAGATCATAAAAGCAGTAAGATCCCTCATATAATTTTAAAGATGAAGAAAAATAAGACAAATATTGTAATGACAGCTTTATTAGAGGAAGAATAAGTGATGTGAATAAGTACAGTATAGTACATTAGCAGAGACTTGAATTAAAATTGTTTAAAGTGATTCTGATGAACAGCTAACTTATTGTATAAACATGTGTAACTTTTTCTCTTGTATTTATGTAAAACAAAGTCTCCAAAACAAAGCAAAGCTTTCAGGACTATTAGTCACCAATTTAAAGTCTCGGGCCCAATCTTCACATCTTACTCATGTGATGAGTCTCATTGCACTCACTCAGTGTGAAATTCTTCCCTATTTGCTTGGTCAACTCCTTGCATCACATAAGCTCTGTTTAACTGGGACATAAGTAGGTCATGCGCTCTGTGCTGGCCCTCCCGAAAAGGACAAATTTCCCCCTCAATGAGTAAAACCTGTAGGATCAGGCCCGATGCCTGTAAATCTATTGTCATTCAAAGCTTTTCATTTTATTTTCCTAAACAATTGAAAATTATGTTGTGGACAATAGATTCTATCAATCAATTATCTGTAAAAATTAAGAGACTGAATCAGTCAGGAAAGATATAAAAGAAAACGTATTACTGACAACTGAAGTCTACATATAATTTTTGGCCCCCCAATCAATTGCATGCAGTTTTGTCTCGATGTAATGGCAGACAATAATCCTCCAAGTCTTTTTATTTTTATTTTTCAATAATGCAGCATTAAAAGGAAAAAAGAACCTGCAGGTGGCAATGAGAACTAGCCATGATAGTAAATAATCCCCATTTGCTGAGATGTAGGCATTAGAATAATATAGTATATGTGGATTTGCTGGGTCAGGGACGCTGATGTATCATATAGACAGTACCTTATACCATACTAACCCAATATTCAATCATGAAAAATGCTGAACAAACTTTGGGTATCATGCAGCAAAGCATTTAGCTGTAAGACAAGTAGTTTTATTGACTTCAGGGGCACTCTGCATTGTGCTTCAGCTTATGCGTGTGCGTAAGTACTTGACTGTTTCAGGCCCACAGGATGCTCAGCACCTGGCAGGATGGAGCCCCTAATCAAGAGTTTCATTCCAAACTAGATTAGTTAAAAATACTTTGAAAGACAACATCTCAGTATTTAGTTTTGATTCCACGGCTTGTCTATCTTCTGCTGCAAGTGATTTATTGGTGGCCTCGGCAGGATTTTTGTTTCAACGATGTAACTTTCAGAACTAAATTCAGCACTAGGGGTGTGCAGAATGTGGTGGTTACAAACAATAGGTAAACATTTCCTTCTGTTTCACGTTGTGCACTTGCACTACCACATTTCATTTCTACCCTCAGATCAAAATGACGTCATAGTCTCGAAGTGAAATGTCAGATGAAACCAATGGGTTGTGCCTAGTTTCACGTCAAAATCATGTGAATCTGCAAATTTCCTATGATTTTGAGTCAATGTTATCAGCTGGCCCTTGTTTCCTCCAAAATGGCAATAGGTTCACTCAGGATCTAGGAACCTTATCACACCTTTCCGCCAGCTTGGGCTGAGATTTGAGTTGATGCCCAAAATAAATGCAGTTTAGTGGGTTTGGGATTTATTTTGAACCTTTCATTGCATTTGAATTCTTGCAGTGGACACCGCCATCAGTTCAAGTTATGAACAGAATAATAAAATGAGAAAATATGAAGTATAACTGAGTAAATAATTGAGAGGATCCGATGATATTTATCTCAAGGCAAATTTGACCTTTTGTGGAAGTAGAATGTGAGTGTAAACATCGAATCTCCAATGGCTGCCTGAAAACTGTACATATAATAATGGCATACTTGGATTTTCATAGAATACCCTAGATCAGGTTATTAAAACTACAAGACACTAGTATCATAAATGGTCTGCAATATAATCTAAAATAGGCAAAAGTGAGAGTGTTACGTTAGTGGCACGTCTCTACTCCTCAACTGTCTTTCATTCCAAGACATAATCCCTGATCTTTGTGGCTGGTTTATGGTGTATCAGCCATATTTCATATTTCATTTCAATCTCATTTACATTGGTTTTATACAAATAAGATCAGAATGAATGTCATGGTTCTGTTGCAGGCCAGCACTATTGAAAATCAGATATCCCTGGTTTATCAAACCATAGCAGTACAAGCATGGAAAAAAAGAGCTTAGAATTACTTAGCATACCTATCCCAAAATATAGCTGCTAAACCTAAAGTAATACATAGGCTAGGAATCTGAAGAGTAAACCTTAGAGCATGTTTGTACCAGGAGCTCCAGAAGCTCCAACAAACTAATGATACAAGAAAACTTTTTAAAGCTCTACTCATGAGATTATTCCTGCTACTATTTAGGTGTAGGCTGAGTTTCTTGCTTTCCTAACATCTCAAATCAAACAGCAACAACTTGTGTCCTGAAGGTAAGAAATACAAACATTTGCCAATTTGCTGACTTCAAACAATGGCCTTGTCTGTGGGTATCTCTTATTTACAGTTTCTACCTTGTGAAAATTCTCCAAATTTTTCAGAAATTCTCAGACATACATTATTGTTGTTATCTCACTGTTACTGCAGCTTCTCTCTTCAGCTTCCTCCATTGTTCTTGAAAATCACCCCTAGCTCAATAGCTGCCAAACACTCTCCCCCACCCCCGCAAAGTTAAAATAACAAAAACAACAATCGATAGATTATTGAGTTTAAGCAATGTTGTGTATTTAGCTGTGGAAATGAAAGGAGATGCTGCCATTGTATTTTCTGGATACTTAAGTTTAAAATGTAGAATTATTCTCCAACCCACTTTCTGCCTGCTTTGGGACCAGCTTTGAAGCAACCACCATTTTGTGTTTTAGATCAGATGCAGAATGTAATAGAGTAAATCACATGTTCACTCCTCTCTCTCACTCATAGAATCTGAAGATTTGTTCCCTCTATTTCTTGTTTTACTTCAGTGTGAAGTAATAGTAATCTGCAATGAGAAGTACAGGTTGTTTTTCTCATAGAAACAAAATTCAAAACTTGAGTACATAAAGCAAATGAGCTCACTGAGATGCTAGTTTTAAGTTTAACTAGATTCCCTCTCATATAGGGCTGAATGTTTGTGTTGTTGTTGAGTTATCTAAATTACTTTCTGCAAGTGACAGAAAAGAGCAAGAGGAAATAAGACTGTCCACTGGTGTTTTAATTTGTATTTAGATTCATCTACTTCCAATGAACATGAACCAGAGCAGTAAAGCTGCAGGTCTCCATCATATATGGATAAGAAAACAAAATGGATTATGGTAAAGTTGCTTGTGAAATGCACGTTATGAAGTTTGCTGTAAGCACTCAATATTAGAGCTGTTCAGAGGATGGAAATTCTTTTTTGTAAAGAATGTCAAGATTTTGAGTTTTGTTTTCATTCTGATTCAGAATGAAACCTGAAAATTTCAAAATTCTCCACAAAAAAAAATCCTGATTTTTTTGGATTGAATGAAATATTTCATTTTTATATTACATTTTTTAATGTTATATTGCAATACATAATAAAGTTTTTTTTAAATTCTAAACAAAGTCATTTCAAAACCAAAAACTTGCCCCCCTCTTTTCCCCCCTACAAAACAAAATTTTGGCAAAATTGACATGGCAATAGTTCCAGGAACATTTTTCCAATTTTGAGCTGTGAGTACAGTTGTGAGCTATTGAGTAATAGGAAATTTTTCATAGAATGGATTAAACATAGGTGGCCTACCCGAAGGGACCACATGAGGATTGGCTACATCAGTTGTGTCCTGGCATCTGTTCATAATAATTGTGTTGGTTAAGCTCTCTACTTAGGGTGCAGACTAGTGAACTAATCCTGCACCACTGAGATCAATGGAAGTGTTACTACTGATCTCACAGGGAGCCTGATCTCCTAGCTGAGGAGTGATTTTGGTAGACATTGGGTATGGTCAAAATGGTCTGTGGTTTCTATTTTGTTGAAGCAGCTGCACAAATGGAGAATTATTATTAATTATTATTAGTAGTAGTAGCAGTATGGTCGGAGGTGATCAAAAATGTTTTATCAAAACATTTTTTTAAATTCAAAATGCTTTTGACATCCCTCATACCCCCCAAAAGAGGCTGATTGACCAAAATGAACTCTTTCATGCAGTTTTTCTTTTGGCTAAAATTTGTAAAATATTTTTGAAGGAAAATGAAACAAGAGAAGAGAAGAGAAGAGAAAGTAAAAATAAATTTTGTTTGTTTAATTTCATTGAAAAATTCCATCCAAAAGTTGGAACAAAATCATCGGTTTTTATTTCTTGCAAAAAATGTCCTCGAAAATGCCATTTTTCGACCAGCCCTGATTGTGATTAATGCCATGGAGCCTCACTTTTTGGCTCCCCAACCTGAGACATGATAAAGAGGCCTGCTTTTAGAGGTCCAAGTGATCAGGCCCCTATAAGGTGTCTCAAACTGAGCACCCAAAATCACTAGTCACTTTTCAAAATCTTGGCCAGAGACTTTTTCTGCAAAGATCAATATACAAATAAGATCCAAACTTTCCACTAATTAGTCTGAGACATTTCCATTTCTTATGAAAATGGTAGAAAAAATATCGGGTGTAGCACACGTAATATAAATTCCAGCAGTTAGGGCACTTCTAAGTTGTGCAAAGCTCTGAGGGTCTCGAGGGGAGCAGTTCTTTCATTACAGGAAGCTAACATCTCCACTTGGTGAGCATACCATGAACTTTAAATTGGCCATTGGTTTGTTGAATTAATGCCTCTGTGCAGTAGTATATGAAGCAAAGACAAACCAGGACATTTTAAAAATCATATAGCATTTCAACCTGCCAAAATAAGAGATTTTCAGAGCTGTTACTAAAAGTCTTTCAAGAAATACAAGTACATGGATATTTCTGATTGTGAAAAGACATACTAATTGAATACAGCTGGCTACAATAAACACGTATAAGAACTGTACAAAAAATAAACTAAAATTGAATCCAGAAAAAAATTAAAAATCATATATCACCAGTTAGGTGATAAGCAAGACATCTTGCCGTTTCACCTAGAATCATTCACTCTTTTCATAAAAATGAAATGCAGTATTGACAAGCAAAAACCAGCCACCTTTTTCATGCCTTTTTTAGCATAAATCAAAATGACTGATCCTGAAGATCAAAGAGAGGGACACCAGTTCTGAAATGTCTCCACTCATAATGATGTCGGAAGTATATGTCATAAGCACGAGCTTGAAAAGTGTGTCTGGGTATAATCAGGGAGGCATTAATATTTGTATTTGGGGGTCTGATATTTGTATTTAGCTGGATTTGGAAAAAATGTGTATGATCCATGAAACGAAAATAAAGTACAGCCGGATGTTTTAGAGAGTGTTTTAGAGGTGTGGTATAAGGCCACTTCTCATTGGCTACATCAAGAGTGATAGATGTGTTCAGGTCAGCAAATTCGGTCATGATTAGAAAAAAAAGGTGAAGGAGGCTGATAATGGAAGTTGGTCTTTTTACCCAGGCCTGCCCAGCTGTGATATCCCACTGGAAAAGAAAGTAAAACCCCACATATGCCTAGTAATTCTTTTAAGAAGTTGTGATGCTATTGTTTTGTTCTCCTTAGTCTTATCCTCTGAGAAATTACAAGTGATTTGAAGGAGGTGTGAGAGGGGGCTAGTCGTCTCCCCCTCCAGTCTCTGCTGCTGCAGCTGTTTTTCTTTACTGGTTATACATTACTAGTTGTGTATTCATGATATTCTCCTCTTCCTTGTTTATATTTGAGGGCAGATTTTCCAGCATAGCTCAGAATAAGGTTTTCCTACTGCATCCTATTTTCTCTTTTAAATCCTTAGCATTATCAACTTTAATCTGTATTTCTGTGCTTTAAGTAGGCTTCCCCTCTCTCACTCTCTGATTGTCTCCTAAAAGAAGGCAGTAAGTCAAGGAGAGAGAAAAGCTACAAAAAAAGTTGTATCAGCTGACCTTACCATGACAAGAAAGGGGATTAGTTGATGCAAGGAAGAGGGTTTTTCCTCTTCCCACAACCCTATCCCTCATTCTCCACAAGCCACTAATGCTTTTGAGGGAATCCAATTAACTGATCAGAGACCTACCACTAAACAAACTGAATTGGGGTCATTTCAAAAGCATCTAGTCAGTCCCTGAAATCTGCATTAGATTGTTTGAATCAAAGTTGTATCTGGCATCATCAAAGTTATTAGATCTGGAACAAAGAACAGTAACCATTGGGGGGGAAATGTAAAAGATCAAGGAGAAAAGATTAGTGGAGCATAGGTGCAAAACTGAAAGCACAACCTCTAGCAAGGGTTACAACATAATATTTAGACATCACAAAACTGAGTTGGAAAACACTATCAAATCTATCGGTATAAAAATATGAAGTATCTCAGAATCTTTGGGAGGGGAGAAATTATTTGAAAGAATATCCTGTTTTGCAAGTTAACCTTATCAAATGTATCCTACTATTAAATATTCTAAAGACATTCACTATTACTTTCAAATCTTCCTCATTTAAATCATAGTCCAACTCAGATGTCTCAGCTGGACTGATTATATAACCCACTTCAGCAAAGCAATTAATGTTACACTTTAAGTTAACCATGTGCTTAAGTGTTTGTTTTTTTCTGAATGGGGAGGTCACAGGCACTATGTAGCATCTGTGTGAGACTGGAAACTTATTACGACTACAAGTTACCTACAAATATCTTTATTTTTTCTGTTTATTAGGGAACCTCCTTAAAGTCAAAGAAGAAAAAGCCTGATATCGATTAATTACACTTTAGTGATGTCCAGACTTCTCACCTGTACAGCATTTCACACTACAGTTGATTTGGGCAGTATTCAACATATGCACTGCTCTGTCCAATAGCCAGGGCAACACCAGTCATGTGGAAAGGATAGGGGAAGGAAGAGCATGTGGCATGCCGGTATGGGTGTGTGTGGTAAAATCACCAAGCACAGACCACACACACATGGAGAAGCACAAGCCACACACACAGGGAGAACCCTGTTTCTGCTACCACTATCTCCAGCTTGAGAAAGCCTGGAGCTGCTGTCACATTCCACAGCGCTTTAGGAGGTGGCAGGATAGGTGGCAAAAAACAACCATCAGTGGGTGAGGGGAGAGAAGAAGGGAGGGAAGGAAACCAGGATAGAGCCAATAAGGGGGGAGCAATCAGGGAGAAAACAAGGTGGATCTAATGGGGGGAGCTAACAGGACATAAGGGGCAAGCAGAGAGTACATAGCAAACAAAGTTGGGAGGGAAGCAAAAATGGAGTGGGAAACAAGGGAGAGAAAACAAATCTTCCCAATTTTGGACACTGGTCACTCATTTTGATTGTTCAACGCACACATTGACAGGTTGGGAGGTTGAGTGGTATAGCCTTTCTGTTAATGAACTGAGGACATGTAAATGAAGTGACGTTATAGCCACGCGGGTCCCAGGATATTAGAGACACAAGGTGGGTGCCTTTAAATCGCCGCTGGAGCCCTGGAGCTCCCTGCTGCTGCTGCTACTCTGCTGCCCAGAGCCCAGGGCCCTTTTAATTGCCAGCCTGGGAAAGCTGCCCCCTGCCGGTACGGTCGGCTCTTGCCAGTAGGCAGTGCCAGACTGTACTGGCTTACTTTCACCTCTGAGCACAGTCCCTGTCAGGATTCTTCAGTAAATCAGGGCTGAACACTCATAAGTTTTCTACAAAAAACTGAAAAAGAGGAAGCACATAAAAAACCTCTTTCTTTTAAAGAGTAAAAGATATTTTGAAAGTACCCTATTTTTGATCACTCGTGGATTAAATGCTTTATAAAAAGCAGCAATGTATAACTGATTTCATCCTTTATAAAATATCAAATCTTCTTGGGAAAATCCAAAATAAGATTAACTGAGGGAAAAGGAGAAATTCTATTTCAGTGACTAAAATTTATGTCTCAGGCATTAGACAGTGGCTTGATGCTTTCCTAGATTTACAGCTTTTCTTTTACACTGCTGTTAGCCTTAACTGCTTTGGGAAAATTTAAATACAGATCTGCAGTATAGATTCTAAGGCCACAAGGAACCATTGCAATCATGTATTCTGACCTTCTGTGTAACACAGGGCATAGAGCTTCCCCAACATAATTCCTACAGCATCTCTTTTAGAAAAGCATCCAATCTTGATTTAAAAATTGTCAGTGATGGAGAACCTACCACAACCCTTGGTTAGTTGTTCCAATTGTTAATTACTCTCACTGTTAAAAGTTGCACAGAGGTGATGATCAGAATGTTTTAGAATAAAAGTGCATGTAGGCTTTCACTCACAAACTGTGCTTTAAAGAGATTACACTGGATAACTTCCTCACATTTTCATTCCCTTTTCCCCCAGTTGCATGACATGGTTAAATAGTATATACTGTGTCTGATTACAATGACAACTGGAAAGTGGAAACTCACGCGTCTTTGAAAATAAATGATACTTCTGCTGTGCACGCTTGCTGGGAAATTGGGAGCTTAATTCAGATATGTATATTGCAATGTTCATGCAGCAAATTGAAAAGCAGAGATGATAAAATGATAGTATTCAATAAGTTAAATCTTCCACCCCAATCACTGAGAATGTAGAGATGAAAGGGAATAAAATATACAAGAGAAAAGTTGAAATGACCATCTAATCTTTAACAAAATTTGTCACCAGATAGTTTCTGCTGTTGAAGATACAATTACAACGAGCAGTAGGATAGGTCTCTAC
The DNA here is from genome assembly GCA_037349315.1 of Chelydra serpentina. Taxonomy (NCBI): domain Eukaryota; kingdom Metazoa; phylum Chordata; order Testudines; family Chelydridae; genus Chelydra; species Chelydra serpentina. Next base: position 65,350,586 of record JBAIAC010000010.1, on the reverse strand, counting down.
CTCTATCAGACTTCATGCATAATAAATAAGCTGCTGATCCATAATTAATGCAAATAATGAAACTGAAAAACAAGACACCTTGTCCTGCTCAAAAGATAAATAGCAATTGCTTCAATCATGTAAGACCTGGAGTTTTATAGTTAAAGATTATCTGAGACTCTAATTTCCTGTGTTGCAAACACAGTCTGTCCATAGTGATCTTCACTCTGTGCTCAGTCTATAGGCAATCTTATTTAGATTTTAAAACTGTTGCTTGCTTTAGGTTTTGACTGTCTGCCAGAAGAGCACTACATATAGCTTTTTTTGAGTTATTAACTGATGAGCAAGATTTTTTAGTATGTTAATCAGTGCATCCTTACTCCTGGCATGAAGGGTATTTATATGATGTTGAATATTTTAATTAATTCAAAGCAGAAGTCAGGAAAGATCCATAAATATTGTGAATAAGGTTAATTTCACTATTGTATTTATTCCTGCTATGCCCATATAGCAATGGGTTAGCTATCCTATATGAATTTGTTTAGTCTAGGTAAAGCTCCTCTACCTTTTCAGGCCAGCTGTACCAATTTTCAGTAACTCAGCTGTACCAGTCAGTCCCTGCTACCGCCTCCCATTCAGCTGCAAAAGTGCAATGTGGCACTGTCAAAGTTCCACTGTGCACATAGAGCTGAATGAGAGGCAGGAAGCATCAGAACTCTGCACTCAGGAGAGAACTTGGTTGGTAAGGTACAACTAAGGGAACTTAAAAGTGTGCTGTGATTACCATAGCACAGTAAACTGAAATCTTCATGACAATTCTGTATTTCAGCCATTTTATTTAATTAGGCTTAGTGTTCAGGAAAGAGGCTCTAGAGTAGCAGAAACAAAAGCTGGTACTGGTATGAATGTCAGTGTTTTATAGGTTAACCGTGACCATGATAATTTTCTTAGTGAAATGTTGCATGAAGAGTCAAAAAGAAAATCCTTCTAAATAATGCATATGGTTTGTAATGAGAACAGGGGCTTTTTTCACTAAAGGTCTGGATTTAAAAGTATTATTCCAGAGAAATTCTGTTATTACTAATACATTTCATCCACGTTTAAATGTGTTAGTAGTGAAAAATGTGTGTTGAAGCAAAGAAATAAAAGAACCAAAAATATTAATCCAATACCTCAGTAAAAATCTCACAAAGGAAAACATAGATTAATAAACCTACAATATAAGAGGAAAATATTTTAAAACAAAGCCAAGCAATAAAACAAAGTCAACAAATGCCCGTTTCAGGTGGGTGTAGAAGTAAGCTAATGGTTGTATTTCTCTTCCATTGCGCCAGTGAAACTGCAGATGATAGAGAGTTGGTAGTAAAACAGTCACTTTCCCTTTCTGCTCTTGTATAGTACTTCACGTCTTCTGGTTAAGAAACTCTGTTCCTCTCCAGATCTTCCTCTCTGTAAATCTATCCAACCCTTCAGCCTTCCTTGGCTTCATGCTCCTGTCTTCCAAATTCCAGGCTTTGCCCTCTCGCTCCCCTTTCTCTCCTCCAGCCTGGCCTTTGGCTCCCCTATTGTTCTCTTGGCCCAGATTTCAGCTCCCCGTCCCCACCCTCCCTGATTCATTAGCTGAGCCCCTCCATATCTCTGTACATTTTTGGGTCGTTTTTTAAAATAACGGTGGATATTTTTTCCACATGGCTTTAATTAATGGACTCCTTCCTTGCTTTTGCCTCAGTAGGACTTAACTAGAGAATTCCACAAACTGTTTTTAGGAGCTACTTAAAAAGAAATATATTATCTTCTGCTGCACTCTTTTCACTTCTGCTGCATTTTGTTTAAACATATTGTTCCATATTTACTGTGGCGGGCACAGGGAAGAGCACATTTATACATCTCTATGCCACTAATGCCTGCAACAATCTGTAGGGAAACTCACCCCAGGGCAGACTGATATAGTGGCTGATATACACCAGCTGAGGGTCTGGTCACACTATTTCCATCACTGCCCCTTTGGGAGGGGGCAGTTTTCCCTCATGGCAAGGGCACCATAGGACCTCCGCAATGGGAATGAGCTGAATTAGTCCATACCCATAGTGCCCTACCTACACCTCCTTTCGGACTACACCACCTACCTTTTGGTCTGCATTACCTCGCTAAGGCCCCTTATGTAGAAGAAGAGGAGGATGCCACCATGTGCTTCTGTAACCTTTCCCCCACATCCAGTATATTTTCTGCCACTAGAGGCCCTGTGTCCTTATTTAAACTGGTAGAAGTCAACATAAGGCAGCAGTAAATCTGGTCCATTAGGTGTTCTTTGGGGGAAGGAAATGGGAGGATCTTCTGATCCACACGCTCCTATTTGTGAGGACAGGCATTTGAGCTGTCTGCCATTACCCTTTTTGTGGTGTGGGTGCTACAGTAAAGAGTTTGGGTTGTTTTTTTCAGGATCCCAGGTACTGAGGGATAGTGATAATATTTGTCCCAATCTGAGCAAGGAGCCTTGGCTACCTCCCAAAAATGGTGCTCTTCAGAACCAGCTGAGAAGAAGCATAGAGGGACTGGAGACAAGCATGGAATAAAACACCTCAGTGTGGGAACAAAGAACAAAAGCTTGCCAGGGCCAATTTTTAAAGGTGTTTGGGTACCAAAAAATGCAAATAGTCACTGTCTGGGATTTTCAAAGCACCTAGGTACCCAGGTCCCATAGTACAGGTATATAGTATAATTACTTAGCCCAGGTCTACACTAACCCCCCCTGTCGAACTAAGATACGCAACTTCAGCTACGTTAATAACGTAGCTGAAGTCGAAGTACCTTAGTTTGAACTTACCTGTGGTCCAGACGTGGCGCGCAGGCTCCCCCGTCGACTCCGCCTACTCCACTCGTCGAGCTGGATTACCAGCGTCGACGAGGGAGCACTTCCTGGTTCGATTTATCGCGTCTTGACAAGACGCGATAAATCGAACCCAGAACATCGATCCCGCGCCTCCGACGCGACGGGTAAGTATAGACATACCCTTAGAGAAAGGCCTGATAGTAGATGTGGGAGATGGGGGTCAAGAATTGCCAGGTGATTGTGTAGGAGGAAGGGCTTAGAAATGCTCTTACAATGCAGTGCTGAGATTGTTTGTGCTCATTTTCCGTGCTGATGTGTGTTTTTTAAACTTTTGGTAGTGTATGGAGAGACACTGGAAATGGACTTTCCTTCTTCAGAGATAAGTAATGTCTAGTTGGGCTAAACCTCCCTACACCCCTGTAAGGTCTAAAGTGGGACCCAGTTCAAGAATTTGTCCAAAGTCTTGTAAACACTGGCTGCAGCCCAGGTTTTTGAGGTGTTCTGAAGACAGTGATGTATACTGTCAGCATCTTTATAAGGCCTCTGGAACTGACTAATGTGCTGTGAATAGATAAGCTAATTGTCAGCACATTGAAGCCAGAGCCTTATTGTTCTACACAAGATGTTGAACGGGTGGTGGCTCCAAAGGGATGAAAAGTAAGGAGGAAAAAGGTTCAGAGCTAGATAAGTGGTGGGGCTTTTTATCAGACCATTGCCAAAAAAAAAAAAAAAAGAAGATTGCAGAGTGCAATAGTAAAACTATGTGAGAAGAAACGTGTCTGAGAATATAAGAACGGCCATACTGGATCAGACCAAAGGTCCATTTAGTTTGATATCCTATCTTCCAACAGTGGCCAATGCCATCTGCCCCAGAGGGAATGAACAGAACAGATAATCAAGTGAATCATAGAATATCAGGGTTGGAAGGGACCTTAGGAGGTCATCTAGTCCAACCCCCTGCTCAAAGCAGGACCAATCCCCAATTTTTGCCCCAGATCCCCAAATGGCCCCCTCAAGGATTGAACTCACAACCCTGGGTTTAGCAGGCCAATGCTCAAACCACTGAGCTATCCCTCCCCCTCACCCTCTTGACAGGAGTGATCCATCTCCTGTCGCCCATTCCCAGCTTTTAGCAAACAGAGGCTAGGGACACCATCCCTGCCCATCCTGGCTAATAGTCATTAATGAACCTATCCTCCATTAATTTATCTAGTTCTTTTTTGAACCCTCTTGTAGTCTTGGCCTTCACAAAAGACTACACAAAAGACTCACTCACTTCACTGAGACTCACACAGAAGACATTGTAAGCACAGTTTGACAGGTAGGTACAACAAAGGAGAAATTCACTCTTTTCCCGCCTTTGAATAACACTGTCTGTTCTTTCTGAGGAGACAGTCACTGAATTTCTTAACAGAGCTTCCTTCCTAATAGAGCTTCCTTCTAGCAAGGTTCCAAGACCAATTTTGTAACCCAGCCCCTGTATACCTTAGAGTGTACCCTAGAGTTTTTTTTAACTCAGGTTCATTAACAGCCAACTACTTCAATTGTCAATCCATTGGGCGCAGGGACTTTCTTTCTGTTTTGTGTGTACAGAGATTGGCACATTCAGGTCCCGTACCATGACTGGGGCTCATAGGTGCTATTGTAGTACCAAAAAAATAGTAAACTAAAGTTAGCTAACAGATTTGTACATATTAGTCTTGACACTCCACAATCTTGTTTTCCAGGACACAAAGGTCTGTGGTTCCATATGGGGAGAGATTAATAAAACTGGGACTTTTCAGCTTGGAAAAGAGGTGACTAAGGGGGGATATGATAAAGGTCTATAAAATCATGAGTAGTATAGAGAAAGTAAATAAGGAAGTGTTATTTACTCCTTCTCATAATACAAGAACAAGGGGCTACAAAATGAAATGAATAGGTAGCAGGTTTAAAACAAACACAAGAAAGTATTTTTTCCATGCAACGCACTGTCAATCTCTGGAATTCCTTGCCAGAGGGTGTTGTGAAGGCCAATGCTATAACAGGGTTCAAAAGGGAGCTAGGTAGATTCATGGAAGATAGGTCCATCAATGGCTATTAGCCAGGATCGGCAGGAATAGTGTCCCTAGCCTCTGTTTGACAGAAGCTGGGATTGGGTGACAGGGCATGGATCACTTGATGATAACCTGTCTGTTCATTCCCTTTGGGGCACCTGCTATTGGCCACTGTCAGGGGACAGGATACGGGGCTTGATGGACCTTTGGTCTGACCCAGTATGGCCGTTCTTATGTTCTTATGTTTATCCTAGGGCTCAGCTATGTTTGCCACTCTGGGGCTAAGATCAAGCTACACACAATTTCTGTGTCCTGTAATAAGCATCCGTGCAATGTCAGATTAGCATATACAAAAATATTGCCAATTAACTGAAATTAGCCAATCAATTAAAACTGGAGTCAACAACAAACAACATAGAGGAGGATAGCAAAGAGACTTTGTCTCGTCCCACAGGGAGTCAGTTCCAAGTGGGTAGGGACAATCTTCCTTTCCCTTAGGTAAGCAATAAGCAACAGACTGGGAAAATTCAAAATATATTCATGCACAGGTATCTCCAAATGACTGTCATTGATATGCTGCATAAGAATGCAAGAAGATTAGAACACTGTCCCCTATGGCCTTCCTGAGCTCAGAGATTGTCTACATTGCCACCAGAGATTGTCTATAATTGCAAATAGTATAACTCTTCCAGAAACAATCACCTCACATTATTCTCAAACAACTACCCCTCCAACTGCAGGAGTGACACTGAAAAGGTGCAAAGAAAGTCTGTCTTGCTGTCCTAAGCTGACGGGGAGGTTGCCATGAAATGAGGCATTTTGAAGATTGTTCGGAGAGGATTTAGAGATGCCCGGCACACATGCAAAATCTATTCAGGACATAGTCTGACATGCTACACTAGGTTCTCCCAGTTTGTTCAGATTTCATTAGGAAGGAAGAAGGGGAATCTAGGACAACCTAGGGGTACATGGGCCTACTGCTTTCTTAGTTTTGGACTTCCAGAAAAAAGGAATTTTACTGAAGGACAAAATCAAAGTAAGGAATAAACAGAGCAGAAGATGATGCATAATGAACAACAGCAAGGAAGGGAAAAAACACACTTCAGTATTGATTTGAACAGCAAATTAAATAACTTTCCATTTATCAACACTGTGGGCCTGATTCTCAAATACACCGAGGCCATGTTACATCACTCTAGCAATGAAAAGTATCCTTAAAATAAATGGAAATATAATTTGCTTCTGCTTTAAGGATCCTTCTAATCTCTAGAGCAGTGTAAAGTGCCCCTATGTACGTGAGAATCATGACCAATATACTATATAGTTATAGAGAAAGATACAAAGTAAATTGCCTAAAAATGTTTCTGTAGCCTTAGATAACTAATTACTGGTACCTCAACATTTATAGTAATCCCTACATAATCAGCATAGCAAAGAATAGGGTATGTGAATGAGCTTCAAATGCAGAGATAATAATAATGAATAACCCAAGCCCAATAAGAATTTAATTGCACACACTTTATACATTATATACAATCACACATATCATAGGTATATACAAACAGATAGAGCCATATAAATATATGTGACATAGGTATTTTACCATAGTATCTGGGAACATATTATAATACTTTGTGGACAAATGAGGAAATAGCAAAGCCAATTTGCCCACACAACCATAACTCTTCCAAGGATGGATTAAGGCTCATAAAATTTGGACTCAAGAATCCATGGAAAAGTCTCATTGCCAGAAACTCTAGGCACTAGTGCAGGGATTTGGGAGCTGGGGACAACTTTGGGAGGCAGGGAGTGCCAGAGTTCATCTATTTCTTGGCTCCCTCTCTGTCTTACAGCTTCTTCTTCCTTCATTTGACTCTGCCCCTGCCTGCTCTCAGCCAGGCATTTGCATCTGTACTGCAAGGCTGAGCGCAGTCTGGAAATTGCCAGCATGCAGAAAAGGGGACAGCTATCTTCCCCTCTCATTTTTTGTCATGTTTAGTGGAACCTTACATTCACTTTTACTGACCAGACACGCCGCAAGAGATGTAGTCATGGGCAAGAAAGTCCTCTCTTCTTTGGTTATTCTGGTGCCCTGAGGAAGGAGAGAATGTATCAGACATGGGAATTGCACAAGTCAAACACATTTGTGGACAAGGGCCCAAGACCCTTTGCTGTTTTGTTGAGGGCTTTCTTTCCTTAGAGGCCTGTTTATTAGATTGGATCTGAATCCAATTTGTTCTTTATCCACAGAAAACTCTGCCCTCTTGCACATGCATGTTACCATTCAGTCTTTCATTACATGAGCAGATACCATTTTTACTCTCTATATGCATATTATACTCTATTTATCTATCTATATATTTATGTATACATAGAGAGAGATTGGTGTGTTATATACCACTATATTAAACAATCTGTTTAAATGATTCCCCAGTTTCCAATCTATTTTGATTGACCTCTGGTAATCAACTGATTTTTTCCAGATTCTTTGGGATGGTCACCTAGATCCAGTTTAGCTGTTAATACAATCATTAATGCAACTTTAAAAATGAGCATGTACTATCACTCATTTACTTCTGATAGCCAGAGTTGGGATCTTTCTGTTGGTGCTAAAATAGCATTTAGTGACGCACAGAAAGCAGATGAGATGAATCCATCTGTCTAAAAATATGTTGTAAGTGTTACAAGCTCCAGAAAATAGCTTGGAAATAGATGTCCCCCTTACAGAACGGAAATAATTAACATAAATGTCAAACCTGGCAACTGACAAAGTATGTTTAAACAAGAATCTAATATCTGTGATACAAACGTGGCTAGACAAGGTTTCTGTCCTAAGACAAAGCTTAGTCGTGTCTTTTTTATAAAGGTGACATCCATTCTATGCAGAGCTGCTAACATGAAGAGATTCCAGAAAATCCTTATTTAACGACAATAGAACAAGAGAATTAAAATGCTGTTTAATTCTGGTGTCTAACAAATTATAACCTCCCGGACACATCAAAAAGATGAATAAACTTTATCTCAGACAACCTTCAACACAGAAAAGGAGAAGAAAGGGAAGGTAGCGTCTTAGCATGTTTTCCGAAAGAGCAAGGTAGAACTATCTGATGTGGATAATTAAAATAAATGGATGTTCACATGTCAATGTTTACTGAATTTGAGCTTGAGAGTACAAACCTTGCAGGCCACCCAAAGCAGTAGCTTTAATGTTAATTGCGGAAAACTGAAATGAAAGACAAAGCATCTGATTTCATGGCAGAAAGTGTTAGAAGCATTAATGAAGACCACTATAGAAGTTTATAGGTTGAAAGAATAAAGTCATCAGAAGGATTTAAAACTGCTAGGCTCAAGAGACAAATAAAGTCCCTAAATTGTTTGTTGTGCTTAAGACAGGTTAAAGCTTTGGAGGAAAAGATCAATATGAGACGCAAACAACCAGGAAAGGAGTCAATGGAGCTGTCAGGGGACATAAGTAGAAAATTAGTGACAGATTAGGGTGATAGAGCAGAAAGCTTTGAGGGAATTTCCCTCAAAATCTACATTTAGCCTTTGAAAGTGATTGTTTGTTTGTTTTGGTGGGTTTTTTTTTGTTTTTTTGGGGAGACAGGGTGGAAATCAGGATGCTTTTTATTAAGAATGGTAAAGGTATGTTATACTTTCAAACCATTAGTTTGGAGACATGTGACTTAATGAGCACATAAGGTAGGAAATTAGACTTAGCAGAGGCATTGACTAATAACTTGACTTTAAGGTCTTTAGGTGGGAAAAGAATAATAAAGGGAGGGGTAATTTAATGGAATCTTTAATTGCTACACTATTATCTGTTAATAATAATGTGAACTATTAATGTTAATATTAACATTAACCCCATTAAAATAGAAGAGAGGATGGAAGTTGATAAAGTACAGGTAGGAACTGAGAAGAAACTGCTAAATGACCCATTTAAATACATCACCTGAACTAAATATTGAAATAAAAAAAGATCTTATATTCAAATGTTAGAAGTCTAAATAATGAGATGGGTGAAACTGACTGCCTGATATTAAATGAAGATATTGATATAATAGGCAACACAGAAACTTGGTGGAACAGTGATAATCAATGGGTCACGATAATACCTGGGTACAAAATATATAGGCATGACAGAATAGGTCATGTTTGTGGGGGAGTGGCACGAGCTAGGAAAGAAAGCATAGAGTCAAATAGAGTAAAGTTCTTAAATGAACCAAACTGTACCACTTGGGGAAAAGTGAACATGGTTTTTCTAAAGGGATATCATACCTCAATAATCTATTAAAATTCTTTGAGGTGTTCAACAAACATGTGAACAAGGGTGATTCAGTGGATATAGCATACTTGGACTTTCAGGAAGCCCTATTGAAAAGGTTCCTCACCAAAGGCTCTTAAGCAAAGTAAGAGGGAAGGTACTATCATAGATCAGTACCTGATTACAAGACAGGAAACAAAGGGTATGAAAAAACAGTCAGTTTTCAGAATGGAGACAGAGAAATAGTGGTGTCCTCTAAGGGTCTGTACTGGGACTGATACCTTTCAACATATTCATAAATAATCTGGAAAAAGGGGTAAACAATGGGGTGGCAAAGTTTGCAGATGATACAGAATTATTCAAGATAGTTAAGTCCCAAACAGACTGTGAAGAGTTACAAAGGGATCTCACAAAACTGAATGACAAGGCAGCAGAATGGAAGATAAAATTCAATGTTGATAAATGCAAAGTAACGCAAATTGGAGAACATAATCCCAACTATACATATAAAATGATGGGGTTTAAATTAGCTGTTATCACTCAAGAAAGACATCTTGGAGTCATTGTGGATAGTTCTTTGGAAACACCTGCTCAATGTGCAGCAGCCTTCAAAAAAGCTAACAGTGTTAAGAACCATTATGAAAGGGATAAGACAGTAAATGTCATCATGCAACTATATAAATCCATGGTACATCCACACCTTGAATACTACATGCAGTTTTGGTCACCCTATCTCAAAAAAGATACATTAGAAATGGAAAAAATACAGAGAAGGGCAACAAGGGGTATGGCAGAGCTTCCATATAAGGAGAGATAAAAAAGACTGGGACTGTTCACCTTGGAAAAGAGATGTTTGATGGGGGATATGATAGCGGTCTATAAAATCATGAACAGTATGGAAAAAGTGAAGAAGGAAGTGTTATTTATTTCTTCATATAACCACATTACCAAGGGTGATCCAATTAAATTAGTAGGCAGCAGGTTTAAACAACAAAAGGAGGTACTTCTTCACACAAGGCACAGTCAATCTGTGGAACTCATTGCCAGAGGATGTTGTGGAGGCCAAAAATATAACTGGATTAAAAAAGAATCAGATAAGTTTATGAAGAATAGGTCCACCAAAGGCTCTTAGCCAAGATGGACAGGGACGCAACCCCATGTTCAGGATGTTCCTAAACCTCTGACTGCCAGATGCATGGACTGGATGACGGGGTGAATCACTTGATAATTGCCTTATTCTGTTCATTCCCTCTGGAACATCTGGCATTGACCACTGTTGGAAGATAGGATACTTATTTTAAACTGACATACAGACTTCTGAAAATGTCTTTTAAAAGGTAGACATATTTTTATCTTAATTAACAAATGGAGAAGATAGGCCATAAGGTAACTTGATCCAGTGGCTAAGCAGTTTGCCCAGAGTTGCACAGCAAGCCATTCCCAGAGATAAGGATGCTCTAAACACTAAACAAAACTATCTCCTTTAAGTAAAAATTGTCAGATATCACAGAGAAGACCACCACCATATCACATGGTAAAGTAAACTCCAGGGGCATGGGAGAGAAAAAAGTCCAACTGAAGATTTTAAAAATAAAAACAGTATATTACTCAACTCAACTACTAAGAAATCAGGAAAGGGTTTGAAGATCATAGCCTACATGAGTATAAAGAACTAGTGAGACCATATTTAGAATACTGTGTGCAATTCTGCTACAAGGTGAGCATGATAGAGATGGAACAGGCAACTCTCAAAATGATTTAGAGTATTAAGATTATATGTTATGATTTAAAGACAGTTTAGCCAGACATGGCCCTCTCATTTAAGTGAAGGGAGGAGATGGTGTTATTAGGCACACAATAACTGTATTTATATTCAGGAAATGAAAGAAATGAATGGATAGCCGTAAACCGCTTATGATAGCAGCATATAACTAATTTGAAAATAAAAAGGCAAGGATTAAAGTTAATGAGGGGACTAGCCTAAATGTAATTCAGACAGAATTACTTAACAAAGAGACAGGTCAAAATATGGAATAGAGTACTAAAGGGAGCAATAGAAGAAAGGGCTGTAAATCAGTTTGAGATAAAGAGAGAGCAAGAGCACTGGACCCACTTTCAGAGATGGAGGAAATCAGAAAGTACATAGATTGATGGAATAAAAATGACGAGATAGAAGCTGGTATGTATTTTCTCTGGTTAATTATGAGCCTGGCCTCAATGGGTCATTTAGTTTTCCTGGGATCATTAAACATTTTAAAGTGTTTGTATGAACTATCAGTTTGCATGCGATATCAGTGTAACAGGGATTCTCAGGTATTTAAGCTTACTGTTTTGGAATTTCTATAGATAACGTGGGGCTTAGAAAATGACATATAGACTGCAAACTTTATCACTTGGCAACTTTTCAGTGTTAAATGTTTCTCTAGCCAAATCAGCCAAGAGAGGAACAATAAGAGACTGAGCCTTTAAATAATGTCTCAAGCTTTTCTTTCTTTTTTTTTTTTTTTTTTTTTGTAAAAAAGGGGAAGAGAAAAGGGACATCTTCTTGATCTTTATTATTCATTGAAACAAAAACCCCAAATTGCAGATTGTGGCCAATGCCAAGAATTTGGAAATTATAAGGAAACAAAGTGTTTTTAGATGATTGGATTTTCATAATAAATATTGTCTTTTAGTATACTTGAAACAAAGGGTTATAATATCTGAGTGTCCTTTGATTTGTTGTCTTCTGATAAGATGATATTTGATCCCATCAGAAAGCTCCTTCTGATCAAACTCTCTGTGATGTTCATTACTGGGACCTTTGAAGTTACCCTAGTCCCACAAACTGTTAACATATTGGCTCCTTTGCATTAGGGTACCTGCAGGGTTCTCTCCCCTTGGAGAAAACAGGGTATTTCTCCAATACAAGTCTTAAACATCATTAAATTTAAGTTCAAAAATAAGTAAACAAAATCAAATATCATCTTGGTTAGGGTTACATATTGCTATAAGACTGCCATTCATAGCTCAGTTACAGTAAGCGATGAACAAACCTCACCTTTTGTTTCAGCCAGAAGCCCTGTCATCCTTCTGGTCCTACCTAACTAATAGCCTGTCATACTGTTTTGGGATGGAATGCCTTCTTCCTGTCTCTGGTTCAGGTTTTTATCAACTCCTTTGTCCTAGGACTGATGTATCAGGTTCTATGTGGCTTTGTTACTATCAGAGTCACAGAGCATCCAGCTGAGGCAAGCGCAGATGCAGACCGGAGTATAGGCTGGCTAGTGTGGAAAGAGCCACAACTAGAGCAGGAGCAAGGGAAGACTGTTGAAACTACCAGCAACAGGTGTGTTCCAAACCAAGTAGACATTGAGCAGACTGAAGAGAATGGTTCCCTTAGGAGCCTATATAGCTGTCTTCGAATCACCTGGGTGCATCCTTGCCTGTGGATTGGCTGATTCCTGGTTGAATGTGTGGGCCTTTCACAAGACCTGCAGGAAATTGCTTCTGACAACTCATAACACACTCTGGTTCAGGGCGTACTCACCATGTTTAAGCAGGCTCAGGCTCCAAGATAGCTCAGGCTTAAGCAGGTTCAGGCTCAGAGGTATCACAGATACACACTCCACACCACTAACTTAAGACCACTTCAATTAGTTCTTATGAAATGCCAAGCTGGTTAATCAAAAGCAAATAGCCCCCTGTGATTGCTGTATTGTCTGGGTGGATGGATCCATGGAGTATTAATAGTTTGTACTTATTATCCTGATTGCCCCATCCCTGAGGGTTGGAAGTTTGCAGATACTCAAATTTTCTCCCTAATGGAGCTAGTCGAAAATGTCAGACACTCTGCTGCCATGTTAAAATACACATTCAAATATACATTCAAAAATAATTAATAAGGGGCCCTCTATTTGTCATAACTACTAGGCTGTCTGATCTATAATTTTGTTGCCAGCTACCAGGTATACCATCAAAAAGTCTTTATCATTTCCACATGCATGGATTCTCTATCCCAAATGGTTTCCTACTTCTTACCAGTCATACGGAAAATAGAGCTTTAGCTCAAGATACAAAATAGGGGTAGGGGTGTCCAAATTCAGCATTTTGGTTTGGTCCAGTATTTCCACTCATCTGACTACTTATCTAAATTCTTATATGGTTCCTTTCACTGTAGTATCTGATTGTCTTTCCAAATTACAAATTAAAAAAAAACAATATTAGTATCTCTCTCTTAGGAGTAAGTCACTTAATTAGGTTGTTGGGGTACCTGGGTATGGGTGTGGACGTGCGACTTACTGAGGGAAAACTAAGTTGAAGAGGTGTGTTTTTTTTATTTAGCTCTGAATGCAATGAAGTTCATAGTCATATTTATCTCTTGAGGGTGTAGAAAGGAGAGCATTTTGAGTGATCTGTTCACAGGAACCTGTGTAGCTAAGCAGATCATTTGCTGCATTTTATACTAATCAGAGCTCTTTCAGGATGTCTTTTCACTCATTGATGTGAATTGCAATAATCAAACCTGGAGGACATTCATATGAGGATCACCATGGCCAATATGTCTCTGATACAATGAGATATAATCTGGCCAGTCACGGATGGCTCCTTGACACCCAGTAACATTGAGGAGTCCCAAAAGAGCCAAAGTCGTGAGCATATTTTACAATCGTTAGTTATATCAATTGGGGATGAGGTAAAAGAGCTGAATTCTTCAAGGCAGTTTGAATTTCCTGCCAGCATCACCACAGTCTTATTTGGGTTCAGTTCTTTGTGCATATAGATTTCACAATTCTTTAAGCACTAATCCATCTTTGTGCTCTGATCACTAGACTATGCTTACTCTCATAAAGGTAGGGTTAATTTTGCATCAAGGTCTGGGCTTGAGTTTTAAACTGCTTTACAGTTTAGGGATGTTCCAGTCCAGGATTTTGAGCCCCTCTCTAACAGACACTGGGCAAAGCATAGGGTTCTTCACCCATGAAACTAGCAGGCCAGAGACCTCTTATGACATTCTTATTTGGGGAACCCCCAAATAACCCTATAGTTCTCTTTCTATCTTTATGAGTAGGCTAGCATTCAAGATCATAAGCCATCCTGAATGCAGCACCCAAGAACAGTTAAACATGGAAATAGTCACTCAGCATTTGTTGTATCTTAATATTATAATTAATTCAGGGAAAACAGTACATTGTTGTATGTTCAATTTGGATTTAACTAACGCAGACTGGTGTGCATTTATAAGTTTGGAATTAATTCCGTTAGTTACAGAGGTAGTAATTGTATTGAAATCTCCGACAGAGTCATCACTGTTACAAAGCTTTTCCCTTTCTGTTTTGTTTTTAATAAATGAATACATCCTTCAGCTGTAGTACAATGTGGATTTTTGTCAGTATACAATACCGTACTTCTCTTTCGAGGTGGTAGAGGGCTTTGACCCTAATAAAACAGGTGTGGTGCTCTGTGCATTAGGAAAAGAGTACTGAGACCCCCTTGGTGGTGAGCTGCACCCCCTGTGTTCAGCTACCTGTATTCCAGCGTGCAGGGAGTCTTGGAGGAAAATCAAAAGAGGTCTGGTAAAAGAGTGGAGGTAGATCTGGTGGACACACAACTGTAAATAAGCCAACCATCTACCGATTCTCCCAGTCCACACGAAGGAGGAAGAACATGCAAAGGATGAAGGGGCTTTGTTGCCACTGCATATCCTGTAGGAGAGGATGCGTTCCTTCCTGAAGCTGCATCGGGAGCCTTAATTCTGGCATTTCCTAGCTATTGAGTGCTTGACTTTGCAACCTTAATAGTCTTCTTATGTAGTTTTTTAAAAAATAATATAATATAAATTAAAAGATATAGTACAGGAGGGTCCATAAACCAATCAGATGTGAAACCTAGATGAAACATTTTCAAAATAAGGGCCTGATTATGCAAAGTGCTGAGTGTTCTCAACTCCCATTGAAGTGAGTCAGTTATTAGCACCACAAGCCCTGATTCAATAAAACACTTAATCACATGCTTAACTTTAAACCCATGAGTAGTCCCATGGGAGCCAAATACTTTAAGTGATTTTCAAAACAGAAATGAATTTACTCACATGCTTAAAGTTATTACAACCTTAATCTTCTAGCTTCTGCAAGGCTTTGGGCATGATATAGTTCTAAGACTTTTCTTCATTTCCTGCTACCTAATTCCACCCCACCCCACCCCCTTCCCCAATTTATTAATTGTTCATTGACTTTAATTATAAGGTTCCTCAGTTTGGTGACCTTGTTTTTTTTTTTAAAGAAGCAAGCTTAGTCACTAGGCGGGATTCTTAATCTCTCACAGCTCAAATAATGGCTTCCGACGCTAAGAGTTTCAACATGTACAGGCAATATTTCAGTGTCCTAAAATCCTAATCTGTTATAATCCAGATTACTTCAATTATTGATCCAATTACTCAAGAAACTCTACTAAATACTGGAGCTCTGAGGAGATATACGCATCAGGAAATTCAGCAAAAAGTGGTTACATTGATTTAACATTTGGGAGGGTGGGGTAAAATTAATTGGAGGAGAATTTTTTTGAATAGGACTGTAAGGCAGGAAAAATAGACACCAGGCAGGCTGTTTTTATATATGGTCTGATTGATCAAAGAATTCCAAAGGATGAAGATACAATAGTGGACGGGGACTATTCAAAGACTGCAAATTCCTCAAGAAAAATATTGCATATATACAAAAGGTGAATCTCATTAGAGTCAGAGTTCTTAAACTGTGCTTCATGAACCCCTGGTAATTACAGAGTAATTGCTCATGGTTTGAACAGAGTGGCCTGGTCATATGGTGCAAGCTACTCCTGCTTGTTTCAAGCTGCTAAAGTGCATTAGAACACAATTTAAAACCCATCAAATACTTTCCTCATTACTTTTCTATGGGAGCAATTGTTTTATTTACTATGGGACACTGTGTGATCCGAAATGGGAGGAGGTGGTCTGTGCAATCACAAAGGGTAGAAAGTCTGAGTTACTGTGAAGGAGAGGGTCCCATGCTTCTGTGGAAGGTTGGAAGTGAGAGCAGTCAGGTAGGAGAGGTGTCCACAAGTTAATCTCTCCTTTGAATTGTAATAAACATTGAGAAAGTCAGAGGATTGGGGTCTGCAGATCAAATTTACCCATATACTCAACCACTGAATTGGATCACTCCAACTTTTTGAAAAATTCACATCCACATCTGAATTCAACTCTCCCAAATTCAGGAATATTTGGGTCTGCAAGAACAGCTATACCCATTATTGAGATACAGATTTTATATGTGAATCCAGAGTCTGGATCTGAGGTTTTAGTTTGGACTCATCTCTAATTTATATATTTGATTCTGCGTGATCAATATATTTTTCATCATGTTGATCAGTTGCCTACTTGCATGGAATTTACTTGCACCAATGAGCAGGATTTGACCCATTTATATTTGTGTTTTGTACAGCACCAATCACACAGTATGTGCTCAACTCACACATAATTTCATCTACATAATTTTAAATCATCTTGACATAGCTGCTGAATAGATGTTTAGCATACTGAATAGTGTAACAATTCAATTGTTGCCTTCTATAGAGACACAATCGCTATCAGATTAATTATTGAATCCAAAGTGCAGAGTGATATTTTACAGAAAACAAGCCTAACGGGTATAACTTTTCACTGACCAGTGAATCAATCTGTTTGGACATTAAAGATAACATTTTCTATTTACTACTCTGAAACTTCAGAGTTATAACTATAGTTCTGCAATTTGGCATATGATTAATGAGTTCTGTTCTCAGTTGTATTAAAGAATTGAACGAAATCTTAACTACCAAAGGGCACATACATCACTTCAAAACATATCAATAAATTAATTAAATATATAAATAAAAGATACACAACCCGTTCACAATTCCCTTGATGCTAGTAAAGAATCTTTAGAAAAATAAACACACACACAAAATCAATAGTTGTACATCTTCAAGGTGAGATGCTCAACCAACTCTATGTAATGGCTCACATAGCTAAATAAAGGTCAAAATAGTAGTAGGGAGTATATGTAGTCTCTGCACTATTGATTTAAAATAATGTAATAGGTTACAGAAGGTGCAGACTAATCTGATATTCCCAAAAAGAACTGAAGCGATCCCTCAACTCAGAGTAGGTTACCCCAACAAAGATTGGACCCTCATTGGGCAACTAGGCAATGTAATTAAACTGATGTGTGACATTGGGCAAGTTAGTTGGCCTCCCTGAGCCTCATTTTCTCCTGCCATCCTTTGTCTACCTTGACTCATTAGAGTGTAATGCCTAGCAAAGTGAGTCCCTGATCTCCATTGTAGCCTCTGGGTGCTATCAAAATACAAATAATAGCATTATGATGTATACAGCTAGAAATGAATATTTGTTAAGGATTATACCCTGGTTAAAGTGTACAGAAACAGGAGGAAAAGTTCTCACAACACTAGCCAGGGAAGAGGGGGAGCTCTCGCTCTGCTTTTAGCAAACAAGGAGGAGCTGCATGCTAGCTTCCTTTTTCCTTTCACTGTCCCTTGCTTTAGTCTCTGAAATTATACAAACAAAACAGTTGATTCAGAAAGTACTGTATTTCAAAAGGTAGCAAATGTAATTCAAAGAGATACATTATATCAGTAGTAATCATAATTCATGCATAGTGTAGTCGAACCTCAAAAAGCATCTTTAAAAACTGTAGTCTGTCTCATAACACCACTGTAACATAGGAAAATAGCATCTCCATTTCACAGATAGTAAAATCAAGGTATACAGAAGTTAACTGAATGCTCCACAGTTACTGGCAGAGTTGGAACTAGAGGACTCCTAGTAACAGGTCAGGAAAACTCTGGCTCTATTTTAGTATGGTATTAATAACAATACAATTCCCTTAAGAGTTCCACTGTAATTTTCCCTGCACTGATCAGAAGCATTTTAAATCTACAGATAGCAAGTGTCTTATTTTATATAAATGAAAAAATTGAAAGAACAGAAGGTAGGATGAACCGTTCACGCAAAGAAAGTAAGGCTTGCACTAAGGCTATGAATAGATGTTTTGCCAGACAACTTTTGCTATAATCATAGTATTGATTCAATAGAAAAAGACTTCCCTGAGTTATCAATGGAACAAACTTATATTTTAAATTTCCAACTCAGAGAACATGCATGCACATGGCCTGCCCAATGATAAAATAAAGTTAACATAGGTTAGATTATTTAATGGCAGTCAAGTTGTGATATAAAATATAATGCTGAATCTCCCCACACACATTTTAAAGTACATTTTAGCCGCAAATCACTCCTCAAAAATATGGCAGACCTTGAACTCTATTTAATGCACCGTATAGAATAATTAAATGTACTGTAAGCATGCCAATAGTGACTATATATAAATAGAGTTTACATTTAAGTATTTGTTATGTGAAAGAAAAAAGAAAGAAGACAATAGAAAATGAATAGATAAGGAAGGCGGACATAATTAAGAACCTATAGTACAGGACCAAGGCAAATCTTGAACCCTGTACACAACCTAAATAAACAGGCTATATGCTAAGGAGGTGTGGGGAGGAGAGGAAAGTATTTCAATCTCACAATGTAGTAGCCCTCATATTTGCCACATGCACCTGCAAGTTACATGAGATAATGGTCAACTATTCCACTTAGTTGTTCCACCCCACCAAAGAGCCCTGTAAATGGGATACAGAGAGCTGTGACTGATCACAGACATGTTGTAAACTACAGGTTCACAAGCCCATGTAGGCTGCCAGAGTGAAACCATGGCTCCATTAAGTGAATAGCAAAACTCCCATTGACTTGAATGGAACCAGGATGTCACTCATATCATGCAGCAGAACCACACCAATTCCACTGCTCAGGGTCTCCTACAGCGAGGATGGAAGACTTGTCAAATTGTTCCAAAAAAGATCTGGTTTTTTTACACGAGTGTTGGGTCATTGCCACATTGTTATATATTTTAACAAACTCCATAGTATTTCAGTAAAAGCTCCTGAATCTCTAGAACTAATTAGGGCCCTAACCTGGGTGTCTTTTTTTCCAGGTCAATTACACCTACCACTTATGTGCAGTACCTTCTAATCAGTGGCATTAACGAGCACTGCCAATGCATTTGAGCACCATTGACACTCGCTACAACTTTCTCTCTCCTTCCCATAAAATGGATAGATACACACATTGAGTCTAGCTGGTTGGCTGCTTCTTACCATATCTAACAAAATTTAAACCTTAAAAGGTCTTTCTGCATGAGTGAAATTTTAAACCAAAGTTTGAATGAATTTGAAATTTCCTAAATTATCAGATTAAAAACAAAAACAATTAGCCCATAGGGCCAAAATCTGGAAATTTAGGTACCTAAAACTGGGCACCTACATTCTGAATGTAGGCACTTGAATAAAACATCCTGACTTTCATAGTTGCTGACCACCCACAACTCCCAAATAACTAATCAGAATTATTTGATTATTCTTTTGGTATCTTGTCAATCATCAGGACTAGAAAGAACTCCTACACTTCATTGGAAAGTTGGGGAATGTCCAGGGGTGAATAGCATTAATTTCTATTCATGGTGGTCTTATACTGCCTCCAAGGATAGAAGCTTGGTTCAGAAACTTGTCTGACCTGGCAGTTAAAGAGTGGATAATGTTTCGGAGAAGAGGGTCCTCAGACAAATTTGAAAAGATTTAGTGTAACTTTCTAGAAATCTTTGATTTGGTTTCTAGCACATGGAAACCAAGAGGCCACTCTTGTCTTCCCTTCCTGCCCACACCTTCATTTTCTTTCCTATTCTTCCCATTCCTTTACTTTTTTGATCTTTTTTTCTGTTCTCCCTTTATTTTTGAAAAACAACAATAAAATATAAATTAAAAAATTATCATTTCAAGGGCCTTCAAACCATTGAGTCCTACTGATGATTTACCAGCCACGGCAGCTTATTTTCAATATCCCAACCTAGGCTCAGTCTGCCTTTGGCTGCAATAGGAGTTTGCCTCTATGCGGAGTGCCTATATGGGCAGGATTGAAACATCCCTGTGCCCTTCTCTTCTTTGCACTCATCTGGCTTAGTTCATTTGACTAGATGTAGTAGGATATGCAGCTGATGTCCATGGATGCTGAGAGCAAACCCTGAATGAAATTATATATATATATATATAATTTTCTGTATAAACCAATATTTACCATAAGCTCTAGCTGTAATATTTTTTATGGTAGCATATGTTGAAATGGCTCACGCTGTGCTTGTTCTGTGGGACTATATCCAGGTCTACCCTGGTGTAACTGGAAATGAAAATAGCTGCTGTGCTGAGGTAAGGGGTAATGTGGAATTTCATGAATTGACTGTGAATAGTGGAGGAAGATAATAGTTTACAAGAAGCTCTTCTCACCCCTCTTTAACTCTGTGGGGAGTGAAAACCAGAACATTTTTTAAAATCCTTTCATGACTAGCCAATTTTTAGATGAGAAAAGAAATCTGTTCTTCAGCTTTCACTGACAATTTCTGCTTAGACAAGGTGGGGGAGGTAATATCTTTCGTTGGACCAACTTTCTGTTAGTGAAAGATTCAAGCTTTCAAGCTCATTGCTGGTCCAATGAAAGATATTACCTCACTCCCCTTGTGTCTTTAATAACCTGGTACCAACATGGCAACAACAACCCTGCAAACAATTTCAGCTGAAGACAGCCCTTCGATATAATGCACTTTAGTGCTGGATCCAAGAGATCAAGAAGATACAGTAAGATTACAGCAATATATTTTGATACTTCCTTTCTTATCCAGCCAATGGGGGCTGTGGGACATGGCAGACAGCACATCCCCCGACCCGCACCACGTCCCGCAGCCCCCATTGGCCTGGGGTGGCGAACCGCGGCCAAATGGAGCCGCGATCGGCTGAACCAGCGGGACGCGGCAAGTAAACAGACCAGCCCGGCCCGCCAGGGAGCTTACCCTGGTGAGCCGCATGCTGAAGGTTGCCGATGCCTGCTATACAGATTTCACAGGTGATACCAGCGTTTCTCAAATTGGGGGTCCTGACCCCAAAAGGAGTTTCAGGGGGGTCGCAAGGTTACTTTAGCAGGGGGCGCGGTACTGCCACCCTTACTTCTGCACTGCCTTCAGAGTGGGCGGCCAGAGAGTGGCAGCTGTTGGCCAGGTGCCCAGATCTGAAGCAGCACCCCGCCAGCAGCAGTGCAGAAGGGTGGCAATACTATACCATGCCACTCTTACTTCTGTGCTGGGAGGCTGGACAGTGGCAGCTGCTGACTGAGGGTCAAGTTCTATAGGCAGCAGTGCAGAAATAAGGGTTGCAATACCATACCATGCCATTCTTACTTCTGTGCGTCTGCTGGTGGCGGCTCTATCTTCAGAGCTGGGCTTCTGGCCACCACACACTGCTCTCCAGCTACCCAGTTCTGAAGGCAGCACCACCACCAGCAGAAGCGCAGAAGTAAGGGTAACAGTACCACAATCCCCGCTACACTAACCTTCCAACCACCTCACAACTCCTTTCTGGGTCAGGACCCCTACAATTACAACACTGTGAAATTTCAGATTTCAATAGCTGATATCATGAAATTTACTATTTTTTAAATCCCATGACCATGAAATTGTCCAAAATGGACCGTGAATTTTGTAGGGCCCTATTCATGGAGGATAGGTCCATCAATGGGCAGGGATGGTGTCCCTAGCCTCTTTTTGCCAGAAGCTGAGAATGGGCAATAGGGAATGGATCACTTGATGATTACCTGCTCTGTTCATTCCCTCTGGGGCACCTGGCATTGGCCACTGTCAGAAGACAGGATACTGGGCTAGATGGACCTTTGGTCTGACCAAGTATGGCCGTTCTTAACTTCTTATGTTCCAAACCTTTCCACTCATCTCCTATTCTCTTTAGATCTTAAGGTGGTGGCCTTCTTTTCACTCCTTCGTACCTCTGTCTTCAGGATGATGGGCCAGTTATGCCTGCTCCCCAACCAGGTAGCCTAGTATTTAAGGGGCCCTGCAGCTTTAGGAGTGGAAAGGTTCTTTTTTATATTGCTGGAGCTGCTACGTGCATTGGCTCTGGAACTGAGAAATGTCACCAGAATCCACCAGGATTAAGGAAATTCCCTTTTTTTTACAAAGAGGACCAGTCAGTGCAGTGGCAGTAACACTGTCTCCTGCACTAGCCTGCAGTAGAGCCAGATTCCTGGCAACCTAATGTGTGCAGCTGGACCTGATAGAATCTGTCTGATTGCCCGAGACACTCGACTGGCTGCAGGAGTCAACAGGCTGATACTTAACCACAGTGGCTGCAGCAGTCCATTGGCTGCTCAGTGTGGTCCCTACGTGCAGCTATGCTTGGTCTCCTCCCTGCTGTCTCTTGTCCAGCCTCCCTTCTCTTCCCCGCCCCTGAACTGACCTGGTTTCTGACTCCTAGCTCTGACCTTTGGCTATGCCTCCTGACTGTGACTCTGTTTAACCCTTCAAGTTAGGTTTCAGCTTCTGACTCCTGGCTCCGATCTTTGGCTTTGCTCCTGGCTTGATTCAGTTATAACTGCTAGGCTGGATTGTTGATCCAACCTTTAAACTTGTCCATCACAACTCGGTTGCTCTCACAGTGAGCACAAGAGCCTTTCTCTCCAGGTGCTGCAGAGAGAGGTGCTGCTATCTTGTCAGGTCCTCTAAGCATACCCAATACGGGGAGTGGACGAGCTGGCTAATTCCTGAAGACAGGAAATAAGGGTGGGGGAAGCAGAGATTCAGATTGAATCTTTACCCCTTAAAGGATCCTATTATTAACAATAATTAATAGTAAAAATATTGAGACTTTCCAGAAACCCTAATCAGATCAGTACCCTATCACGCTAGCACTATACAAGCACCCAAGTAGAGACTTGACAGGTTTTAAGATGACAGGAAATTGAGTCACTAGGGTAAGTGGAGAGGGCTGAAAAGACCAAAGAAGAAACTTCCCTATTGGTAACAGGGCAGAAGAAGGAGAAGATGTTAGGAGATAGGAGCAATGGAGAGTGATCACAGTATCAATATCATTTCTTTGGAAAAAGTTAGCAAGATCTTATACAAAAAGAGAGGATGTTACAGGAGGGAGAATGGATTTAAAAATGGAGGGCCAGATTTTCAAAGGTATTTAGATATAGATAGGCAGATATGTGCTTTTGAAAATCCCACTAAACAGCTTAGGTGTCTAACTTTCATCAAAATCATTCTATCAAATTTGCAGTTCATTATGTAAAGGAAATATGCTTAAAAACTATTTCTAGGGCTCCCTTCACGGAGGTCACAGATTCCGTGGCTTCCTGTGACCTCCATGACTTCTGCAGCAGCCAGTGTTGCTGACCCCAGGGCCACCTGGGACCAGCTGCTCAGGCAACTCACAGCCAGCCACACCAGCTGCTGCTCTGGTGGGCCTGGGGACCACCTGAGCTGTGGCTGATGCAGCTGGCCCCGGGGACCACCTGAGCAGTAGTCCCGGGGCAGCCGGAGCAGTGGCTGGGCCCCCGGGACTCCCCCACCCGGTGGTGCTGGAGCAACCGCTGGCCCCCAAGGGTGCCCCCCTCTGGCAATGGCTGGAGCAGCCACTGATCCCCTGGGGCCCCACACCCGCAGCAGTGGCCAGAGCTGCCGCTGGCCCCCCTGGACTTCCCCCTGGCAGCGGGTCCACCTGGGCTCTCCCTCCCCGCCCCACAAGATTCAATCAGGGATGTTTATGGTATAAGTAATGAACAGGCCACGGGCCGTGACTTTTTGTTTCTTGCCTGAGACCTGTCCATGACTTTTACTAAAATTACCTGTGACTAAATCATAGCCTTAATTATTTCTCATCCCCAGTCTGTCATTAAATGCATAACACTTTAATTCCCACACAAGTAAATTCACTGGGTGAAAACGAATACTCCATTTGCTACTTGGAAATGGGCAAATTGCATCATTTTAGGGCCAAAACCATTCGTATGCAGTTTTTTTGGAGCTGCAAGAGATTCCCATCTTCTGTGGATCAGGCACAGTGGGAACATGTTACATACACTCACCACTGAGTGGCGTACTTCCTTTGGACAGAGGCCCAGGACAGACTGAATCCCAGGCAAGCCCCTACCTATGTGAGAGCCACTATCTTGACCTGCACACTGGGGCTTCAGTCAGGAACTCTCACAGCTGAAAGCAGGAATCTCTACAGCTTGAGCTAAAGAGCCAGTTTCTGGAGCTAACAGGCATAATATCCTCTGTGGATTGTGCACAGGGAGGGATATGTACACATACTGACATATGTTCACCCTGATTTTAAGTACTTCAAGCAATAGGGCATCTGCCCAGAGGAAGTATTGCACCCATTGGTGAGTGTGTGTTCCATGTCCCTTCTGTGCTTGATCCACAGAAGATGGGAGTTTCCTAGTATTTTAGTGGGTATCTAACCTGTTTGCCATATTGTATACATATTACATTCATGTTCTTTTTATCTTCCTCATAAATCACTCTTTCCAGCTGCTTAAATCATTTTTATTGCCCTCTTCTGAATTCCCTCCAGTTTTTGATAATGAGGTGCCCAGAACTGTGAGTATTCTAGGTGAATGGTCTCACATTGCCATATGGAGAGGGACTCTCATCCCCTTGGTCTATGATTTGATTATCCTGTGTACTGTACACAGACAAAATTGTCCTTTTTTTTCACTGTCAGATTGCATTGCTGTATGTGTAGCTCAAAGCCACTTTGTTTCTAATTTGCTGCCAGTTTAGAGCCCTGGGTCCCATTCAGTGTTACTGTATTTGCAAGTATCTCACACCTATTGAATATCTGTGTTTTGGATTATTATTAATCCCCAGGTGTATTTGGTATGCAGTTTTCCCGGATGAAGTTCATTTTGTTATTTCCTGCCCATACTTCATTTCTCATGTTTTTAGATCCCCTTGTATTTCTCATGCTTCAGTAGTGTTTGCAACACCTCTTAATTTGGTATCATCTGCAAATGCAATTAATGCACTGTTTATCCCTTCTTCCAGGTCATTAATAAAAATGCTTTATGGTGCAATGTCCCACTGAGGCATAAAGAACTGCAGTAATCAATCTTGAGAATATATTAAAAAATGTGATTCCTATTGTGAAGATTAATCAGAAACCCAAAATGTTTGAAATGAAAACTGAAGAGAGAGCATATTCTGAGAACAAGGCTAAATTAATGAGAATGTAGATTTACAATATAGGGGGACTTGATGGTTCATGGCTCTGTTTCTAGGAAGTGTTGCTTTAAACCATTAAACTATAGGTTCAGATCTGGCTCAGGTTAGTTGTGACTAGTGTTGTTGTCATGTTACACCTCTTACTTTGGTTGTGTAGTTTGCTGGTGGCCTTAGTCCAGTTCCTAGCAGATAAGACAAGTAATCTTATTATAAATTAGATGTTACCCTTGCTGACAATCTAAGATGAGATGGATTGAATAAGTCATGGAGTTTGAACTGCTGTTATACCTTAGGTTGGTTCTCCCTGGTGTAGGTCACTCCAGTACATGAGGCCCTATGCATCACTTCAGCACCTCAAAGTTTCATATTAAGGGCTAAATCCAGCCGCCAAATACATAGCTGCATAGGCAGTGGAATCAATCAGGGATACAACATTTGGGGGCAGAGGGCATTCACCCCCCTATGTCACAGAGCCCTCCACTCCATAAACTCTCTGCATGGACACACACAGAGAGTGGGTCATGGGCAAGATCAGAGATATCCCACCTGTCTCCCTAGCCATGAAATGGCCTATGATGGCTACTTTAGCTATTGAGCTGAAATATCATAATAAGCAGTGACACTGGAATACTTTTTATATAACTCGCCCCATTACCCCTGTCCGAGCCTCCCACCGCCCCCTAGAGCTGGGGCCGGGAGCAGGGCTGTGTCTTCGGGAGGGTGGGAATGCAGACAGGAGTAAGGGGTGGGGAGCAAGGCTGGGGCCAAGGCTGGGGCCTGGCAACCAGGACCCCCAGCAGTCGAGACCCCAGGCACGGGGCCAGGAGCAGAGCCCCGCGTAAATCCTGGGGGTGTTGCAGCATCCCCCGCATCTCTAGTTCCCGTCACTTTACAATCTAGGAGGAAGGATTACTCCTGCTTTTCCATGTATGTATCCAGTATCCAACCTAAGGTTGCCAACTCTCAAGTCTCCGGGAATTAAAAATTAATTGAAGTATTAAAGAAAACTCCAGGAATATGTTCAACCAAAATTGGCAACCCTAATCCAACTTGTCCATGTAGACTGATCAATAGGCAAAGGATTTTTTGGGAGGGGGCATAAGAGATGTATTGTGTGGGCTCCCGAGTGAGTTTAACCCAAGTTTTGCCAATTTTGTGCTACACATAACCAGAGGTTTTCTGCTTTCTGTGATCTCCATCTGGCACCTGTCGAAAGCACTTATTTAACTTATGAACCATTCCTGCATTCTTTGTACACCTGCAATGACCACTGAGTTCAGCAGGAGCTACGTTTGTGGAAGAAATGAAGGATCAAATTCAATTCCACATTATATAGTTTACCTAAACCTAACTTGTTAATAAACATAATTCAAAATGTAGTCAGCACCGAATTTAAAACATATTGGTACAGTGAACCAAATTTTTAATTTTAATTAAAGAAATCTTTCAAAAAGGGATTTTTGTAAGAGTTCAATTCAGTTTAATGTTAATTTAATATGTATTACTCATAAAGATGGCCAAAAATTGTTGAAACTTTTTTTCAGTGAAAAATGTCCTTTTTTGGGAAAAACACATTTTATTTTTGTTTTGTTTACATTTGTATTTATGTTTATTTTTTTCAAAATGTTCTGAATTTTGACAAAGCAAAACATTTGTTCTCTTATTAAAAATATGGAAACTTTCAAATTTGCAAAACTTTGAAAAATTAAAGTGTCATGAAACATATTTATCATTTTTTGACCAGCTCCATTCAAAAAACTCTAAAAGAACAAGGTACAAGTTACCTTTCTCAATTAGTGACTCTAGACAACATTTTAAAAAAAATATCTAAAATTAGGCAGCCAATTCTGTATATAGTCACTGAAATAAGTGGCTTGAAGTCAGTGGGAGATGCTGGAACCTCAGCACTTTTGAAAGTAGGTCAATTTTTGGTACCTTAGTGAAAACATAGCAGCATAATTTAGGCAGCCATTTTTGAAAATCTTGTCTCCTTTCTTTTCTTGATCTCTTGTTTATGTCAACTATTGCAGGTATTCTTCCAGACAATCCTTCTAACAGGATCCTGACTGGAAGCTGATGCTTGACAAACCTGGAAGCTGATGCTTGACAAACTTGACTAAAAATAAGGTGCAAATTCTTAAGTGAGGGTAATTAACCATTGGAACAACAAGAAGGGTTGTGGCGGATTCTCCATCATGGGAAATCATAAAATTGAGGTTAATTTTTTTTAAAGAGTTGCTCTGGTTCAAACAGGAATTAATTCACGGAAGTCCTGTGATCTGTGTTATGCAGGAGGTCAGATCACTGCTTTCCCTTCTGACCTTTATAATCTATGAATCTTCAGTGCTGAAATATGTCGTTCTGAGTGATCACTCTTTTACCTGTTATCTGCCTTAAGGGTGTCATTGCTTAATTATATCAGTAATGATCGCATTTGCTTTATGTAAAAGACCTTCAGGAGGATTATTTTAAAATTGTACCTATTCAAATATGAAGGAATGTACTTATTCATTTAGATTTAGCATGTTTGCTGATTGTCAAAATTATTTGTATTTAACTGGGGATTTGTTTCTCCCCGGTTCATTCTCTTTTCCTTCTTAATCTTACAGGGAAGCTGTAATGATGATTTTTTTACATCGCATTCATTTCCAGCACAATAGATGACATAGTGGCACATACATATAGGCAAGGTTGTGGTGTCACAGCAAGAGCAAGCAGATGGAGAAACTGATATGAAGGAATAATAATAAGCACTTATTCAAATCCAAATATCTGAAATAATAGCAAAGGGATTATTAAAAAGGCAGGCCAGTAAATTGCCTCCCTCTCTGCCCCCTTTTGCTCTAGTCTGAAAGTTCCTTTTTTGTTCTAAACATAAGACATTTTTGTTTTCAGTGGATCACATTAATCCTTTCTGTAACTCTCTTGAGATCTTGGAAGTTTCACAGGGGATGAATTTGGTCCATTAGATTTTATCTAAACAGCAAATCTACAAAATGGATTAACCTTCAGTTTTAATGTTATATTATGAAGCACCTTGAGATGGTTTGTAATGATAAGGTACTATAAAAGTTTAATCAGCTGTTGTTGGTATAACTCTGTGTTAAGTGATCACCGGCTATGTGGCAGGATCTAATTTGCTATATAGTTTTCTTTTAGCAAATGGCTTATAGTTTTATTAAATGTAAATGCTGGTGAATGGGATCGGAAAGGCTTTGGAACTTTTTAAAATTGTTTGGATAACTCTTGCCTTCATGATACATTTTCTTTCTCATTGCCCTTGACAGAGAGCTGTATATTCACCTTTTCTATTAGCAATTGGAGTTTACTTACCCTGAAATAAATATTAACATTGACAAACATTTTTGTGTTTCATGAAATAGCGCTATTCAGTATAAAACCTGGAGCCACACAAAACTCACATGAGAACTCTGTGCAATCATGATTCTGCATGGTTCAGTACAAAACCAGCAGGAAGCTGGGTGGTATGACAGAGTTTCTTGTGAGTTTATTTTAACCTAAAAACACCAAAAATCAGTCTTTGGTTTGGCTTTTATGAACAGGGGTAGACTTAAACATGTGCTGGTGTGCTTTTTGGAATTGGGGGCCTAAGAGCAAGATTGTCCCACATTACTTTTGCTGAGTATATCTTACACCTCGAGGAATACTTGGTATAAGTAAAGGTGGAAAAGCTTTATAGAATGCCTGAGTTCTTGTGTTGCCAGTGACAGAAAACATCTGTGACATTTTTACCACTTAAACTGGTAATTACAACTCTTTAGACGAAAACACTGAATTGGTATGCATATATTAATAATATTGCATATGGCCCTTTAATCATGTAACACGCAATCAGATTAATTGTAGGTCATACTGTACCTAAGTACTAGAGATGTGCATACAGTAAACATCATCTGGTTCTACCACATTAATTCTTTCTTCTAACACACAGATCATTAGCTAATATCTAGCTGAGAATGTTAATTAAATTATTTGTATAGTACTGAGCCTAATTTTCATCATCGAGGATTTCCTTTCATCCGTACATTTTCTGTATAATCCCATGAGAATGGTACTCTAATTCTGATGTTATCCAGGAGTTTAAGATGGTGTGGTGAGGGACAAGAATTATGGGAGTGACTGCAGCAAGTAGTTAGGGTTCCTTGAATATCATCTCTACATAACCTTGAACATGACAAATGAGGATCTGAAGAGCATTAATAATGTATGGGGAATGCAATCTATTTTCTGGCTCCACAGTCATAATTAGGTTCTGATAATGCCGTCTGTACAATTTACTGAGAAACTTTTATTTTCAAAAACACATCTCAGAGTATTTGTTGATGATAGGGAGGAGACATCAAGGCCAACTGCAGAAGTAAAATTATGACTAAGGTGGTATAAGTTAACTCCCCTTCTACTTAGTTACACGCCCCTGGCCTATTCTGCCCAGACGTAAGGGAGTCTAAACCAGTGTAACATATTAAGGCCTTACTGCTGCAAAATGAAATATGTGAACAGATTGCTGTGCCCACATAGTGACCTTGGACCTAGGCCTAAGAAACCACTTCTGAATTTGGCTGATTGCTAAATATTTAGACAAAACAAACAGCATTCACTCTGTGCTAGAAATTCGCATTCTCTCATTAATTTGGAATCTGTTTGGAAATTTGGAGCCATCTACTATGAAAACTCCTTTATTTATTCTATAGATGTGCACATTCAGAGCATATTAACAATAATAAAGTCCGTTTTCTGTGGTTGTGAAAGCATTTTCTCAAAAATAGAATAATTGTGTGGTAGGAATTTTTACATTTCTAATGTAATTTTTAAAAGGTAAGAGAAACTGCCATATTACAGCATTGAAACCTGAGTGTAATGCATTTGCAAAAGAAATGTTGCTTGGGACAAAACCAAAAAAGCGAAAATGGAACATCTGCAGATGTGATTAATCATTGTAATTAATGATTACATTAATCAATTACTTTCACAAGTAATTTTTATCACATTTTCTTTTTTTTTAAAGAGGTTGATACAGACCATTTGATAATACTGGTTTATTCTAATACTGAAGGAAAGCACAGTAGAGAATAATAAAATAATAATATTTCTTTTCCTGAATTGGTGATAACTTTCACTCACAAGTGGCAAAGCAAAGCAGAGTCATCTGTGAAATATACTAGGCTGTGCCAATGGAGTGGACACCTATGTAGAAAAAAAAACAACTGTGGACCAATGGCATTTTTGAAATGTGTCAGCTCTCACTGATCTCTGGGAGTAGGCACTGACCCAAATGTGTAACTCAGATTTAGCTAGTCTTGAGGCACTGAGGGGTGCTGAGCAAAATGGGTCAAAATATGATGATTTATTATTTTTATTAATAAAAATGAAAGGCACATTTTAATGAAAATGTTAATGAAAAATTCCTCCCAGTTTTAGCTCTAGAGCTGAGATCATGTACACAGAGGCTGTCCTGAAGAAGGACTTTTATGCGCCTCAGTGACTATAATAGAATATTTTCCTCCTGGGCTTATAATGGCTGGCATAATGGCTGACCTCTAATGTTACAAGAAGTGAATTATTAAAAGATGCTGTTAACAGGTATCTCAGATTTGACCCAGAAATGTTTCAACATGTTCCTAATATATATGAGGAGTTATAAATAATAAATGTTTATTAATGTATTTAAATAAATTTATGAACTTTAGATCTGGAGGCCAAGTGGTAAGCAAGGCCAGCAGGAAGAGGAGGTTCTGGGTGGTGGTGAGGGAGCTCATTTAAAGAAATGTTTGGATTCCAGTTTAAACCAACTATATATATATATATATATATATATATATATAAGAACTTGTTTGGCCATTGTCCAGTTGATAGTGACCCCTGTCATGTGACACAAGTATTAACCATTTGTAACATCGTTCGAATCAGGTGACTGGGGATAGGAAATAAAGTCCATGATCTTACCAACACTCCTGTGTTCCACAGCTTTATTACAGTCAGGTTTCACAACTAATGGCTTCACTTCTTCTCTTGTGATTATCAGTATTGCCAATCCTAAAAACTATGTGTTATGCTCTCCAAAAATCACATATTTGACTTAGAAATCACACAAAAAATAAACATGAGAATTTTGGGATTCATTTGCATCCTGGTGCATGAGCTTTTAGGGGGTCACATTTTCAAGCTATTGGGCTCAACAATGAGGGATAGACATTTACTTTAAAAAATGAAAGCTGAGATTCTCAGGCAATCATATGACTCCAGGAGCTGCACTTTAAGAAAAACACCAAATATAATGAAGATCATGATAAAATCATGAGAGTTGACAACAGAGGGTTACCATGTTAACATACTGAACTCTTTGTGTACCTGTTGGCATATAGCCAACATTAATTGCATCATATCTGTGGTTTGTCTGTCCATCTGAATCTAAGGTGTGAACACCCCCCCACCCGCCACACACACACACAATCATATTTATTTATATTCAGACAAAATTATCGTTGAAGCCAGTTGACAAGTTTATCTCCGCTTGAGCTCTGCAAATCTTTCCCTGCAGTACTTAATGATTTATAATGGAAATTTCTAAGCTGTCCCACAGAATCCCTTGCCTCCTGTTGTGCATATTTCAGTTTTATTTGTCTCTGTAAAAGTGACAACACTTTTCAGTTTTACTTGTCTCTACTGGATATAAATGCAGCACATTTCAGAGCAAACATCCATTAATGACATAGGTGGGGATCTGAAAGTAGGACATCCGTTTTAATCAGTTTAGTATTTGAGATATTTATAAAAAATTAGAGGGTAGGGAATAATTGTTAAACACATGTACAATCAGTGTCTTAGACTACCCAATGGATACAGTTGTATAAAGAATGCATTCTATGAGACTTTCTTTGTTAGCAACATAAAAGTTATAACTACAGTAGTAGGGCATTGAGCTCTCCGACTCAGTGTTGTAGTTAAGCCAATTGTTACCAAACTCTCTTAGGGCATGTCTTCACTACCGGGGCAAGTTGATCTAAGTTACACTACTCCAGCTACATGAGTAATGTCGACTTACCCTGGTGTCTTACTGCACTGCATTGATGGGAGACACTCAAGTCGACTTCCCTGACTCTCCTTGGAGAGGCAGAGTACCGGGGTCGACCAGAGAGTCCTCTGCCATCAATTTAGCGGGTCTTCACTAGACCCGCTAAATCGACTCGTGCTGCCGATTGCAGCAGTGTCGATCTAGTGAAAACCAGCCCTAAGTAATGAACTTCAGGGGTGGTACTCTAAGGAACTCTCTGCTCCTTCAGGAAGATGTATTTTATGCAAGCTAGATAACAGTCATAGGAAAATCAAAATAGATTCTGCTGTTCTACCTTGGGTGAATCATTTTTAAAAATGTGTGATTATACATGTGAAACTTTCTATTCCTCCCTTTACCTATCTGTCAAACTGCCTTAATACATTTCAGAGGTAAAGGTTATTTAACAATTATTTTTTGTGAAGATCTTTGAGATCTCTGAATACGTGTTCCTATATGAGGGCAGATTATTATTTTAGGGCGGAAAATCCTATATTATATTTATGTGCACTGCTCTGGAGCTTTCTTTAGTGCGTAACAATACATTAGCCCACCTTGGGACTCCAGAGAACCATTAGCTGAAGCTCCATGCTGTGCTTTGCTAAAATGGGGCAGAAATAGATCTAGCAGTGTAAAGTAGAAGAACAATACTCTCCCACTGAAGGGGAGAACTGGGAGATATAAAAGGAGTGAGGCAAGTGGAGTTGGGCTGGGAAGGGAAAATGAAAGAAGGCAAGGAGAGTCAATCAGAAGTGAGAGGTAGCATGAGGCTTTCAGAGGGGACAGTAGAGAGGGATACAGATGAAAGGACAGAAGAGGAAGTAAGGAGATGATAATAACTGAGTAGGTATGAGGAGAATTTAGAAGAAGAACAAAGGATGTAGAATGTAGATGTTAGAATGTAGAATGCAGGCAAGAGAGAGGAAAAGAGCAGCCAATGTGAAGAGGAGTGGGAACAGCTTCTGTCACTAAGATTTCACCTTATTATGGAGAAACTCTTGATTTTGCGAATGGACCCTGTCATTACTATAGCATTTCTCCTCCCATGAGCATGCACATACTTCCCAAGGCTCATTTTTAAATGATATTCGGTAGATTTGGCTCCTGAACTTCTAGAGCTACTATTTCCCTAATAGCTTTAGCTTCCAATTTACTTGTCATATTATAAATCTTAATTCAAACCAAATTTGGTTTTAAAGCCTACATTTTTAAGAGTAGAACATCAATTTCAATGTGTATAATATGTTAATGTAATTATTATGACTTTTATAATATATTAATATATAATCTAAAAATAGCTTAATTCAAAATACAAAATAAGTATTTTAATAAGTTTGTTTCAATTGGACACCAGTGATGTCACTTTACTACAGAATAAAGTTATATTCAAAGGGATTGTTTCTCCCATATGATGGGAAAGAGATGTACACACATTTCAGAATTACCTGTATGACATCAGAGTATTTTTATTTTCTTAAAAATAATTTTAGTGAACTAGTTGCACATTAACCATGCCAAACTGGAGACTGACAGTTATGGTGACTGAAGTTCTTTATCAGAAGGCATATAGAATATTGGCAAGCTTTCATATACTCTCCCATCACTATGCCACAGTTTAAACTGAAAATATAATACCTGGGGTGAGAGAGTAGTTGAGCTTTGATGTCCATTCGGTCCTTGAATTCACTGGTATGACTGCTAACAAGGATTCCAAATACGGTGTTCTTTTGTCCATTAGGAATTGCAGGGAAAGCACCAGCTTACCCATCTGCTCCCTACCAGTTGCTAGACAGTAGAAACTTGGAAAGGATATAGAAAAGAACTACAAGAATTAGTCAAGGTCTGGAAAATGTGCCTGTAATGAGAGACTAAAGAAGCTCAACCTATTTAATTTATCAAAGAGAAGGTTGAGGTGACTTGTGGTCTACAACAAAGAGTTTTCTGATAGTAGATGGCTCTTTAATCTATCAGAAAAAGGCATAACAAGATCCAACGGGTGGAACTGAAATTAAAATTCAGACTAGAAATAAGGTGCAAAATTTTTAATAGTGAGGGTAATTAACCATCTAAACAGCATACCTAGGGACATGGTGGGACTCCATCACTTGCAGTTTTTTATAAAGACTGGATATCCTTCTAAAGATGTGCTATAGCTCCAACAGAAGATATAGGCTTAATGAAAAAATTATTAGGTGACCATTGTTATGCTGGAGGTCAGAGTAAATTATCATAATGGTCCCTTCTGGCCTTAAAATCTATTAATGTATTACATTTTTGATCCCTGCTAGTAATAACCTAAGTTGGACTCATTACTAGCACTCTGAGCCATTTGTCCACCATATTTAAAATGATTCTAAAAGTTATTTATTTATTTTTATTCATTAAGGGAGTGATCCAACTCCCCTTAAAGTCACTGGAAAGACTGCCTTTGGCTTGAATGAGAGCTGGATTGTACTTTAATGAAATATAATTGTAATTAACTAACAGTAAAAAACCAGGACTGATCTGCAATAAATGATGCATGCTTTTCCTTTATAAAGGCTACTGTGCCTTTAAGTAATAGGCAACTGAGAACTTGGAGATAATGGTTGTTATTACAATTGTCAGTCAGTCTATTGCCTAACTGCTGTTCTGCATTTTGTTGGCTGGAGTCATAAATAACTATTTCTATGTGAGCATTCCATTTATCTCCAGCCAGGCTGTCAAAGCTGTGATGGATACAAAAAAGATTGTATCTTTATTTATTTTTTTCAACCCGGATACCCAGACAGGAAGGCTATCCACTCCTCATCTCAGATTAATCACTAGTTTCATAGTTAGTGACAAATCAGCTAAAATGCAAACTTCAGTTAGTTTTGAAAAGAAGATTTTACCCTCCAACTGTTCTGTGGTAATAAACCCATGTCTGCCATCAGATTTAAACTGAGCCTCCTCATTGAATTAAAAACGGTCTATGATAAGGATATACCTAGCAGCACAGGCTTAAACAATGTTTAATTTAGCTGAGTTAAAGATACTCCTCTCAGTTCTTAGTGACTTACTTACACTGTGTATATATATAAAACCTTCCTGTTTTCCTTGAGGGGTGGATTTATACATCATTATAAAGTCTTGGCTTGATCAACAGCTTGCAACCAAAGAATAAAAAAAATAAAAATTCCCTATGTCTCTCCTTGAGTTCACATGTGTAATAAATGTAAACTGAGCATCTTAGGGGTTCATTTTCAAGGCATTATGTGGATAGTGTTCACACAAATCCCCTTAATTAATGTTAACAGAATTTATGCTTCAGGAACTGATTTAAAAATCTATTCCTTTGTTCTGTTATTGACTGCAAGGGAATCATGATTTAAGTCTCAATGATAAGGAAACCTCAGTTGGTAGTCTGTCTGAGGTACTTATATGACCCCCATTACTGTAGAATCTGAGTACCTGCGGGGGGGGGGTGGGGGGTTATCTGCCCTCTGTGGCTTCCTACAGTATGCCCCAAGGTCCTACTACAGCCGGCCCCAGGAAAGGAGCAGCGAAGGTGGATTCTCCAGGCCTGCCTAGAGAAGCCTCATGGAAGCAGCCAATTAGAGTCTAGCAGGCTCAGATAAAAGGAACTGCAGGGGCTCAGCCGGTCAGTTCCTGGCTTGGTCCAGAGGGCCAAGGCAAGGTGCCCTTCTCTGGTCAAAGGCACTTGTGGGCTAGCCAGAGTTTGATTCTGGCTACATTTGCTTAAGTGGGAAAAGAGAGAAATTTATCCCTAAGGTAGGTGAGAAGAGACCCAGGGAAATAGCAGCAACAAATTGAAGTGAGAAGTATGTGGCCGTCGTTTATAAGGTCCCTGGGTTGGAACTTTGCGTAGTGGGCAGGCCTGGGTTCCTGTCATGATGTCTGGAGTAGTTCACGACCATGAGTAAATACCTCAGGGCAGACTGTCCAGGAACAAAGCACAACTCCTAAATTGGCGGTGTGTTCTATACTTAGATTTCACCAACCAAGTAACAAGTGTGAACTTCTAAAGCACTAATACAGCCTTAACATGGAGTCACAGAAGTACCCTTAGGCACTCTGTTCTATTTTACCATCCCAGGCAATCTGTGATAAATGGTCGGTTTACACCAAAGATCACAAAATATTTGGGCTACTCCCAGTCCCAAAGGACCAGTCATTTACCCCAGGTCAATTTGCACCTTAAATCTCACACCAAAGGAAATGCTTGTTGTAAACTAAGGATTTGTAACTAGGAAAAAGCAATGAGTTATTTACAAAGTAAAAGCAGGTAACATACATAAACAAAAATGTTAGTCTTAAATTCCAAATGATAATAGAAACTGCTATAATAAGCAAATGTTATGTCTATTAGGGCTAGTGAAAGCTAAACAGTTGGGGACTCCTTGCTTATGCTTAGAAATCCCTGCCCCTCAGTATTCAAGCAGCATAGGAATAATACATTCCCCTTAACAGGCATTTGTATTATTTCCCCACTGCGTTCAAGCTGTAATGGGAGGAGGGATTGGGCACCTACCTGCTTCAGGGCTGTGGGGAAAGCAATCAGCAAAGTCTTTGTTCTACAGTGGCTCATTTGGATTCAACAGTCCTTTCTGATGGGCAAGAGATAACACCTTCTGTAGCAATCCAGCATTTTGCATTAGGGGAAGTGTCATAGGCTGTATGTATCCCATGTTACCCCAGCAACTAAAGGATTAAAACAGCCACTACTGATAGGAACCTCTCAACAACTGGGGAGATAAAACAGCTGGGAATCAGAGAGATAGGACAGCTACCAGAAGGGTGTTAAGAGATAGGAGGAAGGAGCTTCTGTCTGCAAGTTACCAGAAAGTTGCCCAGGAACTGTGCCCCAGGCAGGGGACAATCTAACCAGAAGACTAAAGAGATTGCAGAGACCCAAGGGGAAGGTAGGAAGGAGCTCAGGGCACTGATAGGATTGTAACCCATCTGACCCCATGTACTTAATTTGAGGGCCTTGAGCTGGAAACCAGTGGAGTGGGTGGACCTGGGTTGGACTACGTGAGTCCAGGGTCTGTGCCACATCTGGCTAGAGAGAGGCATCGATGAGCTGACATAA
This sequence comes from Chelydra serpentina, assembly GCA_037349315.1. Lineage (NCBI taxonomy): Eukaryota > Metazoa > Chordata > Testudines > Chelydridae > Chelydra > Chelydra serpentina. The sequence goes on along the minus strand of JBAIAC010000010.1, from coordinate 65,313,150 downwards.
AACTTCACAGGATATTTTTTTCCTGTTTGAGTTACAGAGTTTCAGAACAAACATTTAACAATTATAGAACAAACACTTAAGTATTACATTATAGCATGGGCTATAGAGTTTATAAGTGAAATTAATGCATGCAGCAGCTTACAAGCATTTCATAAAATGTAAACAATAAACAGATTTATATAAGTCCAATACCTATCTAACAATACACAGGTGAGACAGACTGGTTTCCAGATATGTATTTGTCAGTGTTCACTGTTACCTAGGGGACTTGGCATGAGCTGGCATCTGGTCTGCCAGCATCACAGTCTCCCTACCAGCAAAGTGGTGTAAACCCTGAGAAGGGAACAAGGCTTGTTTGGAAGCTTGAGCAAAGGAATGAATTTAAAGGGCCAAGAGCTGGGGCTGAAGACCCAGATGAGGACAAATAGACAATTTTGTTGGACTTTCCCTACCTAGAAAGGGTTCACTTTCATTGTGTGACTTGGGCAGAGGGCTGAGCTACTGAAGATCCACCAAGTGAGGCTAACAGCCTACAGAGGGCACCAGTAGTGGGAAAAGGACTACCATACCATATGCAGCAACAGAAGGTGCTCAAGAAGTGTGTCCCCCGACATTACAGTACCTCATTATGTTTAGTATGTTTATCCTTACAACTCTCCTGTGAGGTAGAGAAGTGCTATTATCCCCATTTTACCGATTATCCAATGCAGATTTAATCAAGAGAAATTCTCCAAAATTCTCTCAGATGCTTTCACGTACCCTATTTCTCCTTCTGAGCCAAAATATCCAGTATTTCCTTTTTTTTTAACTGATCTATAAGGTTATTGTTTTCCTATCCTATTTCAAATCTTTCCTCAAACCTTGTTTCTTCTGGGATGTCTACAATAGGCTGAACAAAAATTTTTTTAAAAAACACCGATTTTTCAAAAGCTAAATGTTTTCCCGGGAATGTCCCCTTTGACAATTTTGAAACACATTGAATAAAAATTCAAGAAAGTTGAAAAATTCCATTCTGACCTTTTTTTAAAGAATGGAACACTTTGATTTTCCTTTTCAAAATAACTGTTTCAATGTTTTATATTATAAAATATAATATGAAACTTTAAAATGTCAAAATGAGAATGTATGTAGTTCTGTATCTGTGTTGGTCCAAGGATATTAGAGACAGGGTGGGTTTGATAATACCTTTTATTAGACCAACTTCTGTTGGTGAGACTGACAAGCTTTTGAGCTTACACTCTCTCTCAGAAGTTGATACAATAAAAGTATTATCTCATCCACCTTGTTTCTCTAAAATCAGAATGGAATGTTTCAGTCTGATCAAAATAAAATTTTCCAATCAACCTGAAAGGCAATTGTTTTCAGAATTTCAGTTAATGGGAAACTTCCAATTTTGAGGGGGTTGTTGCATCTAGAACAAATTTAAAAATCACAAACTCCACCAAAATGTTTCCTCATAGCTATGGTTTTAACTTCATTGTGTACAAATTGTCACTTTGTGTTTTGTACAGCACCTAGCACAATAGAATTCTGAACTTAGCTGGGCCTTTGGGTGCTATTGTAGTACAAATAAATAATAAAGCGACACAAAACTTGTAGTGTATTTGTGAACTGAACAACTTGTTTCTTTGTAAAGTATGGCATATATATGCTTCTTCCCTCACTTTCTCTGGTTGTAAACCAAGATACCATATCTTGGGGGGATGGGGGGAGAGGCTAATAATGATTTATACCCATTTAAGGGGGAATGCAGAATGCACATTTTCGCTAAAAAATACATTTCTTTGGTTATCTATATAGTACAAGTGTTCAGGTTTTTTATTTTTAGTTCTTTGTGTTATATCCTTACACCCATTTTTAAAAAGTGGGTTTGATTCCTAATTTATGCCAATTTTACACCAGTATGACTGCATTGACTTCAGTGAAATTACTTCTGATTTACATCAGTGGAAGCGGGATCAAAATCAGGTCACATATTTGTAACCTACAACTAAAGCCATGGGGGGAGGAGTGGGAAATCACCTGGTTTTGTTATAACAACAAGACTAAGATCAAGTTCATAAAAGACTTTTAAGACTTTAAGCAAACTAGGACCCAATTTTAATCCAGTTTGTGCCATTTTTATGGCTACTGATTGAAATCATGCCAAAATATGTAACCTTTGAGGTGAAACCAGGTTAAACTTTACAGTTTGGAGCGAATTTTACTTTGAGATGTTTGAAGTTGTTTGAATATAAAAGCAAAACTCTCTGGATATTGTGAACAATGTGGATCAAATATGAAAAAAGTACTTTCATGAATGCCAGTGACGTCCAACCATTGAGACTCGTACAAGTTTTACCAGAATAGAACAGGAGTGAAAACTCTTGGCTCACATATTTCCGTTTCAGGCTATGCTTACTAAGAAATTTAGGGATGCTTCCTTCAACTTGCTGTGCAAATGAAACATTACACAGTAAATGACACCTATAAAAGCTTCCATTCCAGTTCATTCAGGCTAGAATCTTTTGAAACTTCCTATTAGACATCAACAAAATCTTTAACTAGTCTAAGATGCATCGTCTGTGTTAAAATATCTTGCATGAACCTTTGCTCTCTGAGGTATTTTGGGAAAACTGATATGCCGAGATAGGAAAGGAATTAACTCTACAAATACAAATTACAATTTTCAGCACAGAAATATGCAACATACTATTTTAATAGAATATAAATAAAACCTTATGCAACTGTGACGACCGATGAGGAGGAAGTGTTAGGTGGGTGATAGCATGCAATAGGTGGTGCCTTTTAGAATAAGTTGCTGATGGGATATAAATACTTGTACCAAGGCATGCAAGCTGATGGGCTTCAACAAAACTAAAAAAAGGCAACTGAGAAATAGCAGAGTTAAGTGTTGCCTGACTGGCCTGATGATAGGAGATTTATTGCGGTTTGTTGCACATAAAAAGGGACTCAAAGGAACCAGGAAGAATAGAGAGTATAAAACTTAAATTTAAAAGACACATAGGAGCAAAGTGCCAAAGACAGAGGCTCCTAAAGGAAACTGTAAAAAAAAGAAAAAATTAAAAATGGATTCACATTTCATTAGAGAAGTGAGGAGAAAGAGATCAACATAGCCTAGAGAGCAACTTTCACACTGGCTGCAACTTTATCTTCCATAGATATTTTTTTTAATAGGGACTGTGAGGATTATCTAGTCTGACCCCCTAAATAACACAGGCCATAGAACTTCATCAATAATCCTGCATGAAACCCATAACTTGTGGATGAACTAGAGTATATTTTTAAGGCTACCGTTAAACTACAGGGTAGGCGTGAGATTCCCTGCTTGTGAACACATACTTGCACTAGTTGTTATCGAGCTTGTGCAAATATAAATAGCAGGATAGCTGTAGTAGCATGAGTAGTGGCAGCAGAGGTACCGCTAAGCCATGCTGAGCACAAACCTGCTTGGAACTGCTGGGTGTGTATTTGGTATGGTTCAGCCGTGCCTATGCTGCCACTACCTGTGTTACTGCTGCTACGCTGCTATCGAGCTAGCGCAAGAATGTGTGCATGAGCAAGGGAATTTACACGCCTAGCTCGTCATGTAGACATAACATAAGACAGACATCAAATCTTGATGTAAAGACTTCAAATAATGGAGAAACCATCACTTGTCTTGGTTAGCCATTGCAAGGTTGATTACCCTCACCGTGAAAAATGTGCACCTTATTTCCAGTGTGAGCTTCTCTAACTTCAGCTTCCCCCTACTCTATAAAAAGTCCCATGTATCAGAGATGCAAGACCACTTACTGCAACCAGATCTGTTCTAAAAGGGAATAAACTGAATTTTTAAAAAATCTATCTGAAGCCAAATAGCCACACCAAATAGGGGGAGTTACTCCATCTTCCATACCTTGAAAACCCAAGAGATATTTTAAAATGCTCAAATTATTAAACACAGGAGATTTCTCCATGACAAAGTAAAGATACTAAATTAAAACAAAACTGAAATCCTACATCAATACAATCCTTAAGGATGGAGTGCCAAACAATACATAAGTCAAGGTTCCAAAAGCAAAGTTAAGTGATTTAACCTGTGTTGAACATATATAGGATTCTTTACTTCTGTTTTTCTGTTTTCATGAATTAATATTAGGCTTTATGTTGTAAACTGTATCTATAACATATCTAGGATGTGCAACATGGCAGAACCTTAATTTTACTCTATACTGACTTCTTATGATTTTATTTAATTATATTTCTCATTTAACAGTTATTTCTATGACACTCATCATAGTATTTGAAATTCCTACATTATGGAATTCACCCAAAGCCCACTGAAGGAAACAGGAGGCTTTCCATAAACTTCAAAGACACATGGATTGGAGCCCATGTGAACTTTTGCAGCCTTATTGTTTCATTAATGTGGGAGGACCCCGGGTAGGTGGGGCTCGTCAGCCTTGGAAGGCAGCCCACCTAGGAGAAGGAAAACTCTGATTTAAAACCTCCGCTGCCTTGTGGCAATACCCACTCATGGGAAAGGCTAAGGGAGTCAACCCTGAAACCAAATCCGGTGTCGGAGTCCCGATGGCTTTCTGACATTGTCCTCAATGTCATTCCGGCAACTCCTGCGACGCCACTGGTGCCAACTTGTATCGACATTGTCTTTCCCTTGGATCCATCAGTTGCGTGGAGAGGGGGGTTCTGCTGCATGGGCAACAGCTGTTCCTCCATAACACCCTGCCCTGGCTTGCGCCCTGGAGAGGACACTCCAGCTTCGCTTTACAGCATCGACACAACACGGGAAGCAACAGTTTACCGGTTATAAGCCCCCTGCTCGATTGGCGTAGAGCTGGTGCCAGGAGTTGCTTCCGACGGTGGGAGGGATCACCATGTCTCACTGGACAACTATCGCCCGCCTCAAGCTGGGCAGCCCCCAGCCAATAAGGTGTTGTCCCGCCACAGTTCACCTGCTTCACTGGGTGTGTGGGGCTTAGTGTACGTGAGTACCCGACAAGTGGACTGCAAACCATGCACCAGGCAACAACAAAAGAAAACCAACATTTAAGAAACTAGCCCTCAAGTTAGGATGCTGGAACATACGGACCATGACAACTGGCCTATCACAAGACCTTCAGTCAATCAGCAATATTCAGAAGACTGCAGTCATCAACGATGAGCTAGCACGACTCCAAATCGACATAGTCGCTTTGCAGGAGACACGGGTGCCAGACGCTGGGACTCTCAGGGAAAAGAACTATACGTTCTTCTGGCAAGGGAAGAGTGCCGAAGAAATCAGAGAGTGTGGTGTTGGATTTGCCGTGAGAAATTCTTTACTGGGGATGGTGGAACCTGGTCAACAAGGAACTGAAAGACTGTTATCACTCCGACTCCACACATCCACTGGACCCGTCAACCTGATCAGCGTGTATGCACCAACACTCGGCACCAACAGGGATACCAAGGATGAGTTCTATGATCAGTTAGACACGATCATCAGGAGTATCTCTAAAGAAGAGCACTTGATACTACTGGGTGACTTCAACGCCAGAGTGGGCGCTGACCACGACTTTTGGCCAACCTGTCTTGGAAAGTTTGGCGTTGGAGAAATGAATGAGAATGGACAACAACTTCTGGAACTGTGCTCGTACCATGACCTCAGCATCACCAACTCATTCTTCCAGACAAACCCTCAACACAAAGTGTCCTGGAGACACCCTTGCTCCATGCACTGGCACCAACTCGACCTGATCATCATCAGGCGGTCTGCCTTGAAGTGTGTCCTGCTTACTCGCACCTTCCACAGTGCTGACTGCGACAGTGATCACTCGCTGGTGTGCAGCAAGATGAGGCTACAGCCAAAGAAGATCCACCGCTCTAGGCCAGAGGGCAAACCCCGCATCGATGTGACCAAGACCACACACCCAGACAAGGCAGAGAAATTCACCCATGAGCTCTCCGAGGTGCTGAACTGTATGCCTCCCGGTGGCTGCGCCAAAGAGAGATGGGACCACATCAGAGACGCAGTACACAGCACAGCCATGAAAGTTTTTGGAAAGAAACGAAACATGAATAATGACTGGTTTGAGGCCAACTCCGCCACACTCACTTCAGCCATTGAAGAATGACGTGCTGTTCACCTGGAGTACAAGCGTTCCCCCAGTCAAAGGACTCTACAAGAGTATCGATTTGCCAGGAGCAAAGTACAGAGACTAGCTCTACAGTGTGCAAATGATTACTGGCTCCAGCTCTGCCGGAGCATTCAACTATCTGCTGACACTGGAAACATCAGGGGAATGTATGATGGCATCAAGAAGGCCATGGGACCCACAAAGAAGTGGAGAGTGTCACTAAAGTCTGCAACAGGCGTAAACATCCAGAACAAGGGCAAGCAGATGGATAGATGGGTGGAGCACTACTCTGAAGTGTACTCCAGGCAAAACACCGTCACCGAAGCTGCCCTCAATACTGTGGTTGGTTTTCCCATTGAAACTGAGCTGGACGAGAAGCCCACCATGGAAGAACTGAAGAAAGGCATTGAGAGCTTGTCCACAGGAAAGGCTCCAGGAAAGGATGGCATCCCACCAGAAGTTATCAAGTGTGGCATCAACATCCTCCTAGAACACCTCCACGAAGGTGCAGTACCTCAGGATATGAGAGACGCCAACATCGTGACCCTCTACAAGAACAAGGGTGATAGAAGCGACTGCAACAACTACAGAGGCATATCGCTCCTGAGTGTTGTGGGTAAAGTCTTCGGACACGTGATCCTGAATAGACTGCAGAAACTTGCTGACAGAGTTTACCCAGCGTCACAGTGCGGGTTCCGAGCAGGGAGATCCACAACCGACATGGTTTTCTCCTTAAGGCAGCTGCAAGAGAAATGCAGAGAACAGCACAAGCTGCTATTCCTTGCCTTCATAGACCTGACCAAAGCTTTCGACCTTGTGAACAAAGATGGGCTGTTCAAGATCCTGGTAAAGGTTGGCTGCCCACCGAAGCTGCTGAGCGTGATCCAGTCTTTTCACGACAACATGAAAGGCACAGTACTGTATGATGGCTCGTCCTCCGATGCCTTCGACATCCACAGTGGAGTAAAACAAGGCTGTGTTCTCACTCCCACACTCTTTGGCATCTTCTTTGCAGCATTGCTGAAACGTGTCTTTGGAAATTCCACAGAGGGAGTCTATCTCCACACCCGGTCTGACGGGAGACTTTTCAATCTGGCTGGACTAAAGGCCAAAAGCAAGGTACGGGAGGCAACAATCAGAGACATGCTGTTTGCAGACAATGCTGCCCTGGCCACCCACACAGAAACCGATCTCCAGCATCTGACTGACCATTTTTCCAGAGCTTGCGAAGAGTTCGGGTTGACAATCAGTCTTCAGAAGACCAAAGTTATGGCCCAGGATGCAGAACATCCAAGCATTGCCATCAATGACTATGTGCTAGAGGTGGTCAGTCAGTTCACCTACCTCGGATCTACCATCACGGACAACCTCTCACTGGACCCTGAGATCAACCGTAGAATCGGCAAGGCCTTCACAATTTTGGCCAGATTGTCACAGAGAGTATGGAACAACAACACGCTGACCATCAACCCAAAGGTCGCTGTGTACCGTGCATGTGTGTTAAACACTCTTCTCTATGCCAGCGAAACGTGGACCCTCTACGCTTCGCAAGACAAGAGACTGAACACCTTCCACATGTGCTGCCTCCGTCGCATACTCGGGATCACTTGGAGTGATCGAATAACGAACAACGAGGTGCTGGAACGTGCCAAGAACTCCAGCATCTTCACTCTCCTCCGTCAACGCCGCCTCAGATGGCTTGGCCATCTAAGTCGCATGGAAGATGGACGGATCCCCAAAGACCTGTTGTATGCCGAACTTGCCTCCGGAAACAGAGCTACAGGACGGCCCCACCTTCGCTTCAAGGATGTTTGTAAGAGGGACCTGAATACTGTTCACATCGACATCAACAGCTGGGAAGAGCTCGCCCAGGACAGAGGCAGATGGAGGCACGCTCTGACCACTGGATTGAAAACTGGCGAAGACAAGCTGCGGCAGTTTGCCGAGGAAAAGCGGGTTCAACGAAAAAGGAAGCAGCGGCTCCAACCCACAGCTGACACCACCTTCAAATGCGGCAAATGCAATCGAGACTGCCACTCTCGTGTGGGGCTTCACAGCCACAACAGACGCTGCACAACCATCAACTAAACATTCCCCATGGGCGCATATCCATCGTCTCTCGAGACTAACGGACGCCAACAACAACAAATGTGGGAGGATGGGAGGGTTTGTATTGAATTTAGTATCAGGTGAAATTCGTGTGTAAGGCCCTGACTCTGCAATGAGCTCCCTCTGAGTAGGGGATTAATTGCAGTTTGGGGTCTAAATTGTTGCTGAGACTTCTTTCTCTCACCATACAATATAAGTATGAAAAATGCTTTTAATCAAATATAGAAAAACCTGAAATATTTCAGGTTTGGGATTTTCATATTTTTTGTAGAAATGTTTTCTGGAAAAAGACAATTTCCCATTAATCTTCTCTAGTAGAAATATTTTATTTTAAATGAAGGATGAGATTTCTACATAATCCATTACAATAACTTTACAAAAGTGAATTAAGCTTAGACAAGTTAGATGTCTTCAAGTCACCAGGGCCTAATGAAATACATCCTACAATACCCAAGGAGCTGACTAAGGAGATATCTGAGCCATTAGCAATTGTCTTCACAAAGTCATGGAAGACAGGAGAGATTCCAGAGGACTGGAAAAGGGCAAATATAGTGCCAATCTATAAAAAGGGGAATAAAGACAACCTGGGGAATTACAGAGCAGTCAGCTTAACTTCAGTACCCAAAAAGATAATGCAGCAAATAATTAAGCAAATACCTAGAAGATAATAAGATGATAAGTAATAGTCAGCATGGCTTTGTCAAGAACAAATCATGTCAAACCAAGCCGATTGCTTTTTTTGACAAAGTAACAGGCCTTGTGGATAGGGGGGAAGTGATATATGTGGTATATCTTGACTTTAGTAAGGCTTTTGATACTGTCTCACATGACTAGAGAAATACAACCTAGATGGAGCTACTGTAAGGTGGGTGCAAAACTCCCAGAGAGTTATCAGTGGTTCACAGTCAAGGTGGAAGGGCATATCGAGTGGGATCCCGCAAGGATCAGTTACAGATCCAGTTCTGTTCAATATATTCATTAATGATTTAGATAATGACATAGAGAGTACACTTATAAAATCTGAGGATAATACCAGGCTGGGAGGGGTTGAAAGTGCTTTGGAGGATAGGATTAAAATTCAAAGTGATCTGGACAAACTGAAGAAATGGTCTGTAGTAAATAGGATGAAATTCAATAAGGACAAATGCAAAGTACTCCACTTAGAAAGGAATAATCAGTTGCACACATACAAAATGGGAAATGACTGCCTGGAAAGGATACTTCAGAAAGGGATCTGGGAGTCATAGTGTATCACAAGCTAAATATGAGGGAACAGTGTAACACTGTTGCAAAAAAGGCGAACATCATTCTGGGATGTATTAGCAGGAGTGTTGTAAGCAAGACATGGGAAGTAATACTTCCATTCTACTGGAGGAGGAGGGATAGCTCAGTGGTTTGAGCATTGGCCTTCTAAACCCAGGGTTGTGAGTTCAATCCTTGAGGGGGCCACTTAGGGATCTGGGGCAAAAATCTGTCAGGGGACAGTACTTAGTCCTGCTAGTGAAGGCAGGGGATTGGACTTGATAACCTTTCAGGTCGTTCCAATTCTAGGAGATTGACATATCTCCATTTATTTTTATTATTTTTTCTCCGTGCTTATTAGGCCTAATTTGGAGTATGGTGTCCAGTTCTGGGTGCCACATTTCAAGAAAGATGTGGAGAAATTGGAGAAAGTCCTGAGAAGAGCAACAAAAATTATTAAAGGTCTAGAAAACATGACCTATAAGGGAAGATTGAAAAAATTGGGTTTGTTTAGTATGGAGGAAGAGAAGACTGAGGGGGACATGATAACAGTTTTCAAGTACATAAATGGTTCTTACAAGAATAAGGGAGAACAATTGTTCTCCTTACTGCCGAGGATAGGACAAGAAGCAATGGGCTTAAATTGCAGTAAGGGCAATTTAGGTTGGACATTAGGAAAATCTTCCTAACTGTCAGGGTGGTTAAGCACAGGAATAAATTGCCTAGGAAGGTTGTGGAATCTCCATCATTGGAGATTTTTAAGAGCAGGTTTGATAAGCACCTGTCAAGGAAAATCTAGATAATACTTAGTCCTGCCTTGAGTGCAGGAGACTAGACTAGATGACCTCTCGAGATCCCTTCCAGTGCAACGATTCTATGATTCTCAATATTCCTGGCCTAGGTAGCCTCATATTACAGATTGGAAAATTGAGGCTTAAGTACATTAAGTGTCTTACCAAAAATCACACAAGTCAGCAGCAAAACTGAAAATGAGTCTGAGGTTTTGGCTCCCAGTCCCTTTCTCTAATTACTGGGCACACGCCCATTCTGAGTGATATTTATATTTAACATAAACTCAGGTAAAGCTGATCACCTGGATCACCTGGATCGATCGGACTTCAGCTGTCGTTAAGCCTGCGCCGATCACAACACGTCTGCCATTCTTCTCGCACTCTTGCCTTTCTTCTCCACGTTTGTCCGAAACATTTAACTATGTCATCTTCCCATCTTCTTGGAGGCCGACCGGGGGGTCTTTTCTGTTCTCGCGTGTACCACGCAGCAATGATTGCGGTCCACCTGTTATCCGTGAGCCGTGCTGTGTGGCCCGCCCATCGCATCTTGTTATGTCTGCTTTCCACGACAATATCTTTCACATCGCTGCATTCTCTGATGATTTCATTTGGTATACGATCCAGAAGGGAGATTCCCAACATAGCTCGTTCCATTGCCCTTTCAGCTACCAACAGCCGTTGCTCTTCTCTCTTCATCAGTGCCCACGTTTCACTGCCATACAGCATGGCTGGCAGCACTGCTGAATTGAAAATATTTTTACATGTGGTCTTGTCAATTTTTCCTTTGAGGACGTCCTTGATGGAATTAAACGCACACCATCCTGCCCGAATCCTTCGCGAGAGTTCTCCGTTCAGGTCTTGGCGCATATTAACTTCTTGGCCCAAATATACGTACTGTTACACTTCTTCGATGTCTTCTCCTGTTACCGTTACTCGGGCTTTTTGTAAGACGTCTGATCGCATATATTTCGTTTTGCAGCGGTTCATTTTCAGGCCGACCTGACTACTTTTCTTGTCGAGTCTTCATAGCATGCTCTGCAGTTGGTTGGTGCTTTCGGCAATTAGTACAATGTTGTCTGCAAATCTGAGATGAGATAATCTCTCTCCGTTTATGTTGACACCACTCCTCCAATTGATCTTGTTCATAACCATTTTGAGGCAGGCGGTGAATAGTTTCGGTGAAATTGTATCTCCTTGCTTTACGCCTTTCTCGATTGAGATGCGGAGGAGAGTTTCAAGGAGAGTAATGTCTGTTGTACATCCAGTATTCACTTCCTTCAACAAACTAATGTACTGGGTGTTAATGCCCTGCTCTGCGAGCGCCTTTAATATTGCGTTAAACTCAAAGCTATCAAAGGCCTTTTCATAATCGACAAAAGCAATGCACAGCGGGAGTTTGTATTCCCTCGCTCTTTCTAGGAGCTGGCTAAGGGTAAATATATGGTCGATTGTACTGAAATTTCTTCAAAACCCTGCCTGCTTTCTCGGTTGTTGTTCTTCCAGACTCTGCGAAAGTCGATTCATTATCACCTTTGTAAAGAGCTTGTAGATGTGAGAGAGCAGGCATATAGGGCGGTAGTTCTTAAGATTTTCTCGATCACCCTTCTTGTGCAGCAAGATGGTATTCGACTCCTTCCAGCTTGATGGTATTTTTCCCTCTTCAAGATATTGACTGAATCTTAAAGCGAGGGCCTTCCAAAGTTTTTCGCCTCCTGCATAAATCATTTCTGACGTTATTCCATCTTTGCCTGGAGCTTTTCCCTTCTTCATCTGGTGTAGTGCGTTTCGGACTTCGCTGACAATTATTGGGGGACGCGTTCTTCTGACTCTTCGAGGATTGGGAGGGGGATGTTGATTCTTGATTTGAACAGTTCTGTATAGAAGTCATTGCAGACCTCCTCCATCCCTGCTCTGTCGATTACTGTCTCTCCATCCTTGTTTTTCAATGCTGTTACGCTCAATCTATACTGCGTCAATTCCCGCTTGCATGTCCTGAGGCTCTTGTGTGATTCAGTGGTAAAGCTGATGTAGATGTAAATTGTTCTGTCTCTTTATGGCAGATTATAGCCTTTACTTTTACTGTGCTATCTTTTGTCCTCAAGATTGTGATTTTTTTCTAGTCATTTCCTATAAATTAGATGTACAGTTTCACATAGACAAAATAAGAGGTTCATCTTAGCATACTTTAAAAAAACAACAACCTGATAATCCTTTTCATCACTTTCCTTTATTTTCCAAATCAGTCATGAATACAAATCTATATCTTGGCCTTTACCAAGTTATATTCTTATGTTTAAAAACTGGTCTTTTGGTACTTAAATCAAATTATGCCCATGAATAATTGTCTGCAAGTCACATTGATTTCAATGAGAGCTACACATGCATATCTCATGGTAGATTTGTGCCCATTTTTATAATGCATTGCACATCACTGAAGCAAAGCTTAGATACCTGTGTTTGTACAATCCTCTTTTTGTTTTGGTTTTTCTCTTTAAAGGAGAACTACATCATAGCCATGCTGCAGTCCTCTAGTACTTTCTCTTTGTGAGCTAGCAAAAATCTCTGCCAATGGCATTTCCATTTCTCTTGCTACTTCCTAGATCGTTTTTGGAAACAATTCATTTGGGCTCAGCATGTTGTCATCATTTCAGTTAATCCTATTTTCTAACTACCTACTATGGCATGACCTCAAAACTCTTTTTAAAAAATTGTATGCCTCCCTCAGGACCTTTCCCAGATTTCATCTTCAGTTTCCCTTGTGATTAGAGAGAGAGAGAGAGCGAGAAAATTACTTCAGGCTACTAGGAATATCAAATTAATCTATTACTAACTTAACATGTTTTTAGTGCTTCTGAGTCCAGAACTGGATTCTTCAGCTATCCAAGAAAGTATTTTATTCAGTATAAGATGCCCCTAGGTTAGTTTATCATATTTAAAATACTTTAGTAGGAGACTTTAGCGACAGTAGCGGATTCATACCCTAAAGAATCTGTACATTTTGTGCTTTGTATTTTCTCAGAAGATGAAAATTTACCAAGGATCTATGACATTACCAAGAGATCTGCTACTGAAGTTACAGACTAATCATTTGAGATAATCCAACTAGAAGGTTAAAAAAAAGGATCATAATCCATATGTTATAAGATCCATGTATCGTTGTCGCTGAGAGAAAAATACAGGAGACCAAATCCAGCCATAGTGTAACTGAGTTCAGTTGGTCTATTGAGTTCAATAGATTTGCAGCTACTTGCTCAAATTGATTTTGCCTGTCTATTTTAAAGGGAAATGCTATTTTATACAATGTCTTACAAAGTATAACTTGAATGATTTAAATTCAGTTTACACTTCTTGGGGGGCTTTTTCTCTTTGAGGGCCTGGGGTTCAAGTCAGTCTTCAGGCTTTCAACAGAAGCAGCTCATGCAAGTGCCTTTTCAAGTTGGTGGCCAGCTGTGGACTTTCTCCCTTCTGTTTTATGGTACTTCCTGCTTTCTCCCTATTCCACAGAATTTCAGGAAGAGCAAAGACCTCTCTTAAAGGGACAATACACTGCACTCTGTGATCATAAAAATACTCCCAATTCTACTAAAAGTTAGAATTTCCAACAAATGTTGAGTTGGAATCAGACAGGAAGCATTAGTGGAGATATAATTATTGGCTGCTAATTTTTGATGTCATTAACTCTTGATATTTTCTTGGACCTTTTTGTGTTGGTTTACTGATGGGTGCTGACGGACAAGACAGGTCCAGGTATCTAGTCCCACCAAAGATGGGTTCCAAGACTATAACTTCCCCCCCCCCATGGTATTGTTCATGGTGGGACTCATTTTGTGATGAATAATACAATAGTGATAATGTTCAGGGCATCTTTGTTAATTTCAGAAGTCCCTCTTGCTCTAGTTTGTTAAGCCTGAAGAACCTATAAGAATGGAGTTCCTTAGGGGTTTCCCAGTCTGTTTTTTTAAAAAAATTTCTCCCCCTAGTTTCACTGTTTCATATTTCTAAGGCTACCATTTATTACAGAGTATTGGCCTAGAACAGACAGGCTGGGGAGATGAGATTTTGCTGATAGAAGTCACACACAAAATGTGTGACAAATTGAAGCCTGTCAGAATCCTTAGCTTGTGGTGGAGAAAGTTTGTGGCATTCCTGTGAAAGGAAATAAATGATTCAATGTTGTCGAAGCGAGGAAAGTGCACACAAACAAAACCCCAAAACACACCCACACCCTTTAAAGGTGGTTGTGGTTACTATGTTAAAATTGTAATCTAATTTATCTTATTTATTGAGGTGTACGTGGTGAATAATTGAACTTTAGGTCCTTGTTCTTCTTTTTAACTATATCACTCTACTAACTTTTGATACATAAGTGTTGTGTATTCTATGCTCTTACCATATAAAGTCCAACCAGCATTTGTATTGTGTCTACTTTTTCATGATGAGATTTAAGGAAAAGTGCAGAAATGCCAGCTATACACTGAGACTTATTATAGAGGAAAAATATTTAAATCAAAGATGAAAAAGAAAAAAAGCTGGTAATCTATTGTTTTAAATTCTGTAAATGAATCTACATTATAGTGGTCAGTTAACTACACCGGTCTGACTCACTTACACCATTTTCAATTAAAGTGAATGCTGATGAAGTAAATGGATTTACAAATTTCAGTGGATTGAGAGGATAATCAAGCCCATGAGTTCAATACAGTGTGAGTTGTGGGACCTTGATTCTACTATCAACATAGCAAAATATGCTTCACTGTGGAAACACTGGCCCACTTCTGAGGTCCAGTCAAGCTGTCTGGGAGCAGAACTTAGCAGGGGAACAAAGCTGTCTATATGCCACTGTTTTTCTCCCTAGTCTAAGATCTGTAAAACTCCAGAGCACTGTCAGGGCTGTTCTAAATTATGACAGCTGCCTTCCCAAGGGGCTGTGTAGCAGGGTGCTGCTGCAAAGCACCTAATTAGCCCCTGCTCAGCCAGCTCCAATCAAGGGGAATAGATTGGGGCTGGTGGGACAGGCCTGATGCCTGGCCTGGGGATTGGCTCCACCTGCGGGCCTGGCAAGCCAGCATAAAGGGAGCAGCCAGGGGAAAGATGAGGGCTGCTGCTGACTGAGGTTCCTGACTGAGGGCTGGCTGCCTGATAAAGAGGGAACAAACCCTGTAAAGCCTGGTGTGTGTATACATAGAGAGCTCAATGTTGGTGGTGGGACAAGGTGTGTAAATAAAACCACGGGTGCAGCATAACAGGAAGCCTCCCTGTGCTTTATTGGGCCACCCTGCAGTGGCCTGCTGGAAGAGGGGGCAGACAAAACCTGTTACAGGCTGTTATACCCATAGGGGATCACCCAAATGTACAGATCCTCCAGTCATATCTGCTGCGCATGGCATTTTGATCGTAGTCACTGTCTTTGTAACATGGTTATGATATGTGAGAGTTCTATCTAACATGAAACCTAGACAGACCACGTGTGAATCATGCTTTATTCGTTGACCATTGAGAACTATATTCAGCTCTCTGCCAGCTTGTGCATGATGTAAGTGGAAGACACTTGACACACTCTTACTCCAACTTGGTATCAGGCACCACCGATGACAATAATTGGCCATAGCCACCATATCTGCATTTAGAACACTCTCAAGTATGCCAAGGGAGTGTGACTGAGTGCCGAGGCATATGTCATCTACATAAACAAACTTGCGAGACTCAGTATTGGAGATAATACTGATCCTTGTGGGAGGCTGTTCTTCTGGTCCCGCCAAGCACTTTTTCTGTCACCAATATGCACACGGAAATGGTGATTTCTCAAAAACAGAGCCATTGCACATACTAGCGTCTTGGCATAGTTCTAGACAATTTCACCAAAAGGCCCATGTGCCAAATGGTACTGTATACTGTGGTCAAATGGTAAATTGCATTTCAGTCAAAGCACTTTGGGACATTTTTTGGTCTGACAGTACTATCCTGATCAGCCCATCTGCAAATAAGTGTGCCATCAGAAAAAAAAAAAGAAAATTTGCAGCACAATGTTTTATCAGATTTTTGGGAGGGAGGGAGGAAATCACTGCAGTAATTGTACCATCAGTATGGAGTGTTGTTAATGCTCATTTTTCTGAAACCTCAAATCATTTTCTTAAAAAAACAATGCCAATATGTAGTATTGCTTAGTGCCTTAAGCCATGCACTCACCTGCAGCATGATTGGTATTCAGCTTACTTATTTGAATGACCTCCAATATGAAGCCAATGTGTAGCATTGAACATTTCTAATATGCAGCATGTACAATCAACAGAAACTTTACCTATTCTAATAAAAGAGCTCTAATAAGGGAATAACTTGAAGAAACAACAATGAAAGGAGGATGCAGGTTGGTGGCATTTGACCCATTTCAGAATTTGGGCTGGATTTTATCCCCAAATAAGCCTCGTTGTTTAAAACGGATTCAAATTAATGGGATCAGGCTGGGAATTATGTGGAAAATACTAAGGAAATAACCTGCATAGTACAATTCATTGCTGAGTACTCACTAATATTCTATGTGAATAAAGTTTCTGCTTAATTAAACCAGATCCATTGCCTCTTGTCTTTCTTCTAGCCTGGCCAGACAATGAACTTAGGCATTTAGGTACTCTGTTAATGACACAGTGTAATGTTCATATGGAAATGACTATGCTAATATCCATGATGATGCTCTGAACGTGTCCAGTGTAAACTATTTGCTTGAGAAGCTGAACAGAATCAGACTGAGTCGAGTGATCCTGGAGTTAACGAGAAGCACTGTGTCTTCTCTCAACCCAGCTTGATGCTTGAGTGCCTTGAACATATTGGGTTAAGTCCACTGCTGTAGTAAATGAACAAAGCTGCATTGATTTCAATGGATCTTCACCAATTTACACCAATAGAGAATTTGTCCTGTCTCCCTGATTATAATCAAAGGAAAGGAATTACATATACAAAAAACATATTTAACAAAAGAAAAAAAGCTTCACTCATATTTGCTTCCTTAAGTAACTTGCAACTTAATGTAATTTTGACAGCAGGTGGAACAAATGCCAGCTTCGGATTTTAATTGGAGTACTTTTTTTCTTAATCCCCTTAAAAACCTGATCCCGCAAGCCTTAAACCAAGCACAAATTTCCATTGAAGTAACTGGGACTTTTGCTTGCACAAGAACTATTCAACGGGACCCCAAATTTCTGCATCTTCTACTCACCGGCCAATAAGGCTCTTGAAGTTACAATTTTGCAAAAATAATTGGACTCAACTACAAAAGCTTGTTTTTAATGAAAGGTGCCTAGTTAAAGGAGATTCACTATTGTAACACTTCTCCTGCCATATTCATTTCTATAAGCTTGGTGCTTTTCTTTAATACTCCACCGTTTTGCACTAAGGACTGAGCATTACTTGAAAAGAAGCTTTTGTTCTCAATGAATTTTAGCTTCATGCCCTGGCATAAGGGGGATGAAACATAAATAGTGCCTTTCTGTGGGACAGGTAAGGACCCTTCTGACATTATACACAGAACATGAACTCCTATCCATTTTGGTCTCTTTGATTTCCTTCAAAAGTTTATTTGCTAACCCATGAGTGTCCTTACTCCTCAAGGTTCCATTCATGTTGCCTTTTTTTCCCAACTTTGCAGCAAACAGTAATCACCCATTATCTGAATTCAGTGTTGTGTAAGGATAGGAAGTCAGACACTGTCTGTAACGTTCTCTGTTGACCCAGTTGACCCAAGTTTTACTACTGAGTCTGACACAGGAAACAATGAAGGCTTTGCAAAGCTATGCTGCAGTTTCCATTTCAATGTTGTAGAGTTTGATTTTTGTTTTCCTTTTTTAAAAAAACAAATGTATAATATAAACCCACTCCCAGAAATATTGAGCTGGCATACAAATGTTGAACATGTGAGGCTTTTTTGTTTTTTTTCTTTAAGTGCTGAATTCAGTTTAGTTAGTTTCTTTACAAAGAAAATAAACTGCAGTAGCTTCAAAAAAATGTTTAAGCTCCCCCCTAATTCTGATGACCTTCTGTGGACATGTATATCTAACCTTTAATCCACAAGTGTCATTGAAAGAAAACAAAAGTAAAACAGCAAGGACACTGGAGTTTTAAAACAGCTGCAGGACATAAGAATAGCATAGGGATCTCTAACACACTTACTGCATATGCAGGCTACAGAATGCAGATTAAAAACAAACAGTAACTTTATAAAAAAAATGCACAGCTATCCAGTATAATATAAAACTAGTGATTCTGGTGAAAACATCTTAGATAAAGCTGCTCACATTCCAGCAATCCAGATTTTCACAGGGCCTCATTCAAGTCTGCACCTGCTCTTGCCCAGTGTTTCAGTTCCATTGTGTAGGGCTTTATTTTGCATGACATCCATAAAAGTCAATGAATGTGACCACATGCTAAGCCCCCTCACATCTACCCATTCTGATACCTAAACAAACACCTTTGAAAATGTCAGGAAATAGTGGTCTAAATTTAGACAAAATAATTATCTTTGTAATGTTACATTTATGTACATCTCACCACCCATTCACATAGAAGGATCTGCTATGGTCTATTTTGTTTCTAATCCATGGATTAAACTCTACGTATACATTGGCATGATCAGCTGTAATAACTCTATTATGGCCCATTATACCAATGAGCCAAGAATTATAAAAAGACTCATACATTTCTGTTATTTTTTTTTGTATTTCTTTTTATAGGCCATTGTAAATAATATTATACAAACAAAATAATGGAAACACAGACAAATGCTACATAAGTAAGTATCACAAATGTGATTTAAATCACAGAAGCAAGGACATTGAAATATGAATCTTTATTCTTAAAATGTCCCTTTTGGTTCCAGCTTTGCAAAATCTGTCATGGCACTGGTCTGAGACCACTGAAATACCTTATTACAACAAAGGAAATCCTAAAGATGGAGTGAAAGCCTTAACTAGGAATCCACAAGCTTTTATGGGTTTAAATCTGATCATTTCTGTTACTGTGTTAATTATTCTGTGTTGCTTATTAGAAAACTAGTAACATCTATGTAACCCCGGTGAGCTGTAATTATTTCTGCTCTAGAATAGTTATCTTAAAGTATCTTAAAGTCACATTTTAATCTACCATGCCATTGGCAATTGACAGAATGATGCCTGAAACTTCAGGGGCGGCTCTAACGTTTTTGCTGCCCCAAGCAAAAAGAAGAAAAAAGAAACCCCAAACGCTGCCCCCCCAAACAAAAAAAAAAAAAACCCCAATGCCGCCGAAACAACCACTCCCCCCCCCCCCCCGCCTCTCCCACTGGGAGTGCGGGCAGCATGCCCGCAGCCCCGGCTCTCCCCGGCTGGCTGGGAGCGAGCACGGCATGCCGGCTGCCCCGCTTTCCCTGGCCGGAGCGCTGGTGGGGAGCGAGCGGGGCATGCCTGCGGCCCCCGTTCTCCCCGGCCGGCGGGTAGCGAGAACGGCATGCCGCACTCTCCCTGGCTGGAGCGCCGGGGCATGCCTGGGAGGGAGGGAGAGACACGCACCATTAAGCCTGGGAGGGAGAGGTAGAAGCGGCGCGCGAAACAGTTGTTTCGCGCGCCACCACTCGGGGAGAAGCCGCCGGCGGTCGCGCCGGCACAAAGCAGAGGTGAGCTGGGGCGGCCGGACAGGGTACATTTCTAGGGGCGGCATGGCCCATGCCAGAATGCCGCCCCTAGAAATGTGCCGCCCCAAGCACCAGCTTGTTTTGCTGGTGCTTGGAGCCGGCCCTGCCTGAAACCAACCATCATGTAAGTTGGATATTGTTGTACAGTCCTGCTAACAGAGAAGTTCCTTTTTCTTAATACAGGATAAGTATTTCCAAACAGCTGGGACAATGACTTTGCCAGAGGCATTGGCTTCTGCGACAGCAATTGATGGTCTAGCTTGCATATGTCAGCTTCTGATCTAATAAATCATTAAAAACGAGAACTGCAGAACTCCAACAAGACACAAAGCCTTCAGCACATTGATGTAATCTCTCCAGCTACCACATTAGCCAGAAAAATGACATAAGAGAGAGAACAACTCCCTCTACAATTTAATCTGCTGAGTCATTCACAACATGCAGTAGAAAAGAATCATACCTTTCCTAGCCATACCTATTGCTAATCCCTTATCTATGCAAGGAAAAGAGCATGGCAAACAAGATGATCCTTGACACTTAAAATGGGCTCGCTTAACTTGTTTACTGTAATGAATAGTTTAATTTTAATTTGATTCTTATCAATGGAATATATGTGGAACTAGTTTACATTTATACAGCTTTACTTATAGTTAGGGCTGAACTTTGAGCAGTTTTTGTAAGAGTTAAGATTATTCAAGAAAAAATGTTATTTCAACCCAAATAGCCCCATGATTACATTTGAGAAAAGAGAAAAACCCAGAGGCTTTCTAATTAAGTTTTCATTCTTTCCCATCCACCAGTGTGCAAATAACTCAGACATTTTCAAAGAGCAGGCATCTTCTATGCAGTATTTTGTTTGAAACAGTAGCCACTATTTGTAAAATTTACTCAGACAAGTCTTTTGGTTTTTGCACACTTGTTCTTATTCAAATTTAGCTGATGAATGGATTATGCAAACATATTCCAGAATGTTTCAGAGTGGTAGCCATGAACACTTCAACCTCCCTGGACACTCAATAACAGACTTAAAAGTGGCAATTCTTCAACAAAAAAACTTCAAAAACAGACTCCAACATGAAACTGTGGACAGTGGGAGCTGCAAGCTGCAATCTGCCGAACCTGCGAACACGACAGGTAAACAAACTTGCCCGGTCCACCAGGGGGCTTACCCTGGCAGGCTGCATTCCAAAGGTTGCCGATCCCTGTACTATTGTATATATGAATTTGCATGAGTAGTTGCAATACTATCTTTCCAGTAATATTTTTGTGAAAACTTCCATACACACTTCCACATAAAGTGAATAAAATGGGTCACAAATATTGTCAAAGCAAATGTGCCCTTTTTTTATTCAAGTGAATCTTCATAAATTCTCTACCTAGAACCTGTCAGAATAAGCAGCAGTCAAGCTAGTACATTCAGGGCCTGATCGATAGTTTAGTGTGTCAAAAAGTGTCTTTCCATCAATTTCCAAAGGGTTCTGGCTCAAGCCTTCACCAGCTGTCATTGATCTCTTGCAAAAAAATAAAATAAAAAAAAATTAAGAACAGATCTAGAAGGTCAAAGCAGTTAACAAACCAGTTAACATCTTGATTCAGGAATTAAGTAGGTAACAATTATAACTTATCTAAGTTTAAGATAATAGGGCAACTTCTTGGTGGTGTAAGCAGAATTTCTTTTGGTGTACTTGTAAGGCAACATTTAGTGATGAATTCAGTTTGTCATTTCTCTTATTGATATAAACAAATTTGTATGTACAACCAAAGGTCTTTAAGTAGATCTGTTAAATTATTTTTCTTATGGGAACACAGGTATGAGTGCTGAACTTGTGAATCTTGGTCCTCTTCAGGAACTCCAATGCTCAGGAACAGCTGAGGCATTTCAAAGCATATGCTTACTGATTCGTTTAATAATTTGCAGTTGGTTTGGAATCAAAATCCCCCCAGTACTTCAATATATTTCCTGTCTGAAAGAGATTGTGGTACTAGCAGTTTCTCCTTGTGATGCAGTAAGTGCTTACATTTGTTGACTAATATTGTTTCTAAGTCCTTTGACAAGGCATGTAAACAAAGTCACTACACCATTATTATCCCTTCTGAGTTTTCCAAATGTACTGTCTCAGACAATTAGATTGGAGAAATTAGTCAGTCAGCTGCAGGTTGCTGATCTTAGAAAGATACTGTAGTAAACAGTACTATAACTTGCCTAAATACAAAGTTTAATAACTCTGAACATACCAAAGATATTGCCATCTTGTAATGAATTACTGCAGTCAAAACCTTAGGGAAACTGCATACAATGACATGTGTTCTTTATCTACTTTCCCTTTTAACACAATCAGCTGATGAATTAAATAAATGTATATACTATAGTGACTCTAAGGACCCCTCAAAGCCAACTGGCAAAAGGTTCACTGTTCTGTAACAGCAGTGCCTATGAGGCCTGACAAACTCATTATATCTACTATACTGCTTTCATAGTATTTACCCAAAAAGGGTTGTGCAATGTGTCTAATGGGAGCTTATGTCATACCGCGCCTCCTAATCATTGTGTAATATATGTACAAGTGATAATTAAGTTGTATGTATGAATTAAAAATATGTTTAGACTCTGTGTCCTGGGCAGGGTTGACACGCAGGTTTTTGCCAGACAAAGGGTGTGGAATCACTTGTCCATCCTGAGTCTGATGTAAATTAAACCTCCTAAAGAGGACACAAAGCAAGTCCCGTTTGCATGTAAAGTCAACAGAAGAAACGGATTGAAGGGGGGCGAGGGATGGAGAATGTAAATTCAACCCGGGAAAGCATACCAGAGTGTGAATTCCAGGGAATCATCCTGATTCTGGAGACAAAAACAATGGACTTTGGAGTATAACTAGGCACCAGGACCCCTCTTTTATCCTGCACTTGAGTGGGTAAGTGCAGTTACGTCCATGAAAACAACATCTAGACCAACGTGGATTGAAACACTGCAGAAAGGCTTAGGTGAGATAAGACTGCTTTAGACAAGGATTGTAGCCTATTAAATTAAGTTTTTAGTCTCTAGAAAACATTATGCTTTTGTTTTATTTGTAACCTGTTTGTCCTTATTACCCTTGCTCACTATCTCTTACATCTTAGTCTTTGTTAAACGTATTTGTTTTCACTATAAATAGATTACAATGTGTCTTGTTATATTGAGCTGATACTCAGTTGAATCAAATGAGCTGGTGTGTACGTACTATTCCCTATTACCTGGTAATTACTGAGAGTGTCTGGTGACGGGGCTGAATGATATAGATGAATGCTCTTCCAGGGGGCTCGGGAATTGGGCTCCCCCTATTGTTAACCTGCAAAGCAAAGTAAGACTGAAGAGGTTCTGTGCAGCTACCACAAGAGAGATTCCTTCATTCTGGAGGCCGAGGGGTAACAAGGTGACTCACCGTCCTGGGCACCCTGAGAAAGTAGCACTGCTCTAGAATAGGTTCATGCCCAGCATTCCCTAGTAGAATAATGTCTGAGACTGACAAATTGTCACATATTGCTTTCTAAGAGCAGCTTCTAAACATGAAGCCATATTTAACTTTAAAGGAGGTAAAGTAACTGGTGCTTCTAATTCTAATGATGTGTCTGTGCCACATAGTAAGGATGCTTTTAAGACAGAGGTGAACTTATATAGTGGGAAGACTCTTTGTGAAGAAATTTGAACTTTTCCATTTAGATGCACAATGCAAAAATAATGCCATTTCCTTTGTCACAGAGGTGCCCTTTTAACAGGCTTCACTTGTAATTGCTACAAGGAATCCATATGGATGGAATAAACAAGTGCTCCCATTGAGATCCCCAGTGTGCAATCCACATCAGCCTCTAATGTTCCTAAATGACATAAAATACAATTCAGATGCTTGCAATATATCGTCATGGGAAGGCAAGAGGTGAGACAGCTTATGAAATATATAAGGATGAAAATGCGTATAAAACAATATGCTGCATGCTTGCACTTTATGACAATTTTGTGGTCAAATAATAGCCTAATTCTGTTTATTGGACTTAGGAAGTTGGAACAGTATGACTCAGACCATATGTTGCTAGTGTAAAAAAAAAAATCCTTGACTGAGCATGGGCACATATCTCTAGTTGCTAAAGAGAAATGCCTCTTATTGCTTTTTTAAAAAGTGTAGCTCCAGGAATACTGCATTTTGGTTTATGGTTTGAGGCCATGTATGCAACATGTTTAATAGAAACAAAGCTGGCATTTGAACATTTTTCTGCTTATAACTTTCCTATTCTGTCAATAAAAAAAATGTAAAGATTCAGGCTCCTGTCCTTGGCTATCGGTATGACTAAGGAGAGCATGACGCAGCTCAGGAATATAGTTCTGTGGGAGGCTGATCTGTATTGCCATGTGCGGTACTGCAGGTTCTCCCTGCTGCAGTCTGCAAGGTTTGGCCACAAGCTTGGGGCCTGTGCCAGGAACTTGGTGACAGTCTTTAAACAATCAAGCAACCAAATAGCAATTTAGGATTCAGCTGTCTCTGGCTTTAAACAAAGAAGGGGAAAAATCTTAAACTGCAAGTGGTAAATTGCAGCACTTAGGGCAAGGCCCTGACCTGGGCCTGGGCTGTGTTAGCCCTGAGGAATGTCTCCTCTGTCCCAGTCCCATCCAGCTCTGCCTCTGAGTAAAGCAGGCAAGCCTTCTTAATGGACCTGCTGGTCCTTGATTGGCCACTCTTTCCTCCTGCCCCTGTAGGCATTTGGAGGCCTGCCTTGTTGGTTACATGATCTGAGTAGATTTACTGGGGTGGGGGATGCTGCCGCCTCCAGCAGGAGTCAGAGAAGGCCTGATAAATTTTGTACCTGTGACCAGGTCTACCTTTGTGTTACCCAGATAGCCCTGGTTTACAGGGTATTGGAACACAACCTGACATAGCTTAGAGCAGCCTCCGGGGTGAGCTAAGCCCTGATTTACACTTAAAATTTAGATCAACCTAGCTATGTTTCTCAGGGGTGTGAAATATGCATGCCTCTGAGCTCCATAGTTAAGCCAACATACCACACCCACACACACAACCCTGGTGTCAAACTCTTTCATCGACCTAGCTACCACCACTTGGGGAAATGGATTGCTTACATCAGGGATTAGTAATCTTTGTCCCATGGCCCGCCAGGGTAAGCCCCCTGAAATGATTTAGTAGTATCTTATACATGAGAGAAAAGGTGTTAAATGTAACATTTCCTACACTGACAGGATGGGTTCTTCCTATTGATGTAGGCTAGGGATTGGCAACCTTTGGCACGTGGCCTGCCATGGTAAGCCTCCTGGCAGACCGGGAGGTTTGTTTACCTACCGCATCCACACATTCAGCCGATCGCAGCTCCCACTGGTTGAGGTTCACCGCTCCAGGCCAATGGGGACTGCGGGAAGCGGCAGTCAGCACATCCCTCAGCCCGCACTGCTTCCCACAGCCCCCATTGGTCTGGAGCAGTGAACCGCGGCCAGTGGGAGCCGCGACCAGCCGAACCTGTGGACGCGGCAGGTCAACAAACCGACCCAGCGTGCTAGGGGCTTTCCCTGAAGAAGCGGTGGACCAGTTCGGAACCACCGCTCTAGAGGGAGACGGGCCTGGCTGCTGGGAAGCTGAACAGAGTACCTGAGGGAAGCAGCGCTGGGGAATAGGGCAAGGGAGCTGGGGGACCTCCCACCCGGAAAAGCCCCAGGCTGCGGCCTTGTCAAAGGCCAGAAGGGTGCAAAGGTGCAGCCCAGGGTAGGCAGAGGCAGCCGATCAAAACCCCCCTTGCCGGTGATGATTGGCTTATACACTGCAGTCTGCCCCAGTGAAAGAGGGCTCAATGGTGACTGGCAGTAGCCAAAGACTGAGGTGAGGTGGGGATAGTGGGTGGGGGTTCCCCTGGGTGGGGAGATCCAGAGAGCGGGTGTGCTCCCAGGGGCAGCACCCGAGGACAAGGGGCACCGTTTCCGGGAGGGACACGGGGGCCAGCAGCAGCAAGGCAGCAGCCTGCAGAGGGCGCTAATTCCCAGCTCAAAAGAGCTAATTCCCAGGACAACCGACAGGAGGCAGGGTGAGTCGTAGCACCGTTACAAGCACAAAAACAAAGGACAACTGTGTTAATCACAATTGATGGCCTCCTAACAGCTCCTGAGAGGGAAACCTTAACAAAAGAAGAAACATATACAAAAATTAAAAAATTCGCTTAGCAGGCCAACTTTAACCACAGGAACACAGTCATGGCCAATCTTCATGGTCTCAACCTTTGACTCTTATCATGCTGTGCTCTGAGAAAGAGCACATGGTTACTATGGGGTGTAACAGTCATGGGTAGCAATTTTACCCCTTGTATATGAACAAAATAAAAATTCTATAGGAAAAGAATGAGCATCTGCTACTTCAGATCTAAATTTAAAATTCAAATGAAATAAATAAATAAGGACCCTGAGAGTATATCTACACTGCAATTAGACACCCACAGCTGGCCTGTGTCAGCTCAGAGGGCTCAGGCTAAGGGGCCAGGGCCAGCTCTGGCTTTTTTGCCGCCCCAGGCAAAATAGCCGTCGGCCGCCCAACTCCTCTGGCTGGGGGGCCGGCTGGGAGCGGGGCTCACCTGCGTCTCCGCTTCCCCGGCCGGGGCGCCGGGAAGAGTGTTTGGGGTTTTTTTAATTACAAAAAAATAATAATAATAATAAAAAAACCTCGGCGCCGCCCCCCTCCAGGTGCCACCCCAAGAACATGCTTGGTTGGCTGGTGCCTGGAGCCGGCCGTGTAAAGGGCTGTTTCACTGCAGTGTAGACATTCAGGCCTGGGTTGGAGCCTGAGCTCTGGGATCTGTGAAAGGGGCAGGTCCCAAAGCTTGGGCTCCAGCCAGAGCCTAAAACTTGAGACCCCAATTAAACAGCCCTTTAGGTTTGTATTGGTTTAACAAGATTAATTTTTTAAAATAAACTTATTTGTCCCACAAGTGGAAATATTTTCATATAAAGAAGGTCATTCATATTGCCCACACCGTGACCAACAAGGTGGGTGAGGTAATATCTTTTAGTGAACCGACTTGAGCTTATGCAGAGCTCTTCTTTGGGTCTAGGAAACTTACCTTTCCAAGATATGCACTTATGGTATACTGTGAGGCAAGAAGCCTAAAGCTAGCTGTTTTCATAGAGCTAGTTTATCTTTTAAATGCTTGTTTTAAAAATTGTGGGCTAGATCCTCAACTGGGCATATCAGCACATGTCCATCAAAGTCAAGCTGAGGTTGTGGGCCTAAGGATATGACCACTATGATCCTGTAACTGAATAGAATGGGAGTAGCAAGGAAATATAGGTCACTGCCAGCATGTCCGTGGAATGGGTTTGAATAGTTTATGCTTTGCTTACCAGCAGACTTCATTTCAGGAGAGATTTAAAACATATTGAAAAATGCAAATAACATACCTCTTTGGTCTACAACAATCCAGATTTCTTCAGCCTGAGGACAGGCTGCAAATCCCATATTTCACATGTGGGGAGTGCGGGGTACAAGCAGGGTCCAATGCAACCACAACAGGAAATTGTCTTGTTGCTCGGACAAATTTCCTGTGCCTCTTTCTGCCTTAAATAGCATGGTAGGACCAAGTGGTGGAGCCAGGTGATCTTCCAGTCAGGGTTCCTGTGGTTGGTGCCTTAGCTGAGGCTATAGTACTACTAGCTTCTTGGCACACCAAGATTCAGATGACATTGGGTGGAGGCCAGGGTGCAGCAGCTGTCTGGGGATTCCAGCCCTGGGTTCAAGACCTAGGACATCACATTATTATTCCACCACCCAATACTCTAGAGATTATGCCAAATTAAGTCAAACTGTATTACAGTCTGTGTGTACATGAACTTCCATCCCTCGCCTATATTACTGCTTGGGAGTCAGTAAGAGTGGAATGTAGTTCAAGCACTTGAGGAAGAAAAAACAGTTACTAACCTTTCATAGCTGTTGTTCTTTGAGATGTGTTGCACATGTCCATTTCCCGCCCTGCCCTTCTACCCCTCTACATTGTAGTTAGCAAGAAAGAAGGATCTGAGGGAGTTCGGGGTCGTCTAGGCCCTTAATACCAATGCTGCTGGCATCCAGCAGCAGAGGGCACTCAAGCTGTCCAATAGCTATCATTGAGGGAAAAGATTCTGGCCACTGTGCACAGGGCGTGCACACACCAAAAGTGAAAGGCATGTGTGCTACACATCTCTAAGAACAATAGCTACCAAAGGTTAGTAATCATTTTTTACTGGGTTCAATACAGGGCCAATAGGGTGGAATGTAACTGTGTGTGACATAAAAGAAATCAGCTAATATGAGCTAATAGTCCCTTCTGGACTTAAACTCTCTAAAATCTAGGATGTCTTTTGTTTCTTGAAATATCT
Organism: Chelydra serpentina; assembly: GCA_037349315.1. Taxonomy (NCBI): domain Eukaryota; kingdom Metazoa; phylum Chordata; order Testudines; family Chelydridae; genus Chelydra; species Chelydra serpentina. Next base: position 65,284,863 of record JBAIAC010000010.1, on the reverse strand, counting down.
CCACATTTTGCATACCTCACCTCTTATGCTTCTGTTAAAATCATACCAATGAATACTGTAGAGTAAGGAAAAATCCTGATTTAGCACAGAGTGGCAATCTATGGGGAAAGACTTGGAGCAGTATCAGCCAAGAGGAGCGGCCAGGATCAATCTTGCCACCAAATGGCGGGATGGTTCAGGGAGGTTTTTTCACAATCTTGTACATGCTCAAAGCACAACATCCCAGAGAAACAACATGGAAAATGTGACTGCCTCAAAGCTAACTGCCTATTTTCTGGGCCCAGGACATTGCTTGGGGGGAAAACAACTTCTTTCAGATAACTGTCTTGTTTTCTCCTTTTTAATGACAATTGTGCAATAGATTTAGAATATTAGAATGAGATTTTATCAATACACTTCTTTGTATGCAGATATCCTGGTTAGTGTTTGTTGAATAATTAACTTGGGTATCAAACAATTTCCATTTGGTGTGGGTGATCAGGAAGCGAGGCAAAACTGAAGAAGAGGAACATTTTCAGTCTACCTAAGCCAAAGTAAGGAGCAGGCCTATCAAAACGACACACCTATATTATTAACAACACTATGTGTTCTCAGTCAGTGATGATCTGGCAGCGATGAAAGTGAAGTGATCTGTTCATTTCTGTGTCAGGTGTGATAGAGGTTTACAGGGATAAAGCTTCCCTGTGCTCCTTCTTCAGTGACCGAGGAGCTGATTTAAGAAGGAATTATTGTCTTTCTATTGGAAAGTAATTCATTTTCCGTCCAATGGTCCAGGCACAGGTTTTGAAATGTTCAAAATGATGCATGATGGTTTTCTAATATGGAATGCTGTATAGAAGATACAGACTTGAGACTTCCAAGCATATTCCAATTATCCCAAAAGACTTGGAATTAAACTGAGGACCTCATATTGGTCTTTATCCAGGGCTTCAAACTAGCCCTATAGAGAAGCCATAGAGTGTTGAAAACGGAAGCCTGTGGCAGAAATCATAGCCAAATATAAACTTTTGTTTGTTTTAACGTTTACGTTTAAGATGTGCTAAACATCTTGGAAACAATTATTGGTGATTAGTTCAATCTGCTGGATCCTGAAAGATGCAGATGGTACAGCAAGTAATGACAGTAATTACAGTTCAGATACTTTACATCCACTTGCAGTGTATGCACTTTAAAAACTTTTATGAATAAGCAAGATTAAAAGTGGCTGTACAAAAATAAAAATCCTCTGCCCTGTATCCTGTTTTACTGAGAAGCTTCTTGAATATCTTTAGAAATTATACAGTATGTTAAATAAAATCCACTGTGTCTCTGATGTACAGAAGCTACACATATAAAGAGAATGGACTGTACAATATGGTCTTATTTTTACAAAGAGTTTGTAAGTAACTACTATAAATGCAACATTTCCACATGGAATCAATCATTTATTTATTGTGATTTATAACAACATAAAATGGCCCCCATCTGCTACTCTGGGTGCCGTTATGTAAAGGAATATTGCAATAAAATGGGACTTAAGTAGTGCACTGGCCTGTTGTGAACCCGCTGCACAGGAGTCAGTTTCATCCCCAAAGAGTTTTCCATTCAGAAATGACAGATTAAAAGTCAATTGCAAAGTAGTATTGGACAAAAACAGACTCAGTGGTGCAAAATTAGGGGCTGATTTCAGTGCCAACTGAAGCTAATGGAACGGCTTACGTGATCAACCCACTCAAGTGGAGCTCAATCAGTTGCATCATAAGGTAAGGCAGTTTTACGTCCTACGCACCGTGTTAGGATGAGCTAGATCATGGTGACAAGCAGGGCAGGTGTGTTGAAGAATACACCTTTCAGAGGGAAGCAGAAAATAACAAACACAACAGGCAACTCTCGTGATAGGTACTACCCAAAGCCAGCGGAACCAACTCAAAAAAAGGAAAGCATCTCAAACGAATCCCACTCAGTGTCCAGGACTACCTTAGGTTCAAATATGGGAGAATTTTCTCCCCACCACACAACAGATGAATTCCAAACTGGTGCAGTTTATAGAACTTTGACACTTATACACATTTTGTGACTAATCAACATTGTACACCATTATCACACTGATAAATATAGTCTTGAATGCCTTCAGACTTCAAAATATGTGGCTCAAATTGAAGTCATACTCAGTGATTCAAGTTCAGTATTTGTGTGCATAAACTATCAATCCTAATTTGTTCAAATTAGATGTAAAATCTGATTTTTCACTGAGTTTTTGTGTTGTGTCCAATTTTACACAGGGATTAACGGAGGTAAAAAGAAGTCGAGTGATTTGTCTGAGGCCACAGAGGGGTTCAGAATTCATTGTGAATGTTCTTCTTGGAAGTTGCCATTGCATTTTCTCAATAATATTTATTGTGTTGTATTCATACTCTTCCCTACCACTTTATAGAAACTTAATGGAACAACTGATTAACTCTATGTGCATTTCATATCATTTATATTTTTCTAATCATGTAAGCTTCAGATACATTCCATATTCCAATGTAGCCTACACTGTGGCGAAAAGCTGACATTTCACTGTTAGGATTTTTCTTCATGTTAACAAAAACAAATGCTAATTCTTTATGTCCAAAAGACTGCAATTCATACTGATAAAAATCATTTCATTAAGATATGATCTATCTTCAGTAATATCAAAACATTTTTTAAGTACATCAGAAGCAGGAAGCCTGCTAAACAACCAGTGGGGACACTGGATGATCGAGATGCTAAAGGAGCACTCAAGGACGATAAGTCCATTGCAGAGAAACTAAATGAATTCTTTGCATCGGTCATCACAGCTGAGGATGAGGATGTGAGGGAGATTCCCAAACCTGAGCAATTCTTTTTAGGTGACAAATCTGAGGAACTTTCCCAGATTGAGGTGTCATTGGAGGAGGTTTTGGAACAAATTGATAAACTAAACAGTAACAAGTCACCAGGACCACGTGGTATTCACCCAAGAGTTCTGAAGGAACTCAAATGTGAAATTGCAAAACTATTAACTGTGGTATGTAAAATATGATTTAAATCAGTTTCTGTACCAAATGACTGGAAGATAGCTAATGTGACACCAATTTTTTAAAAAGGGCTCCAGAGGTGATCCTGGCAATTACAGGCCGGTAAACCTGACTTCAGTACCGGGCAAACTGGTTGAAACAATAGTAAAGAACAAAATGGTCAGACACATAGATGAACATAATTTGTTGGAGAAGAGTCAACAAGGTATTTGTAAATGGAAATCATACCTCACCAATCTACTAGAATTCTTTAAGGGGGTGAACAAGCATGTGGACAAGGGGAATCCAATGGATACAGTGTACTTAGATTTTCAGAAAGCCTTTGACAAGGTCCCTCGCCAAAGGCTCTTAAACAAAGTAATCTGTCATAGGATAAGAAGGAAGGTCCTCTCATGGATTGGTAAATGTTTAAAAGATAGGAAACAAAGGATAGGAATAAATGGTCAGTTTTCAGAATGGAGAGAGGTAAATAGTGGTATCTCCAAGGGGTCTGTACTGGGTCCAGTCCTATTCAACATATTCATAAATGATCTGTAAAAAAGGGGTAAACAGTGAGGTGGCAAAATTTTCAGATGATACAAAACTACTCAAGATAGTTAAGTCCCAGGCAGACTGCAAAAAGCTACAAAAGGATCTTTCAAAACCAGGTAACTGGGCAACAAAATGACAGATGAAATTCAAAGTTAATAAAGGCAAAGAAATGCACATTAGAAAACATAATTCCAATTATGCATATAAAATGTTGGGGTCTAAATTAGCTGCTACCAGTCAAGAAAGAGATCTTGGCATCATTGTGGATAGTTCTCTGAAAACATCCATTTAATGTGCAGTGGCAGTCAAAAAAGTGAACAGAATATTGGGCATCATTAAGAAAGGGATAGATAATAAGACAGAAAATATCATATTGCCTCTATATAAATCCCCGGTACACCCACATCTTGAATACTGCATGCAGATGTGGTTACTCCATCTTAAAAAAAAAAGATATATTGGAATAGAAAAAGGTTCAGAAAAGGGCAACAAAAATGATTAGGGATGTGGAATGGCTGCCATAGGAGGAGATATTAATAATACCAGGACTTTTAAGCTTGGAAAAGAGACGGCAAAGGGGGGATATGATTGAGTGATTGAGGTCTATAAAATCATGACTGGTGTGGAGAAAGTAAATAAGGAAGTATTATTTACTCCTTCTCATAATACATGAACTTAGGGTCACCAAATGAATTTAATAGGCAGCCGGTTTAAAACAAACAAAAGGAAGTATTTCTTCACACAACGGACAGTCAACCTGTGGAACTCCTTGCCAGAGGATTTTGTGAAGGCCAAGACTATTAAAAAAAACTAGAAAAATTCATGGAGGATAGGTCCATCAGTGGCTATGAGCCAGGATGGGTAGCAATAGTGTCCCTAGTCTCTGTTTGCCAGAAGCTGGGAATGAGCGACAGGGAATGGAGCACTTAATGATTACCTGTTCTGTTCATTCCCTGTGGGGCACCTGACATTGGCCGCTGTCGGCAGACAGGATACTGGGTTAGATGGAGCTCTTGTCTGACCCAGTATGGCCATTTTATGTTCTTATATAAAAATAGATGGTTACTTCATATAGTCTTGTAGACAATAGGCTCTGATAACTTTGTCTTTTCTGTGGGAAATGAAACAAAATTGTATAACTTTGTATAAAACTCTGTCAGACTTTGAACTCAAAGGGCCATATATTCCAAAATGGCGGTCTTGGGACACACTCTGCAGGAGCAGGTGAACAAAATATGGAAGGCAGCATCAGAGACCCAGGCCCGAGGGTAACTCGAACATGTACTTATTAGCAAAGGTCACCATACACAGTCAGAACACAGCATGCCCTAGACATAAAAACTCCTTACCCCAATATCCTCTCTACCAGGAGCTTCAGGGAGGGTGGGCAAGGAGTTGGAAAAGCCCACCAGAAACTCACCTATTTCATGGGAATTCCCAGCTAATGAGATGTAGCCAGTTTCTCTACTCCCTTTGTACCACTTGAGCAGCAGAATGAAAATAAAGTACGTCAAAGAATCTGCCCCTTTGTGTCCACACGTGACATTTGAGGGCTTTAATGTGTATCTGAGATTGCGGGTGGAATAGGAAAATAAATATGCAGCTTGCTAGCTGGATGCCCCTGGTTATTACCTGAATAATCTCAGCCATTTTTGTGGTCTCATTTGGGTACTTGGAAATTGGACTTCCATTTGATTTTACAAGAAATTTGCTTTTTGTTATTTCTTTCTATTTTAAACAAGTCTGGTCCACTGTGAAAATAATTCTGCCTGGTACATGTAATTCCACATATATTTCAAAAATAATTTCCCTAGTGCCATGTGCAATAAGCATCATCATTACAGATTCTGCTTAGCCAGTATCTTTAGCTTGAGCAGACACTGCGTCATGGGGATGGGATATTGCATGTTTCTCATTACAAAAAAAGTGACTGTGAAGAATTAAATGCAAAACCTGGGAAATCATTTGCTATTGTGCGATAAGTTACAATGTTTAAAAGTTGGAATTTGTAACCACAGCTTTTTTTTATGTTGATGCAGCATAGACATCTTCAAAGAGACAGCTACTAAGGGTGGTGTGGCATATACAAGAACGACAAATAAGGAATAGATATTATTTCTCTATTGACTTCTGTCAGGCAGAATGTACAACCAAACTATTATGTTGGGCCATCATAATGAAGAATTCTTATTTTTTGTTTGTTTGGTTGGTTTGTTTGTTTTATTTGTTTTAAAGAGGCTTATAGAATTTGAGTTGAAAAAAGGTGCAGGAAAAACTGGAAAATTCGTATGCACATAAGCAAAATGTTGACTTCAGATTGTAGAACTCTGAAGGTATATATATATACATATATATATATATATATACACATTCCTGGACGGTGGCCTGGGAACAGAGCATTGCATTGCCATATGTGCAACCTTAGAGTGGTCTCCAGTTTCCTGTTCTCTGAGGCAGTAGAGATGAAATGCGTTTTGGATATAACATCCTCACTGGAATTATTGTCTGAGCTACCTTCTATTACATGTGTGAATCTTGACTGCTTCTCCATGTCACAAAGCTCCTTCTGTGCAGTGGAATGGTGTCATTCTAATGAACAAGAGAGACAGGGGAATAAACATCTCCTGCTGTGCAGTGTAGAACCGTGCTCTGCAGGAACATCATGCACAGCAGTGCAGAGAGGGAATTAGGTTCGTGACAGGAGTAGGCAAGATGAAGGGCTGATCAATTCATCACTTCCCTTTGGAGGTGGTATACCGCAACATTAGAGCTACTTGGGAAGTACAACAGACATCATTAAGCCAAACAACTGGCAAAGGGATCAACAGTTCTGTGCTAACAGTTGACAGATGTTGTCTTTTTAAAAACTGTATTATTATCATTACTTATCTATACAAAATGGAAGTTATAATACTGTAGATAGCAATAGACCTTATGATACCAAACCATACATTCATTATATAATCACGCCATAGAGCTTTAACTTTGTTGCTACATCAGCATGACTAACATGAAGAAGTAATTTTCAGCAATTTGTTGTTGCAGCAGGACTTTCCAGAGTGAGTGATGATGTTAATTTTCTCAGGTGCACCATGGACAGTGAGGTAAATGACACACTGATAAGAATGTTAGGCTTAACTATGGATCAGAAACATGAGAAAGTGAAGATGCTATTTGACATATTTTATTGGGACAATCAAGCAATCCACATGAAATACAAAAAGGGAAACAAGGATTCAAATTTCAGTGTAGCACATTGCAGCATAAACTAAGCAGAAACCAAAAGCAGCTCAGACAAAAAAAACTGGGTATAAATGGCAAGGGTTGGGAAACATAAAACAGATGTAGTGAGACATCCCGTCCCATCCAACCCCACCCAAGAAGCTGTAAAAACCATATGTATCTCTCTCTGCTTCTTGCCTCCTGAACAATATGCTACTAAGCTCAACCTGTACTCTAAACCAAACAATAATTAAAATACACCTTCTAGGGAATACCCTTCTACTAACCTCTCCAACTGAGGATTGTATACACTCAGGCAGAGAACAAACAACCCTAAGATGAAGTAACCCCCCTACACCACCTCAGTTAGGACCAACACAATCTCTTATATAAGTGGACCCAACTGCTCCTTTAGCTCTTTTAGATTCTAGGGCACTACTCTGATATAAAACTCTAAAATTAACAAAACAGGTTGAGTTTGTGATTTCTAACTTCAGTTGCTTTTTAGATAGAAACATAATATTTCCACTGAAACATGTGGTAAAGCATTTTGTCCACAACCAAATAACTTATAAATGGATTATATTTTTGCTTAAATAAAAGAAATACTTTGGCGCTTAGACCACGTTTGGGAAATAGTTCAAAATAAATATTTTTGAGGAAGTTTGTGACTATCTGAAAAGGCAAGGTGAAAACCAGCCTTCACCCTTAAGTGCAGTATTTCCTCCTAGCTGATACCATAATAAATATTTTCCCCAAATATTTCATCTTTTACAAGACATTTATGAAACATTGAACCCTGTTTCTGAGATTGAACCCTCCCATGACAAACCAAATAGAAATAGACAAAACACATTTTCATTTTGCAGGACTTCAGGTTACCTTCAAATAAAGGAGAAGGAACTTAAAAGTGATATTTCAGCATTCACCAAGGCTTGATAAAAATTATTCAATAATTTATGTGGGCATTTTATTCAGTAAATTTCTGCCTAATTCCTCTCTTCCTTTCTTAGTTTATCTGTTTCTTATATTAATATGTAAGTGTCTCTTGGGTTCAAAATTTTCTTGGAGGATTCAATCAAAGATATTGTCTTTTTACGCTGTCATAGATTCAGTCACTCAAGCATGTAGCTGGTTAACTAGTTTTCTAATAAAGCTGGAGTGTTGTTCTTTTTCATTCAAACATTCAAAAAGGTTATGTAAATTGTCTTAAAAGATATACAGACTTCTACTGCAAGCTTTCATAATCACCCAGTTTGATTTTCTTTCACCTGTTTCAACAGCACAGTACAGTCCAACTTCTGGCCTTCTTTACAAACACCAAAATGATATAAAAAGTACATGTAGAATAAGTCTTAACACCTTAACATAATGCTCCTGCTCTGAATGTTGCCTGTCAATTGTCAATTCAGAGGCTCAGTTGATTTGAACACTAGAAGCAGAATAAATTTCCCACCGGCTTGGTGAAATTTTCGGAGTGTTTTAGGCTCAATCTTCACTGTGAGCCTAAGGGAATGCATTCAGGCTCGCAAAGAAGAGTGCCATACCGGTATCTAAATCTTAAAAGTTCTGAGGGGATTGTTTATCAGTGTTTGTAACACTGGTGAAAAGGTTCACTGCAGCTGTAATTAAAAAAGCCTCAGGAGGCTTTGTATTGTAAGACTAGTAAAGCTTCTGGTGTGACATTTGTAAGGTATCTGCTTCATGATGCTGGTTGTATTTGGCTTTAGTTTAATATTTAAACTGCATCTACTACTATTAATCTATACTTCATAGCTTTAATGAGTAGACAATCCTCATATTTAATCCATATATAATCCTAGAATTAAACTTTGGCAAAATGGGTGTAAATGTTTTGCTATAAAATATGAGGGATTTTTTGCCAATTCATGTATTATAATTTTTAAATCCCTTTCTCCCCAATTTTCCATTTTTTGAGAAATTTCAAGTTACTGAAAATTAATCAAAGTAAAGCTGCAAAACTTAATCCTTTTTCACTTCAATCACTTCTCTTGAGGAGCTAGCCAACAACCTGATAGGGATCACTGTTAAGAATTTTTTCCTGTTATTGAGCTTAGCTTTTCCCTGTTTATGTTTCAGCCCATTACTCTAAATAATATCCCCCTTATACTTTACTATTATAAATACATCCACCCTTCAAATATTTGTAGGTAGTTATATACCCACCTTAGATTCTGATCCTGCAAACATGTATGAATGTATGTGACATTACCCACAAGAAGAACAGGAATACTTGTGGCACCTTAGAGACTAAAAATGTTATTTCAGCATAAGCTTTCATGGGCTACAGTCCACTTCATTGGATGCATAGAATGGAACATATAGTAAGAAAATATTTATCCATACAGAGAAAGTATATGCCTAATTGGCATTATCTTGTTCTATTGCTCTTCTTGTCTGAATTCCATCTAGTTTCTCAACACTTCTCCAGTACTGAAGTGTCCAGAACTGTGTTCAAGTTTCTACCATCGCTGTGGCATCACCATGGTAGCACTGAGATGGAACTATCCTCTCCTTGGGTCCTGTAACAAAATGACTTTTGCCTTTGTATAGTTATTGTTTTAATATATGCTAAATAATGCAGGAGTTTTGGACAAATCCCTTCAAATCCAATTCAGCTGTTTCGATTTACTCTAAACAAATCTGAATCTCACATTTAAATGTCAGCTGGAAAAACAAACCAATCCTATGCCATTTACAACCAAATTCTAAGGATTTTAAGATTTTGAGTAAACAACTAACATTTTTTTAAACATCAAACTATATATCCCACTTCATGGGGACTATATCCCTCTGCAGCTGTTCTGTTTCTTGTTTTGCATTATTACTCAATTAAAAACTTTAATAGGAAGTACTTCAATAAATATTAATCCTTTTAAATACTGCATTCCGATGCATTTTGGGGCAATTTGCTGTGGTTTCATGCACAATTTATGATTTAAATTGGCAGAATTTAATCAAAAAGGCTTAATGAAGCAAAAATTTGTAAAGCACAGAGAGTTCCTATTCATCATAATACATTCACTAATTGTCTTAACTTTAATTAAGCATCTTCCAAAAAAAATTAGTAAGCTTCCTTCATTCCCCAAAATATGGACCTGATCAAAAAGAGAGGTTTTCATTAGTTAAATTAATATTCTAGTTAAGAAAGAGTACCTACATTTTTAAGAACAGGTAATTTACATGTCGATTATCAATAGAGTTGGGTAACTAATCCAAAATAAATAATTATTAATCCATGAATTTTCTACTCATGAACTGTCTGACCAGCAACTTCTAAGTTTTTCAAATTTATTCACTGAAATTATTCTCTGAATAATTTGGGCAAATAATTGTTTTTCTGTAGATTGCTTGCAAGAAAATGTGAACCCCAAATTTATCCACAGAAAAATGTAATTTCTGAGGGTAAGAAGGAACCTGAATGCAAGAACTTTGTTTATCCAATCTGGACACAGAAACAGCGTCATGTGATCTATATGTCCAATGAAAACTAATCGACTAGGGTCAGCTTGTGAAGTCTTTACTCCCACTTGGTGAGCACTTAACTAACACACAAGTAGTCCCACTGAAATTCATTAAGTCTCTGCCCTAATATGGAAGGATATCCTATATTAGACAGGATTAAAAAAATATTTTAAAGGGATATAAACCCTCAAGTTTCAGCATATAAACCTCTAGATGACAGAGTTAAAACAAATCTTCCTCCATAGGCAGCTTATCCCACATTTGTTCATTACAGAGTTTCTTGGACCTTCTTCTGAATTATCTTTTACTGGTTTCTGTTGGAGGCAGAATGCTGGATTAGATGGATTTTTAGACTGATCTAGTACATGATTTCTATATTCCTAGATGTTTGTCTAGGTCTCCTAGCCAATAACTCCTGTATTCTCATGATTGCCCCGAATGCAGTCCTGCCTTCCTCTCCCTTTATCCCTATATGGAGCAAAATCATTTTGTACAGGTCTCTTTGGTACTGGCTATTATCAATGTTTATGTATCCTGTCCTTTCTTAAATAGTCCCTTATTACGTTTTAAATAAAGTGTGCTCCAGCCCACACGCAATTTCCAATACTTTAAAACTTTATTGAAAGCACAAAATCTGATTTCTCATCCTCATCAGTCACTGAAAATACAGATTTGAGTTCATTGAGTCTGTAAGACAAATTCATATTTTATTTGAGGATGAGGCTGGGTTAGTATGGAAGTAGAGAAAAGGCATAGAGATTTGTCCTCTGGGTTCAAATCCCAAACCCAGCATGATATTTATGATATAACACTTGCCTAACGGAGCCCACACTTCAGAGGTGAAGTGAGGGAGGCAAGAGAGAAAGAGAATTGCCCTAGAAAATGACTGGTATTCTCTCTTATATTGTATTCCACTGTTGGGCTCACAGGTCACAACTCTCCTTGGTTTTCCATTTCACCATACAGGCAGTTCCTGCTGGATGAATTTAAGAGCTTTAGTTCTTTGGATGTGATAAGAACTTTCTCAGGATGTCATGACATTGTGCAGTGGGAATATCACTTGTTTTAAACCCCTCAAATCTGAATGGGCAATACTTGCATTGCATTCTGCAGACACAAAGTTGAGTCCTGAGTATCTAAAATTTTGGGAGTAATCAGGTCTCGGATGTTTGTCTGAAATCACTGTGGCTGTAACTACAACAGAGCCACAAGGCTCATCTGGAAAGTGAAACCAGCCAATCTGGTGCTTGCTTGTTCAGTGAGTGTGACCAACTAACTCCTTATTTTATCAGAGCATTTTCTTTTAACTAATATTGAAATATAGTTGTCACCAATAAATTTGATAACAATTTGAGTTATAAAATGCTGTGAAAAGGACCCTGCCATTGGCTTATTAATGTCAACTTAACCACATATGACAAAATGAAGCAAAAAAATCTTATTGTAAACACCTATATGAATGACTAAGTTTGATCATGAGAATTGGAAAGACTTTTTGCACAGCTGTAATTGCAGCCAAAATTTATAAACAGGAATTAAGTATATGAAAATATTGATGTTGCTTGATGTATATTGATTTGAAAACTATACTTCACAAGCAGACTTTGTAAGAGAATTTTCTTCTTCAGAGAGGATCTTCCACACCAGATAATATCTTACATATTAAATAGCACTTTCCATCTAGGAACCTTTGTGTTTTGCAAACATAAATTAGTTTGACTACGCAATACCCTTGTGAAGCATTATTATCCTCAGGTTACCGGTGAGGCAACTGAGACTGATGTCAGTGATGTAGCCACAGTCTCCTAACTCCTAGTCCTGTGTCTAAACAGCCTCTGGCACCTCCTCTCCCTCACATGAAAGCAAGGTATAGGATTTCAGAAAGATTGTAGGAGTTTGAAGTACTGAATCACTGAATTTCTTAATTTGAAGGGAAAAATGCTATTAATGTCAACAATGGGGCTTTTCATTACTAACACCTAATTGGAACAGTTCTCTAGAGCCTTCCTTTAAAGACAATTCAGGTCAGGTCTGCATTTCACAAAGTAGTTAATATTTTTCCCCCTCTAGATCACACATATGCACAAACTCTATAAATTCCTACATATTACTTGACTAGGCTAAGCGGCCCTTTTCATTGGTACAGTTTAATTTAATGATAATGTGTCCAATACTTAATGTCATAAGGAAGTTTAACAGCATTACTGGCCATATCCTTAAAAGATCATAAACAAAGGCTTGTTAAATTCAGATCTTATATGAGGTAGTCAGATTATGTTGCTTTAGAGTTGGTGTAATGGGTTTTCTTTTCATTTATGGATATGCTTATAGTTTTATGGCCTGAAAATGCATTTAATTCTGTTCTCTTTTTTAGGGTGGTATAAAAGAGCTGGAGGTGTAGGCACGGGCAACGTTTTATGTATAAAACTAAACAGAAGCTTGGGCTTTATCCTGGTTTTAATGAGTTGGTGGAAAAATAATTTTATTTGATGCACTTTGGGGAATTTTGCCTTAACTTAAAAGAATTTTTCATTGGTTAAAATTGATTTTTTTAGCTTGGGAAAGCAAAAATGTTTATATTACGGTGGAGGAAGGAACTGAAGGTCAAGGGGTAAACTGTTTGATGCAGCACATCTTATGAAGCCAAATTTAGCTGCATGTTTTGTGGCACGAAAGCAAACAATAGGGAAAATGCAGAGGTAGGTCAGAGCCCAGTGGTGGAAGGAAACTCTTTTTCTTTTGTTTAATGTCGTTCTGTTTGCCTACACAACTTCTAAGAGTGATTTTCTTCATTTTAAAGATAGAGTAGGTGACTGTGGGAGGCTGTGATGGAGAATGTAAGCTTTTATTGCTTTAAGTGTAAAAGACTTGGGGGCAGAAGCAGCATCAGCAATGGGTGGGATCCTCACTCCCGCTCCAGCATTCCAGCATATTTATGCTCGGTAAAGGGGCTGTAGCCGTGTAAAGACGGATGATGTGGGAGGCAGCTATAAGACTGCCCTTTGAGGACCCCCTTGTAAATCCTAGCATAAAGGCATGTGTCAGTGTGTGAAGAGTATGTCGGGGTAGGACCGCAGCAGGTAACAATGTGGAGATTCTGGAATGTGCTGCAGGCCATAGAGGGTAACTGGGTAGACACTTCCATAAATGGACAGGACTCTAGGGCAGTCTAAATTAGAAGAGGTGACCTTTACAGTGCCTAGATTTTTGCAGGATCAAGAGCGTGCAAAGGTGGTTTATAGGTATAAAAGTCAACACTTTGGTTGAGGCCCATGCATAGATGTAATTCATTGTTCCTTCTGAGAACAAGATTAGAGGGTGTAACAGTTCCAGTTGTTAGTATTCTAACTTGTCAAAAACAAAGCATGGTCCAATGGGTGATTTTATAGTGTTGTTACATTAGTTCTTCCATAGAAAGATAAGTTTGCTGAAAAAGTCCTAATCCTGTTTACTATTTGTTTGTTTCCCCTGGCTATAATACATATAAATGTTTTCCTGTCATTTTTAAGTGATTAATGGGTGCTGATTATGCCTCCTCTAATTGCTCCAGAGATCCCCATTATAGTTATAAATTGCTGTATGCAAGCACCCTTTGGGTGACCTACACCATTGTTACTTCACCAAACAGCTATGTGTGGCAGTGAGCAGCCATGCTTCTTTGTATTTTTGTACTCAAAAATTCCAAAATGTTGATCTCGGTGTCTATAGACATAGCCAGACGCAACTCAAGCTTGCAAGGTGCTGAGCAGGTGAACTCCAATCCAGCAAAGCACAGAAGCATATGCTTAACTTTCCAGCATGTTAGTAACCCTACAAAAGTCAATACGTACATTTTAATGCCATAATGCCTTGTTCTACAGTATCAGGGACTGGTCACTTTTTGAGAAAAGCTGCCAAAATATACTGAGCACTAGTCTGTCCCAGTGTGGAAAATCCCCAAGATTAGGATACAATGAGAATAAAATGAAGAAATAATGATACACACACCACCCAACCACCATCAGCTGTGAACTCTGTTGCCCTACCAATTGTAATGGGGGAAAGAAAATAATTGGCATCATCAGTCTTCTTCTTTCACATGCCATTAAAAACAGTAACGTTAGCTGTTCAAGTCGAGGTTGGCAATCCATTTAATTGTTTCAGGTAAGGCAGAGATAGCAGAGATACCACCAGGATTTGATCTTGTGGGATATTAGTTGATGAGGTGTTCCAGAGCTTGAAGTCCATTTACGCAGTCACAAATAGGATTGTGTCACAGTCCCCATTTACAGAGAAGGTAGGTAAATCAGTGTAGGAAGGATGCTCATGTTAAATTACTACTAAATCTTGTAGTCTTTAGTTAGGCAGATCTTATATTGGGGTTGCCTGAGTAAGGATTTGAGGATTTGGCCTCAGATATTTTAAAAGGGCTATGTGGCAATACTTCTTTCTACAGATAGCAATACAGTGGGGTCTCTAGAGTTGAAATCTAACGTGCTACCTGGAAGCATTTGTTATTTATGCATTTAAATTAATTTTGGGGAGAGAAACCACCTTAACTTTTTTATGCTTTAATTGAAGTTTTCGTTTCAAAACCCTAGGCAGGTGTTGGGGGACAGTGGGAGGATTAGAGTAGCATCTGATTTGTCCATAGATTCAAGGATTTTAATGATATAGTCTGACTCCCTGCCTAACACAGGCCAGAGAATTTCACCCAGTGATTCCTGCATCAAGCCCATAACTTCTAGTTAGCACATATATTTAAGAAAGATATTTGGTCTTGATTTTAAAACTCCAAGTGTCAGAGAATCTACCATATCCCTAGATGGTTAATTACGTTCACTGTTAAAATGTTATTTCTAGTTTGAATTTCTCTAGCTTCAGCTTCCAGCTGCTGGATCTTGTTATGCCTTTGTCTGCTGGATTAAAGAACCCTCTAGTACCAGAAATTTCCCCCCCTGCACAGGTATTTGTAGTCCATGATCATGTCACCTCTTATCCTTCTCTTGAATAAAGCAAATAGATTGAATTTCTTTAGCCTCTCACAGACAGGTGTCCAGATTTCAAATAAGTCATGCAGTTCTTTTATAAACCCATTTTAAATTGTTAAAATCTTTTTTAAAGTATGGACATAATATTCCAACAGTGGTCTCACTAATGTCGTACACAGTTATGCTGCAAGAGGAGATTTTCTGCATTGCTATCTCTGTAGAGAGGTCTATGCTTTTCTGTTTCCATCACTGGTCATTCTCATCTCCTCTAGACTGCTTGTGATTTTCTCATTAAGGGCTGGGCAGTTTCTCAGTTACTATGGCTCATCTCTCTTTAAACTGGGTTTATTTTAGCTGTGGGGACCCATTTCATTTGTTTTCTACAATCAGCTGTGCTGTCGATCACCCAAAATTGACATCAATATACCAAAAGTCAGTGTATCCAGAGATATAACCTAACCACAAGTTCCCATTCAGATATTTTGTATGGGTCCTGGGGCAAAGCAGTCATACACTCTTATTCCATTATAATTCTGTACAAGGTGAACTACTAATAGAGAAAACACAGCCTAAGAAATAGCAGACAACAATATCAAACAATTACAATGTTAATTCACTATATATCAGCAAACCTTCTTAAACAGTGATCTAAACTTTTCTAAGTTAAAACATATAACGAAAAGATTTTGTCCTGTTTTAATAACACTTTTACTAATAACATTGTGCAGATTGACAGCAAACTTTGTCAAATGATGTCATAAAATAAATCCCATTGTTACTTTTGAAATCTGAAATACATCCAAATGTATAGTCTTTAAATCCCTTTCATTATTGAGAAACAGCATCAGATCAAGTTAAGGGCCCAGAGAGCTTAAAATGAAAACACAGAGACAGCTGAGAAGTATGATCTATTGCCATATCCTTCTACAGATCTCTGTAGCTTCAAGCAGGAGCCTGTCATAAGGAGTTTTATCAAAGACATTGTGAAAGTCAAATAAATTAAGGCATTTAATTAAACAGTCTCTCTCTCTCTGCTACACACATATATTCATTCTGGTTATCTCCTGCTAGATTATAATAACTAAACATGTGCTGTGCTGCAACATCCCGACCTTCAATGTATTATTCTTCATTCCCCAAATTAGAAATATCACCAGATAAGCCTAACCTTTGTCCTGAATTAATTCCTTTCTGGAGATGTGTATATTATATCAGTACCTGTTATTGGTTTTTTTCCCAGTGGTTTGTAAATTTTCTATATATTTGCTTAGCATATACCCAAAAATAGATTGCAAGCTCTACAGGGTATCAGGCCTCGTTTTACAGTTGTGCAGCACATAAAACATTGTAGAAGCCATAAGAAACAATAATATATAATACAATGAAATAAAACTTAATGGTGATTTTCAATTTGTTATAAGAAAGCAGTACAAATGGAAACTTACTGTTAAATCATTTCATGGAATAAAAATATTAATGAAGGGCCACGTTTTCTAGCTCCTACTGGGGGCTCTAAAGGTCTGATAGTCAGCATAGTGCAGACTGTTGTTCTTCCTCAGGTAGTTCATATGTAATTGCAGAGTGGAGGTGTAATAGTTGATCATACAAATTTACCCAAATTGTGAGGCTGCTGCGGGGTGCTCTACTCACTACTGGAGCAGCCCCTTTTGGCCGTGGCTATGGCTGCTCACTGCCTGTTTCTCAGTCTCACTCTCCCAGGACTCAACTTCTCCCATTTCATGCCTTGGCCCTCAGCCAGGTCACCCTAGTTGTCCCCTTACAAAGGGATGGGATGGGGTGAGTGAATCAAAGTCTCTCAGGACCCATTGTCCTAGACAGTCTTTCCTTTCACCGTCTCTTAACAGTGCCACTTCCCCAGTGGCTGGGGTGTCCTTTCCCGAAAAAGACAGTTATTACCATCTAAGAGACTGTTATTACCAATTAAGAGACTGTCAAACGACGTTTGTTTATTTGTTTTTCCTTCTGAAGACTCTCTATGGCTAAAGACAAAGTCCTGATAGTCAAAAAAGAGATCTTGGAGTCATCATGCTCTGATAGCATCCACTCAATGTGCAGTGTCAATCACAAAAGCTAACAGAATGTTAGGACGCATTAGGATAAGGAGACAGAAAATATCATAATGTCATTATATAAAACCATGGAACGCCCACATCTTGAATACAACATGCATCCATCTCAAAAAAGATATATTAGAATTGGAAAAAGTACAGGGAAGGGCAACAAACATGATTAGGGGTTATGGAACAGCTTCCATATGAGGAGAGATAAAAAAGACTGGGATTCTTCAGTTTAGAAAAGAGACAAAAGGGGATATGACAAAGGTCTATAAAATCATGACTGGTGTGGAGAAAGTGAATTAGGAAATGTTATTTACTCCTTCACATAACACAATGAAATTAATAGACAGCAGGTTTAAAGCAAACAGAAGGAAATACTTCTTCACACAATACACAGTCAACATGTAGAACTTGTTGCCAGGGAAAGTTGTGAAGGCCAAGGCTATAACAGGGTGTGACGTTGCACTCCATATGATTTTATGAAAATATGCTAATGAATGTGTACATAATGTAACTGGAATATGCTTCATGCAAAAGGTCTCTTGTAAGGTATCATTACAAAGCTTATAATCTACTGAGCTTGATCATCCTATTTGTATAAATGTATCATTCTTGTATCTGAAACTAGAAATATGAAATAAAACTCTGAGGTCCTAATGTAATTATGCATAGCGTGGGCCAATAATGGTGGTTTAGAATCTTGATGGCTCCCATCCACTAGGACAATTGGTTGTAAATGGTTCTGTTTACTTTCAACCCTTCCTGTGGGTCAGGCCAGGAAGAATGAAGGCTCGGGGTCTCACAGGACATGTGACCATGTCACCTGGTATCCATCTTAAACCTGGTGCTTTTCCATTTAGAAGGAGGGGTGGGGACCCAGAGAGACAAAAGATTTCCACCTTGTGCCAAAGCTATATAAGGAGGTGGAACAGAACAAAGGAGGCTGCAGTCATGAGAAATCCCCTAGCTACCACCTGAGCTTGAACAAGGACTGTACCAGGGGAAAGGATTGGGCCCAGACTACAAAGGAGTCCAGTCTGTGAAAGAAGCTTATTAGAACATCTGTACCGGTGAGATTTCATCTGTAATCAGTTTCTTAATGTATTAAGCTTAGACTTGTGCGTTTTGTTTCATTTTGCTTGGTAACTTACTTTGTTCTGTCTGTTATTACTTGGAACCACTTAAATCCTACTTTTTATACTTAATAAAAATCACTTTTTGCTTATTAATTAACCTAGAGTAAGGAAGTAATATCTGGGGGAGCAAACAGCTGTGCATATCTCTCTATCAGTGTTATAAAGGGCAGACAATTTATGAGTTTACCCTGTATAAGCTTTATACTGTACAGAGTAAAATGGATTTATGTGGGGATCCCATTGGGAGTTGGGTGTCTGGGTGCTAGAGACAGGAGGACTTCTTAAGATGTTTTCAGTTAAGTCTGCAGCTTTGGGGTGTGCGGTTTAGACCCTGGGTCTGTGTTGGACAGATATAAGGGTGGCATGTCTGGCTCAACAAGGCAGGGTTCTGGAGGCCCAAACTGGCAGAGAAAACGGGCTCAGGGGTAGTCTCAGCACATCAGGTGACAGTCCCAAGGGGGTCTCTGTGACTGAATCCATCACACAGGGTTTAAAAAAAGAATTGGATAAATTCATGTAGGATAGGTCCATCAATGGCTCTTAGCCAAGATGAACAGGGATGTAACCCCATGCTCTCCGTGTCCATAAGCTTCTGACTGCCAGATGCTAGGACTGGATGACCGTGAATGGACCATTCGATAAATGCCCTGTTCTATCATTCCCTCTGAAGCATCTGGCACCAGCCACTGTTGGAAGACAGGATACTAGGCTAGATAAACCATTGGTCTCACCAAGTATGGCCATTCTTATGTTCTTCTGAACAAGGGCTGTTGTTAAAATGAAAAACGTACTTAGTATTTTACATTGCAAATGTCTTAACTATTTTCTTTCTTTTTTGATTCTTTAAAAAAAAATTATTAATGTGTTTTCCATGGTACCAAGTAGGCTGAGGTCTTTGTGTACCCAAATCCCAAACCCTGTTTAATGCTGCTTAATGTTGGACAGTAACTGGGTTATATATTCCACCTAAATTAATATAATAATTGTTCCACACTGGCTTCTGCAATAGCACACTTGATACTAAACAAATGCTAATTAAGGTATTTTCTGGATATCTGTTTGATCTCATAAGGATTGTGGAACATTGTCTACAAAACTGGAATAAAACTTTTACTCAGCAAAAAAGGAGATGGTCAACATCTAACTTTTCCATGGGAAAAGACTGATTTTGGCAGAGATTTACATCAGGAAAATCCCAAAGAAGTTTTTTGTTTCAGGATAGTTCAGCCTTAATCTCTTCATCCATCCATCCATCCATCCATCCATCCATCCATCCATCCATCCATGGGAGTTATAATTCCAGGGTCCTCGTGCCTTCCATTTTCCCCTATAGGTCCTGCTTCCAGGCTGGACTACATTTTCCATGATGTATCTCCCTGTCAGTGAGCTGCCAGGTATGTCACAAGAACAGCTTCTGGCACTCTCATTTCCAGTCTTTGATAGAAACTGGCAAGAGAATTATCAAAACAGCTCAGAAACTTTCAGAAGATCTTATTTAACTATGACAGTAACGATGCAAGTAGATTTGAAGACGTTTTTTTCCTTCCCTGAATTACAAGTTCGTCTGACCTTACATATCGTCATTTCTATGTTTTCTTATTGTGTGTTTAGTGTATTCTAATCTTTAAAGTGTTTTTTTAAATAAATTTTCTTTCCAAACATACGCCCTGTTAGTATCTGAGAAGAGATGCCAAACCTGTCTGAAAATATATAAATGTTAGGTTTAGCACCCAATTTCAGTACAAATGTTCTGAGCTGAAATATTTTTTCAGTTCATGAAACACTTCTAGAAAAACAGTAAAATGAATATTGTATTCACCTGAGAATTAATTTCAGTAATTAGGACAAAATAATGCTTGTGGAATGCTTTATTAAACTTAAATTGATTGTAGACAAGCTATTGCATAAATATTTAATAAGCTGATATTTCTCCTCATTGATAGCTTTATATACATTTTGGTATCAGAGGTGAATAATACTGCTACCTGGTTTCTATGAAACCAAAGCAAACTCACCACAATACAATCTGACAGATAACACTACACTTAAAATACAGTTCAGCCATATTCTGCTGTCCTCTAAAAAATGTAGACCTTATGATTCACATGTCCTTTGTGTTTTTGATAGCGAATCTTGAAAAGAGGGTATACTGTAGGTAGGAATGGGAATTGTCAAGCTGTATAGATTGTCAAGTTGTATACTACTATCCAAACTAGTCAGACTACCATGGTTGAATGCTGCCGCCTTTCAGCTTCTGAAATAGGGGGCATGGTGGGGAAAAAGTGGGTGTGGCCAGAGCAACCTTGAACTCTGATGATCCCTGCCACTGCAACAACCTCTTATTAATAGGTAGTGTAAAATACCTCTGGGGTTGCTCTAAACTACACTAGGAACTGTGCTGATACAAAACCAATCCATGAATCATGGAGCTACAAACGGGTTCTTTGTGCTCTTACTTCTCAATCATTCCCAGTGCATATAGGCCACAACATATATGCACTATATGCATATAGGTCAGCAAATACTGGCCCAGCAAATTACTGAGATACCACTATTAGCTCCCATTCTAAGTAAAGGAGAAATACCGTGGTATTGAAAAAGGTAACTACTGATTTCTCAATGACAACCACTATGTGTGTACAATTGAGTTGAGAGATATCAATTCACAAATGTAAGACTACGTGAGCACAAGTCATGACCAATCAGGTTTTGAACTCATCCTGTCCAAGAGGTCTAGACAGTATAGTGCTGTCTTAGCAAACCATTTTATAATTGTACACTTAGCAACAGCATATCATCTGGCCCACTGCCATGCTCGTTTGAAGAGACAAATAATATTGAAAAGTCAAGTTTTGGTGAAATAATAGTCCATGAAATGGGCTATAGCCTGCCTTGGGAGGCACAAGCAGATATCCCTATGTTCAAACAAACAACACAAATATAATCACCACAGGGGAAAATAGTCAACAGATCCTTTTTATCCAAGGGCTTATCAAAGGTGCTTGTTCTAGCTACCCAGGACCTAACTACCAAGGCTGTTCCCAGACATACTCTCCCACTGTCTGGTCAGCCCACTTAAACTTGAATTTTCCCTTTTATTTTCTCCTTTTTCATTATTGAGTGTAACCTGAAGGACCCCCTTCCAGGACTGACAGCTCAGTTAGGCTGTTATTGCAGAATGATGCTGGCATAATTTCCTGTACCCATGACCACACATTAACCCAATGCCCTGGCTCACTGTGGGCTTTCACACTAAGTCAGACAACAAATTGGCTGTTCTTGAAACTACCCCCTTACCCACACTTCGCCATTAAGAAAAGATTGATGCACCTGAATTCAACCAACTTAATGTATGTAATATAAAACTGACCTTGGTAGAATTAACATATTCTGCAGCCTCCTTGTAAGCACACCCAGTAGGGAGTAGATGTTTAACTTCGGGAATTTTTACATTTTTAAGCTAAATTAGACCCACATGTAATATCTAGAGCTCAGGGATATGTCATAAATACACTGGAAATGTGAGGTGTAATGTTACATTCTTTGGAAATACTACTTCATAAGTACAGGTTTTTCAACTGAGATGAAGAAAATAAGCAATAATAATATTTAGCAGATACATATGTACACACTATCGTGCATTTATATTAGGGAAGGCATGGTTGAAGATAAGCACCTTGCACTTGGAGTGAAGGAGCTGAAGTTGGTGAATGCCCTTATTTCCTTTGGGCACTTATTCCACCCCCCACCAGCTCTATCTCTTGCAAATATGAGGTTTTTTATATTAAATATTTAGGTTATTAATTGTGTGCACAAGATTGGCTGAATAGTTAATATAGTGTGTTGTCTAAACTGTTGAATAAAGGTAGTCAAAAATTGTACATCTTTTTTAACAGAAAATAGCTTTTTGATAAAAACTGATTTTTTTGTGAACAAATGTGCATTTTTGTTGGCACACATGCTTGGCCTGTATGCAAGCTGACAAGAAAAGGAGACTTCTTCACAACAGACAATACAGCAGATGTGCAGCTGCTTGATTGAGGCTATTGACTGAAGTAGACCTTCATGTTCCTTTTGCACCTCTAATGTGCGGTGAACTGGAGAATCTGTGCGATGTAATATGATCTGGTCTGTATCTGCCCCTCTCCCGGTGTATCTCCTGTGCACTACAGCAAACAGATCCTTCTATCCCCAGTGCAGAGCTCCATGCCAGGATGCATTCCCTTCCTGCATGATCTCACATATATTCTTTCCTGCATGGTGGAACTGCTCTAGTAACCTGCAAGAGGACCCTCTAAGGCCATGCATGCGAGCAAGAGTTGTCTCTTACTTCTAATAAAGATGACTAAAATGAGTCTTTATGCTGTATGCCAGGGGTCAGCAACCTTTCAGAAGTGGTGTTCCGAGTCTTCATTTATTCACACTAATTTAAGATTTTGCGTGCCAGTAATACATTTTAACATTTTTAGAAGGTCTCTTTCTATAAGTTTTTAATATATAACTAAACTATTGTTGTATGTAAAGTAAATAAGGTTTTTAAAATGTTTAAGAAGCTTCATTTAAAATTAAATTAAACTGCAGAGCACCCCCCGGACCGGTGGCCAGGACCCGGGTAGTGTGAGTGCCACTGAAAATCAGCTCACGTGCCACCTTTGGCAAGCATGCCATAGGTTGCCTACCCCTACTGTATGCTAACCTTGCAAAGACATTCTTGCAACACCTGTACTAAATTAGACGTACAGACTGAGGCATACAGTAGTCACAAACATGCCTAAGTAGACACCAGATATGGAAAAATGTAAAGGTTAAACACTGACCATATTTGCAGAAGTATTGATGTACAAACGTCATCTACAGCTAGATCTGTATATACAGGCCTGTGAAAGGCAAATAGAAAATGAAATACACTTCATTGCCCTGGTCCTATGTAAATCTGCCAAAGGACAACCCCTCACTTAATTCATATGGCTCAAACATTGTGCAGATGAGATGAATTGTGCAGATGTTTATATAAAGGCATTTTCTTCTCAGATGCTTTCCCTGTGTCTGAGAAGAGCTACACTATAACAATCTTTCTCTCTACCTCACTGTTCATAAGGAGCCTGCTTTTAACTTCTAGGTCAGTATATATCACATCGGCTTGCCAAACATGCCAACTTTGCTATTATGAAGTATATTGTTGTCAAGTGACACACAAACAATTAGCAATTCCCCATTTTCCTCTGGCCATTTCAAGTTTCATCCTCTCTCGTGAGTGTTATATCTTATCACATCTCTTTGGTAGTCATGACTGAGCATAAGTTGAAAGGGATGTAAAAAGTGGAAATAGCTGCTCCTCTACAAAAGCAAAAACATTTTCATTGATATGATCTAGTTTCTCAATTTGTACAAAGTAAAACAATATAAAAATGTTTCATTTTAATGTGCTCCATGTGTCCCTGGTGAGCAAAATATAATAGGTTTTTCTACATGAGTTTATAAAAACATCCAGGGTCTCAGTTACTCCAGGATATCCAGGTTTCTTAAAATGTAGAATAGGTTAGTAGGATTAATCCAAACATTTATCACAACAATTGATAATAATCTGAAATAGCATTTAAAGTAACATGAACATTCATATTACAAATCATAAACAAATATTCTGTGTCAAAGGTCTAGTTACAGTATCTTGATTTATACAGTTAACTGCAAATTATTCTATATCATAGCTGCTTTTTGTATACTATAGTATCTTGCCATACATCCAGATTCTAATACTCCTATATTTCATATTTGCCTGTGTTTCAGTTTTTATGGGATTTTTACAGGGTTTAATCATGTCTAATGATAGCTGTACCAGACAAAAAAATATCATATGTTGTAGAACAAGTTACACTGTGTAAAAAACCTGCAGAACAGAAGTCATATGTGAGCACAAACATTAGTTAGTATTAAAAGAGGGTTACTTACAACTTACTCTTGTTCTTCTAGATGTATTGAGCCCTATACATTCTATTGGTGGTGTATGTGTGCCCAGTGAACTCGAGTTGGTGACTTTTGCAAGCAGTACCACTAGGTGGCACATGTGCCCCTGGTCTCCTCATGATCTCAGGTGAGGACATAAAAGGAGCGTGACCTCTGCATCCCTCTCCATTTTGTGCATGCCTGTGTGTAATATCTGAAGTAGTGGGGAAGGTGGGAGGGTCATGAAATATATATGTGTAGAACACATTGCGAAGAACAACAGTTACTGTTTTGTCTCCTTCAAATAATTGTTCACACATACATTCCACTGAAATGGAATCGTCAGCAGTTTCCTAAGAGGTAGAGTGACTTTGGATCATCTGAACACAAATTGTAATACCAACTTGCCAAAGTCAGCATCATCATGAGAGGCTTGAATGATGGCATAATGAGTGGAAAAAAGTATGTGCAGATGACCATGTTGCTGCCTTACAGATATCAGGTGTTGGAACATTGCTCATAAAGCCCGATGAAGTGGACTGAGTGCTGGTTGAGTGAGCTGTTACTCTTGGTGGAGGGGAGATGTTAACAAAATTGTTGCAGAGCGTAATGCAACCAGAAATCCAATGTGAGATTTGCTGAATTGACACTGATTGAGTCTTAACTCTCTTAGCACAGACTACGGAAAACCTGGAAAAAGTCCTGAAGGATGTAGTACTGTCAAATATCAAAGCTTTATAAGCATCCAAGATATGAAGTGTTTCTTCAGCTTTAGAAAAATGGAGTTTTGGAAAAAAAACAGTGGCAAAAGAATAGTTTGTCTCAGGCAGAGAACTCTGACACTACCTTAAGCATAAGTTTAGGGTGGCCTACAGGAAACCTTGTCATTATTGGAAAACAATGAAAGGAGAGTCAGGCAGGAGAGCTTGAAGTTATGAAACCCTCCTAACACAAGTGATTGCCACCAGAAAAGCCATCTTCATAGACAATAACTATAGTGACCTTGTAGCCATAGGTTTGAAGGGGAGGTCCTATAAATTTGGAGAGGACTAGACTGAGATCCCACACAGTGATTGGATCAGATGCAGGAGAGTAAAATTGAGCAGACCTTCCAATAATCAGAATATGGGAGGGTGAACCAAAAATGGAAAACCCATCTACTAGCTGATGTGGCACAGAAATGGAAGCCATGGAAGCTCTCCTGGAACTAACTGAAAGGCGTGACTATTTAAGTTGAAACAGATTGTTCAGGATGTACATAGCCTCCATGTGAGATGCAATTATAAATGTTGAGACTGCACCCAAATTGAAAATCATTTCCACTTGCTGAATACCTAGTACTAGTGGATTCTTTTCCGATTCTATTCTGAACCTCTTAGGAGAAAAATTTCTCATGAGAATTCAACCACAGATCATTCATACAATAAGGTGGAAAGATTGGATTTTGAGATGTACAGACTTGCCTTGGTTCTAGGACAGAAGATCCTCTCTAGTGATGAAGTTATTGGCAACTTGATGGAAAGCTGATGTAGGTCCAGGTATCAGTATTGTCTAGGCCATGCCAGTACAAGAAGGATTAATGTTGCTTTGTCTCTTTTCAGTTGAGTCCCCTTAGAATGAGAGGAACTGGAGAGAATGCATATAGAAGATGACTGGACCATGGAAGAAGAAAGCTAAATGTAATGGAGCCTGGGCTATGGCCTTCCCTGGAGCAAAATCTCATGTACTTATTGATCAGGTCAGTTACACACAAGTCTATTGTTGGGCACATCCAATGGTAGAAAATCTGAAGGAGACAAAAAAAGGAACTCCTTTGAACACATTGTAGGGGCCCAACTACCACTCAGGGGACTGAAGCACTCATGCAGATATGTATATCTGCATGTCCAGAGAGTGCCTGGAATAATGATATACCGAATGGAGCAAGGGCTGAAGAAAGCAAAGAGTGAAGTCTGGTATGTGAAGTTACACACATACATGAGGCCACATTGCCTAGGAGCTGAAGGCAGACACACTCTGTTATTGTTGGGTTGGATCTGAGGCTTTTGGAAAGGAAGTCTATCAATTGATACCTTTCTTTTGGAAAGTAAGACATGGTAGTCCTGATTTGCTCCTATGAAAGTTATGTGCTGTATCGGTCATAACTGTGATTTGTCCAAACTGAGTTTCAGGCCCAGAAGGGAGAACAGATATGTGATGACTAGAATGCTTTTTTGGACCTGGTCATTTGATGCTCCATGAAGAAGCCAATCATCCAGATAAGGATATATTTGAAAGCCCAAATCATGAAGATGAGCTGCTTCTACTGCCATGCACTTGGTGAAGACCATTGGGGCCAAGGGCAATCCAGAGACAAGTACTATTTATTGGCAAAGGTTGATGCCTGCTATGAATCAAAGGTACTTCCTATGGCAAAGATGTATTGTAATGTGGAAGTGTGCATCCTGTAAATCAAGGACAGCAATCTCCAGGTTAGGGATAATAGAAGCAAGGGTGACCACCCTGAATTTGATTTTCTTGATGAACATCAAGAGCTTTCTGACATCAAGAGTGGTGTGATAGCCACCAGATTTTTGGGGGACCAGAAAGTACCGGGAATAGAAGACTTTCCCTCCATGTTGGTAAGAAACGTCAGTTGTTCCCAATTCTAGAAGGGACCATAGTTCTTGATGTAACAGTCTTATGAGAAGGGTTCATGAAAAGGAATAGGGAAGGTGGGATGAGAAATGGGTGGGAGGTGAATTGGATAGCATACATCTCCTTCACGGTGTTGAGCATGACTTGTCTGATGTGGTGCTTTCCCAAGCACAGTGGAAAAGGGAGAGATGCAATCTGAAGGGAGAAGGTATAGTTGGTGAGCTGCCCTTGATCAAGAAGTTAAAATGATTGCTTAGAGGCTGGAGCTGTCTGGTAAGAAGGACCTTCCACTGATGAAGATGGATGACAATGTCAAAGAGGTTTTGACCATTTCTTATAGGAATACTGTGACTTCGGTTGAAAAGAGGGTCTGGAGTACCATTGTGGCCTAAATTATTTATTTTTGTAAATCAGAGTATAGAGTCCTAACGAATGAAGTGTTGCATGACAGGCCTTAAGTGTGTGTACAGAATTATCCATTTTAGCAGTAAACAGATTAGAACTTTCAAAAAGCATGTACTCTGTGGTGTTCTGTAGTTTCCTTGGAATGTCAGAAGCCTGTAGTCAGGAAGAACGCCACATGGAGATTGCAGTGGCTATGGAACACAAGGCTGAATCAGTGGCATCTTTTGCTGCTTGAAGGGTTGTATGAGCAGTAAGATGTCCCTCGGAAACCAAAGCTAAAAACTGTTCCTTATATTCCACTGAAAAACTTGTCAACAAATTTAAAGTTGCAGAGAAATTAATAAAATAATATTTTGATAAAAGAGCCATAATTAGTGACTCATTTGAAAAGTGATGGTGAAATAAACCTTTTGGTCGCTAAACCTTCAGGAGGCTATAATAAAACTTGGGAGGCTATAAATCCATCCTTATCTTTGGGAGTGGCCTTTGGGTGGGTTTGATGGGACTGTTCATTAGCAGCTGTGACCAACAAAGAATCAGGAACTGGATGTGTAAAGAAATGGCAAAAAAATCTTGTTGAGGACTTGGTACCATCTCTCCACTCACTTGGCTGTGGGAGGTATATAGGCCAGAATCTGCCATTGAGTTTTTGCTGGCTCCGGTAAGGCTTCGTTGATGGGGAGCACAACTCTTCCTGGGGCAGAAGTCTGTAAAATATCTAGTAAGGTTTATGGATTCTCTTGCACAAGTTCCACCTGCATCCCTAGAGAAGTGGCCACCCTCCTCATGAAGTCCTGAAAGGCTTTGAAGTCCTCTGGGGGGAGGCAAGGAGATGAGGACTCTGGAATGATGGCCTCATATGATAAAGATGAAGGAGAGAGAGAGAGAGAGAGAGAGAGAGAGAGAGAGAGAGAAAGATCTAAGGGTTTCCCTAGTAATTCTCTCTCCTCCTTGGGGTCCACGTAAGTGGGTTGAGAGGTGGTAACAGGATGCTGAGGTTTCCTGTGGCAGGCTAGTATGGAACTTTCTCCTAGAGTGTGATGGTGATGAGGGTCTAGAGTCTCTTGGAAATCTCATGACCAGCAAGTGCATGGAAGGTTCTGCATAGGCTGAGTCATCCATGGCAGGGGATCACATGTTGGGACTTCCCTATAGGAAGACCAGCACTCATCTTTAGGTCTCATAGCTGTCAAAGACCTATAAAGTGATCTTAAAAATGAGTCAAGTTCCTCCCTTTCAGAGTTAGAAAAACAAAAGTAGGCTCAGAATAGCGAGGACCAGTTCCTGTTGGATTCTAGGTGGGCTGGGTAGAGGGGAGACATTAGGCTCCCAAGAATGTGAGGGCTGCAGTGAGTGGAAAGCCAATTAAGTGATCAGTAGTGGCATAACTAGTCAGAGAGACTACTCTAACAGAGATTAAATTGATGATGCTGGGTGTATCAGTGGTGCCAGAAGCATCAATGGTCCCTTCCAGTTCTACAATTCTATGATTCTACGATAATAAATCCTCCAAGTAATTACTAAAACTAAACTATACACCACAAAATATTAATTATAATTATATACTAATTATATACCCTACAGTTCTAAAATCTAGATGTCTGGAGCAAATGCCACAGGGGGCTCCAACTCTCCCCAGGGACAGTGAAAAGGAACTGAGATCGAAGTGGCAGCCGTGCCCTTTTATGCCCTCACATGACAGAAGAAGGAGAGAAGGGGCCCATGTACTGCCTAGTAGTACTGCTGGCAAAAGTCTCCAACTCAAGTGCACTGAGCACCCATACACCTGCAGTGGAATGTAAATATGCAGAATCAGATGAAGGATGATAAATGTGCAGACAACTATTTTGTTTTTAAGCAAACACAGCAAAGGGGACAAAGTGGCTGAAAAGAATTAAAGATGAGGTGTTGTGCCTTTCACTTCTACGATACTACTTTGGATTTGAATTTGTAAGAGAGTGTCAGGGCTGTGAGTGCATTCTTCTCTTGGGATGGTCTTTTCAAAAGGAAAAGTTTTGCAGTATTTTCTAAAGACATTCAGACTCTGGATTCATCTGATTCACCTATTACAATGGCTAGTTGTATTAGAAAACCAAATAGTTAAATATGGAACAGTTTAATGGAGGTAGGGGGATTGAATAATTCATATTTCCCCCACTCCAATAATATGTGGTTCTGCTATGAGGAATCACTTTTAAAATGGCATTTTAGGTTTCATATTCATTTTCTATGTTACTCCAGATAATATCTATTCAGATTACTATTTTAATTGCCAGTCCTGCTCATCTGGATTCTTTCTGACTTGTACATCATCACCAGTAAGAAAGATTCTGCAGACCAAATTTTTCCCTCAGTGACATCTGTGTAATCCCAATATCTTCTAGAAAGTTCCACAGAGACAGATGAGGACAGAATGTGACCATGCAATTAGAATTAGGTTACAGTTCTCTTGATGTACAAACAAGATGAGGTTCATTCTCCCATAGCTGAGTTGGCTTTATAGGTCTTGCATGAGAAAAAAAAATATTTTGTCACTAATTTAAATACATATTTACCTATCTATGAGCACAAACAGATCTATTAACTAAGAAGAAGATATCTGTACATAATCAATTTTCAGAACCACATATAGGACTAGACTATGACTCAAACATGAGACTAACAGGGAATAACGTTGTCCATACACAATCACTTATACACCTTTACTTGAGCTACCTAGACTTTTAGTTCAGGCTTGTAGGAGTAAGTGGAGCCTCTTTGGAGCAGGTTCTTTTGGGAGTGACTGGGGCTGGGTTGAAATTTGGTTTCACCTCTGCAATTTGTTGTCTGGAGTAGCTGAGCCACTTTGGAGAAGATTGCACTCCAATCTGTTTTCATATAGGCTAGCAGTGATTTAACTGTCTTCTCTCCTGCCATCTCTGTGACGTGTTGAGGTCCCACCACTTAACACAGCACTCAGTGATTACAGCTCTTAGTGGGAGAGCCTTATTGCTAGTGCAGGCTGGGCAGTCTCTTTCACTGGAAACACTGTCCCACAGCCAATCCTTAGATCTGGTTATCATTGATTGTCTGCTGTAGTGATACATAATAAAATGAAAGACTCTCCATTGAATCTAATCAGCTCTGTCTTTAAACAATGAAGAGGTGGAGGGTCCAATGGCATCTAGGACTCTTAAGCAGAGCCAACACTACCAAGTAGGAACACCTATCTCCACCCTCTCTCCTATCACTGGGATTTAGCATCCATACTCCCTGCTTAATAAGTGCAGTTTAGTTGAGGGTGACTCCCTCAACCAGGGCAGGACAAACACAGCTCTGCCATCCCCCACTCACACAACAAGGACAACAACTTTTCATCACCGCTGCATCCAACACCAAAGTGACTTGCAATCCAGCACCAGCCAAAAGTGATCATTTGGGCAAAGCAGCTCCATCATGCTATGCACGTAGGCAGAGTGGGCACATCTATGCAAACAAGATCTGTTCCTGAAATCTTTTCCCCCAGCTCGTCACTAGATATCAGGGGAGTAGCTTGTTCAGAACCTGTTTACACTTAGTTTGGACAACAAATCACATCAGCTTCACTATGTATTTGATAGTAAATTTCATTTTCTGCTCTGGTGAATTAACACATGGCTGCTGTTATTGTTTAGGTTCACAGTAAGGCAAGAGAATGTTTTCACTTAACTGTAATGATAAAAAAATTCATTAAAATGTGACTGGTAGAACTTATAAACCTTTTTTATATCTGCTTTCACAAATTATGTCTTTTGATCTTAGAGAAAAACTGAAGTAACTGATACTAAGTACAATGATTGTATTAGAAAGAATCAATTTCTAATTAGGTAGAACACTTTTAAGCACTTGTGTGTCTTTTCAGTAGTTAGGAATGCACATTTTGCATGGATAATGTGATGTTTACATTGGATCTATTTTGTATTTTTCAGAATCATTCATTCTGAGCATATTAGTTGTAAGTAGTGTGACAAAGTTCCTCCTCTGCCTTGGTGGGTTCTGTGCTTTGTGACAGATTTGCTCTCGTCAGAGGTTCACGGCAGTCCTCAGTTTGGCTCCTTTTGTTAATGGCACAAACCTGCCGTTCACTCAGCTAACCTAATTACTGGCCAGCATGAGGGAAAGGAGGAGAACAATCCCCGCAGACTCTGCTGGCCCACCTAATGGGTTGGGGGACAGGCCAGAGACCTTCCCCTCTGGTGGGACCCACAGTCCAGGTCAACTCTTCATATCGAATAGGGAGTTGGGGGGATGGGAGGAACCTGGGCCTGTCCTCTACTCCAGTTTCCAGCCCAGGGCCCTGTGGATTGCAGCTGTCTATAGTGTCTCCTGTAACAGCTGCATGACAGCTACAACTCCCTGGGCTACTTCCCCATGGCCTCCTCCCAACATCTTCTTTATCCTCACCAGAGGATCTTCCTCCTGAAGCCTAATCACGCTTGTACTTCTCAGTCCTCCAGCAGTACGCTACTCACTCTCAGCTTCTTGTGCGCCTCTTGCTCCCAGCTCCTTGCACCCACCTCACTAACTGAAGTGAGGTCGTTTTTAAAACCAGGTGCCCTGATTAACCTGCCTGTCCTAACTGATTCTGGTAGCTTCTTAATTGGCTCCAGGTGTCCTAATTAGACTGCCTTAATTGGTTCCAGCAACTTCCTGATTGTTCTGGAGCAGCCCATTATCTTACTTAGGGAAAAGGGACCTACTTAATCTGGGGCTAATATATCTACCTTCGATCACTCTCCTGTAGCCATCTGGCCTGATCCTGTCACAGTAGGCATTTCTATCTTGGCCTGGGAGGTTAGAAATTCTAAGTATAGGGCATTTTTTCCTAGAGGAGAAGCTGGAAAAGATGAAGAAGAGACATCACTTGGAGTATGAATCAGGAGACAAATTACTAGCAGCAAAGTCTGGTGAAACAATGTTTTCCACAAATGCACTTTAATCTTCTATGTTTAAGAGGACATGTATTCATATTTCTTATTGTTCACAATAAATAAAGGTGATTGTTTTCCAGAGAAAGACGGGTATTTCTCCATGAAAATGTCCTTTGGTGTGTTACCCTGTATATCCTGTTTGCTGCCAAATTTTTTTGGAAATCAGTCAAAAAACCCCATAAAGTTTCACATGGAAATGTGATAATTCATTTTAAGTGTATACATTTTCTTATTAAATAAACAATTTATTTGGAATTACAGCCCTTAATAGCTAATTAGATTTTCTAATAGCACTGAGTACCATCATGAGGATTATGTATGATAATTGTTCCATCAGCAAAATTAAAGGATAAAACATTGAGTACATTTTTTTCAGCATTTTATGCTTCATTGGCTAATTTTTCTCTTCCTTCAGAAAATACATAGACTACAAAATGCTATCTGGTGCTATCCCTAAAAGAGGCATATTTACCCTGTCTATACTGGAAATATAAAAGGGTAACTGCCAACACATCTGTTTTTAATTATGGCACATTCTATTTAGTAAAGTAGACAAGACCTAACCCTTTTAAAGAATCACTGCCCTGCACTTTAAGCGGGGGTGGAGGATGGGGGTTGCGGGTAGTCTGGCTGGCTGGGAGAGGAGGGAAGACATAAAACTGCTGGAAAAGCAGTCAGCATGGTGGATGACCCACCACCTAGGAATGAGGGATTTAAAAAGGTCAGCCTGGGTCTGGACCCTCCTCTCATTCACTCGAAACAGGCTTGGGCAGCACCCACCCTGCCTCCCTATTTAGGTCACAAATATGTTGGGTGATTAGCTATATTTGCTAAGAGGGGCTGGGAAGGAATTTTTCCCTTACCACCATATTGGCCAGGTGCCGTGTGTGTGTGTGTGTTTTGCCTTCCTCGCAGCAGGTTCAGGTGGGCTCCGTTCATGCATAGCATGATGGGCGGTAGGCCATATGTCACAACTCTTTATTTAAGTGTATAGTGCATGTTCAGTGCAGTTACTCCATAAAATAAGGCACAAAAGAACAGATAAATGGCTTGGAAAAGGAATTAAGGAGAGGTGCTTGGTAATTGAGCAAGCTGAGGGCAGTTGGGGACTCCTCTGATTGGTACAGCAGGCAGCCAACCCCCCATCATTATAGTCCCCCTTAACTCCTCCTACGAGGGAAGGTGGTCAGTAAGGTCCCGGCAAGGGAATTGCTGGAGGGACCTGGATGAAAAGGGGGGGAGCTGGTGGAAGCCTCGCCACCCCCCCGGAATTGGCTGGAATTGGAGGTTCCCGGCAGTGGATCTGCTGCAGGGACATGAATGGAAAGGTGTGGAGGTGGGGGCTGAAAAAAGCACTCACCCCTCCCGCCCAGTGAATTGTGGGGGATTTCACCTGCACTGCACATTTTATCCGCCAGGTTAGTCCCAGACATCTAATAATAAAGTTGCGGCCTGATTAAACCCATATCTAATGTCTCCTGTTCTTCTTTCGGCATAGCCAGACAATCAGGTTAATAGTTAGGTTTTGGTATGATTCTTATAACATGGTAAGGTACTGACCACATAAGAAAACATCCAGTAATGTCAAGGAACATGTACGCTCTTTGGGCCAGAGACTGTCATTTACACCATATTTGCACATTCCCTAGCACAATGGCTACATGGGCTGGTTGAGATCTCTAGGTCTCTCTACTGCAATATACATGATAAATAATAATAAGCCTTAACATTGAATGCTTATATGAGGCATATTGCAGTGTGGCTTTAGCTCATTCAAGAATTAAATATGCAAGAGGAAGGCTGTGAGAAGAGAATGCCTTTGCCAGGAAAAACATAATTTTGCTTTTGCCAAAAGACTTCAAAACCCCCTTCCGCTAGGGTTTCTGTTTTAGCCAGTGATGAATAAGATTCCTGCTTGACACCATGCAAAAGATAGATTAGCAGAGTGAATCTGTTCAAAGAAACAACATGAAAGTATTGGTCTGAGAGGGCTAGTGGCCACAGATCTTGCAAATATGTTCCAATGTATGTTTACATTCCCTGATTGAATTAGTGCAACTCTAAGGATCAAATTTCTTTATGAATGTTCTGTAATATTTCTCTAAGATTCACTTTTGGAACTAGCCCAATATTTTTTAAAATGTATAAATCTCACTGAAATGCTGAATATCATAATTCTGTGTTTTGGGAGGGAATCAGTAAAATTGTCATTTTCCCCCTTTTTGGGGTGGTGATGGGGAAACAGCTATATTCACTAGTTTGATGACCATTCCCATTCCCATCAATAAACATGCTTGCTAGAATATCTGCAACCCTCCAAAATGTGCACACACAGTCCAAGTAAATCTATATAGGGTGAAATTCACTGATGTGCAGTGGGGCTGTAAAGGCCTATTCACTTCGTAAGTCCCACTGAATCCTTCAAAATAGGGCTTAAGCAGCCAGCAGGTTTTGAGCAGGGCTCTGCACAGGGAATGAATTTCCAGCATTGCCACCTCTCATGATTTTATCACAAGTCTCATGATATCTGATGTTTTTTTTTAAAGTCCTAGCTCCTGGAGTATGTGGGTAGGTGAGAATCTCATCTTTCATTTTGAAAAATGTAAGTTTCATGTCCTCAGAGTTCCAGAGAAAAGCATGAGAATGTGACCTGAGAGCACCATAATTGTTGAAAACAAAGAAGTTAAATAATAATAACCCTTTTTTTTTAGTTTTATGGTTTTTAAACCACTCATGATTTAGGGGGACCTGACTCATGATTTTTGAATGCTTGGAGTTGGGACTACTGAATTTCACACTTAATAATTCATACAAAATATGTGTGGGAAGATTTTTGCAATAATTATCCTTCATATTACCTTCCTCTGACATATTTATTTCCTGTATGAGCCAGATCCACTCTGCAATACAACTCAGTTGAGCATTCAAATTTCAGGCTTTGTGATAACAGCTGCATGAAAATAAAGAAAACCTATCCTATAAAATTTGAAAGAAGAAATATGTTTCTAAAGTTCTAGCCTCACAAGTTATGTCTAAGCCATGGAGCACATCCCTATTTTTTTTTCATTGTCAGCAGTCAGCGTGATTATGTTTATATATACAAATTATATAATGAAAAGCAGAAGAAAAAAAGGAGGGGGAAGAAGAGATGGATGTCATTACTCCGGTGCACTCTGTAATTGCATCCAGATAGCACAGTCTCAGCCCATGCTATTCAGACATCTGAAATGCAGCTCTTCAGATGTGGAGATATGCTTATTATTTGCTTTTACTGAATACTTATTCAAATGATGTATAAACTTTGAGTGCTTTTTGATGATGTTTTGTCCCACCCTTAAATGAACCATCAGTAAATCAGCCTTTGTTTCCCCATCACTGATTAAAGTTTATGTTCAAGCTTTTGGATACACTATGATAAGTTATTTACAATAAAGTTTTGTTTTTTAACCAAAGATATAAACTAGTTAAACTGAGATGTTCACAGAATTTGTTTCCGGTCACTAACTGACCAAGGCCCAGTTCTGCAAGTCATTGTATGCCAGCAGAGCAGCCTACCAATAGCATGTCACTTGCAGGACTGGACCCATATCCTGCTGTTTTGTGATAACCATGGTCACTTTGGCAAATCCAGATGAACGTAGACACAGGATCAGACACAGTTGTTATAACTGTTTTATTTCTCCAAAAGGTATAGTGAGAGAAAGGAAAATAAATATTATTATATTTTACAAACACACAATTACTGTACATACACATGTATAAATATTACTGTGAAATAATACAATTGGTATTTTAATATATAAACAAAAATGAGATTCAAGCTATAAATCATTATTGTCACACATACAAAATATTTGACACTCATTAGTATGATTTTATAATTCATAAAAAAGTATATATACAAAATCAACTTTTTAAAGTTGCTCCTCTTGATGAGGTTATTTTAATTGTAAACTTCTGCCAAAGCTTCTCAAATTTCCTCATTTAGTCAAAAGGGAGTTCTTTCTCTAAGTTTGCTAGTTAAGGACTAGATTATGATGCACTATTCAGCAAAAATAAGTGTCTTATTACACAGATGCTTCCATTGAAGTCAAGGGATTAAGGGTGACATTATTAAGTTATTACTGCTCAATATTCCACAATATTAAACCCTCTTACATGTTTCAATTTTCTGTCATTTTTTATGTGACATGTCTTTTTTACCATAGTAGGTACTCTAGATTCAATTTGCCTGCAGTTTACAGTTCTATAATTTAGAGGTTCATGGTATTATCTAAATAACTAATTATAAATATTGTTGGTCACTGGAGTTTGGCACACCAGATTTCACATTCATTTGCAGCTGAAGAGCTGTTTTTCTTTGATGGACGGAGACAACCTCTTTTCTATACATCTGCGGTCTCTATAACGTTGGGAGCTTCAGTGCAGTTTCTAACCCCAACAGTTTTGCAGAATGCTGAGGAAAAAGAACTTCACTGAATACCACTGAAGCTGCTTAAATGAAATTGTCCTCACAACAGTGTCAGGGCAGCACACAGTGTGGGCAATGCTTTGTAATGCAGTGA
This sequence comes from Chelydra serpentina, assembly GCA_037349315.1. Lineage (NCBI taxonomy): Eukaryota > Metazoa > Chordata > Testudines > Chelydridae > Chelydra > Chelydra serpentina. Next base: position 65,247,918 of record JBAIAC010000010.1, on the reverse strand, counting down.
GGACTAAATTTCCCAGCCAGGCATTTAAGCTTCTTTAGGGTGTTACGTAGATTACAAATGTAGAGCTTGATCCTGCATGAAGTGAAGACGAGGGTTGAGAGACAGCACACTGAGCCATCCTGCTAAAACTTGGTGTTTTGTTACTCATCATCCATAATGTGCCACGGACTCCAGTGCCACCAATATGTAGATATCACTCATATGTAAGGTATCCTTCTCTACTGATTCAGCTCCATTATCACCACAATGTCCAAAAGCCTGGCAAAGATCATAGGATCAAGAAAATGTAAGACTGGAAGGGATTCAAGCGATCATCTTGAGGCAGGACCATAGCTAGACCATCCCACAAATGTTTTTGTAACCTGTTCTTAAAAATCTCCAATGATAGGGATTCTACAACTCCCCCTAGTAACCTATTGATGTACTTAACTATGCTTATACTTAGAAAGCTTTTCCTAACTTCTAACCTAAATCTCCCTTGCTATGGATTAAGCCCATTACTTATTGTTCTAACTTCAGTGGATCAGTTGATCACTATCCTCTTTATAACAGCACTTAACATATTTGAAGGCTGTTATCAGGTTCCCCCTCAGTCTTCTTTTCTCAAGACTAAACGTACCGTGTTTTTTCACCTTTCCTCACAGGTCAGGTTTTCTAAACCTTTTATCATTTGTGTTGCTCTCCTCTAGGCTCTCTCCAGTTTGTCCACATCTTTCTTAAAGTATGGAACCCAAAACAAGGCACAAAAACTTGGGATAATGCTGGGCTTCTCATTGCCCCTGGACACACAGATTGCCAGAGTAGTGAACAATGTCTTCTTACTGTTTTGAGTGACCAAGACGTTATGTTCACATCTCAGATGGCAATAACACAAACCCTAAATTTGGCTGTTCTAGAGTTTCCCTGACAGCACATCTGTATGAGTTCCTATTCCCTTTGCTTCTAAAAGAGCCATTCCAACCCTTCTTATGTCCTACATGAAGTAAACAAGATGTTTCTGCCACTACAACTCAGCAATAATTGACCTGTATCTTTAACCATGAAATAAACATCAGGATGACTCAAAGGAGCTCCGTCTTCCTATGCAGAGCCCTCAAGCTTATAGTTGATTATTGTATAAATAAAAATCTTTAGCATTCATCTAACATTTTTCATCTTTAAAGCATTTTAAAAACATTCACTAACTAATCCTTATAAAACTCCTGAGAAACAGATTAAAAAGTATTATAACTCCTACAGCAAAAGACTGACAATGTGATTTATCTGTGCATATGATTTTTAATTGTGCATATGTTGGAGTTGACTTGTTAATCCATCTTACTTAGAGTTGTAATCTACAATATTTCATGCAGAAGGTTAGGACAGTGCACTCCTTCTGAGCACTGAGGTGAACTCAGAGATGGATTGTGCCTCTGAGAAATCCATTCACTGAGCTCCCCTTGGGATGTTGCAACTCTGATTTAGAGCTGTGCCCAAGTCACACAATCTAGCCCATGACAAGGCTGCTATACTCAATCTTGATAGATGTGAGTTTAACCAGATCACCACCTTAACTCATTTTTCGAAGTCCCTGTTTGAATTTCCAGTTAGCTCAGTGACATGATGTTCAGTTTTTTGTTTTAGGCCCATTCTGCCTCATGAACATAATGGATAATTCAGGCTGAAGAAGAGCAAGTCTTCTGGACAAGTGGAGACACCTCACTTTCTAAACTTCAGGGGCATGTAAACAGCAGTTTCACCCCTAATTCACAAAAGATTCTTCCGGGGCAAATACAGTGTATGCTGTTTTGGAACAAAGGTAACCAGAATCACATTATCTCATGTTACCATGGGAATGCTTTGCATTATCTTCAGATAATGTAGAAGTATTCATGACTCAGCTCTGAAAACCGCATTCTGAAAAATAGGGAGACATATCAGACTAGTATGCCTGATTTCTCCAAAAAATCATACAGCATCTATGTATAAATAATCTTAGTGTGCCAGACAGTAATTATCCTTGGTTTACCATAAAGAAGGCCAAACATTACCCTTTACATTTTTTTTTGAATGATGCATTTTTTAAAGAAACAGTGTCCAAGAAGGAAATTTACCTCCCAAACATACTACCAAAGTCACTTTCACAGTCATGATACAACTCATATATGCTGTTACTTCATCTACTTTCCACTATGGTTGATGCCTAATGAAACTTTATTAGTCCTCATTAAAAGCTTATTTCAACTGGCCACAGCATTGGTTTACATGACAATAGGGTCACCTGAAAGGTATTAAGTGGGGCACAGTCAATCCGAGGGGAAGGTGAGCTAATTTACTCTACAGGGACAGTATTAATAAAAACATACTCCAGAGGTGTTAGTCAAGCAATTGAGGGAGGCCAAGACACTCAGTCAGACACTTGATAGCAGTGACACGCTCTGCATACCCTATAATGGTGAGGAGAAATAGCTATGGGTTTGTCTACACTACAAAATTAAGTCGACTTTATCTAATTCAACCTATAGCCTCCAATGAAGTCGATTGTGCGTGGCCACACCATGCTCATTGTCTCTGTTCTCGGCCAATGGGAGCTGCGGGAAGCTGCGGCCAGCACATCCCTGCAGCCTGTCCCATTGGCCAGAAACAGCGAACCGTGGCCAGTGGGAGCTGTGGGGAACTGCGGCCACTGGGAGCTGTGGGGAGCCGTATGGTCAATGTCAGCAAAATGTCTCATGGCCTGCAATCAGATTACCCTGATGGGCCAAATGTGGCCTGTGGGCCGCAGGTTGCCCACCGCTGCTGTAGAGCCTTGCACTACCATACGGGGAAACTGCATTTTGAATTTACCTCAGGATTCCTTCTTCTCAAATTCAGATGGTCTAAGAGCACTGACACTCTCTCTTTCTCTCTTCTTTCCTCCAGCAAATAGGACATCCAAGTGTTAAAATAAAAGGAAATCACAGCTACCAGTAACTGGTCTACAGATAAGCAGGGTTAAAATTGCCTTTGCTGAACTGCCATTGGTCCTTCACAATCCAACCAGCAAATGAGGTCAAGAGAGGGAGAGAGAGATTCATTGCTAGGTTCTAGTGCTGGGTGCAGGACAGAAGTTCTGTTTCATGAAGTAGTTTGAGATTTTGAAATGTGGTTTTATTTTGAATAAGAGCAAAACCGAATAATTTCAAAATTATCTTCAAAGAAAAATAGCAAAGTTTAATTTCTGGTTGATCAATTTATTATTCAATATTTGTTTCAGTTTTGACTTTTATATTTTGTATCATGTTATTTATTATTATCTTATATTACAATATAGTTATAATATACAAAAAAAATTTAAATTCAAAACAAAACAAAAAACATTCAATATTGTATTAGGAAGATGTTGAATCTGGTCATTTCAACATTGGACCAATTTTACCCAGTTTTTCTCTTAAATTTGAAATTCTGGCAAAAGCAACCCCATTCTATGAAGTGTTTTGATTTCACATAAACTGCATATTCTGACAGAAAATGGTTTTGTCAAAGTTTCTCTGACCAGCTCTTTTAGGGCCTTTCCTTCCATATTACTAATTACTGCACTTTTACCTCATCATTTAGAAATAATGAATACGATTTGGTTTATTCTACACTACAGGCTTGATTAGCCACATGTGATAGGAGACACAATACCTTTGTATAGTCAAGTTTTTGGACAATCAAGGGATTTTTCAACATAATTTAGAGAAACTGGGGTACATGACCCTATTTTGGATAAAAGGGACTTTTAGAGAACTGAGGCTCAAACAATTGAGGTTGTACTATCTGGTCAGTTTAATATAATGATCACCTTAATAAATCTGGTTGCAGATTTGCATGTTCAAGCTGCTTTGCATGTTATTTTTTCTACGCAAAAAAGGATTCCTAAATTTGTTGTTATTTAGCTTTTAAAAAAACCTTCAAAGTATCAAGTATCAGAGGGGTAGCCGTGTTAGTCTGCAAGAATAGCTCTTTGCTTCTGTATAAGTCCCTGTTTTTCTTCAGATTAGTCTAGTGCTTCTTTATTCTCATGTTGTTAAATTAATGTAATAGACATAATTGAAATAATTATGTACAGAAGAAAAATGATAACAAAGAGGAAACAAAGCTATGTTCAAATAAAAGGAAATACAAAAAGAAAACATTTTCAAAGAGGGGAAGATCAACACTTCACAAAGGTTGCATATCAGCTTGAGGCAAACAGGAGAGATTTACCCTGGCATAATAATAAATAAATAACAATAATAACATAAAATAGTGCTGTATTTTTTCCCCTTAAATCTAAAAAGCATATTGCTTTGGATATTATTCACCAGGCCCAGTGTCGTGCCTCTCGCCTGTACTCCCAGCTGCTTGAGAGGCTGTGGTTGGCGGATCGCTCAGGAGTTCTAGGCTGCTGTGTGCTGTCAATCAGGTGTCCGGTGTTACTGACAGCTTGGCCAGCGGGTAGTTGGAGGACTGGCTAGAACAATGCATCTGATGTGTTGTGATCGGCGCTCTCTCTGTGAGGGCTGATGGACTAATCAGTGACAGTGTGATTATTCACCAAAACAACAGCATTTCTCTTTGCTGTCTGTGTTTTGTTTTTTAATTATTTGACCTTTTTTGTCTGTAATGTGTTTAGATTCCAAATAGGTTTTTCAACTCTCATTTATTTTTAATGATGTTGCCGGTGCTATGGTTCTATCCCTCATAATTCTTTTAAATTTTTCATTTGAAAATTTAATTTGTCACTAAACCTCAGTTTTTTGTTGGGCATCTTTCTTCTGGGATGTACATGTTTGTGCCTCTTTGTCTACTCAAAGTGTGTACACACTTATCTTGTCTACCTGTGTGATGGGCCCTCTTATTTCTGGATGTCTAGAAGGTACTAAAGTAGGGCCAGGATAATTGTGCAAAATATGCTGTTTTTCACCTCACTTGAATGATTTCTTCTCTTTCACTTCATACAAGGCCTACCTCATTTGAGATTTGAGTTTTAGCTTCAAAAGCTTACAATGAAACTCACTTGTAACTATTGAGTTTTTGGTGAAAACAGTATCAAACTGCTAATTTTACATGATTTTGCAGTATAGGTTCACTTGTAATTTTCATAAACCTATGAAAATCTTATAAAGGGGCCTGTTCAGAGTATTTTTACAGTTGTGTATTAATATCACCTATTATAAATTCTTTACCTTCTATAGAACTGAGGGTGAAGTCAATCAATGGGAGTTTTGCCATTTACTGTAATGGGGCCAAAATTTCACCTCCTATTCACATTTGCTGCAATAGTGTTCTGCCACTGCTACTTCTCACTCTGGAGGGCAACATTTCAAGTCTTGTGTTTTTATTATTATTAAATATTAATTTACATTACAGTAGTACCCTAAAGTCTCATTTAAGACCAGGACCCATTGTGCTAGGCACAGTAAAAAACAGAGGTGTTGGCCCTGAAGAGTTTGAAAACTGAGAAGATGAGCAACATACAAAGTATGGGCAAGAACAAGGCAGACATGTACATCTTCATACCTATTAATTCCGAGAGGCCCTTTTGAAAATCCCAGTCACGTTCATGTCCATATGCTTTTAGTTTTGTAATTACTTAAGGAAATATCTAGTCTTGAGTTTCCTCAGCTGCATGGCCCCTCAGTGTATGTCTGCAATGCAATAAAAAACCTTCAGCACCAAATCTCAAAGCTCGGGTCAATTGACTCAGGCTCATGGGGCAAGGCTGTGGGACTAAAAATTACACTGTAGACATTCAGGCTTGGGCTGGAGCCTGGGCTCTCAGAAAATACCCCCTCATGAGGTCTCAGAACCTGAGCTCCAGCCCAAATGTCTACATTGTAGTTTTTAGCCCCAAGTCAGCTGACATGGACTAGCCATGGCCATGCCATGGGTCTTATTGCAGTGTAGACATGCCCTGAGCTCCACCATTAAATTGCCTCAGACGTTTGGAAGAAAAAGTGGTTTTTGAGAGGGATAAAGGAGCAGGTTTACTGAACAGTTCAGGGAAGATATTCCAGGAGTAGTAAGTGGCATGAAAAGAGAAGGAGATGAACTTCTGGAAATGGTCATGGATTATTGCGGACGTTTATTATGTGGCTTTCTGTGTGAGCAGAAATCTTTCATATAATTATATTTTCATACTTTATAATTGCCTGTTATTAATAGCATATGTTGGGCCAAATGTAAGAAAGATGTAAGCGGTTGCAACCTGATTGACATGGTATGCCTTCAGTCCAGAATCTGTCATTATTTCTTTAGAAATGTATTGTGGTAGCCATTAGATCTGGTCGGAGATTTTTTGACTGAATGTTTTTTTCATAGGAAAATACCAGTTCATGAAATCTGAAACTGTTCACGGGAAAGGGCCAGTTTCACAAAACTTTCTCAGGTCTAGCTGGGGTGAGAAAGACAGAGACCCGCCCTCCAGACTAGAGGCGGGAGATCTAGGTTCAAGTTGCTGCTTCAACTCAGGGAGACCAGGGACTTAAACACATCCCAGGTGATCACCACAACTATCATTCTATTGGCTTGTCTGGCATGTAGGTTGCTTTTTCTAATGTTTTTCATGGAAAAAAACTTCAAAATGTTTCTGTTTCATCCCAATGTGTAACAGGAAATATATCCAAAATATTGAAAATATTCAAAAGACGGGAAAACCATTTCCCTTCCATGTCTAGTAGCTACTGCCTCACGTAATACCTGGTCCCTGCTATTAAAAGAAAGAGCAGTAACGGTCAATACACCCAAATAGATATATGATTTATACTGTGATTTTAACCTTGCCAAACTTGAACTACGGTGATTTCTTAAGGGAGTAAGTTCCATAGGCATAGGCCTTCCACTGTGTGGTGATCAGTTAAGATCTGAGCATGTTGGCAAGACCCGCCAGACACCTGGGAAAGTATTCACTCTAGTAACTCAGAGCCCTCCCCATCTAGTGTCCCATCACCCGCCATTGGGGATATTTGCTACTAGCAGTCGCAGCTGGTCTACACGCCATTGTAGGCAGTTTCCTCTTACCATCCCCTCCATAAACATATCTAGCTCAGTCTTGAAGCCAGTTAGGTGTTTTGCCTCCACTGCTCTCCTTGAAAGGCTGTTCCAGAACTTCACTGCTCTGATGGTTAGAAATCTTTGTCTAACTTCAAGCCTAAACTTGTTGATTGCCAGTTTAAGTCCTCTCAGTTCCTGGTATTTATCCTCTCTGATGTATTTATAGAGAGCAATCATCGCTCCCCTTAGTCTTCTTTGGTTAGGCTAAACAAGTCTAATCAAAAAACATCATAAAAGGCGTAGGGCCCAGGATGCACAGTTCTAACTAAGGTCAGAAATTGCTAATTGATTTTCTTTTCCTCCATCCATAGACACCAAACATCCTTTAACAAGCCATACAGACACTTCACTCAGAACAAAATCACTATCCTTATGCACAAATTAAGCTTAGTAAATATTCAAATAAACTGACCAAAACCTTGAAACTCTGCAGTAACAATTGGCAAATGTCAGCTGAGTCTAGCCCTGTGCATAAGTCAGAGTGGGACTGATTCTCTAAAGAACACTAGTGTCAGTAAAAAGCATCTCCAATGAGGTTAATAGAAGTATACTAGTTTAAGCAAGAAGAGAATCAGACACCAAATGGCTCCTGACGGCAATCAATTGCCTGACTTCCTTGATTCACCCAAGAAGGTAAGCTGAAAAGTAAATTTACAGTCAAAACTAGTTTCTTACATCAGTAGAAGAAACAGTTCTAGATGACAAAAAATATTGGATATTTCTAACACTTATCTCCCTGACAGCCTCTTAGCTTTCACACTGCTCTGGTTCCTTTGATTTCATTGGCAAATTAGTGATTTAAGTGAAGGGGGAGGGAGAGGTTTTTTAATGGGTTTTTTTTTTGATAGGTTGATGGATTGAAATAAATTTGTTAGTCTCTAACGTGCCACAAGTATTCCTTTTATTTCAGCTGACACAGACTAACACGGCTACTTCTCTGAAACCTGTCATTATTTTGCCCTAGCTGATCATGGCTAAGCAGCTGATTCTAAGGTAGACTTTGATGATCAAAAGAAAGCAGATACATGTGCTGTATTAGTTGCAGTTTGCATAGTGAGCAACAGGATATAACCAAGCTCCTTCTCACATGTACTGGCCACATTCTGATGATAATTATATACAAATCAGAGTAAAGTATGCAAAATCATTGAAAGGGTGACTAATAGGAATAAGCAAAAAAAATCAGATAGAAAAGCTTAAGAAAATATTTCTGATTTTGTTTGCTCAATCATCCTCAAAACATGGTGACAACATTTGTTTTTGTGTGGTTGCTTTAAAGTTCTTTTTGGAGTTTGGAGGATACTTTGTTTTCTCGCTATTTATTTCCTTTCCCACCCCCCTCAATGAACACATCATAAATAACTGACGAGAAGGTTGGAAATTTCAAGTATTCAGAAGTCACAAACTAAGTCTGAAAAAAAAAATCACCAGGCTGGCTAAAAAAAATGAGATTACATTCTTTTTCTTTGCCTTTTGGTTTCTGGTCTTTGTTTGTACAGTCAGGTCATGTTTTCAAGTTTTACTCTGCGTCCATGAGGAATAGAAACTTACCTTTTAATGAAAAGGAGATTTTCACATAATCACTTGACTCCAGGAGCTGGTTATAGGAAAAAACAATATCAGTAGACACATCATAAAATTGTGAGAGTTGACAACTCTGCTATGCCTTACTTAGGGCTACTCCTTAAACCATAATCTCACTCTAAGTGATTTAGGGCACTTCTTTTATTATCACAATATTGTCACATAAGTGGTATGGGTGCCAAAGTTATTCAAGATTTCTCTGTTTCTCTTACCCATTCTACTCATGAAATGATGATCTTACTCTACAAGAAGAAACCCAAATTTCACGGGCAGAACTCTCTTAAAATGCGGTGCATAAAACAATGTCCTCTCTATTTATACAAGTTATTGTGCTTAGTCATTTTGTGCTATAACTTATTACACATTAACAATTGCAAAGAAAGCCATGCTGCATAGAAACATATTGTTTGGCTTTGTAAATCAATAACAGCAACAGCAACTATGTTAGCTTATGTAGCGTTTTATTATCGTGCTCAGCCATCTCAAGGTGCTTTACAAAAGATGTGTAATAATTTAATTGCAGACTGTGATTGGCAGCAAGGTTAAACAAAGAAGACCTTCAGTTTTGATTTAAGAACTGAAAGATCAGTACCCTTCGTTCCATCACTGGACAAAGAATTCTAGAGTGAAGGTGATGACTCGCTGAAGCAAGAGCCTTCCAGAATGGCAGCACCCAGTGTGATTATCAGATGACCTCTGCTGATAGTGGGATGGGATGGGTTCATTTCAGAAATGTCTTGATATTATTGTTCTATGCCATGTCACCCCTACAATAACAAAAATAGGAATCAAAATGCAAAAATAGTGTATGTTGGCCATATATTATTAAAGTTGCTGCAAGGCATAGTCTATATAGAAAGAGGGAGGGTTGGTGGGGCTAATACCTTTTAATGCAATAAACAAATATTTTTACATTGTTTTTGATCTTTGCATATTTTACACATATTTTTAAAAGATGTTTGAGTGTGAGAGATAACAGTGCACATGGATATTGATATATCTCCTCAAAGAACCTTACACACAAAAGAATATTTAAATTCAATTGAGCTAATTATTCATCTATTAGTGGTATTAGAAGGAAGGTTCTCCTTTTTTTCTTTGCCTCTCCAGTGTTGGGAGGCTGAAGCAAAGTTAAACATTTTGGCTAGGGCTGTCCATTAATCGCTGTTAACTCAAGCAATTAACTCAAAACAAATTAACTCAATTAAAACAATTAGTGACGATTAATCACAGTTTTAATCGCACTGTAAAACAATAATACAATACAAATTTAAATTTAATATTTTGGATGTTTTTCTACATTTTCAAATATATTGATTTCAATTACAGCATAGAATACAAAGTGTACAGTGCTCACTTTATATTATTTTTATTTTAAATATTTGCACTGTAAAAAAGATAAAAGGAATAGTATTTTTCAGTCCACTTCATACAAGTACTATAGTGCAACTCTTTATCATGAAAATGCAACTTATAAATGTAGGATTTTTTTACATAACTGCACTCAAAAACAAACCAATGTAAAACTTTAGAGCCTACAAATCCACTCAGTCCTACTTATTGTTCAACCTGTTTGTTTACATTTACAGGAGATAATGGTACTCGCTTCTTATTTACAATGTCACCTAAAAGTGAGAACAGGCATTTATACGGCACTGTTGTAGCCGGCGTTGCACGGTATTTACGTGCCAGATACGCTAAACATATGTATGCCCCTTCATGCTTTGACTTTTACAGGGCAAATATTTGTATCAAAAATAATAATTAGGGCCATGGGCGGCAGGTGGAGCCCCACTTCGGGGACGCTAGCCCCTGGTTCCACCCCGTCCTGCTGTGACCCCCGGTCAGAGCCCCGAGCCCCCTGCAGCCAGAGCCCCATGACCCTTTTCTCTGCTTCCCCCGCCCCCCTGGTGGCTGGAGCCCCAAGACCCCTATGGCCAGAGGAGTCCCAGGCCAGCTGCAGCCGTGCCACACCTGCCCTCCCCAGACTCCAAGCCTCCCCACAGGAAAAGCATCTCTCTTCCAGAAGAGGAACCTGAGCTTTTGATATGCCCCAAGCAGGTTCGGGGGCAGATGAGGAGGCGGTATCTGCTACTCAGCTTCCTGGGTTCATCTCTCTCTGGAGTCCAGGGACATCACTGATGAACCCAGGAAGCTGAATAGCACATGCCGCCTCCTCAGCCACCCTGGAACCTGCATGGGGCATAATAAAGCAAAAACTTCCGCCCGCCAAACCTGCAACCAGGCATCTGGCAGCAGCGGCAGTGCCAGGGGAGGCCTCTTATACCCGCCGCCCATGATTAGGGCTGTCAGTTAATCACAGGTAATGCATGCGATTAACTCAGAACAAATTAATATATAGTTTTTAACGTGCGTTAATCTCACACCAGGGCGCCATGATCAGGGAGCACCACTGCACGCCTCAGGGGCAGGGGTGTCCCAGCTCCCCACTGCCCAGTTCCATTGCTGCACCTCCTTTCCTGCCCCATGGAGCCACCCCTAGCCAAGCTGCTCTGGACCAGGAGACTGCCTACTGTCTGCTATGCAGATCAGGAGGGCGGCTGATGTCAGGGTGTCCCCCTCCCCCTAACTATGTACCTGGTCACTGCTGAACTGGGGTCAGGGAACAGGGGGAGCCTGCCTGCTGCTGCCAACAGCAGCTGCTGCTGGCTGAATAAGCATTCAGGCTCCTGAGTGCTCTGCTAAAAGAGACAGCACTTCCCCCCGCCCCGCCCCCCATACACACACACTTCCCTCCCCCAACACCAAAAATATTTAAATAAATGGTATTCAATTATTGTTTAGCACTGTGATGAAAACCGCAATTAATCGTGAGTATTTTTTTTTAAGTTTGACAGCCCTAATTTTGGCATTTTCAATTCTCTCAACCGAGAGGGAAATCTGACCATTTACCCAGGATGGTGCAGTCTATCCTCAACTAGTTTAATTAGGTTTTTGAGAGCTATAGACCCTCTTGCAAGAATGAATCGGGGCAGTAAGGGCAAAGCATTAATTACATTTGGGAAACACTTCCTGTGTAAATTTATCAGTCTCCATAATAAGGAAGATTTTTGCCCTGGAGTAGTGTTAGTTTTTACATACACCCACATGTGCACACACCCACATGCACACACCCACACCCACACACACCTTCAATTTAAATAAGAGAAAACAAGAAAGAACTAAAGTAAAGTCTCCATGAGAGAGCACAGAATGTGTCTCCTCTATTATGGGCCATATCTGAACAAAACAAATAATTGCCAACTGCTTCCAACAGATAGTCATCTCCCAGAAATATAAAAGTTTCAGCAAAAACAATCATGACAGTTACATAGCTACATATGCCATCAGTAGCTCTCTTGTGTCACCAGGGGTTTTAGCTTTACTCACTCCATTCTACTCGTAACACATTTTGAAATTATCCTGCTATAGATAATACATTACCCTGTTTGTGATGTTTTCCCTCCTATAATAGCTGATCGCCATTTTTAACTGTCTGGTATTTCACTGTGGAATATCATTTGAAGATAAACAGAATAATGGTCTCATTCCAAGTGTACCACATGCATACAGTACATTAATATCAGTCTCTGTCAACCTATGTTTTCAATTATCAATAAAATAATTAATCAAACTCTTTCGGGATTCAATATTCCTTTTCCCAGTATAAAATGGAGATGTTTGTAAAGCAACGTGTTCCTTTGTGTTCCATACATTTTTAGGTGAGCCTCTAGGATCTTTCATTCTCTCCTGTCCAAAGATAGCTATCGTTCATAAGTTTTTCTACAAACACTAATTTACAGTCATTGGCAATTACAACATCCAGATCTTGCTTGGGTTAAACAAAGCACAGCTCCATCATAAGGGCATTCATATGCATAAAATGTGCTTTGGGCAATTTCTTTCTAAAACTACTGGCATTGGAATCAGACCCCACATTAAAATAGTTAGTGAGCCCAGGCCAATATTTTCCAAAAGTGGCTAGTGATTTTGATTGCCCAATATGGGACACATGAAGAGACCTAGTTATCAGAAACTGCTGAGCACTCACCCTATGAAAATCAGGCTCATTTATGATGTTCTCCTGTAAGGCACCCAAAATAGTAAAATCTTACACTAAGAATTTTAAATATAGCTTGTATTGAACTATATTTGTGCCAGGCAATGCATGTCTTGTACTTCTTTTATTTTCCATAGTGATCACCCAGTAACTTCCTCAATCTCTTTCATTGTATCCCAGTGTTTGGAAGAAGATTTAAAATAATGAAAAGACCTGTGAGAGATGTTTGATCTTCTTTCAGATGAAGCTCTGTATAGGCAGCCTCAGCATTCACAAATGCTAACTTGTGGCAATGCAGTAGTAATTTATTAGCACTGGACTTAACTTTAACAATTGTCCAGCATTGTTCTCTATCCTAGTGATTACTTTAGCCTCGTCACTCTCCAAGGCTATAACTTTGGACATATTATTGTTCTTATTGGGTGGCCAGCAAAGTTTAAGCTATTGTCTGGCCAGTCCCAGACATAATTTGCATGTTAGCAACATAATGAGCTCTTGAAACAAGTGTCTGTAGGTCAATCAAGTGAACCTAAATGAAAGGTTTTCTTTGTGGTCTTACAGTGGTACTCTGCAGGGATGCTAAATACAGGAGAGGGCTGCGTCTTTTCATCAAGTTAATTTCTAATAACACAGGTCAATGAGTCTAACGTATCATTAGCCATATTTTGGAGAATATGTGGCCTGTTTCCCAAGGGGTAATTTATCGATATTAGGACACTGTTTAAAAAGAAACCCCATTCACCATTCATGTTTGGCATGGGAAGTTTTTCCTTTACAGTGCAGCAACTAGTTTTTTGACACATAACAATGACAGTTAGTCTGTATTGGCCTTACACAGCAGGGAACAGCAGTCTGCTCCTGCTACACCTAGGAGCTCTTGTAAAATTGATTTCTCTACCAACTACAAAGGGTATTTGGGCCCTCTAGAACAGCAGTGACAACAGCATCCTTTAATGTACTATAGTAATTTGTGGTAATGTAATGGAGTGAGGGGGTGGGAGACACAGACCCATGTCAGGTGACAGGGAGATTAACTTTTCTAACCGCAGCACAGGTCATGCAACTGCAGCCAGAAAAGGGAGTCCCTCAGAAGGCCTATGGTTTTGGACTCAGGGGATTAGTTGGTCCTTATTTGGCAGCCCCCGTGAAGATCTAGTGGGGTGAAGGGGGAGGCCCTTAAAATGCCCATCTCAAAAAGCCTGAGATGAGAAGAGAGGGAAGTGGGTGGGAAGCTCCTTCCTTCCTTGCCATATAATTAATGTATGTGAGGTGACCTGGAGAGCTGGGCTGATTGGATTAGGGATGTGAAAGTTTGCAGCAGGGAAGTGGGGCCACAGTTTAGAGGAGCTAGGGGGCAAACTCAGTCTGAGCATGTGATTGGGCTGAATGGCTATCCCAGTGGTTCTCGATCAGGGGTCCAGGACCCACTGGGGTGCCGCAAGCAGGTTTCAGGGAGGCTGCCAAACAGAGCCAGCATTAGACTTGCTGAGGCCCAGGGTAGAAAGCCAAAGCCCCATCGCATGGGGCTGAAGCCCAGGGCCCTTAGCCGTGCCACCCGGAACTGAAGCAGAAGCCTGAGTAATGTAGCTTCGTGGGAGCCCATGTGGCATGGGGCCCCAGGCAATTGCCCTGCTTGCTACCCCCTAACACCAGCCTGGCTTTCATATGCAGAAAACTGGCTATCGTGGCACGGGTGGGCCATGGAGTTGAGAACCCCTGGTCTATCCTGTCCTCAATAGAGCATATAAGCCTGATTTAGATCCAAACCTCACTCCTTTTCTGCAGTTTAGTTTTACTGGTAACTAAAAACAATAGCAAAATCATCCTCCCTGAATTTGGCTGCTTTGTTGCCAGCTCTCATGATTTACCTAGAGCCCCAGCTCCTGGAAACAAGCGATTACATGAGAATCTCAGCATTTTTTTTAAAGTAAGTTTCTATCATTTATGGTTGTGGAGAAAAGCCTGAAAACATGATGCAAGTGCACCCTGAAGGCGTCAAAAAAGAGAGATCAAATAAAAAGAACCTCAAATATATCTATGTATTTAAAATCTTATAATTCTGGGGGTCTGTGAAGGTCACCTGGCCCACCTCCTCCAACCCAGGCCCCAAGTCCCACGATTCTTGAATGTTTGGAGTTGACAGTATTACTGCCCCTATGATTTCCCACCAGAACCTCCCCTGGCCAGCTCCCTAGTTTCCTCACCTCAATGAGCGGCAGCCACCTGGTTTATAACCAGGGTGGAGTTAACAAGCTGCACCTGCCTTAATGGGTCAGCAGAATGTCTGTACCTTTAAGCACAATTCTAGCAAGGAGAGTTAACAGAAGACAGCTGTGTCCCATGGCCCATCTCTACACAGTAGTTTTATATTGAGATACCATGTGTGGCACATACGACGATTCCAGCAAAATTAAAACATAAATGTACAGTAGTTGCCAAATAGTTACTATCTCAAGAAAACTGTCACCCAGCCTACCGTGCCCAAACACCTGCAGCCTGTAGGCAGTCTGGCTTTATCCCAGGAGTTTAAGTACCATATTTATAATAATATTTTGGCATCACAACTGCTTGCAGAATAATAGCTCCCTAAGGAGAACACAGAACGAAACCATTTATCTAGTACTATGAGCACTCAGAGCACTGAAGCAGAGCTTAATTGGTTAAAGTAATATAATGTGGTAGGCCTGAGTACTACAACTCTCTCCACACAGCAGACTCTGGCAGATAAATACAGTTCCATGCTTTATTGTTCTGTCTTACCCTATCTTTTCCTCTCTTTTTCTATTTATATCCCTAGTTTTTAATAGTATTCTCTTCATTCTTTTTTTCCACATCCCTTTCCCCTTATTTCCCCCCTCTTTTCATGTCTATCTTGTCTATTACTTATTCTTTATTATTTTTTTCACATTTATTTGCTCTTTGACATTGGTTGGCAAATTACCTCGATGAATATCTCTTGGTTTGTACATTGGGTGAATACTCAATAACTGACATTTGAACAACATTGTTTAACTTTCTTTGAACATTTTATATTTTTGTTGAAGGACTGATTCAGTGTGTAACTCTTAGTTTCATGTCTATGAATAGTTTCCATTACTTGATTAAAATCAACTCTTTTAATGAACTTTCCTGCTAGTAAACTAGTTTGCAAAAATTCTAACAGAAAGAGAACACAGAAAGGGTATGAATAAAGTAGAAGGGAATTTGTTTACAAATTAGAACAAATATTCATAGATAACATTTTGTAGCATTCACCTAGCTTAAGTTCCAACCATCAGAAAGAGACACTATCTAGACTGAAAAAGTCTGAGAAAAAATGTAGATATTACCAAATATAATGGTCCTTTAGAAACATAGCAACTTGCTCGTGGTAAGTAGAACTTGTCCACAATACCTATAAGAAACAAGCAATATAATAAATATTATTTCTATATATTACTTGCAGTGATCACTCTATACATAGTTTCATTTCAGACTCTTCAATTAGAGTCTAAAACTTAAAATAGGTTACTAGCACATCCTGAGGCATTTCTAAATTTAGGATAATAAATGTTAAAAGAACCCAAGGTTATTAGAAAGAGTCATTTAAATAACATTAATCCACGGCTTAAAAGTCATCAGAGAGATTTTGAATTCAACTTATCCCTAGCCAGTACTTAGTGCTTAGTATGTTGTATCTTGGTTCTGTGCAGCACATATCATCTAAAACGCCTGCTTATGGGAAAGAACAACTATCACCATATGTACAGCAATAAGAACATCTGGAAATACAAGTGAAGCAGAGAAAGTCTTTTGCTTTCTCTTGGCACACAAAAAAAACCTGTTGGAAAGTTTACAGATACGTAAGTCGGGGGAACCATGGTCTGTAGGAAATTAAGTTAGACAGCTGGCACTGACCAAGTGACTGATGCCAGTGACTATAGTGCCAGGTCACTGAAGTAAATGAGAAGCTATTCTCAATGGTCTTTTCCTCATTAAATAAGGTTCTGAATGAATACATTTCCTTTGCCGTCAGTTGTCACTATGAAATGAGGATGAAGCTTAATTTTTTTTTTTAAAGAAGGTGATGCAATCGGCCTTGGTCATTTTCAGATCATACAATCCTGGGAACATGAGCCCTATTGATATGTTTATTCTTTTAAAGTATACATAGCATCAGTCTTAATGATTTCTTACATTGCACCCATTATGTTATGAGATTCCTTGTCTGACAAGAAAAAATAGACAGTGTAATTTTCTCTTCTTTTGAATCTAGATCCAATTTGTATTAAAAAAAAAAAGAGTTTGGAAGGCTGACTAAAATACTGTGGGCAAGATCCTCAGGTAGTGTAAATAATCACTGCTCCATTGAAGACAATGGAGCTATACTGATTTATCCCAGCTGAGGATTTGACCGTGTACATATAAATAGGTTGTAACTTCAAGGCATAGTCTCTCTCTGGAAACACAGAATGAAATGTTCACAGTAACTTTTGGTGTTTTAGAAGTATTTCCAGTTTGCAGAAATGATCATGCAAATCTCTATTTGCATGCCAAACTGAGTGTGAATGGGGTTTGCACATGAGCATTTCATCAGTTACATGCAAGTGAAACTGATTAAAGGCCGCAAATGAATATTGGAAGCAAGATAGAAACACTGAAAAATGTGTGCAATAAAAAACTGAACACTAGAGGTGATGTGGTAAAATATGAGACCTGTCTTTCATCTCTTAATGCATAGGCCAAACAATGTTTTAGATTCTCATAGAAAATTAATTGGTTGGTTTAATCCAATATAGAAGTGATGTTTTTCCACATCTGAAAACCATCCCACTATTTTTCTTGATCTGAAGTCTTTGCTCATGATGATGCCAAAGCTGGAACAGCAGTAAGTGTGGAAGTCCATGACTGTATTGGTACAACTATAAGAGGGGATCTTAGGACCTGCTTTATGCATCTATATATCATGAGTAACTTCATTGAAGCAAATGGTATTTCAGTAGTATAAAATTGTAATAGAATCATACTAATATCTTAGCCTAGAGACAGGGGCAGCTCTATGTTTTTTGCCGCCCCAAGCACGGCAGTCAGGTGGCCTTTGAGGGCACGCCTGCAGGTGGTCCCTGGTCCCGCGGTTTCGGCGGCTTTTCTGCGGGCGATCCGCTGGTCCCGCGCCGTTGGCGTCCCCGCTGCTGAATTGCCGCCGAAACCGCAGGACCTGTGGACCTCCAGCACAAACGCTACCATAGGCCGCCTGACTGCCGCCCTCTCAACAACCGTCACGCCGCCCCCCGTGGCTTGCCACCCCGGGCACACGCTTCCTGTGCTGGTGCCTGGAGCCACCCCTGCCAAGAGACAGCCTTTGCTGTATCTTAGCCATGTCTCACAACCTTAGCAGCTTTGAACAAGTAGCTGGATTTCTTCAATAGGTGGCATCCTTTCCACTGAGTGAATGCAGAACAAGCGCCTAGAATGTTGATGGGGTAATCTTTTTGTTCGAAGTCATTTCTTTTGGATGAGACTTACAACTACAATCCTGTCTTCTTGAAAGCACAAAAGATATGTATGGTATTATGCATGTATTTAATGAAGATGATCACTGTGAAGTATTGGCAAAATTAAACATATTATTAGCCTATGTTGCTGCTGTTTCCTTTGGATACATTATTCATTTTCTGTTCTAAGTATAGGGAGATATGAATGGCAATACCAGATAAGAACAGTGGTCCATCTAGTCTAATATCGTGCCTCCAACAGTGGTCAATATCAGATGGTACAAAAAACTCTGTAGTGCACACTTTATGGAATGATCTGGCCACAGGGGACATTTTGTTCTAACCCCTCTTAGATAATGGCTAGCTTATGCCCCAGTGCATGAAAATGTATATAGCTCTTTTTAAAAAATCTCCTATGAATGTAACTGTGCATATTTTCATTATCCATATAAATATCTAATTCTTTTCTGAATCATATCAATATCCCAGTCTCCATGATATTTTATGATAATTCCATACCTTGTGGAATTCCACAGGTTTGTACAGAGTACAATGCATTTCCTTGTGTCAGTTCTAAATTTGTCACCTTTTAATTTTCTTGAATATCCCCCTTGTCCTTGTGTTATGAGAAAGTTCATATAGAAACACCTGATTTACCTTCATCAGAGCATTGATTATTCTGTGTACTTTTATCATGTTCCAATTTACTCATCTGTTCTTTAAACTATACAATCCCAGTCTTTACCGTCTCTCCATCTCTGTTTCCATTTCTGCTATATCTTCTTTGGGATACGGTGACCAGAACTGTGCACGATTCCAGGTGAGGCTGCACCTCGATTTCTACAATGGCTTCCAGCTATTTCCAATATTATTTCCTCCCCCTGCCTTTGTATCTCCTAAAATTTTATTTGCTTTTTGTATCATTGGTGCACATTAAGCAGAGGTTTTATTGGTTTTATTGAGCTGCACACATTCTTTCTCATGAGAGACTATAGTTAACCTAGAGGACAGCACTATGTATGAACAGTTCAGATAATTCCTTCTAAGGTACATTACCTTGCATTTGCTAACACTGCATTTCATCTGTCAGCACACTGCCCATTCTTTCAGCTTTGCTAGATCCCTCTGAAATTCCTCACAGTTTTTTCTAGTCTTGACTAACCTAAACTATCCTCGAACTACCTTCAGATATGAAGACTAGCTCCAATATAAGCAGGGAGACCTGTCAAATAAGCAGTCATGGACTATCTGATGACAGTACTAATAGACCATGGGGGAGCTGCAGGTGGTACTGCTGCCCCTATAAAATATCACAAAAGCTCAAAGGCAGTACTGGACAAGGCAAATATAGCCAACCATTAAATAAGCCTGCAGCCAGTCCTAACCACAGTGGCAGGCAATTGTGCTGCCAGAAGGAATTCTGGAAAAAAGGATGAACCCCAATAAGTCTATGGAATATGCTCATGGAAGAGCATTGGGGGCCTCTATGGAAGCTGAGCTTTTGAAATGTGACAGCCTCGAAATTAACAAAGTGAGTTGGATAGCTAGTGGACATATACAATTACAGAACAGATATGACCTTATTTATTCAGGTGGACAGAGGCACAAAGGAGAAACAATATTAAAGAAAAACCCTAGCCAATAATATATAGGGAATTTGGCCAGTATCTGATAGAATACTGGTGATGACTGGAATTTGCATGCTAAAGTTTATGCCCCCAAAGAAGACAATAAAGAAGATGTGTAAGTATTTTTTTTAAACACCCCACAATTAATTGTAAAAAAGCAATAAAACAAAGGAAAAGCAGAGCCCTGTTGATAGCGATGGGTGACTTCAGCACTAAGATAGGAAAATGTTGATTGGGTGACATAGCTGGAGACTATTAATTAGAATTTAGGAATGCAAGAGGAGACAGCCTTTTTGAATTTGCAAGCAGAAACGATGTAGTCATATGTAATACATGGTTTCATCATCACACAAGAAGATTATATAGATACTGAAGCCCTGAGGGCAAACTGTGACACACTAGCAGGAATCAAATAGATTACATTTTATTATCTGCAAGATTTCATAATGCAGTTTTAGATGCTAGAACGTTCCCGTCGGCAAATTGCAATAGTGATCATAGTTTGTTTGTCATGAAGCTGAGACTAAAGATTTAAAAAATGCTTAATCTAACAGACACACAAGGCAACAGATTGATGTGGACAAACTCAAAACAACAACAAAAATGCATGGAATACATTTCAAAAGTCAACCAAAGTACTGATGTCTCCCAAATATTCTACAATGAGGACAGTGTAGAGGAAAATTGGAAAAAGTTTAAGATAGCAGTACATACAACCA
This sequence comes from Chelydra serpentina, assembly GCA_037349315.1. Lineage (NCBI taxonomy): Eukaryota > Metazoa > Chordata > Testudines > Chelydridae > Chelydra > Chelydra serpentina. The sequence continues at coordinate 65,227,415 of JBAIAC010000010.1, read as the reverse complement.
CTGCACTGGTATTAGGAGAAAAAGGACATGATGCTAACCAGCACAGATAACTGATTAAATTGTAAACTTAATAAGTGCAAGAAGATAATGCAGAGATAGGAGAAGTGAGGAATATTGAAAGTTCCACAAATAATTTCAAAAGCATGCAAATAGGCAAAAGAAAAAATGGCTAGAACAAAGATGTGATGAAATCAAAGAATATGAAATCATACACAAACACAGATTCATCATCCCATAAAAGGAACCAAGAGTCAAATGAAGTAAAAAAAAAAATTCAATTAGCTGTAATAAAACTGAGGATGGCAGGGTATACTATGAAATCAACAGCATCCTGGAAAGATGGGTTGACTACATAAAGGAACTTTTTGATGATCCTGAAATATTGGAAGATATAGACATCAAAAGAGGATAAGAAAGAGTACCACTGTGACTCTAGGTACCACTGTATTCATGGGGGACATGGATCAGCATTCACATTGTACTCCCCATCAGAATCCAGCCTGGACTGGGGAAGCTAATGATTCAACCAGCGGACCAAATTTGGTGATGAATCCTGATCACGTGCCACCTAAGGCATGTTGCGCAAATGCTAAGAGGACTGTATTTATAATGATTTTATACAAAATATGCCATATGAGGTGACATTTGAAAACTAACACCACACAGATTGATAATATCATTGTAAATATATCAAATGTAAAAATGTATCAATGCTATATGTGAAAACATGGATACTCACTAATACTCTGCCTTAAAGTCTGTAACTAAAAGGTGTTTAAACAGGTTTTCTCTAGGCAGAAAGAAAGAGGCTGACACCTCAAACCAAGTGTGGCCCAAACTCAAATGGGCTATTTGTCTGTATCTGAGGTTGCAGCAGGAATAGATAATTTACATAGTAGCAACCACCAGTGGGGGAGGAACCATCTTGGAGCCTCATCTTCCAGACCGCATGACCTCTTTATTCAGCATGAACTAATAAACTTTAGCTAGGGTAATCTTCATAAAAATACATTTCAAAGCTTCACTAAACTATAAAGAGTGGGGGAGTGACCCCCCTAAAGTTATCTTTCACTTTAAGGAGACAATGTAACCAAGTGATTTGATCTCAGTGATGGGTCCTGGCCAGGACGTCAGATAGAAAGTCAGAAAGGAGACTGCAGGTGAGACAGAAAACATCTCGAACAAAAATTGTTTCTTGCTAGATTAAGTTTTAGACTTTTAAAAGTGTGATTTCACTTTTATTTGCTTGTAACCATCTCTGTCTTTATCTCTTTGACTTGGTATCACTTAATCCATGCTCTTTTGTTGGTAAACTTGTTTTGTTTTCATTATTAATCACCAGTGCTGGGTAAGTTCAGTAAAGTGTGTGCTTCTAGTAAGTTAACCAGTTGGAGTGTTTTACTGCCTTGTAGAGGCAGAAAACCTAATATTTTTTTTCTGTGAGGGTCCAGTGAGAGGGACTGGACCCAAGGACTATTTTGGGGAAAATTCAGGGCTGGAAGGGTGCTAAGGTCAGCCTGCAAAGAGTATCCAAGTTGGACAAAGTCAGGGTGAGGCTTGTGGGCTGCTGGCAGGCTGCTGGGGTCAGAGCTCTGAACTGAAGCTGCACAGTCACAAGACACCCAGAGTTACAAGGCACATGTTGACTGAACCCCTTACTGGCTTGGGTGAACCCCAAAATGTCACATATTGCAACGTGGGAATTAGAAAGAACTCTAAAAAGTATAAAATAAGGAAAAGTAGTTGGAAAGGATGAACTGCTACCATCCCTGAATGAAGATTCAAAAACTTATCTACTAAAACTTTTGAACCAGATACATACACAAGGAGAACTTCTGGAGGACTTCAGGAAGTCACTGTTCATTCCTCAACCAAAGCGTTATAATGCTAGACAATGTGAACAAAGTCAGACTATAAGACTCGTAAGCCACACACAAAGTTTTGTTGAGAATCATCAGCACGCGGACACAAGAACTAACTGAAGTCAGTTTGGTTTCTGCCCGGGAATAGGTTACCAGGGAGGCAGTTTCTGGCCTGACAATCTTATCTGAGAATGTGATAGCAGTGTAAATGGAAATTAATATGTGTTTAATGGATTTTGAGAAGGCATTTGATAAAATCCAACATGATAAGACGATACATATTCTTGAAGAATATAGTATTGATTTCCAAGATCTACAATTAATAAAAAGCCTGTATTGGGAGCAGAAAGCAACAATCCAAACAGTGTGAAATGGCAGAGTACTGCAGCATCAAGAAAGGTATATGCCAGTGTTGTATCCTATCTCCACGGCTATTCAATATATACATAGAAGGTGTAAAGGGAAAAGTTTAGAAGACACCAACCAGGAAATACGGTCAATGGTACATACGTCAACAAAATAAGATATGCTGACAACCTAGTTTTTATCATTTTGACTAAGGAAGAACTTCAGAATATGCTTACTACTGTGAACACTGCCAGCAAGAAATATGGAATGACAATTAATATTAGGAGGACAAAAAGAATGATATTAAGTAAATACAGTAATGCACAAAGTAGGCAACATCTATATCTTGATGACCAAGCAGTGAAGCAAGTGAAGTTTCTGCTATTTAGGGAGTCTCATAATATCAGACAGAAGATGTGATGAAATTAGAAGAAAGATACAGCTTGCAACAACTGAATTCAACAAATTCCAAAGAATTCTATGTTCTAAGACATGATATCAAGAAGTAATGTTAATAAAAGAAGTAGACCTGCAACTCTACCTTATCCACTTTATTCAGCTGAGGTTTCCCTTGAACTTTGTGATAATTTTTTTTCTAGTTCAGTTTTTGATTTTTTTAAGGGAACAATTTCTGCTACTTAGAGGAGTTATTTGGCCCTGTTATTGTCACTAACCATCCACAGCTAGGCACATTACACCTCTCTCAGGTTCTTTTATTGTTAGTACTGTAACTTTTCTGCCTCCTATAATGAAAGCCAGACCTGTTCAATGAGAGAACTGGTAGCTGAAGAAGAAACAGACTTTTCTGCACGCACCAAAAGGAAAGATACAATGCTTAATTTGTTGTAAACATAATTACTTTCATTCAAACAAAAGAGAACACAAGAAGAGGAATTGATGTTTTGCCAAACACTGCCTTCCATAGAGCTGTAAGAAAATGATTAGAAGCAGAAATTAAATCTCCCAGACAATTCAATTTCTAGCTGTGATAACATCAGCCATCTATATGGGATGGACATGAGGGCAGTGGAGGAAAGTAGCTAATTTTAGAGCTGGGATAAAATATTGCATAAATAACAAAAGTGGGAAGGTGAGGAAAGAGATCTTGTTGGCATAATATCCTGGGTGAGATAAGTAAAAGGCAGTAGTTTTTCTTCACAACATCTTGTGACAATAAAATGTATGTTCCCCATATTTTGCAGAAACAACAATGATTTATTTTTGCATGTGAGGGCTCCCTGGGATCCCATCCTTCCCCCAGCACAGCATGAGACATGAATTTGTAATGTACTGTGGATCACATGCACTGAAACCCAAGTAAAACAATAATGCAATATTCTGGATGTCTGTTATACACCAGCTGATACACTATTTGTTTTGTTGGGCATTGTTCTTTATATGTGTAATGAGAATTGCAACAGTAGAAATTAAAAATAAAACATCAAAGAGTTTTAGAAGGGATGTATAGTATTGCTGACATCAAGCATTCAAACATCATGTGTCAGCCCCCCCCCCCCCTCCCTGGAATTATGAAATTGGCCTGACTAGCCATGAATTTTAACAACATAAAAAAATGTGGTGCGCTTCCTGATTGACCCATTTCCCTGCGTTTGCAGCTGATTGGTCTATTGCACTGCAAACAGAAGGGCCAGAAATCAATAATCAGACAGGCCCAAAGTCCAGAGTCTGGTCAAAGACTGATGGCTGTTTCTGCATCCTGGGCTTGTGCCAGCCCCCCTGCCACTGTGACAGGGAGCGATACTGCCCCCCATCTCCAGTGAGTACCCCCGCCAATGGTACCCCCTCCAGCACCTACAACTGTACTCCCTAGCTACCCCCTCCACCTGCAGATCCTCCCCAAAGTGTCCTCTTTTTGGGAACCTAGAACATGGTAACCCTACTCTGACCTCCCAGTAACCTGACCCTGTCTGCCTCCTGGTGTCAGACTTTTGGTTTATCTTCTGGTCTGTCTTGGATTCTGACCCTCTGGTACCTGACTTGGCCTGACTTCTGATTCCTGCTCTAACCACTGCTACCATGCCTCAGTGGGTCACATCTGAGGATGGTAGATTCAGGACAAACTGCTGAGAAATAGGGCAGACTCACCCCAAACTGGTGGTTATTCTATTATTAGATATACCAAGCAGAAACAAAAGTAAACTTCTGTCTCACCACACTTATTAACAAGAAGTCCAAACTGCAGTCTCCTTAGGCATTTCAGCCTTTGATTCACTCCCCAGACACTAAACTTCATGATGAGTGGTTATTGAAAACCAATTTCATCAAACAAAGTATTCTTTTCATCTCAAAAGATCAGACACATAGCCAAGTCAATATATAACTCAGGTCTTACCGATAATCACACTGTTGCCAATCCTTTAGTATCTGTTATCTAAAAATTTATTTATAAGAGAAAAGAAGAAGGAGAGAGTTAAAATGGTCAAATAAATCAAATACTTACAATCATTGCAAAGTTCTTGGATCAGGTTTGTAGGAGTGATGTTAACAGTCTGCTGGCTTGTAAAGTCTGGTAACTTCCAAAAGATTGGAAGGTCCTCAGTCCATTGGTTGGAATGCTCCTTTTTGTGTAAGTCCATAGTCCAGAGATCAGAACAGGAAAGAGGCCAAATTGTGATGCTTCCAGGGTCCTTTATACCTTCTTCCATGAGGAGGGGACACTCTCAACCTTAGTTTGTGGGAAATTACAGGCACAAGATGGGTCACATGAGCAAGTCACATGCCCATACATGCTTTGGTGATACACAGGAGCAGTCATTACCCATATTCTGGCAAAGGTGTCCACAGGAAGGCTCACCAGGTGAGAATGAGCTTCTTCTATGGCCCATTGAGAGAATTAAGTATTCTTTAATCAACTTGAATGGTCCATTCACAATGTGCTGGCTAGATGGAATGTAAACCACTTTGTGGGTATTAGCCCTGGAGCAAACATATTTGAAATACTGGTACATAGTCAACATTCATAACTTTAGATACAACTGTGATACATGCTTACAAATAGGATAATCATATTTGATAGCTTGTAACTTTTCCATTGATACCTTACATGACATAAATGTTTGTATAAGATTTGTTGCAATTATGTAACAGTGGCAATATTAATGATATAAATGGTCATGTGCCAGTCATTCAGCATCACAACCACTAGGTCTGACTGCGCACAAACCAGTCATGATACCTATGTTCCTGATAGACTATCCAGCAATATCCTTCCTATCAGTAGTCTAGGGCAAAATAGTTGTGGTGCATTGCATTACAGTTTCCTGCACTTGCTAGTACTGCAACCTCAAACTGTCTTAAACAGGCTTTCTAATGCTGCCCTGACCATGAGTAACTTTGCTATTTTATTCTCAGATCTCCCTTGAACAGAGCAGTCAAATTTACCATACTCATTCATGAGATGTGCACAAATAAGTACTCGGACCAAGATATTAATTATTATTGTGCTGGTGCCTAGGAGGCCAATCAGGGACCAGAATCCTATTGTGCTAGGCGCTGTACAAACACACTTCCAAAAGGGAACCCCTGCTCCATGAGGAGTAGTTCTAGATGGGTGTGGCAGTGTTGGTGGCAGCAGCTACTCTGTGTTTGTGTCTGTCTGATATCTTAACAACACTTCAGAGCATACAGCAAAGATCCATCTAGTGGTGTGAGATAGAGGAAGAAGAATAGGCTACCCCTTATGGGTAGTACCTTCCCTCACATCTTGTGGCCAACCCAAAATCTCTTCCCAACTCCAGAATTTGATCAATAGCAGCCCTTTAAATAGGGAGAAGAGCACTGCAGTTCCATTCCAGTGTGGAGCCCGTACTCCCTGTGCTGCCCTGAAAACTGAAGCTAGATGAAATGTCCTCGCCCCCAACTTTCCCTGGGATAGAATAATGTCCAGAATTTTCAGTGTGTCACAGATGTCTAAAGAGAAGAGCATGGATACAGCTGTCCAGAAGAGGAGATTAAAATATACATTGTGACAAATCTATCACATGCTCTATGACAACCGTCACCTAGGTTCTGCAATTAATTTTGTCTTGTGGGCATGAGGAATGGATGTACTGTTCATAACCACTGTAGCTTCTCTTGTTAATTATGAACATTTTGCTTGTTGGCAGTGACATGTTTTCCTTTTCTAAATATGACTGAACTTTTTTGTTGTTTAGAAACAGGATATTTTAAACCTGCTATTCCAATATTGTGTATTGTGATGTCTTTTGTTTTGCATACCTCATTGGCCTGCCTTGGATTTCCTCTATAAAATAATTTAGACAATTCAACCCAAAACTTTATATTAGAGGTCACCTTTATCAACATATCCCTGCTTTCACTTATTTAGTTATAATCAAAACCTGTTCTGACACATGAAAGATATTCCTATTATGCAAAAAATATCTGGACTGGCATAATAATTTGAAAGACATCCAACAACTTTCCATCATGACTAAGAGTGAAATGTTTCTTTTATTCCTTCCCTGATTGCTACATTCAATGTAGATACCCATCATATTTTTCTTTTCCCTTTCTGCTTTTACCATACAACTCTAGATCTCCCCATTGATATATTTGAGGCAGATCAGACATTTGTGGGTTATGCTCCTTTTCTCTAAAAAAAGGATAAACTAAAATCAACCCCACAAATGAAGATTTCCTATAAATTCATTTTTTATTTAAAAATATATCTGCGGGTTTTTATTTGTTCTGTGCATTAATTAACATCACAAGTTAGGAGGTGAGATCCTGGGGACCAACAGCCATGTTCTGATTGGCCTGACAGGCCTTAATTTTGATTTAACAGTGAGCAAAAACTTAAAGTATTTAATTTAGCTTCTTGAAATAATTGTAAAACACTTCCAGCCACTTCTGAAGAGGTGATTGTTAACTGACAGTAACCTAGTCGCCTAAGCAAACAAATTACTCCAAAATTCATATGGGTTGAGTCTAGCAATTTATATAGTTCCCCTTCAGAGACTGGATTGAGCACTAGCACAATAGATAAATGCATAAGGAAGTTAGCTCACGGATTGCATAATGTATGACATGTCATAAAACTGACATCATTACGTACAGCCTGGGGCAAAGAGCAGACTGTGGCATGTAACAGGCTGCTTGATAGGGTACCACTCCACCCTGGAGATTGTTGGCTGCCCCAGCTATTTGTGCTGATCAGGTGGCCTGGTGTCACTCTTTAGCTGAACCAATGAAGAAGGGGCCCAGGAGGGGGGTCCTAACCCACTGCTGCTACCCTTTGGGCATTGGAGGATAACAAATGGGCCTCTGGGGTCCATGCCCAGGGGCCCCAGCCAATTTAGTGTCCCCCACAGGAGTGCTGGAACCTGTGTAGTAGTGGGCAGGGCCACCAGCGGCAGAACTGTGGCCCTGCCCCCTGCTCCTCCTCTTCCTCCTGAGGCCCCACTGACTGCTCCTCCTCTCCCCCCGGATCCTTCACCTGCCCAGGGCAGGACAGGACAGGGTACCCAAGAACAGCCCCCGGCACATACCCATGCCGCCCTGGGGCTCACCTCCCGGGGCTGATGGAGGGTCTGGGTCTCACCATATCTGTGTGGGTCCCTGGGGGGCAGCTCATATTACTGCCCAGCTCTGGCTTCTGCCTGTGAGGGGGTGGGGCCCCAGAGGGAAGAGGAGGAGCAGAGGGAAAGGCCCCATGGCAAGGGTGGATAAGGCCCACCTTAGCCCCACATTGGGAAGAGGCTGGTGCCACTAGCAGGGCCTGCACAGTTCGGCCGCCACGAAGCACAGCTCCTGCCACCACTGCTCTGTGCCTCCCCGAAGCTACTACACCCATGTTAAAAAGTGGGTTGACATGGCCCCGCTGGCCAACCTGGTTCTGGTGTACCTGTGCCCCCAGGATGTGGGGATCTTTGTGCCCAGGGCCCCAACAAAACTTTATCTGCCTCTGCCTTTGGGTATTTGGAGGAGTAATGGAACCTCCTGGCCCACTACTGCTGCCTCCTCTGTCATCACTGGATTTTTCTGAAGGCCAAGGCTGTCCTTTTTCTACCTTCCACAGCTGCTGCCACTACTGTTGAAATTCTACAGGTGACGAAGGAAGGGGCTTGCCTTTCAGTATACATGGTCTTTTTGAATCTGGAATAATAACTGGGGTTCTCTCAGGGTTTAAGCCAATGTAGTGCATGTCATTAAGGCAACAGGCTTCATCTAAAATCTATTATTTATTCTGGCATATGGTTGTCATGTGAAACCTGTATTAGGTCTCTAGTGGATAGAACACATGAGAGGATTCTGTTCTCTCTCTGCCAGTGGACTTAACATGTACCTTTAAGCATGTCACTTAAATTCTGTATCTCAGTTTCCCCATCTGTAAAACAGGGTTAATTATATTTAAGGTGTATCTTCCATTGCAAAGTGTTGTGACCCCTAGACAAAAATATGTCTGGATTTATCACCTAATTGATCCACTGGAAATAATCAGACCAGTTTTAGTGTCCATATAACCCCTAGTATTAATTTTCAGACTTATTTCCCTCTTCTGATCCTCTATGAGTTATTTAGGTCATCTTCCTAAATCACACAGAACATAATCTCTTTTTGTATTTTCTCAACACTTTTCCTTGTTAATTGAACCTGTTTGTTTTTTCACATGTTAAATTGCCCATTTTTTCATGATTCATTTCAGATTCAACCCTATTTTTATGCATATTTGCCTTCCTATTTAGATCTTTAAATCTATGCTTATTGTTTACATATTTTCTGTCTTCCTTGTTATTGTACTGCAAGAAAGAGTAGGCCCACCAATAATCTCTGTAGCACTCAATGTGTCTCTTATGCAATAATGATCAAAAGCCTTCTTGAATTCCCAGTAATATATTTCTAATGTGTCATTTCATCCTCTTGTTGTCACTTCCTCAAATGTTAATCAAGTTAGCCAAGCATGACTTCCTTTCTGAAAATCCACATTGATTTCTTCTATTCTATTCACTACCATAATAATAGTTCAAACCTGTTTACATAATATAAGAACCTAACTTACCTTTCATCCATTCTTCAAATTAAACTTGCTTGTTGTCTGTGGAGCAGTTATCAAAAGGAAATCATCCTACTAAAAGAACATATGCTTATTGAATTTCCTTTTGTACTAAGGGTTTCCAGAAGTACCAAGCTCACTCCATGTGCACCACATGATAAACAAAACCCACCCTAGCTTCCAGGCTTAAAGGACAACTTCCCTGAGGAGGCATAGGGATGCTTTGACCAGTTTTATCAGGGTGCTTACTATGTTCTAACTGTGATGGAATGCTAAAACTGTATTATGTTCAGCCACTCGGTGACACGATGTAACAGCCATACCTGGCAGTGCATCAAAATATCTTAAGAGAACACATTTCCTGTATCTCTCTCTCACTCTCTTTCTCCATGATGGAAGCTCTGTAGCCAGTCCAAATCTGGTACATAAACCTGACCTGCTAGTAGCAGTTCTGCACCTACTATCACAAGAAATACATGATGGGGCATCAGGAGTAAATTCAGCCTAACTGGTGCCAGAGGAGAACAGAAACAGAAGGAAAACAGCAACAAATGTTGCAAATAGAAGGAAACAGCAACAACAAATGTTGCAAGATCTATCTCATCAATATGGCACCATTAAATGCCCCAGAGAACTTCAGCTTTGACAGACCTTCAGAATGGACAGACTGGAAGCAGCAGTTTGTAAGGTTTCACATTGCTAGTAAACTCCCTCAGGAAACTGACAACATTCCGGTATCATCTTTAATTTATGCTACAGGGATGCAGGCAGAGCATATCTTTAAATCCTTTGCATTTACTCATGACAGTCATAAACATGACTATGAAAGAGTTCTGACTATGTTTGATGCGCACTTTGTACTTCAAAGAAATATGGTTATGAAAAGGTGTTTTCACTGGAAAATTCAAGAACCAGGGGACTCTGATAGGCCTTTTATAAGAGCTTTGAATGCTTGTCCAAAAAACTGTGATTTGGGGGTGTGATAAATAAAGTGGGGGGATAGCTCCCTTTGATGGACACCATCAGCCAGTTAGCTGTAAAATCCCTCGTTAGCTATTCTTTACTTGCTTTGCCTGTAAAGGGTTAAAAAGTCCCCCAGATAAAGAAAAAAAATGTGGGCACCTGGCAAAAAGAGCCCAGTGGGAAGGTTAGAACTTTTTTAAATCGGAAAAGAAACTTTCCCTTTGTCTATTTTCTGGGCTGGAGGAACAGAACAGCCATGCTATATGAAGTTTTAAGCTATATATGATCATAAATCATATTATAGCTAGAACTACTTAGCTAAACTCTAAATGTGTAAGTAGGTCAGAATGTTTAGCTAGATGCAATCAGGTTTATATCTGTTTATTTTTTAAGGCTTGTGGATCTTCTCTGTGCTAACCCCTGATACTTTTGTTTGCTTGTAACCTTTAAGCTGAACCCCCAAGAAAGCTGTTTTCAGTGCTTAATTTTTGTAATTGTTTCTTTTAAGATATAGCAAAAAGCCTGAGTTCTAGATGTATTTTTTTCCTTTTTGTTTTTAATAAAATTTACCTTTTTTAAGACCAGGACTGGATTTTTGGTGTCCTAAGAGGTTTATGTATGTTGTTTGATTAGCTGATAGTCACAGTTAATTTCCTTTGTTTTCTTTCTCGGCTCTTCCCCGGAAGGGGGGGTGAAAGGGCTTGAGGGTACCCCACAGGGAGAAATTCTCAAGTGCTCCTTCCTGGGTTCAAAGAGTGGGGTTTTGTTTTTTGGGGGTTTTTTTGCATTTGGGTGGTGGCAGCATTTACCAAGCCAAGGTCAGCGAAAAGCTGTAACCTTGGGAGTTTAATACAAGCCTGGAGTAGCATGTATTAATTTTTAGAATCCTTGCAGGTCCCTACCTTCTGCATTCGGAGTGACAGAGTGGGGATTCAGCCTTGACATGGGGCCTGTAAACCATTAAAATATCAAAGATAGTCTGGTTATCAGGTTTATAGACAAAAGCTTCTTATAGCAGCTACAATTAATGACAGATTTTTAATCCTACACCCAGATATCCAGACAACAGAGCACACTGAGCTAGTGAAGCAACAAAACAAAAGGCAGGGGCAACATTTAAAAAAAAACCCCAGAAACTAGCTTACAAGCAGTAAAGAGATACAGTATGACCACTAACCTTAATTATTATAAAACCCTGATGCAATGAGGGACAAGTCCTAGGCTATTGACAAAACCTTTCAGACTAAAAGGTTTTCCACAAGATGTGGAAAAATTCATAGCCCAAGAGATGTGTGCCCAGCCAAAGATGCAAGCTGTAATAAATGCACAAAATATGGACATTTTGCAACTGTTTGTTGCATGAAGGTAGTCAGGAAAGAAATTACTACAGACAGTAAAGAGAAATTGTTTCTGGGGTCTATCATGTGTATTGGCACAGCCTTCCTGAAGAGTGAAACTAAATATTAATGAAAAGGTTATTGACTTTAAAATTAACTCAGGAGCAGATGTGACAGGTCCTGTTGGAAGGGATGTATAATCACCTTCAATACCTCCCAGAGCTGAAATTCCCTGACACAACCCTGACGAGCCCTGGAGGTATTCAAAACTGCATGTGCCAGTTCACCACAGAAACAATGTACAAAGACAAAAGGTTTGCATTCAGAGTATATGTGATCAAAGGATCAAAGACCAACTCAACTACAGCATGGCAGTCACAATGAACCTGTAGTAGAAAGAGGGCCTGAAATATAAGCCCTTATATCAGAAGCCTGGTAGGAGGCCTGAGATAAAGTAGTGGTCAAAGCTTTGCAAACAAAAGGAAGTCCCTGCTAACAGAATCTGGCAGGAACAAGGCTGATATTTCAAAAACACACATTTCTAAGAGGTGCTAGACACAGAGCACTCACACAAACACATTTCAGAAAGGTGGTACATCTCGATACCAACACATTCCCTAAAGATAACAGGAACACACTGACCCCTTCTAAAGATAAGGTCAGGATGACAGTGTGACGGATAGAGATGCACAAGGTGAAGGGTGGTCATCAGATACATCAGAGGGTGTCAACTAACTACATCAGAGGGGCAATACGGAACTTGTTTGTACTGATGTATAAAATGGAGTCTCAGACAGTGGGAGTGTCTTTGGCCAGCCTAGCTGACAGTGGCAAGTCCCAACACTGACTGAGATGCGTCCATTAACATGGGCATACATGTGTTAGTATAACTGTAGACATTGATCCAGGGAGCTAGGACCATGCTTCGTCAGCAATAAACCTGGTTGGATACTTTCGTACCTTAACAGATCTTGTAGTCACTGGGTGGTTCGCTTGAGGTCTGCTGTGCCACCTGTCTGCACAGAGCTGGTACAGCACACAGGGAGGACACACACTCAGCCAAACATCTGACGACACAGCCTACTGAAAAAGATGGAAGAACTAAATAGAGTATTTGGTGATACTGGACTTTTGAAAGGAGATCCAGTACAAACAACTGTAAGGAACAATGCTGTACCATGTAGTGTATGTATTCCTCACAGAATTCCTATCCCATTGTTTCACAAGGTGGAAACTGATCTGGAGAATGGAGTGAATTGTCATAATGAAGAAAATCCCTGAGTCAATATCATAGTTTGCCCCAGTGGTACCAGTTATAAAGAAAAATGGAAAAAATATGAATATGTATAGCTCTTCAAAGACTTAATGAAGCAGTTGTGAGAAAAAAATATCCTCCCAACACTGGAAGACTTTCTCTCCAAAGTGAAAGGAGCTACAGTATTATGCAAGTTGGATGCCTTGAGCAGCTTCTGGCAAATTTCTTTAGCCAAATAAAGTGTTAACCTGACTACATTTATTACATCCTTTGGGAGATTTTGCTTCTGAAGATTACCTTCTGGGATTACCAGTGAATCTGAAATTTTCCTGAAGAAGATGGCAGAACTGTTAATGAACACCAATTAAGTTGCAGTTTTCATGGATGATAATATATGGGTCATCAACAGAAGAACACAACAAACCTTTCAAAGACATTTTAATCTTAATTGGTCAGCCTGGACTGAAGCTAAACAAGAAAAACTGGATTTTCCGCTTAAACCAAATCAAGTTTTTTGGGGAGACAATAAACAAAGATGGACTCAATCCTAGCCCTGAGAAAGTAAAAGTGATTTGAGAATTTAATTCATCAACTAATGTACCAGAACTGAGATGCATACTGGGGATGGCAAATTATCTTGGTGATACCTACAAGACCTTTGTAAGTGACAGAACCACTGAAAGAACTATTAAAGTCCAACACATCATGGGTATGGGGAACAAATCAAGAAATTCCCTTCAAAAAGGAAAAAAAATTATGTCAGCAGCTCCAGTTTTCAAGTACTATGATGTGAACAAACCCACGATGTTCAGTGTTGATGCAAGCAGCTATGATGGTATATTTGCGACACCATGGATCCGAGTAGAAGCCAGTTGCATTTTGCTCTCACACACTCACAGAATCAGAAAAACGATATGCATAGACTGAAAAGGAGTGCCTGGCAAGTGTATGGGCATGTGATAACTTTTACAGGTACTTGTGTGGATTGGCTTCTTTTACCCTGATAAAAGACTATAAAGAGCTTGTAAACCACATCAGTGGAAATGACCTGGATCTAGCGCTAGTGAGATGACAACCTCTTTTGATAGAGTTAATGTGATTTAGCCCAATTACTAACTATGTTTCCTGGGGGAAATCTGGTGACAGAGCCCAATGTGATCCCTCAACTGTCCATGAGCTTCAAGATGATATAAGGTGTATGTAGATGCTGTGAACACGTACAGACAAGTGTCAGAAAAGAGACTACACCTGCTACAAAAAGCAACCTTAACGGACACACAACTTCAAGAACTTCTAAGTTACATTAGAGCCAGCTGGCCCAAGTAGCGAAAGGACACTAAGGAAGTGACAAGAGACTACTTTGTAGTACATGGACAATTAACAAGTCATATGAAGTCCTGATTAAAAGTGATTGCATCAGAATTCCAAAAACAAATGGAGAAGAAATCCTAAACCTCATCCACAAAAGGACATCAAGGACTAGCTAAATGCCATGAATGGGCCAATCAGTCAGTGTGGTGGCCTGGCATCAGCCAAGTCATGAAGTATCTGCACATAGGTGGTGAAACCATTAGTTGATTCTGGGGCTCAAGTTTTCATGGAAAAATATAGGGGGTGCTCAGCACCCACCAGCCACAGTGGTTTTGCAGTTCCAGGGCTGGCCACTGATCAGCTGTTTGGTGCAGCCCCACGGCTGGCCGCTGTTCAGTGAGCAGCTGGTGGGAGGCACTTGAGGGAGGGGAGGGGGCAGAAAGGAGCAAGAGACAGACAGGCGGGAGGGGCCTAGTTAGGGGGCAGAGCAAGGGTGGGAAACGGCAGAGCGCGGGCGGGGCCTCAGGGAAAGAGGCCGAATGGGAGCAGGGCCTCAGGATGGAGTGGGGGTGGCGCACCCACCGGGAAAAAGAAAAAGTGTCTATGTATCTGCCTGTGAACGTTGCATTGTGGTAGTCTGCTTAGTTCTGCAAAGAACCTTAATAACAATACCTCTAATGGACAGACCCTAGAAGAACTTAACTTAACTGGAAGAGGCTAACTGCAGATTTATGCGAATTCAGAGGACATCATTACCTGGTCATAGTGGACTATTTTTCCAGATATATAGAAACATAGGCGCCGACTTTGTGGGTGCTCCGGGGCTGGAGCACCCATGGAGAAAAATTGGTGGTTGCTCCACACCCACCGGCAACTCCCCGCCCGCCCCGGACCCGCGGCAAACTTACCGGCACCGGGAGACGTTGCGGGGCCCCGCCCCTGACGCTGGGCAACGTCACATCGTTGTCGGGGACGGGGGCCCTGCAACATCACCCGGCGTCGGGGGCAGGGCCCCGCGACGTCACCCGGCGTCGGGGGCGGGGCCCCGCAACGTCACCCGGCGTTGGGGGGCGGGGCCCTGCGATGTCACCCGGCGTCAGGGGGCGGGGCCCTGCGACGTCACCCGGCGTTCGGGGCGGGGTCACCCGGCGTTCGGGGCGGGGCCCCGCGACGTCACCCAGCGTTCAGGGCGGGGCCCCGCGATGTCACCTGGCATCGGGGGCGGGGCCCAGCATCTGGCGGGGCCCCGCCCCCGACGCCGAGTGACGGCACCCACGGACGGAACCGGAAGTCTGCGCCTGTGTATAGAAATAGTGTACTTGAAAGACATAACATATCAAACTGTTGTCAAGCTACTGAAGTGCACTTTTCTCATTTCAACTAGTGATGGCCAATAGACCACAATTCACTTCAGCAGAATTTAAGTTATTCCAGACAAAATATGATTTAGATTATAGTACTAGCAACCCACATTACTCACAAGTGGATGCAGGGTCTGAGAGAACTGTAAGACAGCCGGAAGATTCACTCCTTGTTCTTCTGATCTACAGATCAACATTGATAGCAGCTGCTGACTATATTCCTGATGGAAAGACAAGTCAGGACTGCTGTTCCAACTTAATTTTTTTCCAATCTCCAAAGTGGCCAGACATGAAGAGAGTAGGTAAATCAGATAAAAAGGCAAAAAAAGCTTATGAACACTTCTCTAAACGGAGATCACTCACAGAGATGCTGGATCTAGAACATGGTGACTATGCTTGTGTCAAACTGAATGGAGAAATGGTTACATATGTGCAATCATAAACAGAATTACACACTTAACATCCTTTAGCAGGGTTTAATTTCTTTAACTAGCACACAGGTAGCAGCTAGGTAAGTGGTTATCTGCAAATTTGGCACTAAAATGCAGTTGTCTAGCAATACTAATCTTCTCCCCCAATAGACACAATAATCAAAGCCATTATTTGGAGTTTCAAAGTCATTATCAATTTATTGTAAATACTAAACATCGACAGAATGGGAGATTGTATTTTCTGCAATCAAGCAGATGCAGGTGATACAATGTCATTCAGCAAATCCATGTACCACCTACCTGTTACCAATGTGTTAAGTCCTTATCTTTGTAACAAAAGGTGGTCTTTTAACAGATTATTCAGCATAAAGGAAGAAAGGGAGAGTGAACTTGTGGTGATAGTTTTTTTTTACATAGCCACAAGTTTTACAAGCCACTGTAGGGGTTCTTCAGGGATGTTTCCAGTGGGACCAAGTAATAAAACCTCTGTGTCTGTGAGGTTTGTTTGCAGAACAAGAAGAACTTGTTAATGTAAGACTTGTAGCATTAGCTGAGACATTTGTCTCTTTGGCACTTTCCATTCATCATTATGTTACAGTTCTCTTGACTGAGCATATTTCTACAACAGTTTCCCATTTCAGTGAACTGGGGATTGGAGATCACATTGAGATAGTGATTTTTAAAAAAGAGAGAATAAAAGTGTGGAAATTTCCAAAGACATGAGAGATTGATAATCTTTGAAGTTGTAATATGATTATTACCATTTCCAGCATGCCCTGGCAATATAGATAGTGCAAAGGTGGCTGTATTAGGCACAAACTTGTGTGACAGAATGACTGAGGAAAAACAGCATCAACACCATGCTCGCTTCACGTAGCTGTTGGGATTCCCTCTGAGACCATTTTCACTAAACGTATTCAGAACACCTTGTCCAGTTCTGGGAGAACAGTTCTCTGGGATCCAAGAAACTCCACAGTTCAACTCCTTCTCATCACTGAGGTTACCTGCCTAATAAAGTAACAGCTCTTTGCCTCTGCTGGCCAGACCCCAACTTAGGGCTGTTAGGTACCAAGTGATACCACAATTCCAATTCATGTCACACACCACATAGTTTGTATACATCTTTCCTAGCTAATAATATCTATACTTCTTGAATGTAAAGACCAATCACTTTGCAGACTGCATAGGGCAAGCTTATCAGTTCAGGGTATTTCATTCTGCCGACTTTATTTACTATAAACATATCCTCAATAATTAGTTTCTTCCTCCCTTATTTACTATAATCAAATTCACAATAGTTAGTTCTTTCAGCAGTTACTTGTTTGGGTTTGTTCAGACTTCTCTTGTCTTAATTTAGGCCTGCTCATGTCAGCTAAGCCAGCACTACAGTAGCACATTCCAAATTTTTAGCCATCTCATCACAACCTCTCCTATACCTCCTCCCACTGTCTATCTATGCATCTTTTCATGTTCATGTGAATTGTAATGTCAGTACAGCATAATGACTGAAATTGTTAATAATCAGTTTTACCTGTTTTGAATGAAAGGAAAAATACTTTCCAATCAATACAAAGAATGTAAGTCATATTGTACTGTTTTACTATTGTGCTGAATTATGAATTACTTTAAGTCAACATCTGTTTTGGTTTTGGGCATGTTTACATTTATTCTCTATTCTCTTTCTCTATCAGGTGCCCCAACTAAAACTAGCTGGAACTTGGAAGAAAACAGATAGAGCCTTTACCAACTTACTCCACTGTCACTAACCATACCTCCTCAAAAGAACAGCCCTTTTATACTATTTTATAATAAAACAATATAGATTTTTCTTTTGTTTTCCTAGATACAACAGTGATGGGTGCTTTCCAAATACTGAGAGACAATTCTTAAAGGGTTAAATCTTGCTCTTAGCTACACACATGTAAATCCAATTAAATAAACGTTAATGACTCCTGTGTAACTGACATAATTTGTCCCAAAGTATTCCAGTGGGTTACATTTCTATTAATGTCTTTATTACAGTAAAATTAATGATGAAATAGCTGCAAATTATACTACAGAAAAATAAAGTAGTAAATATAGTAACTTCTGAATAATTATAGAAATTATAATCATGGCCTTATCAAAGGCCAAGAGAGTTTTGCTATTGACTTAAATTGAGCCAAGTTTTTCACCCATGTTATTTAAGCAAAAGCCTTCTCTTTCACTTCTCTCCATGTCTTTATAATTCCTCATGCCTCATGTTCATGTGGTGTACTACTGGATTCAACAGTTGCATAGGAAGTAAAATATCTGATTCGCTGTATCCCCTTCATTCAAATATGTTACTTAAAGATACCCAGGTTTTCTCCAACTTTGCTTTTAAATGGTTGCTTTCATTATTTTATTTTGGGCCTCCGTATTGTATCCATCACATATCAGTCTTCAAAGTGCAGATATCGTTAATATCTCTGAACTGATTTCAGGACTTCCAATGAGGGCACACACCAAAAGAGTGATACGAGGAATGCTATGAATTAACTGGGAAACCTTTTTGTACTTTTCTCTCACTCATTCTAGCATTCTTCTGTAAAATTGTTCTGATGATAGGAAGTAGCCGCAAGCCAAAATCTAAAGAATGCTTTCACCATACTCTGTAAGATGTTCTTCATTTGCACAAACACTTTTGGGTGTTCTCTATGAACATAACAAATGAGCTGGTGACATAGAAAGGGAACTAGTTCGTAACCACAATGAGCTAATGACTTTATGGATAAAGTCATTTTGTTAGCTCACAGTAATGTAATGGCATAGATTTCTTAATATTTTTTTCTGTATTCTTAGCAAGCTATGGGATATTCCTGTGTATTTTTCTTCCTGCTTTCTGTTAAGAGAGTTAGTTCAAGAATGGCTCTGTGTGTGCCAGCCTCACACTGCAATTTATCACAAAGAAAGCATAAAGATTCTACAAATTAGCAGCGAAGATGAAGATAAAGATGTATTTTATTAATTACTAATGTCTCTCTGGGTTGAGGCAGAATGACTGGGTTTATAGGACACACAGCTTCCTACAATGGATCCCATGGGAATTACATGCTGAAAGACTGGATTTTATGTTAATAATGTAGCAGATGACAAAAAAGGTACCTTTGTTTTTGAGCCTTTTGGGACATAAAATATATGGGATCTTGCTTCCACTAGCAACACCTGAAAGTTAAAAGATTAAAATTATGCAGAAATTACAAAGGCATTCGTCACAGCCAGTTAGTTCTGGTTCCATGTGCAGAATCAGCAGCCTGCAGAGTCCATAAGTGAAATATGTAGCAGAACTAGAGAAGTTAAACTAGTGCTGTGAATTTGTAACAAATCTGTATGATGGCATGGTGTGTGGCCTGAGACGTGAAGCTGTACAGAAATGTTTGCTGACAGAAGTTGGTCTACATATTCCTGAGCAGTAGATATTACATTTGTTTTTATTTGCATGCAGACGATTTAAATCCTGTGTTGCCTCAGGCAGGGACTTGGGTCTCCCACATTGCACGACTGCCCCAATCACCAGGCTATTATGAGATGATACATTGGCTTGCTCTCAATTCCATCCTGGGCCTGAGGACATTTTAGTCAGATTGATGCATTTCTGCAAAACATTTCAGTTTAGACAAACCAGCATTTTGCAACAGAAAAAAAAAGTTTCATTTAACTTTTTTCAACTAACTTTAATTATACAAGAAACAGATGAAGCGACCTCATGCAAAGGCGTTGTACACCAAAGTAATGTCAAATTGGTGACGTGTTGGACTGAGTAGCCTAATTTTAAATGCTCTCATTGTGGCAATATAGACAATAAACCATATGATTGGCACTTCTACCACAACTCCCCTTTGAAATGATAAAGAACGTTCAGTATATCTACAGATGTACACCAGAAAAGGCATCAGTCCCCACTTGTTAATGCATAGGTATGGATTTCATGGGACTTTCCAAAACCAAATGTATCTTATTGTGATTGAGAACTATTTGAATGACCAGAGGTACTTTGTAAGTCATCCACAAAAGCATCACATACCTCTGATGCACTATACACGTTATTAGCAAGAACTTGTATCCCAGAGCAGATTGTCAGTGATAACTGCCTATTATTTTACTACAAAAGAATTTCAGGAATTCATGATGTAAAATAGAATGACACATCTAACGACAAGCTCCAAACATTCATCTTCTAGTGGTTTGGCTGAATGGTGTATTAAAACGTTGAAAAGTGGATTATAGACCATGCAGGCAAAAAGGGACACAGAAACCAGGCAACTACTTA
Source organism: Chelydra serpentina (assembly GCA_037349315.1). Lineage (NCBI taxonomy): Eukaryota > Metazoa > Chordata > Testudines > Chelydridae > Chelydra > Chelydra serpentina. The sequence continues at coordinate 65,207,241 of JBAIAC010000010.1, read as the reverse complement.
TTTATAGGCAGAAATGTTCCACACATCAGCCCTGGCCAGCCACCATCTGTTATATGTTGTGGCTGAAGCTTCTATTCTTGACTTGATCTACTAAACCCAGACCCTCAAGTATCCATTTATAAGAAGCAAGTAAAAAAGAATTTGACAGTAGGCAGTGTATGTCACATGATGTCAATTGTACATGGGCCATTAGAGCTTGGGTAAGAGGAATTAGTGGAGACTAAAAGTGGGACCTAGAACCTTTCAGTCCCTGTTAAGTCTGGTCTTGTACAATGTAAAAGTAAAAGACAATGTTTATGGTCCCAGATAAAATGAAATTTATTTTTCAAGATAAAGAAAGTAGGATTTTAAAGATACATAGTTTGAGCCTGCAAAGCGCTGAAAATTCTTGCCAAATTAATCAAATTGGCTGTTAAGCACATGAGGAGCCCTTTAAAGATATGAGGAGTCTCACTGACTTCAATGGGACTACTAAAATGCATAAATGCTTTGATGGATTGGCTAGACTGTTCAGCATTTTGCAAGATTTTGAGCCCACCTACCTTAATTTAACCTTAACTCTATTTTAGTCCTTAATTAAAAAAGCACTTAAATGTGTGCTCAAGTACATCTCTAGTCAGAAAATCCGAGGAATTAAGCATATGCTCAAATGGTTCCTGAAAAGGGATGCTTTCGTGAATCAAAGCCTCTATATAGTGGAGAGGTTTTTGTTGTTTGTTTATTTTGGTCTTGCAGCATACTGTTATGCTAGAAGGAGTTAAGGACTGCCATCAAGCTGCTCTTAATCTATAGACAATCCCAGACCTAGTTAAAGATGATGGTGGTGTGATAACCACTGTTCTTTCAGCTAAATGGAAGGAGAAATTAAGCCCCTATATGGAATAACATAGGTGGAGATAATCAAAATTAACTCCCAATGCAATTGGCAGCATCCTGAAACCTGAGCAAAGTTAAATCCTGTGGTCGGGGGGTGGGGGGATGGTGGATGTTCTGTGGAATGGACTGCACATACAGTGATGAGAGGATTGTTTTGCAATCTGTATGTGAGAGAGAGGCAGAGGCCAGCAAATTCAGAGGCAGCAGACATTGAGAGAAGCAGCAGTGGCCCCGAGGGGGAGCAGAAGGACAAGATCTCCTTGGGATGCAGGATAGGCTGGAGGGGCAGACTTGGAAACTGTAAGCAAAGAAATTGCCTACTGTTGTTTGTTCCTATTGTGTTCTGGGAAGCAAGACTTCATGTACATTATTGCAAATATGTAGAACTACACCAAAGAAATACCTCAATTTTATCAGCAATTTATCTTCCCAATGGAAACAACCAAGGCCCAGAATATTGGCTAACCACTCATACCAAAGGGGCCAACAGTATACTCCCCCACCAAGGCTGATAGCACCGCTTAGTAAGATAGCCTGACACTTCCCATTATAAAGTTCTGTTTTCTATTGCTTACAACTTTGCCAACCTTTAAGTATTTGTGATAAAATGTTCCATGGCAAGTGTCTGTCTCAGCCTGAGACAGGCACTGGGAATGAGCTTTGGGGTAGGGAGAGATTGACTGACTGGGCAAGGAGAGTGGGACTGAGACCCAAGCAAAGGTGAAAGTAATTTACAGGACTTACCGGTATTCCGGAGTCCTGGGTGGGGGTGTGGCCTCAACCAGAAGAGGCGTGGCCTCAACTGGAAGAGGTGATTTAAAGGCCCTGGTGTAGTTCTCTAGCTGGGAGCCCTGGGGCCTTTAAATCACCCCAGAGATACCAGCCGCTAAGGTGGCTGGGAGCCCTGGAGCGAATTAAAGGGCCTGGGGATTTGGCCGTCGCAGAGCTCCGGGCATTTTAAATCCCTGCCAGAGCCCCAGGGCTCTGGTGGGGATTTAAAGGGCCCGGGGCTCCCCGCAGCGGCCGGCGCACCGGACCCTTTAAATCCCCGCCAGAGTCCTGCCGCCGCTACCCGTAGTGGCGACAGGGCTCCGGCGGTGCTTTAAAAGGCCCAGGGCTCCCCGCAGTGGCAGGAGCCGTGGGCTTTTTAAATCCCCGCCTGAGCCTGGCTTCGGTAGCTGGGCTCACGGCTCCTGCCACTGCGGGGAGCCCGCGGGCCTTTTAAAGTGCTGCCTGAGCCCTGCTGCCGAAGCCAGGCTCGGGCGGCACTTTAAAAGGCCCAGGGATGCTGCCCCCGCGGGGAGCCGTGGGCCTTTTAAAGCGCCGCCTGAGCCCCGCTGCCGGAGTCGGGCTCAGGCGGGGATTTAAAAGGCCAGGGGCTCCTGCCATCACAGGGAGCCATGGGCCTTTTAAAGCACCACCTGAGCCCCGCTGCCGGAGCTCTGGGCCCTTTAAATCACTGCTGGGGAAGTCGGTACGGTCCGGCACGGCGTACTGGCTCTTGCCGGTACGCCTTACAGGACCAGACCAGCTTGCTTTCATCTCTGGACCCAAGGAGGAAAAACAAAAGGAAAACTGTGAACAAGTAAGTGGAAGGAGATTGAGATCAGATGAGGAATCATGGAGAGACTGGAACTGGCTGGGCAAGACTAATACTAAGAATTAGTGGAGCAAGAGGGGCGGAAGGGTGGGCAGTGGAGATAGATTTGATGGAGGTGCCAGGATGCTATGAAAGAACGGCCTGGGCAAAGAGCTGGGCTGAGGTATGCTGAGATTGAATAAAAAGACGAAGGAAAGCGAGTGGGACTGGGAGCCAGTGGGGAGGCAGGATGTGGAGGAGAAGCAACTGAAGGATAAGGTAGGGGAGAGAGACATACTGGATGAGGAGCCAGTAGGAGAGGGAAGAGGGATTTGATGGGAAAGGAGACAAGGGATTGGAGGAAAGAACTGGAAATGCCTGGGAAAGAAAGGTCAAACTGGGAGAGAGAGTGTGTGTCGGAGACTGAGATGTGGAGCCTGGAGGGGTGAGACGTAGGCCTTGCTGAGCAAGAAGACTGGGAGAGGGATGAGAATCCTGAGGAGTGGAAACATGTATGGGCTAGATCAGGAAATTGGAACTGATATGGAGCAGGAGGGGTCAAGCATGCGAGGAATGGCAGAAAAGTATGTGCCCACTGTAAAGCTGTCTGGAGTGGCTCAGGTGCATGGGAATAGATCAGCCCATTAAGAACCAGCACATAAACCCTAAATTGGTTGTGAGTTCTATACTTAGATTTCACCAACCAAATATCAGGTGTGAACTCCTCAGACACCACAACAGACTTAATATGGAGTCACAGACAGTCCTCTTGGATTCCAGTCTACCTTGCCACCCAGGTAAGCCTGCCTTTGTGATAGTCCTTTACACCAACAATCACAACAGTATTCCAGTTACTTTCAGTCCCAAAGGACCAGTTACTTATCTCAGGTCAACTGCACTTTAGATCCTACACCAAAGACAAAGCTTGTATTCAATCCTATAGCCAATTAATTAAAAAATTATTAACTGAGAAAAAGAAATGAATGATTTACATGGTTAAAGAAAGAAAACACACAAATAAATGAGTTACAGTCTTAGATTCCAAAAGATAATAGAAGCTTCTGTAATATGCAAACTCTGCAATCCTCTAGGGTTAACCCAAGCCAAACGCTGGGGACTCGTTGCTTATGCTGAGAAATCTTGCCTTCTCAAAGTCCAGGCAGCATAGAGATCCAGTTTTTTGCCTGTCAGAGGTTTTTATTCTCTTCTCCCAGAGTTCAAATTGATGGGACAAGTTCACCTGCATGTCTCCTCTTCATGGGAGTGGGGAGGAGCAATCAATAAAGTCTATGTACTTTGATGTTTCTCAGTGGCTCATTTCGTTTCAATTGACCTTTTGATGGGCAGAAACTCTAGGAAGCCAGCATTTTACATTAATTAATGTTCCTTTCCTGTTAGATGACTTACACAATTACAGAGGATTACAGTGCAAACACTTAATATAACCCTATAACAATGGGGTACAGATGTTACCAGTGAGATTTATACATGCAGCATCCTACAATAATTTCATAAAGTCTAAACAATAAGCACATTCTTATAAACTTAAAAACTATTTACCAATACTAACAGACAGGTGAGCCAGACTGGTTTTCATTTATGTATTGGTCAGTGTTCAGTTGAGGCCTAGGGGCCTTGTCATGAGCTGGCACCTGGTCTGTCAGATCACACCCACTGCTAGCTGCTCCCCTCCAGAGCCTAGGATGGAACCCAAGATTCCCGAGAATCACCATTCCTATGCTGTCAGCAAACATCTGTAAAATCTACTGTTAAAGTGTCAGATCCCCCTCTAGCGCTGGTCTACATAAACAATGACAACCTACTACTGCTATCAGTTACTCCATTAGCTTAACTGGAAGAGGTCTGTAGATTTAAAGGGTCCAATCCTGGTGATGATGCATGTGGGTGTCAAAATGATTCTATATGATGGAATTTGTTTTTGTTTCTCAGTTTTTTATAAACTTTAGAAATTACCATACATACAAAAATTTACAGCCAAAATAATGTTCAAAGAGCATTAAGGCTACAAAGTCAAGCACTCAAAAGTTAGGAAATGCCAAAATTAAGGTTTCTGGGAACCTCAGTTAACCCCCTATTATGTATCTTAATGGATACAATTTTTTATTACATGAGCATGTACAATATTTTCCACAGGACTCTTGCCACAGTCACTGCACAGGACAGATCTGCTTGGCGATGAATCAAGGTTGTGTAGTGAAGGAAACTGTTGCTTATAAGACCCCTGCCTTATTTGTTGCAGAAGTTGGAAGTTGTGTAGTAAATGAGATGGCCTGCTGAAAGAGAAATAAAAATGGTCTTGTGCTTAATGCAGTTAAATGCTACCCCAGAGAACTAGATTGTATCTCTGCCTCTGTCAGAGAGTTCTGAGGTGATGCTTACCAAGTCTCTTAAATCTCAAGGTGTTCACCAATTGTGTGTCCTTCATTTTCTGGGTGCATGACTTGATGCCCTGGGGTCTGGTTTGCAGCAGTGCTGAGTATCCTCTGCTGCAAATTAAATCAGTTGGAGCTGTGTTTTGAATATACAAAATGCTACATAATACTAAGTACTCTGAAGAATTTAGTTCTAGGTGTTTCAAAATGGGCAATTTAATGGATATTTCTGACCTTAATCTCTCTGTGCCTCAGTTCTCAATAAATAAAATGGAAATAATAAAACCTCACCTCAAAGTTTTTGTGAAAATAAATGCATTATTTGTGAAGCACTCAGATACTATTGTCATGAGCACTATAGAAAGTCCAGTTAGGAAATTAATGGTTCTGTCTTCAGAACAAGGTTTGAATAGTGTGCATTAAATCAGGTCATTGAACAATGATGAGTAAACAAAATATTGAATAGCTGCTCATTCAGCGAGCAGTCTCTTCTGTGCACTGAATGATGCGAGGGCTCAAAGGAAAAAATAGCATGTGATCATGTAATTAAACACGTATCATAAGGCATAAATATGTAATGCATGAATCTTGTGCTCTTATTGTTAATAAAGTTAGTTCAAGACTAATCCTGTGTGTTGGTCTCATACAACAACTTCTCATCAAGAAAAAAACATGATAATTGAACCATAAAATTGATTATTGTTAACATTGTATTCAGAAGAGTGCAGTTAAGTAAAGTGTCTTTGCTATGTATCTAAAATATTGCCTCTTTACTGTAAAACACTTCTGAGCTAAGTAAATAGAATTAAAATGTAATTGTTAGCTTTTGACACATATGCCATTGTTTACTTAATAATAAGAGAGAAAAAAGCAATGAAAAAAATTAAGCAAACCTTTACAATAAACAGCGTTAAGTTACTAGGTCAGATGAAAAGTAACACTTGTAGATACTATATATTTCCAAGAAAGTATCTATATAGACAGAACAATTCATTTTATTCCTCACCTGAATACTACAAATGTCCACTAGCCTCTTCTACAATCTGAAATTAGACATTAGCTACAATTAACCAGGGTACAAAAATGATTTGTAGCTATTGAAGCTGATTGCAAGTACAGAATTTGACATTTTAGCAATTATGTCACATTACAGCGTGTACAGTCGGAAGAGTTCTTGCCATGTGGTGTGACATAGGGATACTGTAACAGGACCCCATCAGACATAATTATAACTGATAATTCTATATGTGTTGCCAGAAAGAAAGGAATTTGTTTTGTTTTAATATAAATAGCCCATGAAAACATGGTATTTGGCTTTGTCACTAAATACCTTTGACAATTATTTAGCAGTACAGTAGTTTTTACTGTATACATGTGTTGAATTTATAAATAGCAGTTCAGAGGATTTGGACTGACACACATTCTGGCCTCAGGCAGTTTAAAAACTTTTCTTTCTCTCTCTGTCTCATTTTATATAAAGAGAAAACTCATTAACAAAAAGAAGAAAAGTGTATAGCACTTGGCAGCTGCACTAGTGATTTGAAAGAAGTACCGGAGCTTTACCCCCACTAGGGATGTGCCTTCTGTGAACATGTTAAAGTTTAACATGGAAAATGGGGTATTTAGTGCTTTGTTATGTTTGTCTAAATTATGCAATTGAGGAATTGATGTATTGTCGCGTCAGCTTAATATAACTCCCTGCCTCTTAATACATAATGCTTCTCCTTACATTTAAAACTCAAGTAGCCACATTTGCACTGGTTGAAAGATTTTAAAAGTTGACACAGCTATCTCACAAAAAGGCCACATATGTGAAGAGCTCCAAAAAGATCATAGGCTAAATTATCCTCTCAGTGACACCCAATGAGGTTAGTGTGAGGGAAGAATTTGGTCCTTTTCTCTATAAGAATATCCTTAAATTGCTATTTCTATTCCCTAGCCTGCAGGAATTGGCTACTTCCGTATCTTAACATTTCTCACATTTCCTTACACATAAGATATTAGAACATCTTTCTAGGACACTTCGGTATCCCAGACACAATCAACACTAATGTCCATTTGTCATATTTGCAGCAGTTTATAGAGCAATGGACATAAAGATGTTAATATTACATATGTAATGAAAGACATATAATATTGAACCAGCATTTATTATATACTATAACTATAACCTATTCCACTGCATCCTTTTCAAAGGGCTCATAGGGAACATGATCACAGTGCTAGAAGAGCAAGTTTAAGCACCTGGCCCATTGTGTACTGGTAAAACTCTCCTTGACTTCAGGGGGAGCCAGATCAAGCATGTAGGCCCTGTTTCTGCAATTGACTCCATGTGGCTATACATCCCCATTGACTTCAATATAATACATTCAATACCATTCACAGGCACCTTTATATTGATGACATCTGTGTTAGTTTATGATAACTGTATCTATTCTTCTCTGTCTCCTAAATATAGGGCAAAATCTTAACTTCATCTAAGGAATCCACACAAGGTGGGAATGGAGTGGTTCCAGCCATGTGTCTGGCTTTAGAGCTATCTCACATTTGCATGACAGGATATCTGAGGGCAGGATAACACAGCACACTGCTGGTTACTAGTTATGCTTCCTCTAAGAAGACGTACAGTGAAGTATGCCTGACTAATGCTGCTAGTGCCTGAAGCTTGTGTATTAGCCATCTGGGATCCTGAACATGCCTCCCAAATGCAGACTCCTTCTCCACCCCCTAAAGGATGTGATGTATCTTCTGGCCTACTAGTTGGTGAACTTCCAATTTCTCTCTTCACATGAGAAGGGTATATTCTCTGCCTCTCAGGAAGGGGGAAGTGTCTCCCTATGCCTTTTTTCTCCATCTGCTTTTCACATGAACATGGGAATAGTTTACACATAATAAAAAGCCAGAATTAATGGGAAACAAATCAAAAGGCTCAGCCATTAGAATACTTTAGATGCACTGGTTTAGGTTAAAGAAGAGACAATGTATTCTTGAGGTTAGAGAAAAAGGCTGGAAATGAAGAGATATAAATTCTCATATTTCTCCCTTATGCCATGCTCATTACCATGATATCCAAGCACTTTATCTTTTTTTAGAAACCAACACTATATATTTAAGTGATTTCATTCCCTCCGCACACACAGATTTTTTTATTTGAGGAAATGTAAGTCAAATCAATGGGTTCTGCATTTTGTTCTGAAGCCAGAGGGACTTTTGGTCATTCTAATGTTTGCTAGGAATGGGTTTCGCAGTCATGGGCCACTTGTCTCAGCCTTGCATTTTCCACTATTCTACTATTACAGGAGAATGTGGCTGCTGTGGGTTGTCACTGTTGCACAGAGGAAGCTGATTCCTCAAGTATTTGGGCAAATAAATTAAAAAAACAACCTTTTAGGGTCCACTATGTCATCTTTGAGCCACACCAGCAGTGCTAATGAGCCCTAACTGTCTGGATAAAGTCCTCCAAGGAATACACCTAGCTCAAGAGAGTTCAAATAGAATAAAGCTCTCACCTTTTCATCTCACATACAGGGTGGAGTGCCACAATGCTCTGGATATTCTTGGCTGTGGAATGGCCCCCTTGAGGAGCCATTGTTGCTGAGTATTGTTCTAAATTGGGCCCTGAGATGGCTCAAAATTAATCTAGGGCCAAACTGGGCCCCATTTGGCTCAAAAATCTAAGAAGCATGAAGGCGGCTTTAAGCCACCATTTCCCACCACAGCTTCTGTACCAAATGGAAATGAGGCACTTTTTTCCTCTCATTCACACCAGTAAATCCACGGTAACGCCACTGATGTCAATGGAGTTACAACAGATTCACCACATTTATCAAGAATAGTCTTGTTGAATAACCTGAAATGCCAGAGTGTGATGTCTTCTGGTGGGTAAATACATTGCTATCCATATAGTAGCATGTTATATTAATATATCAATGGAAAACGTTATTTAAAATTTTTCAGTGAAAACATTTCAGAGTTCTTTGCCATAAAAGTAGATCAAAGAACATGAAGGCACAATCAATAAATCCTAGAAAAGCAAAATTAAATATATATTTTACATGATTTTTAAATACACTAAGGGTATGTCTACACTATAAAAGTATATTGAATTTATAGAAGTCGATCTTTACAAAGCGATTTTATACAGTCGATTGTGTGTGTCCCCACTAAGCGCATTAAGACGGCGGAGTGTGTCCTCAATACCATGGCTAGCATCGACTCACAGAGCGGTACCCCGTGGGTAGCTCTCTCACAATCCCTGCAGACTCCGCTGACCATTGGAATTCTGGGTTAAGCTCCCAATGCTAGATGGGGCAAAAACATTGTCGTGGGTGGTTTTGGGTACATGTCGTCAGTCTCCCCTCTCTCCCTTCCTCCCTCCCTCTCTGAAAGCAACAGCGGACAATCATTTCACACCTTTTTTCCTGGATTACCCATGCAGAAGCCATACCATGGCAAGCATGGAGCCCACTCAGCTCACCGCTGCTGTTGTGAGCATTGTAAACACCTCACACATTATCCTGCAGTGTGTGCAGAGCCTGGCTAGGAGATGCCAACACGAGGACGATTGTGAGGAGGACAAGGACACAGACATTCCTGAAAGCACGAGATGTGGCAATTGGGACATCATGGCGGTAGTGGGACAGGTTGATATAGTGGAATGCCAATTCTGGGCCCGGCAAACAAGCACAGACTGGTGGGACAGCATAGTGTTGCAGGTATGGGATGATTCCCAGTGGCTGCGAAACTTTCGCATGTGTAAGGCCACTTTCATGGAACTTTGTGAGTGGCTTTCCCCCGCCCTGAAGTGCAGGAATACCAAGATGAGACCTGCCCTGACAGTTGAGAAGCGAGTGGAAATAGCCCCGTGGAAGCTTGAAATGCCTGACTGCTATTGGTCAGTCGGGAATCAATTTGGAATGGTCAAATCTACTGTGAGGGCTGCTGTGATTCAAGTAGCCAAGGCAATCAGTGCCCTTCTGCTAGAAAGGGTAGTGACTCTGGGAAATGTGCAGGTCAAATGTGCAGGTCATAGTTGCTGCAATGGGGTTCCCTAACTGTGGTGGGGTAATAGACAGAATGCATATCCCTATCTTGGCACTGGACCACCTTGCCAACCGGTATGTAAACCGCAAGGGGTACTTCTCAATGGTGCTGCAAGCACTGGTGGATCACAAGAGATGTTTCACCGACATCTATGTGCGATGGCTGGGAAAGGTGCATGAGGCTCGCATCTTTAGGAACTCTGGGCTGTTTGAACAGCTGCAAGAAGGGACTTACTTCCCAGACCCGAAAATTACTGTTGGGGATGTTGAAATGCCAAATAGTTATCCTTGGAGACCCAGCCTACTCCTTGCTCCCATGGCTCATGAAGCAGTACACAGGCAGCCTGGAAAGTAGTAAGGAGCAGTTCAACATAGGCTGAGCAAGTGCAGAATGGTGGTAGAATGGGCCTTTGAACATTTAAAAGCTCACTGGTGCTGTTTGCTGCCTAGGTTAGACCTCAGCGCAACCAATATTCCCATTGTTATTGCTGCTTGCTGTGTGCTCCATAATATCTGTGAGAGTAAGGGCGAGATGTTTCTGTTGGGATGGGAGGTTGAGGCAAATCACCTGGCAGCTGATTTTGAGCAGCCAGACACCAGAGCGATTAGAAGAGCACAGCTAGGTGTGCTGCACATCAGAGAGGTTTTGAAAACCAGTTTCATGACTGGCCAGGCTACGTGGTGACAGTTGTGTCTGTTTCTCCTTAATGGAAAACCGCCCCTTTTGTTGATTTTAATTCCCTGTAAGCCAACCACCCTCCCCCCTTCGATCACAGCTGGCAAAGGAAATAAAGTCACTATTGTTTTGAAACCATGCATTCTTTCTTTATTGATTAAAAAAACAGTGGTAGAGATAACTAACAAGGTAGCCCGGGTGGGATGAGGGAGGAGGCAAGGACAAGGCCAGATTGCTTATTGTAGCCACACTACAAATCAAAACTTATTGAATGACAGCCTTCTGTTGCTTGGGCCATCCTCTGGAGTGGGATGGCTGGGTGTCCGGAGCCTCCTCCCCGCCCGCGTTCTTGGGCGTCTGGGTGAGAAGGATATGGAACTTGGAGAGGAGGGCAGGTGGTTATACAAGGGATGCAGCGGTGGCCTGTGCTCTTGTTGCCTTTCCTGCAGCTCCACCAGATGCCTGAGCATATCTGTTTGCTCCCCCATTAGCCTCAACATCATATCCTGCCTCTTCTCATCGCACTCACTGTGTGATTTCCTGGCCTCTGTCGCTGTATGCCTCCATGCATTCAGCTGTGCCCTATCAGTGTGGGAGAACTGCATGAGCTCAGAAAACATGTCATCGTGAGTGCATTTTTTTTGCCTTCTGATCTGTGATAACCTCTGGAATGGAGATGATAGGGGGAGCATAGAAACATTTGCACCTGCGGGGGGATTAAAAGGGAGAGTAAAATTTAAGAAGATACATTTCTGAGCACAAAAGGGAGACTCTTTCACAGTGAATCAAGCAATTCACAGCAGACAGCACATGTGCTTTAGGTACAAGGTCACATTTTGCCTTTTTTATTGAGCGCCTGCCGGTATGGTGACACATCAGACATGGCTGGGAAACAGAATTTGGTTTCCAGACAGCCATGGTAAGCCAAAGGGTATGCGGGGTTGGCTTCTTCCGCCTTCATAACATGTTGGAATGGTTTCAAACTGTGGCGCCCTCCTTTCCCATAGCAAGCACTGCCCGTTGGGTTGGCCATTTAAAAGGAGGGGCTGCGGTTTTCATGTGGATGTGCAGCATATCCCTGTGCTGCTGAGCTCGCCACGCTGACCAAACAGGAAATGAAATTCAAAAGTTCCCGGGGCTTTTACTGTGTACCTGGCTAGTGCATTGGAGTTGAAAGTGCTGTCCAGAGTGGTCACATTGGAGCACTCTGGGATAGCTCCCAGAGGCCAATACTGTTGAATTGCGTCTGCATTACCCCAAATTCGACCCAGCAAGGTTGATTTTAGCTCTACTTCCCTTGCCGGGGAGGAGTACAGCAGTCAATTTTAAGAGCCCTTTAGGTCAACGGAACGGGCTTGGTTGTTTAGACTCATTGCTTATAAAATCAACCTAATGCGGCTAAATTCAACCTAACCTCATAATGTAGACCAGGGCTAAGAGATTTTCAGGGCTAAAAAAGACAGAATTTCAATCATAACTTTGCGCTTTACACAGCAGCTTTCCAATCAGTAATAGCAAGTCAAGATATAGGGGACAGCAAGTTATGTTAATATTCCTTCAAGACAAGGAGTCTCAAATTTCTGCTTTACTTTTATTTTGAAAAAAGGTGTGTTTTTTTTGTTTTGGTTTTTTTTTCAGCATTAATATCAAGAGGGGATGGAGCTATTTATTTCATGTGCAGGTTCAATTTAGAGTAAGTGTGTCATGCCAACTATTAAATGGATTTAGGTAAAAAGCAGTTGAAATGAGACAACCCAACACTGAAACATTGTTTCTTAGAGCAATGCTACTAGCATAATTATTGAGGACAGCAGAAGATCTCAAAGAATACAGGCAAAACAGCTGAAAAGGGATTTTAAGAGAAAAGTGTTTGGCCAAATCTTGCTACACAAGTGCTATTTGAAGAAAAACCACACCACCACCACTAAAGCATATATGATTGATGATTCTGTAAGATGTAATTTAGTGTACACCTTAATTTATTATCCAGTTGGAAATAAATACTTTCCACTCTAAAATATATCAAATATTTATATCTAAAATATATATTTGTTTTTTGTTCATTTTCAGTATTAATTAGCTCTCTGTATACACACACATTCACACACACATACACACCATAAATTCTGATTTCAACAACTGGTTGAATACTTTCCTAAATATATTCAATAAATAATGTTTTACAAAAAACCATATTAATGACTATATTCACAAATTATAGACATACTCTGAAAGGGAGAATACTTTATATTATATTATATTATATTATATTATATTATATTATATTATATTATATTATATTATATTATATTAACACATGTGTTTGTGTCAGTAGACAGATAGCGTTATCCAATGTATTTATTTTTATTCTTCTACTGCTATTCAGTACTGTACTGGAAAGCATAAACTACAGTCAAAACTAGTATCTAGTTTTTCATTATAAGTTTTGCTCATATTTATCTTCTATAAGTCAGTGATTTAGTGACATTGTTTAACACACTTACCATAATTTGAAATTCATTATCTATGTATATCTATATCTATGTATCTATACCTATATATATATATAGATGTATATCGATATCATAATTTGAAACTCATTATATATCTATATCTATATCTATCTAATCTATTACCATTATTTAACCAGACCTATTGTGCAGGTTATCTTCAGCAATCACAGCTTATCATTGAAAGTTTCATTTACCAACAGCATTAACTTATTGTTAGAGCCCTTACATTATTTCATAAGATTTAATTAACCCATATTTTCCTAGAGAGATTTCATGAAGCCATTCTAAAATCCTGAACATTTGTTGCCTTTACTATATTTAGGAGAGCAAATGTTTAGTATTATTATTATTTAGTTCAGCTTTGATATGAGTTTCTAAACACTGATGTCAGATAATTGACTTTTGGATTAATTTTTGTTCTTCACCAGTATATATTACAGTGTACAGAGATTTCATGGGTGTCCTCTATTTCAGAACAGTTAACCATAAAAAACAAAAAACCAAACCAAACCATGAACTCCTGAGCATTAAACATTTAATCACAATGTGAATTTCAATGGAGAAAGTAGTGTTAAAAGTTTATTCATTCAGTGCACTCTTTAGAGATGATTAACTGTCTTTATTATATTAAAGAAAACCCAAAGCCATCTGCCAAAGGCGATTGTGTCCAAGCACTGAAACCATTTCATGTGAAAACTCATTTTCAAGCTCCTAATTATTTTTCATTATAGTGGCAGTGTGAAATAGATTGGAATTGGACAGTAATTGCCAGGTCTGAGCAGTGCGGACCATTGCAATGTATCAGTTTAGATGAAGTGTGACAAGGATACATCTAGCTACTATATAACTTCCATTAAGCAACTTCCCTGTCCCTGATCATGTAACACTTCATAGAATGTGGTCAGCACAAGGTCATAATAATGGCTTTCTGACTGACTTCAAGTATTTTGTACAAGCACAAGCTGTTAACCCTCTCTGTTAGTATTTCTCTAACAATGTCCAGTTATTACAGTTGTCAGGAATATTTACAGTATTTCATCGAAAGGAAGGGGAACTTTAGATGGTCCCAAAGTTTTAAATATAGTTTAGAACTAACATATATATTAGAGTTTCATGAAATAAAAATGTTCTGAAGTGGAAAACAAACAACGCAGAATGAGAGAAAGAGAAAGAAAGAGAGAGAAAGAAGCATTTCTATAAAATATGAAGTGGTATGGTTATTTATGTCCTGAAAAAAGTGAAATAGAAATTATCTTAGGTTCAAGCTTGTTCTTTATCAGAGGGATCCTTTAGCAATATCCTTTAAGCTTATATCTCACTCTTCTACCCACTTTATCCCCCAGGTCTTAGGAAAGACTCCAACAGACTTCAGTAGGCCTTGGATCAGGTATTAAATCTCCTTTGCTTTCAGGATATAGTGTTTCACTATCCACTCTTTCTTCTCTCCATGGTGTGCATGTTTCTCTGGATCTGCTTCCCCTACTCTCCCTTGCCCATCCAGATTAAATTCCCTTCCCTGTCTTCTCTAGATCCCCTTTCCCTTTTCCTTTCATACCACTACAATGTTGATACTGTTCCTGAAGATATAGCTACTCATCTTTATTATGCTCCCATGGTAATGTCACTTATGTGGGAAAACATGCTTTCTCATACATTTAGGCCCACATTTTCAAAAGCAGCCTCTTGTTTGGGGTACCCTCCCACTCGTCTCAAGAAAGGCAATGGCCACTTTAAAAAATGTTGGTCTTGATATCCTACAGTAAGTATGCTTGCTTTTACTACCTTAGTATAACTGTGGCATCAGAGGCTTTGAGAAAAACATTATATATGTTTTCATCATAGGATTCAGATTTTTTTTAAACACGATCCTTTGATTCCATTACATAAATGCATCACATGAAGCTCCTTTCCAAAAGGTGAGGCTTAAGCACTTCTTGTCAGTTCTTACAGGGCCTGCTCCTGCATACACTGAAAATCTGTGTCTCAGTATTTTTGTAATATGAAGGGGAAACTGTACTGTATTAGCAGTTTAGATATTTCACAGAGATATAACATTGCCTAAAAATACACTCTTACTATTAGAGTAGGCATTCTCTTAGCTTGAGGCTCTGCTTTTCAGCACTTGAAAATGCAAGTCAATTAAAAAATTATTGATTTTATCTTTTCTGAAGAGTGATAATCTTCTCAAATTCCAGTAATCAAGATATATCAAATCCCCACCACACACCCACCCACCACCGATACCATTCACAAGAGAGACTTTGGAAAGATAAAAAAAAATAAGAAATACAATTAATGAAGTAATCTATAATCAATGAACCTGCACAGTGGAAATATTTTAAAATGCTCTGGATAGCTTGTGAATTCATAATAAGACCTACTAAAATTAGTAATTTGATTTTTTTCTTCTCTCAGGATTGTGCCAGTTAATTCAGTTATTTCAGACAGTCATTTTGGTAGAAGCTGAATTTAAACAATAATAATACCTTGCTGGATTAATAGTAAAAAGGAACTGTAAATTTAACACTACTATAAGTAATTAGAAATATTTTGCAGAGGCAAATCACAATTATTATATCTATTATGAAGGAAAAATACAGTGCCTGTACAATCAAATGGCATTTTATAGAAGTGACCTTTTATCTAATAGACATTTTCATAACTGTTCATTATTTTGTAGAAATTGTGTCCTGAATATATAAAATTAATTTAGATCCTTTAAAATAAGCTCACACATATTCAGACAGTAGACACCATTATTAAAGAACATATTCTCTCTCACACACACAAACACACACCCAAGAAAATGCAATCACCTTTAATTTATGGAATACCTCAGCTTTAATTTTTTGTGTGTGTACTTTCTCCTAGAGTTAGAATAAGTCATCCTGAATTACAGTTTAAAAATGTATGAATGAATGTTTTGACATTCTTGTCATTTACTTGTAGTCCCCATTGCAAATTAAAAACCCGTATTATGTTGGATTCTGAGAATATTGCAAATTAGGTATTCTATTCACTAGAAAAGGACCCCCAGGCTTCTGTACTATGAAAATCTGATGATGTCCATACTCAGATGGCTAGTTCAGTACAAATTACAAGTATTCCCATTTTTTTCTTCTCCCTTACCATGTTACTCGGTAATCCTGATGATTCTTCAGAGAAATAAATTCTGTAAATCATATACCGGCCGCACTGAAGTCAATGGCCAAACTTCAATGACCTCCGTAGGATCAAGATTTCGCCACAGGTGCATATTAGCATTTATCATAATGGAACACATCAATGGCCCACCTAGTGTTTGACAAACAGCCAAACCTAGATTCCTTAGAGGACAATGTAACCCCAACCTGCCTCCATTAATGCACCAATACTATGATATAAGAAGGGGGATTCCTTCCTTACTCCATCTAGCATTCAGGCTTTTCCTTGAACCATGATGATTGATTGTCCTTGAATGTTTATTCTCACTCCTATAACTGACTCATATATTACTCGTGCCTCATGCTTTTAGAGTCTTGTTTGACTATATTTAAAAGGGAAGATTACACATTGGTATCTTTATAGGACCACAAGCCATTACTTACTAGGGATCATAAGGTGTCTGCGCAATAGGTATATATTGCATTGAGACCGCTTAAGAAAGTGAATGCAATGTTTCTTATTCAGTGCTAGCAGAAAAGAAGCCTAATGCTAATTCTTCTTGTTCCTTCCTTATTTTTAATATCATATTGTGGACTATGCATTTTAACTTAACATTTAGTATGACTGATGTTTCACATACAGTATATTAATGCTGACTGGCACTATTCAGATGTCTGTTTAAGATATGCTTATTTCCCTTCATGTATTTCAGACTTATTAGCCATCATGTGACACATGTCTAACCCACCAAATGCCATATCTTTGTAGGATTGATTTTTGAGCAGCATCTTTGATTTGAATACAGTCTTCCGTATAATTAGCCTTATTAAAAGGGACATTTTGAGAAAAGCTGGGCGGGGAACAATAATTAGGACCATTTAGTTATGCAGTTCATTGAAAACCTGTTCTTGCTTCCTTATTTATTCTCAAAGTACATTAATCATTAAATTTGATTACTAAATAGCTCCTTACTACTAGTCTAGATGTTTATGTCTCAAAGATGAAAAATATCTTTATATGATGACATACACATCCCATTCTGCAAGCCCCCTGTATGCAGAAATCCCATTGGTTCACTGGGAGTTCAAGGCATTGAAGGTTTTTAGAACTGGACTTTGTTACTCACGATAATGCTTTATATTTCCATCCATCTGCCATTCAAGGATCTAAATAAAAGCAATATTTTTGGCAATGCTCATATTCAAAGGTGCATGCTATAGGCAGCACACTTAACATGAGTTAGCAGTAGGTTTTCAAAGTACTCTTCTTATGTCATATTTTATTTTAAATCAGGAGCATGACCTCCTCTTCTCACCACACCTCCATTTTGCATGACTGCACCCACCTTTCTATCAGTTCACCAGCCTTGTGCAGCCCAGAGATCCCTGGGGAATGCACGTCTCTGCATTTGCTGTGAACACAGAGTGTTGCATATTTTCTGTGTTTTACATTACTGTGCTTTCTGTGTGATGTAACATGCTCTTTTTCTCGATGCAGTGCCTTGAAATGAATGGGATAATCAAGCCCCTGGAGTCTAAAGAGGAGGACACAAAAAGATGAGTGAGAAGGAATAATGAAGATCAGGTTCACTAGCCTTGTACTGCATAATAGCTGTCAAAATGAAATAGAAGGTATCAGAGTGATCATATTAAAGGAGATAAGCCTCAGCCAAAGTCCCTATATATCAGTGTCAATGCAATATCTGCAGTGAAAGTGCAAAAGTCAAGTAATGAAAATTTCCCCAAAATGCACTGATCCTTGCAATATAGTGAAAGAATAACCCCTGTAATTTATGTAAACTATCATCTCCTTACTCACCTGACCTCAGAACAGCAGTGTAGCTATCTGTATTCAGACTCAATCATATAACTGCTATTAATAGTGGAAGAGAAATACAATTTCATCAAGTTTTCTTATAAAACAGGGTGATTGACTCTCACCATCTGTATAGAAGTGCAGGCTCTTCTATCTGTGTATCTAAGCTTCTTCCGTTGTCCCCATCACCATGGTTTATGAGCACCTCAAAATCTTTACTTCATCCTCACAACACCCATGTGATGTAGGGATTTATAGTACACTCCATTTTACAGATTGGAACCTGAGGCACAGGGGGACTCAAGGCCAGATTTTAAAAGGTATTTAGGTACCTAAAGATGCGGAGGGGCATCTAGTTGGATTTTAAAAAGTGCCTAGGTGCCTAACTGCCATAAGCACCTTTGAAAACTTGAATAAGCACTTATCTGCCTTTAAAAATCTGGTCCTACACTACTTGGGGTGAGGAATGTAAGTCTGTGGGCCTGATCCTGAAATGCTTGCTTGTGGGAATAATAAGAATTAAGCTACTCTCATAAGCACAGACTGCAACATCAGACCTTGTATTTGTTAAGGTTTGCAGTAATAAGTATCAGTCTTGTAAACTTCCCCACATCAGCTCACAATGTGTCTTAAGCCTGACTTGGAGGGACCAGCTATTATCGTTAATGTTCCATAAGATCTGTGTGTAAATTTCAAAGAGCGGTAATTCCTTTATTTAAGGTAGCTAAACAAAATAATTGTAAATCAACTTATGGTACACATGCATTGTGCCCTGAATATACAGTAAATCAGTACTAAAGTTATTGCTTGTATAGCAAAACCTTGTTTACTGTTAATGGTCCAGTAGTCAATAAAGATAAGTTGCCTCTTTACTGTACATTTGTTGAAAATCCCAATTCCATTGCTGCAAATAACAATTTTATATTTTCCATTTCTGAATTCCCCCAATCTGCTTCCTGTCAGTTATAAGCTCTTTGTGCTTTCAGTTAAAATTTCTCCTTGGAGTTGGAGAAAGGAAAGTGCTATTGACCCCCCCCCCTCCCCGAAGAGAAGTTTTCCCTGAACTTCGAGGGAAATATTTCAACTGGAGCCATAAGCACCCAGTGCTGTGAGGCTGACAACAGGCATGTATATAAAGTAATTTATATTGGTGAGGTCTTTATGGCTAAAGGGAAAGCAATATTAAGGATATAACAGCTAAAACATTGGGATGTATACTAAATCAAGAAGTAAAATTAACCTCTCAAACACGGGTAAGGATCCTGACAGTTGTCATAAATTACTTTAGTTCCTAAAAACCCTGACTGACACCTGAGGGAAAGCTGTACCAAATTCTTGTAAAATTCCAAGTGTACTAGGTACTTTATTGTTTCACCAGTGAAACTTAGAGGAAAATTTAGCCCAAAGGATTCAGTAAAACAGAAGAGAAGCCGCAGAGCACAGAGTAAAGGTGAGGATGGAGTAGTCCACAAAATGGGGTATGTAGAATAGTGCCATGCAGAACCTCAAATTTGAAGAGGGTCCATGATCTCACAGAAAAAATTAGGCAGGAAATCAGTGGAAGAATTCAAGCAGGTAAAGTGATATGATCAGAGAAGCATGCAAGGAAGATGATTTTAGCTTACCATGTGTTTTATGGGTTGAAGACTTTGGAAGTGGGGAGGAGAAAGTAGAGGAGGATGCAGTAGTGCATACAGGAGATAATGAGAACATGGACCAGACTTTTAGTGATGGTTATGGAGATGAAGGGTGGATTTTGGAGATACTGGATGTATTGGAGAGGTAGAAGTGACAAGATAGGATGAAAGATGACTGAAAAGAGAGAAAGCTGTTGGCCTACAATCCTAGTGCATGGTGGGAGGAAGCAGTAAACATGAGATATCTTGATTTTAGCAAGGCTTTAGATACGGTCCAACATGACATTTTCCTAAGCAAACTAGGGAAACATGGTCTAGATTAAATTACTATAAAGTGGGGTGCACAACTGGTTGAAAGACCATATTCAAAAAGTAGTTATCAATGGTTTGCTGTCAACATGGGAGAGTTTGTCCAGTGGGGTTTGACAGGGTTCAGTCCAGAACAAGAATGTCCATACTGAGTTAGACCAATGGTACATCTAGCCTAGTATCCTGTCATCCAACAGCAGTCAATACCAGATGCTTCAGAGGAGTGAACAAAAGAGGGCAATTTTTCAAGTTCTCCACGCCCTGTTATCCAATCCCAGCTTCTAGCAGTCAGAAATTTAAGGACACCCAGAGCATGGGGTGTCTTAAACCTGCTGACTATTAATTTCTTCAGGTGACCCCTGGTTCTTGTGTTATCTGAAGGGGTAAATAACACTTTCCTATTCACGTTCTCCACACCATCCTCTCCTCGGTCATCTCTTTTCTAAGATGATCACTCCCACTCTTTTTAATGTCTCCTCATATGGAAGCTGTTCTATACCCATAATCATGTTTCTTGGATTACCAGAACTACATACAGTATTCAAGGTGTGGGTGTATCATGGATTTATAGTGATGTTATGATATTTGCTGTCTTATTATCTATCCCTTTCCTAATGGTTCCTAATATTTTATTAGATTTTTTGACTACCACTGTACATTTAGCAGTTGTTTTCAGAAAACAATCCACAGCGACTCTAAGATCTCTTTTTGAGTGGTAACATCTAATTTAGAACCAATCATTTTGTATGGATAGTTTGGATTATGTTTTCCACTGTGCATTACTTTACATTTATCAGCATTGAATTTCATCTGCCATTTTGTTGCCCAGTCACCCAGTTTTGTGAGATCCCTTTGTAACTCTTCACAGTCATCTTTGAACTTAACTTAAATCTCTACTGACACCTCAGTGTGGGCCAGTTCCTCAGATTTGTCACATAAATAGAATGGCTCAAGTGTGGGAATCTCACACTCATCCACCGCAGTTAAGACCAATGCAAAGAATTAATTTGGTTTCTTCTCAACGGCTTTATCTTCCTTGAGTGCTCCTTTAGCATCCTGATCATCCAGTGGCCCCATTGATTGTTTGTCAGGCTTCCTGCTTCTGATATACTTAAAAATCTAATATTTTTGTGGGTGTGCCTTTTGCTAGTTGCTCTTCAAATTATTTTTTGGCCTACCTAATTATATTTGACTTGCCAGAGTTTATGTTCTTTTCTGTTTGACCTCCAATATTTAAAAGATGTCTTTTTGTCTCTAACTCCCTCTTTTAGTCTGTTTTGCCATGGTTGTGGGTTTTTGGATCTCTTACTATTTAGTTTGAGCCTCCGTTGTGGTGTTTTTAAAAAGTTTCCATGCAACTTGCAGGCATGTCACTCTTTTGACTGTTCCTTTTAATTTCCACTTAACTAGTCTCCTCATTTTTGTGTAGTTCCCCCTTTTGAAGTTAAATGCTATTATTGTTGGTTTCTATTATATCCCACCCCCCCAGGATGTTAAATTTAATTACATTATGATGACTGTTTACTATGCTGTTACCAAGCATTTCAGCAATGTTCACCCCTTGGACAAGGTCCTGTGTGCCATTTAGGATTAAATCAAGAATTTCCTCTCCTCTGTGTGCTCCAGGACTAGCTGCTCCAAGAAGCAGTCATTAATAGTGTCTAGAAATTTGTATCTCTTCATCCCTTCCTGAGGTGACTTGTTCCCGGTCAATATGCAGATAGTGGAATCGCCTATTATTGTGTTTTCTGTTTTTATAGCCTCTCTAATCTGTGTGACGTGCTGTACAAACACAGAACAATAAGATGGTCCTTGCATCAAAGAATTTATAATGTAAGGCCTGGTCTACACTACAAACGTATGTCGGTATAACTATGATGCTATAACTATGGGTTTTCCACACCCCAAGCAACACAGTTATACTGACCTAACTCCTTGTGTAGACAGTACTTTGTTGGGGGCTTCTCCCGTCAGCATAGCTAACACCTGTCCGGGAGGTGGAGTACCTACGCCAAAGAGGGAGGAGCTCTCCTGTCAGAAGAAGTGGCAAAGCTGCAGCTCTGTGGGTGCAGGCAAGCCCAAGATAAGAGATAGTTAAGACAGACAGATGGGTTGTAGGAGGAAACCATGGGACAATACTGGCCAGCTTGATATGCAGTGGTCTTAGCTAGCAAGTGGGAAATTTTATGTAGTGGATCCCATAAAAAAATTTTTTTTTACAAGTCTACCCATAAAAGCTGAGCAAACAGCATGGAAGCTGTACATTTACAATGATTATTTAACACATCCTCATAAGCACTCATGCAGTCTGCATAGTGAAGTCAAGAGTTCAGTCTTAAATATTTGCCACTCATTTTATTACATACAACCACATTACAACATCATTATTATTAAAATAATACATAGGCAGTTGTAAAATTGTCTTTTGAGAGTATGTAAAGTATGAATTAATGATAGAAACTATGGTTTTTATTAGTTCAATACTAGACTGAACCGATAATTTCAAATAATTTGTCATTACAGATCCTTGGAATAATTTCTGCACTTTGGGTTGTGGTGGGACTGCGGAGTTTCAGAAGTCCTTATTAAGCAGTGCCAATTAATGTATTATCACACATGTTGTAAACAAATTGTATTTTCATTTTCCAATACTACATTATTACAAGAGTTATACTAGCAAGCTGAATAATTAACATACTTCCATACTTCATGTTTATTACTTGCTTGCATAAATTTTAATTAGGAAGCAGTTTTAATTATTCAAGCAACTACTGTATAAGCAAAATAACAATTAAATACCTGATAATGCAATTATAACCCAATTAACTCTTGTAATTAAATGAATTAGTCAGTATTAGAAAAGTGAGAATTTCTTAGAAAAGCTTCTCCAAAATTGGTTATAAGAGAGTTCTGTTATTGGTTATAAGAGAGTTCAGAATCCAAAGGTAAATCAGCAGTATTGATTTCAAACGTATTTAAACTATTCAGTGCAGAAATATAAGCATGTCTTGGTACAACAAATGGGTGAACTCTGCATAAAGGAATTGGTACCCATTAACAAATATGTTTGATTAAGGAGCTTAAAGACATGCATTATTTTAAGTTCAAGCTTAAGTGCTTTGCTAAATAGGGTTGGATCAAAAGGAAGGAAGGTCCGGAGGGCTGGTTTACTAGCATGTGCTTAAAGTAAACCACATACTTGATTGTTTTGCTGAATCAGAGCCAAAATAATGACTGTTTGTGCTTTGAGATGCCTGGATGAAAAGGTCAACATATCTGAAAATTATTATGATTAGTAGAAGATTCGTGAGTCTTTAAAATATATACAGTATTTAGTCTTCTTGTCAGAGGGTCTTCCCTTGACAGATCAAAAGCCCGGGGTCCTCAGTCAACAGTTTCAATTTCTTTTACCTATTCTTTAATCTGTTGAGAATAAAATGTATGTCTCCTAAATCAGAATTAAGCACTGAATGTGCTGAGGTGTAGGAGCCCACATCTTCTGTGGTGCTCGCACTTGAGGAAATCCTGTTTCATGCTAACAAGAGCCTGGAGAAATTAAAGTCTAGTCTTATGAGAAGAAACATTTCATGAAGACACTGTCCAAAATTGCCCCTTGAATTTAGGTTAAGGGGAGGTGTGAGCAGGTCTTGGGCTAATAACAATATTAAAGCCCATCACATTTTCATGGCTGATCATTTAAAATTTTAACTAGATGAAAAATGGAAATGGTTCATTGATTTCAAATGATTCCTTCACATAAATTGGGTTGGCAAAGAGAAAGTGTATGAGATTATTATAGATTGGATACATATGAAATCCCTCTGTTTTAAGGCCCTTTCTTCACTACCTTCCTTTCATTTTGCTCAAGGGTGCACGGTGATCATTTTAAATGCCACTGTGTAATTATTACATACAGATTGTGCTGCTGGCTCTGTTTTTTTTCTCTTCGTCCTCACCTTTCCAATTAAACAACCAAAGAGGACAAATGCATTCACATTTGCAAATGTCTGAAATCTAATTTTAGTTATCTGATTCTGATCTAGTATAAGAATATTTGGTCTGGTTTAAAAAACATTTTCTACTTGCATCCAGGTGCCTCAAGGCACAAGTACCCTTTCAGAAGAGCTCCTCATTCTTTTGAAGGGTTATTCAAATCAATTCTGCGCTTCTGTGGTGTAAGCACGGAGCTCAGTAGTTGTGGCATTTGGCCTAGCAGTAGTTGGTGTCATTAATAAATGCTGATGGAGCAGCCAAATTGTTTACTCTGTTGCAGTTCAAGGTTTTTGAGATTACTTCCGAACTCTCGGGTACTATTGGTGTAATCAGTTCAGCACAAAATAAGGCTGTGAAGAGGATAACATAGCACCACTTTAAAATAAATTATAATACATTGTCAATCCATAGCAATAATGCAGGATCGCTGAACTCCTTGACAAAACTCATTTTATATTAACATGGATATAATATGTAACATGACAGGAATTTCATTTTAACTACTAGTTTTAATTAATGTACACTAATCAGAAAAAGAGCTCCATTTTCTTCTATAAATATGAGGCGTCAATGGGTTTGGATCAGGCCCACGGCGAGGTTCTGTATTGGGTATTCAGCTTTGGTTCCAAGCCCTCCTGACCTTCCTTCATAAAGTAAAAAGGAAATTTCTTATATAGTCCAATGAGCTGGAAACTTTCTATAAGACTCTTTAGCAAACAAACAAACAAACAAAAAAGGAGAACTCATGAAGAGCAGGCTGTATTCTAATCATGGGAATTTTAATCAACTCCCCAGAAAGGGTTCAGTTAAGCTTCACAAATGTTTTATCTTGGTTTTCTCTTATTTTTGTTTAGATAGTAACACTGCTAAGATGCTCAGCCCCTTGAGGAATAGATAATTAATTATGGCAAAATTATATAGCATTAAATCTGACTATTCTCAATGGCATGCAAAATATTTGTTGAGCAGTCCTGTCTTAGCCACCTGAGTGTGAGCTCTCAACTAACTCTTCCTTTTGATCCTATGTTACTTCTCTGTGCTAAACTTAATACCTGAAGCACTCCTCCTTTTCTTTCATTCCTTTCCCTTCCCAAGCATGCAGCCACCATCACCATGGGACTAGCAAACTTCCATCGCTTTGTGAGCATCGAGGAGGCAATCACATTAGTACTATGTTTCTAAACAAGATCTTTCACTTATATACTGAACTTTTCATCCCTTTACAAAAAATGGTTTTCTGCAGATTTTCCCTTGTCTCAGGCAAGGCCAAGCCAATTATTGGAAGGTGATTATTATAATCGCCAGTTATCTGAGTGTGGGATCCCAAAGTTCTAGTTGCTGTGGAATGTGAAGTGTCTCTTGAACTCAGACTTCCTGCATAGTGGCATAGGGCAGATACTGAGGAGAAGGTCTTTGAACATTCTGACTTGCTCATTCACCTCCAACTTCTGAATATATAATACTTGTTCACTGATCTGAACTGTAGTGTGTAGTTATTAGTTAGTTACCTGCAAGAGCATGGCAATTTATTATACCTTTCTGTGTAAGTGTGATGGCTGCCATCTTGGCCGACACAACAGGGATTGAATGAAGGACTTCTATAGCTAAAATACACAATCCACTACACTTTCAGCTAGAGAACCAAACCTCTGGAAGCATATGCTATAGCAACTCATATCCTCTGAGGATCATTACAGCGGGGCATCTCTAACACACATTCACCAGTGGGTTAAACAAGTAGCCACTATGACTTACATATTTTAAAAAAGATATGTCAGCACTCACATTGACTTCAATAGGAGCAAGTCTGGGCCAATCTAGTTTTATTTTTCCCAGTTGAGGATCTGACCACAAGGATCAAATTCATCCCTGGTATAAGTAATACAATCATTCATATCAAAGGTGATTTTGACTCTGCTACTTCCACCAGCATACACACACTGTGTATTACAAAAGGTAATGCTCTTGTTCACAGTATCTTCAAAGCATACAATAAACAGACATTGAAAAATATGTTAAGAATGGATTTTAAATTAGGTCAATAAAAATAAAGTAGATGAAGAAGAGATTGTGATGGTTAAGGGGGATGGACTCTCTTCTTTCAATACACTCCTTGAATTGTTAAAGACACCTTTAACATACACACTTTTAATACCTAATTCAATATTGATACATATATTTATTGTATAATTAACTTTCCTTTACCCTCATAGTATTTCAGTGTCCAAGTTTCTACAAGAGAGATTATGAAAAAGCTGTGAATATGTCTGAAGCAACTTTCAATGTCCAAACTCATTCAGACTGCCTCTCCCTACAATGGTTGGGGCTGGGATCAGCATGTCTTCAACAGTAGCAGCTCCCAGTTCCGGACTGGGGGTTGGATCACTCAGGCATGACTGACTCATGTATAATCAAACCATATGCCATCAAAAAAAGCCCCCAAATCTCATCTTGTACAATAAATGTACAATAAACCAGTTCCCAGATTGTATAAGTGGACAAATATCCAAGGGCAATAACACAGAGGAGTGTGCTGCAACAATACATGAGACTATGATTTTCCTCAGAGGATTGATCCCGTAAAGGGGCAATATGTTAATAATATATGAGGCTTACTTAGAATTTCAAATATTAGAAAAATGCTAACTCACAGTCTGTATACTGTAAAGGAGAGAACTACAGAGGGCAGGCAATAGAGTATGGTTTCTCACATAATCATAAAATTTAAGGCCAGGAAGGACCACCAGATCATCTATATGACCAACATGAGCATGTAAGCTCATGAGAAAATGTACAGTTTCAGTCATGTGACCAGTCTATCTAAACCAGATTGAAGCTTGACATGTAGGACAAAAAGCTGCCTCCAAATTATTGTGCTCAACATCTTCAAAGCGTTCATTGATACAGAAATATTTTGACTGGAATGTTATGAGTTCAATATTTCACACAGCTCAAATCTTTTTTCTTGGCTAGCAATTGTTTAGGACAATGATCAAATAGCTTGCACAGTTATTTATGTTTCTAAACAAGATCTTCCACTTATATAATGAACTTTTCATCCCAGATTATCAATGCCCTTTACAAAAAATGGTTTTCCTCAGATTTTTCCTTGTCTCAGGCAAGGCCAAGCCAGTTATTGGAAGGTGATTATTATAATCTCCAGTGGGGGATCCTAAAGTTCTAGTTCCATAATAGAGGCTCAGCTTAAATGTATAGACCAAATTTAAAAACATAGTAAGAGAACCAAAAAAGCACCACCGTGGCAAACAACAAAGTAAAAGAAGCAGTGAGAAGCAAGAAGGCATCCTTTAAAAACTGAAAGTTAAATCCTAGAGAGGAAAATAGAAAGGAGCATAAACTTTGGCAAAATAAGTATAAAAATATAATTAAGAAGGCCAAAAAAGAATTTGAAGAACAGCTAGCGATAGACTCAAAAAGTAATAGCAATTTTTTTAAAGTATGTCAGAAGCAGGAAGCCTGCTAAACAACCAGTGGGACCACTGGATGATCGAGCTGCTAAAGGAACAGTCAAGGATGATAAGGCCATCATGGAGAAATTAATTAATTATTTGCGTCGGTCTTCATGGCTGAGGATGTGAGGGAGATTCCCAAACCTGAGCCATTCTTTTTAGGTGAGAAATCTAAGGAACTGTCCCACATTGAGGTGTCATTAGAGGAGGTTTTGGAACAATTTGATAAATTAATAGTAATAAGTCACCATGACCAGATTGTATTCACCCAAGAGTTCAGAAGGAACTCAAAGGTGAAATTGCAGAGCTACTAACTGTAGTCTATAACCTATCATTTAAATCAGCTTCTGTACCAGAGGATGACTAGAGGATAGATAATGTGATGCCAATTTTTCAGAAAGACTCTAGAGATGATCACGGCAAGTATAGGCCGATAAGCCTGACTTCAGTACCGGGCAAACTGGTTGAAACTATAGTAAAGGACAAAATTGTCAGACATATAGATGAACATAATTTGTTGGGGAAGAGTCAACATAGTTTTTGTAAAGGGAAGTCATGCCTCACCAATCTACCAGAATTCTTTGAGAGGGCCAACAAGCATGTGGACAAGGGAGATCCAGTGGATATAGTGTACTTAGATTTTCAGAAAGCCTTTGACAAGGTGCTTCACAAAAGGCTCTTAAGCAAGGTAAGCTCTCATGGGATAAGAAGGTCCTCTTATGGATTGGTAACTGGTTAAAAGATAGGAAACAAAGGGTAGGAATAAATGGTCAGTTTTCAGAATGGAGAGAGGTAAATAGTGGTGTCCCCCAGGAGTCTGTATTGAGAGCAGTCCTATTCAACATATTCATAAATGATCTGGAAAAAGGGGTAAACAGTGAGGTGGCAAAATTTGCAGATGATACAAAACTACTCAGGATAGTTAAGTCCCAGGCAGAGCTACAAAAGGCTCTCTCAAAACTTGGTGACTGGGCATCAAAATGGCAGATGAAATTCAATGTTGATAAATGCAAAGTAATGTACATTGGAAAACATAATACCAATATACATATAAAATGACAGGGTCTAAATTAGCTGTTACCACTCAAGAGAGAGATCTTGGCGTCATTGTGGATAGTTCTCTGAAAATATCCATTCAATGTGCAGCAGCAGTCAAAAAAGCAAACAGAATCTTGAGCATCATTAAGAAAGGGTTAGATAATAAGACAGAAAATAGCATATTACCTCTATATAAATCCATGGTACACCCACATCTTGAATACTGTGTGCAGATGTGGTCTCCCC
The DNA here is from genome assembly GCA_037349315.1 of Chelydra serpentina. Classification (NCBI taxonomy): domain Eukaryota; kingdom Metazoa; phylum Chordata; order Testudines; family Chelydridae; genus Chelydra; species Chelydra serpentina. The sequence goes on along the minus strand of JBAIAC010000010.1, from coordinate 65,178,510 downwards.
ATCTCAAAAAAATTATATTGGAATTGGAAAATGTACAGAAAAGGGCAACAAAAATGATTAGGGACTTTTCAGCTTGGAAAAGAGATGACTAAGGGGGGATATGATAGAGGTTTATAAAATCATGACTAGTGTAGAGGAAGTAAATAAGGAAATGTTATTTACTCCTTCTCATAACACACGAACAAGGGGTCACCAATTGAAATTACTAGGCAGCAGATTGAAAACAAAGTTTTTAAAATAAGTTTTTTAAAATAAGTTCATGGAGGATAGGTCCGTCAATGGCTATCAATGGAAAGGGATGGTGTTCTTAGCCTCTGTTTGCCAGAAGCTGGGAATGGGTGACAGCCTGCAGGATGGATCACTTGATGATTACCTGTTCTGTTCATTCCCTCTGGGGCACCTGGCATTGGCCCTGTTGGAAGACAGGATACTGGGCTAGATGGACCTTTGGTCTGACCCAGTATGCCGTTCTTATGTTGTTATAAGCTAACAATATTCAGACTGAGAACCAAATATTGTTTACACTCAGTAAGTTCTCTACAAAGGGCCTTTCCCTGGTGCCCTCAGGATGAAGCCCGTATCTCACTGCAATTTCTCTACCAATGTCTCATTAGATCATTACATTTAGCAGTAGGTGAACTAAATTCACTAATGAGGAAATCCTTAAATCTCAACTGTGGCAAAAGTCCCAGGGACGTCTGACCACTTGCAATAGGAATAGGCCCCTACAGCAGGGCCTAACGTAGTATTCTGTTGCATAAGAACAAATTCTGTGGCAAACACTACTACATTCAGTAGCAAAAACTCCTAAATTATTCAGCAATGTTATTTGATTGTACCTCCATAAAACAATCTTTATTCCCATCCCTTCCAAACACTTACTCACGTACAATTCATCAATGATGGGTCTCAGCAATAGATTTGATAATTGGTTTTTTACATTTTATTTATTTATTGCACTTCTATGGGTTTCATAAGTTACAATGTTGCCTGGGTGGGCCAATTCAGATATTTCTTTTCACCATTCCATACAAGCCAGAGAAGGGGAAACCTGGTACTCAACTGCAGCAGTTCATCTTCTCACGTCCTTAGCTGTTACTTTATTCTTCAGGCAGCCTAGCTACCCAGCCCACACCTCTTGCTCCCTTGATGTCTGGCTGCAAAATTAGACCCTAGTCCAGGATGTCCTTCCCTCCTGCCTTGTTCTATAGAGCAGTGGAGGGTGTATACACTACAATACATTTAATTCTCCATTGAGTGGAATGAGGAGAAAGAGCAAGAGACAGCTACAAGCAGGTCCCAACATAACAGAAAGACCAAAAAACAGAATTCTGGGTGCCTGGCTGCAGCAAAATAATAAATTATGTCAAAAAATGTTGAATTCTAAAGTATCCTGGAAAAAAAGCTAAATTCCACAGCTGCAGAATCATAGAGGCCAGAATCATGAGGTCCTGAGAGGGCGGGCTGGTGCTGTTTACACCTCTTAGAGACATTGTTTCAGGTTCTCTGCAGACTCAGACAGGCATCATTTTACACATTTTCAAGGTTCTCATTCTCACATTGTAATTTGTTTTCTTTTAGACTATTGCCCTCTCCTACCCAGCACCCCTCCATCTCCTCATCTCTCAAGGGAGAAGAAGTAAATGTGACATATCATAACCTCTCACCTCTGCCAAATTGCCCCATTAGAGATAGATCTGCCTTAGAGATGCTATGGAACTGAACCACCCAAGTGGGACTTCTGAAGGCATTGGATGAAATCCTGGCCCCATTGAAATGAATGGGAGTTATGCCATTTACAATGGGACCAGGATTTCACTCGTGTCTTCACAGGGGATATTTCCTTCCAGAACTCATGGGGAGTAGTTGGTGTGCCAACCCCAGGGAGCGTGGAATGTGCTCTTTGCCTCTGGTCTCTTTTTCAAAGTTTCCCTACTTGAGGTAATTTATTCAGGTAACATTAATAAAAGGATGCAGTCAGTAGATTTTAACCTTTAGGCATAACTTAGCTGACAGTCACACCTAAACACATGCAGAAATGTTTCTGTTTCACTAAGCTGCACAGGTTTTTGTTTCTTTATCTTTACCTTAGCAAAAAAAAGACAATCAATTTTTTCTGGCTATATTTTTTATGCAAACACCACCGTTCTGTACTGGTTCAGCTGAAGACGGAACGCTGACTGCCTCCATGGGACAGCTTTAGCCCAAGCTCACAGTTTATTTAAAAAAAAAAGCTGTTATTTCACCTGAATTCCAATAAATACGGCTCTGCATGCTGTTTTTATTCATAAAGCATATTAATAGGCATTGCTTCTTCAGCAGTGTTCTGTAAACCAAACAGAAGTTCCAATAACTTTTCAGAGGCGGTAAAAATCAGATTTTGACAGACTAAAAATCAAACAGCGATGGTCTCAACTGCCAATGCCATTCTTCAAGTCGGACCCAACAGAGTCTATTACCTTGATTTGGCTGTATACCCACAGACATATTATGGGCTAGCTGAGTAGATGATTGAATGTGAAAAATATCTCTTTTAAGACAAAAATTGGGATTTTGGACTTGAGTGCCTGTCCATTAATGACAAAAAGTGCTGACAAGCAGAACAAATAGTGAGAAATGTAATGTCAAGGCTGCAAGTGAAATGAAGTTTCATAACTTCACTAGAGTTGATGGATGGGTAATGAGGATATTTTCAAATGTAAAGATATACCGTATCAGGAACTGCATGAGGTTTTCTATCATAGTGTGTTACTGTTTTGATGCTTATAGTATATCGTTGTGCAATTTAAATAAATAGTCATCTATTTATAAAACTTTAAACAGACTAATACTCTGTCACTCTTTAATATGGCAATGTATTTCACATTTCCGTACTTAAGAATTTAGACTAGAATTAATTTAGACAGTGAAAAGGCTGTAGAGAATTCCACAGCATCAAAGACTCAGAAATCTGACATTAACAGCATTGTAAATCTGACATGAACCATTTATCAATTTAGCAGTGACTTCAGAGGAAAACTTTGCTAAAATGCATTCCTCTGGGTGTTATCTAACTAGGAAATAATCCTTCAGGTCTCTGCAAAATGTATCCCACCTGACTTGCCTTAGATTATATTGTAGATATAGCCATCATCTTTAAATCAGTCAATTGAGAAGGAATTGTATGTCACTAAATTATTTCTTATCCTCAAAAACAGATTGCAGAAAACATGAGGGAAAGAACTGATGCTTTTTAATAGATACATGTTCTCTTCTGTTTAGGCTTAAAGAATAGACTGGCACGTCTTGGAGGGTTCCTCCTCCTGGCCTCAAAAGGAAAGAAATGCCAGCATCAAAACACACATCAGGGAACTCAGGATCACAGTTTATTAAAGCTATTTGTAGGAGGCTTACGGATACATTTCCAGCATCAAAAAACACATCAGGGAACTCAGGATCAAAGTTTATTAAAGCTATTCCTAGGAGGCTTACAGATACATTTCCAGCACAGTGCTTGGGAATTAGAAAATCCATTTCCCTTTTGTGTACATGAGTTCCTGGGAAACATTCTGGATATGAAAATGTAGAAGACATGTGGGGGTGTTCACAAAAGAAAAAAAAAGTCCCCCAAAATAAGGGTAAAAATCAACCCAAATTGTCAGTACCTTTTCCAAATTAAACCTTACTTGTCCTAGGTTCACCTTTTACTAGATAACTTTCCAAGTAAGGTGTAAGATTTTCATTCATACATTTGTCATCTTGAGATCAGTCTGTGACCAGTTGTCTGGGAAGGACAATATTGAGAATTCCACACTCAGGGTGTACTTCAAGAAACAGGGCGGGCAATCCTCTGAAACTGGTGGTTGTTCTATAGTTAGATTCACCAAGCCAGTAATTAGATCCATCAAGCCAGCTTCTGCAGTACCAGACTGGTTAACTAGAAGCCAAACACAATCTGCTGTGACTTGGCTCCCATCCAAACAAACAAGTGTAATACTGTAATGCAAGTGTAATCATTTTTAATGGGCTTTGGATCAGGCCCTATTTATATATCATAAGATCATTCAGGAACTCTAAGTTAGTGCAGAATATGGCTGCCCACTTATCAAGCAGTGCTTCACACAGAAAGAACATTACATCACTCTCTTCTAGATAGTTTTCAAGAGGATTTTGTTATTGGTTTTGAACTATAAAGGAAACTAAGGGAATTTCACTGGGAGTAGGATCTCCTTTGAAAATCCATTCTTCGTCCTTTTGAAAAATGGCCTTGTGATCAAGAGACAATTGACCTCTGATTTAAGAAAAGAGGAGGTTCCTGGAAGGATGTTTCCTGTGAATGGTCCCCAACTGTGGAACTCAGTCCTTCTATTGGTTTTACAGAAGGCAGATTTGTTTACTTTCCAGGTTTTAGTAGAGAGATAGCGGGTAAGTGAGGGAGTTGCAATTTTCTTGAGTAATTTATATTTTGTGAATGAGGCTTCATTTGGTTGGGTAAATAAGTAATATTAGGTTGGGAACTTTGTATACTTTAAATATATGTACAATTGCCTAGAGTTTTGGGATAATAGTTTTAAAAGAAATATACTCTCTTATGCACTCACCAATAAATATATAAATAGTGGGGGTTTTTACACATTGGCGGCTTAGTTATGTTTGGGTCTCTCTCAGAACCCAGTAGTGCTTATAAAATGTTAACAGCTTGGGTGTTTTAATAAAAATGCTACTTGGACCTGTGTGCTGATGTGCTAATGCATCTGTGCCTCCCTTTGGTAGGAAATAGTGTGGCACAGAGTCGACTCAGTCCAGTGGGGCAGTCAGTCAGCCCTTCTTGCTTGAGTCTGTATGGTAGTCCCAGTCTGGATTATGAAGGGTGTTAGTTTCAATGCCTCTGGAGTGTATGCATCATACTTTGCAGGGTCTAGCTTAAAATCTCTTTTGGTTCTTAAGTCCCGGTTGAGGAAACCCAGGCTCACCCACTCCACTGGGTTCCATATCAAGGCTCTTCAACCAGGTAGGAAGAAAAAACCTGCAACAATTCTCTTGCTGTACCCTGAGTTCCTCCCTCAGCTCTGTGGTTGTATTCATCCTATAGTTCCAGTCACCACTTCTCTGGGGTGTGGTCTCTCTGTGGTTTCTCACCAGTTCACTCGCAGGACACTCCTCTAGCCTGTTTGCTCCTCTGGCAGTCACCCCACTTATCTGCGCCTCAGCTCTTTTATTCTCCCAGCTGTGGTGAAGTTGCCAATCAGAGTTGTCAGGTAGTCATTTCATTAACTTATTAGTTGCCAGGCCAGCATGGGATATATACACCCCAGGTCAGGGCAAAACATAACAGATAATATGTGAAAAATATATCTATAAGTATATGATCCTCCAAAATGCTGCATGGAATTTCTTTAAGGGAAATTCAGGAACTTAGAGCGATCAGTATGGTTCCTTCAAAGTCTGTTGGTTTTGTAATAAGAAAGGCTACCATTTACATCAAATTTCTAATGCCAAATCTTCCTCTTCTAATCCAGGGAAGAAATATAGAATGCCCTAAAGTACTCATTACATCTACCAAAGACATCATTAAATAGGTGTACATTTTAACATATAGCACTCCCCCTCTTCCAAATACACGGTACGCCCTGTCAACTTCCATACATTTTACAGTAAATTGTTTTAATCTGATACATCCTGCATAAGAAATTAGGCACTTTCTATGCCCAATCTGGAGACATGTGGAGAGCTTGCAATTTTTCTTTTCAATGAAATGGAATTCAAAGAAGGAAGTTAATTGGGTGATTTTAATTAACAAGAGAAAAAAATCAAAACAAGGTGATAGTATTAAATCTATTTAGATTTAAAGACATATAAGAGAAATTATTTTAGGAGAAAGCATGAAGCTTGAACCCTCTCCCATTGCTGCAACTGGCAAAAGGCCTAAGGGATGTTACCATCACTCTTCTTAAATCTTTTATTGCTTTGTTAGGATTTCAAGTTGCCTGTCTACCTCAGGAATGAAAAGTGTATATATTTTCTAGTAGCTAAATGTATATTTCATTGATTTAAAATGTGTTTTGCAAAGCTGTCCCTGTCACCATTAGACTGATCTATTTATAGGCACTTTCCCCTCCTGAATTCTGTTTAGAGAGCTATAGTAGAAATATCCTTCTATGCTACCACAATATGTTATATAGCCAGACATGGTTTTACTTAGTATTGTCACAACTTCAAGACTGTCTTCTGAGAGGGTTACCAAATGATAAATTAATCTCAAGGCACTGAGACTGACATCACAAATGTGGAATGACTGAAAATATTCCTCTCTTCAATCCTTCCTCAGAATTCTTCTTTATCGATGCCCACAAATGCTAAAACCTGTCAGTAAAAAAATACAGGCATTCATCCAACATCAAGAAATAAATGTATAATTAAAGCTGCTTTAAGTTAGAGCTACCCTTCTGGGTCTCCGAGGCCTCCTGCATTTTTAGACTCTACATTCTTCAGGGCAGGGACCCTGTCTTGTTCAGTGCTTGATAAAGTGTTGATCCTTAGCAAGCAATAAATAGTGATAGAATAGCTAACCAAAGTGGTTCTAATTTCCAGATTTTCTTTTGCAAATGTAATACTACTCTAGCAACACATTACCTTTGCAGTTGCCTGAAAGTACATATGATATCTTATAAAGCCCGTTGACAAATATAAGGCACTATTTCCACTGATATTTCCACTATTTCCACTGATACCCACAGGGAACTAAGAAAATATCACACTTCTCTACTTGGGAGCTTGACGAAGGCAGTAATAACACTTCCAACAGTTATCCTAGCATATTGCGCTTTGCATCTTCTAAAATTATTCTTTTTGCATGTTAAATCTCAGTAGACAAACACATTGTCGCTAGATTTTTTGGTATCCTCCTACATTAATTAGAAAAGGTTACCAGAACTGGTAAAATGCTCAGAACTGGTAAAATGCATACTACTACAGAGAAATGGGGTTAAAGTGGCTAACACATGACATAACAGAATATAGCAAAAAGAGAGTCAACCTCGGAAAACAGAAACTAATAGATTAGAGCAGCATTTCTCAAACTGGGGTCCACAGACCGCTGGGGGTTCCACGAGGGCACTCCAGGGGGTCCCCGGGCCCTGCTGATTAACTCCTTCCCCTCCCTCCCTCAATTCCTCCCTCTTCCTCCCAGTACCTCCTGCGTGCTGGGGAACAGTTGTTCAGTGGCGTGCAGGAGGCTCTGGGAAGGAGGAGAAGGCGCGGGGATGGGTGTGCTCAGGGGAAGGGGTGGAATCCTGTCCGGGGCCACCGGCCCCACTGTTCAACTTCTCCCTCTCCCTCCCAGTGCATTCTGCATGCCAGGGAACAGCTGTTCAGCGGCATGCAGCAGGGGCTGGGAGGGAGGGAGGGGGAGGAGTGGGGTGGGGGCTGAACAAGGGACTTGAGGGTCCGTGAAAAATTTAAGTAAAAATGGGGGTCCTCGGGTTACTAAAGTTTGAGAAATGCTGGCTTAGAGAAATCCTCATTCCACAAGAGCCCATTGCTTTTAGTATTCCTCTGGATGAAGCACATATTCTGAAATGAGGGTGAAGTTTGGCCAGTGTATCCTGTATGGAAGAACACAGTTCTTGTTCTGAATCGTTAGTGTTCACATTTAACTTTTTTTCCTTGTTGCTCAACTCATGTAGGACACAGTCACATGAGAGTTTTGCCAGTGACTCCAATGAAAGCAGGATCAGGCCCACAAACAGCCTATGTACTATCTTTTAACTTGACCAGTACAGTACAGTTTTGCAGTTATTTGTTCAGTTGTCAAGGAATTGTATTCCCCAGCTACATCAGTTTATCTGAACTAAGCAAGCAGAGACTGCTAAAATAATAATAATAATAATAATAAAAAGTTTCCAGGCCCAAAATTATTTCACACTTTTTATATAATGTTAAATTCTGATGTGGAGTGTAAGATAAAAAATTCTCCAAAGAGCAATCCCCAGGAAATATCATGTCTGCTGCTCAAGATAAATATTTAGTGAAAAGCTTGGAGCCAGTAACTTTTTCTGCTGCTGAGAAATGTGAACCACTTTCCTGTATCTGTCAAGCAAATACATCAGCTGAGAACACCCCCAGTTGATCTTTCAAGTCCCCAAATATTACACACAGTGGTATATGAAGCAATCAAAATTTTGAAACATGAGTTTAATTCTAATTTCTCCATTATTGTATTGACAGAAGAGCAATAAAAACAGCCCTACTTGGAACTTGCAGTAAACTCATCTGGTAGATTGAAAACACTGTGGCTCAAAGGTGTCCCCACAGAGAAATAAAAAATAAACCGGGAAATGTTAGACGGGACATACTCATATTTCTTCACATGTATAAGGATTTGGCTGCTTTTCTGGCAACAAATAATTAAATATGCTGGGCCTGATCCAGTGGTAAATACAACTATATTTCCACTATGTAGTGTTATTACAGTCAAATATCTCTCTAATGTCCTGGGACCAACACGGCTACAGTAACGCTGCATATGCACTGGTATGTGAAACAGTACAATGAGGTAATGCTTAGGTATTACAGTAAGCCATTGCAAGATATCTTTTCTGGTTGTTTCCTACGTCCACCCGTAGCTTTCTCCATACAGGGTCCCACTTATTTCAGTAGGATTTCTGGTGAATAAAGTGACACTCAATGACAGAATTTGGCACCATGTAAAAAACACCTTTCCAGCACAGTGCTTATATAACCCACACACCTCCTGGGTGTGGTGTTCTGTCCCATTTAGTGGTGAGAGGAGAGATATATATAGATATATATAAAATAAAGAAAGAAAGAGAAAGAGAAAGAGAGAGAGAGAGAGAGAGAGAGAGAGAGCGCGCTCTATAGCCTTAGCTAATAGCCATGTGGTTTTAGGCTCATGCATTCAGCTCCAGAGGGCCCAGGTCCAATACCACCCACCAACAACCAGCATCTGTTGGTATTAAACTGGTACTACAAAACATGATGAATGAACCTCAAAAGGTTTGGTTCACAAGGGTTCACATCCTAAATTGTCTACCCCAATTATCTGTGTTCTAGAATTAAGGAGGGAACTTTGGATTCAGTCCTGTGAGGATGCAGCCATCAATATCCCTCAGGTTCTGCATGAATTTTTTGGTTCTAGTTTACTGCTTATCCCCAGCCCAGAATGGGAAGAACTAATATAAGCTGTTTTTTGGTTTATTTTAAGACTTGTTAACTAGACATTTTGGCACTTCAAAAAGAGACTCATGTTTGATTTATTTTGAATTTTGTTTGGGGCAAAGGCATACATCAGTTCTTTGGCAATGGACTACAGCAGGTCTCATAATAAGTCTTTCCTATTTTCATATTCTATGATTCTTATTCTGTTTGAAACTCATTCTATAAATCCCTAGTAACAAGTACAGTTGGCAAACCATTAACGATTAAACTAAAAACCTACATAGATTTTCAACGGGGTCCAAAATGGACCTAAGCTGAATAATTTTCATTAATCTTTTTTGTGAGTCTCTACATATCCTGGCTGTGAAAAGCAACAGAAGCAAAAGTACCAAGGATAAACTTGACGACTATGTGTTTCTGGTGCTATATTTCTGGTATGATTAAACCAGGAAGCAAAAGAAATCAGAAGAGGAAGTCTGTTCTCGTGAGATTTCAAGCTTGTAATTTAGACCAGAAAGGTTCAAATAATTATTGAAAAGTTCTGGATACTTATCTGACCCACACCAAACCTTTTCATGTGGTGTAACTACTGTATCACTCATTAAATGGTGTGAAAATCTTATTCCTTCTATGAACATTTAAAAATAACAAGGTTGCCTCTTCATTGAATTTCCACTCTTCACCATATTTAAGGCTATTCTATGTCTCAGGCTATATACCTATGTCGGGGAATAGAAATCTGAGTTATATTGCTGAGCAGGCTACCTGAACCTTGTATCTGAGTGCATAGAAATAAGCAAACACAGAGCTATTCCTAAAGTCGCAGTTTAGCCGTTAGGAGTTACAGCTAGCCAATTAATATTGGTTAGGTTGAGGGGCATTTGGGGACTATTGATTTCTTGACAGATTAGTTTTAACGATTCACATTTGATACCTAGTAGAATTAATGCTCAGCATAAATTATAAGTCCTGCATCTTTAAAAATGAATGAGTGGCACCTCCAGTTGACATCTCCAACCAAGAACATTAATATGCAAAACCATGATACTTAGGAGAATCAGGGAAGACAAGGAAAAAGGCACTACTAGACTCATAATAAACATCTGTACCAGGGAACCAAAGGGAACAGGGAACAGAGCATATGTGACCAAACTCCTTGCAGTATGAGATGAAGACCATACACACACATGTACCATTTCAAGACTACTTTTTGTGCGCTGAGGAACCCACTTAAGGGTTGATATCATACCATATAAAAATGCCGATGTCTGGTGATTGCTACCCAGGGCAGTAGTAATTTACTATGTTTTTTTCTTCAATAAGTTACACAGTTTCTCCAGGATATCATATAGCTGAACCCTGATTTCCATTTAATTTCCACAGCACACATTCATTTCTGCTTTATAATCTTTTGAGGATCACCAGCACAATCTTATTTTTTGTGTTATGCCACTTATTAGGTTTTAACTTGTGTTCAAGATTTCAAGGCAATTTTAGTGTTAAATGCCCATGATTTTAATGCACATGCCATTGAAACATATGGCCCAATGTTTATATTGTATATCATATGCAACATCAGTTTTATATAATGTGTATTTTCCTGAGGCTATTAATCTTATGAGACTATGCTTATTTTGAAATTTACTTACTTCAACATTTTGTTGGAATCCAGTTTAACATCAATCTGCATAATGATTGTGAATGTTATTGCTTTGCTATTTAGCAATCACTAGCCTTAGCCTTAGTCCTGAGTAAGGGGTAGTGCATAACTGTTTCACCCAGCAGTAGCTCAAGGAAGGAACTATCTCAAGAGTCGCAATTCCTCCCTTACCTTCTTGACCCCAGGACAGCATTGTTCCCTCTTGGTCCAAGGGCAGCCCTATCCCCTTCTCCCACACAGCCAGCTACTCTAGCCAGGAAGGTGGGGTTATTTTTCAGGCCTCAAGCTATTCTACAGCCCACCCTCTTGTTGACAGTGGGGAGTATCTAGGAAGCAGAGGCTGCACTCCATGCCAGACCCAGATCCAAAATTCAGGGAGTCTGAGGAAAGGAATTTGGGAGAAACTTACTCCCCTGATGCGTACCCAAGTAAGATGAGATCACAGTCTAGTCATTAGTAAATTACTCCTGCAACCATATCATATAATTATAGAGCAACACTGCCTGCCTGTAAAAGAGTTTGCATATTTGAATTTGTTTGTGTCTGTGTTTCATTTCTTAGAGGAGAGATGAAAGAGGGAAAAGAACTTTAACTTTCTAGTCAATGTTAATAGATGATGTGATGATTACAAATCTTCTCAAAGTTGGAAAAATAATAGTGTACTGACTTCTGACACAATCCAATACTGTGACTCTTGTAAAGTTTTTAGAAATTGCTTTGATGTTTCCCTGCATTAAGCGCTCCGATTTCGGAGAATTTTTAATAGCCTATCCATATAAAGCTATGAGGAAGTTTAAGCTATCAATCTAACACCCCTCGCCCCACAGCATGCTACTGTTATGCTGGCAAAACATTCTAAAAGGAGAAAGAAATCTTGGATTTCATGTACTTTGCAGTAAGACATGAAAATCAAAAATGTAACCATGCTTTTAAAATGCAAGAACATGATTACAACAATCTTTGGTACCATATATTTTGTACGTTGAAATATCATTGAATTGGTAATGAATATTTAGATGACTAAATATTTGTAAAATGTGTTCTATTTTTCATTAACTCTAACAAAGCTATTAACTGAGAGTTAGAGATGTTCAGAGATCTATTTAAAAAATATATATATATAGGTATATCTTCAAAGTTGCTGTTACTTACAGACAGAGCTGTCACAAGACATAAGCAGACTAAGCAAATGCTTAGGACCCTGAGCAGCTCAATGGGCCCCCCATTCACTTTTTATTAATTATTATTATTATTATTGGGGGAGATATTCTTGCTTAGGGCCTCAATGGGCTATCACCACCTCTAAGTTTCAGAAAAATATCTACTTGTAAAACTGTTTACTGTGGATCTTTGTGCACCAGCAGGCTAGCAAGTCTCATTTGAAGTCTTGCTTTATCTGCTTTTCATATTTGAATGATGCAGAAATGACAGTGGGGGAGGGAGATGCTCTCTCGGCATGTTGTCAGTACATTCTACTAAATAATACATAAAATAATACTAATAATTAATAATAATATTTAGCATGTTGTAGACGTCTCAGAGAATCCTAAAATCATGAGTAAATATTATCCCAATTTTTTTACAGATGGTGAATTTGAGGCCCAGAAGGGGAAAGGATTTTTCCAAATTCACACAGTAAGTCAGTCATGGAGTGGAAACCAAAAGACATATTTCTTAGCTTCATGATCCCTTGCTTGAACCACTAGATAACACTGATTCTACATACCGTTTGTAGCGTTTATAGGGTGCGCTTACATTATACATGGTTGCATTCAGGATGCTTTGTTGTAGCTAGCAAAATCATAAGAGGTTCCAAAGTACTCTACAACTAAAATGTAGTAGCCACTGAATAGTAGCCTCACTGTAACTAATGATAGGTGAAGCAAAGTAATATGTGCATTTGAAAGATTTTTTGTGATTAACAGCAGCTCTAAAAAATGTAAACCAAAATAAGTCTCCACGTGCCTGATCTGCAACTAATAGCTGTGTTAGGTTAAAAGCTGGATAAATGTACAAATATGTATATTACAAAGTAGGTCTGCTTAGGGCCAAATAGGCTGTGATCCAATCATCCAAGGGAAATCCTGCCATTCATGGCAGTGGGTTTTGGGGAGCCCACAGCTAGCCTGTATAGCTACCCACTGTTATTGATGTTAATCTCGTCCTCCCTCCTTGTTCCCTCTCATTTGTTACACTCTCGTTTTATCTTATCTTAGATTGGATTGAAATTGCATTGAGGCACGGACCATCTTTTACTCTCTCCTTTTGTTTATTTATTTATTTTTGTTACTGTTCTCAGCACAATGGAGCCCGAGTACTGACTGGGGCTTCAGGGTGCTGTCAAACTAAACACACTGATTAATAATAAAGACATTTCAACAGATTACAGTTCTGATTGAAAAAGTATATCTGATTCATTTTACAATATTTCATTTAATTTTAAAAAGGGGTTAAATATGAAAGTTGGGTGTTGCCCCAAGTAAACTTGTTTTTGCAAGCTCAGCATATGTCAACATTATTGACTTATTTGGTCTGTTATTGTTTAGGTTATTTTTCTAGGCAATACAACAAAACAATGTTAGGACATGTAGTGATGTTATTTTAGCCAATCAAAATTAAGGGAGAAAAACAGGGAGGGGGGAAAATCTCTCACACATGTACATGTGTATGTTCCGTAGCACTGAACTTTATGACTCCATGCCAAATCTTGCCTGTCGCCATAGTTATATCATCATTAATAGCAAATGGAAGTGTTGACAAGCAGAAACATAATTGCAATATCTTCTGATTATGTAGAAGATACTGTAGCTTATAGCTAAAATCTGCAAAAGCCCCTGAGTTACATAGGAGCCTATGGCCTTCTCTATGTGTGAGAATTTGCACTAGTTTAATAAAAGGTGTGATTTTAAAACTGATTTAAACTGGTATAAAAGGATGCATGATTCTGCTTATTTCTGTTTAACCCAAACTGATTTCATTGTAGATTATGGTCATGTTTAAGGACGCCATTCTTAAACTAAAATAACAGTGTCCATACAGAGGTTTACACCTGGTTAATGTAAATCAGGTTATACATTGATTTACTTTAAACTGGTGCTACTTTCTTGAGTAGATAAGGTCTAAGACTCACCAACTTTCAATGAGACTTCAGGTTCAAAGTGATTTTGAAAATTCAGCCCTATGTCTCCAGTGTACATATTTATACCTCCTCACTGTTACATTTTATAGGAAAAATATTAGGCTTAATCACATCCTCTAGGGTCTGCAGGAGGAAAGGAGGCCTTTGTGCAGATCTTTCCTCCTGCACGTAAAGGGTTGGGGGCAATATACTTATGTAGCAGCATTCCCTCACTGGATCCTGAGAGGGGGCTCTCTACAAATCCAAATATTTGTGCATGGTCAAGGAGAGGTGGTGAGGGTCAGGCCAGGGGTGGGGCTAGGGCTACGGGAAAGGAGAAGCATCATCCTCTCACTGGCCTTGCAGATTGAGGACTGCACTGAGGATCTGCCTTTGCAAGGCCAAGGCCAGGGCTGCAGCAGAAGGTCTGTCAGCATAGTTCCATTAGAGGTACACTGCAACAGGCAAATTGGCTGCTGTTGGTACAGAGCCAACACAGAGGCTCACAGCATAGGTTGCTTCCTCTTGATCCCCAGGGATATATGTTGGTCCTGGAGTTCTGGCTGGCTACCCCGACCCACTGACTGTTCATCTGAGGCCACACAATATGAATAAGAACTCCACAGGGAGAACTTAACAGAGATTTTCTTCTCTTTTACCACTGCCTAGTGGTTTTCTAGTGTGAGAAGTGATCCATCCCATTGCCATTTAGGACTTATGGGCAGACAGTGGGTGCTTAGATTCTACAGGTATGGGTGGTAGTATAAAACCTAAGAGACATAGAGCAGCTGCTGCAGAAACTGATTTTCATGAAGTTATTCTTAGACAAGATCTCCTCTTTCCCCTACCCAGACCTACATGATAAGCTACTTCCTCTGCTACTAAAATGGTATTCTCCTGCTGAGGAGAAAGACCAAAATGAAAATCATTTGACAAGCCAGCAATCCCTCATAATGGAACATGGCAACATTTCAACAGAGGCTAATGACCTTCTATGAAACATTAGATTTATTTGCACTCATTTGGTCTAGATACTTTATCTATATACACTACAGCTTGGTTTCACTCCACCACTAATGGAATTGGCATACAATTGTGTAAATAAATTGTAGGGTTTTAAGGAAAGCCATGCTACATTCCTTATACACTACATTTCTCTGCATTACACAAGCCATTATGATTACTATTCTTCATAGCTATGCCGAGTAGCAGTAGAGACTCTTTTAAAAATGACCATCTTCTTGTCTGTCATCTAGAGGAAAGTGCATGCCTGGGGCAAGTTGCTGCTGCCTTATTGTAATTCTGGTCTTGCAGTGTAAGGGCTTAGTTACAGTGTTTAAAATGTAAGATTCTAGTTTTCAGTGTTATGCAAATGATATTGAAATCAAACCTTGGACAACCTCAGCTTAAGTGCCAAGTCTCACCTTCTCTGGTGATTCATTACTAGGGTCACAGTAAGCTCCTCCTGAGGGACTACCCACTTTTGTCCAGTCCAAGTAAGCCTTTCTGAAACAAGGTTTGAATTATACATACAGCAGTAAAGACTTAACATTGGCCTTTTACATACTTTAAAAGAAGATTTAGTGCAGACTAAATACAACAAATTTTGAACTATCTTGGAAGATGAGATTTTATTTTAAGATGCGTCACTGCCATCCTCTGTGCTTGTTAAGAATCTGAAATCACATTTTAAAACATTCCCGCTAGATTACAAATCTGGGGGCAGCAAGTGGCAAGTTTGCAATATTTTGTTGAGACACTGCATACAGCTGGAACAACATTTCTCTGACAAAATCTATTACAAGTGCAAATGTGACCAAATGGGGACGGGGATGTTAAATGTGAGTGCATTTCAGTCGTTGAAGTGCTTTGAAAAGAATTACTTGCTTGAATTTGAATATATGGATCAAATTCACCTTCAATTTCAATAGAGTTACACCAACAATACAATTAGCTGAACGAGCCAAATGCTGCCCTTTTTTACACCGGTTTTGTATGCTGTATATCTGAGTAGAAATCAATGAAGTTGCAAGGGTAATGCTAACACCAGAATCTCATCCAATAGCACTTGCTACAATTCAATCTTCAGTAACTCTGTAATCTCTTTGCAACTTGTTAACCTCGTTTAAAAGCTATGTTAATCAATTTGGTTTGGGACATTATTCTTCTGTGGATGAAGATGTTGCCTACTATATACTTTTTCCAGGAACTTATTTGTAGATCTTTTTTCATTGGTCGAAGAATTTCTTCTTCATTGTTGAGAGGTTCCCAAAGGATATTCAAAGTCAGAAGTAGGTTATAACTGAAATATTCTGTAAAGGTCACATCTCATGGCATGGGAACAAAAAGTATTCTCCTCCTTTGCTGGAAACAAGTAATCTTTTGCAGCCTCTGAAAGAAGTTCAGCTGGTTGCTGAGAAGAATGGTAGCCATGCCACAGTTATTTAAAACCTTGTCTTCAGTCTGCTGCCCAGCAAATCAAGCAGTGATGAGCAATCTAAAAGGGAAAACAAACAGTTTGTCCCTGCACACTGAAAGTGCAGTGTAAGCACCAAGCTGGTAGATTCTAGTGTCATTAATCTTTTTCTACAGGGCTCCCTGTCACTATCTCTACTCTGGTGACAGTCAAGTCTGCATTGAAAATGAAGAATCACTTTGCATTGTTTTGAAATCTGTCCAGCTTCATGGTTGTAAATGCCCTCTTTTTTTTTTCTTTTTTTTTTTACCCTGGTAAAAATCAAAACAAGTCCATGATCACACATCACAGATTTAGCTGGAAGAATCTCTCTCTCTCTTCACAATGTAACATAGACCACTTTATGCTTGTCTAACGTATATGCTCTGTGACTTAACACAAAGTTACATTAAAATTTGGCAAACCTTCAAGTAAAGAGCTTCAGGAAAACAAACAGATACAGCTGTTTCATTTACTGTATAAACCTTAGGCACTCTATCTCCTAAATCCCCCCACTTGTAAATATTACCTAAAATAAATACTTAAAAATGAGGATGCTTTGGGACACCTCACTAATCTTTCTGCCTGGACCTAGCTTTTAAAGTTTCTCTTATTAGCTAAAATATATTTACATGACATGATTAAACATGTCATGAGGCCTTTATACAGGATTTTGAAGTGGACTTTTTGCTGTCGTCCATTTTCTCCATTTGAGTATTCTGCACAAGACTCATCATATTTATGGAAACCATTCTGAACCATCAGAGTGATCTAACCAAAAAATGGCAAAAGCATTGGCAATGCTTTTGTTAAAGATCCCAGAATGCAGAGTAATTATTGATCAGCTGGATAGCGATTCCAATTCTTGCTTCAAAGCCGTATTGTCAAAGCTCCAAATTCAGGAAAACTTCATTTGCAAGCAGATTACTATGGGAAAAAATAATTTGTTGATAGAGTCATTTGTGGGAGTTTGGGTAGAGGACACGTGAAACTCAGAGGACAACACACACACACATATTAATAGTAAAATCCCTGGGAACAGACATCTCAGCCAAAACAAAATGCAAACGCATCCAAGAAGTATGAAACAAATTACTAGATGCAAACTTTAATCGGATTAGAATAGAATTGCTCCTTTCTCATGAATTATGTACCTACCTCATTTGGGCAGAATGCTACATTGGATCATTGGCATGTAAATAGGGCAATTTTGTACAATATTTTAGCCCATGATGGGGTGACCAGATGTCCTGATTTTATTGGGACAGTCCTGATTTTGGGGGCTTTTTCTTATATTACCTATTACCCCCCACCTCCTGTCCTGATTTTTCACAGTTGCTGTCTGGTCACCCTAGCCCCGTGAAGATATGAAAGTGTATGGTGGTGGATATGCCACATGAGTGTGGGGTAATATAGCAGCAACATATTCTATTTTTAATCCTGGCCCCAGGTACAGACACTCCTAACATTCCACTGATGCAAGTGAGAATGAACAAAACACTTAATAGCACATGTGGCAAAATCAACTATATTGTCCCCATATAAGTCATGCAGCCACTCTGCTAGGCCACTATATATAACAAGCCAGGGCCTCAGAACAATGAATACCAATAACTTTTACGCAGTAACAAAGCAACAGTGAGCAAGGCCAGCACAAGTCCAGATAAGCTACAAAAAACAAACATTTCCATCTATTTGTCAAAAAATATTCTTCCTGAAGTATGAAGTGGTACAACAGAGCTGTCACATTTCATTATCCATTTATCATTAGGCTCATTTACATGTGGAATTTCATGGCTAGTGTATTACCTCAGTGTATATTCTTTGTGGGGAGGCTGTTCTATTCTTGATCGGTTTTGGGTAGTTCTAAATCTGTAGATTGGAAAACACCAGTGAGAAAGATGATATGGCTTGCATTGAATCAAGACAAGAAACTAAATTAAGGAGCAGGATTTAAACAGCATCACGTATAAACAAATCAATTTCCCTAAATATTCCTGCCAAAATAAATGTAGAAAAATAGTTTGTTTGTTTTTTAAATTGTGCTTGTGAAAGAACAGATAATAGCATTGGTGAAACAACCATTGGTTGCTAATATGAAGGCGGAAAGCAATTTGGGTGAAAGTGATCATGACAGGAAATTCCATGATGGGAAACTCCAATATTACGCCATTTGATGAAAATGTCAAAATATGAACACTAACTGAAACAAAAAATATTGATTTCAAAATGTTTGAGTTGATCAAAAATGTCAACATGAAAGTGTTTCATCTGAGGACAAGTCAACATTAATCTGTGTCTACATTTTTCACCATAGTATCTCATGTTAATAACAACTTCTGGTCCCTCATTCCCACATATGGGCTCTACTTCCTGGTCAGCCTACATTTCTCTGATGCACCATAGACTCTCCCTAAGGCTGAGCCACCACATGAGTCCCTGGGGCACTTCATGTGGTCACAGATATTCATATTGACCCAACACAAAATGTTTTGTTTTGTGCTAACAAGCCAGAATGAAAAAACTTTTTGTTTCTGGTCAATCCAACCTGAAATATCTCTTCTTTATTTTTTTGGTGGAAGATTCTGCCAAAAATCAATCTTTTCCCATAGAAAATGTCTATTTGATAAAACCCCACTTACCAAAGGGAAAGTGTTTAATTCAATTTTTTCAAACAGCCCTACTCTGCACCCACCCTTCAGGATGTAACACATCTGACAGCCAATATTTTAAAGCTATCACTAAAAAAGGCCTTACTCATCTATAGTTCACCCAAAATGCCTTTTTATAAACTAGCGCAATCCCTAGGGCCTAGGCAGATGAACAGAATAGTGATTAAATAATAAGATATTCTGATTTTCAGAAAACAACCTTTTTATTATATTTTATTATCTTTGAAAGGGTAAGTGAACTATTAATCCTATTCTTTGACTAGTAAACATGTTAGCTCAATCAAGGTTACTGTACTAATGTAATAGACTTCTGTACAACATTTTTGTACCATATGACATTCTGATTTTTTTTTAAATAGTTCTATCTATCAATATAATACATATTACATGAATTAAAAACTGGCTAATTGACAGACCTCAAAATGCAATTGTACTCAGGAAATCATGAATTAATGTTAGTGGGGTTCTGCAGGGTTCAGTTCCCAGCCCAGCATGATTCAGTAATTTTAATCAATGATCTGGTAGAAAATATGAAATCATTACTGATAAAGTTTGAATATTATACAGAGATTGATGGAATGGTAAATAATGACAGGGAGATCACTGATACAGAGAGGTCTGAATTACTTGGTAAAATAGGTGGGTTCAAACTACATGTCTTTTAATACACTCAAATGTAAGGTCATATATCAAGGAAGACTGTATTTTGGAAGGCAGTGACTCTGAGAGGCTCTTAGGGGTTATGGTAGATAACCAGATTAACATGATCTGCCAGTAATGCAGTGGCTAAGAGAGTAAATGAAATCCTTGGATGAATAAGCAGAGGAAGCTGGGAGCTGACACTATGCCAGTGGTCAGATTAGATAATAATGGTCTCAAAACAAAAAATACCTACATATGGAAACCTGAAGCCACCTTCACATTAACAGGCTATGATATTGCTCCAAACTCTGTTTAGTTCATTTGATTTAAGATATTTGAATGTTTTCTGAGGTTATAACAACTTTCCTGTTGTTTGTAGTCCAGGTTTGAACATGCTTGTGCAATTTATGGTTTCATCATGAATTATTAATTACATCAGTGCCAAGAAGCCAAACTAAAGTTGGGGCCAAGAGGCATACACTATACACAAAGAGATGTACACAATCCCGTCTCCTGAAGCATCGAATCCATGTAATATCCAAGTCTTTGAATGAGTTTTAACTTTTTCAAAACGTATAGCAAAATACAAGAGTTGAGCTGGAACTAAAGAAAATGCTTGAACAGCCACCGGAAAACTAAAATGGTAGTTTGTAACAAGATTGGCTGCCTCTTGCTTGCTCCTTTCGTGGCCTGGCCTCTCTGCAGCACCCTGCTTCTATTTCCGCTTCTTCACAGGGCCTCAAGAACTGTGCACAGGCCTCTCTCTGGGTTACTACCATCCCTGCCTGGGGCTGATTTAATAATCAGAATAGCTCTTTGCAGTCATTGGGGTCCAAAAATAAATTCCCTCACCACACAAAAGTCCATACTTAGCTCTGATGTTTCTTTCTTATAGCCAGAGCTCTTCTTCTATCCCAGTCTGTTCTCACAGCCTGTCCTCCCAGCTTTTCCTAGCTGGTGCTCAGTCTTCTGGCACTGGCCTCCAAACCTCTAAGCCCAACCCCATTTATGTTTCCTCACAGGAGCCTCCTGTTCCCTGGGCTATGGCCCCTAAACTCCACCAGTGACAGGTTTTTCCTCTATAGGAGCCTCTTTCACTCCCTACAGTTTTCTGAACACCCTCCTTCCCCCGCATCTTCCTTCTGTCTTTTATAGGGGAATCAACTATCCTCCAGCAGGCCCAATCAAGACTCTTGATACAGCACAGGTGGGCTGGAAGAGTGCCTTTAGTAGTCAGGGTTGACTGGCCCCAGGCCTCCAGCCCTTAAGGAGAAAGGCACTCTGTAACTGAAGGACCTCATCCCCTTAACACTCCCTGGTAGGCCACCACAGAACCACAGTTGTCCCTGCCTCAGTTTTCCTTAGCTGATTCAGGCATGGAACCTATATCCCTCAATCTTCATCTGTATCTCCATTCCTCAACTGGGTTACTTGTCTCTCTCCCATTTCAGGACTGAAATGAGTCTCATCCCACCTGAAGCTCTACCAGTGCCTTTAGGAGACCTTTGCTCCCAGGAGCTTGAGGCTTTGTCTCAGGGACTTTCCTAACCTCCTTTCCAGAGCTGCCTGCTTTACAGGTTTCTTCCCATCTTTCTTCAAGAGAGCAGAAATAACCTAAGTTAAAGCAGGAACACAAAGGCAAAGTCCTACATCCTTGTTATTGTTGCTACCTCAGGTCAGGATTCTCAGCAGTCTGTATCCCCATCTATGCCCCTCTCATTTAGTTCCCAGCCCAGGGACCCTGACTACCTGCCTGCAACTAAAGGCCCCTTTCCCAGTCTAAGGGGAGGAGCCACTAAGCCCAGGTCGAAATGAGATCAGGGGTAACTAATGAAAAACAGAGACAGGAGTGAGGTCATAGGATCAAAAACAAAATCAGGTAGCTCGTGGATGCAGCCCAGAGGAACTCTGCCTGGATATGTGACCTGATGGAGGAGTGGAAATACGTCCCACAGTCACAGAGCACCTTCCCATCCAACAGCCTCCTCCTGGTATGGTGGATGGCCACCTTGGCTAGCGCCAGGAGCAGTTTGACAAGGAGGTCTTGCAACTTCACAGGGCCACAGATGGGGTGAGTGTAGATCTGGAGACATGGGGAAAAGTGCAGCCAGAACCTAAGGAGAAGGCTCTGGAGGAGCCGGAAAAGGGGACTGCAACCTGGTGCACTTGATATAAATGTGCGCCAGGGTCTCTCTCATGCCACAAAAGGGGCAGGTGTTGGGAAGGGGGGTGAACCATGCCAGGTACACACCTGTGCTCATGGATCTGTGAAGGAGCCGCCAACTAATATCCCCGGTGGGCCACGGGACCAGACTGGCCCACCGGGGCTCCTCATCCTCCACAGATGGTAGAAGGTCCCACCACTTGGTGTCGGGGTGGGGCCCAAGGGTGAGGAAATGAAGGGTATGAAGCATGAGCATGTACAGCTGTTTCCTAGGCGTGGATCAAAAACAAATAGGCTGCAAATAGGTCATGCAGCTCACTCTGGTGGTGTGGAGGGGGTGGCTCGCAGGGCAGGGGCCCAATGGCAATATCCAGAGAGCTGGGGGGGGGGGGGCAGGCAGGGAGTATCCTCTTGCAGGACCTGCTCAAGGAAGGCCTGACAGGAGAGAAGCCAGACTGCCCTCACCTCCTGAATTACGTGCCGGGGGACACAAGGGGTTCCCAGGAATCCTGAGTAGTGTAGTCAGCAACTTCTTTGTTTAAATCGCCTACTGTTTCCCTGAGCTGCTTCCTATCTCAGGGCTTTGCAAGTACTTCCTGCCTGGTAATCTTCTCTGTTCCCTTCTGGCGGAGATAGGGTGACCAGACAGCAAATGTGAAAAATCAGGACGGGGGTGGGGGCGTAATAGGAGCCTATATAAGAAAAAGACCCAAAAATCGGGACTGTCCCTATAAAATCGGGACATCCGGTCACCCTAGGCGGAGAACTGAATTGTCTGAGAAGCTTCCTCCAGTCTGATCCTGTGGAGTCCCTTCTCTGGGACTCTCTCTCTCTACAACAGCCACAATGTTCTGGCTGGGCTGTGACCTTTTATCCTTGCAGTGGTTAGCCTACCCACAGGCTGCAGCCGGGGAGGTGATTGCTCCCTTCCAGGGTTTATACACTCCCATCACACACCTTGTTGCACAGTAGCATGGCTCTTCTCCTTGGTCTCTTGGAGGCAACTGCCTGTGATGTGTTTTATGATAATCTAAAAAGCATAATCCAAAGATTCCTTAAATGTCATCTGTATGGTACATGCTGATCAGTGCCTATAGTGGAAAATGAAGATGATTAAGCTATATCACCTGTTGAAAGCAAAAAGAGAATTGTGTGCTGAGTATTTAAAAAAATCCAGACAAATACATCAAATAAACAAAATAGGCCAAATTCTGTTTGCTTTAGTCATGTGAGCAGGCCTATACAATGCATGTAGTATATTTAATATTTTATGGTAGAATTTACACTATTTTGAAGTTGTGCTAAGAAACAAAGTGGCTTAAATTCAAAAATGTTAAATATTGGTGTGTGCAAAATCCACATATCACTTTGCTTAGTTTTGAGTAAAAGAAGGGGAAATACCGGATGTACCATTTCAATTTTCAAAAGACATACTTTTGCTAAAAGTACAGGAATACATGTGGCACTTTAGAGACTAACAAATTTATTTCAGCATAAGCTTTCTTGGGCTACAGTCCCACTTCATTGGATGCATAGAATGGAACATACAGTAAGCAGATACTTATACATTCAGAGAAACATGAAAAGGTGAACGTACCTATACCAACTGTAAGAGGCTAATTAATTAAGAGGAACTATTATCAGCAGGGGAAAAATTCTTTTGAAGTGATAATCAAGATGACCCATTTGGAGTCTGTTTTTGAAGCTTTTCTGATGATCCCTCACTCTCACAGATCTTGGGAGACAGACCAGTCCTCGCTTACAGACAGCCCCCCAACCTGAAGCAAATACTAATCAGCAACCACATACCATACAACAAAAACACTAATCCAGGAACCAAACCTTGCAATAAACCCCAGTGCCAACTCTGTCCACATATCTATTCAAGGGACACCATCATAGGACCTAATCACATCAGCCACACCATCAGGGGCTCGTTCACCTGCACATCTACCAGTGTGATATATGCCATCATGTGCCAGCAATGCCCCTCTGCCATGTACATTGGCCAGACTGGACAGTCTCTACTCAAAAGAATAAAAGGACACAAATCTGACATCAGGAATCATAACATTCAAAAACCAGTAGGAGAATATTTCAACCTCTCTAATCACTCAGTGACAGACTTAAAGGTGGCAATTTTGCAACAGAAAAGCTTCAAAAACAGACTCCAACAAGAAGCTGCTGAACTTGAATTAATATGCAAACTAGATACCATTAACTTAGGTTTGAACAGACTATCAAGGCTGCTACTCTGAAACCTGTCACTTTTGTTAAAACATACTGTCCTTGGTGCTTCTAGTCCAAAGTGATGGGTAAATTAGAAATACATGGATAGCAGATATTTTGGTCAGCCACTATAGAGTTGATGTGTGCAAATACTGTGCACTAGTTTCCCATTATAAAACAAGGAAACACAAGATATTTTGTTTATTTTTAGTAGACATTACCAGGTGTTCAGCAAGCCCCAGATTTCTTTTTCTCTTTCTCTCTCCATTAGTGTATTCTTAACCTGGATAGCTGAGATCAGTACTTGTTTTTCTATTAATGGATTGAATTCTTTTTGATGGCTGTGTGCATCTATTTATAGCTATTGCAATCACCAGATTGGATGGGGTGTGTCCTATGTTATTTATTTCTCTGCCTTAACTGCTAAGAACCCCAGGAACAAGCAAGGCAGCACTAATTAAAAAGTAGGGAGACCTGTACAGCCAGGAGTATGACATCATGGTTAAGCCACTAAACGAAAATGTCTCATTGATCATCAATAGTAAGGAGGAATGAAAAGAAGTGTCTTTTTTGTTAATCAAAAGCAAATCAAGTTCAGATTCTAATAGTTGGCACTATTCATGTTCTAGGTAAAAACAAAGAAGCAACAATTATAGAACTAGGAAGACTACTGTACGTACAGTGAACATACCTGGCAAGCTATTAAAGCCTCTTTTTCCCCCTAACCTGGCCTTGACCTAGTGAAGGCAATACTTTTGAATACTTTACATTCAATGCAGTTAATTAATTGAGCGTTCTCTGCATGCAATTAAGATTTAATAAGTCAGTTGTACGCTAAGTGAATACTGATCGGTCACTGAAGTGATATTTCTTGAGGATTAACAACTACAAACTACATAATACATCTAGCCTTGCAGGAAAGTCCTATAGATGTGAATAGGAATATAACCAAGAGGTTTCTATAAATTAACTAGTGTTCTAAAAAAACTTGCTCTACAAATCTATAGAACCTAACAGTGATATTCTTTCTGTGGAAACGTGTAAATCTCCCTACAGAATTTAATGGAGAGTTATACCCTTTCTATAGAATTCTATGAGTTGGTTTAAAAATTCTATAGACAGGATATTATTGTCCATCAAATTGTATAGGATGTTTCCATGAGATTATAAATATTTTATTTTGTAGTGAATCGATGTTAAATCCTCATCAAATAACCATTCAAAACATAGCATTGGCCCTGTGAAAACGAGATTGTAATTTAAAGTATTTCCATTTGACATGCTTAGGGGAGAATGGTCAGGATTTCCAGACTACAGGACATACTTCAGCCTGTGCCTTTTTCAGGCCCTGAAAGTCAGATGAATCCAACTATCGTCAGATTAGCCACAGTTTTTTTCAACAGCTTTCCAAGCAGTGGAAGTAAGGTCAGGGTCCTATAGTTTTGCAGGTCACATGTTCCTGCCGTGATGTGGCTATTGGAAGCTGCATCAGCAAGACTGGAATTGGAGAAAAGACATTTCAGCCTAATCACCCATATGCTTTCAGCAGATTGCAGCCTTGTAAAACATAAGCTTGGCTCTGACTGGCCTGTTAATGTTCAAACTCCACCAAATACTGAATCCTGAGATTGTCTATCTGCGTGTTTTATAGTGGTGCTCAGTCATCACTGCAGTCTTAGCGTAGTCCTAAACCACAGCCTAAGCCTAATTACCCTGATTTTCCTCTGACTCTGGCTTTTCTGGCAGAAAGAACAGAGAAAGTGAAAGGTTTTTGTAAACCTAAAGCAAAACATAAGGCAGGACTTTTGTGTGATTTAAATGTTTCATTCTCTGATATTTATTTAAATTTTATTGTATCTGATAACAGTCAATGAAGCCAAGATGAGTTGTTCCTTCGAACAAAGGCAAAGCTATCAGCTCCCCAAATGTTTTAGTCCTTGACATTTTGTTTTGTTACATACAGTATTACCAGTCAGGAAGGAAGAGTGTGGTAAAAGCATCAACCTTATTCTGTGCATTTACATTACTGCGGAAAGGCATCAAGGTAGGAATTTAAAACAAATGTGTAGAGAGGAAGGCTGGTCTTGTGGTTAAGGCTCTGGAACTGAGGAGATCTGAATTAATTTCCCAGATCAGCCATAGACATCCTGTGTGATGTTGTGGAAGTCACTTACTCACTCTGTGCCTCAGTTTACTGATCTGTAAAAATAGGATACTTCTTTCTTCTACACTTTGTCTGTCTTAACTATTTATGGCCTGATCCTGTTCCCACCGAAGTCAATGATCAAATTCTCATTGAATTAATTGGGAACAGTAGTAGGGCTTTAGATTTTAAACAATTGTGGGAACAGACTATTTCCTAATGTGTCTATTACTCCTAGCCCAGTGGGACTTGATCAGTACCTTTTGATGCTATCATAATACAAATAAATGATTATTATAATTATACAGTTATAATAAATGATAAAAGTAGAACTGCTGTTGTTTAACAGTAGTTCTGCATACCTCTGGCTCACTAGTCCCTGAGGAAAGACAAAATAGTATAGTTTTGGAAAAGAGCAATTAGTATAACAGTACAGAGACATCATCAGTAGAAATTAAAACAAATATTGAAGAAGAGAAACGTAAAAAATGACATACCTAAAAAAGAAAACTGCTGCTCTCTTCTGAGTATCTGAGCCAGCTCAGAAGAAAAAGAATGAAAAACTTTATTCAAACAGAAGGAAGTGTGGTCTGCAAGGATAGATTTTCATGGCATCTGTGATCATGATCCGATCACAGAATTTTCAAGGGGCCTGCAGGTTGGCCACAGGGAATAGTTCCTTTGAAAACGCTCCTATGGACTCATGCTCTTCTCCTTTGACCACCATTCTGCAGGGCTAAGAATGACTACAGGGAGGACCATCAAGTCTTTCCTACCCACTTCAGCAAATGCAGTGTAGGCATGCAAATGCAGTGCAGTGTACTGTACCAGCAGTTTGGTGCTTATGCGGTTGACTAACTGTGGCACTCTGTACCCTGAATCAGCACCCTGAAACCCCCATATTCACCACTATCATATAGTTATTATATGTTTTGTAGGGGCCCGGTGTGGGGGGTGCACACCTATAATCCCAGCCGCTTGGGAGGCTGTGGTTGGCGGATTGCTCAGGAGTTCTAGGCTGCTGTGCGCTATGTCAATCAGGTGTCTGGTGCTACTGACAGCTTGGCCAGCAGGTAGTTGGAGGACTGGCTAGAACAACGCATCTGATGTGTTGTGATTGGTGCTCTTTCTGTGAGGGCTGATGGACCAATCAGTGACAGTAATGTTTTGTAGGAAGTATGCCTTGTGAGGTATCATTTAAAAAATCTTAATCTGTTGAATATTAATATCCTGTTGGATTGTATGTGCTATCATTGTATGTGAACGTATGAAGTTTTGCTATGTGTGAGCTACTGAAATATGTCGTGAGCATGGGAACATCCATAACCAGCCTTTCAGGTGCAAAAATGGAGTAGCTAGATGTGCTGATGGCCCATTAAAGAAAATCCACTTTCACAACAGCCATATCTCCGGAACTGTATACAATGGAGACTTCTCACACAGAGAGCGTGGACACTGGAGACTGTTTGACCCACCTCACAAGCGTAGATCTTTCCAGCAAGTTGGAAGAAACTACAAAGGGGAAGTGACATCATCACTTGGCTTCACTCCCCCCACAACTCAACACCTGGAAACAGGTTTGGAAGACAAAGATTTTGAACTGAAGAGAGTGGTCTCAGGCTGGAGGAGAGTTCCAGCTTGTGTACTGAAGATTTGTGACCTGTTTGTACCATCTATCAGGGTGAGACACGGCGTGATTCAAATCCTGTTTAGTTTCTAGAATTCAGATTTGTGATTTTACTTTTATTTCTTAGACAACCCACTTTCATCTTTACACTTACTACTTATAATCACTTAAAATCGATCTTTCTGTAGTTGATAAATATGTTTTATATTTTACCTAAGCAGTATATTTTGGTTGAAGTGCTTGGGAAATCTCAGCTCAGGTTACAAAGGCTAGTGTGTGTCCTCTCCACATCGAGGGAGGGGCGGACTGGGTAATAAACTTTTACACTGGTCAAGCTTCTGACCAGGGCAAGACAGTACAGTTCTGGGGTGCAAGACTTGGGAGCTGGGGGCAATTGGCTGGAGCCTCTCTATTGTGGGTTCATGAGTGTGTCCCTGCCTGTGGATGTCTGTGTAAGTGCAGTACCTCCCAGAGGTTTGTAGCTTGTAACAGCATCACAGTGAGAGGGATACGTAAGGTTGGTGGGACACAGGGCTCAGCGGTCCCGCAGTTCAGATTGCACCCTGGTAACCCTATCACATTCACATGCCCACAGGCCTACCACTTACATCTCAAGACATTTCCTAGACAATTATTATTAGGAGCATCTAATCATCATGCTTATGCTTATCATCATGCGTGCTTATCATCATGATCTTTGAGTGTACTTTAACAATTAACATTAGCCAAGTAGATCAGATTCTAGACAACTGTGCAGTGAAGTGAATTTTGCAACAAATTCCCCAATCATGAAATTGCAGAATTTACAGGGCTCCTATTTATATGATTGATATTTGAATTTATCCCTGCCTCCCGCACTCCAAAAAAATTCAATAATGTTAGTCATGTGCAGTGCTACTAGCAGCAACAGAAGTCTGGAGTAATTTAGATTCTCCAACATTACAGACCTTTAGTTATATTTGGAAATCCAAAGCAGTACAAAAAGAATAGAGGAACAGAAGAAGCTGAAAAGTGGCGAGGGAAAAACCCAGCAATGGAAGGGAGAAAGCCACACACTAAGGGCTTGTCTTCACTACCTGCCGGATCGGCGGGTAGCAATCGATCTTTCGGGGATCCCCGAAAGCGCGCCCCGTCGGCTCCAGAAATCCACCTCATCGAAAGGTGGAAGCGGAGTCGACGGGGGAGCGGCAGCGATCGACTCGCCGCCGTCCTCATGGCCAGGTAAGTCGATTACGATACGCCAACTTCAGCTATGTTATTCACGTAGCTGAAGCTGCATATCGTAGATCGACGCCCCCACCCCCAGTGTAGCCCTGGGCTAAGTTAAAACACACCAAGAAAGAAAGACAATGCTTACAGTCCAAGAACAGAAGGCATTGATGAGAGTGTACAGATCTGAAGGGGAAAAAAAGTCAGTATAAGGATGCAAATGCTGCTATTGGGAAGCATGTTTACCTTCTGAAATTCAAAAACCAAAAGTCAACGAATCTCTAAAAATCTCAGCTTTATAGGCAAGAAGTATTTTTCACTTTGGCGTGAAAGACATTGTCAAAACTGTATTGGAAATAAGAGTGCTGTAGTGAGTCCAAATAGACATGAAAAACAGAGAGACAGAAAATTAACAAAAAAAGCCAGAAGGGTTTCAAAACTGATATTATTAAACTAGGAGAAATTATAAAGAGAAGAACTGCATCACTAGCAGAAAAAAAAATAAAACTGCCATTCAGTCCAGTGAAGAGTAGAGATAGAAGACAAGAAAACTTGCTATCACAAGTAGTCAACAGGGATGGTAGACAAACCCAATACACTTTTTTGTTTGCCTAACAAGAAAAAGAAAAGCAAACATATCTTCTACATTGTCAACATGGACCCTGGAATCACATAAGATTAATAGTCTGCATGATTCCAGAGCCAACTGAGAAAGAAAATCCATAAATTCATTAAGAAACTTGTGGTAGCTCATGGAGGGCTGTAAATTGAAACTATTGTGAAGGTTTCAGAGGCAGTACATGAATAAGAAAGATGGAAGAAACCCAAGCTTGGTGACTTGTTGATATGAGAGAAGTATGTTACGATGTCTGAGAATTAGATGCCATACCTCCTCCAACCCAGCTCATAAATCAAATGTGTTGTGTATATAAACTCAATATGTCTAGAACAGAATTCAGTTTATAAAGTGACTTTTCTACTCTTTCTACTACCAAATGTGTTTAAAATAGTGTGTTAGACACTAGTAGTATCATGACTATGGCCCAGATTTAGGAATGTATTTAACATGAGTATAAGTCTAACCCTTTTCTGGACAGGACTTAAGCATGCCAAGAAGGCTAACAGCATTTTGGGCTATATAAGCAGGAGCATTGCCAGCAGATCGAGGGATGTGATCATTCCCCTCTATTTGGTGTTGGTGAGGCCTCATCTGGAGTACTGTGTCCAATTTTGGGCCCCACACTAGAAGAAGGATGTGGAAAAATTGAAAAGAGTCCAGCGAAGGGCAACCAAAATGATTAGGGGGGCTGGAAGCACATGACTTAAGAGGAGAGGCTGAGGGAACTGGGATTATTTAGTCTGCAGAAGAGAAGAATGATGGGGGATTTGATAGCTGCTTTTAACTACCTGAAAGGGGGTTCCAAAGAGGATGGATCTAGACTGTTCTCAGTGGTAGAAGATGACAGAACAAGGAGTAATGGTCTCAAGTTGCAGAGGGGGAGGTTTAGGTTGGATATTAGGAAAAGCTTTTTCACTAGGAGGGTGGTGAAGCACTGGAATGGGTTACCTAGGGAGGTGGTGGAATCTCCTTCCTTAGAGGTTTTTTAGGTCAGGCTTGACAAAGCCCTGGCTGGGATGATTTAGTTGGGGTTGGTCCTGCTTTGAGCAGGGGGTTGGACTAGATGACCTCCTGAGGTCCCTTCCCATCCTGATATTCTATGATTCTATGATTCAATGTGCTTATGTCCCATTAATTTTGTTGAGACTTAAAGTTAAGCAACTTCCCGAGTTCTCACTGGAATAGGGACTCTTTCCTGAATTAGGGTCAATGTGTATAGGTAGATGTAACAGCACACATTTTTTTAAGTGCTTTTGTCTGAGTATTTTGCAACCCTACTGTCATCTTATGTTTATCTCTGATTTGGTGTTTTGAATCTGGAGAAGCACTCCGTCTGTTTTAGGTATTATAGTGTCACATTTTCAATGAAACACTCTCCCTTCCGTAGGGTGCAATTTGCATCTGCAAATATTCACCTGAATTTTTGCACACACAATTACATGTATCTGAAGAAGTGTGACAATTTGGGGAATGTGCCTGAATCATTTACGAATTCTGGTTGATGCTGTAAAATTATTATGAGTATTGTAGTATTACGGACCATTTACTGCCACCATTTACTGAAAAAGGTGTCTCTCTTGGACCAGATACAATGGTGAATTGTTAAAACTGAATGGCAACCTATTCAAATAGCAGTAATGGGACCTTGGGACAATGAGTTAGCAAAAGCCTAGGAGAACTAGTTTTTTCCTACAAGGGCTGGCATTTGGAGAGTGAAAAATCCTCAAATGCAGAACAAAGAACTTAGGGTGTTGATGCTAACTTTTAAAAACCAGAGAGGCTGGGTGGGTCAGGGGAAGATTCACAGAATCCCACAGTAAGTTTGGGCAGGAGAAAGGAAGAGAGGGGCATGCTTTTGTAGCAGGGGGTTCTGTATAACTGCAGGATCAGCACAGGTCAGAAAAGGCTAGCTGGGGGAGAGAAGTCTCATATTTTGGAAGAGAAGTCATCCTAGATAGACCAGAGAATTCTGCCCAAGCCCAAAGAACTCTCCAAAGTTGTAAGAAAACCGAGACAAGGGAAATGTGTATAGGTGTGTTTATTATTTTGTCTAGATCTGTGTATCTCTCGATTCTAGTGCTTTTAGGTAAAGAACAATGATGTTTTAGAATCCTGATCAAATTTTGTCTAGGAATCTGTTGGCTTTCTCTGTCATGTGGCCCTAAAGGTAAACTGTAAACCAGAAGGTTCACACTTTCGGTGGGATTTTGGGGAATGTACAAATGCTGCTGGGATAGATGGTGGTGACAGCACTAGTGGAAGGATCTAGGCAATTGAATTAGTGGAATCCCACTGCTGAGGGGGTATTAGATATAAGGTTTGCACCTGGAGTGTATTCCTACATGCCCAGAGCCAGGTATAGTGATTAAATTCTACCCAGGCCCAGCAGAGGAATTCAGTGTTTTGATCCCCTAACATCTAACAGGGAGAGCTTGATATGATCTGTGACAAAGCAAAAAAGGTAAATACTGGTGCAGTTACTCTGAACTTTGTAGCAATATTTTGCATCCACAAAAGTGGAAGCAAGATCTCTATTCCTTTGAATATTCATCACCTAATGTACCCATCAGCATAGTACCTAAGTGTGTTCCATATCTGAGATTGATGATGTCATGCACCGAGTACTGAACGTTTATTGCATATGACAGCATGAAACATAAACAGTTCAAGAATGCAGATTCCCCTTCTAGAGTAGGAAGAGAGTACTGAGGACATGTTTAATGTAGTAAAATCAGGCCATATGATTTGTGTTATGATTTATGTATCAGTAGAATAAATGAGAACCTGATTTCTTGCTGATATATGATATGATCTTCCAAATATACCCTATCTGAAAGGAAAATATCCTATTTTGGGCCCTTGCCTTTTATTCACTTTCAAAACATTAAAAAATAATCAAGTGAGACAGCAATTAATACCTAGTTTTGGTTACCTGGCAACAAAACAGATGAATGGAAGCATCAGGTGAATGGATGTGTGGTTTGCCCAGCTTGTTATAGTAATTGATACTGGATCAGAGCATGGCTGGTAGCTAGACAGCTATTACTATACACTTTCAGACTGTACTGCCTTTCCGGAGCAATGTCCAAAAGATAGAATGAGCTAGCTAGCTCTCTGGACTTCTTTGCTTTTATCATTCTTACAATGAATATATAATTCTTTTTAACAGAATAAAAACAAGCAGATAGGATTATTAAAT
Source organism: Chelydra serpentina (assembly GCA_037349315.1). Classification (NCBI taxonomy): domain Eukaryota; kingdom Metazoa; phylum Chordata; order Testudines; family Chelydridae; genus Chelydra; species Chelydra serpentina. Next base: position 65,145,617 of record JBAIAC010000010.1, on the reverse strand, counting down.
GCAGTGTAATAATTCACACCTAGCAGGACAATTAGGCAGTTCAGTCTTGCAATCAGAACAAAAGCTCCATTGGAAATTTTGTTTGGGTGAACCTAGGTTAACAGATTTATTTATTTTTTGTGGGGGTGGAGAGGAAAGTTATGAGTCTTTGACATTCTCCAGAACACTGCCTAGTCAGAATTTGCAAGGCAGTTATTTTTAGATTGCTTTGTTAGAAAGTATTTATTACTTTATATTTTATTTTATTTTAAATGTATTAAATTACTAAGTTTACTTAGTGTTACCAAAGCAGCCAAATGACTAATACATAAATGTTATGTTCTAATCACATAGCTCAGTGGAATCACTCTTGCCTTACTTTTCCTGGAGCAAATGTGTTTAGAAACCACTGCAATTAAGGAAAGAAAAAAATATATTTCCATTTAGTATAGTTTAACAGAAATTATTGTAAGTCCTTTCAGAGTTACAGGTACTTAAATTGTGTGGCAGTGTAGACCACAAAACTTCAGTAACACCTATTCATTGAAAGTGAAATATCAACTCACATTAACGGTCCCAGATTTCAGACCTTTCAGAGAACTCTGCATTTGCTCATTTAGTAATTTATAGTCATTTCTACTGACATTCTGAAAGATGGAGCTGAGGCTATAATCACAATTTCAATAAGGAACACAAAATATGGAAGACATCAGCTCTAAAGAAGAAGGGAAAAATAGCCTGTGGAAAGTTACTGGCTAACAACTTTTGCCATTACAGAACAATCAGTAGTTTATGTGCAAGGGAAACAAGTAGTTTATGTGCAAGGTAAAATACAAACATTGAATATTCTTAAACATCCTTTTTTCTTTTTTTTTTTTGGTGTGAAAGCAGCAATCCAGTCAACTCATTGGAACTAAATATCAACATTTCCACTACGGTCAGTCAAGAAAACTGCCAAGAAAGATTAGGAGTATTCCTTTTACTTTTCAACTCCATTAACGTGTTTTACAGTTGAATAGACGAAAAAATCAGAGTCCCTCATCTTCTATCCTTTGCAATACTTTCACCACCAAGCTTTCAGAGATGCATAGGCCCAGATTCCTCTCTTCACTGGTAACAAGGACTGAGAGGAAATAATTTGCATATCCTAATTAGGTGTCATGTGGCAGGTAGAGTCCCTGGTGCAAGCTAATGAAGTGTTTAAAGAGTTTGTGTGTATGGGGGGACGGGGGGGGGGACATAAGGGGTTGGAGACCTAAACAAAAACAAAATTACAAATTGACCCAAGCTGCTGAGGGTTGCACTTTAAGCACTCTCTTACCAAAGCTTCTGCTCCCAGATTTTAATAGACCCCACCATGACACTAAGCACCCGTTTATTCAAATCCTACACATTATATGTAGTAAACTTTGTACAAAATATGCCCTGCAAAGTATCATTTGAAAACTAATAACTCATGATCATTAATATTATTGCATGAAGTATGTGTATGGTATATTTGAATGATTATTAAAATGAGTTTAAACCAGGCATGCCAGGGGACTAGTAAACAGGTCTGCCCCAGACAAAGGAATGTGTTTTCCATACCTGGATTAGTTCCAAAGTACTTTGAAAGACTTTTAAATTTCAAAGAATAGATTGCAAAGGTTTACTGGTCTATAAAGATGCGGTGGAGGGGGGAAAGGGGGGTGCAGGCTGACCCTCAAGTGATAAACAATTGAATCAACTGTTTGTGTACAATATTACTGTATTATAAAAGTGTATATAGTGAGGTATTTTCTGAAAGCTAATGACACGTTGTTAATTAATATAATTGTGAAATGTATGTATTAACATTATGTAAGGAGGAATTATGGATACTCATTGATATTAGGCTGTACAACCTGCCCAGACAGGTGGGAATGTCACAGCTATCTACATGTCTCCTATGTAAATTAAGCATGGTGGAATCAGAAACAATGGACACTCAATTTACATAGAAAACATAGAGGGGGGTTGCAAAGCACACAAGAAGGAGATTTCCACTGCTTGCATCCGAAGAAGTATTCACCCACAAAAGCTTATGCTCCAGTACCTCTGTTAGTCTATAAGGTGCCACAGGACCCTTTGTCGCTTCTACAGATCCAGACTAACACGGCTACCCCTCTGATACAAGAAGGAAAGAACAGCATGAGGTCATCCTGCCTCTTGATACAAATACATTGAACTTTGGAAAATATAAGCAAGGACAGACACCATCTCTGGTGCCCATTAGTAGACAGATACAAGGGAACAGTGCTCTTGCAAGCTGAGAAAGATAGGTCCTTCAGCCCATGGGGGTGTTGAAGTCTCTGGAACTAATATACATGAGAAACCTACTTAGGCAAATATGTTTCCTCTAAGAAGACAAGGGAAGCCAGCATCTTGTACTTTTGTGGAAGGTCCTGATTCAGGGACAGTCAGCCATGGATGGAAATGATTGGTGAGAGAAACCACCTTGAACAAAGCCTGTATCTTGTTAGATTGTTTTAGACTTTTAGATGCATGTTTTCACTTTTGTTTTACTTGTAACTCTTTCAAACTTTATTCTTTTTACTTGGCATCACTTAACCTATGTCCTTTTGTTAATACATTTGTTATATTCTTACTATAAACCAACTCAATTCTGTGTTTAAATGGAAGAGTGTATTTACTCCAATTCAGTTAAAAAGTTGTGATGTGTTTTTGTGCCTTTGGAGGAACAAATTAACATTATTTCTCAAAACTGTCCAGGAGAGGGCTGGACATTGCACGACACATGGTTTAGGGGAAATTTAGGACTGGGAGTAGGGTCATGTTGCTAGTTGTCACCAAGGCTGGTGGAAGCCAGATTGTAGACAGGCTGCTGGGGTCAGATCTGCTGATCTAGGGCTGTCTAGCACATAGACAACTCAGGGTGTGACCTTCATTGTTATAGGGTTATGAGCATCCCAGGCTGGGCGCTCCAGTAGGAAAGCATTGTAAGGCACCCGGGCTACAGGGCAAGTGGTGACACAACCCCTCACTGGTTTGGATTGCACCCCCCAAGCCACGAGCAGACTGTCATCACCCTGCCCCCCAACACATTTTAAGAGCATTTTAAGCGCTGGCTTTACCAATATTATGCTTCCCACGTAGCTCCTACAGGGCTTGTGGCAATCAGGAATTGGCACAGGTCTGTGCTGAGAATGTGCAGAATCTCTAGGTCTTCTTCCCTGCAATCAGGAGGGATTTACAGCTTCTTTGAGGTGCTTTTTATTAGCGGAATCAGCAGAAAGTGACTGCAGAAGTGCTGATTTTGCCCATTCATTTCTGTAATCTAAACTAGAGACAGGGCCAGATATAAATCCCAGATGTGCATGTCTTTAAATTTGTGGTATCTTTGAATTCGGGGTGTTTGAAATCCAAACCAAGCTCTGGAGCCAAATGTTGCACCACACTGTAGTTCATTGGTTTGGTTCGGTTTGCAAAAAAGGGAACAAAATGAATATGGACTTTAAAATGCGTTCCATTTACTGAATCAGGTTTCTAGTGATGAATTGTTTCAAGTGATGGGGAGTTGGGAGGTCTTTTCTTTCCTACTCTGTTAGATGCATCTCATCTCTGGAGACTGATAAGTCATGCCTTTCTGGGATCATTGCTGCCCCGCCTCCAAAAGAGGCTTCTGTAAACCATTTTCTTTTACTCTGAACTGCCCAAAATACCATGGATTTTCAAAATGATTTCCCAGGGGAGGAAATCCTTGGACTCTCCTGTAAGATAATTCCCCTTTGTCTTCAGGAGGGAATCACCTTATAAGAGGTGGTGTACAAATGTACTAGCTATATCCTTGAATGGGGGGAGGTATTTGTCCTCAAGCCTCTACTAAGCCAGCCACTCAGAAAACAACCTCTCCCATGCTGGGTTAAGGCCACAAGGCTGTGAAAGCAGCAGGCAGAGATGTACAGATCCCTGACAGCTTGACTTTACTCTGCACTGCCAGTGCAACAGCAGAGTCAATGGTAGCACTGAGCAGGGAGCCATCTCCGTTTCCTCAATCACCTCACCCCATTGATAATGTTTTCACCAATGTTTTAACAGCTATAAGGTGGAGAAGCTGACACTGCAGGACAGAGGCTGCACTAACTTGCACCCTAGAGAACTTTTGTTTTTGTGACCTTAAACCTGTCACTTTATTACATAAGTCAAGTGAAAGTCAGGGGAACAGCCAGGAAGATTATGGGGGCAGGGGAATCACAGATGCATGAGAAGGGCTATTACAACATCAGGGAATTTCATGGAGTGGCTAGTAGAGACAGTGAACTATTGAGAGAGTTTGGCATTTGAGAAAGGTCCTGGGAGAATTAGAAGGGAACAAGAAGAGAGGGAAGGATAAACATTGTATGTTACTTCATGCAGTATATATGGAACTCCTGTGGAGGGTTTTCTGCTGGAGGACCAGGAAGCATAGATTACGCCAGACACAAAAGTATCCATCACAGCTTACGTGAGTGCCTTGGCACACAATGACAATGAGGCAGAAGTGGAAACAGAGACTTCCATAGTCTATATCACATCTCTGGGGTGATGTGCTGCACAGCACAGCCAAGCCATGCTTCAGATTTCAGGAGTGCGTTACCCAATTATCTCGTGGTAATCATCCCCTCAGGGCTGTCTCTCTCCTATTAGAGAACAGTTTCATGATGAATGGAAAATATATATTTTGGTAGTAGTAGAAGATGTTGTTTAGAACAGAGAATAGCCGCAGTTGTTTTGCTGAGGCGAGGAAGACAGACAAAAAATTAGTTCCAACTTCTATTGTCAATAGCCATGAAGAATAATACTTCAGTCTAGCAGTTTTTGTCATTTTAACAAATTCAGACAAACTTTTCTGAGAGAAGCCTTAATACAGCCTTTAAGAAACCCACCTTCTTGCTGCGTGGCTATGGGCTCCTAGGGAGCTAATCTGCCAAAAAGTGATTATCAGTGGCCATTCCTAAATTCAGGCATTCTGGGAAACAGAGGAGGGGACCCTCAGACTCATCATTCTCACTAGGCAATGTGTGAAAGAAAGTATAATTAATCAGGCACTGCATTTTCCTTAGAATTTTTAAATAATTTTAATAGCTGTAAATAATGAAATCACCACCACTGGCTCCTCTATCAATTTAATGTATTAAGCTTCAGAACCCACAGACAGAAAGGGAAATATTATCCCCCATCCACAGATGGAGAAACTGAGGCACAGTAAGGTTAAGTCACTTGTCCAAGATTGCAGAAAGTCTGTGAGAGAGAATGGAACATCACACAAATCTCCTGACTCTCGTTCTTGTATTTTAGCCACAAGATCATCTTATCTGTGTAGTCCAGCCTTCCCATGAAAGTTATATTTAAATCTGGATTTGGGTCTGGATTTTTACACTCCATCCACTTGCCTATTCAGTTTGGAACAGTTCAAGTTCAAGGTTCCAGTACTGATATCGGCCCCAATAATGAATTTAGGATTGTGGTTTGGGCCATGATCTTGTAATGTCCCCCCTATCCCTGCAGTTTGGAGTTGGCTGGATTTGGGTTCAGGCCTCTCTCTAAAACAAAACAAATATATTCCAATGGCGTAGTGCTCCCAGAGATATCTGAATCAGCACAGTTCAGCTATGTCCATCTCTCATTTGCCAGTGCATTCCTCCCATCATTTAACTCCCATCGAACATCTCAGATCCACTCAGGAGAAAGCCCTGTGTAAATTACACACTGACGCAGCACCCTAGGCAACAGCTCAAGAGTATTTCTAAATCTGTATAGAAATCTAAATTCTTCACTCTCTGCGTAGCTTTGAATCCCTACTCAGATTCAGTCAGCATACCAGCCAACCACAAGGAGGAAGATGGGAGGCCCTCAGTTATCATGGAGTTAACTATGATATACAGTATGTGGAAGCTCTTGACATTGCTTTTTGTCATTTCCCTGCTCAATAACAATGCATGACAAGATTTAGACTGGCACAAGTATATTGTCTGTCAAAGGTGCTTCAAGATTTTATTTGGCTGTTCGTCAGCTCACATTACTTCAGGCTGTTTGATACACAGAGCACAAAGCAGCTTAACACTGTTGCTATTAACGTTCAAACCACACTGAAAACACTTCATTAAACAGCCTACTGCAGTGTAATTGTTTAATAATATTTTGATTAGGTTGTTTAGTAGACAATCTTCGCTGTAAAACATTCTCTTGCTGTCAAGTGACTCGTTGGAAAAAGGCAATAGCAAAATGCTCAAGATAGTTCTGGTTGTTTGTTCATTTAATAAAGGAGTCAAGAAAGCTTGCTGGGTTTTTTTCCCCCTCACATTTTATGAAACCTGTTTAATCTATGGTGATATGTGTGTATGTGTGTGTGTGTGTGTGGTGTTATAGTGTAATGAGAGAGAAGCACCAATTTGCCATATCAGGATCTTGAATCCAGAATCATGCCCCTTCTGAGAAGGACTGATAGAGGTTTTGACCAGTATTTTCATGGATCTGTAATCTGGGGGCAGATTCATGGATCTGTAAACTAAGGGCCAGATTCTCAAGGCAATTATAGCCTCTTTGCATTATTCAAGTAGTGCAAAGAGGCTATAACTGCCTTGAGAATCTGGTCCTTAGTTGCTATCACATCTACCCCTGCATATTTGTCTCTTGGGAATTCATAGTCAGATTACAGATCCTTTGCACTATTCAAGTGGTGTAAAGGGTCTGCAATCTGACTATGAATTCCCAAGAGACAATTATGCTGGGGGCAGATGCGACAGATCAAGACTATGCCTCTGCTCCCTCATCCCTGTGCTATAGGGGGGATGTCAGGAAATGGAGGGGACATGCCCACGACAGGGAGAGATTATGGCAGAGTAGAAGTGGTTCATTAATGGGGACAACATCTGTCCTTCACTGGAACAGGGCCCATTAAGGATGCAATTCAGAGCTTAATGGCAACAACCATAAGAGACTGTGAAGCACAGCTGACTCTCAGGATCAGAGCAATATAATTGGATCCATGACACTACACCCCTCTCTCATGCACCAAGAGGAGCTCAGGTTCAGGAGATAATCTGGTTCTATATCCTTTAATGAGTGCACATCAGTTGCCATAACAATGCAACTTCATGGGCATGCAACTTCATGACTAGAGGGCCGAGGTCCAGCCAACATTATTTCCAGGCTAAAGTAAATACCCAAAGAGTTTTTGTAAGTGGTGTAAAATGAACTCTTTCCTTTGAGGTTGATGTTAGCTTTGTGTCTGGGACTGCACCTTCCACTGACCCATCGAAGCCCACACTAGAAACTAAATACTAAGTGCACAGATGGGAGCTCCCTGGTGATGAATGTGCTTCCTTTGCAACTTTCTGAATAACTTCTGAGTAACTTCTGAACTTTCTTGGTTTTGATAACAGGCCATAGACTAGAGCTGGTCGAGAATATTTTGATAAACTGATTTTGCTGACAAATGCCAATTTGTCAAAACCAAACCTGAGTGTGAAACGGGTCTGTTCTGATGAATCTCTGAACTTGAAAAACATTTGGATAAAAAAAAGTTTTAAAATTGTCAAAACTTCATGTTTGACATTTCTGAACTGGAAAGGGGGGAAAGGCTGAAAGCAAAATGAAAGGGTTAGTGATGATCTTTAAAAAATGTTTGAATAGACCCAAATTAATGTTTTTATTATTATTATTTTGGTTTGTGAAATGTTTTTGAGATTTTTGACTCAATTTGGGCTGGGAAAATTTGATATCTGAAAAATTTCCACAGGACAGGAGACAGGACTAGACACACCCAGCTGTGTTGTAGTGCATTCCATCTCTAGCTTTCCAGAACAAATGCAGCCCTGGTTAGTTATTTACAAATGTTTCTTTCCCCCTTCCCAGCATCTCATGGCTGTTTGATGACTGATGTGAAATGACTTTTCCAGTCTCCGACCACTTCCCAAATGGCACGTATCTAGCTCACAACAAAACATAAAAGTGCCATCATAGTTGACATCAGTTAGCAGTCTTGCTAGAAATCTCAGCAGAGATACCAAAGATTGAATAGGCATGGAGAATGATTGTTAGCTCTCTAGCTATGGTGCTAGCTGAATAATACGAAATAATAATCCCATCTTTTACCTCTAGAAGTGCTTCTTCCTGTCATGGTTGGGGCACATTTGTGGGGAAAGCTTACATGACTACTGCTTGTGCTAGGTCTGTGCAGGGGTTAAATAGAGAACTTTACTTTATAGGGCTTTTGTTCTTATACCTTTCAAGAATATTAACTTCAAATACACATACAGAGTTTAAGAAAAAGAATTTCAAGACCTTTTCTGATTCAATTTAAGATATAGATTTAAAACGGGGGTTCTAGAATTCTGAAACTCATCCCCCTCCCCATGGTATTAATGTAAAAGAAAGAAATGACTATCAGCCTAGCTCCTTCATTATATCAGAACTGGGCAGCTTCCTTCAATATCTGGGGTTCATACTGAAAATAAATGTGTAGTGAGCTATCCTGTTTGCCAGGCCAGTGAATGCCATGACACTTCCATGTGTCTTCTGGATTTAAGCAACTTCATTTTCAGCAAGTATCTGATCACTGTTTGTTCACCTTTAGTTTTAACTGTCATGTCATCTTATGTTGCATCTTATTGACTACCATGCTGACATAGTAAGATGGAACGGTCTGTAATCTGATGTGACAGGATGGTTAGCAATAAAGGAGACACCTCTTTCCTCAGTTCAATCTATATCTACTCTCAGCAGCTACTAATGTTTAAATTTTAGAGAGGTGCAAAAATTACTTCAAACAAGAGGATACATGATAAATCCATGTGAACAACTAGCACTGTACTCAACTTCATACTATAATCTTGTTACAACATTTCATCTGCTGGCTTGCAGGTAATGCTCTGTACTCCCATACCAGAGATCTAGGATCAGTTACTTGTCATTATCTGGTATTCCTCTACTGGGAAAGTTGCAAAGGAAGCATATTCATCACTTGGGGGCTCCCATCTGTGCACTTCACCAGCTTGTTTGGCTTATTAATGTGGGAGAGGAAGCCAAGGTTCTTTGCACTCCCCCTCTTTTCTTACTCCCCCCTCTCTTCTTGCCCTACTTGCTCATAAAAAGGAACAACCCCTGTTCTTCCAACATGTCTGGCAAACAATAACTTCCACTTACTCCCCTGAATAGCCAAGGAAGTGATGTGATAATTTAGCTCTACATAACAACAATTAATATACAGGCAGGTGCATTCTGCTCCTGGTAGTGTTTCTGGGTTATCTAACTTGATTCTGTGGTGTCTGAACTCTTTAATAAGGCTGCAATTAACATGGTAAAAATATCTCACAGAGATGATATAAATGAGTGTACTCCAGTCTTGATGTGATAAAGGATCAAAGTGGCCAGGTCCACATCCTAATAGATTGCAGCCTTGTTGTGGATGTTGGATGACTAAGAGGCACACAGTGACTGCTGTTGTTTGGATATCCAAAGGCAACAAAGTTCCAGTACAAAGCCAAATCCCAATGCACCCTCAGCTGCTGCCCAGCTCACCCCTTACCCACCCAATCCTGTTCTCCTTTCACCTACTGCTATTGCTTGGTGTCTCCCCTTCCCTGAGGCCTTTCTTCTCACCTTTGTGATCTAATGCTGCTGGGGGGTGTCGCCATGGAATCTAGCAGTGTCACCAATACCATGAAAACATCAAAAGTGCTACTAGCTCAGAACCATGATAATAATTACAGATGGAGATGAGCCAAAATCAAAATAGCTAACCTTCAGAAATTCCAGTATTTCAACATTTATTGTCATCCGATAAAGGGACAAAAAGTTGAACCAGCAAAAAGTTCAGAGGGGATCTTGATCAGAGAAAAGTCCATAGTATGTAATAGTAAATTAATAGAATCATAGATTATAAGGCCAGAAGGGACCATTCTGACCACCTCTATAGCATGGCCATTGGACTTCCCTGAATTAATTCTTGATTTAATTAGCGCGTATCTTCTAGAAAAAAATCTGCTTTTAATATAAAAATTTCCAGTGATGGATATTCCATCACGACCACTGGTAAATTGTCCCAATGGTTAATTAGTGTCACTGTTTAATAACTGCACTGTATTTCCAGTCTGAATTTGTCTAGCTTCAGTCATTGGATCTTCTTATACCTTTGTCTGCTAGACTTAAGATATCATTTTTGTTCCACATGTAAGTACTTACAGACTGTGAACAAGTCACTTATTAACCATCTCTCTGATAAACTAAATAGACTGAGCTCCTTGAGTATTTCACAATAAAGCACATTTCCTAATCCTTAATCATTCTCATAGTTCTTCCTTGAACCTTCACCAATGTATCAACATCCTTCTTGAACTGTGTACACCAGAACTGAACACAATATTCCAATAATGGTGGCACCAGTGCCAAATACAGAGGAAACATAAGCTCAGAGGTAATATAACCTCTCTACTCCTAAACTGATATTGCCCTGTTTATATATCCCAGGATTGCAATATCCCTTTGGGCCAGAGCATCACATGAAGCAAGTCTAAGGGGAAAAACAACTGAAGACAGTTGGCAGTTTTTCAAGGAAACATTACTAAGGGCACAAGAGCAAACTATCCCACTGTGTAGGAAAGAAAGGAAGTATGGCAAGAGACTACACTGGCGTAACCAGGAGCTCTTCAATGATCTAAAAATAAAGAAAGGGTCCTACAAAAAGTAGAAACTAGGTCAGATTACAAAGGATGAATATAAACAAATAACGCAAGTATGTAGGGACAAAATTAGAAAGGCAAAGGCACAAAACAAGATGAAACTAGCCAGAGACATAAAGGGTAACAAGAAAACATTCTACAAATACATTAGAAGCAGGAGGAAGACTAAGGACAGGGTAGGCCCGTTACGTAATGGGGGTGGGGGGAAATAATAACAGAAAATGTGGAAATGGTAGAGGTGCTTAATGTCTTCTTTGTTTCGGTTTTCACGAAGAAGGTTGGTGATGATTGGATGTCTAACATAGTGAATATCAGTGAAAATGAGGTAGGATCAGAGTCTAAAATAGGAAAAGAACAAGTTAAACATTACTTAGACTAGTTAGATGTCTTCAAGTCACCAGGACCTGATGAAATGCATCCTAGAATACTCAAGGAGCTGACTGCAGAGATATCTCCATGTTGATATCTCCACTGACTGGAAGGCATGAGATGCACAGTCCTAGGGATGGGGGTTCCACGACCACCACTCCCAAGAGGAGGAGGAGGGTGGTGGTGGTCGGGGACTCTCTCCTCAGGGGGACTGAGTCATCTATCTGCCGCCCTGACCGGGAAAACCGAGAGGTGTGCTGCTTGCCAGGGGCTAGGATTCATGATGTGATGGAGAGACTGCTGAGACTCATCAAGCCCTCAGATCGCTACCCCTTCCTGCTTCTCCACGTGGGCACCAATGATACTGCCAAGAATGACCTTGAGCATATTACTGCAGACTATGTGGCTCTGGGAAGAAGGATAAAGGAGTTTGAGGCGCAAGTGGTGTTCTCGTCCATTCTCCCTGTGGCAGGAAAAGACCGTCGAATCGTGGAAGTCAACGAATGGCTACGCAGATGGTGTCGGAGAGAAGGGTTTGGATTCTTTGACCATGGGATGGTGTACCAAGAAGAAGGAGTGCTAGGCAGAGATGGGCTCCACCTGACGAAGAGAGGGAAGAGCATCTTTGGAAGCAGGCTGGCTAACCTAGTGAGGAGGGCTTTAAACTAGGTTCACCAGGGGAAGGAGACCAAAGCCCCGAGGTAAGTGGGGAAGTGGGATACCGGGAGGAAGCACAAGTAGGTGAGTGCAAGAGGGGAGGGCTCCTGCCCCATACTGGGACAGCAGGATGATCGGTGAGTTATCTTAAATGCCTGTACACAAATGCAAGAAGCCTTGGGAACAAGCAGGGAGAACTGGAAGTCCTGGCACAGTCAAGGAATTATGATGTAATTGGAATAACAGAGACTTGGTGGGATAACTCACATGATTGGAGTACTGTCATGGATGGATATAAACTGTTCAGGAAGAATAGGCAGGGCAGAAAAGGTGGGTGAGTTGTGTTGTATGTAAGAGTGCAGTATGACTGCTCAGAGCTCCAGTATGAAACTGCAGAAAAACCTGAGAGTCTCTGGATTAAATTTAGAAGTGTGAGCAACAAGGGTAATGTCATGGTGGGAGTCTGCTACAGACCACCAGACCAGGGGGATGAGGTGGACAAGGCTTTCTTCCAGCAACTAACAGAAGTTACTAGATCACAGGCCCTGGTTCTCATGGGTGACTTTAATCACCCCGATATCTGCTGGGAGAGCAATACAGCGGTCCACAGACAATCCAGGAAGTGTTTGGAAAGTGTAGGGGACAATTTCCTGGTGCAAGTGCTGGAGGAACCAACTAGGGGAAAAGCTCTTCTTGACCTGCTGCTCACAAACAGGGAAGAAATAGTAGAGGAAGCAATAGTGGATGGGAACCTGGGAGGCAGTGACCATGAGATGGTCGAGTTCAGGATCCTGACACAAGGAAGAGAGGAGAGCAGTAGAACAGAGACCCTGGACTTCAGAAAAGCAGACTTCGACTCCCTCAGGGAACTGATGGGCAAGGTCCCCTGGGAGAATAACATGAGGGGGAAAGGAGTCGAGGAAAGCTGGCTGTATTTTAAAGAATCCTTATTGAGGTTGCAGGAACAAAACATCCCGATGTGTAGAAAGAAAAGTAAATATGGCAGGTGACCAGCTTGGCTTAACAGTGAAATCCTTGCTAGTCTTAAACACAAAAAAGCAGCTTACAAGAAGTGGAAGATTGGACAAATGACCAGGGAGGAGTATAGAAATATTGTTCAGTCAAGCAGGAGTGAAATTAGGAAGGCCAAATCACACTTGGAGTTGCAGCTAGCCGGAGATGTTAGGAGTAACAAGAAGGGTTTCTTCAGGTATTTGAGCAACAAGAAGAAAGTCAAGGAAAGTGTGGGCCCCTTGCTGAATGAGTGAGGGAACCTAGTGACAGAGGATGTGGAGAAAGCTAGTGTACTCAATGCTTTTTTTGCCTCTGTCTTCACACACAAGGTCAGCTCCCAGACAGCTGCACTCCGCAGCACGGTATGGGGAGGAGGTGACCAGCCCTCTGTGGAGAAAGAAGTAGTTCGGGACTATTTAGAAAAGCTGGACGAACACAAGTCCATGGGGCTGAATGCACTGCATCCGAGGGTGCTAAAGGAGTTGGCTGATGTGATTGCAGAGCCATTGGCCATTATCTTTGACAAATCATGGCAATCGGGGGAGGTCCCGGATGACTGGAAAAAAGCTAATGTAGTGCCAATCTTTAAAAAAGGGAAGAAGGAAGATCCGGGGAACTACAGGCCAGTCAGTCTCACCTCAGTCCCTGGAAAAATCATGGAACAGGTCCTCAAGGAATCAATTCTGAACCACTTAAAGGAGGGGAAAGTGATCAGGAACAGTCAGCATGGATTCACCAAGGGCAAGTCATGCCTGACTAAACTAATTGCCTTCTATGATGAGATAACTGGCTCTGTGGATGAGGGGAAAGCAGTGGATGTGCTATTTCTTGACTTTAGCAAAGCTTTTGATACAGTCTCCCACAGTGTTCTTGCCTGCAAGTTAAAGAAGTATGGGCTGGATGAATGGACGGTAAGGTGGATAGAAAACTGGCTGGATGGTCGTGCTCAACGGGTAGTGATCAATGGCTCCATGTCTAGTTGGCAGGCGGTATCAAGTGGAGTGCCCCAAAGGTCGGTGCTGGGGCCGGTTTTGTTCAATATCTTCATCAACGATCTGGAGGATGGTGTGGACTGCACCCTTAGCAAGTTTGCAGATGACACTAAACTGGGAGGAGTGGTTGATATGCTGGAGGGTAGGGATAGGATACAGAGGGACCTAGACAAATTAGAGGATTGGGCCAAAAGAAATCTGATGAGGTTCAACAAGGACAAGTGCAGAGTCCTGCACTTAGGACGGAAGAATCCCATGCACTGCTACAGACTAGGGACCGAATGGCTGGGCAGCAGCTCTGCAGAAAAGGACCTAGGGGTTACAGTGGACGAAAAGCTGAATATGAGTCAACAGTGTGCCCTTGTTGCCAAGAAGGCTAATGGCATTTTGGGCTGTATAAGTAGGGGCATTTCCAGCAGATCGAGGGACATGATTATTCCCCTCTATTCGGCACTGGTGAGGCCTCATTTGGAGTACTGTGTCCAGTTTTGGGCCCCACACTACAAGAAGGATGTGGATAAATTGGAAAGAGTCCAACGGAGGGCAACCAAAATGATTAGGGGGCTGGAGCACATGACTTATGAGGAGAGGCTGAGGGAACTGGGATTGTTTAGCCTGCAGAAGAGAAGAGTGAGGGGGGATTTGATAGCTGCTTTCAACTACCTGGAAGGGGTTTCCAAAGAGGCTGGATCTAGACTGTTCTCAGTGGTAGAAGATGACAGAACAAGGAGTAATGGTCTCAAGTTGCAGAGGGGGAGGTTTAGGTTGGATATTAGGAAAAACTTTTTCACTAGTAGGGTGGTGAAGCACTGGAATGGGTTACCTAGGGAGGTGGTGGAATCTCCTTCCTTAGAGGTTTTTAAGGGCAGGCTTTACAAAGCCCTGGCTGGGACGATCTAGTTAGGGTTGGTCCTGCTTTGAGCAGGGAGTTGGACTAGATGACCTCCTGAGGTCCCTTCCAACCCTGAGATTCTATGATTCTATGATCTGAGCCATTAGCAAGTATCTTTGAAAAGTCATGGAAGATGGGAGAGATGGGAGAGTCTAGAAGACTAGAAAATGGCATTTATATTTGCCCATCTATAAAAAGGGAAAAATAAGAACAACCCGTGGAATTACAGGCCACTTAGCTTAATTTCTGTAACCAGAAAGATAATGGAGCAAATAATTAAGCAATCAATTTGAAAACATCTAGAAGATAATAGGGTGATAAGTAACAGTCAGCATGGATTTGTCAAGAACAAATCATGCCAAACCAACCTGATTGCTTTCTTTTACAGAGTAACAAGCCTTGTGAATAGGGGGGAAGCGGTACACATGGTATATCTTGACTTTAGTATAGCTTTTGATACTGTCTTGCATGACCTTCTCATAAACAAATTAGGGAAATGCTACCTAGATGGAGCTACTATAAGGTTGGTGCAAAACTGGTTGAAAAACCATTCCCAGAGAATAGTTATCAGTGGTTCAGTCATGTTGGAAGGGCCTAACGAATGGGGTCCTGCAGGGATCAGTTTTGGGTCTGGTTCTGTTCAATATCTTCATTAATGATTTAGACAATGGTATGGAGAGTACACTTATAAAGTTTGCAGATGATACCAAGCTGGGAGGGGTTGCAGGTACTTTCGAGGATAAGATTAAAATTAAAAATGATCTGGACAAACTGGAGAAATGGTCTGAAGTAAATAGGATGAAATTCAATAAGGACAAATTCAAAGTACTCCATTTAGGAAGGAACAATCAGTTTCACACATACAAAATGGGAAATGACTGCCTAGGAAGGAGTACTGCGGAAAGTGATCTGGAGTCATAGTGGACCATAAGCTAACTATGAGTCAACACTGTAACACTGTTGCAAAAAAAGCGAACATAATTCTGGGATGTTATTAGCAGGAGTGTTGTAAGCAAGACACAAGATGTAATTCTTCTGCTCTACTCTGTGCTGATTAGGCCTCAACTGGAGTATTGTGTCCAGCTTGGGGCGCCACATTTCAGGAAAGACGTGGAGAAATTGGAGAAAGTCCAGAGAAGAGCAACAAAAATGATTAAAGGTCTAGAAAAGATGACCTATGAGTGAAGACTGAAAAAATTGGGTTTGTTTACTCCGGAAAAGAAAAGACTGAGAGAGGACATGATAACAATTTTCAAGTATATAGAAGGTTGTTACAAGGAGGAGGGAGAAAATGTGTTCCTCTTAACCCCTGAGGATAGGACAAGAAGCAATGGGCTTAAATTGCAGCTAGGGAGGCTTAGGTTGGACATTAGGAAAAACTTCCTAACTGTCAGAGTGATTAAACACTGGAATAAATTGCCTAGGAAGATTCTACATCATGGGAGATTAATCTACATCATTGGAGATTTTTAAGATCAGGTTACACAAATACTTGTCAGGAATACCTGGTCCTGCCAAGAGTGCAGGGGACTGGAATAGATGACATTTTGAGGTCCCTTCCAGTCCTATGATTCTACGAAGATGGGTTTTTTTCTATTCTATATAGGTGTTTATACTACGCTTATCACCATAGTATCTGAAGCGCCATCCAGTAGTACATTAAGCCATGTGACTACACATTTCTCATGTGTTGTGTGTTCTCTCATTCTCTCCCATAGGGAAAATCAAAAACAATTGGGTGTCTCAGTTGGGTATGATACTTCTTGCTACGTGTCTATGTTAGATAAGGCAAGGCCACCCTGCACTTGGAGCAGAAAGTAGTGAGATATGTGATGGTGCTTCGTTCCTGAGGGAGTTCATTCCACAGTCTCAGATTGCCCCCAGAGCAGATTCTGACTCATGCATAAATGATTTTTACTCTTATTGTTGAGAGTTCCTTGAGCTAGAGGAGTAGAGCTGTCAATCATGGTCTTCATCCAGAAGCTTTAGAAGGTCTTTTCGATATCCTGGGTCCAGGCCTTTGAGCGCTTTGAAGATAAGGATTGAGACCTTCAATTTGATTCAATATGAGAAGCCAGCATAGGGAATGGAGGACAGATCTGATGTACTCATGGTAGAGCTCAGAGCTCCAGTATGAAACTGCAGAAAAACCTGAGAGTCTCTGGATTAAATTTAGAAGTGTGAGCAACAAGGGTTAAGTTGTGGTGGGAGTCTGCTACAGACCACCAGACCAGGGGGATGAGGTGGACAAGGCTTTCTTCCAGCAACTAACAGAAGTTACTAGATCACAGGCCCTGGTTCTCATGGGTGACTTTAATCACCCCGATATCTGCTGGGAGAGCAATACAGCGGTCCACAGACAATCCAGGAAGTGTTTGGAAAGTGTAGGGGACAATTTCCTGGTGCAAGTGCTGGAGGAACCAACTAGGGGAAAAGCTCTTCTTGACCTGCTGCTCACAAACAGGGAAGAAATAGTAGAGGAAGCAATAGTGGATGGGAACCTGGGAGGCAGTGACCATGAGATGGTCAAGTTCAGGATCCTGACACAAGGAAGAGAGGAGAGCAGTAGAACAGAGACCCTGGACTTCAGAAAAGCAGACTTCGACTCCCTCAGGGAACTGATGGGCAAGATCCCCTGGGAGAATAACATGAGGGGGAAAGGAGTCGAGGAAAGCTGGCTGTATTTTAAAGAATCCTTATTGAGGTTGCAGGAACAAACCATAACGATGTGTAGAAAGAAAAGTAAATATGGCAGGTGACCAGCTTGGCTTAACAGTGAAATCCTTGCTAGTCTTAAACACAAAAAAGCAGCTTACAAGAAGTGGAAGATTGGACAAATGACCAGGGAGGAGTATAAAAATATTGTTCAGGCATGCAGGAGTGAAATTAGGAAGGCCAAATCACACCTGGAGCTGCAGCTAGCTGAAGATGTTAGGAGTAACAAGAAGGGTTTCTTCAGGTATGTGAGCAACAAGAAGAAAGTCAAGGAAAGTGTAGGCCCCTTGCTGAATGTGGGAGGGAACCTAGTGACAGAGGATGTGGAGAAAGCTACTCAATGTTTTTTTTTGCCTCTGTCTTCACACACAAGGTCAGTTCCCAGGCTGCTGCACTCTGCAGCACGGTATGGGGAGGAGGTGACCAGCCCTCTGTGGAGAAAGAAGTAGTTCGGGACTATTTAGAAAAGCTGGACGAACACAAGTCCTTGGGGCTGGATGCACTGCATCTTAGGGTGCTAAAGGAGTTGGCCGATGTGATTGGAGAGCCATTGGCCATTATCTTTGACAAATCATGGCAATCGGGGGAAGTCCCGGATGACTGGAAAAAAGCTAATGTAGTGCTAAGTTTTAAAAAAGGGAAGGAAGATCCGGGGAACTACAGGCCAGTCAGTCTCACCTCAGTCCCTGGAAAAATCATGGAACAGGTCCTCAAGGAATCAATTCTGAACCACTTAAAGGAGGGGAAAGTGATCAGGAACAGTCAGCATGGATTCACCAAGGGCAAGTCATGCCTGACTAAACTATTTGCCTTCTATGATGAGATAACTGGCTCTGTGGATGAGGGGAAAGCAGTGGATGTGCTATTTCCTGACTTTAGCAAAGCTTTTGATACAGTCTCCCACAGTGTTCTTGCCAGCAAGTTAAAGAAGTATGGCTGGATGAATGGACGGTAAGGTGGATAGAAAACTGGCTGGATGGTCGCACTCAATGGGTAGTGATCAATGGCTCCATTTCTAGTTGGCAGGCGGTATCAAGTGGAGTGCCCCAAAGGTCGGTGCTGGGGCCGGTTTTGTTCAATATCTTCATCAATGATCTGGAGAATGGTGTGGACTGCACCCTTAGCAAGTTTGCAGATGACACTAAACTGGGAGGAGTGGTTGATACGCTGGAGGGTAGGGATAGGATACAGAGGGACCTAGACAAATTAGAGGATTGGGCCAAAAGAAATCTGATGAGGTTCATCAAGGACAAGTGCAGAGGCTTGCACTTAGGACAGAAGAATCACATGCACTGCTACCGACTAGGAACCGAATGGCTGGGCAGCAGTTCTACAGAAAAGGACCTAGGGGTTACAGTGGACGAAAAACTGAATATGAGTCAACAGTGTGCCCTTGTTGCCAAGAAGGCTAACAGCATTTTGGGTTGTATAAGTAGGGGCATTTCCAGCAGATCGAGGGACGGGATTATTCCCCTCTATTCGGCACTGGTGAGGCCTCATTTGGAGTACTGTCTCCAGTTTTGAGCCCCACACTACAAGAAGGATGTGGATAAATTGGAAAGAGTCCAGCGAAGGGCAACCAAAATGATTAGGGGGCTGGAGCACATGACTTATGAGGAGAGGCTGAGGGAACTGGGATTGTTTAGCCTGCAGAAGAGAAGAATGAGGGGGGATTTGATAGCTGCTTTTAACTACCTGAAAGGGGGTTCCAAAGAGGATGGATCTAGACTGTTCTCAGTGGTAGAAGATGACAGAACAAGGAGTAATGGTCTCAAGTTGCAGAGGGGGAGGTTTAGGTTGGATATTAGGAAAAGCTTTTTCACTAGGAGGGTGGTGAAGCACTGGAATGGGTTACCTAGGGAGGTGGTGGAATCTCCTTCCTTAGAGGTTTTTTAGGTCAGGCTTGACAAAGCCCTAGCTGGGATGATTTAGCTGGGGTTGGTCCTGCTTTGAGCAGGGGTTGGACTAGATGACCTCCTGAGGTCCCTTCCAACCCTGAGATTCTATGATTCTATCATTCTATGACTGTGTTGCTGAGGAGGCATTCTGCAGCATTCTGTATTTTAGGTGGAATTTCCTAAGTGCTGAACGCTTCATGTTCAGCTATACTGCATTGCTGTAATTCAGCCAACAGGTGATGAAGGCGGCATGAATAATTGAGGCCAGGTCTTCAACCACCATTATGGGTTCGAGTTCCTAGCCAAATGGAGTTGGTAGAAAGTATTACTCATGGATCCTGCTACATGTGAGCTCAGTGTCAGTGAGGAATCCAAGAGTACTCCAGACTACAGACTGAATTGACCAATTGTGGGTCTGTATCTTCAATCCACACAGGCTGAATCATGGGTGTAAGCTCTTCAAAGTACTTTCCTCTGCCCACCAACCTCACCTCTGTCTTTCTTGAGTTCAACTTCAGCCAATTGTTCTTCATTCATGCTGATCTCATCCATCTTGGTGGTACTGGTGTGGAGAAGGATAGGTAGAATTCTGTATCATCTGCATATTGCTGGCACTTGAGTCCACGTTGTCTGACCAGTTCACCTAGTGGTTGCCTGTAGATGTTGAAAAGGACTGGAGAGAGAATTGATCCTTATGGAACTTCACAAGTGTGTAGCCTAATAGTTAAGAATGATCTGGATAGGTTGGTATCAGTGTCCTCTTCATTATTTACCATTTCCCCCAATATTTATGTCATCTGCAAAGTTTAATCAGTGATGAATTTGTTTTCTTCCAGGTCATTGATAAACATTTTAAATTACAAAGGGCCAATACCAATTCCCGTGGGACCTACGAGAAACACAGCACTCAATGATGATTCCCAATTTACAATGACATTTTGAGACCTGTCAGCCAAGTTTTAATCCATTTAATGTGTTCCATGTTAATTTTGAATCTTTCTTGTTTTTAATCAAAATGTCATGCAGTAACAAGTCACATGCTATACAGAAGTCTACGTATATTTCATCAATAGTATTACCTTCATCAACCAAACTTGTAATCTCATTTAAAAATAAAGTTTGTTTGACAGTACCTGTTTTCCACAAACTCACCCGCCTTTAATTCTTTATTAATCGAGTCCTGTATCAGCCATTCCCTTATTTTGCCCAGCTGTAGAGATGTAGTCCTGCTAAGGCACCCAGCCCATAGTAAAGAATGAGGCATAAAGCACTCAAAGTACAATGCCCATATTTCATCACAGCACCCATCAGCAGATACAGTTTGATGTTGAACTGATGCTAAAGGAAATACTTTGGTTTGGTTCAACAAAGCATACATTTTGAACAAATGAATATTTTAGGAAAAAATATTTGAAAAGGGACATTTTTAAAAAGGTTTCAAATGGAAAATTGTAATTAATACTAATGTACAACACCACTGAAAATGAAAAGTGCAATCTAAGGGTACGTCTATACTCACCCGAGTCCAATCGATCTTCTGGGTTCGATTTATCGCGTCTTGTCTAGACGCGATAAATCGAACCAGGGAGTGCTCCCCCATCGATGCCGATAATCCTGCTCCACGAACGGAGCAGGCGGAGTCGACGGGGGGGCCTGCACACTGCGTGTGGACCACAGGTAAGTTCGAACTAAGAGACTTCAACTTCAGCTACGTTATTAACGTAGCTGAAGTTGCGTATCTTAGTTCGACAGGGGGGTTTAGTGTAGACCAGCCCTAAGAAATGCTAAGCATTATTCTCCGTCTCCTGTTAGATTTAGCTGTTACTATTTGAACTGTTATAAGCCTAAAACATATAAGTTTATGACAAACTGTGTAACAGAAGTTAACATGACTAGCCCAATCTGATGAGACATACAGTTGGAAACACTATCTGCCCAACTGTATCTTCTCTTATACATACAAAGTAAGATGTTTTTTGTAATAAATAATGACAATTAACTGGATTATAAATAAGGTATGTTTATTATACAGGTCAATTGCTGAAATTTTTATTCAGTTCTTGCTTAGGCCAAATTCTCACTAAAATCAAAAGTAGTTTTGCCTGAATAAGGCCTGCAGGATTCGGTCTATAGATTTAAATAATAAACCTGTACTGGCTACAAATACTTAAGACCCAAATTCTAGATGATTTGGTTTTTGTTTAGATCAATTGATAAATACAACATGGTCTTATTTTTAATAGTGCTACTATGCCTCCAATATTTGAGGATGGTAGTCCTGTGGTTAAGGCACCAAACTGACAAAATATGGGTTCAGTTCCCAGTTTGTCCACATATCAGCTGTGTGACTGGACAGGACACTTAAGTGTGTGTATCTGCTGCAAAAACAAGGCCCAGTTGCCATACTATATTCACAGGACTTAAGACTGTAGCAACTGATCCTGGCTACATCCTCTGCTTAAGTACTCCTATTTCTTTTCAAAACCACTTGCTTTGGAAGTGCTGGATATAGAAATTCTGAAAAGAAATTGAATGCTTTTTGTGCTCACATGTAATACACAGAATGCTCTTCCAGCTAATAGCCATCTTATAGCAGTGCTATGTCAAATTCTTGGAACAAACTGAAAGGTTTTTGGCCAGCATTTGTATGCATTAAGCTTTGTGTAGCTGTGCAAATCTTAATTGTGGAGGTTTTTCCCACACCGAGCATCCCCCTGGGCAGAAACTTAGCTGTAAATTGTCAATAGTATAAAAGAACCTGACATTGTGTTGACAAATACTATAGTAGGCTATGTAGTTTGTATTTACATATAAAGTGTTTCTGAGCAATGCAAAATGCATAAGCATGGTGGTGTGTTTGCATCCAAAGTTGTCAGTCTCCTGGGTGCCACTAAAGATATATTTCATTGAGCTTTATTATGAGTGGTACCGAGAAAAATAAGTGAGGGGAAAAAAAAAGATTAGTGGCTACCTAAGAGTTATTAAACTATTGGATGCAATTTAATTGTTCTCATTCACTCATGCACAAGTGCACACATGCATGCTTATCTTTAGGCAGTATCCTCTCTACTGAAAACATAATTCTGGTTCAATGGCAAAATTCTGAGTCAATGGCAAAACTCCCATTGGGTTCAATACAATCAGGATTTCCCGCCTGGTATTTTCCTCTGACAATGCACTGTTCAGAAAAGTAAAAGTTATGATGAAAGCAACTGTAACAGGATGGTTTGCCCCTTTAAGAGACTGGGGGTAGCCTGGGATGTCTGATTACCAGACACAGCTGGAAAAGGATCATGGGAATATAAAAGCCAGCAAGTGGTTCAGCTGGGGAGATGAGCTTCAGGAGGGAGGTGTGGTGTTCGGGCCTTCCTTGGCTGGGAAAACAGGCCAGCAGCATACAGCAACATTTTTGCCTCATGGGTAACTTATCTTTAAACCAAAGCCAACGCTACAGGAATCTCTGGGAAACAAAGGACCAGATTTCTGAGCCCCTTATGCTCATTGGCGAGTAGTTATTCACCCAAACAGTCCCATTAAAATTAGGCCAATGATGCAAGTAACTACTCACCAGCATGACTAAGGGTTTCTTAGTCTGGTCCATAGCATCTTGTGGGCTTTTCGCAGAGATGTGGTGTCATTTTGTAAGTGCAGGAACTGTAGCCCCCACCTATTGAAATAAATTAAAGAACTGGAGCTAGGTAATTGAGGGGTGTGGTCAGGCTTTTTGTTTGTGTTCCCAATAGCTTTGAGGAGTAAAAAACATGGCTGGAAGTGGGTAGGAAGGATGTGGAGTACAGTAGAATGGAGGTTGTCTGTAACTCTGAACAAAACGTTATGGTTGTTCTTTCAAAAGTTTGCAAGTGAACATTTACTTAATAAAGCTTTGAAACTTTACTATGAAGAAGAAAAATGTTGCTTTTAACCATCTTAATTTAAATGAAACAAAAACAGAAACAGTTTCCTTACCTTGTCAAATATTTTTTAAACTTTCCCTTTATTTTTTAGTAGTTTATGTTTAACAGTACTGTATTTTTTTTCATGTGCTGCTGTCTGATTGTGTACTTCTGGTTCCAAACGAAGTGTGTGATTGGTCAGTTTGTAACTCCTGTGTTCATAACTCTGAGATTCAACTGTATTATAATTAATGCACAATGGAATGGAGGGAAGAGAAGGTGAGGATGAGGGGAAGCAGAATGTTTTGTGAGCTCCCTCATAAAAAATGTAGAAAAATAGATCCAATTCTGAAAAATATCTAATACCAGAAAATGAGGAACCATTTTCCTGCTTTTCTTGTCTTTTCTCTATTTCCTTTAAAATTTGGAAGTGATTCAAGTCTTATCCTTCCTGCAAATTCCCAGTGTCTGAACTGATGCTAGCTGAAGCAGTCTCTCCTTGTGTGACTAATTAGACAATTTTTGTTAGGATGGAGATTCTTTCTGTCATTTCCCTCTCATTGTTTCTACCTTTTCCTCCTTGTCTCCGTCTGTTCTGTTCTACCTCCTCTTTCTGTTTCCCTTACAGCCCATTGGCAGTCAGTACTCTGAAGGTACTCATCTGCTGTACTTCCTGCAGTGTGAAGAAATTATACTTTTGGACTCAGCTTTCTGGATGTAGCCCTTCCATCAATCCACCTTCATATCTCGAGGGCTTCACCAAACATCAAGCTAGATGCTTTTCACTTTTTTTTATCTGTGCTTCTGTTTATCCCGTTCCTGTTCTATTGCTATGAATACATGAAACAGCATTTTCCCCTCAAGTATACTTCTGCTGTTTCCCTTGCCTCTGTTCTTTCCCTTGATTCAGTGTTTTTATCCTTTCATGGCCCTTTAGAATGAAGTGATGTAGTCTAATATATTTGAGAACCACAAGTGCAACTGGTTCATCCCTAATGCACCAGAGTTTATATTTCCAAAAGTGGATTTCTCAATATTTGGTGTCTCAAGGTCAGCATCCGAAAATTGAGGCAACCACGCTCCCAATAAAGATGGTTTGAGCTGGGTAAGAGAAACTATATCAGCTTTCAGATAGTGATGATGATCCAGGATAAGGAGCAGATAGCGTGAGCCTGATTAGGTCTTCAGTTTCTTTACTTCTGAAACTCCATGAAAATAAAGAATAATTGGCCATTTTTGGCACCTGATGGTTCCCAGTACACTCAGAGCTTCTGTATTCTCACTGCCACCGAACCTAAGAGTAATTCAAGAGTCAATTGCTCCTCACAGTAATTGCAGATTTCTGCTTCTAGGCTTCAACAATCCTAATTGGATGATCATATAACTCCCAATTCTTCCTCTCTTTTGTTCAAATAGTTGCAAACATTTTATTACTAAGTAAACATGAGAAGGCATAGAGAAGGCAGTCATCTCAGCCCAACAAAAGGGTTCTTCAAGGACAAGTGACAGCAGCACAGATACTTTGTCATGGGGAAATGCTTACTGATGCCAACCTCTGATTTCTCTGTTCTACAGAAATAACCTGGTTCTTACTCCTGATGCTTTCCACCCAGTAAAAGTTGATCTACTTCTATTCACAATATTATTCCTGTTATCAGTCTGCTGACCTTCTGCTTTGTTTGTTTGTTACCTACCCCGATGCCAGACATAATTAGAATCACTGTTCAAAGAAAACCATTTGTTCCTGCATTTGCTCCAGGGAAGGACACTGGCTTGCTTTATATAAGCCTTTGTCTGGCTGTCATTTTTTTGGGTCAAGTGCAAAATTGGTTCTTGGGCTCTCTTGATTTGACTCCCTTGTGGTTGAGCTGGGCCACTAGTGCCATAGCTGTCAAAGCTTACATTAAAACATAGTGTCTGTGGGCTATACTCTCACATTACATATATTCTGACAACCCACTGGTCCCCTAGGCATCTCTTGCAATAGACTATGTCTTGCTGACATCTACAAGTGCCTTTAAATTGCATACCTTCCTTTTTCTCATTGTGCTGGTAATCTTTTTCGGTACATATGTGTCAATGGGTGTCATTAAGTAAAGAGATATATGGTACCAATGTGACATTGCTGTCCGAGAAGATACATTTTCTACAAAAAGCAGGGCATTTGAAGCATTACAAAGACTACCTGTATCATTCCTTGGCACAAATGAAAAGAATAGAACAATTTTTAAGCTAATATAATACCAATAAACCACATGGGCACAAGTAATGAAACCAAACCGACATCGTCATCCAAACATCAAATCTGGCTGCTGAAACCTGAAATCTCGGATGGACATCTTTGAATTGTTATCCATTCTCTTAACTCCATAAGGCCTTTTAAAGAGTGTGAATGAGCCACATCCCAACCTCATCAGCAACAGAACACAGACTGAGTTAGTCCAAACTCATTCCTCCCTGAGGATTTGGCTTTATTAGTAACTCATAAAACAATACACAACATAACCCACAGCTTAAGCTTCCTCCGTGAGTTTGTCTGTCCATAAAGTTTCCTTCTATAATTGCCTCTGTCCTACCATCATAGGTTCCAATCCACAAAGTTACCTAAACCCCCGACTTATAGATTCCAAGGACAGAAGAGATCACTGCGATCATGTCATTTGATCTCCTATATATAATTAAGGTCATAGAACTTCACCAAAATAATTCCTACAGCAGGTCTTTTAGAAAAATCATCCACTTTTGATTTAAAAATTGTCATTGATGGAGAATCCACCTTGACCCTTGGTAAATCGTTCCAATGGTTAATTGCTCTCACTGTTAAAAATGTATGCCTATTTCCAGTCTGAACTTGTCTAGCTTCAACTCCAGACATTGGATTGTGTTATAACTTTCTCTTCTAGATTGAAGAGACCATTATTAAATATTTGTTCATGTAGGTACTTAGACATTAATCAAATTGTCCATTAAAGAGAAGGTTAAGCTAAGTAAATAGAGTAAAGGTGCTCAGTCGCTATAATGCACATTTTTCAATCATTTAATCATTCTTGGGGCTCTTCTCTGAACCATCTCCAATTTATCAATATTCTTCATGCTTAAATCTGGAGTTTAGTCACATAATTCCCAGTTTTAGACTCCACCATAATCCCCAAATTCAACTGAACCCAAGAGGCACCTAAACTCCCTTGACATATATGTTTCTGCTTCTAGGCATGCATACTGCTGCCGCACTGTAGCAGGGGAATATATTAACCATTTAAAGGACCCCTAGAGGTGATTTTTAAAAATAATTATACTATCACTACTTCCTTTGAAAATACCCCTGGAAAGTATGAAGGCATAAACTGATATATGAAGAGAGCACATCCGTGTGAGATTGGTAGTGGCTGCGACTCATTCTGATGCAACAAAATTGTCATGCTAACCACTGCTGAGCACTTCCTGACCTTAAAAATCCAATCACACATCATGTTGCATCAATCAGTATGACAAGTCTATTACACTCTGATGAGTAACTGCTCATGCCAGTCGCTATATTCACCACGTTGGACTGAACAGTCATTGATTGATGACCCTGAACCATTACAGCATCTAGAATATAGTGATTACTATGCTATATATCAGAGGAAAAAGTGAAAGCAAAACTCAGTGGCAAGATGGAAACATCAGAATCAAAAATACAGGTTCCTAAGTGTTTGGTTAGTAATTTAAACCTCCACATGTGACAAAAATGCCAGAGATTTCAGGATTATGATTGATGTAGACAATGGAAATATTCAAACAGAGATTAATCAAACAAGAGAATGGAGATAAAGATCTGACTCGGCAAATGGCTAATAAGTATACCATGTTTTAAGCCATGTATCGACCAGTAAAAGATACTTCTCCAAGAAAGGGAGCAACCCAGACCCCACCCTCAAAGTAAACTTTTTTTTGCATAGATGTATACTTTATCAGAAGGAAGTATTCTAAGCAAGCAGTAAATTATAAGTGGATATGGAAGAAGTTCAGAAGTATCCTGTTCTATAAAATGCTGAAGAAGCTCTGCTTGAAAACAGTATTTGATCTACAGCTAAACATTTTGAGTGGAAGCATGAAATTAAGGGACTAAATCCTGACCGCTTGAGGCTAACGGGAAAAAACTTCCATTAACTTCAACAAGACCATACGTTTGGCCCTAAGGAATCATAAAATCATAGAATATCAGGGTTGGAAGGAACCTCGGGAGGTCATCTAGTCCAACCCCCTGCTCAAAGCAGGACCAATTCCCAACTAAATTATCCCAGCCAGGCTTAAAGGTCATGATTTTAGTTCAGATATAATGTTCTCTTTTCTACTTTCTCTTCATTTTGACTAACCTTCCTTCTTTTAATTTATTTCCCTTGGTCTCATCTTCTATTTGTTCCTCTGGGGCCCCTTCTCTCTTCCTTTCTCCTCATATTTTTATAGATACTCCTTTCACTTTTTGTCTTTCCTCTCCTGCTTCTCTTCTCAGTCATGTTTCTTTCTTCCAAACCCTTCCTTTCCTATCCTCTAAACTCTAGAGCCTTCTCACACAGATATTTTCCGAAGATAGCTTATGAGCAATGCCTATTTCTTGCAAGGCTGACTGCCTACTTTTTAAAACCAGCTTCCTCTGACTGGCAGCAGATGAAGATGACACAAAGTCCATTCTCCTCCATTGCCTTCTCGATAGGATGGGCTTCAGTTAACCTGAACTTGGTTGAATTATTTGTAGGGGATAAATCATCTTGTGAATTTTGCACTTTTTCCCTTGTTCATAATACATTTGCTAACCAGTCCCAATTTCTGTGAATATATTAATCATTCCCAGCTATGCCCCAAATAAATTGTCTATGGAAACAAATTTTCAACACATGGGATGCACAATGTTCACTTCTACTATTTGCTGTTCATTATTCAGTGTGTGTCACCTAAATTGCATGTTTTGTTTCCTGCTCCCTAGTTTTCTACCCCATTTATTTTTCATGGGAGAATATAAAATAAATGATAAACAACAAGTAACAATATTATTGTTTACACACACAGTTACTTTGTTGTACTGAAAATAGGTATTTATATAGGCCCTGATATAGCAAGAAACTTAAATACAGTTGTGACTGGGGTCCTAGGGAGGGCCACACTGAGATTGCTCAATCAGGGCAAACTGCAAAGAATGGGGCAGACAATCCCCAAAACTGGTCGTTATTTCTAATGATTAGATTTACCAATCCATCAAACACCTTCTACATTACTTTACCGGTTACCCAGAAGCCAAAAACACAACTCCTTTAAAGCAATCCAGCCTTGGAATCCCACCCAGACAGCCAAGTCAAATATGATGAGGATTACTGAAAATCTTGTTCATCATATCTAAAGTTCTATCAATCCCAAAGGATCAGACACATTACCCACCAAGTCAATGAATATTTCAGATATTACCCAAATACATGCTTACAGCCAATTCTTATTAACTAAACTAAGATGTATTTAAAAAAGAAAAGAGTATTGGTTAAAAGATCATTATACATACAGCCATGTATCAAATTCTTAGGTCAGTTTCATAGTAGAGATGTATCAGAGGGGTAGCCGTGTTAGTCTGGATCTGTAGAAGCGACAAAGGTCCTGTGGCACCTTATAGACTAACAGAGGTATTGGAGCATAAGCTTTCGTGGGTGAATACCCACTTCATCGGATGCAAGCAGTGGAAATGTCCAGGGGCAGATATAAATGTGTAGGGAAGAGTCAGGCTAGAGATAACGAGGTTAGCTCAATCAGGGAGGGTGAGGCCCTCTTCTAGCAGTTGAGGTGTGAATACCAAGGGAGGAGAAACTGCTTTTGTAGTTGGCTAGCCATTCATAATCTTTGTTTAATCCTGAGCTGATGTTGTCAAATTTGCAAATGAACTGAAACTCTACAGTTTCTCTTTGGAGTCTGGTCCTGAAGTTTTTTTGCTTCAGGATGGCTACCTTTAAATCTGCTATTGTGTGTCCAGGGAGATTGAAGTGTTATCCTACAGGCTTTTGTATATTGCCATTCCTTGTATCTGATTTGTGTCCATTTATACTTTTGCGTAAGGACTGTCCAGTTTGGCCGATGTACATAGCAGAGGGGCATTGCTGGCACATGATGGAGTATATTACATTGGTGGATGTGAAGGTGAATGAACCAGTGATGGTGTGGCTGATCTGTTAGGTCCTGTGATGGTGTCCATGGTGTAGATATGTGGGCAAAGTTCGCATCGAGGTTTGTTGCATGCGTTGGTTCCTGAGTTAGAGTTATTATGGTGCGGTGTGTAGTTGCTGGTGAGAATATGCTTCAGGTTGGTGGGTTGTCTGTGAGCGAGGACTGGCCTGCCTCCCAAGGCCTGTGAAAGTGAGGGGTTGTTGTCCAGGATGGGTTGTAGATCACCGATGATCTGCTGGAGAGGTTTTAGCTGAGGACTGTAAGTGATGGCCAGTGGAGTTCTGTTGGTTTCTTTTTTCGGCTTATCTTGCAGCAAGAGGCTTCTGGGTACACGTCTGGCCCTGCTGATCTGTTTCCTTATTTCCTCATGTGGGTATCGTATAGTAGTGATGGTGAGCTTTAGAGTTGCAAAAAGTTATTTCAGAATTAGTTCCATAGGTTATAGTCCCAGTAGGAGGTCCATGTCCAATATCGAGGTGATCCAGAGTGGAGCTGGAGACTCAGTCTTGTGACTCAACTTTCCTCTGATGAAGCTTAAGCAGATCTGAGATACAGGATTGGGGCCTTCTTAGTTCTTTTGAGCTCTTTTATAGATCTCTGGCAGGCCTCTTGACAGCAGGTATTCCTTGGGTCATGAATAGTGGCTTTGAAGTAAAACCTCCTATTTCCTGTGTATTGGCGTGGTGTTGCATTCATCAGGATGGTAATTCTCCATTAAGTAGGTCATAGACAGTTTACAACAAACTTCAAAGAGAAATAAAGACAATGATATTATTATACCCATCTAACTCTTAGTATTCCCTATTGATCTCTGAACCACTTGATGGATCACTTGATTAGCTGTTCTGTTCATTCCCTCTGAAGCACCTGGCATAAGCCACTGTCGGAAGACAGGATATTGGGCTAGCTGGACCTTTGGTCTGACCCAGGGGTGACCAACCGGAGCCTGAAAAGGAGCCAGAATTTACCAATGTACATTGCCGAAGAGCGACAGTAATAAGTCAGCAGTCCCCCATCAGCTCCCCCCTCCAGTGCCCAGCACCTCCCCCTCACCCCCATGCCTCCCGCCTGCCATAATCAGCTGTTTCGTGTGGACAGGAGGCTCTAGAGGATGGGGAGAAGGAGGGAGGGCACAGCACATTCGGGGGAAGGGACGGAAGACTTTGGGGGAAGGGGTGGAGTGGGGGTAAGGCTTGGGGCAGAGCAGGGGGTTGAGCAGTGAGCACTCCCTGGCACATTGGAAAGTTGGTGTCTGTAGCTCCAGCCCCAGAGTCAGCATCTATGCAAGGAGCCACATATTGACCTCTGAAGAGCCACATGTGGCTCCGGAGATACAGGTTGGCCACCCCTGGTCTGACTCATTATGGCTGTTCTTATGTTCTTAATCAATAGAATATAGTAATAGATAGGAAACGTCTGGTTACATGGTTAACATCTAACAAGAGATAAGTAAACAAATACAATTAGTATTTACCTCTAATTCTCTAACAATACAGGTTTGCATTTCAAAGCTCTAGTCTAGCTAACATGGCTTTGTTAGGTATTTATAAGGAATGGCCCTAATTACCATTTATATACTTCTCTAATATGTCTTTAAAGATAGAATTTGGGTCATTTAGCCTTCAAGTTGCTTGATTTTTTTTGGCTCAGTGTCAAACAGTACATGCCTAACTTTCACTATTTGAATACTTCCAGTGATATCTTCAATGAGAGTACTCATAGTCAAAGTTAGGCTCATGCTTAAGTATTATACTGAATCAGGGCCATAATGATAAATCACTCTCTAGATCAGGGGTCTCAAACACACGGCCCGCGGGCCACATGCAGCCCCCAGAGTTATTTCCTGCGGCCCACCATAGGCACCAACTCCACTGGCAGCCAAGCTCCAAACATTACTGAGTGTTTATATTTTATTAAAACCCCTCTTTGCATTACAGTTTTTAAAAAGTTAATACATTGACTTTTAATAGAATACTATATTACTCTTCATTTTTTACTATACTTTTGTATCATTGTATGAAAAGGTTTCAGTGATGCGGCCCTCGGGCCAATTTACTAGTTCTCATGTGGCCCTTATGGTAATTTGAGTTTGAGATCCCTGCTCTAGATAGTCATGTGAACCAAAAAATCCAAAATTAATGAGCATCAAAAAATAAGGAGCCAAATACAGCTCAAACAATCATTTGACAACACCATTTTAGCAATGTATCATTAGCTCCCACTTGAACAAAGTTCCATTTTTTAATTAAAGTTTTTCCCAATCATAGTAATATGCTTAACTTTTTTTTGACCTGTTACTACTTTTCCATACCATGGAATTTATATTGACACTTGCAGGGTATTTCTTTGTTACAGGAACTGTTCTCCATAGTCATTTACACATCATATAAACCTAATAATTTGAGTGTATTCTCAAATGCATATGAATATTAACAACATTATTTCAGGACCCAAAGAAGCTACATGCCTTATCCAGGTGCAGCCACCTGTCTCTCCAACATTGTGCCCTGCAATGTTTCTCCTTTAAGCTTTTGACTCCAACGTTGTTGGCCCTGGTGGAATTTCAAGTGCTGTGATGGTGTTCTACATGTTAATTATTGCCTGCAGAGCAGGGCCGGCTCCAGACACCAGCTGTCCAAGCTGGTGCTTGGGGCAGCATCGAGAATGGGGCGGCAATCCGAGTCCTGCGGCGGCAATTCGGCAGCAGCTCCGCCTCCGTTCCCACCACGGCAGCAATTTGGCAGCAGGTCCGCCGCTCTTCCCACCACCGAATTGCCACCACGGGACTTGGACTGCCTCTCCATTCTCGCCTGCCATGGCAGCAATTCGGTGGCAGGTCCTCCGCCGCTCTTCCCGCTGCCGAATTACTGCCGTGGGACTCGGACTGTCGCCCCATTCTCGCCCGCCGTTGCGGCAATTCAGCGGCGACTGCTTGGGGTGGCAAAATTGTTAGAGCCGCCCCTGCTGCAGAGGCATTTCTCCTAATGTTCTGTAGTGCCTAATCCTTTTGAGCTGCAGTTCTTGCCTCCTGGGTTTTAAGTCTGTTTTCCAATCACAGTCCTATCTCCTGGGTCTCTGGATCCATCTGAACTTTGTTCGGCACAGGACCAGAGGAGGTGGGGAAAAGGGAAAAGATAGTTTTAAGCCACTTTTCTGCTCATTCAGTCCTGAAACAGTTCCCAATATAATTTAGATCCACCCACTGGTTCCATTTTGCTAAGGAATGTACACATCCAAAACTCAACCCAAAGCTTTGTCTCTACCTCATTGTGTGAAATTTGTATTCGCTCCTGCCCATCTGGTTTAGCAAGGAAGTTCGATGCTTTGAGAGAAGTCAGATCAGACAGCAATGGAGCTATCTCCCATGAGAAACTGTTCTTGTGAGATTTTCATCCAGCTTTCCAAGCCAAAGCTGTTAAGGACAGTGTTCAAACTGTGCAGAGGGGAGTGGGAAATGATGTTACAGTACAACTTTCTCAACACTTTTTCCTTTCTATTTTCAGCAAGCAACAGTTGGGATAATGGAAATAACAGCCCTCACTTATTTATTTATTATTAGACCAGGTGGAAGCAACATCATGCTAAGCACTGTACAACATATAGTAAGTGATAGCCCCTACCCCAAAGTCTTCAAGACAAGACTTAACAGGTGAGTAAAAGAAACACATGAGCGGGGGGAAGGGAAGGGAAGATGGAGTGACCATAATAAAATGACATTTTAGCTCAGTGAACAATTTGAAGTGCATCACAGTAATTGCAATTCCCTGCCTATCTAGCCATTATTAGATGGCAGTTTTCTGTGAGAATTGTACAAATCTAAATATTTTTAAATCCAAACCACTCAATATTGGGAAGTTCTCCCATCCCTTGTCATGTACTCTGCAGAAGAAATTATTATTGTGTGGCCATTGTGTACAACACTTATCAACTAGTGCTATTTGTATAAGTAAATGTAGTTTTTTCTGGAAGAAGAAATGTTTTAGCGTGGCAGCGTCTGTCTATAGGGCACACTATCTTCCCATGGCTTAGCATTGCCATTAAACCGTGTGTGTGTGTGTGTGTGTGTGTGTGTGTGTGTGTGTGTGTGTGTGTGTGTGAGAGAGAGAGAGAGAGAGAGAGAGAAATAGCACATGCAGGAAGAAATATAATTTCACATTTTATACTAGGACATTGTTATTACTCCTGTGTAAGGCCCTTGGTAAATCCAGCCAAGTGATCACTTCAGGGCTTGAGTCTAAAGGTCAATATCCAAGGCAGGAGAAATGGAAGTTAATACTGTTTTTACTCTGCTTTTTAAATCCCTCATCTGGGGATCCTATTCAAACTTTATGGGTTAAACTTTATGGGTTAAAGAACTTCAGACAGAACCAAACCTTATGAAATATTTACACATTGAACTTAGTGTATGTGAGAAATACACTGGAAGAGAAGAAAGGAAAACAAGCTAAATGATAAGACACTGAAGGGCTATCTATACCTGGCAGCTTTTAAAGTTTTGACTCCACTAACTGAATGCTGCCTCTACTTCTCAGCTCCATGCTCCTGGCTATATCTGCTTATTTTCTCCCTGCTTGGCAGAGCCTGATTGCTGTAGAAGCTGAAAGGGAGATTGTTGCCAATGGCTGTTTTTCTGTTGTCACTGCTGTTTGCAGGACAATTTAGAGAAAAAGCACGATGACAAACAGAGCAAGATAGCCTGAATTGATGCTGATACACATTGTGTTTGTGACTCCCCATGGAAATGCTGATATTGAAAGAACCTTTAGTGTAATAAGGTAAAATAAGAGTTCAGGTTATCCGTGTAATACAGTACACTCAATGCTGCAATGTCAAATTGATTTATTCAAATAGTCTAAGAGCCACTCGTGAAAACTAAGTTTATAAAACACATGACTGGTGCACGGAATTATATTGAGAGGCAGAGGCTGTAAAATAGAGGATCCAGCTGTGGTGAGCTGTTACCAGGGCCACATTAACCCCAGCTTTTAGATGAGCTGTGCTTGTGAATATTCTGTTCCTTGCTGTGTAGAGGACGAGCTGGGAATCAGAGAGTAGGAAAAGAGAACATTGCCTCAGGACTGTCATATGGAGTTTTAATTCTGATTTCAAAAATACGAAAGCAAACAAAAATGGGTTTTAAGAGCCCAGGCCTTGGCTAAAGGATTTTAGCAAGGAGGAGAGGGAACAGAATACTGAAGTAGCCACAAGGGCAGAGCACCATGAAAAAAAAATACCCAAGAGTTTTTGTGAATGTCACCAAAATATGTCCTTGCAAAATTCTGCACAAACATTATCATTTTCTATCACTTCATCAGCGTGCTGTAATGTTTCCAACAACATTCCAGCCACTATTGCTTGCAAATAGTCTTTCTAAAAGATATGCTGTAACTCAGCTAGAAGTTGTGGGCTTGAAAATTCTGTGCTATGCAGGAGGTCAGACTAGATAATCAGAAGGATCCCTCCTGGACTTGAAATCGATGAATAACTGGGAGGGTGCAGTGGAAGGTAGGCATACTGCGAGAGCAGGCAGTCAGTTCAGTCATCTGATTTGTGGGCACTGTCCAAGCAGTGAGGCCTGAAAGACGGAAAATGAACTAGCAGCAAAAATACTTTTGAGACCCCGATCCTCAAAATAATACGGTAAGAGTGGAGATGAGTCAGGCGTCCATCTGCTAGATCTTACACTGGCCCCGATTCCACCACCCTTAGGCATCACGTACTTTTATTAAAAATCAATATGGGACTACTTACAAAGTAATGTACTGTTTAATGTGAGTAGGGATGGAAAACATCAGGCCCAAAATAATTATGGTAAGCAGGAATTTGAGAGAGATGTGAGCTGGAAGAATAAGTGTGGAAAGGAAGAGAAGTAGAAAAAGAGGTGTTGATCACTGTAACAGAAACATCCATCTATCCATAGCTAGATGCAATGGTAAACATTGTTCCAATCCATTGCTCCTCCCAATTTATTTATTTCTGGACATTTCATTTCTAGAAAGATACTGATAAGTCGAGTGGAGTTTAGACAAAAGCTGGAGGGAAAGAATAAAAGAGCTAAATATGTAAGTAACCATTAATGGGGAATAGAATATGTTTACAATCTACATTTATTTGGAAGGTCTAGACATCAAAGAAAGTGAGGATTTATTTACTTTGGTTCATAGCTAGGAATAATGGGACAAAATTATGGAAAATAAAACCTTGGCAGTGAGATGCATTAGTTCCTGAATTAATCTCCCACGGGATGTGGGAAAAGACTAATTGCCTGGTACATAAATAAATGTGGCAGGGAGATGGACTACAAGATCTAACTGGCTTTTTCCAGTTCTAACGTTTAGGGTCAAATTCTGCTCTCAAATGCTGCAACCTCAGTATAGGTCAATGGAGTTAAACTGGTATAAGCAAAAAGGAGAATTTGACCCTATGACTTCTATTAGGATAAAGATAAATTCTGCTCCTGCTTTGTCCTATACCTTAGCTCAGTGATCCCCAAACTTTTCAGGATTGTGCCCCCCTTGCGCTTGTCTGCCCCCCTCTCCCCCCGGCAGGAGCCAGGGTTGGGAGCAGGGACGCAGCTCCTGAGGAGGAAGGGGGAACATGGACAGAGGTAAGGGGGCCACAGCTGGGGATGGGTCTGGGGACAGGGACAAAGCAGAGCTGTGGCAGAGCGGGGCTGGATGGCACTCCCTTTCCTCCCCCTCATTGGGGGCTGCCCCGGGCCTGCCATACCGCCACCTGAACGTTCCTCCATGCCCCTTAGGGGGATGTGCCCCACAGTTTGGGGACCGCTGGCTTAGCTACAGGCTAGAGAGAGAAAGATGACTAAATGAGAGATTGAGCATTAGAATCTACTGAGAAATGCTGAGAATGCCTCACCCTTGCTTGACTGCATCTAAAATGCTATATATCAACCAATGCACACTAGTGAATCACTATACGGATGTGAAGGCCTTAGTGGCTGAAATGTCAGTGTTTTATTGTCAAGGTAAATAAAGCCTATGTATAAATCAAACAAAATGGCCATATAGTGATTTAAGGATGTATGCAGAGGTTGGCAGAGCATTATGGACTTTTATTAAGCTTATTATTCCTTAAGGGTCACTGATCAATTGCAGGCACCTACATTTTCAGAGGATTTTTAGGATTGTGATACCCTGCTTCACAATGACTCCACAAATTAGCATATTACTCCACAAATGATTTTGTTGACTCCAGCTGGACTTTTCATGATGTCATTCAGCATAATCAAGGGCATTGCATTCTGGTC
Organism: Chelydra serpentina; assembly: GCA_037349315.1. Classification (NCBI taxonomy): domain Eukaryota; kingdom Metazoa; phylum Chordata; order Testudines; family Chelydridae; genus Chelydra; species Chelydra serpentina. The sequence continues at coordinate 65,109,055 of JBAIAC010000010.1, read as the reverse complement.
CCAGATAGGAAGCTGAAGTGAGGTGTATAATATATTTGGACTTCAGAATAATTATTCCATAAAACCCCAAAGCATTTCCATATTTCCCTCTCCCACCCACACAACCACTGGTTTAATGCTCCACAAATCTTCCCCTCCTATTTATAAAAATATTGTGGTAATGTTTTTCTTTCATAAATCCCTTTAAATAAATTACCTTAATAAAACTTGTATAGTCCCCGAGACTCTGAAAACTAATTTGCAGACATTATCAGTTAGCCTTACAACCTCCCTGAGAGCCAGGGAAGAATTATCATAGCTATTTTGCAGGTGAGGAAATTGAGGCACAGAAAGTTAAGTGATTTACCCAGAGTCATATATTAAGTCCGTGCAGAGGTGAGATTAGAGCTCTTTGGGACAGGGAATATCCATTAATCTATGTTTGTACAGTGATTAGCACAATGTGGCTGTGTTCTTGGTTGGCTTCTGGATACTACCATAGCACAAATCATAAATAATAATCTCCTGACCCCCAGCTCTTTCACCACAAGACCACTCTTCCTCACACCAATCCTAGTCTTAAAAATATAGCATTAGAATAAAAAACAGTATTTTAACATCTGCTTACCAGAGTTGCACTCACATCATCTCTGTTTATTAAACAGTGCAGACACATCTCAAATGAATAATAAGAGGGAAAGACAGAGCTGCCATTTGGCTTACCTCCATTTACAGAGCAACAAGAAAAGTTATTTTTACCGAAGGGTCATGGTACTTCATGTTAAGCCAGTCTTTTTTGTAAAAATAAATTCATTTAAAAATATTTTAGGAAGAAAGAAAGAGGGAACGTAGGCAGCAAAGGGAAGGGGGTTGGAAAATAAAATTAATGTAATTACACATTTAAAATAGGGTATTAAAGAAGAATATAGTGCACAGAAGTTGTTGAGGTGGTGGGTAATTTGATTGCTCTTCACAAACACTGTATTGACACAGGCCCAGTCTTGCATTTCTTCGCATACTAACTACTCCACAACTCCCTCTACATTCAATGATTTAATAGAAGCTTAAGGTGTGCTAGAAATGCAGAATAGGGCCCATTATTAAGAAAACTGGAGAATAAACAACATCAAAATGCAGCTGAAAATTAAGACAGCTGCTATTCTTCAGGAATCAAATTTAACTAATTTCCATTAAGACGGCAAGTAATACTGCAGCATCTTGAAGTCTTACCACGTGCCCTGTTTTATATATGTGACATATGGTTCCAGTGGGAAACTCTTGATTGCATGGCAAAGCTTATTATTTCTTCCACTTTGTGCTGCTCTCCTCCCAGCATGCTGACAGCTGGGCTGCAGACAAGATTTAAAGTTCCATCACAACCTTATAGGGGCACTGCAATGAGAACAAAACTATTTTTCTACTACGGGGCAAATCTTGCTGCTTTCTGTACCCAGCCCTGGTAACCACTGGAATTAAAAAAAAAATAATAATCAAATGATTAACACACAAAGCAAAACCCCTGCTAGCAACAATTAAAATGTAGAAACTGTATTTCCTTTGGGGACAGACACAAGCAAACTCTAATGCAGCTTTCAGCAACAATGAGAGCTAGAATTTTTGTTTTTTAAACAAAAGCCGAGATTCCAACATAATCAGTTGACTCCGAGAGCTGTGCCTTTAAGAAAAAAACGCCACATATAGCAAGACTGGTGAAAAAATCATGAGAGTTGGCCACACTCATTCTGATTCAATGTCTGAATGGTGAGATGAGTGGATATCAGTTGACCTTGGAAGTAAGACAGTAGGATAATGAGAAGCACACAGCAGCACATTCTCACAAAAGATCTTTGTTTTTTATAATATTGCTATAATTATATGCTCACTGTATCTAAGTCATAGCCCCGTGTAGATAACAACATGTAGTTACACTTCCCCAGGAAGCTAAGGAGAAGGACTGTGCCACAGAGAAGTAAAACTTCTCCCTTAGTGCTTGGTACAGAATGGGTGTAGCTTCCTCCCCCAAACTGCCTAGCACATTCTGTGTGAGGAAAGAGTGTGACATTCCCTGACTCCTCCCCATCAATCCCATATCCCATTGGGATGTTTTCCACCCCTGGTGTGGGGCCTACAATTGTCTCATGTCCAGGAGGTGCATATGGGCCTGTGTGTAAGCCTCCTTGTAAGAGCCACTGCTCAGCCCTTCCCTCCCCCCACCCCGCCTCAGTAAGAGCCAGTGAGAAGCTGGTCCAGCATCAAAGTAGCACAACTAACTACAAAAAAAGCAAACATTAAGGTTCCAACTAGAGCTGGCTGGGAATTTTCAAACAAAGCTTTTTTTCATTGGAAAATGTTGATTCATCAAAACTAAAACTGTTTACGAGAGTGAGTCAGTTGAGATGAATCTCTTCCAATTCAAAACATTTTTTTAAAAATGTTTTGAATTGGTAATGTCCTCTTTCAACATTTTTAAAACAAAGTTTTGGGGTTTTATTTCAAAATGACTCTCTCGTTTAAAATTGTAATTTATATAGAAAAAGGTTAAATTTCCAATGTCAAAATTAAAATGAAATGTGTGTAATTTAACTTGATTCAAAAACATGTTTGGATTACTGATTTGTTAAAATCTAAAAAAACAAAAAACAAAAAAACAGTTTTTGTCCCATTTTGGGACTGGAAACAATTTTGAAATTTAGAAAATTCCCATGGGATAGGATGAGTGTTTCTTGCACAGCTCTAGTTCCAACTTCATCATTAAATTGGCCACCCTTAACATCTTACCAGAAGCCTCCTTTAGTAAGAGAATAGTTTATATAAATATATGGAGCCAGATCCTGTGGTCCTTTGGTCGGAAAGCTCCAGGTGGTCTTAATGGAGATTTTATTCTGTTTTAGAGAGCAGGCTGTGGGTCTGTTTAGATTAGAAACTGTCCTTTAAATCAAACTACTCACTTCTCCTCCTCGGAGTACAGTGGAAAACTACAAGAAGGAGCAACAGTCAATGGGTATGATTGTAGTGAGTATGCCCTGTTTAAGCTACGTTGCTCCTAAGGGCGGGGGGGACTAAGGCTAAACTACTCAACTGATGCTACTCCTCCAGTGCCAGCCCACAGTTCCTCCTGTGTGCCCAAGGACAGACAAGTTCCCCCACAATTAACCAGAAAAGAATAATTGAGTGACTTAGCATACTGCAGCACAAAGAACCATGGCATATGCTCCAGAATCCTAGTGATGTAGTGAAGACAGAGTAATTGAATATGGCTTTGCAGTGTGGCTGCTCACACCTCGGTGAGGCTAATCTGGGTACTCAGACCTGGGCATCCATCACCTGAGTTAACTTTACAGGGAAGCCATAGTTTAAGAATTCCTAACTCCCATTCCTGTGATCAGTCCACTAAGCCCTGCTGTCCCTTTGATGTGAGCTTGTGATTTCATAGCCTGAGCATTTTGCAGGGGAAAGGATGACAAAGTCACACTAATTATTCTTATGACACATCAGTCTTTATAATCCAGGCAGTAGAATATTATATAAGAGACAGTATATTTGGGGGATTTTTATATTATAGTGGCAGTTCTTTATTCTTTAACTCAATGTGGTGCAGGGAAGTCTCCAAAACTATGGCTCTTCTAAACGTATGTTCGTCTTAAAACGTTTACAAGAAACTGAACAGCAAAATACCATACCAGCTCCAAGAACGCACACTAGGGTTCCTTGAGCAATCAAACTTGCTGAAATTAAAGGTCAAAAGATCAGGACTGTAACTTTTAGCAACCCAGGGGAAAGCAAAAATCTTCCACCTTTGTTGTATTATGCAAGCTGGCCATGATCACAGAATGTGAAGTGGGGCGGGGCGGGGGGGGGGGGGGGCGGGAACAGCTATCAGATCACAGGCTCTTTTCAGTGCCAGAGAGCACCTGCAGTTTTGAACAAAGAAAACTCACAATGCCTGTCTTTCATAAGGAAGTCACGCTGGCGGCCCACTTTGCTACTCTTTGGTAAATGTGTGCACAATAGTATCCAGAAGAAGAGAATAGTAGGGTCACTCACCTGATCTGTATTTATTTTTCTTTCCTGATTCAGGTTGTCAGAGTGGGAGGTGACGTATTAATTACTGGAGGAGAACAAAACTGTGAGCTTTGATAGAGTATCTGAACACATGAGATTCTTTCACTAAGGAAGAGACACTAGCCTGAAATATGAGGGTGAAGAATGAGACAAAACTCCTCGTTTTATCTCCTGCAGTACTAAAAAGCATTTGAGAAAAAACGGCACCCAAAACCATGCCTAAGGTGGGGAGTACAACTTACTCAGTTCCACCTGGCTGTGCACTCCCATTTAGGGTTGCCAACTTTCTAATCACACAAAACCGAACACCCTAGCCCCACCCCTGCCCCGAGGCCCCGCCCTCCACTCACTACATTCCCCCTCCCTCGGTAGCTTGCTATCTCCCACCCTCACTCATGTTCACTGGGCTGGGGAAGGGGGTTGGGGTGCAGGAGTGGGTCAGAGCACTAACTGGGTTTGCGGGCTCTGGGGTGGGGATGAGAGGTTTGGGGTGCAGGAGGCGGCTCCAGGCTGGGGGGTGGGGCCAAAGGATTTGGAGTGCGGGAGGGGGTTATGAGTTGATGCAGGGGGTTGGGGTGTGGGAGGGAGTGAAGGCTCTGGGCTGGGGGTGTGGGCTCTGGGGTGGGGCCAGGGATCAGGGGTTGGGGTGGAGGAGGGGGCTCCAGGCTGGGGGGTGGGCCCGAGGATTCAGAGTGTGGGAGGGAGCAGTCGGTTGAGGCAGGGGGTTGGAGTGTGGGAGGGGATGAGGGCTCTGGATTCCCAAGCCAGTGCTCGTGGTGGGGGCAGTGCGTGGAGCCCCATGGCCCTAAGAGCCGGACCTGCTGGCTCCTTCTGTGGTGCAGCGTGATGCCAGGACAGGTAGGGAATAGCCTGCCTTAGCCCTGCAGCACTGCCGACCAGACTTTTAATGGCCCGGTCGGCGATGTTGACCAGAGTTGCCAGGGACCCTTTCTGACCAGGTGTTCGGGTTGTAAACCACACATCTGACAACCCTACTCCCATTGGCCCACGCATAGGCAGCAGTGATGGCTAATCAAATTCTCCAAGCCAATAATAGGAGTAAAAGATGGCGCTAAAAATGCTTTGAAACCAAACATTGATGGTTTATGGCAGAAACAGGAACAGAAGCTGAGGAGATACATGGAAAATAGAGCCCAGTTCTTAACTGGTATTGCAGTAGCACCTGCAAGCCCCAATCAAGAATTAGAGCCCCATTATATTAAGCACAGTACAACACACAACAAAAAGTCAATCACTGCCCCAAAGAGCTTGCAGTCTAAGCAATAGATTGTGAAGTACCATTCCCATTTCTTGATATAAATTATCCTGCCTGAGTTCACAATTGAATCTTTGTCACTTCTAAGAGGCCTGTAAAACAGATCTCAGAGACTTTACAAAAGATTTAGAGGCCACGTAGATTCCCTAGAACACAGCCATTGTTGTTCAGAGCCCCAAATACCCAGCACTGATTTGTAGTCCTTTGCGAAGCTACAATGATGAAGCTACACAACCAGAGACAAATGAAGGAGAGCATTCTTTGTTAGGTGCAGGATTAGAGGAAAAACTAATCAGGAAATATAGGAATGTAATTGAAATGAATGCTGCAACAACATACAGCCACATACATGTAAACACAGTATGTGGCTACTAGCAGTGTCTATAAATAAAGTATTTCTACCACTAACCTGGCTTACTGGGATATACTGTATGGAGTCTGCTGCATTTGGATGCATGCAAATATGGAGCAGACTCCATACAGTGTATCCCAGTAAACCAGGTTAGTAGTTATACATATATCATGTTAACTGAGTTATTGTGCAACATCGTATTAAGTCAAAAAAGTGAGCTAGAGCCTGATTCCAGACGACAGGCTTTATCAGCACAGAAACAATGCAAGCCCTGTATTCCTGGCCAACAAACATAAAACAATGTATGTTTGTTAAGTGACATATGAGTAACTCTAATACCAAGTGACACTTGGCACAAAGATGTTAATTGGCAAACTATTCCTTTGTGTCCTCAGGCCCAGGATATCTGCTTTGTGTCTCATCTAATGGCTGGCACACTATTTGCCCATCCAGGGATGCATTCAAGTAATCCACAGTCCTAGACCCACCCCACATGGCTTCCATTGCCCCATGCTCACGGCATGGACCTACCATTTCCTGGACTGGCAGGAAGTATTGTTTCATGCTACCTGCCACACATTAGTTACATTCCTTTCAGATTTTCAAGCTTTTCTTTACATCCATGAGAGCTAGAAACATACTTTTTTCCTAAAACTTTGTCAGCTGAGATTCTAATTCTGTGATACAACTCTAAAAAGCTGAGGCTGTAGGCATGGGCCCGTATTGCACATGCCTTCGTCTGTCCCTGTGGTCACTCACAACAACATTTCAATCTTTACAGCCAAAATCCTGGATATCAGATCAAATACTGAACTTTACACCTTCCCTTGTGCTGATTTCCAAATGCATCTGGGGCTCCAGGAACATGTCATGCTGGCCTCTTTCCCATAGCTGTGATTCCTTATTTAACTGCTGTACACCCTGCCTGGTTACCGCATTTCCTTGTGCTAGCTCTGCAGAATTTAGCCCACTGTCTTTGTTTGCCATTCTGTGTTTTGATGATATGTCACTTATTTTGTCAGCTTTACATAGGACAGTACTATTAAAATACAACAAACAAGAGGTATCATTAATTTAATAGAAGGGGAAAATCATTTTTCATATTCCTAAAAAAACACTGATTTTTGGCCTTGTCTATCAAAATCAACAGAGCCATTTTTTGCACAAGCTCCTTTCCCATCCTCAACCTCAAGAAAAATAGCCTTTTGGCAGAAACAAACAATAGAAAACTCCAACCTTAAAGGTACATGTTGAAGTCAATGGAAAAAAGTTCCCATTGACTTCAGTAGGGTCAAGATTTCATTTATGAAAATTGTTTGCCCAAATATTATTCTCAAGTAAAAAGTTCCAACCACTTGGAACCCTGCAGGCTAAACATATGTTTGCGAACAAACATCCATACATAAGACTGGAAAAATAGTATGGTTCTCCTCACCCCCAGTCCCCCTCACTTTTCGTACACAGCCTCTTACATTCATTTAAACTAGCCATTCAAGCACTCTGTGGAGCTAGTACAATTATCAACCTGGTGTTTTATTCCTGCGAAATGTCAAATTTATTTAAAAGCCAAGGAAAAACTATAGCATCAGAGGGCAGGATGAGTCATCCAACATACTTTATACAGCTCTGGAGTGCTGCCTAAGTGATAGCAGCTTGTCCTTGGCTTCCTCTGAATACCAGTGTCACCCAGAATCCCCAGAGTTTTATGTACTGTGACTCCACTCTTTCCAGTCTCCAACATTCCCTTCCTGCCCTTGCCCACACCCTTAACAAACCCTATGCCAGGGCTTGCAGCAGGGCCCTCATAGGGCAGCATAGTATGCATTGCACACTGCTTCGGCAAGCTAGATCATTAAAGTTTGTAATGTGTTTTTGAGATCCTCAGAATATATAGTGCCTTCCTTCTCAGTACAAAGTATTATTATATAGGAGACCCATTATACAATAGTGCTATATACGTCTAAGTGCAGAATTGGAATTTGTGGCCTCTCAGTGTTGCATGGAGAATGTATTGGTTGTTCCTCATTTTTAATGAGGCATATGTTAATATTTCAGAATGAATCAAGGGTATCAGAAAATACAAATTTTAGGATAAATTTAACCCTCCATTACATACAATTCCAAAAGAATATGAACCTTTGAAGTTGCTTTGGTTCTATAAAAAAAAAGCTGCCCTAGATATTTTCTGTGATGAGCTACTTTTTCATTTTAAAAACGCCTATAAAAACATAATTACCTGAATTTTAAAAAGTTATCTAGGAAAATGTATCACAAGTTATAGAACACTGAAAAATTAACCTGACAACTGCTTCTGTGTACAGTGTGACTGGCTGTCTCAGAGAAACAATGATTTAATAGGCACAGGTGACAGATAAAAGGATGGAGTAATACATGTCTATCCAGGAAGCATTCTCTATGAATTCATAGAACTTGAATATTCAGAACAACCTTCACCTAGATATTCCTCTTATATTTCCAGATAAATGTCTCAGTACCTGCATTCATTTTGCAATTCCATGTATATACTATTGCACTCTGATATTTACTGCACTGTACCTATTATCAACTTTCTTCCTTAGCTAATATCAGCTTCTATTGAAGGCTCTGATCCTGCAGTCAACTGTGTGTGGGCACAGGGCCTAGGTCATGATTATATTGAAGGCTACACATGGGAGATCAAAGGAGATTTTTTTCCACACCACTATACTGTATATGAAAAGAGCAGGACTGGGTTACTAAGGTTCCAGACGTGAATATGGTGCAGACAATTGGGAAAAAAAGTATTTTATAAATTTTCTCCCCTTAACTCAATCACTTCTACTTTGGCAGTGGTTAATTCAAAGATTTTATGAAGGAGCTGTCAGCTAGTTTGGGTTACAGCTGTCAGATATGATGATTAAGGGCCATGGGTTGTATTTTCCCAGGCACCTAAGTAATTTTGGAGCACAAGTCCTTCTGATTTTCAGTGGGACTTGTGCCTCTAAGACATGTATGCATTTCTGAAAATCCCACCCCAAATTTTCAACTCACTCCTTAATTGGGTCTGTATTTGTGAACATGCAATGTGCATGGGGTTCTTTTCACTAAAAATTGAGGTCACTTCGATATCTACGTATCTGGTTTTGGGGTGAAAAGAAGGAGGCCAGTAACTGAAAAACTAGCACTAAGATCTTGTTTTAAATGGATTAAAATGAATGCTGGGCAAAAGTGATTTTAATAAGTGGACTCCCTTATTTATATTATATATTTTAAGCAAATACTTTAAAAAAGTGTTTTCATGACTATTAAATGACTTGCCAGATTTTTAAAAATAAAAATACACAAGATATTGACACAAACATCAAACGAATGAGAGAAATTAAGGTTACATCTCTATTTCCTTAACCAAATCAAACGGCATTAGGGAACAGCAATCCAACTAACTACTCAGCAGAAAATCCAGTGCAGTTTTCTAAACTGGTTTCAGCAGCTCACACAGAATAAGGAAAGGTTAGCCCTAGCAGCCCCATGCAAACTGGATGAAATGGGGATGGCCCAAATAGACATAAATCCATGCCAGTTTTCCTGTGCAAAGGATAAGGATTCTAGGGAAGGGTTCCTCATGATGCATGAGAAAAATAATTTCACTTCCCTGATCTGCAAAAACAATGCTTTTAGCCTTCTGCACTGATCTATGGGCATCACTCTGCAGCAATCTGCACCAGGAAGTTGCCTTAAAATCCAATGTCAGCCCAGCATACTACCCACCCAGGTGGGAAGCTGGAACAAACATGCAGACACCAAATACTGGCCTCCCAAGCCTGGGAGTTGGGACTACAAATACTCAGTTTGGGTTCACGGATCCAGCAGTGATTTATTGTATCCCTTGAATCCACCAATCACCACTAACACCCTCCCTGCCATGGCTCCTACGGGGTGTCCATTAAAGCTGTGAGAATAACTGATTTTTTGGTTTGCTGGCAGTTCCAAAAAATGGGGGTGGGGGAATGTTTCCAGTCAGACAAAACGTTTTGGTGAACCCAAAATGAAATGTTTAATTTAGATTTTTGAGCAATTTTAATGTTTTTGTATTTTTTTAAAATAAAATGTAAGGAAATTTTGACACATAGACTATTCGAAATGAAAACTCAAAATGTTTGTTTCCCTTTAAAAATTTCAGTGTTCCCCCTCCCCATAGCATGAATAATTTGGTGAAGCCGACATGAATTCACAGAATCTTTTGGTGTTGCTGAGTCTGCAGTCTTCCCTGAAAAGTTTTGCCCCCCAAAAAATCTGCCATCCCCTGCGTGGTCTTTCTAAAGCCCCACCTCCTCTAGTGACGTGAGCACTTTATAAGGACCATATGGTTGATAGATCACCACATAGTTGAATACGCATGTTAAAAATGCATAGAATATCCTACTGTGTTATTCTTATTGATGCGTCCTGATATGTAAGAGCAGAAAAAGGTTCTCACTTGAAAAAAAGGTTAAATAGTTCAAATGGAGTCTATTGCCCTAAATGTGATGCGGCTCCAAATTTATAGTGCTATAATGTTTGTTACAGGCTCCTCTGTTCTTGTTCAATGGGTCTCATGATCTGGCCTCAGAAGAAGGCTAATCAGTCTCTCTCTCTCTACATATATATATATATTTGGTACAAACTGTTGACAACTACAGAAAGTAGTAGTGCAAAGCAATTTTGGAGCATGCAGCTGCCTCAGACAGAAGAACTGTGTTCACTGTAGAAAATCAAGAGTGAAAACATATAGAGAGAGTCCTGATAGTGATTTGAAAAGAAGTTAGTAAAACTCATTACCATTACTGTCTACTATATATTGGACCAAATTTTATGGGAATTGTAGGCTATTACTTTAACAACAACAGTAATTGAATCGTTATTCCTTTCATGTTCTTCCACACACAATTACTCTAATATCACATCAAAAATCATTGGAATGGATATTCTAATCAGGTGAAATTCACCTCTTCCTATACAAAGACCAAGCAAATGGGCTTTGTGCTGTGAACTGTGGTGAGGAAGGAGACCTCTGTTCTGTAATTTTAGTAACATAGTAGATGCTGTGCCTCAGACATGCTAGGAGTCTTTTATGAGTGAAATTCACCCATAGTGCAACCATAGGCACCAACTCTGTGGATGCTCCAGGGCTGGAGCACCCACTGCCAGCCAAGCTCCCCTCACCCCCCCCCCAAGCGCACCATGTCCCTCCTCTTCCGCCTATCTCCCAGCGCTTTCCGCTGCCAAACAGCTATTTGGCGGTGCTTAGGACTTTCCAGGAGGGAGGGGGGGAGGAGCGGGGATGCAGTGCACTCAGGGGAGGAGGCGAAGAAGAGGCGGGGCAGGGGCAGGGACTTGGGACGGGGGTGGAATGGGGGCAGGAAGGGGGTACGGACTTTGGGGAAGGGGTGGAATGGGGGTGAGATGAGGGCGGTGCAGGGGCGGGGCCAGGGTTGGGGGTGGGGTCGAGCACCGACCAGGAACAGTGGAAGTCGACGCCTATGAGTGCAACGAACTAGTATAAGTCCTTCCATGTAATGTTAGCCCGACACAGGGATTGAGCTGGGCATCCCTGTGCACCACAAATAGGGTCTTTGTGACAGTGCCACATAGTCCAGTGCATACGCTCAAAGGGAGTATGATGGGGCAGGCCAGGCTAAGGGCAGTGCAGCAGATTCACTCTTACATGTATCCAATGGTTCCTGAGCCCCAGGGAGTTGAGGCAGAGGAAATTCAGTTTGTGTTCCATCCCAGAGGCTGTAAATAGCAGCCATGTGGAGGAGGAAAGCTATGCAACAACCCTATCTCCTGATCATGAGTCAAGGGAATGAATATCACCTTGCTAACTGCTTAGAGCCTGAATATTCAGTTGTATGCAGGTAGAGTGGTTTTCACTGTGTCAGAGATTGCAACACAGTGCAAACCTGATCCCAAACTAAGAGTTTGTTCTTAGTTATGGGTCTTTTATTAATTTGTAAAGAGGCTGCAGAGTGTTAAAATAAATGAATAAATAAATAATGTTTGCAAGTGAATAGGGGAGGATCTTGGGTGTGTTCTTTTTATTAGTATCAAAATAGTACTAGTATCAAAATATTTGACATTTTTGAAAGTAATTAAGTATAGTTTAAATCCAAAACTAATACTAAAAAGTAGAGCGTAAATATTATGAAAGTGCAGTACATAAGAGATTTCTGTAGACAGAATGTGAGCAGATGATGCTCAGAATTATGCAGCGTCCTTCAGAGGTTTTCAAGGACCAATAAGAATGGTTGTTATTGAGCACTGCAAATGACATTTAGCTTCTACATTTTAACAAATATATACTTTGATACCCGGAAAGATACTGGAACAAATTATTTTTTTAAATAATCAATTTATAAACACCTCAAGGATAACAGAGTTATAAGGAATAGCCAGAATGGATTTGTCATGAACAAATCATGCCAAACCAACTTAATTTCCTTTCTTGACAGGTTTACTGGCCTGGTGAGTGGGGGAGGGGGCAGGCAGTAGATGTGACATCTTGATTTGAGTAAGGCTTTTGACACAGTCTCACTTGACATTCTCGTAAGCAAACTGCAGCATTGGGTATATCAGCGGTCCTCAAACTGTGGGTTGGGACCCTGAAGTGGGTCGCAACCCCATTTTAATGGGGTTGCCAGGGCCAGAGTTAGACTTGCTGGGGCCTGGGCCTGAAGCTGAGGCCTGAGCTCTGCCTCCCCAGGCTGAAGCCAAAGCCCGAGAGCTTCAGCCCAGGATGGCAGGGCTCTGGCTCCGCCCCTCCCTACTTGCCTGGGGCAGAGAGGCTCTGGCTCTGCCCCGCCTGGGGTCATGTAGTAATTTTTGTTGTCAGAAGGAGGTCGCAGTGTAATGAAGTTTGAGAACTGCTGGTCTAGATGAAATAATAAGGTAGGCACACAACTGTTTGAAAAACTGTATTCAAAGGGTAGCTATTAATGGTTCACTGTCAAAGTGGGAAGGGCATATCTAGTGGGGTCCTGCAGGAGTCCGTCCTGGGACTAGTACTATTCAATATTGTCATTGATGATATGGATGGAGTGGAGAGTATGCTTATGAAATTTGCAGAATACACCAATCTGGGAGGGGTTGAAAGCACTCTGGAAGAGAGGGTTAGAATTCAAAATGACCTCAATACATTTAAGAATTGGTCTGAAATCAACAAGATGAAATGCAATAAAGACAAGTGCAAAGTACTACATTTCGGAAGGAAAAATCAAATGCACAAATACAAAATGGGGAATAACTCGCTAGGTGGTAATACTGAGGAAAAGCATTTGGGGATTATATTGGTTCACAAATTGAATACGAGTCAACAGTGTAATGCAGTTGTGAAAAATGCTAACAACATTCTGGTGTGTATTAACGGGAGCATTATACATAAGACAAAGGAGGCAATTGTTGTGCTGTACTCAGCGCTAGTGAAGACTGAGCTGGAGTAATGTTTCCAGTTCTAGGCATCACCCTTTAGGAAAGATGTGGACAAATTGGAGAGAGTCCAGAGGAAAGCAAGAAAAATGATAAAAGGTTTAGGAAACTTGACTTGTGATAAAAGAAAAAAAAACGGAACATGTTACGTCTTAAAAAAAGAGGACTGAGGGGGCACCTGGTAACAGTGCTCAAGTATGTTAAGGGCTGTTATAAAGAGCACTGTGATTAATAGTTCTCCATGCCCACTAAAGGTAGGACAAGAAGTAATGGGCTTAATCTGCAGCAAGGGAGATATAGGTTAGATTTTAGGAAAATCTTTCTAAATTATAAGAATAGGTAAGCACTAGAATATGCTTCTAAGTGAAGTTGTGGAATTGGAGGCTTTTGAGATTAGGGTGAACAAACACCTGTCAGGCATGGTCTACGTCAGGTGTTCTCAACCTTTTTCTTTCTGAGCTCCACCCCCGCAAATGCTATAAAAACTCTACGGCCCACCTGTGCTACAACAACTGTTTTTCTGTATATAAAAGCCAGAGCTGGCATTAGGGGGTAGCAAGCAGGGCAATTGCCTGGGGCCCCTTGCCACAGGGGGCCCCATGAAGCTAAGTTGCTCAGGCTTCAGCTTCAGCCCCGGGTCACGGGGCTCAGGGCAACAGGCTTCAGCTTCCTGCCCCAAGCCCCAGTGAGTCCAATGCTGGCCCTGCTTGGCAGACCCCCTGAAACCTGCTCGCCAGAGCCGTAACTAGGAATTTCTGTGCCTGAGGCAGGGGTGCAGAAATTCCTAGGGGCTTACCCTCCGCCGAATTGCCGCCAAAGCCGCAGCACCGGCGGACCTCCCGCAGGCAAGCAGAAGCGGCTTCGGCGGCAGATCGGCTGAGGGTATTTTCTCCGCTTCTGCTTACCTGCGAGAGGTCCGCCGGTGTGTGTGGAGAAGGCCCCCTCCGCCAAATTGCCGCTAACACCGGCGGACCTCCTGCAGGTAAGCGGAAGTGGCTTTGGCGGCAGAGCGGAAGTGCTGCTAATAATACCCTCCGCCGAAGCCGCTTCCGCTTACCTGCGGGAGGGCCGTCGGTGTTGGCGGCAATTTGGCGGAGGGGGCCTTCTCCACACACATCGGCGGACCTCCCACAGGTAAGCGGGGGCGGCTTCAGCGGCGGGGGAGGATGGGTGCGCCCCTGGCAGCAGGCTTTTACGCCCCTGCCAGCAGTGCGCCCCGAGGCGAGTGCCTCACTCGCCTCGCCCTCATCACGGCCCTGCTGCTCGCTGCCCCCCAGGGGGCCTTGGACACCTGGTCTAGGTTTACTTAGTCCTGCCTCAGCACAGTGGGGTGGACTTGATCACTTTCAGGTTCCTTTCAGCCCTACATTTCTATGATTCTGTGATTCAATGCTAATTTTAATTGTTTTCTTTTTCAGAAGATAGATGATATCATATACTTACAGCGTTAGTTCTAACTAGTAAAACTGTGCAAAACCAACACTGTCTTTATATACTCAGTAGGCACATTACAAGGAAGTAGAATACAAACCCTTCTGACTCCTACTCTATGTAATTATGTCACTGCCTAGATTCATGGTATAATATAACAGTAGTATAAATGCCTTGAGGGAAAGAATCTACATGCACATCAAACTCTCCTGGTACTCAGCTTTTCTGACAGCATGTATTTTTTCTCTCAGATATGACATACAGAGCAAGGTGACTCAAACAAAAGAATCACAGATGTGATTCTATATTAAATTAAATATAATTTAAAGGTTAAATTGTTTTAGGGCCATGTGACACAGCCATAGCAAATATTACACTCTTGAGTTGTATCATGTCCTGGTCCATAAATGAGAATGGTTTTGGCAACATTTAGAAGTATTATGCTTTGTTAGTTATACACAAACTATTTGCATTTTTTTATTGGGTTTTTGTTATTGATTGTTTTTTGGGCTGGAGAAGTGCTTTTTTGTTTTTTTAACTAACACAAATACTGTAAGATTAAAGTACTCATACCTAGCAGTAGAAAGAAATGTGTTTTAATATGGTTATAGATCTAAGGGCACTGTAAAACATGAGAACCCATTTCTCTCTGTTCGACTCATGCTTTGATTGCTAGAGAGACTAACCTTGAGTCACTGGGACAAATGAAGCAATAAACATGGTCAACTTTCTTACTGTGTTTCTATCATAGGGTGACATTCTGCTATCCCTACTAACAGTTGGCCACGAATAAACAGCTGTACATGAGCTCCCAGTGCAACACTGTGGCCAAAAGGGAGAGGGTACAGAAAAGAGCTATGAGAATGATTAAAGGATTGGAAAACATGCCTTATAGTGACAGAATCAAGGAGTGCAATCTATTTAGCTTGAGAAAGAGAAGGACTTGGTCACAATGGATGTACAAACATTGAAATATTGAGTAAGAGTATGGAGGTTCTTTTACCTCTATTTTTGGCACTGGTAAGATGGTACAGGAATATGACATACATGATATACAGTTCTGATGTCCACAGTTGAAGAAGGATGTTAATAAATTGGAGAAGGTTCAGAGAAGATCCATGAGAATGGTTAAAGCAACAGAAAATATACCTTATTGTAGAAGAGTCAAACAACTCAATCTACTTAGTTTATGAATGGGAAAGTTAAGGGGCAACAATCACAATCTATAAATACCTACATAGGGAATAGCTATTTGATAATAAAGGATTTTTCAATTGAGAAGACAAAGGTATAACAAGATCCAATTGCAGAGAGTTGTATTTTGGACAAATTCAGACTGGAAATAAGGTATACTACAGGGGAGCTATGGCAATATACACTAGCTGCAGATTGTTGAATAGCACCTTCCTCTGTAAGTAGTCTTGTTGATTTGAAAGAAATCCCTCACTGAGCAATATGAACTCAGTATGAATAAGGATGTCAGAATTTCCTCATAAATATCATCTACATTATGATTCAGATTTGAGCATTGGACTGGGATTCAGGAGACCTAGGTTCAAATCTCACCTGAGCCACAAATGTCCTATGTGATGTTTGGAAAGGCATCAAATCCACCCTGTGCCTCAGTTTCCCATCTGTAAAATGGGGATAGTGACTCCCTACATCACTAGGGTGTTGTGAGGATAAAATCCATTAAGGATTGTGAGACACTTAGATACTACAGAAATTAAGACCATAAATGCTTAGACAGAGATATTCCATTTCACTCCAGCTTTTGCTTTATAGAAAGCTTTCACTATAAAAGAGATTTCATGAACGCAGGCACCAAAAGATTAATATTATATTTTCCTTCCACACAATATTAACAACTGAGATTTCAAGTAAGAGAGCAGTGCTATCACTGAGCCTTAGACTGTCTGCTTCAGGATAAACTCAGAGCTAATTCCAAGATCTGGCTTTGGTTTTGCTTCATGCTGAGCTCATACAGTTCTTTTCACCAATTTTTGAAGAACTCAAAATATAAAAGCAACAGAATGAAGAAATACAGAAACAAAATACTTTGAAGGTACTTTGAGGTCTTGTCACCTTTGAGACTAGATTGGAGCAGCATAGTCTACTTTGCTTCTTTATCTTTCTTTCAATCTGGCAAGCAGCATGGCAGCAGTTATTTGCCCACCAGGAAGACACAAAATACCCTAGCGGCTGCTAGTTCAAACTCTTATTTATCCCTAGCAATGTCAGTCTAAAGCAGTTTCATATTTCACCACTTCCTCTGCATGGCAAAGGAATGGCGGGTTGATGATGATGTAGATGACAATGTTGATTAACACTAAGATAGCAAATGAATCTGCCTGGAAAGAGCATAGCTGGACCAATGACATTGTACTGGAGAATCATTAAGTAACACACAAATAAGATGGTTTGGAATATACAATACATATTTTGTCTTGCTGCTGAGTGAGAAGTAATCTGTGATATGCATTACTGTGATAGGCAGTAATGTGAGTCCTATTCCATAAACAAAAATACACTTTGGTTTCCATATTTTCTAGCAAATGTTTTCCTTCTAGGTTTTTTGTTTGATTTTAATTGGGTATTTTCCTCCTTACTCTTCCTTCACAAATATATGACAAAATAATAAACTGTACTAACCTTTTGAGTTTAGCTGATACATGGCAATTGTGAGTATTCATTAACTTCATATGTATAAAGCACTTTAAGAGTGTCAGATGCAAGTCATTAAAAAAGTCCAATTATATTAATATTATTGTTATTAGTATAGGTATTTATAGAGTTTTTCTACCATTTTGGATACCTGATAAGGTTCCCAATAGTTGCTTGTAGAACTCGTTACCATTTAAAAAAAATAATTAATCTTTCAGCATATATGATCTAATACTCTTCCTCTTTCCAATGCTTCAGTTGCATCTTTTGAACTGTTGCATTGCATACAAGTTAGCAACAGCCAACCTTGTGTTTTGGAAAACTGAGAGTAATTTGTATATAAGAGCTGAAGCCATCCAGTTTTAAAAGAGCAGCAAACTTAATTTCCAAGAGTATTTTTGTTAACATTTATATCCCTTCAGATTTCAATAGCATGATAAATTTCAGAGCACATATACCTGCCCAGCAGATGTCTCATTTTATCTCTAATATTTCAGGGAATTTCTAAGACCATCTTTAAATAATCTACCAGGTATCCAACAATACCTATGGAGAGTTTTAGTTTAAACATGATGAAGAGAGGTAGAACATGATATACTGATAATGTTTTTTATTTTTTAAAAGCTAGCTGTCATTCCTCAGCTGCAACATTCAGTCCAATTCCTTGAGGCTACTTAATTCTAGAAATATCAGCTAAAGTGTATACCTTAGTAATCAAAAGTAATTTACAACAGCTAACCAATATTTTATAGTATCACATTTGAGAATAGAGGTTTCCAGTGAGAGATATATTGTATATTGTGACAAAGTTCTTCCTCTACCTCGGTGAGTCCTGCGCTTATTGGCAGATTTTGATCGCCTCAGAGATCTTCCCCTCTGGTAGAACCCACAGTCAAATTCCTCCTGTGTCTGATCAGGAGTTGGGAGGTTTGGGGGGAACCCGGGCCCGCCCTCTACTCCGGGTTCCAGCCCAGGGCCCTGTGGATTGCAGTTGTCTATAGGGTTTCCTGTAACACCTGCATGACAGCTACAACTCCCTGGGCTACTTCCCCACGACCTCCTCCCAACACCTCCTTTATGCTTACTGCAGGACCTTCCTCCTGATGGTCTGCTGATGCTTGTACTCCTCAGTCCTTCAACTCTTCTCACTCTCAACTCCTTGTGTGCCTCTTGCTCCCAGCTCCTCGCACGCAACACCACAAACTAAAGTGAGCTCCTTTTTAAACCCAGGTGCCCTGATTAGCCTGCCTGTCTTAATTGATTCTAGCAGGTTCTTCTTAATTGGCTCCAGGTGTCCTAATTAGCCTGCCTGCCTTAAATTGCTTCCAGAAAGTTCCTGGTTGTTCTAGTGCAGCCCCTGCTCTGGTCACTCAGGGAACAGAAAACTATTCATCCAATGGCCAGTATATTTGCCTTCTATGAGATTTCTGTATCCCACTTGTCTGGGTCTGTCACATATCCCTCCCCCCTGCTCAACACCAAGGGTTTGGGCAGCTTGGGACGCCAGACAGTGGACACGTGACAAGCCATCAGCATTGCCATGACGGCTCCCTGCTCTGTGTTGCACACGGAACTGGAAAGGTTGGAGAGATAAGAACCACCTGGTCACCCTTGTGTTCTTCTCCTTGTTCCGCTGCATCCATTGAAGAGGGGCATGGTCGGTCACGAGGACAAATCTGCGCCCGAGCAGGTAGTAGCGCAACATGTCCATTGGCCATTTTACGGCGAGGCACGGCATATTTTTGTTCCCTCGGAAGGAGTTTCCTACTGAGGTAAAGAATTGGATGTTCCTCCTCCCCGACCATCTGTGATAGAACGGCCCCTAACCCTACTTCCGATGCATCTGTCTGTAGAATAAATTCCTTGGTGAAATCTGGGGCTATCAGTATGGGGTTACTACAGAGGGCAGTCCTTAGGTCTGTGAACACTCTCTGCTCCATCAGACCATCTCACCAGATCAGGTCCATGGGCTTTCACTAGGTCTGTCAGGGGGCTTGCCCTTGTGGCAAAGTGGGGCATAAATCATCGGTAATACCCCACCACCCCTAGGAATGCCCAGACTTGTTTCTTGCGACTTTGTCGGGGCCAATTTTGGATGGCCTCTAACTTGTTCAGTTGGGGTCTTATGAGACCTTTCCCCACAATGTAGCCAAGATATTTGGCCTCTGTAAACCCTACAGCACACTTGGCAGGGTTTGCTGTAAGACCAGCTCGCCTGAAGGTATCGAGGACTGCTTCCACCTTCTCTAGGTGGGTTTCCCAGTCTGGGGTATGAATGACCACATCGTCCAGGTAGGCAGCAGCATAATGATTATGGGGGCGTAATAGCTTGTCCATGAGGCGCTGGAACATAGCTGGAGCCCCATGTAGTCCAAAAGGGAGGACAGTATATTGGAAAAGACCCTCTGGTGTAGAGAACGCAGTCTTTTCCTTTGCGTCTTTGGCAAGGGGAATTTGCCAGTACCCCTTTGTCAAGTCTAGGGTAGTCAAGTACCGGGCATTGCCCAGACGGTCCACTAGTTCATCTATGTGAGGTATGGGGTACGCGTCAAACTGGGATACCTCGTTTAGTCGCTGGAAGTCATTGCAAAATCTTGTGGTGCCATCAGGTTTGGGCACCAGCACGATTGGGCTGGACCACTGACTGTGGGATTCTTCGATGATCCCCAACTCCAGCATTTTTTTTACTTCTGCTTTTATTTCTTCCCTTTTGGCTGCTGGCACCCTGTAGAGCCTCATTATTACTCTGGCCCCAGGGTTTGTGATGATGTGGTGATATGTCTCGGTTGTTCGACCCGGTTTTGTCGAAAACACATCTTGGTTCCAGAAGATCATCTCACACACCTCATTCTTCTGGTCTGGTGTTAAATCGGGAGACACTCTTACCTGTTTGGGAGGTTTATTTTCCTGGGGTAGGTCTTTTCGGACAACTGTGCATGCCTCTTGCGCATGCCAGGGTTTCAGAAGGTTGAGGTGATAAATCTGTTCTAGTTTCCGGCGTCCTGGCTGCCGCACCTTGTAGGTTACTTCTCCCACAGGTTCAATCACCTCATAGGGCCCCTGCCATTGGGTCAGAAGCTTGCTTTCTACTGTGGGTACCAACACCATCACCCGATCCCCTGGTTGGAACTGTCGGACTTTTGCCTGGTGATTGTAATGGGTTCGCTGGGCCTCCTGTGCGTTTTCTAAATGTTCCCGTACAATAGGGGTGACCCGGGCTATCCGGTCTCGCAGCTGCAATACATGCTCTATTATATTTCTCCCCTCACTGGGTTCCTCTTCCCAGATCTCTTTAGCGATATCTAGTATGCCCCGGGGGTGGGGCCTGTATAGTAACTCGAAGGGGAAAAACCCAGTTGAGGCCTGAGGTACCTCCCGGATAGCAAACATAAGGTAAGGTAGTAGGGTATCCCAGTCCTTCCCGTCCCGACTTACCACCTTCCTTATCATAGCCTTGAGGGTTCGGTTAAACCTTTCTACCAGCCCATCAGTCTGGGGGTGATAGACTGAAGTTCTGAGGGCATGTTGTAGCAGCGTGCAGAGGTCCTTCATTAGCTTCGACATAAATGGAGTTCCTTGGTCTGTTAATATCTCCTTCGGTAGCCCCACTCAGGCAAAGATCCCCACCAGCTCTTTGGCTATCGTTTTAGAGGCCGTGTTCCGCAGGGGGACGGCTTCTGGGTAGCGAGTAGCATAGTCCAAAACAACCAGTATATATTGGTGGCCCCGAGCCGTCTTCTCCAGGGGTCCCACTAGGTCCATGGCTATTCATTCGAAGGGGACTTCTATGATGGGAAGAGGTACTAAAGGTGCCCTCAAATGGGGACGGGGACTGTGCAGCTGACACTCTGGACAGGACGCACAGTACCTCCGCACTTCTTCATGTACTCTGGGCCAGAAGAATCATCGTAGAACCCTTGCCAGGGTCTTCTCTACCCCCAAATGCCCCCCAAAAAGATGACTGTGGGCAAGACTTAATTCAGCGTTCTGGTGTTTTTGAGGTAGTAGGATCTGCTGTACCTTCTGCCCCTGTACTGGTGCAACCTGGTATAAGAGATCCCTCTTCATTATGAAGTAGGGTCCTGGCCCCTGGATTTTCCCTTCCACAGGAACCCCGAGAAGCTGTTGAACTCGAATTGATATGCAAACTAGATTCCATCAATTTAGGATTAAATAGAGATTTGGAATGGCTTGGCCATTACGTTAATTGAATCTATTTCCCTTAAGTTAACGATCCTCATTCACACCTGTGTGTCAACTGTCCACATTGGCCATCTTGTTTATCACTTCAAAGGTTTTTCTTCCCCCGCTGTTATGGTTCCTCTCAATTAATTAGCCTCTTAAGGTTGGTTCACGCACTTCCACCTTATCATGTTTCTCTGACTGTATAAATATCTGTCTACTGTATGTTTCATTCCATGCATCCGATGAAGTGGGTTCTAACCCACGAAAGCTTATGCTGAAATAAATTTGTTAGTCTCTAAGGTGCCACAAGTATTTATTTCTTTCTTATTTTCTTTTTGCTGACACAGACTAACACGGCTACTACACTGTAACCCATCTATTTCAGTCACCTCTTTCCTAATGTTGTCGTATCTTGAGTCTTCAGCCTGGTCCCGTCCAAAATTTCCTCTCCCAGGGCTAATCTGCCCAAGATCTAGGGGGCCAGTCTCTGTTGCCGCTGCTGGTTCAGAGGCGTTAGGGTGGGGGTCAGACTCGGGTGCTTCTCCCTCCTGGGTGGCCTCTTGTTCAGCTGCACGGGTCCGCCTCCCTGTGAGAGCGACCCTCTGGCTCTGGGTCAGTATTCGGGTTCCCAAGGCCTTAGCTGCCCTTCTTTCCCTTTTCGTCTTCCTACCTTGTCTGGGAGTGGAGAAAAAATCCGGGGATATTTCAGAGAAGATTGGGGGTTGACAGTCTACTGTGGATGCCTCACTAATTTCAGGTTTTCCTTCTTTCTCCAATTCCCCTACTGGGAGTAAGTCTCCAAACCCTGGGAAGTCTCTCCCTATGAGCACTGGGTATGGGAGTTTAGGGACTACCCCTGCTGCTACCTCAGTAGTGTTTCCTTGGGTTTCGATTTTTACTGGGATGGTGGGGTAGTAACTAACTGCCCCATGGACACAGGTTATCCCTGTACATTTAGCCTGCAGCAGCTGACTACGCTTCACGAGCCTCCCTGAGATGAGCGTGATAGCACTCCCTGAATCAACCAGTGCTGTGGTCTCTACCCCCTTTAGTTTCACTGGTCTGGTGTACATATGTGGGGTTAGTGAGACCCCCACAAGGTGGATTAGGGAGCATGGGTCTGACCAATTTCCCAGGTTACACTGCATAGGCTCCTCGGCATTGGGACACTGTGCAGCTATGTGTCCCCACTCTCCGCAGGCATAACATCTGTATGGAACCCTAGGGGTTCCCTGGTCTCTTGGTTTGGGCAGTCTAACATCACGATCTTCTTCCCCCTCAGTGCTGTGACTCTTTATGGCCTCTGGTGGGCCTTCAGCCCCTCTCTTTCTCCACCTGGGCCCTCCTGGTGGCCCAGTCACTTGAGCTCTTGGGTTTGGTGCTGCTAGTTTAACTCGGGGTTCCACTTCCTTAACTGGTTGAGTCAGCTTCCTTGCCGTCCTTCGCCTCTCTACCAGTGCAACAATCTCGTCATAGGTGGAGGGTTCATTCTGGCTTACCCATCTGCGAAGGTCTAGCAGTAGTCCCCTCATGTATTGCTCAATGACCAGAACCTCTAGTATCTCTTCTGGACCCCGGGACTCAGTTCGCAACCACTTTCGTGCAAGATGGATGAGGTCATACAATTGGGACCGCTGGGTTTTGTCTTCCTGGTACCTCCACTCGTGATACCACTGGGCCCGCACTGCGGTCATTACCCCAGATCTGGCCAGAATCTCTGCTTTCAGCTGTGGGTAGTCTGCTGCAGCCTCTTAAGGCAGATCATAGTAGGCCTTCTGGGCCTCCCCGCACAGGAATGGGGTGAGGATGCCAGACCACTGATCTCAAGGCCAAGCCTCCCGTAGGGCTGTCCTCTCAAAGGCCAGGAGATATGCCTCTATGTCATCCTTCCCTGTCATTTTCTGCAGGCAATTGCTGGCCCGTATCTTCCGTGTCCCATCATGGCCATGGTTCATCTCCGTAAGGGCCATCACTTGGTTTACTAATTCCTGCAACATAGTACGGTCTTGAGCGGCCTGGTCCATCAACAGGCGATTGATGTGTCCTGTTGGGCAGCTGCCTGGACATGGGTAGCCTCCTGCTGGGCAACTGTGGCTTGTATCAGTGCCCGCACTACGTCTTCTATTGTGGTGAAAAAAAATAAACCCGCTCCCTTTTTTTTTGTTTTGTTTTTTAAACACCCCTCTTCTTCCGCCGCGCTGTGCACACCACAATCCCACCACTGACACCAGTTGTGACAAAGTTCTTCCTCTACCTCGGTGAGTCCTGCGCTTATTGGCGGATTTTGATCACCTCAGAGATCTTCCCCTCTGGTAGAACCCACAGTCAAATTCCTCCTGTGTCTGATCAGGAGTTGGGAGGTTTGGGGGGACCCCGGGCCCGCCCTCTACTCCGGGTTCCAGCCCAGGGCCCTGTGGATTGCAGTTGTCTATAGGATTTCCTGTAACACCTGCATGACAGCTACAACTCCCTGGGCTACTTCCCCACGGCCTCCTCCCAACACCTTCTTTATGCTTACTGCAAGACCTTCCTCCTGATGGTCTGCTGATGCTTGTACTCCTCAGTCCTTCAACTCTTCTCACTCTCAACTCCTTGTGTGCCTCTTGCTCCCAGCTCCTCGCACGCAACACCACAAACTAAAGTGAGCTCCTTTTTAAACCCAGGTGCCCTGATTAGCTTGCCTGTCAGTTGCACAATATGTACACCCCATCCAATCTCAAATATACAGCTGAAGCCAACAAAAGAAAAAAAATGTTGAACAGAACTGTGTTTCCTAGAAATCAAGCTATGAAAATAGGTTTACAATATTTAATCAGCAATCCGTCCCCATGTGCACTTGACCTATAAGTTTTTCCATCAATTGTGTTGTGTCCACCAAAAATCGCAAGGCTCTATTGAAAAGCCATTGAAGCAGCTTCCATTGACTTCAACAGGCATTGGGGTCAGGCCCTTAGATAGTTTCTAATTAACATTAGGGAAGATAAAGCAAGCTCATGACAATGCAAATTAAGCATTACAAAAAACTAAAGTATATGTCCTGCAGAGTCAAATGCAGGACTGCATTTTAAAGGCTTTGGTAATCTAGTAAGAAGGGAATAACCTTTAAAGAGCAAAATACAGACTTCAACGATGTCTCTAGAGTCACCAAAGAGGAGTTTTAATACATGAGAAACAATAAAGGAATACGGATTAAAACAAAAATATTACTGATAGAAGTCTGACAATCCCGTACTTCTGTTTGCCAAGACTGCTCAACTTAGACAAGGACAAATGAGGTCATTTACCTTCCCATACGGTTGATAATCAGACATAAGCCTATTAATAGTAGCAAAAAGCAGGTTGAATGAAACAATTATTTAAACACTACAAATATTGAGAAATACTATCTGTGTTTATGTTGAGCTTTGGGGGGAGGGGGAAGAAAGCTCTCTGGCAGCTATCCTCAGTAATGCAGTCCCTAAGCAGGCAAATTCTTTGGGACTTCAGAACTGCAGGACTAAGCCCTAACCCGATAAAACATCTTGTTTTTATGAAAACCAAGGGCTAGACTTTCAACCATATAAATCAGCAGAGCTACGCTGAAGTCAATGAAAATACATCTATTTACACCAACTGAGGATCTGGCTCAAAGTATTTGTTTCTCATTGACTTCTCGTTATTTGTTTATTTAATGAAGGAAAGGAAGACATGGACACAGTTAATATGATCTGAACATGGACACACCTATATGGAAAAACATACTAACCTTAATAGACTTGTAGTGTTGTCCAGTGCTTTATCGGGCAGCTGGTCTTATAGATCCTAGTCACCTCCAGGAAAAAGACTATCTATAGGCTGTCCTTTATCCAAGCTATGGGATTTAGTTCAGCAGTTAAATTCCCCAGGCAACCAGAGCCTCATGTGAGGAACTGGGACACATCTCGCTCTTTGTGTGACATTGAAGCAAATATCCTTCCCCCCCACTCCATTCTCAGAATACGACCCTTTCCAATTTATGGTGACCTTATACGTGGATTCAGGAATAGTAAATGGATATGTTAATTAACCATTCCCATAATGGATACCTGCTATAAAACTGTGATATTCATAAATAAACTGAAGTCTTGTATAAATCTCTAACTGAGCTTCCCTGATACTTTATGGAAGAAGAAAAACCTAGACTGACAGGCCAGTTTCCAGTGTGAGTAAATTCTTTCCTCACCCAAATAGGTGAGCTGATAAAATCTGAAGCATTACAAAAAGCAAAACCTTTAGTTAGTTTACTATAGAATTGGCTGCCAGTATAATCCCAAAGCTAACATTCAAAAGCCTTGCTGAGATCACACTAAAATACCTGGATTGAGAGGGCAGAGAGGTAGCAAAAGGCCTAAGCCTGCTTGTGAACTAAATGGCAGGACTGGAACTTGGAAGTGTGACACTGACAGACCAGCTTAGGCCAAAGCCATCGGCCAATTCATGTGTGTGTGAATATCAAAGAAATTCAATGTATTAATATATATTCAAGCCAATTCACTTGTGTGTTAATAGAAATCAAAGGAGATGTAAAATTGTATTGTGTTCATTTATCTATATTCTGTTTACTATTATATTATATTTACATTAAGTGTGCCCGATAATTAAATAACCTTAGATCAAAGTAATGTAAGAGTGTATTCAGATGTTAAACTTTCATGAAAACTAATGGAATGTTACTTGTATTGTTTTCACTTATCTATTCCTATTATAATGTAATGGCAGACATTTACATTATGTATATGCCTGTATCAAGATAACTCATCAAATGAAAATGAAGAGTGCTAAACTGAAAGCAATTGGCCATTGTGGGAGTAAAAACACTTATCAGATTGTTATCTGGAGAAGACGCTCTAAGTACTGTTTCAAAGGAAAATCCTTGATCTCTGAACAATTTAGATTCTAACAGGTTGGAATAACTGAAGGAGATTGAGATCCCCACAGTTATTTTGGGTAGCCCTGAAAAGACTTTTGGGAGACTGGCAGATTATTACATCGCTATCATTTTGGACTTACAAACTTTGATTCACCTGCTAATGTATTTTATCTGCTTTAATCTCTCAATAACTGTCTTTTCTTTTCTTTTCTTTTCTTTTTAAGATAATAAATCTTTAGTTAGTTTACTATAGAATTGGCTGCCAGTATTGTCTTTGATGTGATTTTTAGTTTTAATAACTTTTTATCACAAATTTAAGTTTGTCTGGGTGGCATGATAGGCTGGAGAAGCTAAGGGGACTGTCTGTGTCTCCATGGTAAGACTGTTATAGTGATCCAGAAGTTCACATTTATTACTGGCTTGGTGAAATTTAATTATAGAACATACCACCAGTTTGGGGTGTCTGCCCTTGTTTTCTTACAATCTGCCCTGAGACAGGCACTCTCAGTTGTGAGTCACTCCAGACAGCGGGATAGGAGGAAACCAATCAGAACCCCTGGCAGTGACAAAAAAATCAAAAGGGGTTCTAGGGAGCAGAGACACCTTACCATACAAATGAAGTTGTACCCTTCCCTTCAGCCAGAGAGAGGATCTAAAAAGACCCCAGGGGTATCTATTCTGCTCCCAAGTCCCATTAAAAAAAAAAAAAACATGTATGACAACAAACAAGGCAGGGAGCCATGACTTATAAAAATGAAAGCCAACATCCAAAAGACAGAAATAAAAATGTGTTAATTTCCCCCCAAAAATGCTATTACACTATTTTGCTTCAGATAAGCTTTGGGAAAAAAATCTTGCTTTTTACTCTTTGCAAAGCTCCACTAGTGTATATTCCCATTCAAAATGAATAAAATTGTTCACCAGTAAAAAGGGGATCATTTTATCCTATACAACGTTCATGTGTTCTCTTGAGTATTCATGCATATTTTCCATCTTTAAATATAACATACTCTCTAACTGGATTATTTAAGGGCTTTATCGTGCAACCACTGAAGTAAATGGTAAAGCGTTTGTTGATTTCAGTGGGGCAGGCTCCAACACAAATATACCAGAATCCAAGGGAGTAGAGAGGTGTAAGTGAAAAATGCATGGAACACAAGTATGTTTGAAAGAAATCTACAAAGGAGACTTCTGAGGTGGTTACTCTAAATAACATTCAGAAACTCGATTTATAAAAGTTACAAGGAAATGATGTGGTAACCAAAAGCTTGGAAACAGAGAACTCTAATTTCTGTGTTAATTTGAATGGTTTCTGGTAAGTATTTTATTGGATGTTTGTGATTTAGCTTTAAGAGTTAGCTGCAAATATGTAAAGAGTCTAAACTCTTCAGAAACTTATCAGTACTGGACATAGTTCATTGTAAAGACTTTTAGTGCAGTAAATCCTGTGTTCACATTATGTCTTTAAACTATAGATGCTTTTGGAGATATACTTAGAGGCATGATACCATTGGGAGTTCCTGGAGTCATTCTTCCTGCACAGGACATGGGCAAGGAGCTTATGCCTCCAGATATGCTAGGGCAGTGCACAGGTCAAGAAATAACCAAACAGTCCTTGGTGGTTATTTTTGAAACAGTATGGAAAAGTGGAACATTGATACCAGATTTACTTTTCAACAATCTACTAAAAAGAAAAGACAGACTATTAAATTAAATAATGGAATACGTATCAAGGAAATATAACTAAATATCTTGAGGATAACAGAATCATGAGCAATACATCCAATGGGTTATACAGAACAAGATTCAAACCAAAGAACCTTGATTGCTTTTTTTCAATAAGTCACTAAATCAGTTGCTGAAGTAGATGTAGTGCAATCTATTAGGCTGTGGATCAGTGCCCAGAGAAGTGAAGAAGAGGTAGAAACTGCTTGGGATAGTTAAAACTCAACTAGACAATTCATTAGTACATTTACTGTAGGGAAATAACCCTAACTTAGTATGTAAATAAACTAAATGTCTCAGTTGCACATGCTATTACATGGAAAAAGTTTTGTGCATTAAGGCTCAACTTAACTCCCACTGAAGTCAATGTAAGGACTTCTTTTTAGAGCTGGGGCAGGCCCAAAGTGATTAAATGGCTTTGTTCCATATTGTGACTCTGAATGTTACTATCAGGAAGTGCAAAGGATGGAGGATGTTGACTAGAGAGACATGAAGACATGACAGATTTTAGATATGCTCTGAGTAAGCACTAAATCCAGTTTCATCCACAGTGGTTTTGATGTAATAATTAAATAAAAGCTTTTCATTGAAACCAGACTTTCTTTGTTTCCTCATGACTACACCTATTTGGTTTTCTTAAAAAATATTCCAGTAGGAAGTTTTGATTTTTCAACCTCTGTAGGACATCAGCCATGGTTGACAGTGCATTAGTCAGCTCCGCTTCAAGATTTTACTTGTGGCTGGAAAAGTCTGATTTGAGTTTAACTTAAACTAAAATATAAAAGAAAAAGCTGAAGGCCACCTAATTCACCCACTGTGCCAGTGAGCAAAATAGGAAGGTGATGGAAAGAGTGCTGAGCTACTTTCAAGTTGCATTTGTGTTTAAAAAGTCAAACTGGGAGTCAGTCTATGATCCCAATTTAGCTTTTTAAATACAAAAACTTAACTTGAAAGCATCCTTCCCAATTCTAAAGTGCTGTAGACTGCAGTGGCCAGGTGGGGAGAAATAGGGCTTTCTTCTTTGAAGTTCAGCTACACGCAATCAACAGTACTTCACATGTGCCTTACTTCAAACATAAACGTAGTATGTCCCTGTTCTATTCCAGCCGCTGTATGGTACAATTCTTCAGAGGTGGCTGGGTTGCTTTCAAGTTTTGCTTTTACTTAAGAAGGTAAATTAGAAGTATTAAAACTACAGAAGCCCAGCTACCTCTGAAGCTCTGTTGAGTGCTGCTGCTAGTCAAGAGGGAAGGGAAAAGAATTTTCTGACTGTTCAGCAAAAACCTGCAGTAGGTCTTGAAAAATTCATTGAGGTACCCTGCAGCGGGAAATTGACTTTATATCTTTATTCTAATTTCATATTTTCACTGAATTCTAAGTAAAGAACTGAAGGCCAAATCCGGAAGTACTTTCTGAGGCAAATAGCCCAATGAAGTAAACATGCTCAATATTGTGCCCATTTACACCAAGGACAAAATATCTAGTAATTTTAGTGGAGAGAGATCAGGCCCCATGGGGTTTTTCCTGTGAGGAAGGACTTAAAATAATAACACATTCCTTTAAAAAAACACTTCCATACTTTTTCATTTCAATCATAATTGTACAAGACCATTTCATAACCCCCAATAACATACTTCTGTGGATGAGCAATGATATAATTCACATATTATTCCTTCCGTGGTGCACAGTCATACTAACACAACCTGTCAGGTATTATGGCTTAATTATCCCTTTCCCAGTCACACCCATCACAACTAGTGTGTGAGGACGTCTTCAACTAACCCCTCAACTTCTCCAAGCTCATCACCACAAGCAAGCTCCCTGCACAACAGGACACACCAACTCAAAGTGGTACCAGACCTGGGTAGAAAAAACAGATACAAAATCTGCAGACATATGTTCACTGCTACAATAATCAACACCTCTTCCCCCTCACAGCACACCTTTCAAGATGCAGATCCTACACATGCCTGTGAGAACATATGGTATACCTCATCCAGTGCACTAAATACCTCAACAACTACTCTGTGGGTGAAACCAGACAATCACTCTGCTGTCGCTGAACTCACACAGGAAAATGATAAAAGACAAAAAACCACCTCATCACCTGGAGGTGAGCACTTTTCATCAAGCAATGACTATGTCTGATCTATCAGGCCTCATCCTCAAAGGATTTAAGCCTAGGAGCTTAAATTCATAACTCTGCTAGACATTATAAAATCATGGTCTTAATAAAGATGCTGACTTATTACAACCCCCTGTTTTTGTCCTATGACTGCAGAGGGGTCGGGACACTCTTCCTTGAATGGTCCTTAGAATATGTGCTAACTACTTATACTATACAATCTCTTCCACCTTGCATTTAGTTGTGATGCTTGGAATACCTTTTCCACACTTAAAGAAGAGCTCTGTGTGGCTCAAAAGCTTGTCTCTCTCACCAACAGAAGTTGGTCCAATACAAGATATTACTTCACCCACCTGGTCATTCTAGGAAGAACCACGACAGATGTAAAATGTAGTGAAATTGCCTGGCAAATCCTATTTTAAAAAAACATTTATAAGTATCACAAAAATGCAACAGAAATCATCTTATAGTTCATCTGATAAATATGCAATTATCTAAATTTGGGGGACTTTCTGGGGAAACTATTAATACGATTATTGGCTGTTCCCAGGGGCTGCACCAGCCTCGTACTGGTGTGTGTGTGTGTGGGGTGGTGGGGTAGCGCTGAGGTGGGGACACAAATCCGGGGGCTGATTTTGGGTGCCGCCTTCCCGGGCTTACTCCTATGCTTCTGCTGGAGGTGGGTGCCTGGCCAGCAGCCACCATTCTCTCCGCTCTGCCTTCAAAGCTGGACAGCCAGAGAGCTGGAGCTGCTACAGGGTGGATAAGGCAAATTACGGGGCGGCCATAGCTCCTGCAAGCTGTCCCTCCCCCATGCCGCTCCTGGCTGTTCCCATTATGGTATTTTGAACAGTATTTGCTTTAGTCAGAAGATTTATAAAAGAAAAATGAATTGAGAGAAATGAATAGTCAAGTAACACCCACAGGAGTTTAGCCACAAATGTGGGCTCTTTAAATAAATTAGGGAATCGGAGGTGTTATAAAATCTAGGTTGAATGCAAATGTTTTAGTAAATGATTCCAATATTTCAATTAAACGTTTTCTTTTTAATTGAAACATTGTTCAGTCGTTTAGAAAACCCAGAGCCAATGACCCAATGGCCTAGGCTAGAATGAGCCAGAAGTGGCACTGAGTAGTCTGATTTCATCATCCAAAATATGTGAGGTGCCAAAAGCAGACTATGGTTAAAGATTTTAAAATGTAATCAGATTTACTTTCACTTTTCACAAAAATGTATATGACTGTCCTGAAACTTGTGCTGTTAGGGTGGAATTTTGAGCACACTCAAAGATTGACCTAACTTTGTTCTTATTTAACTCAATGGTAAAGTTCCCATTGGCTTCAATGGGAGTGGAGTCAGGCCAACTCTGAGCACTTTTGAAAATCTCAGCATATAGGTAAGTGCACATATAAAAGGAGTGAGCCACTGTAGCATTACTATCTTTCTAAGGCTGTATCTTATAAACACTTAAAAACAAGAGTTATTTTAGTAATCCAAGTATTTGCATTACCTTCAATGAGACTGTTCACATGTTTAGTTATGCATGTAAGCAAGCATTTGCAAGATCGGGGCTTTAGACTGTAAGCTGTCCTGGGCTAGGGCTATATCTTTCCAAGTCTGTACAGTGCCTAGTACAGTTTGATGCTCTTTTGGTTTTTTTGGTTCTTTTTGGTTACAACTACAGATGACCTTGTCCAGTGGCTGAACTCCCAGTGTTAATGGAAGTTGCATGGTAACACCTTGATTTTGCAAACACTGATGATGCACATGAGCAGCTTTACGCATGTGTGTAGAAATACTCATGTGCCTAACATTACTCGTGTGGGTCAGTGTTTGCAGGATCACGTTCATATACCAAGAGTTGCATGTGGCTATATGTTTTGGTTATGCAATGTGTACACATAGTCAATAGCGGTTGTTTAGAATTAAATTCATCACAGTATTCAGAAATCTATTAATTTACATGTGAGATGTACCTTGCTGGAACTAAGACATTTTGTCATAGCTGCAATTGATATTGTTTGGTAAAGACAGGCAGTCTAAATCCTTATGGTTGCAGTCTTCTCAGAGTTCTGTGAATTTGCAGCACAAAATTACTCAAATTGGTGTACTATGCTACCTGTGCATCCAGTACAATATTTTCAAATATCCATAAAAGAAATAAAAATACAATAGAAAAGGCAGCCTTTTCCTTTTTACCCCACAAATTACGGACATTGACAGACTCCAGAAATTAAAGGACTAGTTCTTATCAAATAGATCAGAGTATTTAAAGTAATTATTTGTAAAAGCTCATCAGGGCAGGAACTGTCTCTTTATACGTGTATGCATAATACCTAGAGCAACAGGGTTCTGATCCTGAAAGGGGTCCCTGGATATGATCACAGTATAAATAATATAGTTAACAATAATGTACTCCTTGTACTCGAGTTGTGGTAGCTGATTCTCTTCCGCTGCACCTCCCTGCCCCCCCCCCCCCAATGTAGTAAAGATGTAGTTTTATGTGAAACTAGCTGCACTGAGTTCTTCCTATTACTATTTCAACAACTCAGCTTCAAGATGCTAAGATTTCTTTTTCCACTGCAGCATAGTGTTAAAGATGAGCTGTCACATAAATACCTACAAGTACCTTCAAAATACTAACTGAATTGCTGCTCTGTGAAATGATCCTGAGAAGTAAAATTCTCCCAAGGCACCTGATATTATAGCATGAGCCAATCAACATTTCACACCATTAGCATGCCATTCCCAGAAGTGCCTCTTTGGTCCAGTGATGGATACAAAACATAAGGAACTATTCAGTGTTGACCATAAGGTATTTGTCAACAGTGTGTCACCCTCTGTATAAATGTGGCTCTTTATTTGGGCAGAAGAAATATTGCTGGATACAAGAGCTCCACTGCAGTTTTCCATTGCCAGAGCTGTTATGTCCTTGCCTTATGTGCCGCTTGCTCTAGGGAACAAAGCAATCCTTCTAAACATGGATTGGAAAAAGATGTATGCATTGCTGATATCTGAAGACTGTGACAACAAGTCAGAACAAAACATGCAAAGCAATTTACAAAATAAAATTCAATATGCAGCACCAGTCAGGCCAATGGGGCTGCACTGAGGGGGGGCGGGGGGGGCGCAAATTCCGCACCTGCCCAAGGCTTGCAGTTTGCGGGGAGGGGCAATACCCCTGGCTCCCCTAGCTATGCCCATGTCTTTAGCATGCAGTTTGATTTCTTGATATTTAACTCCTTATTATCTATATTCTCCACCTTTATCTTGAAACATGTTAAAAATTATATAAATATATAGCAATTAAAGGTAGATTTTTCTGATCATATGCTTTCTCTCTTCATCACCACTATATACCACTGATTGTTCATATTTCTCCCTTTTTATTATTGTTGGTGTATTAAATACTACTGGCTTTTTTGTCTTTAATATCTTTAAAATGGAAATAAAATTAAAAGAGAGAGAGATCAGCTAAATAAAACACACTACTTTTTCCCCCCAAGAGACAAAACACTACTACTC
Organism: Chelydra serpentina; assembly: GCA_037349315.1. Lineage (NCBI taxonomy): Eukaryota > Metazoa > Chordata > Testudines > Chelydridae > Chelydra > Chelydra serpentina. The sequence continues at coordinate 65,075,399 of JBAIAC010000010.1, read as the reverse complement.
AGCTCTGCATATATTAAAATCAAGCTGAAAGAATTAAACCTAAATTAGCAGAACATGGGAAATGTGCAGGTTCATATAAACACTACACAGAATTACAAGAACTCCATTTTTTTTTAAAAAATACAGTAAATCAGAACCAAGCAGTCTGATTATTAAAAGCTCTCAACCATTCACCCATTATTAATGTCTGGCAGTAAATTCTACCTAAGTAACTGTCCCTGAGAAAAACCTGTCTCTTAAGCTAACATTCCACGAACTTTAAATCACAACAACTCTTGTTAACAGCTGCTAAATAGTGAGTATACAACATTAAGAACTGTGCTTTTCAACTGATTGGGAAATAAGCATAATAGTGGGAAGCAGCAGTTTAGTGTTATTTTATTATTTTACACTGAATTGCTGCAACTATTTAACAAAGAAAATAGAATACAATAGAACCTCATTTGGAACCGGAAATATACAAGCAGGCAGCAACAGAGACAAAAAAATAAAAAAGTACAGTATTGTGTTAAACATAAGCTACTAAAAAAAATAAAGGAAAAGTTTAAAAAAATAGTTGACAAGGTAAGAAAATTGATCCTGTGCTTGTTTCATTTAAATTAAGATGGTTAAAAGCAGCATTTTTCTTCTGCATAGTAAAGTTTCAAAGCTGTATTAAGTCAATGTTCAGTTGTAAACGTTTGAAAGCACAACCATAACATTTTGTTCAGAGTTATGAACAACATCCATTCCTAAAGTGTTCATAACTCTGAGATTCTACTGTAAATATTTGGGCTGTCTATTAATCGCAGTTAACTCAAGTGATTAACGCAAAACTAATTAACCAGATTTAAAAAATAGTCAAAATTAATCACAGACCAATTTAAATTAATTATAAATATTTTGGGATGTTTTTCTAAATTTTCAAACATTTTGATTTCAATTACAATACAGAATACAAAGTGTACAACTTTACTGTGGTGCCAAGAGATGTGTGGAAATGTAACATCTAAAGAAAATGGGGTACAAAGTCTCATGGCGTTCACAGAAGTATCTTCAGACATAGCAATGTTGCAAAATATGCTCCTCCCAGCCTCAGCCTCCAAACCTTTCCGATCCTGGCCTTGACCACAGCCCACATAATCCCGCCCCTTTTATGTGATGTAGCGCACCCTCCCCTCCTGGCATTTAAGGAATGCGAGCATCTGCATTCTGACAGCCTTCTACCAGTATGCACTTGGTGGGTAAATTGGTTTATAGACTGAGAAATAACAACAAGACTGAAACATGTCTTGGCAAGATACAATGGAATAAAGTAAACTCTTCCCTTCATTGTACTTCCTAAAGGCTTGATCCTGCAGACACTTATGCACATAAGTAACTTTACACATGTGAGACATTCTAATGAACCCAAATGGATTACTCATGTGCCTAAAAGTTTGCATGTTCATGCCTTCATTTGCTAAAACTGACAGTCTATGTAGCAAGAATCTCTATAGCCCTCCAAGCTTACTAATTTAAATAAATATTTTAAAATGGAAAAAAAAAACTATGGTTAATATATAAACAAACTCAAAGAACCCCAAATAAGAGTGCTAATATCTGAATATGCGTCTGTCTTTTTTTATTTTTTATTAAAAATTAAGATGCAGGGGGTAAAGCAGAATTCTGGGGGTCAGAACTTGTGGATTTTAGTAATGGTTCTGTCATTAATTAGCTGCATAATCTTGAGATAGTCACTTAACCTTTCAGTATCTCAGTTTACCCTTCTGTACAATGGGGATACTCATGCTTACCTTCCTACCTCACAGTGATGGTGTGAGAATTAATTATAAAGCGCTTGAAGATCCTCAGCTAAAAGGTGATATATAAATGCAAAGGATAATGGGCTTGATCCTACTCTCACATACATTGGTATCACAATGGGGCAGTTCCGTTGACTTTAGTGAGGATACACCATATTTACACCTCGATAAGAAAGGCAAAAATGAGCCCCTTTGTGTCCATGATTTTCTAAAATACCCTCTATGACTTTATCAGAACAAAAATAATGTATTATCATCATCGTCAGCTGGTACTAGACTTCTGCACTTGGATTACTGCTGTACTATAACTTGCCAATTGATATCAAAGCAACAATTGTGTGCTACTGGATAGGTTGTTAATGGAATGTAACAGTAAAAAAATAAAGACTGTCTTCTCTGGCCAGTCTGAGTGTCACAGCATAGTGCTATCCCTGTCATGGCAAATGAATTGATTTTAAATGTTATGATGAGTAATTAGAAATGTTGTGCATGAACTTAGATCACTTCAGAACACATGCTATTAAGTTAGTGTTTCATAAGTGTGTTGTTCTTTCACTTAAAGAACAAAAAGCATCCAGTGACAACTTCAAAGTATGGAAATAAAGGGCCCGATCCTTGGAGGGGTTGTGCTTGGCACAGAACCAGAATGGAGGGGAAAGTTGGCTATATGCCATTACCAGGGGAGGACTTAGTCCCTATCTTAATACATAGTCAGTGGCAATAGCCACTAGGGACTGCCAGACCATATCAGCATTGCAGCTATACCTCAACACCCCTTATTCCCCCAATACAACCCTTGAGACCTATAGCCGACCGCACACTGCTTAAAGATTTCCTTTACACTATGAATCCTTAGCTGATCACTTGAATCTGCTCTGTGCTGGCCAAGCAGACATGAGAGTTGGGAACTCTCCCAAAGTTTGTCTGCCCGCCTCAGAGGGAGAAAAATATTCTTCTGAGGAAAAAAAATCATAAATCTACTCATCCAATACTAAAGCAGAGCTGCATTTTTCAATCATCAAAATTCAAATGTACTCTGTTCTTTGAAAGGTAATTTGAAAAGCTGTTACCTGACATGAACACGAACACATTTGAGTTGGGTTCCCGACCCTTTTTCACTTCAAAGCGTTCTAAAGGAAATTCTCTTAATGTGAATTAATTTAAACCAAATCCCAGAAAGGCTCCAATACCCCTGTCTGAGTGTGTACATATATATCTCAATATAAGCATCTAGGGCAATCTAATGAATGATGCAAAACGATATTTCTTTAATTTTTTTAAATAAAAGTATTGAATGCTAACAGAATGCTAAATCCAGACGTACATGCCTCTCTTAAAGTGAGTACTAGCCTGGATGACCTCACCTTCAGTTTTCCATAAACCCACCACAAGTGCATAAAAATTACAGGAGGACTGTGGATTGTGAAGCAATTTTAAAGTGCTATATACTTGATAATTAATATTAATATTAGAACAACTATTCATAATAAATCAACCAGTGGAGGAGGAGAAACCCATAACTTTACCTAGTACACATGCCACATAGCTACTGGGAGGTGGTAAAACACATTATTACAATACATACACCCAGGGGCAGCTGAACAGGGATTTATATTGTATGACAAGTTCAGGTTGAGTCTTACTGCTATTCAAGAACATCCATCAAAAAGCCTTAAGGAAAATGAAATTAGAGCGCTTTGCAATATGTAAGTGAACAGTTTGCTGTGAGTTCACATCTCAGAACTACCAGCTGCTTGCTTTTTTATCCTGGAATTGATATTGACTGGCAAGGCATTCACTTCAGGGGATTTACTACTCGTCACTAATAAATCTGGGTAGTTGCCATGTAAGCTGCTCTACTTCATGATGTGGTCATCCCCACCAACATGAGCTTTGGGTACTATTGGTCCATGTTGGTAGTACCTGATAAGGGCCCCTGCTTGGGTAACAAGTGAGGGCAGTGCTCTCAGTGGTGGTGAAGTTGGGTGAGCCACGACTGTGGATGTGTGGACAACATAGGGTGGAAGAAGAGCTCAGTCTTAGGGCTGGTCCACACTAACCCCCCCAGTTTGAACTAAGATATGCAACTTCAGCTACGTGAATAATGTAGCTGAAGTCGAAGTATCTTAGCTTGAACTACAAGGTACTTACCGCGGGTCCACACGCGGCAGGCAGGCTCCCCCGTCGACTCTGCATACTCCTCTCGCGGAACAGGAGTACCGGTGTCGACAGCGAGCACTTCTGGGATCGATTTATCGCATCTAGACAAGACGCGATAAATCGATCCCAGAAGATCGATTGCTTATCGACGAACCCGGAGGTAAGTATAGACGTACCCTTAGTAATGGTCATCCATGCCCTCAGGAACCAATTGCATCTGGTGGATGACTTTTTCAGAAGGGGAATGGTGTCCCCCAAAATAAAACCTCTCTACATTTGCATAATCCAAATTGGGCAGAATGAAATGAAGAAGCAACCAACCATAACAGATTATGACAACAGCACTGTGATTAAAGCCCCTGCTATCTCAACTCTGGGAGGAGGGGCATGTTCTGCACACATGGGATGGGCATGACCTAAACCCCCTTAGCAAACATGACAAACCCATGAAAAAAATGCAGACATTGGGCTTGTTTTTTGCTTAATTGGCTTGTGAGTTGCTTGTTGACTAGTTTTTGGCTTGTAGCTTGTAGCAGCTTGTTGCTTCTTCTCTTTTTTGGCTCCCGGCAAGCAGGAGCAAGGGAGGGAGAGAGTCAGGGGTGCACAGCTGGCCCATCACAGTCCCAGACTGCACGCCGGGGGGATCTAGTCACATAGAGTGTTGGGGTTCTTAGGGATTGGCTTGTTTTGAAATTGGATTGGCTTGATTTTTTTGCTTATTGTGAAAGTCGGGGTGATTATTTACTGCATGAGAGTTGGCAACCATGCCCCTTAGGGAAAGTGTAGCCCCAATGACCCCAACTTCCTGGAAGTCCAAACCAGACCTTCTGTGTGCATTCTGTGTTACCACATGCAATGTGTTAACACTGAATGGCACTGGGTACAAGACATCTCATCAAAGAACTCAACCTTTACAAGATCATAATTGCCAGCATCACAGAGGCCTGTCTGTCACGCCGTAATCAAGTTTCTGTGGAAGCAGCAACCTTCCTCCATCCTGTGGTCCATACCAAACTGAAAGCGAGGCACTTGTTATTAGACAACCTCTAGCACAAACTTTAACCACATGGAACCCCGTCTCTCCACACTTATTCTATGGTCAGCTTCATCATCATGGACGCTTATCTGTCATTGTGGCCTATGGTGCCAACAGGTGATGCAGCCACTACGGAAAAAAGATGTTTTTCTACCAGCTAGCAGCAAAAATCCAGTCAGCTCTGCCACATGACACATTGCTGGTGCTTGGAGATTTCAATGCTCAGACTGGCTGTGACTGAACTGGGTATGAAACCATAATAGGTCACTTTGGTTTGGATTCCCCAAATGGCAATGCCACCGTTTTTGACATTTTCTACCACTGGGGGCTCATCTGTTTAACCACCTTAACCACCATCACTTGACCTGGATTTCAAACAGAGGTCATGTCATGAAGGAAATTGACCACATCCTCATCAGAAATTGCCCAATAGTGAAATCTCACTGAGCCTTTGGCAGTCCAGAAGCACCAGCAAACTCAGATCATAAACTAGCTTTCACTGAGTTCTCACTGCATCTTCCAACTGCACACAAGCCAGACATCTACCACTAACAGTACAATATCCAGCATCTCTGAGGATACTATTGAAGCTATGAAATAGTATTGAAGTATGAAATACATTGTATATGAAATATACAACACATACATAACCTTGTTACCCTCCCAGATGATGTGGAGATCGCCTGGAGTGGTATATACAATTCTGTATTACATGTTGCTGCTAAAACAATTAGCTTCAGATGGTTTGTGCAATAAATCTTGGCTTTCTGAAGAGGTCTTTGGTATATATATACAAGCAGGGAGCTATCCAAGAATGGTAAACATCTGAAAGGCATTTTCCAGGCCATGGCAAAACATGACTGTAACGATGCTAGTTCTGGCGGGACCCAACTGAGAGTGTCAATTCAGGACAAATTGCTTCAAGCAGGGCAGTTACAGCCCAAGGCTGGGGTTTTTCCACCTCTAAGGCAAACCAAATCAGCCAGACAGAGGAGACTTTGGTTTTACCCCACTGGCTAACCACAAGTCATACAAGCAATTCCCTTAGACACTCCCGTTTCCCAGTATCACCACCAGTGCCATTCGTTATGGGGACAAATTGTTATGAAAACCAATGCCCCAGTAAAAGAAAAAGGTTCTCCCAATCCCAAAGGACCAAGCCCCAGACCCAGGTCAATATACAAATCAGATCTTACCCACAAATCACGCTGTCGCCAATCCTTTAGAATCTAAAATCTAAAGGTTTATTCATAAAAGGAAAAAGGTATAGATGAGAGTTAGAATTGGTTAAAAGTAATCAATTACATACAGCAATGGCAAAGTTCTTGGTTCAGGCTTGCAGCAATGAAGGAATAAACTGCAGGTTCAAATCAAGTCTCTGGAGTACATCCACAGCTGGGATGGGTCCTTCAGTCCTTTGTTCAGAGCTTCAGTTTGTAGCAAAGTCCCTCCAGAGGTATGAAGCAGGACTGAAGACCAGATGGAGATGAGGCATCAGCCTTTTATAGTCTCTTGCCATGTGGTCTCTGCTTTCTTTGTCCCAAAGACAAGCTATCCAGCACATGGCATAGAAAACCTCTGTTTTTCTGTTGCGTCCATAGGCAGGTACCTGCATACCTTGCTGAATCACAAGGTGTGTCTGCCTTCTCTCAATGGGTCAGTTGTGTAGCTGATGGTCCTCAATGGGCCATCAAGCAGCTTAGCAGAGCTGACACTAACTCGTCTGGCGTTTCACCCAGAAGCATAGCATAAGTTTGAAATACAGACAGTATAGAGCCAATATTCATAACTTCAACTACAAAATAATACACACATACAGATAATATAATAATAACCAGCAAACCATAACCTGGTCTTAGACACCTTACACTACAACCTTTGTACAATATTTGCTGCAAATATATAACAGTGGTTGCAACAATGATCTATACAGTTACAGATTATGTCAATAACGTCACAATGACCATGGGATCTATGTCAACTCCCTGGCTGACAAAGCAGCGGACAACCTAAACAACAACAATCTGTGCCCTGACTATGGAGCCATCACGTGCCTGGCTGGCAAACATATACAGCCTTCTTCCATCCTCATTATGAAACCAGGCAGCAATCCTTTCTCATCAACGAATGAGGTCCGGGACAGATAAAAACATATTATGAAAGTGTGCCATACCATGGACCTGCTGATGACTGTCTAAAGCTATTTGACCTGGCAAACCTCACAGCTTCAGACCAAAGGACAAGCCCCGATCCTCCATCAGTTGAGGAAGTACAAAAGCCCATCCAAAAGTGGTGGAATGGACCTGATGGTATTCCATCTGAGCTGCTCCAAGGTGCCTTGGAACCAGAGAGCAACAGCCTGAATCAATTGTTCTTAAGAGTGTGGGCATCAGGTAACATATCAGCAGAATGGAAAGACAGCATCATAGTGTCCCTATACAAGGGCAAAGGGTCTTGCATCAAGTGTGACAGCTACAGGCTGATCTCATTGTTATTGATCTCTGAAACGGTCTTTGCTCATGTTCTACTTGGTAGGATGCAACTGGTCCTTAACAAACATTCTTATTCACAGCAATCAGGTTTCACTGTTGGGCAGTGTAGCGAGGCGGGCTGGCGCCCCACCACCCCGCAGAGTGAAGCACTGGCCCAGTGGCCAGAGTGGGCGGGGCCAGGAGGCTCTGGGCCTGCCCCGCCAAGAGACAGGCCGCGACCCGGAAGTAGACCAGCGCGACCTGGAAGTAGACCAGCGCAACCCGGAAGTATAAAGGCGGGCCCACGGAGCTCACTAGAGGAGCAGCCACCAGGGAGACCAGACGCGGCCAGCTTAGCTCGCGACTGGGGAACCCCTGTGGCCCCAGGTACCCGCCTAGACTGGCCGGACCTGCCCACTGGGTCATCTGCAGCCCGAGAACCTCCCCACTGTGGCCAGCTGAGGAGAGACGAATGCAGAAACGCTGGGGGCAATGTTGGCTGCAGGCACCACCCCCCGCAGCTCCCATTGGCTGGGGGAGAGGGACAGAGATAACATCACTAGTCACCAGGCAGAGTCAGCCATGGAGGCAGCATCATTAGTTGCCGCGCAGAGTCAGCCATGGAGGCAGCATCATTAGTTGCTGGGCAGAGTCAGCAATGGAGGCAGCGTCACTTTTTTCCACAATGAATATAAACAAGTCAAAATACTGAACACAACTATCTGATGCACACCTTGCTGCAATCCTGAAGGTTTCAACTGGTTAGTCACTGAGGCCAAACATCAACAAACTGACAGAACTGAAGCATTGCCAGGTGTCTGGCAAACACTAAAAAGGTGAAGAATTGTATAAAGTTGTATGGCAGTTGTATGACAGTTTTATTATTTCTAAGAAATTCAAAATACAAAATACAATATAAACATTTTCTTTTCTGAACACCATGTTCAGTGACATTACTGGTCCACTGGGAGGATTTGAGGACTGGCACTGGCCCTAAGGTAAATTGAGTTTGAGACCCTTGGGTTAGCACTTTGTCTTTCATTGAAAGCAGCTGGCGTTCCAGGTGTTCTGCTAAATCTGGTGTGCGATCTTCAAACAGATACCGGTGTCAGAGTGCATGCTGGTTCATGGCTTTCACCACATTTTTACACAACTTCAGGTGTGGACAGGAATGCATTTTTGACTGGGAATTCTGTTGCGCTATCAACTGGATATTAGGAATTGCTGCTATACACATAAGAATCAAGGTTGGTCAAGAAGTGTTTACTGACCAAGACTATGCTGATGATGCTGCCTTGCTTGTGAAGAAGTCCACTCTCCAAGGTCTCCATGACAACACCAACTTTATGGGGTTGATGGGTCATGGCAGAAGACCAAGGTCTAGAACCTCAGATCTGAGGCCAGCAGAACCTCCAGTGAAGATGGTGTCTGTGGAGAGCTTTGATGACTTCATCTGCCTAGGCTGCAAACAGAGTTCAAACAGTGGTGGCAAACTGGACATTTTTTGATAAATAGGTCTCGCCACTTCCTGCATGAAGTCAAGTCTCGCTTATCAATGCAAAAACATATTTTCTCTGAGAGAAAGTTCAGGGTCTATCAAACTGTATACACCTGTATTGCTATGGGTCAGAAACCTGGACCCTCTGACAGGCAAACGTGGAACAGCTAGAGGTATTCCATATGCACTGCCAGCACCAAATCCTGAACATAAAGTGGTTTGTCTTTGTGCAAAATATCACAATTTCACAAAGATCCACCCTTCCTTCAATCACTCATTATGTTCAAAAGCAGTGTTACATGCTATTTGGCCATAGAGCCAGGATGGACAAAAATATGCCAGCACACTATGCTCTGAAACTCTCCAATGAATAAAGGGGTGCACACCCTGACCCTACTTCCCCCTAGACTCCCTAGAGATTCCTGGATTTGCAGGACTGAGTCAGATCTGGGAAGTTCACAACACATTGCCTGGTGTAATGCCATCAGCCATGGTCACTGAGGCTGGCATGGCAGTCACCAGTACGCTATGCACATTTGATGATAACGCCTAATAAATCTGAATGTAAAATATTAAAATCTTAAATATGGGGAATGATTATATTCAGTACAAAAAACATTCAAATGACCACGGAGTCTGCTTCTCTCTGTTTGTTCTGCTGCAGCTGAGATCAATTGGATGGTCAAGCTGACCCTAACTCTATTGAAGCCAAAGGCCTCTGTTGACTTCAACAAGTTTTGAATAAGGTCCATAGTCCTTCACTATACCCATCTGAGAGCAAAGAAGGGTTTGGGGTTTTTTTTTAAGTGGAGGACCTTCAATTGTTCAGGAAATCCTAAATTTGCTGACCTTCAAGATTGATCAAATATCAACTTTAACCTAACAGATTTTTGTTGTGGGGAAGTGACAACACTGGAGTTGAATGGCTACTTTAGCCTTTATCTCCATGCTGAAGCTGGCTCAATCTATGGACATTGCCACTCCCTTGTCCCACCACGACTCCCCAAAAAGCCTCCTCTAATTGTTAGATGGATACTTCACATAAATAGACCAATCTGAGGAATTATTTTCAGAAAAGGAATTTACAAGGCAGCAAGACTGGAAAGCAGGTTTACCTGGAAAAATCTAAGGTGTCAGCCACCAGATCCCTAATGGACAGAAGGGAGCAAGAGAGAGGGATCTCTGTCACTAGAGAAGACATTGGTGAGTTAATTTCTGAGTTTAGATCTTTAAAATCCTCCTTAGATAGCAAATTAGATTAAATTAAGGCCAATCAGAAAAATGAAGATGAAAGTGACTGGTCTGGAAACAGGCATGTGCCATAGAAGTGGACAGATTAGCTGGATCCCTCTGTGACTTTAGTGAATCTCCATACTGTAAAGGGGGAAGGGAATTTTCTTCCTCTCACAGTTTCAGTATATTTTGGCGGTATCACAATCCAGGGTGCAATCCAGACCAATGTGGGGCAGTGTCACCACCTGCCCTGCAACCTTGAGTGCCTCACAATGCTTTGCTGCTGTAGTTCCCAACTCGGGCATCTCACAAACAGCCAAACAGCATACAGGTCATACCCTAAGTGTCTGTCTATAGCCGCAGCTTGCCAGAAATACTCCAGTCAACACTCTGGCTTTCACCAGCCTTGGTTATCACTTGCAGAGTAACGCTCACACTCCCAATCCCTGATTTTCCCCAAAAAACTGTGCTCTGCATTGTCCAGCCCTCTCCTGGCAGTTCAGATATCTGAGGTATGTTGCCCCTATAAGACGTTAATATACAACAGTTTGCTACTTTACTTGGAGTTACCATATGATTCAGTTTAAAGACAGACAACACTGGGATTAATTTTGATTAAAGAATAAAAGAAATTTATTTAACTACAAAGAGAGAGATTTTAAGTGAGTACAAGTACAAGGTATAAAAGTCAGAATTGCTTACAAGAGAAATAAAGATAAAACCCTTCCTAGAGGCTAAGACTTAACAAACTAGACTTGCTTCAAGATACAAATCCTTACCACATGCTCCCAGCAACACAGATGGCCAAATTCTCTAGTCAGAATCTGACTCCAAAGGCCAAAAAGGCTGGGTCCTTTGTCTTCTTAGGTGAAAGAGTGAGCGAAAGAGAAAGAGCGAGCTAGAGGTGTTCTTGTCCCACACTTTTATAGTCCAGTCCCCCTTTGAAGTGGATTCTTCTGAGGATTATCCGTCAAAGCAAAGTTTATTCAAACAGTAAAAAAAGCAAAATGGAATCTGGGGGTGAAAGTGCCTCCATGATGTTTCTTCTTCCCTATGTATGCTGAAATGCAGATTTGCCTTGTTTCCCTCTTGTTGTCTCAAGGACCCTGTTTACTACCTATATGTAAACTGTGGTAAACATACGTTCTTTTGTTTAAGACCTGTTTGACCACTCATGCCTAATCAGGGCTATGTGGGTTTGAATGTGCTAATTATACATGATTGTAGAATGAATGGAGGGAAGGACAGACTGGTTGGTAACTGGTCTCAAGGGAAAAGGAGGAGGAGAGGTAAAGTTATAAGAGGGGAAATTTGGGACAGGAAAGTTACGTCAGGGAAATAAAAATAAAAATATTCAGATCCAAACAATTTTTCAGGTTAAAGAATGAAAAGTATTTCATGCTGAATAATATGTTTGGTTTAGTGAGCAGAGAAACCTACCAATGGCACAACACTTTCAATAAAAAATATTACTCTAAAAAAATCATTGGTAAATAATCCAATAATTAGAATTGGGGTTTTACTTTTGCTTCATACAATCTTATCTGCCAGCTAACAATCTGCTTCTCTTTTTCTCATAGCTAATACAATTACATTCTATACCATAAATACCAATGATCTTAACACTAATTTAATAAGAAAAATAGATTTTAAAGCTGAGGCCACAGGTATATGCTTTCTACAAGAAATGCACCGTAAGGAGGAATATAATAAATACATCAAAGGTAACTGATTCCATACGCCCTACGTTTCTCCAAGAACATCAAATAAAAAAGGAATTGCCTTTTTATATATACCTATATACCTTTTATATACATATACCTTTCTAATTAAGGTTTTATATATATATATATATATATATATATATATATATATAGGTAATGTATGCAGATGTCTAGTAATAAAGAATAGAGTTGGTGATAGAATGGTAATGTTAGGAAATATTTATATCCCTAATCAAGGTCAAATTTCCTTTTTTCAGAAAATTCTCTCAGATAGTAGAAGGTTTTAGAGGAGATACTTTATTATTGGAGTGATTATAATGGCATTCTAGACCTGAGGTTAGATAGGTCTGATAGCAGTAGATAAAAGATAGAAAATGAAGCACAGAATTCATCTCTCTAATGAATAAACATGATTTGTATGACTCCTGGAGGTGTATTAATCCAAAAGAAAAATATTATTCTTTCTTTTCAATACCCCATAGACTATATCCGAGAATTGATATGATTCTAATCTCTAGATCTTTGCTTAACATAGCAGTGCAAGCACAGCAAAGTTGCTTCTCCTTGTCAGATCAGGAACAAGTCTGGCTTATTAGAAACTGGGAAGACACACCTAAACAAAAAACCTGAGATTAAATATTCCTACTTTTGTATGACCAAAAAGAATTCAAGATACAGTACCAAAAAGGAAATTGAGTAATATTTTAAGGAAAACAATGCTGACTAGATTAAAGGGAAAAAACCTTCAAAGAAGTGATTAAGGGCAGTTTCATTAACAAAGGATGCTATGTTCAAAAAGAAATGCAAATATTACTCAATGAAGTCAACGAATTTTAAAAAAATACATCAGAAAAATCAATCATATTAAATATATTAACAATTAATAGAGGCCAGAGTCAAGTTAGGTTTGCTACAATAGAAAAAGCTAAACAGGCAATCAGATGTACACCCCCCACCCCACACTCAAACTATTATCAGGTTTCAGAGTAGCAGCTGTGTTAGTCTGTATCCACAAAAAGAACAGGAGTACTTGTGGCACCTTAGAGACTAACAAATGTATTTCAGCATAAGCTTTTGTGGGCTACAGCCCACTTCATCGGATGCATAGAATGGAACATATAGTAGGAAGATATATATATACACAAACAGAGAAAATGTGAAAAGGTGGAAGGAGTTGGTATGGCAACTTCCACCTTTTCACATTTTCTCTGTATGTATATATATATTTTCCTACTATATGTTCCATTCTATGCATCCGATGAAGTGGACTGTAGCCCATGAAAGCTTATGCTGAAATACATTTGTTAGTCTTTAAGGTGCCACGAGTACTCCTGTTCTTTTTACAAACTATTATGAAAAGGATACCAGAAGTGATAGATTATTTTAAGTTTTTTAGTCTGTTAGCTAGTAAAGTCAAATTATACCTCCAGTCTGGATAGGGTGACCAGATGTCCTGATTTTATAGGGACAGTCCCGATTTTTGGATCTTTTTCTCATATAGGCTCCTATTACCCCCCACACCCATCCCGATTTTTCACACTTGCTGTCTGGTCACCCTACTTTTGGAAAGCTCCAAATGAATTGGCAACTGGCCCAAAAGGTATATGCAAGGCTTTTGCAAACTTCTAGGGGTTTCACTCCCTACAATCAGTTGACCATAAGATGACAAAGGAATACATAGTTAAAGCTGAAATAAATTTGTTAGTCTCTAAGGTGCTACAAGTATTTCTTTCTTTCTTATTTTCTTTTTGCTGACACAGACTAACACGGCTACTACACTGTAACCTATAGTTAAAGTTAACATACTAAACCTAGAACACCCAGACCTAGAAGCCCTGCAGGAAATATTAAAAGCAGAGGAAGTCCTAGAGGTTATTGAGTCCCTTAAAAATGGTAAATCTCCCAGCCCTGAGGGATTACCTACAGAATTTTTTAGATCACAACTAAGACAACAAATAACAAATGTCATCAGAAAAATATCAAAAGAAAAAGGGATTCTGCATACTTAGAAAGAAGCACAAATTGTAGTTATCCCAAAACCTGATTTGGGATTCATGCAATTCTGGGTCTTGCAGGGACATCTTATTAAATCAAGATGCAAAAATTTATGCTTCAGTCCTAGAAAATAGACTGAAAAAATTACCTAGATATAGTAACAGAGACTAATAGAATATGTATTAAACAGGTAGATAATGTTCAGAGTTTTAGACCTTATCTTCTTTGCAACTCTATCAATGAGCCCCATCTGTTTTTTCACTAGACGCAGAAAAAGCTTTTGACAGTAAATGGATTCTCTAGGAACATTTGGTTTAGGCCCTAAATTTCAAACTTGGATTTCTGTTTTATATTCCAACCGATACGCTATTGTGAGAGTAAATAGATAACACAAAAATTCCCCCATTTTTAGAGGCACAGGCCAAGAACACCCATTATCACTCTTATTTTTGCCATGGTAATAGAGTCATTCACCCAGAAATAATCCTAATATGAACAGAATTACAAAAGCAAACAGGGAACACAAATTAACCTTCTGTGCAGACAATGTCTTGGTATTTGTTACAAATCCAGCACACACCACTAGAACTGCAAGAGGAAATCTTAACTTTTGGCAAAATGTCAGGATTAAAAATAAATCATGGCAAGTCAGAGCTCCTGGATGTAGGTCTGGGCTCTGAGCTAGCAAACAATATAAATGATCATTACAAATACAAATGGCTAATTACTTCCATGAGATACATCGGATACATATTTCTAAAAAATGGCAAGACATATATTAAATTATACTCTTTTGATTAAGAAAATCAAAGCAGATCTGAACAACTGGTCAAAATATGATTTCATGGTTAAGCAGAATGGTGGGAGTTAAAATTAATATATTAACTCAAATAAAATCCTTTCCTAGTTTTAGTCCAGTGAAATCTCTTAGATCAATGTCGATCCATGATAAACAAATCATTTGTGGAAAGAAGAAACCCAGGGTTAAGCAATCTACTTTACAAAGGCCATGACTAACAGGAGGATTGGCTTTACCAAACATTAAGCACTATTATCAAGCTAGTCAGATCAGAAACCTCATGTACTGGATAAGGTCAAAAACTAATAAGCACTGGGTGGAGCTAGAACAAGCTCATTGTTGCGCAATAAAACACGTTATGATCCTGGGATAAAGAAATCCTATGGTCCAAAATCAACGTAACTGCCCTTTTATGAAAGCAACAATAGAAATTTGGGATTATTTATTTAGAAAGCTAACCCCTACCCATCATCTCTAATGCCCATAATAGATAATACAGAGTTGAACCCCAATAAAAGACTGCAAAGTTTTGATATTTGGGAACTTATACGTATATCAAAATTTGGTCAGTTGTTTGGAGACAATACATTTAGATCACTTGATGTAATAAAACTACTCACAAAAGACACCAAAATCCAGTATATCAACAGCTACAATTAAGATATTTTTCAATCTACCCTTACAAAAAAGGCAAACTGAAGCAGAAAATAGATGAAATTTCAAAAACTACTCACTACATCTATGAAATACTGTTACCCATAAACCACTCAATGCCAACTGATAGGAGGAGGGTTACATGAATATCCTGAACCTAGTATGTACATTCTGATTCACCAAAGAATGTCATGTGAGATCTTAAATGAAAGCCAGTGTCAAGATGGTCATTAATATCATTGTGAAATGTATGTACTGATACTATGCATAGAATTATGGTGGTATACTGAAAATGTGTTTTAAAGTCCGTATCAAGGCTGAGTTGACAAACAGTTGTTCTGTCAGACAAGACTTATTTATTCACCTATCTGCTGACATGTAAATTATACATTGTAAGCCAAAACAATGGCTGCACATCTACATAGAAAGTCAACAGGGAAAAAGCAGGACATAGGAAAATCAAGAGACAGGGTTGTTGTTGTTGTTTTTACTGTCTTCAAGAACAAACAATGAACCTTAGAGATTTAAGTATAAGGCAAGGAGAGAGAGAGAGAGAGAGCCCTTTATCCAGCACCTAGGAAATAAATGGACGGCGCATTTAAATTCATTAAAATTGGATCTCAACCAGGCTTGGCTGCAATGAAGCAAAGGACATTTGGGGTGAGAAAATTCTTTAGATGGAAGGTTATCCTGTTAAGGTTCAATCTCTATAAATCAGTGGTGGGCAACCTGTGGCCCGCGCCACTTCCCGCAGCTCCCATTGGCCAGGAACGGCAAACCGTGGCCACTGGGAGCTGCGGGTGGCCTTGTCTGCAGATGGTCAATGTAAACAAACTGTCTCACAGCCCGCCAGTGGGTTACCTTGATGGGCTGTGTGCAGCCCGCGGGTGTTGCCCACCACTGCTATAAAGTGTGTTATGATTTGGTTTTATATGTAAGCCATTTGTTTCCATTTTCCTTACTCATTATCTTTTGATTCAAATCTTTGATAATAAACGTATGGTTGTTTTCACTATAACTATATCTCAGTGCTCTAGTGTTATACAAGGAGCTAAATCATTCAATCTGTTGTGTACAGTGTTCCCTTGGGCACAGCAGGCCTCGTATTTCTGTGAGTGTTCAAAAGGTAAGGGGCTAGATACTATCAAGGAATACATCAAAGGGCCTCAGAGGCTGAGGTACACCTACTGTGAACATGCAAGGCAAAGTAAGATCTGGCATAGCCCAGAGGAGATGGTGGCTAACACACTCGTGGAGTCAAGGAGCTGACACCCAGCAAAGCACAGGCAAGTCTCTCTCTCTCGCTGGAGGTAAGGGGGTAACAAGGTGATCACAGTCCTAGGTAGCCTGAGAACAATCACACACACACACACAAAGGCTTACTCTCCATTCTGTACAAAGTCACATCTAACTATAACTTAGAGGAAATAACTATGTTCATGCAAAGGTGGAACGTTGATGTAGGCATAAGCACCAGAACTGAGGAATGGGAGAACATATGGAGCAATGGTCCCCACACCTCAATAAACACATTAATAAAAGAAAACTATCTTAAAATTCGTTATCAATTGTATCTAACTCCGCTTAAAATTAAACAATTGTATGGTACAGAGATGGGCAAATGCTAGAGAGATTAGTGGACATGCACCAAGTTAAAACATTTTGGAAAGCTGCGGAGTCTCCATAAGGGAGACAACAGGGTATCAGCTGTCAGATAACCCCATCACATTTTTATTAAATTCTCCCAAAGAGTCTGCATCTAGTAAAAGCAAGAAAGAATTTATCACTCCTTTAGTTGGTGCTAGAATTACTGTAAAAATGTGGTGGACGAGGAGTGACTCCTCTAAATCTATTGTCTGGTATTAAAAAAAATGTGGGAAACTCTGGAACTAGAAAAATTAACTCATCAAGGCAGAGAGTTTTACAGGGGAGAAGGAAAAAATATAACTACTTAGAAAGCTGGTGGTATATTTTAGAATTTGCTGGAAAAGCATCATCACCCTCCACCAAACCTCATAGTTTGAGAACTTTTATACAAAGGAAGGGAGAAACTCCTTCACAATAATCTAAGGTACACTCAAAATTAAGATATTAAAATTAGAAAAATAGATGGGAAGAAGAAAAGGTTAATATTGTCTGAAGCTTTGATAGGACAACTGACACACAAAATACACATCTACAGGTAGAATAACAGATACTTGTACATAAAAATGAGATAAAAGACTTAACTGATACTATCAACTGAAAAGTCTGAAGAGGAATATGAAGAGTAGAAAAATATCAACCACAATGTGTACTCAAGGCTGAAGAAAGTGACTGGGAGCTGGTCTTGTCAATACAGCTTTGTGGACTTCCATAGACCAATTTATAATTGTGTATAATACAAAGTTTCTCTCTATTTAGGTTAGAAATGAAGTGCTATAAGATCAGCTATAAAGTAAAGATTTTTAATAGCATGCACATGTGCACATCCATGCACAGACAGACTGAAAATATGAAAAGCCAGAATTACGGTATCTCAACTTTAAACCTGCCCTCATATTGTTTCCACCTTGTGCATGAAAAATGTAAGGTAAATTTATATTTATGACAAATGTCACCGCTAACTGACATGTTAAGCCTTCATTGTTAAATGTCCTAACTTTTGCATGATTGAAATCTCAGCCTTAATATAGCATTAATATGCTATTTTCCCCTATTAATATTTTTCCCCTATAAATACTTTATAAATACAGAGCTTTCTCTCAAAAGATAGATACAGCTATGTATATTAGATACGCTAAAGTATTTTTTTTGTTTCACTGTAATTTACAGTCCCTGCCCTTTATTCTAGAAACCTTTTCTAATCTAAAATTGAAACCACACAACACAAATATCTAATGTAAATTGTAAACTTTAAATTGGATTGTCCAAATAAACTACAAAAAAACTCGTCAATGAAGCAAAATTGGCAGCATCTCACAACAAAATCCACCTCCCTCTCCTTCAGTCCCAGAACTCCCACCCACCCCTCAACAGCCAAGATAAAACAAGGGTTTTGCACCATAACCAAAAAACACCTACCAATCTATGAAATGGAAACCTATGGATGCAAGCTATTTTCTGAGCTGAAAACTCGTCACATGAAATGTCTTCCAAGAGTCTCCTCTCATTTAAACTTGGGTTGGAACTCCATGTCAGTACTGGATACCTCCACTGATGGTCCCTATGGTGGTATCTCAAATGGGAAGAGGCAGTCTCTTAGGTAACTGAGTCACTTATCATTTAGGACTTTATTGATGAAAACCAACACCTTGAAATATGCCTCAAAATTAACAGGCAGACTGCAGATCTCACAGCAGCAATGTAATGTGCTTTCAATGAGAAACACTGCTTCAGAGTGGGCCTCTGCATTCTATACTTCAGCTTCCAAATGACATCAAGTTATAGTCCCATGTGCAGACCGTAACATTCTATTTGATGGGACAAACGAAGGTAGGCAGCAGGGGCTACACCTCAGAGAAAAGCTTGCAGTTGTCTTGCCAGGTATAGAAGAAAAATAATGTTCTTTGCTACAGCTGCTACTTGCCCAGGAACAGACTAGGATTTAACAAGAAGCCATTGGTTACACAGGTTCGCAGTTTGGGTAAGAGCATACCTTCCTTTGGAGGTACAGACATAATTTTTGCTAGTTTTTCCAGTTGCTTTCCCAATCTGTAGACAGCAGCCAGCTAACTCCCGTCAAAACCCCAGTATTACATAACCTTGAATGTCTCAGAGAGCTTTCTTAATGTCTTGAGAGTAGTTGATTGCACTCAGATAAACACTAAAGCTATTTTCACAAAATAAACATCCCTTTGCAACAGAAGGCACTATCATCCCACTATCAGTGTCCTGTAAACATCCATGTGAAATTCCCACGAGCCTTCAATGATTCCTGTATTTTGTCTAATTTGTCACTGCACCATCTGTTTAATAGATTGATTGCTAGCGGCAGAAGTTTTGGTGAGCAATGTTTATGATAATTACCTTGTGCACATAAAAAACATTAACATGATGGGTAATGTGAATTATTAGCATTATGTTTTTAGGTGACAGTGGATCTCCCCAGAACAGATAACTAATGACTGCAGCTACACATGCCTATGTTGCAGCAGAATGAATAGGGTGATCATTCAGATGTACATATTTTTTGAGATCTGAAATCTTACTTCTTACTCTGTCTAAAATGTTATGATCAGAAATACTAGAACCGAAGATCGCTAGAGGTTACTGTATGCTATATTTTGCATTAAAACCCAATAATTTGGCTTTGTGGCACCTAAGTAGTTCAGAAACTAAACGAGATTGCCCACCCTTTTGTACACATTAGAAAACCAACTGCAATGACTAGCTAGTCAGCAGTAACTCCCAGGAGAAATATATTTTCATATGTATGAATCTCATTTTTTGCTTGGACGCAATGACCAGTTGCCTCTGCCGCACATTTCCCCTTCCCCTATTTAAGGACTGTGCAGGACAGGAGCAGAGAAGGGTTATACACATCATCTCTCCTTTGAAAATTAGGTGAAAAAAATAATATGATTTTATTTGCATTTCCAAT
Organism: Chelydra serpentina; assembly: GCA_037349315.1. NCBI lineage: Eukaryota > Metazoa > Chordata > Testudines > Chelydridae > Chelydra > Chelydra serpentina. The sequence goes on along the minus strand of JBAIAC010000010.1, from coordinate 65,055,463 downwards.
TCAGCTGCACTGCTGTGGGAAGGGGAAGAGGGAGTGGCGTTTTCAAGGGGGAAGCATGAAAAGGCAAGAGCCATTGTGAAGGATAGAAACACTGCATATATCCCTAAGGATCCACCAGGACTGGGTGTGGGACATGCAGACTTTTTTGCGAGGGGTGGGGATGGGAATAAAGCCCACCTTTCTGACAGGACAGTGTAAATGGGGGCGTGGATCTCTGCACAGGAATCCTCATGGAGAATTTCTCCCTGAGAATCGCCGCCCATGAGTTTTCTACGAGACAGGATGAACTGGCCATTATTAGTTATATGTAAAAGCACCCAAATTGTGCTAGTAAACATGTAGGAAGTATATGGTCCTTTCTCCCCAATTCACTCAGAGAACTTATGACCTAACTACCTGATCCAAAGTCCATTGAAGTCAAAAGAGAGACACCAGTTAGTGTGCTTTGCATCAGGACTAAAAAAAAGACAAATAGACAAAGGGCATATTGGTACAATTTACAAATAAAGTGATCAAGATGATTGGTCACATCTTGGTACTTTAAAGTTTGAGGGAGGTTTTATTTTAGTTTTGTTACTGTTTTTGTTAAATGCACAAAGTATTTTAGATGCTTTACCCATTTTGGTTGACTCATTTATTGCAGGCACTATAGAAATTAAGTTTGGGGGAAATATTTTACGTTTTTAATTTTAATATCTAAATATTTATTTTAAAAATCAGATGTTACCTAAACAAGTCACATGATTGTATATAAAAGTTATTTTTTTCTGTCATTGTGTTTTTTTATTTTAATTATTTGCTTAAGTACTTAATAACCAATTAGAAATCTATTTCAGTGACAGTTAAAATCTATCATTCTTTGAACATGCAACGATTATTGCCCGCTTATACTCTTGAAGCATTTCATTCTGGAAATGATTCAGAATTGTTTTCCAATTATAAATAAACATAATTGCTTGGAAAACACACAATCTCATACTATCTCAGACAAGATGACACTAGGAGCCAAGATAACACTATGTGAAGTTCTGCAGCTCATAATTTAGCAGTTTAAATGCACAGTTAAAACGTTATAGACATACATCAAGGCCAATGGTGCTATTCATACCTTACAGATGCACTGTTTTGAAGCCTAAACCAGGGCTATGGTGATGATCAGACAGATACTGATTTGCCTTGAGCCACAATCTCCAACTCACTGAAAAATACACAGACTTTCTCACTCTAGAAACTTCAATCAACTAAAGTAGCAGTTAGGAACCCTTCATCAGCTTTCTCCTTCCTGGGCAAACTCAAGAGACTTATTAGCCAAGAGTATTTGAATATTTTTAAACTTCCCTTTGAGGCAGATGCCCCCAAATCATCCCTTCCCATAGAAAAATGTTCAGGAATCGATTCTGGGGGAGTGAATCTCTGCAAAGATCTTCTTGATCTAAGAAGTTTATATTAGAGATGGATCTAAATCATAAAGAGCATAATCTTATGGGAGGAGGTGGGCACTAAGATTCAGCTATTAATTATTAGTAGTATTGCCATATTACCTAGGAACCCTAGCCATAGACAAGGACCCCTTTGTGTTTTGAGCAGTACAAACAGAACAAAAATGCCCCTTTTCTTCCTCTTCCACACTACAACTTTTGTGACTTTGTAACCAATTAATGGCATGGTTGGTTTCTGTCCACTTGCCACATGGTTAATAAAATGGCACTTAACGGTGTTTTATTCCTGCCAAAGGCCTAGTCTGGTACATGACTGTCTTTCTGTAACCAGTATGGGAGAAAATTTGTTTGCAATCTGGACAGATACCTTGCAAATACCACTGTGCAGGCAGTCCTGTTTCCTTCAAGCTTTCCATATCTCTAAATAGCACGTCCCATCATTAATTGTTGTTTGGATACATAACCAAAATATGATTTGTGCCTCAAGGGTATTGCAACATGCAAGGAGTGTGGTATTGGCAAACAACCCCCATAGAGCAGGAAGGATATTGGCCCCCTCCAGAGATGGAAAAAAATCAGGCCATAGGCATAGGCACCATTCGCTGCAGGCCCTGCTCCGACTCTACCCCTTCCCCCAAAACCCCACCCTCACCCTGCCTCTTCCCACCCCGCCTCTTCCTGCCCCATCCCCTGAGTACGCCCTGCCCTCGCTCATCCCCCCTCAGCCCGAATGCCTCCTGCACGCTGCAGAACAGCTGATCTGCGGCAGGGAGGAGGCTCTTGGAGGGAGGGGGATACACTGATCAGTGGGGCTGGTGGTTGGTGGGAGGCACTGGGGGAAGGGGGAGGTGCTGATAGTGGGGCTGCTAGTGGGTACTCAGCACTCACCATTTTTTTCTGTGAGTGTTCCTGGGCTGGAGCACCCACGGGACCTATGAATCAGGCTATGGGAAAGTGTGATCATAAAACAATACCAAAGCCATTCACCTTGCTATTTCATGTTGAAAATCTGAAATAGCAGGATACTCTATTCCCTGGAGATGTAGTTAAGACAAGGAGGAAGGACACATGGATACATAGGGAATCGGGGTAGGATGACAGTGGAACAGGACGGTTCACAGGCAGACCTTTGCTTTTTCCAGCGAGCATGAGTTGGTTCAGATATTTCCCTGTAACTTAAGAGAACACAGCCTATCTAGGATAACTTGTAGTGAAGCATAAATGTAGATATGAGGAGATATGTGTTTCCAGTTTTTTAAATCATTTTCTCTATGCTACTAAATAAACTTCCGTTTATTTCTAAAATTATTAAATAAAACTTGTTCAGAAGAAAGAACTGCAGTTTGTCTTCGAGAACTCCCAGTCATCAGTCTCTGAGGAGAGGAAAACTCACAAGTTTCACACTGTGTCCTCTAAGTGAAAAGGCGCTTGGGCATTTAAGGCACTGTATTCTGGTCTCATTCTAAGACTGTGAAAATCACAGCATCTCATTCCAGTGACAGCTGAGTGGCAAAAAGACTCATCTGGAGTGACACTTAGGCCTGGTCTACACTGGGGTGGGGAGTGGGGGATCGATCTACGTTACACAACTTCAGCTACGTGAATAACGTAGTTGAAGTCGACGTACATAGATCTACTCACCGCGGTGTCTTCACTGTGGTAAGTTGACGGCTGATGCTCCCCCGTTGACTCCGCCTGTGCTTCTCACTCTGGAGGAGTACCGGAGTCGATGGGAGAGCACTCGGCGGTTGATTTATCACGTCTAGACTAGACACAATAAATCGACCTCCGCTGGATTGATCGCTGCCCATCGATCCAGTGCGTCATGTAGACATTCCCTTAGACAAAAGAAGTGGAAGAGGTACAGCTGTCTTGTCAACATGTAACAATATCCCAGAGTGCACTGCCCCACATGCTGCTACTTTCACTCTACGTGCATCTCCTGAGCACTCTACTCTTTGCAGATGCAGAATGGAATAGCTGTAAGTTTTTTCCCAGAGAACACTAAAATAAACATGGTTAGTCAACCTGATAGGTATGGTGTGATGGGGTGCTCCACTCCCTGCCAGGATGGTGCCTTCTCTTGGTCACTCTGGGGAATAGCTCACTAGGTCAGCACCCCTGCCAGCAGTAGTATGCCATCTCTCTGCCTCTTTCTGTGGGTCTGCAGCCCTTCTCTCGCTCCATGAGTTGCTGCTGCCTCTTCATGACTCAGCCCTCCAGCCAGGTCACTAGGCATGTTTTCCCCTTCTGGGGTACCAAAGTCTTCCTTCAGCAGTCCTCAGCAATCTTCCCATTCATTGCTTTGTAGTGACATTACATCAGTGGCTGGCAGGGGAACCCAGGCCCATCCCTTACACCAGGTTTCGGATCAGGGACCCTCTAGCCAGCAGTGTAGCTTGTTCCCTTCTAGACCTTACTTCCTTTCCCTGAGCTCTGTCCTCCTATCCTGGCTTCCTCTCCTCTCTGGGTTTGTCAGCCCCAATGCACCTCCTTTCTCCCAGGGAGAGACTGCAGGCTTTCCCAGCTACCCATTCTGCTGCCAATTTCCTGCCTTGATAGTCCCAGCCCAGCTCATTCCTTCTCAGATGGGCTTCCTCATTCAATCTGGAGATTGAATGAAAATATATTTTTCATATTATATTGCATACAATATATTTTTATACATTAGCCTGCTTCTCAGTCTGCATTAACCCTTTCAGGGCAAGTGTGGAGTGAACATTCCATCACATAGGGACACACAAATGTGGTTCACCTACAGTTGTGTGGCAAAAGGCATCTGTTTGGACACAACTCAAAGTGTGTATTGTAATTGGGTTAGATGGGAATGCCACCAAATGGTTACAATAAAACTCCAGTGCACTTGTAGATTGAACACCAAGCTTTAGGTGTCCCTAAGATAGCCCTTGGGGTTAAATGAAAGGGAAACACTTCTATCCTTCTGCACCACGAAAACTTAACTTACTCTCATGAAAAATATTTTTAGTACTATCCAAAAAAACAAGGTAAAAATAACATTAAGTACTCAAAAGACAAGCAATTGTGAAAGTAAAGATTGAAACCTTAGATACATATGTCTGGCCTCTGGTTGTTGTGGGTACTACTCCTCCGTTTTACTCAGACAACTGGAATCAAATATAATTTATATGGAAAAAATGGAAATAAACATATAAATTATTACATCTAAGGCATAAAGCACAGAGTGATATTAAAAGATGTACTACAGCATACATTCAACAAGCTGTATGCACAATATATTTGCATGCTAACAGCATACTTTACACCTCTTTGTCACCTTTTGTGAATTTGGCTCCATGTTTACTTTATAGCATGGTTTCGTAAGTCTTTTCAGAGCTCACCTTTCATTCCTTTTCTTTCAAAAAATACTTTTAGTTGTCATCTGATATGTTAGAATAGGCAATTCCAGATCTTAATGTGAACAGCCAAAAGACTGTAAATAGAAGAAGAATTGCACATAACATGTGCCGAAAAACAATGGGATCATACGTTATGTTTTTTCATGTGACAGTAAGAGAGGCTAAATTGTATCTTGGACAATACACAAATTCTTTGTTGTGCATACTGGTCAACATTCTAAACTGAAACAATGTTGATTAAAGGGAGGGCATAGGTGCCAGAAGTATAAAAATACTAAATATGACATGGGGCATGTATTTTGATTTTGTCCACATTAAAAACAGTTTAGTATAGTATAATGTAAATAAATGGAGATGCATCAGATTTCCAAATTTACTTTGCTACATGAATTCAGTGTTATACTATTTGTGAATATGCGTTGGGAAAAAGGTGGATTGCAATTGCAAAACTGTGTAAAACATATTTTTCTACAACGATGGACAAACTCAATGCTGCCAACCTTGAAAGATTGTTTTATATCTGGGTAGGACATTGCTTGTTTGGAAAAGATGATACACAGAATACATTATGCCTTTTCTAAGTACAGAGATATCTGCTATGATTTCTACAATATGCTAGATTATAAGGATGATTCAGTTTGGATTGAAGTGGCTGAGTTAGTGTTTGCTTACGGAAGTGTCTGGTGGAGCATTCCCTTTCTACTTACTTACTGTTTGTAAATTATTTATTTTATTTCTGATCAGTAGCAATACTTTATCTGTTTTTCCTTCTGAATTCTTCTTTTGTTCTCTTTACTTTTCTTTACGCTGTGATCTGTTATGATAAATTCTCAGATACCATCAAACCAACATCTTTGGAATTTGCTTTACCCATTTTTTTAGGGATTGATTTAATGGTACTCTGTGGGCTACTATTATGGTATGTTTACAGTTCAATTTTTGTTTCAGAAGTGCTGAATCATTCATTGATTGCCTAGTTTTGCTGGGGTTGTGATTATGCCTGCTGCTTCCTCTTTCATGTACAATGGAGCAAATCTGATTTACATCAGTTGCAATGCCATCAACTTCAATGGGAATGGACAGGGTGCAAAATTTTCTCCATTATTTTATTCTTTCAAAACTTACAAAAAAAAATCAAAAGAAAAAAAGAGAGATAAAACATTCACCCAATCTTTATTATGGGTGAAATTCTCCTCTTTGCAGATAGCTAGCACGAAGCTTAATTCTCACCTAAGAACTCCAGAAAAGACTTAATGATGGGACTTAAATGATACATTGACCATGTGCTGGCTTCTGCATAGGGGTGAATTTCACACTATGGTAATAACAGCAATAGTAATAATGGTAATTGACGACAAGGCCTTTGGGCTGCATCCAGTCAGTAAGTAGCACAGTTTCAGGACAGTTGCAATGGCACAACTCAAATCATTGAGAAGGAAGTTGCATAGTAGGTTTCTGATATATCTTTCAATGGAAATATCTTTCTCTTGTGTATTTCTAGGGCGCTATATCACTGCGGTGAGGATGTTTAAGGTAGAAGCTATCATGAAAGCATTATTTTAACAAAAAATGCAGGCAACAGACTATTAAGATGCACCTCATACAGGCCAGTGTTACAGAACCCTTCAGCCTATATACAATTTTGCCAATAAAAAGATCCGGATATTGGTAAGATACCATCTCAGCAAAGCTTGTCACGGAGTGCTTGGAAGGGATTTTTAAGAAGCTGAAGTCTGCAGCGCATGGTCTAGTCTCTCCTATAGAAAGACGGAAAGATTTTTAAACACTGACGCGAGGAACTGAAAAGGGAAAAGTCTTTTAAAACAAAATTTAAACATTGGATTACTGACACAGGAATTGACATGCCCATAGGGACCAACCTTGCATGTAGGCAATAATTGTTCGCATTTTTCCTTCTTTCTCTCTCACCATCCTGTGTGCACCTATTTGACAGTCTAATTGACCAAAAGTGAGTTCATCTTCTGGAGATCTGAGAGAAAAAATTAACTGTTTTACCATGCAGTTAGACATGACAGTAATTAACAGACCAGTCCCTATGCCAAATAATGATGTCACTGCTTCTAATAATGTCAGTGCATTTGACAGAATTTAGAATATGATTGACTTTCAAAATTCATAGAAGTGTAGGACTGGAATGGACCTCGAAACATCTTCAAATCCAATCCCCTGCACTCAAGGCAGGACTAAGTATTATCTAGACCATCCCTGACAGGTGTTTGTCTAACCTGCTCTTAAAAACCTCCAGTGATGGAGATTTCGTAACCTCCTTAGACAATTTATTCCAGTGCTTAACTACCTTGATAATTAGGACATTTTTCTCCTGTCATTGAGTAACAAGCCTACCCTGTCCTTAGTCTTTCTCTTGCTTCTAATATATTTGTAGAATGTTTTCTTGTTGTCCTTTATGTCTCTAGCTAGTTTAATCTAGTTTTGTGCCTTGGCCTTTCTAATTTTGTCCATACACTCTTGTATTGTTTGTTTATAGAATAAAATTAATCTGTTATATCCTCCATTAGCTCCATGTAGTCCAAGGCAAGAGTTTTTGTTTTGTTTTTACTTGCAATATTTTGTTTGTGATGATTTGCTTGATGCAATTCACAGTCACAATGCCAGGTTGATGAAGAATTCAGAGATACATCAGCAGTTCCTTCTATGACAACAGGATATGAAAATGAAGTGGCAGGTACTAAGGTATTTTATTTGTCGAAATAACACTATATAATCACACCAGTTTCAATTATTTTGGTAATTTATTTCGAAATACCTGTCAGCAAGTATGTCTGTATAAATTCCCCCAGAAGTAGAGAGTTAAAGAAATCCCTATGACAACCCAGTTCCTATATCTCTGCCCCTCCTCACCACAGCCCAGCTGGGGGGCCAGACACTCATACCCACTCCCCCACCACAGGGCCATGCCCCCCCACCCCGACACTCACACCCTCTACCGCTCAGAGGCCAGTTGCAAGGCCCCCCCGTCCCCAGCCCAGACACCTGCACCACTTACCCCCCAGAGGCCAGGGATCCAGAGGGAAAAGCAGCCTATTGTTGTGTCCTGGGTTTGCACAGATTTTCCTGCACACTGCCACCTCTTTCCTTCAGGGCATACTAGGAACTGCAGCTGCAGGGAACCCTCCAGTTGGCTTCCCCTCCCCCTGGCCTTGTCTTCTAGTTGCGAGCGGGGCTCTGTGGGTTCAGCAGCCCCTAGTGGCGGCCAACATCTCTGCAGCCCATTTCTGTGGGGAAAAAAGAAATTCTGCATGCACAACATTGATTTCTGAAAAATTCTGCATTGTGCAGTGGTGCAAAATTCCCTCAGGAGTAAAGATGGCCTGCCTAACTGGTAACTGAAAATTAGGAGTGATCAAAATGTTTTCAATGAAATATGTTGTTGAAAAATGCAGTTCTGCTGGAAATTTTTCAATTTTTGACTGAATTTCAAATGACTTTTTTAAATCAATGTTTTTGATTTAAAGTGAAACAAAGTGGGAAAACCTGTATATTCTAACTGGACATGAAATATTTTCAATTCAGGGGGAAAAATCATGACAATTTCCAAATGAAACATAATCTGTTCGCTTTTGGGGTTATTCTTCATTAGAAACAACAAACTTAAACCAGCTCTTTATTTGGTAGTGACAAGCCAAAGACAAGTATGGAATGCATGCAAATCTGTGGCATGTACTATGACTCAATGCGTAATAGGAATAATTACATATGTGGTGTGATTTTGTCATACAAATATTAATATGCGGTTCTGAAAATCTGATCCAAATGCCCAAATATGCAACCTTTTTCAGGCAACACTCAAGTTTTGAACAGACCTTAACTAAGATAATAAATACAATATATTTGGCAGTTGCTCATACTTAAGAAGGCCTGTAGATATTATTGGTAAACAGATCAGTGTGTTCAAATTCCTTTTTTGAAATCTTTCTAAAGAGAGGGATTTGAACAAAAAGATGTAAACTTTTCCATCAAAGCCATTACATTTTCCTTCTTCACATCTCTCCTTAAAACTTAACTATGCCATGAAGTCTACAAAACACTCCACAATAACTAGACAGTTGCTGTGCTGTAATCACTGCTTTTATTAGTAATTATTATTATTAATTTTATTTGTACAACTGTATCACCTAGGAGCGCTAGTCATGAACCAGGTCCCCATTGTGCCAGGCTTTATTGCACTAGTCAAAATTGTCTATTACCTGTTGCTCCCCAGTATTGTCTGTTGTATCCTGTGCTCTCTCATCTTAGGCCTGGTCTACACTTATGACTTAGGTCAACCTGACTATTTCTCTGGGCTGTGAAAACTTTCATGCCCTCTGCAACATAGTTAGATCACCCCAACCCGCTGCTGTAGATATTATTAGGTCAACAGAATAATTTTTCTGTTGACTTAACTATGGCCTCTTGAGGGGATACAGTTACTAAAGTGATGGAAAAACCTCTTCCATATCTGTAGCAAGTGTCTACACTATAGTGCTTCAGCAGCTTCAATGCTCCAGCTGTAGCCCTTGTAGTGTAAACATGCCTGCATACTTAGGCCCTGATCCCACAATCCCCTGATGCCCTGATTCCTGATCACAGTGCATAAAGCTAAGGACATGCATAAAGTTTTGTAAGATCAGGGCATTAGCATTTAAAATATTTAAGGCAAGGAGTACCGTATATTTTTATTATGTGCTTGTACAAGATGTAGTACATTTGGTCCTAAGTCCTGGGAGGGGTCTGGAGTCACTATTGAAATGCCGATAGTAATAGATGATAATTTTCAAAATGTGTGGAGCATCATGAAAGAAGGTATGGAGCTGATAATAGAAGAAGACAAAAGAATCAGGAGGAAGAAAGGGTTTTATTGTTGACTGCATCCCAATACGGTGTTACACTGAATACCCATACAGTTTGAAGCTGGGTAAACCAACTGCAACCAGGCCTGTATTCTTTAGTTTGAAAGTTATCATCCCCTTAAATGTCTGTATTCAGGCAATCACACATAGCATCCAAGAGTTGTAGCCTATGAAGTCATGGAATGTTTTAATCACTGCTGGCAAGTGAGATTTCAAAAGGCGAATATTGTATTTATTGGAGTTTTCTAAATGTCGCTCTTCAAGTAAAAAAGTGAAATTGAGAAAAAACAAGGAAGTCTGAGAACTTACCTTATTTAATTAAAATAATGTAAATATCATTTTATTTTGAATTTGTATTTCTTGAAATGAATATGTTTATTCAGTAACTTAAATTTCAAGAAATATTCAAAGCATATTTTCATTTTCAAGAACCTCGCCTCAAACAATGAATTAAATCAGAAAATGTGGTGACCATCAAAGACATTTAAAAATGAATAGTAGAAAATTATGACATCTCTCCATTGGGAACTGGATGCTCTAACATATTATGAAATATTGTATATGAATTGTTTCATGCTGCTTCTTACATTTCACAGAGGGTTTCTGCTAACTAGTGATTCTTGGAATAAGTTCAAATCAGTATCTGCACTTCTTGGCATTGAAATATTCTGTCTGATGAGTAATGCAGTTTAAAAGGTCAGAAAAATATGTTAAGGATACCTATACAACTGGAACCACATTAATATGCAAAGATATGGCATATCATTCAAGTCAAGTATTAGCAATAATTGCAGTTATTTGCACAATTTATGGAAGGTGGTAAAAATTTTAACCAAAAGGGGGAACAGAAATAATCAATATACAAAAAAGAAGTATAAATGAAAAACAGATCTAAAGCATCCTCTAAAACGATGGCTTTGTGAAGGAAGTACAATACAAATAAAGCATCAATTTAACTATCTATTTCTGTCTCTCTTTTAAAACAGGATAAATATAAGATTTTCCCAGCATGGACCAGTAAGATTTTTCAGTGGTCTATTTAATGTGTACCCGCAGAGTGGTCAAATATTGCAGAAGCCACAGAGCTTGATTTCATTTACATCAATTGTCATTTACCTGGGTTTTACAGTGGTGTAAATCCATTGACTTTAGGGAGGTTGACTCCAATTTACACAGGTCTAAGTCAAATTGGAATGGGACCCAGTCTCATGATAGGTAAGGCTGGTAGAACCATTCATTATTAAGTAGAGCTTGTAGGGAATTTTCCAACAGAAAACTGTTCCATCTGAAAATGCTGATTCTATTAAATCAAAATATTTCACAGGACCATATCAAATGTGTTTACATTTTTGGAAGAAATTATCAAAACATTTTGTTAATCAGAAAAAAATTCAATATCAAATACATGTGAGGAAGTGGGGATCTGTACATTAACTTGTCATGTAAAGAAGTTGAAATTCACTGAATACTTGATTTACAAATTATTCACCTGCTCCATTTATGACTCTTTCTTGACCTTTTCATCCCTGCTTTCTTCCCCTCCCATCAAGGAGTGTGATGCTGATAATCCTGTATGGGTATGCAAGAGAGCAGAGGGCTCAAGAAGCTTTCTTCCTGATGCAAGGCATAGTGCATTTAGGTAGTGGAGATGTTATTCCAGATTAGTGCCACCAGCAACCCCATTCTTCCAGATTATGTGAGAATGAGCTACAGGGCTCTACATTGCAGTAATCCCTGAAATAAATCTCTGGAAGAGAGAAAAAGCGAATTGTATGCATGGAGGCCATTCATCCTCACCACGCCACACCCCTTCTGCATTGTCCCTGATCTTTTTAGGGTTGGTTAGCCCACTTTCAAAGCTACTTTACACAGAAGTAAAGACCTCATTCCCATATAACAGGACTCCCATCAAGGAGTGTGATGCTGATAATCCTGTATGGGTATGCAAGAGAGCAGAGGGCTCAAGAAGCTTTCTTCCTGATGCAAGGCATAGTGCATTTAGGTAGTGGAGATGTTATTCCAGATTAGTGCCACCAGCAACCCCATTCTTCCAGATTATGTGAGAATGAGCTACAGGGCTCTACATTGCAGTAATCCCTGAAATAAATCTCTGGAAGAGAGAAAAAGCGAATTGTATGCATGGAGGCCATTCATCCTCACCACGCCACACCCCTTCTGCATTGTCCCTGATCTTTTTAGGGTTGGTTAGCCCACTTTCAAAGCTACTTTACACAGAAGTAAAGACCTCATTCCCATATAACAGGACTTGGTCCTATTAAAGACTGTGGTATTTCTCCTAATGCTTGTCAAATGGATGAGGAAAGTCATATAGGAGGACAAATATCCACAGTGTCTTACTGAAGGGCCTAAAGAACTGTTGTAATATTGGGTGTACAAATTTACCCTAATTGTCAGCTCAACTGGGGGAAGTGAATAAAAGTTTATAAAATGTCACGATAATCTACAACCAAAAAAAGTAGATGGGGAAAAGGTGAAAAAAGGGAGACAGAAAGACTGAATTAGACTAAACAAGAAGGTCTACTGATATAACTCAAGGACTATATTAAAATCATGTCAGATAAACAAGAGATGTGTGGGACTGGAAATCAGTGGACCAAAATGGATGTGTTGGAAACGAGGCCTAAATGGTGAGGGGATGGGCTATTTCACCCACCTCTCCCTTTTTGGGGTGCTCAAAAAGAGATTTGTGGGGAGAAAACTGACTTTTGCAGATGCTGGCTGACTGAAAGCAAAAGAAGAGGAGACCGTTTACTCAAGTAAACTGAAGTCTCTGTTTACCAAACCCCACACCCAGGGGTGGCACCAGTTTTTTTGCCGCCTTAGGCGGTGGCAGCGGGAGAGGCTGCCGGTGGCTGAAGAAGCTGCCGCCGAAGTGCTGCCTGAGTCCTCTGCAGCAGCTTCTTCGGCTGCCGGGGTCCTTGGCAGCACTTCGGCAGCAGCCTCTCCCACCGCAGCCGCCGAGGGACCTGAAATGCCGCCCCCCAAATCCTGGCGCCCTAGGTGACCACCTAGGATCACCTAATGGTAGCGCTGGCCCTGCCCACACCTTATTTAATACTGGACAATTTCAGAGTCACTTTAATACCTTTGACTCCTTGGGCCCAAATATGCCATCAAAATAGGCAACTAATAACATCGGGACCCTATTGTTCTAGGCACTGTACAAAGTGAGATACAGTCCCAGACAAGAACAATCTAAATAGGCAATATAGTAGAATGGGGGAAAAAACACTCTATAAAAAATAATTAAAGTTGTCTGCTTAACTTTTCCACTACAGAAAACGATTCATTAATTAAACAACAACAGCAAATCCTTGGAAATGTAAACCACTCCTTATTCCTAAACCCTATTTAATAAAATAGCTCTCCATGCTTCTTACTTTATTTCCTGCCCACATATTATATGTTTTCTGTCTAGGGTTCTCCTGGATTTGTAACATACGACAGAGCATCAACATTAAAGAGCCCATTATGCATCATTAAAATATGTAAATAGTGCCTCTCTTAATAAAACAACATAACATACAATTCAATAAATTATTAATACCTCAGGTTTACAGAAGGGGATTAGCTTGATCCTTCTTCATCCCTGGAGATTTAGGAAACTGCATATTATGATAGCCCTATATGCCCCATGTTAATGAAGCCAAAGTTTCTCAGCATTCCCAGAAGTTTTGTGGTACAATATTATATATAGTCAGGACAGTTATGAGTATTTCCTTTATTACCTGATATAAATAATTCTACAAATGATGGGAAATGTTCAAACTTTTCCCTTTACATTCAGATGTCTTTTTTTAAATAAAGTTTGCTTATAGTTCAAGTGTCAGAGTTAATGCCACATGTCACTTTTATACTGAGTGCGGTGACCATTTGTCCTAAAACTATCTAGTAGATTTTTCAGCTAGAGTATTAGGTGTCTAATTATAAATTGTGTGTTCAGCATTCAAATGGGAAACTAGGTAGTGATACCATGATGATGAGTGATTTGTATACTCTAGGTGGATGCATAAATAGATGATAAATACAGAGAAAGCAAAAGTACTAAAGGGTTCAACAATGAATTCACTGTTGAATTATAAATTAATACAAGAAAAATGTCCTGAATTATTTAATTCTTAAAAAAAAATATCCTCTACATAGAGTTGCATGTTTTTATGTATTTAATTTGCTTTATATACTGGAAAAAAAAATCAAAGTAACATATCTGAATGTACAAATCAACTGTGCAAAGCAGTGAGCTGAGTCAAAGAGAATTCATAATGACTAATGGTCACGCTATCATTTAAATAGGGATTAAATCATGATAAATTATAGTGGAAAACACCTGGCTAGCAGATTAATACATCACAATCACTGTCATGCCTATTAATTTCTACAGAATAATGGGGCACATCATAATAATGGAACACTTCAATTGTTTCCTAAATAATAATCTATAAATATTGGGGCTAACTCTGCCCTGTTTGGCACTGCAAGTGGGAGCCGAGATGCTGATAGATGCATCCTTTACTCCAGAAATTTTGCTGGCTCTGGCAGTTTTGCATCAAGGAGAGTTGGGGAGATGGACAGTGGGGCACACTTTATTACTGTTGCAATAGCGTCAATCTCTGATTAGCGTGTGATGCTGACAGCACCACACACCCTGAGGGGACTGGACACCTCCTCTAAGAAGCAAACAATGCCAACCGTAATGTGTACGTGCACGTCCCTTTCCTATTGTTCTCTTGAGTGCTAATGTTGGGTACCCATTTGGGTGACTTGCTAGGTACCCATTCAGGTGACTAGCCTGAGCCACTACCGGTGCTGATATGCTGACAAACCCTTTCAGAGAGCTCCTCCCCTGCTGCTTGCAGAAGGAGAAACCTCCCACCCCTCTCTCGTCACGCGGTAAATGACTGCAGCAGGGGGAAGGATCTAGCCCATTGTTTAGTAACCGTGTAAACTAAGAAAAGTACCCAATTATATATGTTATGAATATACTTGATACATCTTATACTTCTAGATCTCTTTTTAACTACTACCTCATAGCTAAACTGCTTTTTTTGTATGTGTGTATGTATGTGCTTGGAGTCTATTTACCTTATTTCTAGCAACAAGCAAACCCAGAAGGGTTTAGATAAACATCTGGGCCAGGTGGAGACGAGCACAGTTCCCCTGTTTACACCAGTTGAAAATCTGACCCATCTGCATACTTATTTGCTCCGAGGCCAAAAAAAAAAATCAGTCTAAAAAAAATAATCTTACAGCCAAGTTTTCCTGTTAAATTTCTGGTGCCTACTGGCTCCAGTCACCAACTGAACGCCACATGATCAGCCTTAGTGGTGCTTCAGCTCTGTGCTCAGATGAAACCAGGAACTACACACAAACAAAAATGTGAAAAATTCAAACAACCCAGAACCCTGAAACTTGTTGAACTCAAGCAGACACCTGTGTGAGAGTCCCACTGAAATCCACGGGGCTCGATGCAGATGCAAGAATTCGCCTGTGCACAAATTGCAGCTTCCTGACCAGAGTCAATCAAACCTTTTCCAAGCTCAAAAGAGATACAAATTAGGTTTGCCTTAAGCTCTGGGTAGAGAAAGGTCCCAAACCAATTTCTGGATGTGAACACACATGCTGGGGAGTGGGGGGGCGGCGTTTTGAAATCTGAATTCAGGCCTGCATCTGAATACTGCAGCAGCTGCATCCTCTTTCTGTGTAATGGTCTGAACTGGATGCCAACATCCGAGAACTTTAGAGTTTTGAAATTGAGATTTGGATCCACTTTTTGTGGCTTAGAACTATTTCTAGTTTTAAGTGTAGCTTTGGTTCTCTTCTTATTTTCCAGAGATCTATTCACATCTTTCTAGGTCTTTCCCTCTCCCTTCCCACTGATCTACTTTCCACTTCCTTTCAATTGCAGCAGGGGCTTGTGACCTATTTTACACACCCATGCCTGGAAATAAGGGGGCATAAGATGCTCCTTTACTCCTTTGCATGAGCTACTCATATCACAAGTCACAGCAGGAGGGAAGAAGCATCCATGGGGCATCTACTCCCCCTTCAACATAGGCAGAGCAGGAGTTTGTTGGCAAGAGTGGAGAGTAGGCAGAGCTAATGCAGCAATCTGTACAAATGAGCTGGCAGAGAGGTGTTAGGAGCCTATGCCAGAGCCAGTGCAGACTACATCCCTTTCAAACAAGGATGAATTAAGGATCATACATTGACTCTCTGAATCATAATATAGTACCTGGCACAGCACATGCATGTGTTGTCCCTTATTCAGAGCTTGTGGCAAAGCTACAATCTAGCCTTAAATTGTGTCTTATTTTACACATTTAATTTTTGAGAGACAAAGTGGGTGAGGTAATATCTTTTATTGGACCAACTTCTGTTGGTGAGTGAGACAAGCTTTCCAGCTACACAGAACTCTTCTTCAGGCCTGGGAAAGGTACTCAGAATGCCACAGCTAAATACAAGATCAAATAGGTAGTTTAGCATAGGTAGTTAGCACATATTCTAAAGGAACCATTCAAGGTTAAGTGGCCCATTAACAAGTGGCTCCTGTAGTCATAGGACAAAAAGGGGGCTTAGTGGGTTAATGATTGTTGTAATAAGCCATTATGGCTTTTGTCATAAACAGTCAATATGTCTCTACTAAAATTGGTCAAAATGGGTGGTTTTTACACATAAAATTTGGTATTTGGGCAGAACTTTGAATAACGAAGCATTTCAGGTTATGGCTGAAATATTTCATTTTTGGTCAAAATATTTGAGGTTTAAAGGTTCAGTTTTTTGACCAAAAAATTGAAATTTTCAGTGGGAAGCAGACACTTCTCAAAAATTTTCATTTAGTCAGACTCCCACTATTCCGTCAAAAACACTTTTGATGGAAAATTTTTGACCAGCCCTCATCTCTACCTTAAGATTGTGAAAAACATGTTAAACATGGACATTAATCTGCTACTTAACTATATTCCTGTATTGCAAGTAGAGAAGTGCTGTGTTTGAGTGATTTATCCCTGATACAACATTATAATATCTTTTTGCTAATGATATATGCATGTTGCAACACGTTATTGCACTGCCAAATTTTATTTCACATTATTAAAAACAAAATTTGATGATAAAATTTGACATCCTCAAAGTACTACCAATTTTCTGTCTCCTCATGCTAAGTAATTCCATGACATATTAGCAACTTATTTATAATACCATTGTTAACCCAGTTCATTAATATGATGTGACAGTCACTAATTTGATATTGTGCTACACTATCTGATATCTTATTATTGAATTCCAGACGTTAGCATTGTCAGTCTTTGTTAACACTAGAGGAGTATTTTGAATATGGCCAGGTGGTAACTTTTGACCTGATTTTGGTAAGCGGTGAGTCAATAATTTGTTTTATATATATATAAATATGTTATATATATATATAACAAATTATTGACTCACCGCTTAGTCAAAAGTTACCATCTGGCCATTTTCAAAATACATATATATACAAACACAAAATATTTTAAAAGCAGAATAATGTCAAAATAAGGCATTTTGAGTTATCTGAGAAAGTGCCAAACACAGTGCAAAGATTGGCTTTTTTAAACTTTAACAGTCAATCAAATATATGCAAAAGGGTGATGATGTTTGCATTATTATTTGGATAGCACCAGCATCATGCTAGTTACCAAAGATAGGTAATAAGACTAGTCCCTTTCCTCAAATACTTACAATCTAAGGTCACAATCCTGTAAATTGAAATTCATGACCTAAGTGATGGCATGAGGTTCCACTGACTTAAATTTGGCTCCATGTGGATGCAGGAGTCTGCAAGAACATTCATTTGCACTTGTCAGGGCCTAAGTAGAGAGAACATACAAACCAAGACTCCATTGCTACATATTCTTGGTTTGTGTGGATTTCTTTGCCCATATGACCCTCATTGACTTCAGTAGGCTTCAGCAAACATACAGCAGTCTGTCCATGCACAAGAAGTTGTAACATCAGCAGAACTCTGGGTAGGGAATGCAAAGCATGAAAAGGGAATGACAAGTATGCAAGACACACATTTAAATGTAGTATGATGCAAATATTGATTTTTTTCTTCCACCACTCACCTGCCAGTCCTATCCCCCCCCCTCCCCCCCACCGAAACCCATGTGACTATTTTTCAGAATGAAGATTTTTACTGTTTTGGTACGAATTAAAGAGAATTGTTGCCAGGAAGGTTGCTGAAATTTTTGAGAGAGACAAGGTGGTCTTGTCTCTCTTTGTCCAATCTTTTAGTGGACCAATGTTTGTTAGTGAGAGTGAGACAAGTTTTTGAGCTACACAGAGCTCTTCTTCAGGTCTGGAAAAGGTACTATGAGTGTCACAGCTAAATACAAAGTGAAGCAGGTAGTTTAGCATAGATATGTGCTAACTATTTATGCTAAACTACCCATTCAACCTTGTATTTATCTGTGACACTCTTAGCCCTGGTCTACATAAGGAGATTATATTGAATTTAGCCGTGTTAGGTGGATTTTATAAGCAATGCGTCTACACAACCAACCCCATTCCGTCGACCTACAGGGCTCTTAAAATTGACTGCTGACCTCCTCCCCTATGAGGGGAGTAACGCTAAAATTGAACTTCTGGTGTCGAATTTGGGGTAGTGCAGACACAGTGTTGTGCAATTCGACAGTATTGGCCTCCGGGTGCTATCCCAGAGTGCTCCAATGTGACCGCTCTGGACAGCACTTTCAACTCCGATTCACTAGCCAGGTAAACAGGAAAAGCCCTGGGAACTTTTGAATTTCATATCCGGTTTCGTCAGCATGCCCAGGTGACCATGCAGTCCCAGAATCGCAAACGAACTCCAGCATGGAGAGAACGGGAGACACTGGATCTGATTGCTGTATGAGGAGAAGAATCTGTGCAGGCTGAACTCTGATCAAAAAGAAGAAATGCTAATATATATGCAAAAATTGAACAGGGTATTGTGGAGAGAGGCTACACCAGGGATGCAAAGTAGTGCCGTGTGAAAGTTAAGGAGCTCAGGCAAGCCTACTACAAGACAAAGGAGGCAAACGGTCCAAGTCAGATCCCCATACAAGCCACTTCTATGATCAGCTGCATGCCATTCTAAGAGGGGACTCACCACTGTCCATGGACACCTGCAAAGGGGGAGTCTCACGCAACACAGAGGAGGATTTTGTGGATGAGGAGGAGGAGGAGGAGGAGAATGCGCAGCAGGCAAGCAGAGAATCCATTCTCCATGGCAGTCAGGACCTTTTCATCACCTTGGAGCCAATACCCTCCCAAGGCGGGTTCCCGGACCCTGAAGGCAGAGAAGACACCTCTGGTGAGTGCACATTTGTAACTACATTACCGGGGTTAAAAGCAATTGTGTTTAATGTTTGATTTGCCCTGAAGACTTGGGATGCATTCACGGCCAGTCCAGCTACTGGAAAAGTCTGTTAACGTGTCTGGGGATGGAGTGGGAATCCTCAAGGGACATTTCCATGAAGCTCTCCTGAAGGTACTCAGAAAGCCTTTGCAGAAGGTTTCTGGGGAGGGCTGCCTTATTTCATCCTCCACGGTAGGACACTTCACCACACCAAGCCAGTAGCAAGTAGTCTGGAACCATTGCAGCACAAACCATGGCAGCGAATGGTGCTGGGGTTTGGTCGCGTTCATGCAACATTTGGTCGTTATCTTTCTGTGTCAGCCTCGGGAGAGTGATATCAGTCATGGTCACCTGGTTGAAATAGGGAATTTTTGTAAGGGAACAGTAAAAGGACCCCATTCATGCTGGGCTATCTGCGCTTGGCTAAAAGGGATCATCCCAGAGACTAGCCATGCGACAGTGGGAGGGGAGTGCTGCACGCCCAACCCAAAACCGCAGCCCCTCCTTTTAAACAGCAAACTCAACTGGCAATGCTTGCTATGGGAAAGGAGGGCGCTGCAGTTTGAAACCATTCCCACATGTTATGAAGGTGGAAGAAGCCAACCCCGCGTATCCTTGGCTTACCTGGAAACCAAATTCTGTTGCCCAGCTGTGTGTGATGTGTCACAATACTGGCAGGTGCTCAATATAAAAGGCAAAATGCGACCGTGTGTCTAAAGCACATGTGCTGTCTGCTGTGAATTGCTTGATTCAATGTGAAAGAGTCTCCCTTTTGTTTTCAGAAATGTATCTTCTTAAATTTTACTCTCCTTTTTTATCCCCCCTGCAGGTGCAAATGTTTCTATGCTCTCCGTATCAACTCTGTCCATGAGGTTATCGCAGATTAGAAGGCGAAAAAAACCGCACTCGCGATGGCATGTTTTCTGATCTCATACATTCCTCCTGCACTGATAGGGTACAGCTGAATGCATGGAGGCATTCGGTGAAAGAGGCCAGGAAAGAATTCCGTGAGCATGATCAGAACACGCAGGAGGCTATGCTGAGGCTAATCGGGGGGCAAACGGACATGCTCAAGCATTTGGTGGAGCTGCAGGAAAGGCAACAAGAGCACAGATTGCCGCTGCATCCATTGTATAACCACCTGCCCTCCTTGCCAAGTTCCATATCCTCCTCACCCAGACACCCAAGAACACAGGGTGGGAAGCTCCAGGCACCCAGCCACTCCACTCCAGAGGATGGCCCAAGCAACAGAAGGCTGTCATTCAAACAGCTTTGATTTGTAGTGTGGCTACAATAAGCAATGTAGACCTTGTCCTTCCCTCCTTCCCCACCCCACCAGGGCTATCTTGTCAGTGATCTCTCTTTTTTTAATAAATAAAGAAAGCGTGGATTCAAAAAATAGGGACTTTATTTCTTTTGCCATCTGTGGTCAAAGGGGGGAGGGGGATTGGCTTACAGGGAAGTAAATTCAACAAAGGGGGCGGTTTTGCATCAAGGAGAAACAGACACAACTGTCACCACGTAGCCTGGCCAGTCATGAAACTGGTTTTCAAAGCCTCTCTGATGCGTAGTGTGCCTAGCTGTGCTCTTCTAATTGCCTTGGTGTCTGGCTGCTCAAAATCAGCGCCAGGCGATTTGCCTCATCCTCCTACCCCACCATAAACGTCTCCCTCTTATTCTCACAGATATTATGGAGCACACAGCAAGCAGCAATAACAATGGGAAAATTGGTTGCGCTGAGGTCTAACCCAGTCAGAAAACAGCGCCAGCGAGCTTTTAAACATCCAAAGGCACATTCTACCACCATTCTGCACTTGCTCAACCTATAGTTGAACTGCTCCTTACTACTGTCCAGGCTGCCTCAGTATGGCTTCATCAGTCATGGGAGCAAGGGGTAGTCTGCGTCCCCAAGGATAACTATTGGCATTTCAACATCCCCAATGGTAATTTTCTGGTCTGAGAAGTAAATCCCTTCTTGCAGCTGTTTGAACAGCCCAGAGTTCCTAAAGATGCGAGCATCATGGATCTTTCCCGGTCATCCCACGTTGATGTCGGTGAAACGTCCCTTGTGATCCACCAGTGCTTGCAGCACCATTGAGAAGTACCCCTTACGGTTTAAGTGCTGGTTGGCAAGGTGGTCCGGTGCCAAAATAGGGATATGCGTTCCATCTATCGCCCCACCACATTTAGGGAACCCCACTGCAGCAAAGCCATCCACTATGACCTGCACATTTCCCAGAGTCACTACTCTTGCTAGCAGAAGGTCACTGATTTCCTTGGCTACTTGGATCACAGCAGCCCCCACAGTAGATTTGCCCACTCCAAATTGATTCCCGACTGACTGGTAGCAGTCAGGAGTTGCAAGCTTCCACAGGGCTTGCTATCACCACTCGCTTTTCAACTGTCAGGGCAGGTCGCATCTTGTTATTCCTTCACTTCGGGGTGAGGGAAAACAACCCACAAAGTTCCATGAAAGTGGCCTTACGCATGTGAAAGTTTTGCTACCACTGGGAACCATCCCATACGTGCAACACTATGCAGTCCCACCAGTCTGTGCTGGTTTGCCGGGCCCAGAATCAGCGTTCCACTGTATCAACCCACCCCACTGCAGCCATGATGTCCCAATTGCCACATCCCGTGCTTTAAGGAACGTCTGTGTCCATGTCCTCCTCACAATCGTCCTCGTGTTGGCATCTCGTAGCCAGGTTCTGCACATACTACAGGATAATGCGCAAGGAGTTTACAATGCTCACAACAGCAGCGGTGAGCGGAGGGAAGGAGGAAGGACAACATGTTCCCAAAACCACTCGCAACAATGTTTTTGCCCCATCAGGCATTGAGAGCTTAACCCAGAATTCCAATGGGCAGCAGGGACTGTGGGATAGCTGCTGACAGTGCACCACTCCGTGAGTCAATGCTATCCACGGTATTGAGGATGCACTCCGTCGACCTACTGCACTTGGTGGGGACACACACAACTGACCTTATAAAATCGCTTTCTAAAAATCAACTTCTATAAATTCAACCTAATTCCGTAGTGTAGTAATATCCTTTGTACCTTAGAATCATAGAATATTAGGATTGGAAGAGATTCCAGGAGGTCATCTAGTCCAATCCCCTGCTTAAAGCAGGACCAACACCAGCTAAATCATCCCAGCCAGGGCTTTGTCAAGCTGGGCCTTAAAAACCTCTAAGGAAGGAGATTCCACCACCTCCCTAGATAACCAATTCCAGTGCTTCACCACCCTCCTAGTGAAATAGTGTTTCCTAATATCCAACCAGGACCTCCCCCACTGCAACTTGAGACCATTGCTTCTTGTTCTGTAATCTGCCACCACTGAGAATAGCCTAGCTCCATCCTCTTTGGAACCCCCCTTCAGGTAGTTGAAACCCCCCCGCTATCAAATCCCCCTTCAGTCTTCTCTTCTGCAGACTAAATAACCCCAGTTCCCTCAGCCTCTCCTCGTAAGTCATGTGCCCCAGCCCCCTAATCATTTTCGTTGTCCTCTGCTGGACTCTCTCCAATTTGTCCATATCCCTTCTGTAGAGGGGGGACCAAAACTGGACACAGTACTCCAGATGTGGCCTCACAAGTGCCGAATAGAGGGGAAAAATCACTTCCCTCGATCTGCTGGCAATGCTCCTACTAATACAGCCGAATATGCCATTGGCCTTCTTGACAACAAGGGCATACTGCTGACTCATATCCAGCTTCTCAACCACTGTAATCCCCAGGTCCTTTTCTGCAGAACTGCTGCTTAGCATGTCGGTCCCTAGCCTGTAGCAGTGCATAGAATTCTTCCTTACTAAGTGCAGGACTCTGCACTTGTCCTTGTTGAACCTCATCAGATTTCTTTTGGCCCAATCCTCCAATTTGTCTAGGTCACTCTGGACCCTATCCCTACCCTCCAGCATATCTACCTCTCCCCCCAGTTTAGTGTCATCTGCGAACTTGCTGAGGATGCAATTCATCTCATCGTCCAGATCATTAATAAAGATGTTGAATAAAACCCGCCCCCTGGACCAATCCCTGGGGCACTCCGCTTGATACTGGCCACCAACTAGACATTGAGCCATTGATCGCTGCCCATTGAGCCTGACAATCTAGCCAGCTTTCTATCCACTGTATAGTCCATTCATCCAATCCATACTTCTTTAACTTGCTGGCAAGAATACTGTGGGAGACAGTATCAAAAGTTTTGCTAAAGTCAAGATATATCACATCCACCGCTTTCCCCATATCCACAGAGCCAGTTATCTCATCATAGAAGGCAAGCAGGTTGGTCAGGCATGACTGGCCCTTCGTGAATCCATGTTGACTGTTCCCGATCACCCTCCTCTCCTCCAAGTGCTTCAAAATGGATTCCTTGAGGACCTACTCCATGATTTTGCCTGGGGCTGAAGTGAGGCTGATAGGTCTGTAGTTCTCCGGGTTCTCTTTCTTCCCTTTTTCAGACCTAAAGAAGAGCTCCATATAGCTCAAGTGAATCAGTGGAATTTGAATGTTTGAAAGCTCAAAAAGATACATTTTTGGTGCAAAGTATAATCTGAAGATGCACAGTCAGTTTTTTATAAGTAATAACATTTGGCGACTACACTGAGATTAATATAGTGGATATTTTCTAAAGATGTTAGGGAGGTTGTGAAATAATGTAACTGAATATAGAGAGGGATTACAAGGAGATCTTCCTTTGTATCATTTCAATATGCAGCATATTTTATATCCCTTATCCTATATATGTGAGTAGTGGAGGGTGAATTTTGATTTCTGTAGGGAATTTCTAAATGCAGGTTATAATACCTGATCATCAACTTCACTGCAGGAGGATGTTGCACAGATTGAAGTGGTCTCCTTGGGACTTTAATCAGAAACCGAGTGCTGACAAATCCAGATTGCCTTGTTACCAAATGGAATGCAAAGAAGTTTTCCTTTTTCCATAAAATATTTTCCCCTAGATGCAAAGTTTTACCACAGGACATGGAACATGACTAAGAGTGACCTTTGATTCCTTAAAGTGCTGCCAGAGTATATATTGTCTAAGGTGACACTACTTGGAACCAATTAAACAGGTTTGCAAAATTCATTTTTTTAATTCAAATTTTAGCTTTTTTTGTTAGACAGTGGCATCATGCCTTGGCTTTTCCCCTCCCACACCTATGTTGGAAGCAACAAGAATGCTGGGAAGCCAAAGATTTGAACTGAGGAAACTGGTCCCTGGCTTAAAAAGAAGAAGCCTGTGTATTAAGAACTATAACATCTAGTGGGGTGAGAAAACTGCTTGATCCAAACACTGCCCAGTCTAATAAGGTTTAAGATTTAGACTGTGCAATTACCTTTCATTTTTTTGGCAACTATCTCTGACCTTTTGTGCCTGTCATTCACTGCTCTACAGCCAAAATGCTTCTGAAATAAATGTAGTCAAACTTTACTAATTCTGGGTCACTGAGAACGAAAATGATGCTTAAAATTGTTGATTGGCTCTAGTTTTCAAGACATGCTATTGGGTCAGTATATACGACCCTTGACTTGGGAATGGCGGAGGATAAGTGAGTTATAAAGGGAAGGGATCTCAATTTAAACCAGAAATGACTAAAATACATCTTTGACTGGCTCTATGAATAAATCTATGACTGGGTTTGGACAGTACTTGCTTTTTAGGCAAAACAATGAATGATGCAATCTGAAGCTGGTATTGTGACATACATGATATGAATTGCATCATGTTATTCCTAGAAGTCATGGATGATGCAATCATAACGAAGCTTACATCACTCTGCTGAACAAATTGCCCTATATCAGCTCTAGAAATCATACAGTGTCGTGCTCTCTTATTTGTCAATGTTTGATTTTGCAAAGGGACACATTTCTGTTTAGCCAAAGTGAGCAGAGATGCCTCGTACTTGTGTGAACAGTGCAGATAACTTCTGCTATGTTTGTGGTGAAGTGACTTTTGATTCACAAAAGCGCAGTATAACCACTATGATTAAGAAAGCCTATCACCTTTATTTTGGCTGCAAAATTGGAGATCAGGACAAGAGGTGGGCCCCACACATATGCTGCAACACTTGTGCAACAAATCTTCGCCAGTGGTTGAACAGGAAAAGGAAATCTATGCCTTTTGCAGTGCCAATGATTTGGAGACAGCCAACAGATCATCCCAGCAATTGTTACTTCTGCATGGTGCCTCCAGTTGGGAAAGGTGTGTCAAAGAAGAAAAAGTGGACTGTGCATTATCCAAACATTCCACCAGATATACGCCCAGTACCCCACGGAGAAGGACTGCTGGTTCCTGATGCACCAGAATCATTCTCACTTGAGTCAGACGAGGAAGAGGAAGAGTATGAATCTTCTGGTCCTGAACCATCAATGTCACAGGACCCACATTTTCTCCCATCCTCCTCCTCTGAACCACACCTCATAACACAAGGTGAACTGAATGACCTTATCAGGGATTTGGAACTACCCAAGAGTAAGGCAGAGCTTTTGGGCTCCAGACTACAGCAGTGGAATCTCCTGGCAGGTGATGTTAGGGTTTCCATGTTCCATGACCGTCAAAAGGATCTTGTCCCATTCTTCTTCATGGAAGGTGATCTTGTAGCCTGCAACAACATCAATGGTGTGATGGCAGCCCTCAACATCGTTCACGATCCAGATGAGTGGAGACTGTTCATTGATTCATCGAAGACGAGTCTTAAAGCTGTTTTACTGCATAATGGCAATGTTTTGCCATCAATTCCAGTTGGTCATGCAGTCCATATGAAGGAAACCTATGACAACATGAAACAACTTTTGAGGTGCATCAACTATGACCAACATCAGTGGCAGCTTTGTGGCCATTTGAAGGTTGTTGCTCTCTTGCTTGGTCTGCAGACTGGATACACAAAGTACTGCTGTTTTCTCTGCGAATGGGATAGTCGTGCAAGAGATTCCCACTACATCAAGAAAGATTGGCCACTCCGACAGTCATTGGAGCCTGGGAGGAAAAGTGTTCAGCATCCACCACTTGTTGAATCAAGGAAGATTTTGTTACCACCCTTATACATCAAGCTGGGTCTGATGAAGAACTTTGTCAAGGCCATTGACAAAACACAAGCAGCTTTCAAGTACCTCCGTGGAAAATTTCCAAGGTTAAGTGAAGCTAAGATAAAGGAAGGTGTCTTTGTTGGTCCTCAGATTCGTGAACTTCTTCGAGATGATGCATTTGACCATGCACTGCGTGGCAAGGGAAAAAAGGCATGGAAAGCCTTCCAGTTAGTGGCAATACATTTTCTCGGAAACAACAAGGCAGACAACTA
The DNA here is from genome assembly GCA_037349315.1 of Chelydra serpentina. NCBI lineage: Eukaryota > Metazoa > Chordata > Testudines > Chelydridae > Chelydra > Chelydra serpentina. The sequence goes on along the minus strand of JBAIAC010000010.1, from coordinate 65,029,089 downwards.
CAGGTTGTTGGTGGAAAACCTCCTCAAGGCATACAAAAGCCTTGGTTGCAACATGTCACTAAAGATACATTTTTTGCACTCTCATCTAGATTTTTTTCCACCGAACTGCGGAGCAGTGAGAGACAAGCACGGCGAGTGATTTCACCAGGACATTGCAACAATGGAGAAACGCTATCAGGGCAAATGGAGCCCATCAATGCTTGCAGACTATTGCTGGACAGTGACAAGAGATGCTCCATTTAATGAATACAAGAGACAAGCCAAGAAGCGCCGAGTAGACACTGAATAGGACTAAACTATGTACATAATAGTTTTTTGCCTTTTGGTTCATAATAAATTTTATGTCTATAACCCCTTTGCTGATTTTTAAAGTATTACATAAACAGGACAGGTGAAATAGTATCATGTAAAGCAACCATAAACACATGAAAAGACCTAGGTTTACAATTTATGATTAAAACTCTACTATCTACCCAATATACATAGACATAAAATGTAAAAACTTAAATATCTTAGAAACAGTAGCCAATCAGTTGTTCTAATTGTCATATTTGAATTCAGCACATCAAAATACATACTAAATAGCGCATTTTATCTCTGAAGCAGACGACTTCTCAAAAATTGTAGACCAGTGTAATCACTTAAACTCTTTCTGTAGTTAATAAATCTGTTTTATGTTTTACCGAAAACAGTGTGTTTTGGTTGAAGTGCTTGGGAAACATCAGCTCAGTTTACAAAGACATGTGTGTGCTCTCCACATTGGGGGGTGGGGGGGCAGACTGGGTAATAAACGTACACGGGTCAGACTTCTGAACAGGGCAAGACATTATATTCTGGGGGTGCAGGGCTGGGGGTTTGGGATATTTGTTGGTGCCTTTTTCTGTGTGTGATTCATGAGTAGCTCAGGGAGCATTCATGCAATTTAACTGGGTGTGGGGCTCCACATGTTTTTGTGCTTAGTGATAACAGCGCCCGGAGGAGTTTGCTACTTGTCACTAGCAAAGCATTGTGTGAGAGAGCCCAGGTTGGAGAGTTAAGGAGGCATAGTGGTACCCCAATCCTAGGTTGTACCCTGGGGATCCCATCACACCCAACTCCCTCTCAAAATGGATTCTTCTGGCAAGTTCACTTGCACTTACAGACTCCCTTACACTCAGGCTCACTTTAGATCAAAATACACCAACTCTATTGATGTATAATGATATTGAAATTAGTTTCTCTTGCATACTGAGGAGAGAGAATAAGATGTAAGAAAATGTGAGTAAAAATAGGGTGGGATCTACACCTTACACATCACCTCTGAACTTGGCCCATTTGATTCTCCAGATTTCTATAGCATAGATAACAATATTTGGAAATAGAAAATATATATATGTTTGTTATCCTGAGTTTCCAGCTATAAGGACATGAGACAGCAGCATACAAAGGCTCCTATGCAAAGCTCGCACTGAGCATTGTAAAACTGAGTCCTTTTCTGTTTCATTGAGAAAAAAAAAATATTAAAGCAGTATCCAAATAGGGTGACCAGATGTCCCGATTTTATAGGGACAGTCCCGATTTTGGGGTCTTTTTCTTATATAGGCTCCTGTTACCCCCCCACACCCCCTGTCCCGATTTTTCACATTTGCTGTCTGGTCACCCAATATCCAAATAGCATTGCTGTTTAAGGACTTAAAGTTACACAGGTACTCATGTACCTTGCTGAATCAAGTACATGAGTATTAACTGCAACAGGACAACTCACATGCTTAAAGCATGTGCTTAAATATCTTTCTGATGGACCTAAACCCTATTCTAAAAAAATGTATGTCCCCATTTGGGTACAAGAAATCTTTTTCCCCCAGTTATTTTTCCCTCTCTTTATGACTTGTTTTCATACACTCATTAAAGTTCAGTGAAAAGAGATTCAATTCAGCCTCCATTTATACACAGATCTTTGTGCATGTAAATGACTTGCCTAAGTAAGGCTAGGTTAGTTTAAATCTTAGTTGTGTCTACACATATCCATCTGGGTAGCAGGTTGTACAAAGGTCCACCCTGGTACAACACCCTTGTATAACCTGCTGCCCAGCATACAAAAGCATGCAAGATGTGTTAGTGAGGGTTTAAGAGGGCTGTGTAGGCACTTGCAGAGGCTCTTTGTACTTGGTGGACTTTCATTTTATACGTGTATCACCTTGTCTGTGATTTCACTTATATGATATGTGGAAGTGTACATGAAACATGGATTCCATATCTCAGAATATGTCTATTATCTTTTTATCTCACACTTTGCGTAGACCTGTAGATATACGTTTTGGGGCAGATTCTGTGATTTGCTATGAGAAGCACAAAGTGGACAGATTCTAGCCAACACAGAATCTCACTCACACAGGAGAATACTCTGTTGGCAAAAGGCTGGAGGAGGTAATGGAGCTGGTGCCTGCACCACACATGTCCACCCTCTGACATAAGAGGAGTGGAGGGTATAAATTGGGACCATTCCAGGAATGGGGTAATGAGGGGTCATGACAGAGCTTCACCACAGCTATCCTGAACATTGTGCATAAGTTAGAACAGGCTCATGTTACTTTAACTTGTGTAATGCTGGGCATACATTATCAGAGAGCTACAACTGTCTCCTTGGATATGAACAGAGCTTAGATGCAGTGGAGAAGTGAGGCCTTCATGGTATTTTACATGTTTTGATGATCTATTGATTGCAATGAAATGTCCATTTCAACTGACAGCACTATAATATGCATAAGACTCTCAGGGGTTATAGCATAAGACTAAAAAACCTGTAGGTTACATGTGGCTTTTTTCTATAGAAAGAGAAGGATTTGTTTTTAAGCTAACTAAAGACTGAAATAGATGTTTTCTGCCATTTTTGCAGATGCATGCAACTTTCAAATCTGTTGGGCATTGTGGTAGATGCATAATGGGTCTTATGGAATGCTGCTTTTGCAGTTTATGAGCAGCATCTTATTAATGGTGGATAATAATGAGTGGTTTCCATTACATATATATTTTTTTTTAAATCAATGTCAACACTTTTAAAAGAAAAGAAAACATTGCTTAACTTACAGAAGTAGTCTTCCACTTTTGTGTGGTTGCTTCATGTGGAAACACCTGTGTTTCAATCATTCCTTTAAACAAAAGTAGAGAGCAGAGAAAAGATTGTAGATAATCACTCCATAATAAAAAAGTGATGATACCACATACCAATCCTTTCTCTGACATCACATGATCCCTTTTGGACTTACTCCAAAGAAACCTTTTAATAGGGTGGAAAAAGGAATCAGATATCAGATGTCAACATCTGGGGAAATGAGTAGCCAATTTAAAGGCCCATGCATTCCACAGGGCTTTCTTAGGAGGTCTAGTGTTGTAAATAATGCCTACACTTCCATAGTTTTCCACTCTATCTGCAACTTTTCTTACATTCCACTGTTATCTGAGTTGAAGGTCTAAGACATATGTTACCATTAATATCCAGTGCACCTTACCATACTCATCAATCAGATTTGACTGCCCATTGTATTGTATAAACATGGCCCAGCCAGCTTCTGGGCAATCACAACTCTTCTTTAGATGGTCTTGCTACAAATCACCCAAGAAAGGCAGATCTTTTGTGAACGAGTACTGCATTACAAACACACACACACACACACACACACACACACACACACACCCCATTTTGTAGCTGCAGCCACAGGGGACAGGGAGACTGCTTGGCTGTGAGCATCTTCACTCAGGAAAACTCATCTAAATTATAGAGACTGAAAGAAACAGACCCTCCACGAGCTGCCACATGCCAAATGTAGCCGTTTTAAAAATCTATGACACAAAATGTAAAGGCAAGTGATATGTACAAAGCATCAGGAATATAAAATTTACACAAGGCAAAATATATTAGTCTTGTATTATTTGCCCCTGCTTTTGCACAAACACAGCGTTTTCACATTTAAATTTTGCAGGAATCCCCAAGACTATTTAATACTCAAAATTCAAAGATTATTGAAATGTACCGCTAAATGATTAGATATTTGGTTCTTATTTGGGTATACTCACCAGGCAGCTTAAGATTTCTACATTATAAACAGCATGTTTCCAATGATATCTTTGGTTTGGTTGGTTTTGCTATGATGTATAAAAAATGAGTGTAAACTGCAAATGCTTTCCCGTTTCTTGTCATGTATTACATACTTATTACTGAATATGGGTGTCTTGTTATGTTAGACATTGTTCTTTCACCTCAGACCACCAACATAAGACCTTGGATTGAACTAATCACATTACAAATTAGTCTGCCTCCTCCAGATGGGAAAAAAAGCATATTCTCCTGTGAACACCTGTGAGCTGTTGAGTTTAATTGCCCTAGATTCTGGTGATTCCGTATGAAGGGAGTGAGTTTTCATTGACTGACTGATTGCCTTTAAATTGCATTTTGTTTTCTTTTCTCTTCTTATTATGGTTATGAAGAACTGTGGTTTAGAGGGATTAGAGACCTCAAAGGCAGAGAAATCTTATGACTTGTTGGCTGAGCATGATATGGTTCTTCTTGAACAATGTTGTTGTTGGTTTTGTTTTTTTGCTTGTTCATTTGTTTTGGGGTTTTTTTTGTATAAAAGATATGCTGTAGAAATTATTTTGGGTAAATTCTATGGCCTGTGTTATTCAGGAGTTCAGGCTTGATTATCACAGTGGTTCCTTCTGGCCTTGAATGTATGAATGTGTAAAACAAAGACATCCAGGAAAAATGTATGCTTTCAGTTAAAGAGCATCTCAAGAGCAAGGTTGCTGAGAAATTAATTGGATTGATAGATCCATAAATGGGAAATTTAGAAAGAGAAAGCCAAGAGCAGGAAGGTCTTGAGAACCTGTCTTAGACTGAGTGAACTATGGAAGTTTTCAGTAGCTGAGCTACTGGTAGAGATGTTCACCCAGAAGGAACAACAAACAATACAGTAATATTATCAAAATGCTTCTTCATTCTAAAGCATCATGAATATAGACTACTGTGGAGGAAGGTAAATGGATGTAAAATGACATAGCCCCATAGTTGTTACAGGTAAAGGAAATATGAGCATAAGTAATAGTGGTGGAAAGAATCAAGAAAAAAGGTGTACTGTCATTAGAGTTACTAGTCACAACTCCATAATTTAAGATTGAGTCCCAGTTTCTACTTAAAGCAGAGGTTGAACTTATTTGTTTTGTAGGCCAAATGATGTATCCTCAAAGTTACAGCAGTTGCTCTTTGAATACAGAATGATTTTCTGAGAATTTACAATGTAAATCATTTAATTCATTTATGAGTTAAAATTAACTTAATATTGGGTCTATTCTTTGTCCCAAATGATCTTAACAACAGAGTAACAGACTTTTCAAACTTTCCACATCATTAAACATTGAACTCTTGTGCACAGACCCTTTTTGAATAAATTAAGTTTTTAATTAAGCTAAGTTATTAACAACTATTGTATCTAAGTTATAATTATATAGCCTTAGATCAACAAGCTCAGGTTACTCTTACAGGGTGCCATTGTGACATCAGAAGTAACTCAGACACTCGCCACCCTTCTATAAAGCTAATTTGCATGTAACAATTCTATTGGTTGTAATAATTCAGCAGTATGAGGGAGACTGGACAGATATGTCAACAATTGTCATTAGAAGCTAATTTGACCCAACTATCAGCCACTTGGCCCAGGGCTTCCAAGAGCCTAGGAAGCCCTGAGAACATATTTCATTTCAGAAATACCAAAACATTCCCATTATGGTAACAATAATTCAGTATTTCTAAAATTAAATATTGTGAATTCTGCAAAAAATTCAAACTTTTGACCTTGTCATCTTGCTTTGGGATGATATTTTTTCCAAAAACTTCAAAGTTTACATGGAAGTGAAAATCAGATCCCAGCCAATTTTATGCTATACTCAGTTTGAAAGAAGTGATTCTGGATAATTTATTTCTTAGAGATCAAATGTACTTTTTAAAATTTGGTACCTTTTAAAATTATGGTACTTACTTCATTGTGGAAGTGCCAAGAATCAGAGAATATGTCCACTCTAAGCAAAAACATGATTCTCTAATAATTGGAGATTGTCATTTACTCCTTGATCCACATAGCTGAGTGCGAAAAGGGATTAGGTGAATTGGGAACAATATTGTTTCAAATTCTAGTCTGTTTATATATAACTTAAATGGCAGACATGATCTGCTCTCTTATTAATTTACATATACTGCAAACTGTATTTATTGTATAATTCTTTATTTGGTTAAAAACCACCATCACATACAAATTGAAACTATTGTTGACAGTCTTTGCAGTCAGACATCAGATTGAATTGATGTTCTATCCTCATATCTACAGAGTTTCTTGCTCCTGAACCAGGTTGATGCATATTGGCATGAAGCAGCGATTCTATTTTCATACATTCATAATGTATAACACCAGAAGGGACCCTAGTAATCATCTGGCCTGAACCTCCTGTATAACACATGCCATAGGACTTCCATCAATTAATTCCTGTTTGAACCAGAGCATCTCTTTAGAAAAAAAATCCAATCTTGATTTAAAAATTACTAGTGACGGAGAATTCACCACAGCCCTTGGTAAATTGTTCTAGTGGTTTATTACCCTCTCTGTTAAAAAAATCATGCCTTATTTCCAGACTGAATTTGTTCAGCTTCAACTTTCATCTATTAAATCTTGTTATACCTTTGTCTACCAGACTGAAGAGCCCGTTAACAATTTCTTGATCCCCTTGTATTTACTTATAGACTGTGATCTAATCACCCCTTAAAATCCTCTTTGTTAAGATGAATAGATTGATCTTCTGGAGTCTTTCACTATAAGGCTTGTTTTCCAATCTTTTAATCATTCTCATGGCTCTTGTCTGCACCCTCTCCAATATATCACCATCCTTGAACTGTGAATATTAGAACTAGATATCTTATTCTAGTAATGGGTACTACCTAACATGTCATTAATCTTAATAGATTTGCTTTCCACAGCAAATGGGATTGAATTCTCCATTGTGGTTCACATGTGCTACCACTTTGGGATGCAAATTCATTTAAGGTGCCCCAGGAGCAGTCTTGATCCAGCAATCAGATGGGCATGGACAAACCCTGGCACTAACATGGAGCATTTTAGTAGGTCAATGTTGGTAGACTTACCGAGGCTTGAACCAATACAAGTTTCAATCTAATATTTTTAGGAACACTAAATTCACTTTAAAAAATGGTTTAGTGTGACACTACATGGACAGGAAAATTTTAATTCCTTCCCTGCTTCCCCTTTGTTTCAGGGAAGAAGTATTCTCCTACCACCCCTTACCAACTGAATATTACACTCTCCCACCCAGGCCTGCTCAGCTCTTCAGCCCTCTCCATCCCTTCCCCACCCACTTGCTTATAGAGGGGATGGAAGAGTTGCCATCCAGCCTCCTCTCTTTACCTTTCCTGGAGTGGCAATAGAATGAAGTTGTGCACAGATGTGGAATCTTACTCCCCATCACATACTCATGCAACCACATAAAACTAGATTGCAATCTGGCTCTTCAGGATTGTGTAGGTCCTACTTTCAGGTACCTTGTTGTTTCCCCTTTTCGTTTATACTCATGTGCCTAAATCCCTACTGCTGTCAATTTTAACATAAAATAACATAAAAAAGTGACAAGCACTGAGTCACACAGCAAAAACACAGAGAGTGTTGTTTAGATAATATAATGAAAGTTCAGTTTACTTTAATGGAAGCTGCATGTTTACAGCATGTTTAAAAAATCTGGTTACTTTAATTCAGGTTCCTCAGAGGAAATTTTCAAAACTACAAATGACAACTCAGTGTCTAACTCCCATTGAATGTCAATGGGAATTAGGTGCTTGCTGTAATTTGTTCATTTGAACTCTCCCCCTAAATGTGGATTTAAAGGGTTCACAACAGGCAAGATTTAGGCAGAGAAGTTTGAACATGATAACTGCACTGTGCAAACCTATATATCCAGAAAACATAGTCTGCTCCACTGCTGTCAGCCGACTGGGATGAGGGTGGTCTAGCCTGGCAGATGGCGCGCACAGCAGGCCTATTGGCCAGAGCAGGCAATGGACCTAGTGGCTGGGGTTAGAGCCATAGTCAGTCATTGGAAGCCAAAGCCAAGAGTCAAAGCGGAAGGCAGGAACTGGATACCAGAACCCAGGGTGGAGCTGGAGTCTGTAGTCAAGAGCCAGAGCCAAGGGTCAAAACCAGAGGTCAGGAACTAGAATGAGCAGGGTATCAGGCAAGGAGGAGTTCAAGGCAGGGGCAGGACAGACAGGGCAGGATTAAGGTTATGTGGGGCCTAAGGCTAATGGGAGGAAAGGGCCTAAGTATGAATTATATACTGCAAAAAAAATTATGAAGTCATCAAACATTTATCTACATACATATTTACATATTATTTATGTAAAATTAACAACTTTATTCTACTCTCACTACACTCAGTTCTTCAAACAAACAATTTTTTTCATTAGTTTTAGCTGTGGCAAAGTCTTGAATGTCATTGTAATTCAAAGACCTGACAATTTCATTCTCAATGCTCAAGAGGGACAAAGCACTGAGATGCTCTTGAGTCATGGTGGACTGGAAGACATTTTTCACCCTTGTTAGAAGAAAGAAGGAACATTCTCACTGCAGTTAGTGATCATTAGTGACAAATACAGCTGTAATGCAGTTTCAACATTTGGGAAACATTCTATCACATTGGATTCAGTGATAACTCAGTACATCCAAATAGATTTGCTTTCGTCATCTTTTTTCTCTATATCTGAGAGTGATGTGAATTCAACAAATTGAAGAAATTATTTAGTAAAATCTACTGGGAGATCGCCTGGCTACTTCTGACACAGACATTTGATACCTTCACTGACTTTGGAACATGAAATGTTAGGTGAAAAATTTGTCAGTACACTAAAGATTTTGTCAATATATTCGTAAGCTTCAATCCGATGTTCTAATGAACTCTTCAGTTTGTCAATGATTGTGATGAAGGTATTAACTCTGAAAGCTTCCTTGTCACTGAATGAGTGGGCAGTTGCATCGTTGCATGTCTTTTGTGGCGTTTGGCTGACTTATGCTCATGGTTAGCAGTCCTTGCAGCATCCTGAATTGCATACTCATCAAAACTATCCCGCATTTGTTGAAGAACAGTTCCAAGACTCCTCATTCGGTTTACAGCAGTGGAAAGGTCAATCTGAGCACTTTGAAAGCGTGGACTGCACCTGCTGAATGGCTGAAGTATATTATTCCAGACCTCACACAAAATACCAGTTTCCAACGTGCACATTGCATCACTCAGGATCTTTGCATCTTTTCTTGTTGTTTATTTTTGAGATTCATCATTCTTGATGCTCTCTAACGCTTCAAGGATATTGGGGTATCCCAGAACAACTGTATTCAGCATTGGCACTCCACTGTGTCCCTAGGAGTGATTTGGGCACTGGGCGTCCCTTTGGTAGTGAATCTCTAAGAATCATCCGACTGGTTGATGCAGAGAAAAAATGGTACAATTCTTGGACAAATCCAAAAAAAGAAACTGCTTCAACACAACAATCCACAGCAGGCTGGCCAACAAGGTTGAGTGTGTGTGCAGCACATGGTATGTAATCAGCCAAAGCATTGCACTCTTTTATCTTTGCCTACATCCCTGAATATTTGCCACTCATATTACTTGCATTGTCATAGTTTTGGCCATGACAAAGGCTGATGTCAATCCCATTTTCAGTGAGGAAATAGAGAAGGTACAAGGCAAATTTCTCTTCTGTGTGGCTGGTGATGTTTATGAAGGTCATGAAACACTCAACTGGTCCGCTGGGTAGCACATAACGCAAGATGATCTACATGTGACACATCCAGTGTTGAGTCAATGGAAACTGAAAAATATCCCACATTTTTGATCTCATCTACAATGGCTGATAGCGTCTTCTTTGCCAGCAGTGAAATGAATTCATCACAAATAGTCTTTGAGAGATATGATGTATAGCCTTTTCCGTGATTGCATGTTCATTGATGTGCTGAGCTAAGAAAGGGTCAAACTTAGTGATTAGCCAAGGTAATTGCCATTGTGTTTTGATCCAACATTCTCAAATGAGCAATGGAATGGCAGACCACGCTCAGCACGAAAAACTATGGTTTCAGTTATGTGTCTGAGAACGTTCTTCCAATAAGCACGAGCTTCCAAAAACTGATTTTCCATTTGGGTATCAATACTGCCACTAACTTTCTTTCGGGCATGGTAGCTGCTAACTAACAGTGTATGCTGCTCACTCATTGCATGGCTGGTAATGTATGTAGTATTCTTCCAATCATTGAAGCCATTGCAGAACATTCCCCACCTTTTGGTATCAGAAAACAGGTGGCAATAAAAACAGTAGACTTTATTCTTAGAAGGCGAATAGATGGGCCATTCTCGCTTGGCAATCTGTTTGTTAGGCTTCACCTATTCAAACATTGATTTGGTCAGATAACGATTCTGAGTGGTGTACTCTCGCTTTGTGAATGAAAAGTCAGCGTCTAGATTCTGGCATTTCTGTGGACCCTTCTCAGTCCAGTATGCAATGAGATCTTGAGAAGTCATATCCCACTCACCTGGATCGTTGGAGAAGGATATTTTTGTATTACTATCACTGGGAAAGTCTTCAGAGGAGTGGGGTGAGACTGCAGCTAGAGAAGTCACAGGAGGTTTCTCCTTTTCATCAGGTGCAGGCACGGCAATTCACTTGGGTTGATATTCACCTGGACTTCCTCACCACCAGACATAGTAGGAGGAAAAAGCGTTAGGAGAGAAGGAGTATTATTTACCACTACATCTTGTCTTTGCAGTCTTTCTTTGGCCTCCTTCAATTTCTGCCATCATTCTTTCTTCGACCTGGTTTCTATTGTCCAGTGTAGGCCTATTGTGTACAAAGTTCAATATTGCTTGGGCCCACAAACACTTGCTTAGCCCACAAAGACAAAATCACAACCACCGTAAGTTGAATTCACAATCTTGATGGATTAATTTGTACAAAGAAATATCTAATGAGACATTTCCAATGGCTCAGCTGTTACTTCAATATGGAATGGAGGGCCTACAGTAGGGCCTAAAAATAGGAGCACCTAAAAATAAGAGGCCTTATTAGCCTATGGGTTAATCCGGCCCTGAGGACAGAGGCAAGGCTGGGTGCAAGGCAGAAGCAGCAGAAACAAGGTAACATAGCATCTGGCATAGTGGTGGGTAATGAGCATTGAGAAACCAGCAAGCTACTGCTGTTTCTGGCTTAAGAACTTCTGCGGCCAATCAGGTTGTGTGGCTAATCAGCCAATTGTGGCTGCCCAGAGACTAGCTGTGCTGCAGGCCCTGATTCCTGACAATTACAGTATATGAAAATGAGCCTCAATGAGATAGTACTTAGTGTGTATGTAAATTAAAAGCAATATTGTATTTCATAATTATGTCCAGTGTAATCAAATGTGTTACATATACATTTTGTTTACCTTCCTTAATAGTATTTTCCTTGTGATTTGGCTCTATGATGCCATACTTTGTACTTTCCGTATAGTTAATACACGCACTATTTGAAGAAGAATTTGTGGTATAATACTGTACAATTTTATAGCTGCTTTCAAACAGCTTCTATAAATTTTATCTCTATAGGATATGAGGTCTGTAAATTGATTTAATAATTTAAGGCAATACTAGCCTAAGAGAAGTTTAGTTAACTTATTCTTAATTACAGTGATTTGAAAAAGACAAGAAAACCCTGGAGGCCCTTTGAAACACACAGGAAGAGACTGTGTTTTCCTCAATGCTGTGGTTTTGCTAATGTGATTTATGGTTATAGTATTAGTAATTAGGAAGCCTGGTTTATACAGGCCAACTTTTTTATGCCCATTATTTACCCTACATTTTAGGAAATTATTAGACCTGCCAGAAAAGTGGGGAAAAGGATTTAATGACAAAATTCAAAATTTCAAAGTTTTTTGATTTTGTCTATTTTGAAATTGATCCATTGTCCTTTTTTGGATATGTTTTACCAACATTATTTTTGAAATGTTTCATTTGCGAAAACCAGATTTCAGTAGGTGAAAAAACAAACAAACAATCCATAATGTTTTGATAATGATTTTGGTAAATATTTCAGTAAAGAAATATCATAGAAAACTTGGCAAAAAGTTCATTTTGGGGGAAAAAGGCAACTTTTTGCCAAAAATAGTATTGAGTGAAAATGTTCAACCAGCTCTAGAAGAAACATTGTATTAGTATTTTATAGGGCTTAACTGTATGATGGAGCTGTTTGTCATTTAGATCTCTAAAGGTCAAATTTTCAAGGGATTCTAACCCAACTTTTTTTAAAAATCCCAAATACATAATTTTGCATGTGCATGCAGATTTGGTACTATGGGCTACTTACTTTAGGCACAGCCTTAAATAAGGGGTAGTGGGTAAACTGCATTAACAGAGAATTTTGACTCAGAAACGTTCTTCGCTGATTTTATCCATGCTTCTGGAGGTTAGTAATATATGCCTGGCCCATATTATTGGTAAACTACTATTATTTCCAACCACTACACTTTCCAACTGCTGTGCTGACCCCTAACCATTTGTGTTGCCCTTCTCTATACTTTTTCCAATTCTAATGTATCTTTTTTGAGATGATGTGATCAGAACTCCACACAGTATTCAAGGTATGGGCATACCATAGATTTAAATAGTGACATTATGATATTTTGAATTATTTCTTATCTATATCTTCATGGTTCCTAACATTCTGTTACCCTTTTTGACTGCTGCTGCACATTAAGCAGATGTTTTCAGAGAACTATCCATAAGGACTCCAAAATCTCTGAGTGGCAACAGCTAATTTAGACATCATCATTTTACATGTATAGTAGGGATTATTTTCCCCCCAATATACATAACTTTACATTTATCAACATTGACTTTCATCTGCCATTTTCTTGCCTACTCATCCAGTTTTCTGAGATCCCTTTGTAACTCTTCACAGTCAAGTCCATAGTTGACTACCTTGAGTAATTTTGTATCATCTGCAAACTTCGGCACCTCACTGTTTACCCTTTTTGCAGATCATTTGTGAATATGTTGAACAGCACCGGTCCCAGTACAGCTCCTTGGTGGACCCTTTTATTTATCTCTCTCCACTGTGAAAACTGACCATTTAATCATACCCTTTGTTTCCTATCTTTTAACCAATTACTGAACCATGAAAGGACCTTTCTTCTTATCCCATGGCTCCTTACTTTGCTTAAGAGCCTTTGGTAAAGGACCTTGTCAAAGGCCTTCTGAAAGTCCAACTACACTATTTCCACAGGATCACCCTTGTCCACCTGTTTGTTGACTCCTCAAAGAATTCTAATGGATTGGTGAGACATGATTTCCTTTTGCAAAGGCTTAGTTGACTCTTCCCCGACAAATTGTGTTAATCTATGTGTCTGATAATTCTGTTCTTTACTATAGTTGCAACCAGTTTGCCTGGTACTGAAATTAGGTTTACCAGCCTATAATTGCCAGGATCATCTTTGGAGCCTTTAAAAAAAAGTGTTGCATTAGCTATCCTCCAGACATTAGATACAGAGTCAATTCAAGTGACAGTTTACATATCACAGGTAGTAGTTCTGCAATTTCATAGTTGAGTTCCTTTAGAACTATTGGGTGGATAACATCTGGTGCTGGTGACTTATTACTGTTTAATTTATCAACTTGTTTCAAAACCTCTTTTATTGACATCTCAGTCTGGGAGTTTCTCAGATTTGTCATCTAAAAAGAATGGCTCAGGTGTGGGAATCTCCGTCACATGCTTTGCAATGAAGATCCATATAAAGAATTAATTTAGCTTCTCCAGAATGGCCTTGTCTTCCTTGAGTGTTCCTTTAGCACCTTGATCATCCAGTGGTACCACTGATTGTTTGGTAGGCTTCCTGATTCTGATTTACTTACACAAACTTACAACAATTTTTTTATCTTTTTGCTATTCAAATTCCTTTTTGGCCTGCCTACTTACACTTGACTTGACAGAGTTTATGCTTTCTATTTTCCTCAGTATGATTTGACTTCCAATTTTTAAAGGATGTCTTTTTGCTTCTAACTGCCTTTGTTACTCTGTTGTTTAACTACAGTGGCATTGTTTTGATCCTCTTACAATTTTTTTTTATTTGGGGGTATACATTTAGTTTGAGTCTCTATTGTGGTGCTTTTAAATAGTTTCCATGCAGTTTGCAGGCATTTCATTCTTGTGACTGTTCTTTTTCATTTCTGTTTAACTTGCTTACACATGTTTGTGTAGTTCTCCTTTTTTAAGTTAAATGCTACTGTAGTGGGTCTCTTTGGGATATCCTCCTTACAAGAATGCTAAATTTAATGACATTGTCATCACTATTATAAGCAGTTCAGACTGGATCCTGTGTGCCACTTAGAACTAAAGCAAAAATTGCCTCTCCCCTTGTGGGTTCCAGGACTAGCTGCTCCAAAAAGCATATTCTTATGCACCCAGACCTAATATGTGGTTAGGGGTGAAAGGGGAGCTCTTATTTGCAGATGACACTAAACTGGGAGGAGTGGTTGATACGCTGGAGGGTAGGGATAGGATACAGAGGGACCTAGACAAATTAGAGGACTGGGCCAAAAGAAATATGATGAGGTTCAACAAGGACAAGTGTAGAGTCCTGCACTTAGGATGGAAGAATCCCATGCACTGCTACAGACTAGGGACCAAATGGCTGGGCAGCAGTTCTGCAGAAAAGGACCTAGCGGTTACGGTGGACGAAAAGCTGACTATGAGTCAACAGTGTTGCCAAGAAGGCTAATGGCATTTTGGGTTGTATAAGTAGGGGCATTTCCAGCAGATCGAGGGACGTGATTATTCCCCTCTATTCGGCACTGGTGAGGCTCATTTGGAGTACTCTGTCCAGTTTTGGGCCCCACACTACAAGAAGGATGTGGATAAATTAGAAAGAGTCCAGCGGCGGGCAACAAAAATGATTAGGGGGCTGGAGCACATGACTTATGAGGAGAGGCTGAGGGAACTGGGATTGTTTAGCCTGCAGAAGAGAAGAATGAGGGGGGATTTGATAGCTGCTTTTAACTACCTGAAAGGGGGTTCCAAAGAGGATGGATCTAGACTGTTCTCAGTGGTAGAAGATGACAGAACAAGGAGTAATGGTCTCAAGTTGCAGAGGGGGAGGTTTAGGTTGGATATTAGGAAAAGCTTTTTCACTAATAGGGTGGTGAAGCACTGGAATGGGTTACCTAGGGAGGTGGTGGAATCTCCTTCCTTAGAGGTTTTTTAGGTCAGGCTTGACAAAGCCCTGGCTGGGATGATTTAGTTGGGTTTGGTCCTGCTTTGAGCAGGGGGTTGGACTGGATGACGTCTTGAGGTCCCTTCCAACCCTGAGATTCTATGATTCCCCTGAACCAAAATTCCAATAAACTCTAGCATCTTGCACGTAAATAATTATAGATTTAAAATTTGCACTAACTGTGCGCTCTATGGGCAAACAGGGTTTGTGCATATCCATCCACAGCCTTTGTACGCACCGATGATGGAACATATTCTGCATGTCAGTGATTACGGTCATGCTCAAGGTGTTCGAAGAGAGGGGAGGGTGGCAAGTGTGTTTTGAAATCTAAGGTTTTAATGCATTTCTGTAAATGTACTACAGTATATCAGTGTTGTTATTTTTTCCCCTTCAAACACTTGAGCTTTGTTTTAGCATTTGCTCTTTTCATACACAGCATGAACTACCGTTTTTTAAATGTTCTTGTAATTTATGAAAATTACCTCTTCTACATCCTTTTCTCCCTCCCTTGTCTACATAGAAAGAGAGAGAACATACACTCTGGGGCAAATTCTGCTTTCATATATTTCACATATGTAAGTCTACTGAAGTCAAAGAAGTTGCACATGTGTAACCAAAAGCTAAATTTAGTCTCATGTCTATAGGAGGTGCACACAGCCCTACAAGAATAAACTTTGTTCTTTGATTCTCCTTTCAAAGGTGAACATAAAAGACAAAAAGTAAATTTAAGTCTTCGGGCAACTTCATTGTGCTATGTAGGAACGTAATTGTGCAATGCTGATGAAAATTGAATGTGATATAAACTATAATTATGGCAAAGGAAAAAAAATAGCATCAGTCTCGCTTTGAGTGTCTTTTCCTGCCCTAGCCCTCTATTTGCACTTTTAATCACCTTAAATAGGAAAGGAGATGTTTCATTCCAAAGGTTTTCACATATGGTAGAAACTAATTAATTAGTTATGATATATGAATTTTGCACTACATTGTCAGTGCAATCACCCAGATGGAAAAAAAAAAAGTTGTGTTGATGAAGCTGAAGGTTTTATTTGGGTCTTTCATTCCTGCAAAGTTCAGGGGGCTGATATTTTCATAAGTTTAACCAGACATATCACTGATAAAATATATCCCCCATGATGATCTAGGATTCAACACTGTCATATTCATCTTTATACAATCATGCTGCTGATTTTATTTATGAGATGAACTTGCAAATACCTAGATTTATTATTACAAATCTTTTCAGTTTTAACAGAGCTAAAGCCCAAACCACCATGACCAATTCTGGCCCATTGACATGATCTGACAATGTAATTAGCAGTTTTAGACATTCATTCAAAGCTCGCCTTAGTCTCTCTAGTCTTTCAATAAATAGATTGTTGCAAAGGGGATAACATGGTGATACTTTAGACCAACACAGCCTGAATTGCAGGGTTCATGCCATGTGGGGAGCCGAGAGAGACTAGCCAGAGTTCGCAGATATAACTGTCAAGTGTTCTCCAGAATCTCAAACTTCATTTAACAGGAATTCAGCTGCCATAGCTGTGAAGAAAATACTGAATATATGACTTCAGTTTAACAGATGCAGTGATGCCTGACAAAAGTAGGAGAGAGCCTAAAACAATAGCTCGAAGGTAAAAACTGCTTATTCATTTCAATACGTGTTAATGTGGATGCCAGTGTTGATATTTTTAATTATTGGGGCTACTTTGTATTCTAAAACACTAGGGTGCCAGCAGCATACCAGATGTTAAGCACTGGAATAAATTGCCTAGGGAGATAAAAATCTCCAGTGATGGAGATTCCACAAAGAGCAGGTTAGACAAACACCTGTCAGGAATGGTCTAGATAATACTTAGTCCTGACATGAGTGCAGAAGACTAGAATAGATGACCTCTCAAGGTCCATTCCAGTCCTATGATTCTATGTATCACACTTTGGAGGCAAGCACTGTAGGTGTTTCCATAACTAGATCTTGTCAGTTCTAGGCAGTTATATTACAAGGCTCTGAGAGGAGAGAGAAAGGTTGCAAATACTCTAGATACAGAGAGAGTTACAGTTCAACCTGAGAAATAATGGTTCTTCTTTGGCTCCTTGCAACTGCCCAGTTGAGAGCTCAGGGTCCTCCCTCCCCCCGCCTGAAGGACGGGGGGAGGGATAGCTCAGTGGTTTGAGCATTGCCCTGCTAAACCCAGGGTTGTGCGTTCAATCCTTGAGGGGGCCATTTAGGGATCTAGGGCAAAAATTGGGGATTGGTCCTGCTTTGAGTAGGGGGTTGGACTAGATGACCTTCTAAGGTCCCTTCCAACCCTGATATTCTATGATTCTATGATCTATTGCCTGGGGATCCCTTTCCAGTCAAGTCTTTATTTAAGCACGTAGAGGCTTGCAGGTTTCCAAGCCAGGCTCTGTTAGTGTCTCTCAGTGGAGCCCCTCTGCACTGGCTCCATGCCCAGTTGCTACTACTCCCTCACAACTCCCACAGTGACTTTCACTTGGCTATAACATCCAGCAGTCACAGCCTTTTCCATTTGCGGCTCTACATCCACTCCTGCCTGCAGCTTCTCTCCAGCTCTGCTTGCCACTGATTCAGCTTCCCTGCAGCTCCTGGTTTTTCATGTAGCTGCCAGCCCCAAACAGATTCCAGCCACTTCCTGCTTCCGGACCTTTCCTCTTACCTGGGTACAGGAGAGTGTGGTGAGGTGGGGGCTCATGGGAGTTGTAGTCCCCTGCTTTCCAGAGCCAACACACATTGTTACATTCTTTGATCAGTGAAATAGTTAAGAACGGAAAGGAAGGGTCATATGTAGAGCTACACAATCTACTTTGATTAGGCCTTTAACATTAGTACTTTTAAGCTAGTGTTTCAGTAACATCTACAAGGCAACCAGCTCTAGGTCTGATTGTGCTAGGTTCTGTACAAACATAGTAAATTACAATTCCTTCCCTAAAAAGGTTACAATGTAAAAACTAGACTGTAGGCTGGGACCCAGTCACCAGCCTTGGCAAAACAATTAGCCACACCTAGTTCATTTTATAGCCCTTACGCCGGGTCCCTGTTTATTCCTCAGCACGCAAAAAGGAAACATGGAACAACAACCACCTAAATTAAGTGCCGTTCCCAACCTAAGCTAGAAGGCCCTCTGACCTCCAGTAGCTGACTGGTCAGAATCTTCCCCAGCTGGCAGGGGAGGAGGTAGGCTACAAGGCCTGCTCTCACACACAGTTTTCCACTGCAGTCACAGGAGATTAATCCCAGCATTCTCTAGGTCCCAGGCTCCTTCACGAAAGTGAGAGACCCATTTATATTCACTAGATGGGAATCATATGACCCAATAACTTGATGGTGTCCAGTTCAGTCAGATGACTCTTGACACCATTCTGCTGTGCATCTCTCCAGGACAGGGCTGGCTGCTCCACAGCCCCCATTGCCCCTAAAAGGGGCACATCACCCTATTGCAGAGACATAAGTGGAGGAGACAAATAGGTGCATTGGGCTGGGGCAAAGAAGAAGATAGAGTAGAAGTAGTTAGGTTGTGCAAAATTCATAGCTACTTAGAAGCAATAAGAATATGGCAGGGCTGGGGGTAGTGTATTTGGTTTCAATTTTCTGAAATAGATCTCAATTTTCAAGAGATTGTATGTGACATTTTTTCCATAAAGATTCATTTGCACATCAACTATCAAAGAATTATACATAAAGGGATGGACTGGTTGCTGGTAATCATGGTGGAGTTTCTTGGTCTAATCACATCTAATCTGTCTACTTCTCCGTCTATCTACCATCATCATGATATCTCAAAGCTTATGGCTGTATCATTTTGAGAATGACAATAATTGAAAATGATTGATTTCAGTTTCCTTACCCAAACAGAATGCTACACATCAGGGATTACCATACTCAATACAATGCTTTCCACACATTCCCTGGCTCTTGGATGAAAGGACCATACATTTCCTGCCAAATTTGCATGCCTCACTCTGCAGCTTTTAGCTTCTACTCTTATTTCTTTTGGCATCTATCCATGTTACTACCCCACAATATCTTCAAATGCCATTAAATCAATAAAATTAAGGAAATGTTTAAAATACATAATGTGCCTTTTCAATATAACCTGTACATTTTTAGCCCCCTGTACACAGTTGATATTAGTGTGGCTGGACATGATATTCTTGAGGCTGTTCAATATTTGGGAAAGGAAAAGAACTATGAAGTACAAACAATTCACTGTTAATGTGAGTTCCTAGAATTTGAAAAGATAACCAGCTCTTCCAGAGAGGCGGGGTGGGAAAAATCCTTAAGGGAACAAATTTTAAACTGATACAGCAAAAGCAACAACAGAAGTAATTTCTGTTTAATAAGCATTAGTAACATTTTTCAAGTGAAGT
The DNA here is from genome assembly GCA_037349315.1 of Chelydra serpentina. Lineage (NCBI taxonomy): Eukaryota > Metazoa > Chordata > Testudines > Chelydridae > Chelydra > Chelydra serpentina. Next base: position 65,009,386 of record JBAIAC010000010.1, on the reverse strand, counting down.
GTGTTTAAGGTAAGAGGTAGGGAATAAGCACATGACAGCTTGACACTAGTTTCTTTCTGGTGTGTTTTTTTACACACACACACACACACACACACACACACACGTATTTTGAAGCACAAGCTCAAATTCCAAAGTTTGGGGCTGTTCAGAGGCTTTTGGATTGGCCCATTTTTAATAATAGGGATCAAATGCATGTTTCAGATTTTTTAAATCAATTCAGATTTTGCCTTTTTAAACTATTAAAGATATGAGAAATGCATAACAGAATGTTACTTGTGAGTGGTAAAAAACAGTTAAATATTTAACAAAAATATGTTTTAACCTGTATTTGAAATTTCAATGTGCTGGTTCCATCAACATTTGAATTGTCAATGAACTTCAGCAAAAAGTCATAATAGGAAAAATTGACAGTGATTTTACAGTCAATGATTTTACATGATTTTAAATGATTTTACAGTCAAAGTTAAGTAAAAAAATAATAATACAGCAAAAAGTACTTTATATGCTGGAAAATTCAAACCCTTCTTATGTGTTTAGATTCTCAGATAACTAAGCAGAGAGGAGGAATGCCAGGTAAATATACATAGGTTGGGGGAAAACCAACACCAATTTTTAAATTATAGATCAGGTCCTAAAAAGCACTAACTGCTGAGACAGATTGATACTCCTTGTGGCACTCCAAAGATCCTTGAGAAGTGAGGGTGGCTAGTTTGAGAGAAGACTAATTTCGCTGGGTAAAACATCTTGTTGGGAGGAGAAAGATCTGTCTGTATAAGGGATTGATGACATACAGTCATCATAAGGGACATACAGGTAGGTATGGAAAAATTGAATACATCAAAGAAATGAGACAGAAGAGGTTTGGGTCAGTTCTGTTTGATCCCTGATTCAAGTTTATTCATTCCTGATTCAGTATACTATACATTATATATGATATTATACTATTGTGACTTCCCATCTGGTGTTATCTGGACCGGTGATCTTCTAGGTCACTCTAATCCTGGACTCTGGGAGCCTTACCCTGCTCTGCTGCGAGAACCCCCACTCCTGGGCTGTTTATGCACAGCCTCTGGCATGTAAGCTGCTCCCAGCTACTTGCAAGCGAACAACACTAGCTCATATCTCCGGTCCCAGAAACAACTTTAGGAACCTCTGTCTTGCAGTATCCAGTTATGCCCACTGGACGCTGCAAGCCTATTTAAGTTTGTTAATTTAACAAAGAAATTGATATGTACCAGGCTTGTTATCCGAAGGGGAGAGAGTGACACACTTCACACCAAACACACTGCTTCAGGTAGAACAAACAAATGTATTAACTATAAAAGGTAGATTTTAAATGATTATAAGTCAAAGCATAACAAGCAGGGGCAGCCAGTCCATATAGGTGAACTAGACAGTCGCCTAGGGTGCCAAGTTAAATGGGGCACCAAATTTGAGGGGGAATAAAAAGATGAAAAACGTACAAATAAAATAATGACATTATTTCATTTCCCATGCACATATGGAGGGAATATGAATTATAATTAATAAATTCTCAGAAATGTAGAGAAATGAATGTCAAATATTTTATTTACTGCAAAAATAAATAATTGGAAAATTGTTTTAGCTACAATTTGCGACATAGGGTCAAGATGACCCACTCCGCAATTTTGATAAGCAGTAACTCAGCCACAATGAAAAAAAACACATCCACCAGCGGCAAGAGCTGCAATGCTAGTGACACCTAACTCCAATATACAGCAAGGTCGCATAGTCAGAAATTCATGTACAGCGGAGATATCGCAAGTTGATACATGTCAAGCAGTCATTTTAACACACATCACAGGTAGATGGTTAAGAATCGAGCGAATACTATGGAAAATTGTGTTTCTTGGTGCCAAAGAATAAAGAACAACATCTTTCAGCGTTATAAATCCAAAAAGTGAGCATCTTTAAGCGTTATTAAACGTTAGCGTTATTATTGGGCTGTATAATTATGAACTTTGGTTATAACTGGTTCACATGTAATAAGGTCCATAAAAGAAAGTAATAGCATTGATACTTAATAGACTAGGAAAGTGATGTCACACTCCAAGCGGGTAACCGTGAGGAAAGGGATTACTTTCCAAACAACCGGTGTCGGTTTATAATGTCAAAAAAGATCATTTTGTTTCCATGTAAATGCTGTAATTAACTGTTTTAAGAGGTAAGTGAGTGTATGTTACTAATCACTGAACCTTTAAGCAGTGAAAAGACGCGTTGGGACGGCTGAAATGTGGTTTAAATAGCCAACCATGTGGTATGTCAGCCATCCTTAATGCTATAATGCTTGCAGTCAGGAGCACAGTTAGTACATAACAAATATTCAAATGCCCCATGGCAGAAAGAGGGAAAAAAAGAAAACACTCAGGAGCTGAGTATCGTAAACAAAAGGCTGAGAAGGAAAAGGACCAAGCAAAACAGCAGGGATCCTTCCTGAAATATCTTCTCTTTAATCCAAATAAAGATGGAAGCAGTTCACAGCATCCAGATGAAGGAATTTTACTTGGAGAGGAGGTTAGCTCACATCCTCATGGAAGCAGTTTGGAAACTCAAGATGATGAAAATTTACTTCTAGATGAAGGCAGCCCACAGCATCAGACTGATATGAAAGTGGAGAAAATATATTTCCCTTCAGAGAGAGAGACAGAAATTTAAGTAGAAGGAAGAAAGGATGAGGAAGTTACAAACAAATTACAGTATGGGGACCCAGATTCATGGCCCAGATGTGATGACAGTGTGCGGCAAATTCTCGTGGAACGTGGACCCGAACAAGTTCATGAATTTCCCTTCCCTAAGGATGGGAAATAAAAGAAAATTCTCTGCTCAGCATTACAAGAGGAAACTCATCATGGGGAAGAAATTCATCAAAACTCGTTACAATATTCAGTGTCGAAGGACTCCGTGTTTTGCTTTTGCTGTAAGTTGTTTAGAAATCAAGCAATTGGTATATCACTTACTGAAAATGGTTCGAAGGACTGGAAAAAACATATCTTCAATTCCCTCTTCACATGAAAGTAGTACAGAACATTTGCAATGTTTTCAAAATTGGAAAGAACTTGAATTACGATTGAAAACAGGAAAAACTGTTGAAGAAAATGTACATGTAATCAAGGAAAAAAATATTAGCAACAAATATTAGAGCATCTGATTGCTTTAGTGAGAGTTCTCGGTGGGCAAAGTTTAGCATTCCGCAGCCACAGTAGAAATGAAAAATTATACACCCCAAGTAATGGAAACTTTTAAAAATTTGTTGAATATGTTGCTTTGTTTGTTCCAGTCATGAAGGAGCATCTACATAAAATAACTGATCATGAAACACAGGTTCATTACATAGGAAAAAATATGCAGAATGAACTGATTCAAATCCTAGCAAATGCCATTAAAAAAGAAAATAGTAGAAGCTGCCCATTCTGCAAAATACTTTTCAATAATACTGGGCTGTACACCAGATGTGAGTCATGTTGAACAAATGACAATGATCATTTGTTTTGTGGATATGGAAAAGTCTGCAGATGAAGATAATGTTGAAGTGCTCATAAAAGAACATTTTTTGTTTTTCGTACCACTGAAGGAGACGACTGGAGCATTTATTACTGAAACTCTTCTACAAGAGCTTGAAACAATGTCATCTGTTTAAAACTTGTGGCCAACAGTCTCATTAGGGTTGCACCCCAATGATGCAGATAATGGGAGTTATATGAAGGGTAAAGACAACAGTGTGCAAAGGAGAATGATGGAAATCAATCCTAGGGCCTTTTTCGTTCCTTGCAGTGCGCATTCTCTAAATTTGGTTGTCAATGATGCTGCTAGATGCTGTTTAGAGGCAAGCAGTTTCTTTGACCTGGTGCAATGTGTTTTTCTCAGGCTCAACACGCCGTTGGGAGATTCTGACTCATCATGTGAATTCTCTAACTGTGAAACCACTTAGACAAGATGGGAGAGTCGCATTGACACTTTGAAGCCTCTTCACTATGAACTTGGAAACATTTATGATGCCCTAATTGAAATGATGCTACCTTTCTGGAACATCTGGCAATATGGCACGTTCAGATGCAGAAGCTCTTGCAAATGGCCTTTCCAAGTTCAAATTTGTGACTTCACTCATTTTGTGGTATAATATCCTTTTCAAGATTAACCTCACTAGTAAGCAGCTTCAGGAAAAGAAATTGAACATACATTCTGCTATTCAAAAACTGCAGCAAACTAAAAATATTCTGGAGGAATTCAGAAGTGATGAAGGGTTCAAAAGAACACTGGTAAATTCTCTCAAGCTTGCTGAAGAATAGATTTTCCAACAGAATTTGAACCAGAGCCAGTTCACATTCAGCAAAACAAACAGAAGTTTTCATATGAAGGATGAGACACACCTATTCAGAACCCAAAACAAAGGCTCAAAGTGAATCTCTACTTCGCAGTCCTTGATACTGATATTCACTCACTCAGTTGACAAAAGATTTCAACAGATGCAGCACCTAGAGTCAGTATTTGGCTTTCTATAGGATATCCACAGCTTGCAAAAGAAAACAGCAAAACAGATAAGAGAATTTTGTATAAAACTGGAGTTGGTATTGACTCGTGAAAATTCTAAAGACATTGATGCTACAGATTTGTGTAGTGAGCTTCAGGCTTTTTCAAGACAACTTAAGAAACATTCCACTCCTGAAGAAGTACTGAAGTTTGTTTGTGAAAATAAACTCAGACGGTTTTCCAAACATTTTTATAGCTCTATGAATTCTTTTAATTTTGCTAGATTCTGTAGCTAGTGGGGAACGTAGCTTCTCAAAGTTAAAATGGATAAAAACATATGTGTTCAACAATGGTGCAAGAGAGACTTGTTGGACTTGCCACAATGTCAATAGAGCATGAAATAGCTGGGAAACTGGATCTAGAAGAACTAGTGACTGAATTTTCAAAACTTAAAGCAAGAAAAGTCATGTTTTAAGAGCACAAAGTTTTTTATTCAAAGTGTTTTGTAAATACAGGTTCAAGTTCATTGAAGAGTTTTCTTATTTCTTTCTATATTGGATGTGGTGGTAATGGCAGTTAAAGCAGGATAGCATAATGGATGATTTTGGATTTGTAATCATAAAAATTATAATTAACATTTTTAATGCATTTTTATTTGAAATTAGACTGAAATATCATCCAGCTGTCATGTACAAATCTATTCTGAAAATTGGTCTCTCTATTTTATCTGATCTCAGAAACATTGGTTGGACAGATGGATGGACAAACCGAATAATTAAGCCGCTGTTAAAAAAAAAAAATGGTTAAAAACATTAAGAGGAAAGAAGAGGCAGAATGTTTCTCAGTTTCAGGGCAGATCTAGGCGGAGGTTTTTGGTAGAGTTTGGGGGTGGGGGCGCCGATTGCATGGTTCGCCTAGGGCGCCAGTTGCTGGCAGCTGGTCTAGGGCCACCCCTGCCAACTGAGAATAGAAAGTCTAGGCAGGAGCAACAATTCTGCCTGCTAGTTTCAGATGCCCCACCCAGTGATGGCAACTGGTGCAGTTTGGCTTCACAGATTTTGTATATACTTCAACTGTGAGGGTAATTAACCATTGGAACAACTTATCTAGGTGTAATAGAGAATCCATCACTTGGTCTTTAAATCACAATGGGACGTCTTTCAAAACTATCTGATTTAAAGTAGAGCATAAGTTTTGGGCTTGATGTAGAAATCAGTTTTCAAATTTCTAGTTTTCAAGTCATATTCTGAAAATAGACTAAAAGATACTTGATAAGCTTCCTTAACTGAATAGCCCAGAGGGGAAAAAATGTCAAAGGGACGTAAGAATTGCCATCCAGCAACTGAACAGAGCTCAGACAGGTGTTATAAGATGTTTCACAAAAAACAAAAACAAAACTTATTTACTGAACAAGAGATCTTTGAACATTGAAATACTTTGAATATAAGCAGTCTCATTAGGGTTGCAACCCCATGATGCAGATGTATGTGAAAGCATCAGCAGTTGGCACAAGATTTAAATAGTGTTTATCCTCTTAAATTTAATACTACTACTTTTAATAGTAAGATAAATACACTTGCAACAGCAGAATACCTCAGAATCATAGTATACAAGGTGCTAGAAAACGTGGTAGCACCAAAAGTGTGATATTAGATACAGAATATATGGGAACTGATACCATATGGACCCAGTCTGCAGTCCTTAATCAACATAGCCACTGAAATTAATGACACACATAAGGCAGGTGAGGTAATATCTTTTATTGGACCATGTTCTGTTGGTGAGAGAGACAAGATTTTAAGCTATACAAGCTATTCTTCACATCTGGAAACTCTCAGTACCTTTGCCAGACCTGAAGAGCTCTGCGTAGCTCAAATGCTTGTCTCTCTCACCAACAGTACTTGGTCCAATAAAAGATATTACCTCATCCACTTTGTCTCTCTAATATCTTGGGACTGACATAGCTACAACACTGCACACTGAAATCAATAGACCGGGGCAAGATCTGTCACACTGAGCCCCATGGAAGTTACTTGTCATTAATGTCAGGTGACACAGATAAAGAATACAAAGTGTTATTTCTTTCTAACACAGAAAGAAGAACTTTATTCAAAGTAGGGTAATATTACTCTTTAGCCTTTTACACACAGAACTTTGTATAGTTATATGTTCAGTGCTAGAACCTTTTTGATGTTTCTGTTTTTTAGAAGTATTGCTGATTCTAATACTATTCTCCATTTTAAATGTAAGAATCCCTCATACTGGTGTATTTTATAATGGAAGAAGCTTTTAAAGTGCAACCACCATGTATTACACATTCGTTATTCAAATACATCTACACATGTTTTCAAAAAGTTAGAAAGGTGCAATTGTGAGCCTATATTTACACATCTAACTTAGGCACAAACCACCCAATGTGTATGTCCAAGTCAAGTGTTTGTACCTCTCACTGCTTGTCTGGTGTCTTCTCCTGCTCACTCTGGGGATTGGATCTCAAGGTCAACAACACTTCCCATGGTCACATGCTGTCACACCATCACTCTTTCAGGTCTGCACCTCCTTTTTTGTCCCAGGCACTGCAACATCCTCTTCATGACTCAGCCCTCTAATTAGGGTTGCCAACTGTCTAATCGCACAAACCCAAACACCCTTGCCCCTCCCCCTGCCCTGCCCCTTTCCCAAAGCCACAACCCTGACCCACTTCTTCTCCAAGGCCCTGCACCCCACTCACTCCATCTCCACCCAGGACCAGGCACTCGCGAGGATCCAGAGAACAGAGGAAGGCAGACGCCTGCTGAAAGAAACGCACTCGCTCTGGGCCGGATGTCGGGGCATAGACGTTGACAAGATGCAACGTCAGCCCTTCCTTCCGAACCTGGAGGTACAGCAGGTGACCTGGCACGATCTTGGTAATCCCCAGCACCTCGGGCTGTAGGTGCAGGAAGAACAGGGTCACCACCCCAGCCTGATGAGATGCAAGGTGATGAAAGTCGACCCTGTCCCCCCATTCCAGCCACCAGCTTGCCTCTGCGGCTCAATCCGTGTGGTTCTCCTGCAGGAAAATAGCCTAGTACCCCCCCCACTCAAAGGAAGGAGGCACCTGGCTTCTGTGGAGACCCACCCTACAGCCCTGGGTGTTCAAAGTGGCAAAGATGGATGGAGGCATAAGGAGGGCTGGGGATGATCCTCATGGGAGGGGGCGCTAGCGATTCCCATTGGACCCCACAGCAAACTGTGACCATGCCCAAAAGCCATCAGGGCGTTATGGAAGCAGCAGGTCCCCTGATAAGCTGCAGCATCCCGCTTCCCAGTCACTTTGCTCTCCCCCAAAATGGCCCTCACACCCTGGAGAACAAATGGAAATCACCCCACCGCTGAAGAGCGAGATGCACTCTGTTCGTGGAGCCATGGGTGTCCTCCAAGAAACAGAGCAACTTATTCCTTGTGCAGCGGGGACTGGAGCCACAGACCCCGGCGCTTCTCCTGATTGGGCCCCCCTACCAGCCCCGTGGCCTATCAAGACAGGCAAGCAGGGATCAGATCCCCATGGCGGCGCCTGTCCCACTGGCGCCGCATCACCTGACTCAGCACTTGGCACTAGGGACAGTGGTGGAGGGAGAACTGCAGCCCGAATGGGCCGGGAGAGGGAAAAACAAAAACTACCTCCCTGGGGCCCCTGTAAAGGGAAAATGAGGCAACCCCAGGGGCGGCAACAATAGGAGGAGGGACAGAAAAAGGGTTAAGGGCAGTAGCAGGGGCTGGGAGGGTCAGGGGCAAGGGTAGGGGACAGACCTAAGACAGGAACAGGCTCAGGGCAGGGGACAGGGACAAAATCAGTGACCCGAGTGGCTATGCTACCGGGACATGGCACTCCTTGACAGGGCACAGTGGTCAAAGGGGCAGCAAGGGATTGGGGCACCCCCACAGCGCTAGGCTCAGGTGCCCCACTAAACGAGGCACCCACGATTATAGCACTGGGAAGGAACAAAGGCTGCCGCCCCGCTTCATAGGGTAGGGCACCCAGGGGCTCAGAGCCCAGCCACTCAGCGTCAGCTGTCGCCTCACTGGGCACAGCGGAGGCAGCCGGATTACCAATCGCAGCCAGGCAGATGGTCAGGTCTCGGGGCACCACAGGCAATAATAGGGTCAACAGCCTGAGGGAAGGGAGCGGGGGGGGGGGCAATGGGGGCGACAGATTACAAGTGCCCTGACCGAGGCCCTCTAAGAGGGGACCCCCTCCCTCAGTGGTAGGGGTTAAGCCCAGGGCCTCGATCTAATCAAAAATGGAGGCAAAAACGTCAGCGACTATAGGGGGAAAAGATGGCAAAGGGGCAGGGGGGATGCCTTCCAACACCCCTCAGGGAGGGACTCCATGAGAGAGACGGTACAATCCTCCACCGCGACTGCAGCAACCTTGGCCGACTTCCGCCGGTGAACATCAGCAGGGGAGGCAGTGGAAATCCCAGCACCAGCAACCCCCTTCATGGTTTTACAGGGGGTCTGTTCCCCCTCACCAACAGGGGGGTGGTGGTGCTGGGCCCATGCTCCCCGCTTACAGCACCTCCATCACACAAGCTCCCAGCTCCCCAAAGAGGGGGGGCTGACCAGCCGGATCAGAGCCAGGGACTGAGGGCAATGATGGAAGCGTAAGGGAAGATGAGGGCAGGACAGCAGGGAAAGGGACGGACTCCCCCGAGTCAAGCCCTGCTCGATTCCAGCTATTGGCCCTGCCACCCTCTCCTCCGCAGGAACGGATTCACTACCCACCACAGTGGTGGGCCCGCACACTCATCCTGGAACATTGGGGGGGTGCTCCCCTGAGACCAGTTGACAGCACCGCCAGGGCTGGCGGAGGGAACAACAGGTCAAGGAGAAAGGGGGGCTGCGGCCATTGACAGGACCGCAGCGGGAGAAGGGACCACTGCCATGGTGGGTTTTGCCTTCCGGGAAGGGCCCTTGCCCTTCAAAGTCCCCCGGCCCTTCCCACCGGCCAAGGGAGTGGTCTCAGAAGCAGAAGGGGCAGAGTTCGCGGGCAGCAGCAACGGAGTTTTGGGAGTCCCTATCTGTGCCCGCCGCCGTCAGTGCCGCAGTGGAAGTGACAGCAGGCAACCCAGCAGTGGCAGTCGAGGTGGCCATTGCAGGGGAGGGAATGGGGAGGGAGACTGAGAGGGAGCTGCAGTGGTGTCCAGGGAAGTCCCACCCCCTGAATCACTCACCACAGGAAGGGAGAGACAGGGACAGCCACTAGAGCAGGAAAAAGGGAACAGAAGGAAGGAAGGGGCAAGGGGAAGGGGAAAGGGGATTGGGAAACGGCTATTGCTAGGCTGATAGCAGGGTGGATGGGCGCCAATAGAAAGGGAAACAGGAAAACAAGGAGCACAACTCCCAGCACAGGATGAAGAAACCAGCTCCCCAATTGCACCAAGGAAAGGGAGAACCAGGGGAGGGGAAGGGGAATCGCAAGCACTGAAAATGGAACTTGGACACACAGGCAATGGGGAGAAACTGGGAGGGTGGGCAAACAGCAAGGGACTGGAATGAACAGCAAGGGACTGGAATGAAAGGGTGCAGGGAGAACAAGTATGTCACAGGCAAGGAGCAAAAAACAGGGTGGACTCAAAAGCAACCAAACCGCTAAAAAGGAAAAGGGGCTGGCAACTACACCTGCACCATGGGACAAGGGCAGGGCAAACAAACTAACCAAGGACCAACTGAGAAAGAGGCCATGCAAAAAAAACAGGGCAGGGCAAAACAGAGCAAACAGGACAGCTAGAAGAGGGACGGGCAAGGCAGGCAACAAAAGGAAAGGGGGCGAACAGCTGTAAGAACAGGGCAGTGGGAAGGGGGGCCCACCAGCCAAATGCAGCAGGGGAGGGAAGGCTAAGGGAAGTAAGAGGAAATGCACATCTATGGGCGCTTGAAAAACAAGTGCCCATTTGCTGCTGCTACTGTCCCAGGGTGGTAAGAAGGACAAAGCAAACTGCTGGGCTGGGGAGCGGAGAACAGAGCCAGACGGTAAATGGGAAGGTGGAGGGGGTCGTGGTGGCAGCAGTAGGGGAGCGGACAGACCAGGGAGAGGATTCCACATCACTTCCCCAGCGTCCCACAACAAAGGCACCTACCACTACAGAAGCAAAGATGTTACAAACCCCCTACACAGAACAAGGCCTCCTTTACTCCCTCCTCAGGTCCAGCAGCAGCAACAAGCTTTCCAGCAGCAGCAACCCAGCCAAGGGAGGGCCCAAAGGTAATGGAAAATGTAGTGCCTCGCACTTCTCCCTCTGAGGATCACACCAGCAGGGTCCTCCCCACAGCAGCTGCAGCCAGGGGGGCAACCAGCTAACAGGACAGCCTCTAAACAGTGGAAGGCAGGTATATCAGCCTTCAAAATGAGCAGGTGCCTGTTCCCTGGGTAGCCAAAGGCTACTCCAGGCCAATCAAGTCACCTGCTGCCAATTAAACCAATTAAGGTCATTGGGCTAATGCAGGCACTGACTCCAATTAACTGGCAAAGGGTCAGTTAAGGATGTTAGACTAATGGAGACAGCTGGAACTAATCAAGGTCCTATTCATACTGCTTAAAAACTCTCCTTCCAGTTCCCTCAAGGAAGCCCAGGTAAAAGGAGTTGGAGGAGAGGAAGTGTTGCTGAAGCTGGGAAAAGAGGCTCAAAGCAGCATCAGGAGTGAAGGGGAAGCTGTCAACAGCTGCTACTATTAGGGTCCCTGGGCTGGAACCCAGAGTAGAGGGTGGGCTCAGGTTCCCCCCCTTCCCCACATACTCTATAGAGATCCCCTTGGACCTTGATTGGTCCACGTAGGAGGCCAAACTGTGCCTACTGAGATCTAAGGAGCAACAGAAACTGTGGCTATTTCACCTTCCCATCTCTCATACTGGCCTGTGAAGAAAGTAGCTCAATAAGCTGTGACCTTTGCTGCTACACTGAGAAAGGGAGGTCACATTGAGGGCCATAGCAAGCTTCTGAGGCCACTGAATCCACCTGAAAGTGTGGGACCCACCAATACAGGCTCAGAGTTTTGGCACAGCACATATAAATATCCAAACTTTATGAGAAAATGAAGTACTTCCACACATAATTAGAGATGCACAAATGCATATACACATACCTAACTGAAGATTGACTTCAATGGGGATAATATTTCACCACAATGTGAATTTTGCCAGTAATTTCAATGGGGACAGGATTTCATCCCGGTCCACTATCTGCAGCTACAGATCCTCTGAAATATCCTTATAATTAAAAACAAACAAAGAAAAACCCCTCAAAGTGAAATTATGGCTAAAGAATATGTATGCCTGGCCTATTTTGTTAAAGACTACATACAGTTCCTGCCAACTTACACAACACTGAATCACACACATGGCTCTTGTCTTTCAAAGTAAATGGACTTTTTCAATGCAAATAGCATAAATTGGGTATAGCATAATTTCAGATGTTCTCCAAAGCTATATCTCTAAAGAACTCTGCTCATGTGTCCAAGAGGTTTTGGTGTCTTAGCAAAAGTGCAACCTAATACCTTTATCCTAGTTTTTCTGTTTGGGGAAATGGATGGTAGATGACAAGAAGATACTAAACCTTCATAACACAAAGTCATGAGATTTATTGATTCACCTCAAAGCTGCTGGAGTTTCCATACATCAGAGCTTTCAAGTAATCGGGAGAGTACACTACATCACACACATTAAGGTTGTTGTTTTTTATTAAAAATTCAATGAAATATTTATAACTCAGTTACAAATCCCTGATGCTTAGATGAATGCAGCCAAAGCATAGTGATTATCTAATACAAGTTAAAAAGAAAAGAAAAAAAAGAGAGTTCTTGCTTTTTTTCCTGGCAACTGAATGGGTTTTAATTTCAGATATATCAAAATTCTCAGGCCACAAGTTCCAAAGGGTTTACTTGGCTACTCTCAAATGTCCATCTCCTTCTAGTGAAGTATGAAATTGAATAGCAAGGGAATATCCTTCAGAGTCATTTTAATATTTCCCTGTGAATTTAGAAATAATTACATTATCTCTTATAATGCAGCAATTTATAATAAAAGGAAAGTGAGAGCCTATCGGATTAAACTGGAGGTGAGCTCTTCACTTCCTAGTTACTATGTTTTAGTGCAGCTTCCTTGTATGTTTATAAAAGCAAATGGTAGGTATTCACTTAGATATCTGTGTTAGAAAGAATGGGAGGAGTTTTCACACACAGTGAAAACATATGCCATGTGAAAAGAGTTATCATTTTAATGTTTGCTTAGCAGTTTTCCCCTCTCAATAAGGCATGGTTGGCTAGTTCAAGTATAGTTTTTAAACTGTTTAAATGCCTGTATCTCCCAACAAGTGCCTGCAAAGAACTTAGAGTTTACACATGAATAGCTTTAAGTATCTATAAAAACTAGAATACAAAAGTATTTTCCACCAGTTTTCTTACAAGAAAAGCTGCCTGCCTGCACTTTGCAAGTAGTAGTAGCAGCATTTTTAAATCTAACCTATTTTTTTTACAGTAGATCAAGAAGGAACCAATAATCTGAATTTAGTTTTTTCCATTGCTCTTAATTTCTTCTTGAAATTACTGTATGAACTGCAGGTGCTAGTTATTCAGGAGAGCAATGCCAGTATGGAAGCAGGAAAGGAAAGAACAAACATTGGACAACCATATATGTATATCTTATGTAGCTAGGTTGCCAGGCTTTTCAGGGTTTACACACTAGGGTGACCAGATGTCCCGATTTTATAGGGACAGTCCCGATTTTTGGGTCTTTTTCGTATATAGGCTCCTATTACCCCCACCCCCTGTCCCGATTTTTCACACTGGCTGTCTGGTCACCCTATTACACACCCACACTAATTTAGCTAACTCAGTTTCTAAATCAATTGAGTCAAATTAATTCAATGCCTTAGTGTGAACACTCTTAAATCTGTTTAAGCTTGGCTTAAATTTAAGCTTGGCGTTTTATTAACTCTTTTTTCTCCATCTTATTTCTTGTTATGGGAGGGGAGGGGAAATTGACTTGCTTAATGTTAACTGTTAAACAGAGTTTGGAAACAACAACAAAAAAAGGGTGAATAGTGTATCACCAGAAAGGCAATTTTGGTCTACCCAAAACTATTCACAAATTTCACCCAATTGTTTTGGCTTTACATTTGTTCCAGTGCTTAATTTGTGCCAGGGCTTGCCAGAGCTGAGCCCCAGCACCTCTAGTCTTGCTACATCAGTAATGAAAGTAGAAACATTACTTGAACCCCAGCACCTTATTGCTTGAGCCCCAGCACCTCTTTCATTACAAATTAAGCACTGGTTTGATTCCCCTTAATAATTTTTAGCCCAATAGTTAAAGGCACTCACCTGGGATGTAGGAGACCCTGGTTTTAATTCCCATGCTGGAACAGGGACTTTAACCCCTGGCTACTGAGTATTCTGGGGTGGATTGCTCTCAGGCTTCTGTTGAAACTGTTCTATTTGTATAAATATTTAAATATTCATTTGACCAAAGATAGAGTGAGAAAATCAGTCTGCTACCTGATGATTAAGACACTCACCGGGGACGTAAAAGATGTGAATTTAAAGCCCTCCTCTGAACTAGGCAGATGGAAGATTTGAATCTTTATGTCTTACCTCCCAGGTGAGTGCCTTACTCACCAGGCTAGAGAGTCATTTTCTTGCTTTGGCCCAATGAATACTTAAATATTTACACAGAGTGAAAGCAACCTTCCCTGGAATAGTTTACAGTCTGCTAGTTAGGTTGCTTATCTTGGAGGGGAAAAGGTCTGAGTTCACATTGCAGCTCTAGAGTAGGGATTCAAATCTGGGTCTCTCACATCCTAGGCAAGTGTCTGGGGGAAAAATTATAAACCAAGGGATCGACAGATCACCAGACACTCACAGTTTGTTAGCCTAAAATTGACTTTTCCAATTTGCTGACAAGTTTTAAGCATTTCTGGAGCTAAGCCAGATACTTTCCCTGATTTTTTGGTTTGCTGGCTGAACCAAAACCAAACACACAAAACACCAATTATTCACCCAGCTCTGCTCTTAAGCAGTACCAATTAGACTTTCCCATACATTGATAGATTTCAAGGCCAGAACGGGCCATTGTAGTCATCTAGTTTGACCTCCTGTATAACACAGATGTGAAGGCAAATACACACCAACTGGTGCCATCTAGTGCTCAGTCAGGATGTGGCAGATCAGTTTCTTCATGGGTGTTTCCCTTTCTTCCAGTTTTACTACCATTCTGCCATGAGTGGTCTCATGCCCTCCAGTGACTCAGCTCTCCAGCCAAGTCCCATTTTCAAGTCCACCCCTTTCCAGAGTCTAATAAAAGGGAAGTCTTTATGATTAAGCAAAAGATTCAGGCCTTCTTCCCTGGTCAGGGTCTCATGGTTCAGATACTTGGCATCCAACAAGATTCCTCACTAAGGGATAGACTTTCATGGTTGTCCATCTTTACAGATTGCTAGGGGAGCCCAGGCCCTCTCCGCCAGGCTCCAATCTAGGACCCAATGGTAAACAGCTAGGTCCTGTACTTTGTGGTGTTACAAAGCTGCTTCCCTAGATCATTTCCTATTAGTCCCCTCTCCTCCCACTGGCTAAAGAACTAGACACCAAGATAAAGTTTCCAACCTTCAGAGAGTCTCAGGTCCATTCTTTGTAGAGGTGATCAGGTCACTATCGCCAGACCTCAGGTAGTAGGTGCTCAGTGTATTGTATAGGTCAGGTCAGCTCGCCTCTACTGTCTACCTTCCTTTCAGCTACTTTGCTCCATTTTTTAAGCTCCTCCTCCAGCCTGTGTAGGCTTTGCAGATGCAGTGAGGCAGGGCTGCCTGGGCCCAAAGTCTCTTAACCCTTTCCTTTCCTGTATGGAATTTGTATTTCCCGTCACAACAGGCCATTGAACTTACCCAACATAATTCCTAGAGCTTATCTTTTAATAAAACATTCAATCTTGATTTAAAAATTATCAGTGACAGAGAATCTACCACAACACAAATTGTACCAACAGTTACTTATACTCATTGTTCAAAAACTGTATCTTATTTCCACTTTGAATTTGTCTAGCTTCAGCTTCCAGCCATTTGAGTGCATTGTACCTTCCTTTGCTAGATAGAAAGGCCAATCATCAAATATTTGTTCCCCATTTATGTACTTATAGACTATAATCAAATCATCCCTTAAAATTCTCTGTTAAGCTAAATAGATTGAAGCTCCTTGAGTCTCTCACTAAAGCCAGGTTTTCTAATCCTTTAATCATTCTTGTGGCTCTTCTCTGAGCCCTCTCCAATTTATCATCATCCTTCTTCAATACTGGATACCAGAACTGGACACAGTATTCTAGCAGTGATCATACCAGTGCCAAATACAGAGGTAAAATAACCTCTCTACTCCTACTCAAGAGTCCTATTTATGCTTCCAAGGACTGCATTAGCCCTTTTGTCCATAGCATCACACTGGAAGCCCATGTTCAGCTAATTATCTACCCCCATCACCAAATCTTTTTCTGAGTCAAGGATAGACTCCCCTATCTTGTAAGGATGGGCTACATTCTTTGTTTCTAGATGTATACATTTACATTTAGTCATATTGAAACATATTGTTTGCTTGTTCCCAGCTTACCAAACCATCTGGATCGCTTTGTATCTGTGTCTTGTCCTCTTCATTATCTACCACTCCTTCTTTTCATCTGCAAACTTCATCACTGACGATTGAGGATACTATTCTGTCACAAGGTCACGGATTCTGTGACTTCTTCCAGGGCAGGGCTGGAGCAGCTATCAGTCTAGGAGCCACTGGAGCAGCATCCCCAGGACTGAAGCAGCAGCTGGGATTGGGTCAGCTGCCCTCAGGCTGGAGCAGGGCCGGAGCAGCTGTCGGCGGTCAGCACCAGGGCTGCTGGAGCAGCAACTGGCAGTCAGCCCTGGGGCTGCCAGAGCAGCAGCCAGTCCTGGGGCCACTGGAGTGGCATCCAGCCCAGAGCCACCAGAGCAGCTGTCTGGTGGTAGGCTCCAGGGCTATTGGAGCAGCAGTGACCAGGACCACCAGAGCAGCATCCCAGTATCATTTTATTTATTTTTTTCTGCTTTCCACTTCCCCTTTCTCTCTGTCATGAAATGCAGACTGTATTGTTTTTAAAGGGGTTATGTGTACATGTGAGGCTGTCGTGGAGCAGTTCATCACAGAGCAGTGAGGCTTAGTATATAAAAATAAATGGAGATATGCCAATCTCCTAGAATTGGAACGATCTGAAAGGTCATCAAGTCCAGTCCCCTGCCTTCACTAGCAGGACCAAGTACTGTCCCCTGACAGATTTTTGCCCCAGATCCCTAAATGGCCCCCTCAAGGATTGAACTCACAACCCTGGGTTTAGCAGGCCAATGCTCAAACCACTGAGCTATCCCTCCCCCCCATCTTTTATATGTTTATTAAAAGATTAAATTGGTAATATATCTTATTTTAAATTTCTTTATGTAGTCCAGAGGAGCGATTAAAAGGTAGAATGCCACTGCAGGGTTACTTTGTCCTTTCCTCTTTCTAATTGCTTTTAATTGCAATTGCTAATTGCTTTTAACCTGGTGTAGCTGTGAAACTCTAATTTGTGTCAGGTGGTGCAAGCCAATTGGTCAGAACACATCAAGGATGCGGCTACAGGAATATAATGGGGTTGGTCCTGCTTTGAGCAGGGGGTTGGACTAGATGACCTCCTGAGGTCCCTTCCAACCCTGAGATTCTATGATTCTATGATTCTATGATAAAGCTTGCTTCTAGCCTCTGGGTCTCATTGGAGTTTAGGAGTACATTTTCAACAGAAGCCTGGTTTAGATTTTAGGAGTTGATTTCAGTTTGGGATCTTGGTTTAGGCAGAGGCTTGCTCCAACCTTTTGGAGTTCATTCTAGCTTGGAAACTTAATATAGCTCAGGAGCTCATTTTCATCTGGGAGGATAGTATAGCTCAATCTTATTTCACCTTAGAGTTGTGCTGTATCTCCTTAGTTTGCTTTAGCCTAGGTGTCTAGATAACTCATACCACTATAGTGCATTTCTGAGCTAACTCCAGGCCTGAGAGTAGGTAGATTTCACTTAGAAACCTTCTTATTCTCAATGGGTAGAGATGGGAAGGGGAAATTAGTCTGATTAAGTTGTTAGGGGAACTGTGTAAATTACACTAACATGATTTTCTTGGAATCTTACATCTAAAAATCATTTATTTTTCTTCTTTCTTTTCACTGCACTGGTGTAAGCTGTAGGGCATAGAATGACCGTATACCTGCAGTATGACAGATGAGTAGCTCTATACCTGACTTTTCGCTTGTAAGTGAGAGAATCTGATGTACAGAAAGGGTATTTTCTTGTGGTATGTGTACCCCATAAGTATCTATGTAGTGACAACTCAGTTTTCTTTTGCTCTGTTTTTTCCTGTATACAAAAACAAAACATTTTTCAGTGCAGTTTAGTTTTCATAATCTAAAACAAAAAAGAAAAGTACAACTATATAATATCGCTAAGAAAGAACATAGTGACTTGACTGTAACTGAAACATTCTGCATTTAAACTGGAATACAAAATGGCATCTGTAAGGGACATAAGACTGCTCCGTATTTAAAAGACCACTAAATAAACCAGAGTGGCAATATCTCATTTTGGGTGCTAAACTACATACAGCACAATCCCCAGTCTATCACCATCCATTGTGAACTCCAGTTCAGACCACAGACTGGGTAATGCTGCAAGCTATGCCAACACAGGGATTACCCCAAATAGGCATCTGAGGGCTGGTCTACACTAACCCCATAATTCGAACTAAGATACGCAACTTCAGCTACGTGAATAACGTAGCTGAAGTCGAACTATCTTAGTTCGAATGAAAAAGCACTTACCCGGGGTCCACACGCGGTGCGCAGGCTCCCCCGTCGACTCCGCCTACTCCGTTCGTCGAGCTGGATTACCAGCGTCGACGGCGGAGCATTTCCTGGTTCGATTTATCGCGTCTAGACAAGACGTGATAAATCGAACCCAGAAGATCGATCCAGCGCCTCCGACAAGACGCGTGAGTATAGACGTACCCTGAGATTAAATGGTGAGGCTTAAAAAACAGTTTTTTAAAGACTAAGTGCACTTTACTTGTCTGCAAATACTATGATTCTGCCTGCAAAACAGGTATTTGCACATCAGGTGTCTAAATGGTCATGTGTGCAAGCAAAACCACACTTTGTTCATACAATCATGGTAATGGGAAGAGACTTTCAAAGGCACAAATAGGATTTAGGTGCAGATCCCACTGTATTTCAATGGGAAGTAGGCTTCTATTTATTTTTGTTATCATAGTACCTAGGAGCCCTAGTTATGGATCATAATCCCATTGGGTGAGGTGCTGTACAAACACAAAACAAAAAGAGAGGCCCTGTCCCAGGGAGCTTACAATTTAAGACAAGAGATGCTAGATTTATACAGACCAATGTGGGAATACAAGTAAACAATGAGACAACACTGGTCAACATGACAGGCAGGGGATCTGACTGATAGCCTCATTGTTATCAAGTTTTATGCAGGCATCATGACAAAGGAGAATTTTGAGGAGGGTCTAGAAGGTGGATAATGAGCCAGCTTCACTTTTTGCTTTTTGAAAAATCTCCCCCATCAACATAAATTAGTCTTGTGCAATTTTGAATAATTTGTATAACTTTTTTATGAAGAACTGTATGTGAACACGAGAACAAATGATTTCCTGACATAGTTTATCTCAAGAGCTGTGTTACACTGTCATAAATGTTATTGTCCTAGGTGCTCACCATCCCTGATCTTCTTTGATTCCACTACATTAATATAGTCATTCCTTCCCAAATTTACCTTCTCACAGATTACTTTTATACACCACAAATTAGTTAGAGAGTAAGATGGTCAAAGCTAGTTTTGATGGAAATGGATTTGACTAAATGCAGTTCAGGCTTCCTGCAGGGGAAGCATATTTAAGGGGGAAAGGAGTTCCAGATTGCTGGCATTTTCCAAACAAGATTAATTCTAAGGTACAACAGCAGACTATCCTATTGGGGAGGAAAGGGAGAACGAATAATGAGAAATTATGGCTCTTTAATTAATTAAAAATCAAAAATGAATTGTACATGGAATGAAATGGAAACAAGGACAAATTTCTAAGGATGAGTATAAAAGAATAGCACAAGTAAGGATGAACAAAAACAGGCTAGGGCACAAAGCATATCATGACCAAGGGACATAAAAGATTATAAAAAGAGGTTCTATAAATACATTAGAAGTAAGAAAGCAAATAAAGAATGGCACAAAGAGGTTAAGTTTTTAATGCCACTTTAAAATGTTACTTGTGGCTAGATGCTTAACACAGTTAGTATTAACAAGAGAGAAGGATCTTTGACCAAAATAGGGAAAGAACAGATTAAAGAATATTTAGGTAAATTGGATGTATTCACATCCGTATTGTATGCTTAGTGTATGCATTCTGTTTTGGTGATTCTTAATAAATAGAGGTTAAGGATATTACTGTGTAAGGCTCTTTCACTGGTAAAAGACCATGCAAACCTGCAAAGTGTAAGGTTACACCTTGAGCCCTAGGAACTGGGTAAAGGTGGGTGCCCCTAGAGTGTGCGGGTAACAGAGGGAAGCAATAGACATGATATATATGAACTTTAGCAAGGCTTTTGACACAGTTCTATGTGATATTCTCATAAGCAAGCAAAGGAAAAATAGATGAAATTACTAGATGGGCACATAACTGCATGAAAGACCGTTCTCAGAGAATAGTAATCAATGGCTCACTGTCAAACTTGTAGGACGACATATCAAATTAGGTTCTGCAGCTGTCTGTCATGGGCTCTGTACCAGTCAATATTTTCATTACTGATTTGGTTGATGGAATAGAAAGTGTGCTTTATAAAACTTGTATATGTAACCAAGAGGGAAGGGGTTGCAAGCACTTTGAAGGACAGAATTAGAATTCTGAATGATTTTGATAAATTGGAGAACTGGTATGAAATCAATAAGAAGAAATTCAATAAAAACAAGTACTACACTTAGGAAGGAAAAAATCAAATGTACAAATACAGAATGAGACATAATTGGCTAAGCACCAGTGCTTCAGAAAAGGATCTGGGAGCTACTGTTGATAATAAAATGAACGAGTCAACAGTGTGATTGTGTTGAGAAAAAGGCTAATAACATTCTCGGATGTACTAAAAAGAGTGTCATATACAAGATACAGGAGGTAGTTGTTCCACTTTATTTGGCACTGGTGAGGCATCAGCTGCAGTACTGTGTCCAGTTTTGGGAACCACACTTTAAGAAATATAGGAACAAATTGGAGAGAGTCTAGAGGAGAGCAACAACCATAACATGACCGATGAGGAAAAGTTGAAAGAATTGAGCATTGTTTAGTCTAGAGAAAAGAAGGTGTGACAAAGTTCCTCCTCTACCTCGGTGGGTCCTGCGCTTATTGGCAGATTCTGCTTGCCTCAGAGATCTTCCCCTCTAGTAGAATCCACAGTCCAGGTTAACTCCTCCTGTGTCTGATCAGGAGTTGGGAGTTTTGGGGGGAACCCGGGCCCGTCCTCTACTCCGGGTTCCAGCCCAGGGCCCTGTGGATTGCAGCTGTTTAGAGTGCCTCCTGGAACAACTGCACGACAGCTACAACTCCCTGCGCTACTTCCCCCTGGACTCCTCCCAACCCCTTCTTTATCCTCACCACAGGATCTTCCAGCAGTACGCCCTCTTACTCTCAGCTCCTAGTGCCTCTTGCTCCCAGCTCCTCACACACAACCTCCTTCCACAGCTTCTGACATGCGCCCCTCACTGACTCACTGGGAGGCTTTTAACTAGTTTCAGCGAGTCCGTGATTGGCTGCAGGTGTCTCAATTAACCTCCCTGCCTTCTGGAAAGTTCTTAATTGGCCCCAGGTGTCTTGATTAACCTGGAGCAACTGCCATAAGGTATCAGGGATTTGTTTAGCCTGGGGCTAACATACTGGTTCCTTACCACTTTCCTATAGCCCTCTGGCCTTGCCCCGTCACAAAGGTTAAGGGGTACATAAATTCTTCATGTGAATAAAAGGCTGCTATAAAGATCTCCAATCTCTGGGTCCACCAAGGGAAGGATAAGAAATAATTGACTTAGTTTATAGCAAGGGAGATCTATGTTGGATATTTAGAAAACTTTCTAACTATAAGTATAGTTAAGCACTGGAACAGATTACCTAGGGAGGTTGTGGAATCCCCAACATGGGAGGGGATAACACATATCGCCCCCCTCTGCTCAACACCATAGAGTTTGGCAAGTTGGGACGCCAGGCAGTGTGCTCTTGACAGACCATCAGCATTGCCATGGTGGCATCCAGCCCTGTGCCGTATGCAGAACTGGAACGGTTGGAGGGATAAGAACCACCTGGTGACCCTTGCAGTCTTTTCCCTATTCCGCTGCATCCATTGGAGGGGTGCATGGTCCGTCACAAGAGTAAATCGCCGGCCCAAGAGGTAAGAACGTAGGGTCTCCATAGCCCATTTGACAGCAAGGCATTCTCTCTCAACTACTGCGTATTTCTGTTCTCTTGGGAGAAGCTTTCTGCTTAGGTAGAGGATCGGGTGTTCCTCTTCTTCCACCATTTGTGACAGAACTGCCCCCAACCCCACCTCGGAAGCGTCTGTTTGTAAAATAAATTCCTTGTTAAAGTCCGGGGCTATGAGTACAGGGTTATTACAAAGGGCCGTCCGAAGGTCTGTGAACTCCCGCTCTGCTGCGTCGGTCCACTTCACCATGTCTGGACCTCGGGCTTTCACCAGGTCCGTTAGGGAACTTGCCCTAGCAGCGAAGTGAGGAATAAAACGTCAGTAGTAGCCTACCACACCTAGGAACGCGCGGACCTTCTTTCGGGTCGGCCGGAGCCAGTTTTGAATCGCCTCTAGCTTATTCATTTGGGGCTTTACTATGCCCCTTCCTACAATATATCCCAGGTACCTAGCCTCTGCTAGCCCTATGGCACATTTAGCAGGATTAGCAGTGAGGCCAGCCCGCCTTAAGGTGCGCAGTACTGCCTCAACTTTCTCCAAGTGGGTTCCCCAGTCTGGCGTATGGATGACTACATCATCTAGGTATGCGGCTGCATAACTAGTGTGGGGGCGCAGCAGCTTATCCATGAGGCGCTGGAATGTGGCCGGGGCCCCATGTAGCCCAAAAGGGAGGACGGTGTACTGGAATAGCCCATCCGGAGTGGAGAACGCTGTCTTTTCTTTAGCTTCTATGGTCAGGGGAATCTGCCAGTATCCTTTTGTCAGATCCAGTGTAGTCAAGAATCGAGCACTACCCAGTCGGTCCACCAGTTCGTCGATGCGTGGTATGGGGTATGCATCGAACTGGGATACTTCATTCAGTCGGCGAAAGTCATTACAGAATCTCGTGGTACCGTCAGGTTTAGGCACTAGAACGATTGGACTGGACCACTGACTGTAAGATTCTTCAGTCACCCCTAATTCTAACATTTTCTTCACTTCGGCCTTGATTTCTTCTCTTTTGGCTGCTGGGATTCGGTAGGGTCTCAATGTTACCTTGGCTCCGGGGATCGTGCGGATATGGTGATAGGTCTCAGTCGTCCACCCCAGTTTTGTAGAGAACACATCTCGGTTGCGATTAATCATGTCAGTTGCCTCAATCTTTTGGATCGGCGTCAAGTCAGGTGATATCCTTACTTGCTCATGTAAGTTATCCTCCTGGGGAAGGGTCTCCTGGGTGACTAAGCATGCCTCTCGATCGTGCCAAGGTTTTAGAAGATTGATGTGGTAGATTTGCTCTGGTTTCCTGCGGCCTGGCTGCCGCACCTTATAGTTCACCTCTCCCACGGCTTTGATCACTTCATAGGGTCCCTGCCACTGGGCCAACAGCTTACTTTCTGCTGTGGGCACCAGGACCATCACTCGAACCCCTGGTTGGAACCGTCGAAGCTTTGCTCGGTGGTTATAATGCGTTCGTTGGGTCTCCTGTGCTTTCTCCAAGTGTTCTCGTACAATAGGTGTAACTCGGGCTATCCGATCCCTCATCTGTAGTACATGCTCAACTATGTTCCTTCCTGGATTTGGCTCCTCTTCCCACACTTCTCGTGCTATATCCAATATGCCCCAGGGGTGGCGCCCATATAATAGTTCGAACGGAGAGAAACCTGTGGAGGTTTGCGGAACCTCCCGGATGGCGAACATGAGGTAAGGTAATAGGGTATCCCAATCTTTCCCATCCTGGCTCACCACTTTCCTGATCATGGCCTTGAGGGTCCTATTGAACCCTTCCACAAGGCCATCTGTTTGCGGGTGGTATTCAGAGGTCCGTAGGGCTTGTACATGGAGTAATGAACAGAGATCTTTCATCAACTTGGACACGAAAGGTGTCCCTTGATCAGTCAATATCTCCTTGGGTAACCCAACTTGGGCAAAGATCTGTACTAACTCCTTAGCTGTGGTTTTGGAAGCCGTGTTGCATAGGGGAACGGCTTCCGGGTACCGGGTTGCATAGTCCAGTACAACAAGCACATGTTGGTGGCCCCGAGCTGTCTTCTCAAGGGGCCCTATCAGATCCATGGCTATGCGTTCAAAAGGAACCTCTATTATTGGAAGAGGTATCAAAGGAGCCCGGAAGTGCGGGCGCGGACTATGTAACTGACACTCTGGACAAGAGGTGCAGTATCGTCGGACATCTTCATGTACTCCGGGCCAGAAGAACCTCCGCAGGATCCGTGCCTGGGTTTTCTCTACCCCTAGGTGTCCTCCAAATAGGTGACTGTGGGCGAGGTTCAATATGGCTTTTTGATGTTTTCGTGGCACCAGAAGTTGATGTATCTCTTGCTCCTGCATTTGCACCACACGGTACAGGAGATCTTTCTTCACTATAAAGTAAGGTCCTGGACCCCGGACCTTCCCATCCACAGGTACTCCATCTATCTCAGCCACCTCTTTCCTGGCGTTATCATATCTAGGGTCCTCTGCCTGGGCCCGCCTGAAAGTCTCTCTCCCGTGACTAACCTGCCCAAGCTCCCAGCGGCCAGCCTCTGTTGCTTCCAACGGCTCACTTCCATCATGGCTGGGGCCAGCCTCCGGCTCACCTTCCGTGGTGGTAGTTTCTCTGGCTGCTCGTGTCCATCTGCCTACTAGGGCGATCTTCTGGCTTCTGGCCCATGGTCAGGATCCGGGTTCCCAAAGCTTTTGCAGCCTTCCTCTCCTTTTTTGTCTTCCGGGTCTTTTGGGGGACTGAGAACAGATCCTGAGAAATCTCAGCGAACATCGGGGGTTGACATTCCCCCGGTGACAAGTCGCTGCCCTCAGGGTCCCCACCTCCCTCCAACCTCTCCGGTGGGAGTAAATTATCAAACTCTGGATAGTCCCTCCCAATGACTACAGGATACGGGAGTTTAGGAACTACACCCACTGTCACCTCAATGGGGTTCCCCTGAACCTCTATCTCCACCTGGATGGTGGGGTAATGGCTTACGGCCCCATGCACACACGTCACTGCTACGTGTTTGGCTTGTAGTAGCTGGCTACTTTTTACCAGCTTACCCGATATTAGGGTGATTGCACTCCTGGAGTCCACAAGTGCTATAGTCTCTACTCCATTTATCTTCACTGGTCTAGTGTAGTTATGTGGGGCTAATGCGACGCCCGCAAGGTGGATAAGGGAGCATGGGACCTCCCAATCCCCCAAGTTACATTGCATAGGTTCCTCGGTGCTGGGACACTGTGCTGCTATGTGTCCCCACTCACCACATGCATAACATCTATATGGAATCCTAGGCATTCCCCGGTCTCTTGGTTTGGGAAGTCTAACATCATAATCTTCTTCCCCCTCAGTGCGCCGACTCTTTATGGCCTCTGGTGGGCCGTCAGCCCCTCTCTTTTTCCACCTGGGCCCTCCTGGTGGCCCAGTCACTCGAAATCTGGGGCTTGGTGCTGCTAGTTTAACCCTGGGTTCTGCTTCCTTAACTGGTCGGGTCAGTTCCCTCGCCGTCCTTCGCCTCTCTACCATCACCATGATCTCATCATAGGTGGAGGGTTCGTTCTGGCTTACCCATGTGCGAAGGTCTGGCGGTAGTCCCCTCATGTATCGGTCGAGGACCAGAACCTCTAGTATCTCTTCTGGACTCCGGGACTCAGTTTGCAACCACTTTCGTGCGAGATGGATGAGGTCATACAATTGGGATCGCGGGGTTTTGTCTTCCTGGTACCTCCACTCATGATACCGCTGGGCCCGCACTGCGGTTGTTACCCTAGATCTGGCCAGGATCTCTGCTTTCAGCTGGGGGTAGTCTGCTGCAGCCTCTTCAGGCAGATCATAGTAGGCCTTCTGGGCCTCCCCACACAGGAATGTCAGGGTCAGGCCATGGGCAAGAAACAAAAATTCACGGGGCCAGTAACTTTTACTAAAAATAACCGTACAAGCTGTGGCAGAGGCGCATAGCCCCAGCTGCAGTCCCCACCACGGGACAGTGGCACACGGCCCCAGCGGCAACCCCACCGCAAGCCATGGGGCAGGGGCGCACAGCTCTGGCAGCAGCCCCCATCGCAGGGCTATGTGTGGAGCATAGCCCTAGCTCCAGCCCCAGCCATGGCTTCAGCTGTTGACAGCTGAAGCTGAAGAAGTCACAGAGGTCCGGTAAAGTCACGGAATCCGTGACTGCTGTGAACTCCATGATTAAATTGTAGCCTTACTGAAGAGGTATCGCATTACTATTTCCAAATCAAAATATTTTGCTTGTTTAGCAAAAAGTTTTAACTTTCTGTAGAAAAAAATCCTATTTTCTGACCAGCTCTGGTCAACTCTCAATTCATGCCATGAAACTGATGGTGCCATTTGTGAACACTTATTGGGTGAAGCTGGATTCAGTGCATTTCTGTCTATCAAGTCTCAGTAACATTTGAATGCCAATTAACTGGCATTTCAAATAATGAAATATCATTTTTGGAAGACTCACTTTCAAAGAGGTGGTAAGCGAGTATTGGAAAAGTTCAGCTTCTATAAAGTTTGTAAATTACAATCTGAATGTAGCTGTAGATTTAAGGTAAAATGTTAAGTACAGAAAATTACTAGGATTAGGCTGCACAATGAAACAAAACAATAATAGCTACACACGTTATCGCCTGTGGCAGTGATTAGCAAAACAGTGAATAGAACAGAATGAAAACTGAAAAAACCATGAGACCTCAAGTGCAGGAAAGTGTGATTTAATGCTTGATTATTTCAGTGTTTGTGAATATAAAGATCTGAGAGTTTCTGGAATACTCGGTAAAGTTAATGTTTGAGGGAATTTTCCTCTTTTCTTAGGTCAAAACAACGGGTGACTTTGGGCAAGTCACTTAGTCTCTCTGACTCAATTTCCCCTTTAAAATGGGGCTAATAGTCCTTTCCTGAATGTGTATGTGTATGTGTATATGAGAGAGAGAGAGAGAGAGAATAAACATATTGAAATATTATGAGGAAATCAGATTCTATTGTCTCAATCCTTTGCTTCATTGTGGTATTGGAGAATGGTAAGGCTTTTCATTTCCTTGCCTCAGTTTCCCTACACATTATGTTCACCATACCAGTTGTGCTGGCAAAATCAAAGTCTCTCTCCAATTGCATGAAGCTTCTTGGCCTGTGTGTTGTGGTAACTCATCTGAAATTATTTCTTTTGAGGTTGTCAGAGATGGACATGGCTTTCCTGAATTGTAATTGTTGACATTAAAGTTCTTTCCAAATTTGGAAAAGTGTCCTTGGTTTTCCATGTGAAGGTTTTCCAAGTGTTTTTTATGTTTGTAAGGCTTCATGCTTTCACTGAATAGCACTGTGTGACACAGCAGGCATTTTGGCTTTTCTTTGTTCTTCACCAAAACACTGGCAAAGTCATATTCAAAGAAAGCCATGTCATAACTGCAAGCATGTTTCTTGGAATCTCTGACATAGGCATGAAGGCACATTCATAACTGCATCACTCAACTCACTGCTGGAGGTTGAAGCAGATACTCTACATAAAAATGAGTCCATTGTGCCTTTTATTACAAATCAGAAAGAGGAATTCACTGTTAGACAAATGAGTCCAGGACTTAGGAAGGCCTTATGTGCTGATTCTAGGTCAGTACAGAGACAGTGACTTACAATGAATCTTTATCAAGTGCCAACAGAGTACTCACGGTGGCATAAAAGAAGACATGGGCCGTGCCTTAAGAAGTTTACAAGCCACTGCAGAGTCTGGTCTCAGAAAAGGCTACTACAGGCTAATACAAGCTTCAACAGAGAGGTTGTTCTGTTGATAGGCTGTGGCCTGCAGGAAAGGATCTTCTGGATTCCAGTCCCTCAACTGGATGCTTGCACATCCAGATGGTGCAAATGGACAAACTGGCATCTGCACAGCCACCTCGGCACAGCCAGTGTATCTGGACCTGCCCCACAAAGGCAACGCCAGGAGGACACTGTTTAGATCTACAAAGTGGCAGCCTCTGCAGAGCATGATTTCACATGCACCACTCAGACCCATAGGCGCCGACTTCGTGGGTGCTCCGGGGCTGGAGCACCCATGGAGAAAAATTGGTGGGTGCTCTGCACCCACCGGCAACTCCCCGCCTGCCCCGGACCTGCGGCAAACTTACCGGCACCGGGAGACGTTGCGGGGCCCTGCAACGTCACCCGGCGTCGGGGGCGGGGCCCGGCGTCAGGCGGAGCCCTGCCGCCGACGCCGAGTGATGGCACCCACGGGCGGAACCGGAAGTCCGCGCCTGTGCTCAGACCAGCAACAAGAAGCCAGTCCTCCAGAGG
This sequence comes from Chelydra serpentina, assembly GCA_037349315.1. Taxonomy (NCBI): domain Eukaryota; kingdom Metazoa; phylum Chordata; order Testudines; family Chelydridae; genus Chelydra; species Chelydra serpentina. The sequence goes on along the minus strand of JBAIAC010000010.1, from coordinate 64,981,102 downwards.
ACTAGCAGGGCCAGGACGAAATATTGACCAATCAAGAACTAGCAGGTCGGATAAAAAGGCTTTCCAGTGTTTGCTCAGGGGCAGAATTGGGTGAGACTGTGGCAGAGACGTTGCTCATCAGAACCCAAGGCCTTGCCCTAAGCACTGCAACTAAGCACTTGCAGTTGAAGGTTTGTTTGCTTGCTTGCTTCCCCTGCCCTTTGTTTAAAGGCACAGACACCAGAGTTCTTGATTGTTTAGAGGCTGATGCCAAGCTTAAAGCACAGGCTACCTTGCACCAAGCTGGTGGCCAAACCTTGCAGATTAAGATAGGGAGCAGCTGCAGTACCACATGTGGCCCTGAAGGGGCACTAATGAGCAGCCCAAACTCTCACATGTATAACAGACACCGGGAACTATTTTAGGAAAATAATAACTTTTTTTTTTGAAGGAAACAAAAGTATTATTTTTTAAAAATAAACTATACTGTCCATGTCCAGAACTTTCTATCTGAACATGACATTTTACAGTGATGTTTGTGCCAAAGGAGTATTTTTTGTTTTCCATTTCCAGAGTCAAAAAATTGACTATTCAGTTCAGACAAATTTTTGGAGAACAACAAAACAAAATTAGATATGGAAAGAGTATTTTTAGCATGCAGTAACTCATTCAAAGAACAGATGTAAAAACTTCCAGGCAAAACAGAAGGCCATAAAGTAAGATTCCAGTATTCAGTGTTCCAGCATCATGGGGCAGTCACAGCAGCAATGATAGATAATCTATATTAAAAACAACTGAACAAAAAATGAATAACTATATAACACAGCCACCTACACATCTTATATGGTAAAACTTAAACCCAAATATTTAAATCATTCCATAGGGAAACTTGCATATTGATCCTTGAATAGTGCAAAGCAAAGACGTAATGTCTAGTGCTGACAACAGCAGAAGAAATCAATAACAGCCAAGGAGCTGAATGCAAAAAGCTGCTAAAACAATGATACTGTTAAAGCAACTATCATCAGCTAATGTTTACAATTTATTGATGAGGCCATAAGGAATAAATACAGTGTGGCTCTGGCTAACTTAGTTCCCAGTTCCTATATCATCTCCACCAATAAAACTCAAATGTGTCGCAGGTAAAATATGGAAAATATAAGCAAACAATGTGAGCATTTAACCTGAAAGATGTATGTCCGCCTTCCCAACTTACACTTAAGCAATACAGTCTTGGTTTGTATAATCCCCAAGTAAGAGAGGATAGCTCATGAGTAATACTATGCCTACAAGCAATCTTTGTATAAAAGCAGGGTTGAATAACCTCTTAAGAGAGCCAGATCTCTCCAGGTAGAACGAGAGAATGAGCATTGCTCGGTATCTCCTTAGGAAATGGTGTGGAGGAGGGGGGAACCAGTCAGTAGGATCAAATGTTCTTGGCTGACGTGTTTAGCTGAAATGACCTAACCCAAAGGGGTGCGGAGGAAAGTCTGTGAATCTAAAGAATGCAGACAGTTATTTATTCCTATCAGTGAGAGGTATTTGGCTTTGCATAGCCTAGAATGTATATCAAATATTTGTACACCACTGCAAGAAACTCATTGGCTTGAAAGGAATAGAGACTAGAACTGAGGGTGCAGTGGGGAAAAGTCTGAGACTGTGTCCCATTTTCAATTCCATAGCTCTTTCACACGAACTTTCTGTGAACACTTAAGGGTTGAGCTCTGCTAGCGTGAATACTCCCAGAAAGATTGGTGTGCCTCAAATGCTTCATCAGTCACTGAAAGCAGTTTTTGATGTGTGTTTACTTGTAATATTCAGAACTTGCAATCTTTGCTCTGATTGGAAAATTAACCAACCCAGCACAAATTGTGAATATTACAGTCAAACTGAAACTTGAAATACACCGCATGTGGATTAGTTACATAATCTACTTACGTGAGCTATGGTTAGACAAAATACTGATAATGGTATGTAAATTAGTCATGGCAAGCAGGATACTGAAAATATAAATTATGCAAATCAATGTAACAGTCCCTCTTCTGGGCCTACCTTCTTTCCCCTCTTCTCCCCCCTTTCCAAGAAAAATATTACTTTGTGATGGAGCTGTTTTTACACTGTGCTGGTTTCAGAATGAAGACTTCAGAAAACATAGAGGATAAAGAAGGAAAAACAAAAGGGCAATATTATATGTTAAATCTCATGTTCAGATGGGACTAAATCCACAGCCCATTAAAGTCAATAGGAATTTTTTTTTCAGTTCACATAGTCTGACCTATGAAGAATAAACACACTTGGCATACTGTACAAACAAAATTAAAGAACAAGGCCTAAACTGAGACAACTGAGCACTGCCCAATGTGGGGTTCAGTGCTGAGTTACACCATCTCTATAGACAACTAGAGCAGGCTGCATGACCCTTTCAAGTTCTGAGTGTAGGCCATGGTAGAGTGGCACAAACAATAAGATAAAAAATATATTTTTTTGCAAAAATTGTCATGAGAATCTCATTCCTTTTTTCATCAATTTAGATTTTTATAACTGATTGAAAAGCAAGACAAAATGTGTGCCCATTTTTCTTATCAAAATTTGAAATATAAATGAAACTTTCATTTAAATTGTGAATTTTAAAACTTTTTGTCCATTGATTTGTTCTTCCTTCTTCCCAGGCAAAGACAAGGCACAAACAGGCCCCAACATCCTACAAGAGAAATTTTGCACTTTCATCAGAATAAGTACATTTTCATTTCACTTCCTTGGTGCGGAGAGAGAATTGCAGCACAGAATTGTTTTTTTCACCTGTAAAAACTAATACTTTTAAACAGGAAAAAATAAAAATGAAATATCGTGAATTAATTTGGCGTGAATTATGATCTGGAAAAACAACAGTTGTGCATGTCAAAACTTCTAGATAACTATCTTTTAAAAAGATAAGAGGAGAGCAACATCCTCATTATACCTCAGAAAAATGATTTCCTGTGATTTGGAATTCGGCTAGCTATCTCAAAGAAAGATATAGCCAATAAAAATGATCTGTGGTACAGGACAGTAACTCTGACAAAAACAGCACAAACCAAGACTAATAACATTTCAGCAGCAGAGTTTTAAGGTAAGGCATGTTATATTTCCAGGAATGTTGTCCATTTTGATTTTCTCCAGTGACAAGCAACCCTACTCTTAAAAACTTTTTTGCACCAGAAATATACGGGAAACCATATTTTAATGGGATTGCTGGTGCAAGTTACCCTGGTCTACGTGTAGATAATTTTGTATTTATTATTTTTCTAGCCTTGGCAAAGAAACGGCTTTTCTGACAAATTTCTGAGATATGGTGCAGGGAGGTGTGGGCTGGGTGCCAGTGAGGTGAGGACACTTTAAATGTCCCCGGTACAAATCATGATGGCAGATTTTTTTTTTTATGTCCACAGATCTACCTTAAAGAAAACATTGTGCTGTGCAGTATTCTTGTGCTAGTCAGTTCATTCAGCTTGAACTGCTGTTTTCTGCCACAGTAAAAGATAAATTAGATGAGAATGTTTACACCCTACATTGCTCTGCTCTGTGCTCCTGCATGTGATAAAACTATATCCCACCCTATCAGGTCAGGGAGTCGGGCTATGCAACAGTTTAGTTGAACCAAGTGATCTTCTTCAATTTGTCTTGTGGCCCATTTCAAATATGAAGTCAGAAAGGTAGATGGTCCTTGCTGTTTTCAGTAGCTCCTTTCTGAAGGGATGACCTTTCCATTAGACATGGTGTAGCGACCTGCACTGTGGGAAGCCTTTCAAAGACTGTTGGTTTGCGATTTACCAAATGGATTTGTTTGTCTGGAAACCAAATCATTAGCTGTCTATAATTCAGTGCTGCTACATTCCGATCAAAAGCTTCAAGCTTCTTGAAATGTTGGAAATCGGCCAGCTAGGATTTTATGTTGGCGTACAGATTCTATTTCAGAGCTGAGGCCTCAATTCTTTATGGAGGGGTTACAGATATCTCAATTTCTGTCTCTGTGGGGGTGAGACTCTAGTCTATTCCAAGGGAAGGGAGGGGAGGAGGTGATCCTAAGAGAGATTAACCATCTCATTTCATAATAAACTGGAGTCTTATATCACCATATTCACTTAAATGAGACCATTTTAACTGCCTCATAGCTTTATCACTCCGTGTCTTTTGCCTCTTGCAAGGTCCCTTTTTTTTAACTGGATTCTAGATAATTAAAGATTTTCTACATAAAATGCTCCAGGATGTTTATTTTTTTCCTGCTACCGTTGATCTCCTGCCTTCCTCTCGCTCTTTTACTGACCGTATGAGAAATTTTAATAACTTGTTAATTCCTCCTATTCATATTCTTAATTTCACAAAACTAAAAAGATCATTCATGTGTAGAGAGGTGGGAAAGAGCCCCTGAAAAATTCACAGGTGGCTGTAGAACTATTAATGGTAATGATTCACAATTCCTTTGCAATGGTGTATATGAGTGCACCAGAGCATAGAATGGATAATCTGGCCCTTTATTTTCAAAGTGCTAAACAAACAAATAGTTACAACACACCAGTGAGGTAAACTGATGGTGGCTAACTGACTTTGTTTTGCCTAGCCCTGAGAAGTTAGAACAGCCTAGGGACTGATAACTTAACTAAGTCTGTTCTGTGCCACCTCTGACACACCCTTCTCATGTCCCCTGTTTCGGTGTGAGGGGAACTGAGAGCTTTACTCCAATGGGGAGTTTCCCTCTGCAAGGAGAATTCTCACTGCCATTTACTGAATAGTGCAAAGTGACTAGAATAGAACAAAGGATCTGGCCTTAGGAAATGTCTAATATTTAAGAACATAAGAATGGCATACTGGGTCAGACCAAAGGTCCATCTAGCTCAGTATCCTGTCTTCCGACAGCTGCCAATGCTAATGCCCCAGACGGAATGAACAGAACAGATAATCATCAAGTGATCCATTTCCTGACACCCATTCCCAGCTTCTGGCAAACAGAGGCTAGGGACACCATCCCTTCCCATCCTGGCTAATAGCCATTGATGGACCTAGCCTCCATGAATGTATCTAGTTCTTTTTTGAACCCTGTTATAGTCTTGGCCTTCAAAACATCCTCTGGCAAAGAGTTCCACCGGTTGACTGTGTGTTGTGTGAAAAAATAGTTCCTTTTGTTTGTTTTAAACCTGCTGCCTATTAATTTCATTTGGTGACCCCTAGTTCTAGTGTTATGAGAAGCAGTAAATAACACTTCCTTATTTACTTTACCCACACCAGTCATGATTTTATAGATCTTTATCATATCCACCCTTAATCGTCTCTTTTCCAAGCTGAAAAGTCCCAGTCTTATTAATCTCTCCTCATACGGAAGCCGTTCCATACCCCTATTCATTTTTGTTGCCCTTTTCTGAACCTTTTCCAATTCCAATATACCTTTTTTGAGATGGGGCAACCACCTCTGCATGCATTATTCAAGAGATGAGCGTTCCATGGATTTATATAAAGGCAATATAATATTTTCTGTTTTATTGTCTATCCCTTTAATAATGCCCAACATTCTGTTTGCTTTTTAGATTGCCACTGCAGATTGAGTGGATGTTTTCAGAAAACTATCCACAATGACGCTAAGATCTTTCTTGAGTGGTAACAGCTAATTTAGACCCCATCGTTTTATATGTATAATTGGAATTATGTTTTCCAAAATGCATTACTTTGAATTATTCAATATTGAATTTTATCTGCCATTTTGTTGCCCAGTCACCTAGTTTTGAGAGATCCTTTTGTAGCTCTTCAAAGTCTGCCTGGGACTTAACTATCTTGAGTAGTTTTGTATCATCTGCAAATGTTGCCACCTCACTGTTTAGCCCTTTTTCCAGATCATGTATGAATATGTTGAATAGGACTGGTCCCAGAACAGACCCCTGTACTGGTCTAAATGGTAAAGGTCTAAATGGTATTCTTATATTTTAGAGAAAAATAAATAGATGCATATCTTATTAATACATGTTACTGTACATGTTTCTCTCACTAACCTTAAAGGAAAAAGGGTTTACTGTATTCAGATGCAAAGGGTGGGATTATGTAATATTGCCACAAAGTAAGTGTGACCAATATTGTATCTCCAGCATGGAAATCAATTTTCTAAATCCTTTCTTTTCATGTTCTAGAGAATTTTCACTTTTAGAAATATGAGGATTAATTAGCCTCATTTATTCTCCATGTGGCAGTGTGCAGAACTTCAAATATATATGCATTTTTCAATGGGCGTACAATCATTTCTTCATAGTGAGTTTGGAACTCTTCCTGGCATTGAGAGTATATTCTTAAATAATAGAACTGTGCAAAAAATTGTTTAAAAAAAGAATGTAATAAAAGTAAGAGTGTAAGGTTACACTCTTTATTTATTGAATTTAAAAACGTATACAATTATGTTAGCAGAATCCCTGTGATGTAGCTGCACTATGAAATTGTTCAGGAAACTTTGAAAGGTTCCGAGAAAGACAACGGTTGCCATTAAAAAATCAATATTTGCTTACAGTTCTGAAATTGAGATCACAGAATTTCTAAAATACCACAATGTAGTAACCATTGACTTTTCATTTGCAATCATTATGCAATAGTACATGGATACTGGAACATAACTGTTAATGCAATTTTGCACTTTAGTTGTGTGGAAGTCTGTACAGTACAATAGTTCCCATGCATTGGGGATCCAGATATTTTGGTTCACTAACCTTTCACTTCTGGTGCTATGGGTATAATTCTCTGTTAGCTCACATATAGAAATTATCATAGTGGTTTTATTCTACTGGATGTTTATCTTCCTAAAATGCCATTCATTTTAGCATCATTCTTAATCTCTACTCTAAAAAAAGACCTAGCACTGGAATATGTGGTATTACCAAAACCATCAATAGGGGCAAGAATCAAAGATCATCATTAAAAAGTCAACATTTATGAAGTCATGATTATGATATCATTTTCCATCTCTGTCCTATTTATCAGCACTTCTAAATTATCTATCACCAGGCTATCTAGCAACTGTATATAAGGCTACAGAGAGAACTGTACCGAAGAGAGAGCCAATTCTTCATCCTACTATTTGGTTTATTAGTTTCTAGTTCTGAGCTCACTGCTTTGTTTCCTTCTGCTCAGGGACTTTGGGAATAACTTGGCCAAGAGGTGTCTTACAATATGAAGTGAAGCAGGTAACGGTTTGGCTTTTCCTGATCAATGTTGAGAGCATTGTCCAAAGTCTTAAACCTGTTGAAAAGATTCTACTTCTGACTCTGTCACTATGCAAGGACCCTCAGATTTGAGTGGGCTGGCTAATCATAAGTATTGTGGCACATTCTGGAATGAGAATCAGTGTAAGATATATAATGGATTGGTCCTCTTAAAGACTTTTTAGAGCCCAGAGACTTGATCATCTGTAGATTCCTTGGTAATTTCTTATTGAGACTCAAACTGTATTGTAATAGCCCAGCATGGAGGTAAAGAACTCATGAACTACTATACCCAGGTCATTGTCTGCAAGGACTCAATATTTCAAATTTATATACACTATGTGATTCATGAATAGATCTGATCAGCCCAGATGTATTTCACCTTTTAACCACTGAAGGGTTTGAAGGCTAGGCGGTCAGAGAGGATCATTTATTTTGGACTATATTATGAAGGAACTCCTCAACAGTGACAAAGAAATGGATTCTTCATTACCAATGTCTCTCCCCACAATATAAAAAAATGTGTAGGGATACATGGAGGTGCCGTAAAATTTAAAAACTATGTGCTGACTCTTTGGGAACACGTGAATTAAAACAAACTAATAAACAAAAAACCCAACCAAACCTCTGACCTATGGAATGTAATAAAAAGACCTAAAGTGTGTAGGGAATTCAACTGAAAATGGATGCATGTTACTACTGCTTAGGGTGGCCAGATAGTAAGTGTGAAAAATTGGGATGGAGGTGCAGGTTAATAGGTGCCTATATAAGCCATAGCCCTGAATATCACGACAGTCCCTATAAAATCGGGACATCTGGTCACCCTACTGTTGCTTCTTTTCCAGACATAATGTTCCTCAGAGCAGGTAGCAGATTAACACTAATGGATAGACATGTATGCTGCAGGAGAGATAAAGTGCTCGATGTTTCCTGGCCTGCTGACTAGGCACTTGTTACACGTCCTGACTCTATCTAGAGTTTTTCTTTTTATGTGAAGAAATACTTCCTTTTGTTTGTTTTAAACCTGCTGCCTATTAATTTCATTTGGTCACCCCTAGTTCTTGTGTTATAAGGAGTAAATAACACTTCCTTATTTACTTTTTCCACACCAGTCATGATTTTAAAGACCTCTATCATATCCCCACTTAGTCGTCTTTTTTCAAAACTAAGAAGTCCCAGTCTTATTAATCTTTCCTCATACAGAATCCATTCCATACCCCTAATAATTTTTGCTGCCCTTTTCTTAACCTTTTCCAATTCCAATATATCTTTTTTAAGAGGGGGCAACCACATCTGCACGCATTATTCAAAACGTGGGTGTACCGTGGATTTATATAGATGAAACCTCCTCTAATGACACCTTCAATGTGGGACAGTTCCTCAGATTTGTCACCTAAAAAGAATGGCTCAGGTTTGGGAATCTCCCTCACATCCTCAACCGTGAAGACCAATGCAAAGAATTCATTTAGTTTTTCTGCAATGGCCTTATCATCCTTGAGTGCTCCTTTAGCCCCTCAGTCGTCCAGTGGCTCCACTGGTTGTTTAGCAGGCTTCCTGCTTCTGATATACTTAAAAAAAATTCTATTACTTTTTGAGTCTTTGGCTAGCTGTTCTTAAAATTCTTTTTTCGCCTTCCTAATTATATTTTTACATTTTATTTGCCAGAGTTTATGCTCCTTTCTATTTTCCTCATTAGGATTTAACTTCCACTTTTTAAAGGATGCCTTTTTGTCTCTCACTGCTTCTTTTACTTTTTTGTTTAGCCATGGTGGCACTTTTTTGGATGTCTTACTATGTTTTTTTTTTTAATTTTGGGAATACATTTAAGTTGAGCCTCTATTATTGTGTCTTTAAAAAGTTTCCATGCAGCTTGTAGGGATTTCACTTTTTTCACTGTACCCTTTAATTTCTGTTTAACTAATGTCCTCGTTTTTGTGTAGTCTCCCTTTCTGAAATTAAATGCTACAGTGTTGGGCTGCTGTGGTGTTTTCCCCACCACAGGGATGTTAAATTTAATTATGGTCACTATTACCAAGCGGTCCAGCTATTTTCACCTCTTGGACCAGATCCTGTGCTCCACTTAGGACTAAATCAAGAATTGCCTCTCCTCTTGTGAGTTCCAGGTCTAACTGCTCCAAGAAGCAATCATTTAAGGTGTCAAGAAACTTTATCTCTGCATCCTGTCCTGAGGTGATGTGTACCCAGTCAATATGGGGATAGTTGAAATCCCTCATTATTATTGAGTTTTTTATTTTTACAGCCTCTCTAATCTCCCTGAGCATTTCACAGTCACTATCACCATCCTGGTCAGGTGGTCGGTAATATATCCCTAGTGCTATATTCTTATTATTAGAGTATTATTATATATAGAGTATAATAATAGTAGTATTATTATTATTATATTAGAGTGTAAATTATTATGATGTCCCATGAAAAAGGCTAATGCAGTCCTAGAATGCATCAGGTAAGGTATTTCCAGTAGAGACAGGGAAGTTTTAGTACCATTATACAGGCACTGGTGAGATCTCATCTGGAATACTATGTGCAATACAACTGGAACAGGTGCAGCAAAGGGCAACTAGGATGATCCAAGGAATGGAAAACCTACCTTATGAAAGGACACTCAAAGAGCTTGGCTTGTTTAGCCTAACCAAAAAAAGGCTATGGGGAGCTATGATTGCTTTCTATGATCAGAAGGATAAATACAAGAGGGGGAGAGGAGTTATTTAAGTTAAGCATCAGTGTGGACACACGAACAAATGGCTATAAATTGGCCATCAACAAGTTTAGGCTCGAAATTAGGTGAAGGTTTGTAACCGTCAGAGGAGTGAAGTTCTGGAACAGCCTTCTAAGGGGAGCAGTAAGGGCAAAAAAACTAACTGGTTTCAAGACTGAGATTGATAAATGTATGGAGGGGCTGGTATGATGAGATTGCCTAAAATAGCATGTGGTCCATTGGTGACTGCCAGTAGCAAAAATCCCCGACTTCTGGAGACGGGACACTAGATGGGAGTCAGAGGGCTCTGAGTTACTACAGAGAGATCTTTCTCAGGTATCTGCCTGGTGGGTCTTGTCCACATACTGAGGATCTAACTGATAACCATACTAGGGATCAGGAAGGAATTTTCCCCCGGGTTAGATTGGCAGAGACCCTGGTGGTTTTTCATCTTCCTCTGCAGCATGAGACATGGGTCACTTGCAGGTTTAAACTAGTGTAAATGGTGAATTCTCTGTAATGTGGATTCTTTAAACTATGATTTGAGGTCTTCAGTAACTCAGGCAGAGTTTAGGGGTCTATTTCAGGAGTGGGTGGGTAAAGTTTTGTGACCTGCAATGTACAGGAGGTCAGACTAGATGATCACGATGGTCCCTCCTGTCCTTAAAGTCTATGAGTCTTAAGCATTGGCACTATAGTCATCTTTATAGCTATATATCTATATAGATATCTATGAACTAAGATGTGGAGTGAGTCTACAGATTCACTTCACACATGCCACTGAATAGCTATCAGATGGTAAGTACTTCTGGTTACTATCAATTCAGACTACCTTTTACTGTGAGTGTTTTAAATCTATACTGCATTAGTGAAATTGAGAGTAAGATCCTTCAAATAAAAATGTCCCTGATCATGAGAAGCCTCTTCAAAAAAACAAAACATGTGTGGTGCCTGTGCTATTTTTGTCATTGTCTTATTCTGGCACTAGAAAGCCCTTTTAGCTGAGAAAACGTTAGGGAATTAAAAAGAAAGGGAAGACACTGTCACATAAATAATACAATGTCTCTGATTTTGACTGTTGAAAAATGGGCACCATATTGACTTTAATGACCTACAAAGAAAATTCAATGTCCCTAGCAATCAGTTTTGTAAATACTTGCAGATTAGAAACTGTATTTTCAAGAAAGTAACTTGGCTCTTATCTTATTCCCAAGAAACCTGTCTCAGTATCCTAGCTGAAATGTAGTTACAGTTCAGCTGTATATTAATATGGCCTCAAATTCAGCTCAACCTTTATTAGATTTTAAAAAACAAATGGAGACATAGGCACAAAACCATTTTTATCCCCTAAAGAATGGCATAACGTGACACAAACTTCATAGCACAATCAAATTTATCTCTGACATAAAGTTCTTTGTATTTTTGGTCACTAAAAGTCATAGAGACTCCTGTCAAGAAGCGGATAGCTATCTTATCAAAACCTAATTAGATATTAAATGTGATTGCTCACATCACACAGGTAAGGGTAACTGATGCCAGGCAGGGGTCTGTTGCCCTTATCCCTCTAAATTGTCCATTTACTCTACCCTTGCATTTGGATCACAGACAAAATGTTAGAGACAAGACAGACCATAGCCTAGATTCTAAAATCAGTTAAATCGTAAATTCAGAGTAACTCCATAGACTTCATTCATTCAACTAAGATCAAGATATGACTCATTGAGTTTATCTGTATTAGTACTCTAGTCAACTGATATTACAAAAAACAGTTTAACAAAAGTACAAACATGTTGAGCACAGCAGACATCAAAATTACTCAGTGGAAAAAGTCATCTCACTTCAATGTCAGTCATTTAATACATGTATCCAAACAGATTAGACATTTTAAGTAGGATACAAATTATCCTAAATTAAATGGTAGGATTTTCAAAAGTGACCAGTGATGACCTTACTCTTATTTTTGAGGTCCATGCTCCCAATTAACTTCATTGACAGCAAACCTAACCGAATGCTGCACAGTTATGAAAATCCCATCAACAAAGGCTGGGAATGTCACCCCTTTGCCAAGCACTAGGAGATGAAAGGGACCTTGCATATTGGTTTTCCAGTGGAGGAGAGATCAGTAATGTGGAGTCTGGTTATAGTCAAAGTGTCATTTATTTTATTTACACATGTACACCAGTCCTGGAACAGAGGTGGTCACAAATAGAATGGAGGACTGCCTCTTCTTTCAAAAATAACAGCTCTACACCAATACCCAGTGCCTAAGGAGCACTCTATCTGAAGAACTGATTCCAATCAGAACCCAAGTCAGAGAGCAAACTCTACAGCTGATTGAATCACTCCCTCTATGCAGACCTTTGCATAACAACACTAACAACACCAGTGCTCCTTTCCCAGGCTAAACATTTGCTTGCACACTAAGAAAAAGAACTTGAACAACAACATGTAATAGCAACACATGGTGACATCTTTCTTAACAATACTTTCTAATAGAAAATTATGTAATATGTTATACTTTTATGTACTATAATCCATTATTATATATTTAGTATAATTAGGCATCCCACATTTCCTCTTCCCTCTTATTTGAATCATATAAATACTCAATAAAACATTTTAAAACTTAAGTACTGGTATGATTATCATATGATCTGAAGTAGAAGATACAGCCCATCCAGATTTAATTTCAAGTGAGCAGAAAAGTTTATCTGAGGCCATCATAAATGTAACTCATCCATATTAACTCATTTTTTATCCATAGACATGTTTATGTCCATAGCTTCTGAGTGCTTTCATTTTTTAAAAAAGAGCCCCATCATGCAAACTGATGAGTGCTCTCAACTCCCACTTAACTCAGCACCTTGCAAGATCAAGACCAAATGTTGAATTTGAAGTGACTAGTAGTGAGTTGAAGGTGGTAATTATTTGACATAAGCATGACAAACGACATTTGATTTCTGGGTTGAATTTTGAAATGGACTTTGGGAACCAAGGTAACCAGTAAGAAAGTGTGTGGAGTCTAAAGGAAGAGCAGTATTATTCTCCAGTGATTCCTAAAATCCAACAGTATCCAGCAATCTCTAACAATGAATCATTGCAGGTCCTCCAGCCCATCAGGTCAGTAGAAAAGACCTCACCTCAACCTGGATGATTTGGACCACAGTGGAGATGTGTTCATTGTACCTCAAATATCCATTCACATACTGTCTACTGGCATATGAGTACAACCAGAAACCACCTGACAGAGGCCTATGGCTCTCATGAGGGCTGTGAAGCTCTGGGCCAATGAATTAGGCTAATCTACATGTATGTTGCAGTTTCCCAAGATAGTCCATTTTAATTCCAGTAGCAAGCCAGTATCTCAGTCAGGAAATCTATGGAGTACTAATATGGCTAGTACACCACTGAGATTATGATATTAGCTTTAACCAAGGGCTCACATGGTAGGTGGAGATACTCAAAGGAATTCATTTTTGGAATAGGCATCTATATTTGCGGTCAAATGCAGAAGAGCATGGCCGCTTTCCCTCCTCAACCTCCCTAGGCTCACTCTGCACCAAGCCCCAAGCTGAAAACAGCTGAATTAACACCAGTCCATTGGACTCATCCGGACACATCCACAGTGATGCAAACAGGACAAGGGCCCTTGTACACAGTCAAATCACAGATATATTGCTATTCTTAAGAATGACTGACCTGGCATTCATCAGCCTGAACCAGAGTTTGAATATATGCAGTTTACAAAAGAAATAGACATTTATTCAAGTAAAAATAATTCTAGCAACGAGTTATGTTTAATAATTTCCAAACATATTAGGCAGATGATTACAAATGTTATACACAGGCTATAAAAATGTAGGCTTTATGGATGAAATACACTCCCTGAGTGGCATATCTCACATTATCAGATTCATGAAATGAAATTTACAGGAGAAACGTTTTACCTTTAATTAACTCTAATTTCTTTAATTGGGTTGCCAGTTAGTGTTGAAAAAGTATAGATTGACACCACAATATTATTTCATTTATTTTAAAATTATTCTCCCTCTAGGCAGCTTACGTGAAAGTGATCATGAAATGGTAGAGTTAATGATTCTAAGGAATGGCAGGAGCGAAAACAGCACAATAAAGATAATGGATTTCAAGAAGGCAGACTTTAGCAAACTCAGGGAGCTAGGAGGTAAGATCTTATGGGAAGCAAGTCTAAGGAGAAAAACAGTTCAAGAGAGTTGGCAGTTTTCCAAAGAGACATTATCAAGATCACAAGAGCAAACTATCCCACTGGAAATGGCAGACGTGCTAAATGACGTTTTTGTTTTGGTTTTCAGCAAAAATCTTAGTAGTGATTGTACGTCTAACATAGCGACTGCCAGTGAAAATGAGGTCGGATCAGAGGCTAAATTAGAGAAAGAACAAGTTAAAAATTACTAAGGGTACGTCAACACTACCCGCCCAATTCAGCGGGTAGCGATAAATCGATCCCAAAAGCGCTCCCCATCTACTCCGGAACTCCAGCTTGGCACAAGGAGTAAGCAGAGTCAACGGGGGAGCGAGCCTGCGCCGCGTGGACCCGCAGTAATTTTAATTCGATCTAAGATACGTCGACTTCAGCTACGCTATTCTCATGACTGAAGTTGCGTATCTTAGATCGACCCCCCCCGCCCCAGTGTGGACCAAGCCTTAGACAAGTTTGATGTCTTCAAGTCACCAGGGACTGACGAAATACATCCTAGAATACTCAAGGAGCTGACTGAGGAGATCTCAGTGATTAGCGATTATCTTTGAGAAGTCATGGAAGATGGGAGAGACTGCAAAGGACTGGAAAAGGGCAAATATAATGCCAATCTATAAAAAAGGAAATAAGGACAACCCAGGGAATTACAAACCAGTCAGTTTAACTTCAGTACCCATAAAGATAATGGAGCAAATAATTAAGCAATCAATTTGAGAACATCTAGAAGATAATAGGGTGATAAGTAACAGTCCGCATAGATTTGTCAAGAATAAATACTGTCAAACTAACCTGATAGCTTTCTTTGACAAGGTAACAAGCCTTGTGGATAAGGGGGAAGTGGTAGATGTGGCATATCTTGACTTTTGTATGTCTTTTGATACTGTCTTGCATGACCTTCTCATAAACAAACTAGGGAAATATAGCGTAGATGGAGCTACTATAAGGTGGGTGCATGACTAGTTGGAAAATGATTCCTAGAGAGTAGTTATCAGTCGTTCATAGTCAAGCTGGAAGGACATATCAAGTGGGGCCCTGCAAGGATCAGTTCTGGGTCTGGTTCTGTTCAATATCTTCATCAACGATTTAGATAATGGCATAGAGAGTACATTTATAAAGTCCGTGCATGATACCAAGCTGGGAGCAGTTGCAAGTGCTTTGGAAGAGAGGATTAAAATTCAAAATGATCTGGACAAACTGAAGAAATGATCTGAAATAAATAGGATGAAATTCAATAAGGACAAATGCAAAGTACTTCACTTAGGAAGGAACAATTACTTACACAACTACACAATAGGAAATGACTGCATAGGAAGCAGTACTGCAAAAAGGAATCTGGGGGTCAAAGTGGATCACAAGCTAAATATGAGTCAACAATGTAACACTATTGCAAAAAAAAGCAAATATCATTCTGGGATGTATTAGCAGGAGTGTTGTAAGCAAGACATAAGAAATAATTCTTCCATTCTACTCCATGCTGATTAGGCTTCAGCTGGAGTATTGTGTCAAGTTCTGGGCACCACATTTCAGGAAAGATGTGGACTAGTTGGAGAAACTCCAGAGAAGATCAACAAAAATGATTAAAGGTCTAGAAAACATGACCTATGAGAGAAGATTTTTTAAAAAACAGGGTTTTTTTGTCTAGAAAAGAGAAAACTGAGGGGACACAATTAAGGCTTCATTTATGTCATGGAGATCATGGAATCCATGACTTCCAGAGACCTCCGTGACATTCTCCGCTTCAGCCCCAGGGACAGCAGGACTTTGGATCTGACAGCCAGCGGGGTTCTGACAGGGTTCCGGCAAGAGCAGTGAAAGGTGACAGGGGACCCCCTGAAAGGTTCCAGGGACAGGTGATAGACTCCTGAGGGAGCCCTCCTCAGGGTTCCAGCGACGGGTGACAGCCTCATGTAGGGAGGCAAGGGTGAGAACGCCTCGGGAGAACGGCTGGGGGTGTCCCATTTTCTCTTTGGGAAATATGCTCACCCTACAG
The DNA here is from genome assembly GCA_037349315.1 of Chelydra serpentina. Classification (NCBI taxonomy): domain Eukaryota; kingdom Metazoa; phylum Chordata; order Testudines; family Chelydridae; genus Chelydra; species Chelydra serpentina. The sequence goes on along the minus strand of JBAIAC010000010.1, from coordinate 64,964,969 downwards.
CTCCCAACCACTGTGGGTGGAGGGGGGGCCCCCTGCAGCTTCCAGCTGCCGCAGGTGGAGGAAGAACCCCACAGCTCCCAGCCACCACAGTGGCAGGAGAAACGATGGCGACACAGCAGTAAAAGTCACAGAGAGGTCACAGCTTCTGTTAATTTTTGTTTATTGCCTGTGACCTGACTGTGGCCTTTACTAAAAATAACCATGACAAAATCTTAGCCTTAGACATGATAACAGTTTTCAAGTACATAAAAGGTTGCTACAAGGAGTAGGGAGCAAAATTGTTCTCCTTAACCTCTGAGGATAGGTCAAGAAGCAATGGGCTTAAATTGCAGCAAGGGCAGTTTAGGTTGGACATTAGGGACAATAAATTGCCTAGGGAGGTTGTGGATCTCCACCATTGGAGTTTTTTAAGAGCAGGTTAGACAAATACCTGTCAGGGATGGTCTAGATAATACTTAGTCCTGTGATGAGTGCAGGGGACTGGACTAGATGACCCCTCAAGGTCCTTTCCAGTCCTATGATTTTATGATTCTAATATAGTGTGAGGAAATAATTTATATACTGAGTGTTCTTTAATGTTATTTTTTATCTGCAGCGACCAAGTAAATAATCCTAATACCTTCCATGTTGTTTGGTTCCCCTCATGTCCACAGTGAACCTTACCACAGTGAACCTTCTGTGTTACTTTTTGGAGAGGGTGCTTGCAGTCTCCCTCCTACCCTACATTCAGCAGTTCTAAATCCAAGACAGAGCTGTGGTACTACCTCCTTCCTCTAAAGTGAGTCCTTGCCCCTGAGTCCTGACTTGGCACCTGCCTATTGCAGACTTTTGTAAGCCAAGAAGAGCACCATGTTGTCATCTTTGCTGCCCTAGTTGTCCAACAGCAGCAAAATGTTGGATCCCCAACAGTGCCTTATTGAAGTTCAGCTGCCCAAGACAAGTATAGTTTCCTTCCAAACTCACTTCAATAACCCTCAAAAGAATATAAAAATAAAAGCAACATATCAGTGCAATCCCATCTCAAGCCGGAATCCAAAGAACTCTCCTTCATGTACAAGCAGGCTATGGGGTAATTCTCTCCAGTGACTGACTCCTCTCTTCCGTGTTTCCAACATGTCTTGTTTGGAGTAAAATATTTTACCATCCTGGAAAGCTGAGGGCCTGGATGAAGCAAATCATCACCAAACAAAGAAAATTTTGGGTATACACTCCTCACTAAATTCCTTACCAATACTATTCCTATGTAAATCCCATGCCAATTTGATCAGCTTACTTCTGGTGTCATTTGAAATTCCTGTGAGAAAGATCATAACTTCATACAAAAAGAAAACAAGAAAAATACCTGTGGCATCTTAGAGACTAACACATTTATTTCAGCATAAGCTTTCGTGGGTTAAGAACCCACTTCATCGGATGCATGGAATGGAACATACAGTGAACAGAGATTTATACATTCAAAGAAACATGAGAAGGTGGAAGTGTCTATACCAATGTTACGAGGCTAATTAATTGAAAGGAACTGTATAACAGTATAACAGTATAATTGAAAGGAACTGTATAACAGTATAACAGTATAATTGAAAGGAACTGTATAACAGTTCCTTTCAATTAATTAGCCTCTTAACATTGGTATAGACACTTCCACCTTCTCATGTTTCTTTGAATGTATAAATCTCTGTTCACTGTATGTTCCATTCCATGCATCCGATGAAGTGGGTTCTTAACCCACGAAAGCTTATGCTGAAATAAATGTGTTAATCTCTAAGATGCCACAGGTATTTTTCTTGTTTTCTTTTTGTTGACACAGACTAACACGGGTACTACACTGAAACTTCATACAAATTACCCATAAAATATATTTTAATAGAGTATTAAGAGTATGTTAACACCACATATTTTCTGGCAAGCCATGGAATGTATGATGCATGCCAATTCTAATTTGCTAGCCAAAGCTTTGAAATAGTGTCATTAATTTCTTCATCATTAAAGTAAATTATTTAACAAGGTTTTCAAATGCTCAAAATGTGTTTAATATGATTACTCTGAACAGTTTTGTGTGAACTACAGTTTCATACTGTTGCCCTTACAAAGATAATCTTTATTATAAGAATAATCTGCCCACCCTTCTTTATTGATTAAACTATCCTGAGTTCATATTTCCTATATTATTAACAGTGCACATCAGTGGGCGCTAAATTGGCAGACACAAACAACTCAAGTGTTTCTGGACTATCTCATGAAATTATATTAGAATGGGACGCCTTAATTTCCTTCCACTTCCTAGAACCATTTGTGTGTCTTTGTATTTAGATACTTAGATATTTAGGTAAAGCTTTTTTTTTAAGTCCGGCAAATGTGAAAGTTAATTCTCTGCTGCAATGTTACTGCTGGAACATTCCAGCTAACTCCTAACCAATGGTGACATTAGCAATGAGAAAGCTATGGCAAAGATATGAGACTTGTGTTTTGTCTTGAAGATGTCATCTCTTTGTTAAAGGATTTCCAGAGGTGTGGAGAAGATGCTAAGAAAGCACTGCTCGTGCTTTGCTGTTTTTATTTAGATGTACTAAAAAGGGGCCCAGAGAATCAAAGGTATTAACATAACTGAGTCACTGTCCAACATCGAGCAGTGTTAACAATGTTTGGGATACAGAGACATCCACCTGCTTAATACCATGGAAAGTACATCATTGAACATAATTTTAACCTTTTATTAAAGATACAGAAAGAAGAAAAAACAGTTAAAGCATTCGGAACGTCAAGTATTAATTAAGGCTTTCATTTGAACAATATCCCTTGTACCTTTTCCCTTTAGCTGTACAGAGTTCTTAGTTGGAAACCTCTCACCCCTTGTTTGACAGTCTCCTCTGTGGTATTAAAGATGGTAATAACTGTACTTTCTGGAGAAAAGAGAAGTTAGTTGAAATGGGCTGGGACTATCGTTGTTGCTGCTGTTAGTCTGATTCTGTTTCTGAAGACAAGACAAGTTGAATACATACACATGATGTGAAAGCACTAGGAATAATTGCTTAGTGCCCCAAGCAGCTCAAGGGAACCCTCATTTGCTTATTTAATATGTGTTGTGTGGAGAGGGGTGGCCCCAAAATATTCCTGCGTAGGGCTCCCAGTAGGCTAGCACCGCCTCTGTGTGACACCAGGGAAGAGAAAAGAACAGCAAAGATAGAAAATGCAGTGGTTATCTTTGATGTTGACTCTCACTTGCAACCTCACTGCTGGAAAAACACATGCATGGCAGATGGTGTTATCAGTCACTCCAAGACCTGTCAAACTTGTAAAAGCACCACGATCTTTAGGGCATTGCATTTAGCTGCCTCCTTCTGGTCACAGGCTTATAACAGCATTACAAAAGATATAGACTTGACTGGCTAAGCCAGACACTTTCTAGACAGATGGCAAAAAGAGACAGTGAGAAAAGCAAAGAAATAAAGTGAGGAAGGAAAAGCACACATGGTGGTAGTTGCGGTGGGAGGGCCAGCAAGATAGTCTCACATCTCAGGTGGTGTTGGGATTAAGGCAGAGCTGGCCGAGGTGTCAGAGTCCCCTATCTCTGGCCCAGTCTGGTTAGACAATCTCTCAGAATCATGATAAAGAAGTTCTGTGGTCCCAGGAGATGGTCAGAGTGGCAGCCATGATGATGAAGCTTGCTCCAGTAGCCATTTTTTCTCTCCAAATCCCTTTCTTGAAAGACCCCAAAAGGGAATTATGGGTGGAATATCCCATTGCCTCATTATGTTGTCCACCAAACGGCCTAATTTCTGTCACAATTTTGGTTCATTGATTTTTGATCTCACACTGTTCTTGTTTACCAGGCATGATCTTATCATAGTCCTTGAATTATATCAGTAGGCCTTTTTTGTTTGGACTAATTCAGTCTGTCTGTCTCTCCATTTCATACCCTTTTCTCATCAACAGTTGTTATAGATTATTGTGATTATTTTATGAACTTCCACTCACTCCTTACAGTTAAATTCACTATTAGGGTAAAATTGTGGGCCCAGTTATCGCAACAGCTCTCATGAGTCTCACCCTTGAATCTTATAATTTCATAATCTCTGAGGAGTACAACTGCCTGGGAAAGTTCTCTCATACTGAGAGGCAGTCCAAGAGAGCCTCAGGACCATCTTTTGAGAGCTTTGAAGATTAAGACTACGACACTGAATTTGATGCATTATGCAAGAGGGGAAGTAAACTAGTGTATGGAGCACTATTGTGCTGAACCCCCCAAAAGGTTTTCCAAATATGCTGAATATGGAGGAAGAGAGGATAAAGCATTGAGAAACTCTCTGTGAATACCTCATGAAGCAGAGGTTCAGTTGCCCAACAAGACTCTCTGGGATCATTCCTAAAGGAAGGATCTGAACCAACTCATTGCAGTTCCACTCTCGCCTGCCATATCTATGAGGCATGATAACATATTATGGCTGAATCATACTGAGGAATCCAGCAGTAAAAATATGGATGTTTGCCCATTGTCCATTGCCAGGAATGAATTATCTATTAGTGTGACCAGCAGAATCTCTGTGCAACATCCTGTCCTAAAACTCAGAAGGCATAAGTGCAAAACACTGACAGATGTCAATTGTAGTTGGAGAGAGTTTTTTGTCAATTAGTCGATAATCTTGCTTAAAATAGATTAGACATTGGAAGGTACATTTCAAGGTTGGTTGCACTAAATAATGGTTTCCTAAATATTTGTCAGATTATTGCATACTGTAGGCCGGGGGAAGACTGTTTTCCTCAAAGGAAGTGTTAACAGAGGAACCAAACACCTGTAGATATCTTTCACCATCAATAACAAGCATGGCGTCAAATTTGATCTGGTTATTCAGATTTCTCTTCTGTCTCAAAACTTCATTTTGTGTGAATAAATGGATCAATATCTGAGGAGGCTGTTGTAATGGTGGCTCAGTTCGGTCTCCAGTTTCTGGGATACAATGTGGTGACCTTGATTTGGGAGATCTTGTCTGGGAAGGAGGTTTAGGACTCCTTGCAGCCAGAATTGATGAGATTTAAGTGTTCTATCTTCTAGTCTGGAAAAGTTCCATCAAGATTGATGTAGTGACATATTCAGTATAATGGGTGTAAAAGTGTGGGAAATCTCACTTGGGAGCGGATAATAAAATACTTATGCAGGCAAAATTCCCATTGAAATAACTCAGTCCCCATAAAAATGCAAGTTTGTACCTCTGGAGAGTAAATTTGCTGTTTTAATTTTTTTTTTTTAAACAGGCTTGCTGGGATCACAAGCCTAAACCAAGTCTGTAAAGACGGCAAAAAAATAAAATTAAATACAATTCTGAAACGTAAGTTCAATTTGTGTGTTACATCCTTTTTCCTTCTCTTTCCTCTGTGATGTTCAAACTCCATTTTATACAGAGCAAGAGCTTTTCCTCATATTTTGTCTTAAGCTTCGGGGCAAAAGATAGTGAGTGCACTTTGCAAATAATATTTTTGTCCTTTTTCATTCCTGCCCTCTACCCGTTTCCCTTTGCCAGAAGCTGGGAATGGGCAACAGGGGATGGATCACTTGATGATTACCTCTTCTCTTCATTCCCTCTGGGGCACTTGGCATTGGCCACTGTTAGAAGACAAGATACTGGGCTAGATGGATCTTTGGTCTGACCCAGTATGGCCGTTCCTATGTTCTTATGGTCAAAGAGTTCTTTTTTTGCTCAGCACTGATAATGGATCTTAACATTTGGACTCCTTTTTGAATACTTCCTTGATAGTGCATGCATGTCAAAGCCTGGGAATAAGAGGTCAAATTGTCGCTGGCACAACAGATCAGCTTGTGCAGGGATGGGCCACAATGGCAACCCTTGCGCTAACCTGAGCCCAGATTATCAAATAATTTTGATGAAAATATTGACATATTGATCATGAATGTTATCATAATGTAAATAAGTGCAATCTGGCAGAGTTTCCTATCCCTTTTAAAGGAGTAGCCTAAGTAATGGACAAATAAGGCCTGATATTATTGAACTGGTATGCCCTTGCAGAAAAAAGACCCAATCCTGCAGGGTGCTGAGCATGTCATAGAAGTTCCATTGACATCTATGATGGTTGAGAGCACTCATCACTTCATGTGATCAGACCAAAGTAGCCCTGCTGTAGTAGCATTTAGAATTTATTCCATCTAGGCTCTAGCAAGATGTGATAAAGTGTGTTTAGGTGAGATATATGTGCTTGGTCAGCAATCTAACTGCTCTTGGGAGTCAATTTTAAGTCCTCTCTGAAAGGATTCCAGCAATATAATTGAATTTTTTGGATTAATATATGTAAACAAGAGCACAAGACACTTGTAGAGCATCAGACCACCCACTTTTAACTTCATGGAAAGCAAAGGAATTGGATTGTCAGAATTATTCTCTTTAGTTGGTTGTGTCTGCAAAGTCTTGCTGTATTCAAAAAACTATTTGTCTTCATATGTTAGCTGTACAAAGCAGCATTGGCTAGCTTTTTATGTTCATTATATTTATTTTCTTTATGCTTGGCTGCTCTATATAATGCCATTCCCTATAATACAGAACAATCTAGCTTGCAATTCTAAAAGCATCATTCACTGTAAATAAATGTATCTGTCAGATCTGAGAAATACAAATGTGCTATGTTCTCTATGAAAGATATAGGCTAGAAAAACTCCCCAAAGTAACTTTCTCCAAGGTCCGTCATATACAAATATCTAATAGGCTTTTTGGCCAAGATTACTGTAGTTGGGGCTTGAATTATTGTAATACCAGTTCCACTTGGTGTATATATAGGAAATAAATTTCTCAGGTCAATGGTATGAACTTTGCATCAAAATATACCGTGCACCTGGCATGCACAAGCAATGTCCTTTCTCTGTAGCATAAATTCCAAATCTCCCTGACCCACACTTTTAAAGCAAGTGCACAAAAGTGACTAAGTTCCATGTACACAATGCCCTTTATGTGTACTGTAACAAATGTGGTTCCTTGTTCCTGCCTGCAAATGACTGTAGGAGAAAAACCCTTACAAGTATGGGTCCATTATTTATTAAAAAGGTCATAAAGTAGAATTCAGGTTACCTCTAGCTTCCTCCCTCCTTCACCTACCACCAAGCCAAAAGGGAACATTAGTTTAAAGTGAATTATATACTGACAGCAAGAAAGTCCCCTAACATGTAAAAGGCCCACATAGCAGGGCAGAACATTCTGGGACACATTGTGCCCTTGATTGTTAACCAGAACTCTTCACTGATTTCAATGGGGAAGCTCTGTTTAAAAACCGATAGCAAATATTGTCCTTTTGCAGTCCCCATTCATGGACTTTCCACCATATTGTTCCCCTGAGTGAGCTGGGGTTTGCACCTGTGAAACAGGCTGTAGATTCAATACCCTAAATCTCCAAATCACATTAGAGTCTGCATGGGTTTTAGGAATCCATCGCAGTTTATGTGGAGGCTGGACTCTGGCTTCTGCCTTCCCCTGACCACTGTTTCTAGTAGAGGAAACAGCAAGTAGGTTTATATTTCCTTTGTGTTACTGGAGGGGATGGAAAGCAGCTGCCCCCAAAGCATTCCCCTGCCCATTCACAGAGCCCAGTCCACCCAGAAAACTGGCAGACAGGATTCTGTCAATCCAAGGGAAAAGGTGGTACTTCTTTCCTCACCTTCTACTCTAGATTTTTTATATATGACAGGATGCATATGCTGCCTTCAGAGAGGGGGCAGGGTTACTCCCCACTTTGCATCAAGCCAATGCTGCAGACCAGGTACAGAAGTAAGCCCTGTTTTCACCCTTCTCCAGCCCTTTTTGGATAACTGGTACCCTCAGTGTGCTAGGAGGGTTCAGGGACTGCTTTCCCCTCATCAGGATTCTGGCCAACTTCTGCAGAGGAGCAGACATCTCCTTGTGTCCTCTCCCATTATCTGTCCAGGTGCTTACATGACTTGTATCACCACAGTAACTGAACACCTTGCAAAGAGTAATGGATTTAGTCTCACAACACCCTTGTGAGGTTGGGATTGGAAGTAGTATTATCCCTGTTTTACAGATGGGGCCGTGACCCACAGAGAGATGAAAGCCCAGACTTAGTGAACCACTGAAGCACATGTTCAGCTTTAAGCGTGTGAGTAGTCCCACTGACAAGCTTAATGTAAAGCAAATGCTGTGCCGGATCTGGGTGGAAATGACTTGCTGAGGGTCATGCAAAATTTGTGGCAGAGCTAAGAGCTGAAACCAAAGCTCATAAATTTTAATGAAGTGCCTTAACCACAAGATCATCACCCTCTCTTTGCATATCTGTATAGAAAGGGCCAGGATGTGGCTCTATAAGGCCGAATCTTTATCCTAAAACTCTTTTAATGTCCATTGACTAGATTGTCTGTGGGGAGATGATCATTTTTATGTTCTAAGTGAATAGCCTCATTGCTATTTTAAGCCAAATCTAAAATTACCTGGCTGAGACTAATCATTAAAGTGTATTACTTAGAGCAGTGCCCTCCTGGTTGGCATTGTTCACATTTACAAGTACAATGCCTACACCTTTCATTGTTTCCAGTGTTAGGGAGACTGTATTCAACCTGTATGTTAACAGAAAGGACTTTCTCAAGATCATTTTCCCTTTATTTTTTTTATAAAAGAATTAAATTCTGCAGAAGAATAAAAAGAATTTTTTCTCTTTATTTTTAAATAAAACATCAGAGTAAAGGTAAAATCTGCAGGGATTCAAATGTACTTGAAAGGCTACTTTTAACCACATTTGATCTAAGCAATCTAAGGGGATTTGGAGAATTAATGAATAGTGGATTTCAGACTGGGTCAGATAAGGTAGTTCTGTCCCTCTTCCCTCTATAGCCAATGCCAAATAAATAAATATAAACCCAACCTAAGTTACAAAGTAATCATTTTTTTTAAACTTAGTCCCAAATTTTTTAGTTTTAATACATTTGTTATAAATGTTTGTTTTCTATTTATTAGATTCTATATTCAAATAAGTAAATGTGTAAAAATGAAGTAGTGCTTAGTTAAAGCAATAAACCTATTCTTTGTTTTGAGCACAGTACTAGTTTCTTATTCAGGCAAAACTCTCACTGAACCAAACTCTGCCCTAGCAACCTCCATTGCTAACAGGACCTCCAAGTAGCTTCCATTGATCCTGATTGAATCACTACCACTGTTTCCCCTTTGCTAAGAGGTCACAGATATCAGAGGGTTGGAGGTCATCTTCCCATTGGAGGAGAAATCCATAATATTGAATGTGGGTATATTCTTAGTACAACTTGTTTTATATACACCAGTCCTTGAAGTGAGGTGCTCACAAGCAGCACACAGGCAATCCCCTCTTTCTCAGCCCAAATACCAATGTCCTGGTCTCAAGAGGGAGTTCTTCAAGAATTAACTCTCTGTATAGGTTAAGGCAAAGAACAAATTCCCTTTCTGCTTGCTACAGCATTCCCATAGAAAGGACATCAGAAATCCAAGCACACAGTATTTCCTTGTAAGACTAAAAACATGCTCATATTTGGAAAACTTGTAAGACTTTGTATAACAGTGCCATCTGATGAATCGTGTTATCATAATACCTATCCCAGTTGTCCTATCCTTTCTAGGTTGGCCATTCACACATTTTTCTATTTTTGATTGTTATACTACACCTTTCATCATGGTATCTGGGCACCAGCCATCTCAAAATCCCCTGGCAGAGCATGAGTTTGTGGATGATTTGCACTTTTGTGACCCACACTACAGACAGCCTTTCTGCTGCTGAGATCCTCTCAATCCAGGCTCCACCAGTGGAGCAATGAACGATGTGGCCCAGGGTTTGTAGAAATATATGTTTTATGTTCTTTTCTCTTAAAGTTTAACCAAATATATCAAAACAATAGTGATTGGAGAAAATATTTACTTATTTCCTGAAATGCAAAAATGTTAATGATTTTTACATGTAAGTGCCGAGAGAGTTACAGAGATTTTTGTTCTTATTTTGGGACATTTTTATTAAGAGAAAATATTTAACAGAAAAAAAATCTTATTAAAATTCACAGTAACCTGAGCTGTAAAGTGTTTGCTTTTGCTGGGGAATACTAGACATTGAATTACTGAATATAATAAAAGCTGTGTATAAAGAGAGACTGTTAAATATAGTAGTTTAGGCCAAAAAGTGTGACCTAGTTTGAGAAATGTTAAAATCTGATGGGAATTTTGCAGTAGATTCTAAATATCAAATTCCATGCTTCAACACTTTTTCTTTTAAGTACATTGCGAGAGGCAGAGCAACAGAAAGTCCAATAACCATCCATTTCCATTGAAATCCATTGAAATCTCTGTGGATTGCAAGGTGATTAGCCCCATAGATTGTTTCCTCTGAGGGTTTCTTGGATTTCCCCCACCACTATCAGCCTGGCACCAGTGCAATTCCGCTGGTTCTAGCAAAGCTTGGAATAGCAGTGTAGACTTCCACAGATATTCTTGCCTCCTCTTAACAGGTTGGACCAACAACATGAGAGTTCCCTAAGGTGAGAATTTGTCTATACTGAGGATTTTAGGAAATTCTTTAGCATTGACCTAGCACTGGTATTAGTAATAGTGTGTGCTCACAGTAGGTATAAATGACACTGGAGTAAAAACACCTGCAGGCAGTCTACACCAGTGTTCCAACCAGTTGTACTAGTACTGGTACTACACCAATGGTGCTATACTGGCGCTTGACCATGGCAGGTGGTGAGGAAAATTCCTTACAATTCTTAGTCTAAATGTAGCCTTTTGGGAGGGTTTGTGGCAGTGAGGAGGAGTGAAGGGTAGCTCAGTGATCTATGGAGAAATTGGTGTCCAATACAATGGCTCTTGAGTTTTCTGAAAGGATGGCCAAGCCTTTATGGCGCTACCTTCCAACCCACCTCTGTGAAGGGTTGACCAAAAGGGGATTAAAAACCATGGAGAAGACAGTCACTATTACTTCCAGAAATCACCGATGTCTGAGGGGACCTGGAGGAGTGAAACCGCACTGCAGAACTTTTGCTTCTGCCACCCCTTCCACTGCTTTTCTGACACTTCCATTTTAATGTTATTTGTTCCCCTCTGCCATGGAGCAGAAGGCCCAGTGTGTACACATTGTGAGCTGAGTATGCAGAAGCATTTCACTCCTTAACTTCAAACCAATGCCCAGCCCCTGTGTGCTGACAGTGATGCTCATTACATTCGCACTTCCAAATGAGATATCAAGTACGTGACATATCTTGTCCATTATGCAGCATGGAATTTATTAATATAATAATGCTCTGAACCTGCAACAAACTCCGTTTGTGCACCGGGATCTTAAAATAGTAGGGTAAGATGCATCTTTCCCAGGGCTATAATCCTGCTGCACAGACCCAGATGCCTCTGTTTTTTAATTTTAAAGAAGGGAGTGGACAAGGAGATAAACATCAGTTTGCTACAGTAAATGAAATACATATAATCAGAAGCAAAAACATTCTGGTATGAAGAGGCTATAAACAATGAGTAAAACAAGCATATTGTACATATACCCAGTATATAAATAATAGTTGACATGCAATCTTTAAAAGTTATTTGTACTTCAAACTGACCTACAGTAAAATGGTTGCAGTAAATTTAAGAAATGATTAAAAAGTACAGTTGTAAAGAGTTACAAACAGTCAGCAAATAGAACTGAGTCAATATTCATATCCACTTGTAATTTTGGTGGATCAGATGCAACTAATACCATGTTTCAATCTGAATTCTTTACCATTTCCATATTTTTCAGAAGTTTACCCTTCCTGATGCTTCATCACATTATATTACACATTCCACTGTCACAGAAGATTAAATTCTCATTTATACTAAGACCCATTTATCCCACCCTGGTAGGGTACAGGAGCCTTACATTTGGGTAACTTAAATATACACCCACTTTAAGGCTCCACTACCAGTGCAGGTCTTAGGACAAAAGGGCCCATTGCAAATGAGAAATAACAACAATTACCTAGAAATAATACTAAAACTGGAGCTAAAAACGTTCTGCCATCACAGATGATAAAAAATGTGATGTGATATTTCTTTAAAGTGATCATGTAGAATCAAAGAAAAATATATATTATATCTGTGTGTAATATAGTTGTGATATACTATATGCAGCAAGCCGCTAATAACAAATTTGTGCCCCAGGTTTTTTAGAGAAACATAGGGCCTGACTTTGTTATTCTACTCCTGTGTTTGGCTCGGGGATACAGGGAGAAGAGAGCTAAGCTGGTTTTAAGCTGCCCTTGCACTTCATGAGGTTGTGCAGTCCCCAGTGTACATGAGAGCAGACATTCTCTAATTATACTCTGCTTCCCACAGCCCTGGAAAAATGTGAATAACCATAGTTACAGTGCACTCTGTCCATGTTCCCAACGTACCTTGGCACGTCCGGATCTGCACCTATGCCAGAGGCAGGGATCAGGGTCAGTGTAGATAGTGCTGCACAAGTCAGCAGGGCCCTGTGCACCCAGATGGGTGTAAAGGAACCTTAGTATAATTGGGAAGGAAACCAAAACAAAAAACAGCTATTTCAGACACGAGGATCCATCCTGGAAAAACGTAAAAGTGTTTTTCTAGCTCCTTCCTACAAGCACCTTTCTTTATTTGTATCTGCTCACTACTGAAACCTCTGTGTGTAGGGGTAATTCTTTGGAGTAACCTTTTTCCAAGCATACTTTTCTGCTCTCTGCCTCTATAAATTTGGCAGAAGCAGCCTCACCCCTAAAGAGGCCATTTGGCAGCTGGCTTTTGCTTTGTACGACTTGCTCCTTTCAGCTAGTAAATATTTCTACTGTTTTCCCCTTCATCGTCACTGCGGAGGTGACACAGGCTAACCTTTTGTGAACCATTATTAGGTGCATTTCTATAGCACTTCTCATTATAGTAGCTCTTGCTGAAGAGTCAATTACTATTCTGTATTTGTGCCATCCTCTGTCCTGGTAGCTGACAATCTAGAAACAATAAAATATCTAATGGATATTTAATTTATAATCTGTGTGTGCCAAAGGTGTCCTTGTTTATGCATAGTGTAATATGTTATCATAGTTATTATGTTATTACATTGCCTATGTCTTTTGTTTCCCCTCAGACTACGTAGAGAAATTATCCAAATGAGATAGCATAGCTTTGATTCAAAGGTGAATGATTACAAAGTGTGAAAAGATGATAATGCAAAATAATGACCATTAAAAAATTAACATCTGTCCTGCAGCACAGCAGTAAAACCATTTGGAACATCATGACAGCTTTTTTGGATGTTGGATACTCATGGTCATGACATATTTTGAGCAGCTCACATTCTACTATTAGTCCCTAGGGATTTCCTTCACATCCAAAAAAAATAAATAAATCAGTTTCCAGCTGTGGCCTGGGAGCTATCATATAATGCAGCATCAAAAGACAACAAGATTGCTATACTCAGACTGATCTCAAAGATCTTTGTTTTTATCTGGAGGCAAATTGCATGTCTCCTGCATTGGGTTTGTAATTTTTTCATCTTAAACCAAAATGACATCATTAGCTTTAGTGCTCCCAAACACAATCGTTCAAGTCACAATCCTTACCCAAGTGTACTTAAACCATGGAGTCGTATGAGTCATAAAGTGGAACAAATTATGTATTCACTTTTTAAAAAATCTATTAATTGAATATAAATTATTTTGTCGCAAAACACCCAGTCTTTTGGTAGAATTCCAAAGGAGTCCAGTGCAAGAACTTTCTTGTTTACAAGCTGTATTTAATAAGTAAAAGTAGATGCAAACAAGCAAGTCTGTGGAGCCCCAGTAGAAAAGTCTCACTCCTGAGGACGCAGATCCTCTCTCATTATATGAATGTCTTGGACAGCATCTGAAACTTTCCGATAACTGGAATTTCACCTAAATGTATTTGAGTTCCTATATGAATTTGTCATAATCTGGGCTCAGAAAATCTGCCTTTACGTGTATAGTTTAAACATTCCTGAAGAGTACTGAGCCAAATGCCAGTGTGGATACATTATATATTAGGTAGGACTCAAAAGTTCCTCAGGTTTAGTGGGTTAGGGTGCCACAGTAGCATTTACACAATCTGTAGTGGGGCTAAAACCCTGTCATTTTCAGTAATTTGTACATAAAGGTGATTAATTTTAGATTTAATCCAATTAATCCACATTAACCCAAAAAGCAGCCAAATTAATATGTCAAAAGCTCAAAATCTATAGACTAGTTCAGCCCTGGTGTAAATGGGTGAAACTTTACTGAAGATAGTAGAACTACACCTGCTTACACCAGGTATGAATTTGGCACCTAGTTTTAAACAAAGGGACGGATTTACACTGGTATAAATGAGAGCAGAATCAGGCCAGGCCAAGATCTTATGTTCTGTTTTGTGCAGGGAGTCAGACAGGTAATCATAATGGTTTCTTCTGGTCTTGAAATCTGTGAATCTATCTTTCAGCTTTACCAGCTAAATTGCATTACCCGTCTTATGTAAATATTGTGTTAACTTCCATGGAAATGTATTCGTATTTTTGGACAGACTAGATGGCCACAATTATTAAGAGAAAGTGTACCCAGATACAGCTGAATATTTCATTCATCTTGGTGGGAAAATTTGATTCAGCTCAAGCTCTAAACTCTTCTTTAATTGAACCCATGGGATGAAATCTGAGCCCCAATGAAATCAATGGCAAAATTTCTATTGATTTCACTGGTTCAGGATTTCACCTGTGTTTAATATTGAACCTAATTCATGGTTAAAAGCTTGGAACTACCTTTTCTCTCTGTTCTTCTGATATAATTTTTCATCTCTTTGGCTTGTTTTAGGGGATAAAGTTGACTGAGGCACATCTATGACAATATTTGTTCCAAAAGGGCTATAAGAAAGAGCATGGAATATGTTCTCCATTGGAATTCAGGAAAGCCTCTATGCAGTAAAGATGGTCCTTGTTCCACATACTACCCTAGCAGAGATTGCTACAAATGCTGAGGACCTAGTACACGTCAGCAAGGCTATAGGGATTTGAGGAGGAAAAGGAAGCATGAGAGAATCAAATTATGACAGGAATCACCAGGTTCAATCTGCGTTGCTTAGCCTATATTTGAAAGAAGCCTGGGAGGATAGGAATTATGATACAAAAGGAAAATAGGGTCCAATGGTACACTGTGAAAAAGGTTCAGGGGAGAATTGAGGTTTGAATCACCCCCTGTTTTTCCTATCCAGTTCACTCATCCATTGTTGGAAGTCTGATATGAACCTAGCATGAATATCCTATGGGATGCCGAGAACAATGCATCCTCCCAAATGCCTGGTTCAAGGACACAAAATAATTTTCTACTGTGATACCATGAATGCCCACAAACCATTTTAGCTGTACTTCCTCCTTTATTCCTAGGTTATTTCTAAATTTCTCTCTCGATAAAAGCCAGTTTACCAAGGAGATTTCCTACTGATATTGTTAAATCTTTCCTGATAATTCTATAGACCATTAAGTGTACCACAGTTATTTTCTCAGATATTTTTCAGTTCCAGGCTACTTAAACTTATTTCTACCTAAATCCAAGCACAGCCATTCAGCCCATTGACAAGATAAGGATGTGAAGCAAATAATCCAAGTTAATGATCCCAAAAAGCAAGTGAACAGCTTAGAATACATCTCAATAAGCTACTGTTTTGTATTTTAGATATTTCTTTGCAAGAAATATTTAGTGTTTATAGCTGATCATAAATTTGAAATAAATTACAACAAAAATAGTGACTGTTTTCCAACTGGCTTTACTAGTTATATATATCAGTGACACTCCATGGTAGTTGCTATTGTATGAGTATACATTGTATGTATCTGGGCGAGTGTGTGTATATCCTTGGAGTATTATGAGAATTTTCTGCCCCTTGTGATTCATGTGAAGTGTGGTATTCTGAATCGCCATAAAGTTGTGCATTGATCCATGCTGAGGTTTTAGCTCATGCAAATGGCAAGAAGTCACAGCAACAGGGATATAGTTAAAGCTTAGTGCCAGAATACTCTGCTGAGCTTTGACTTGTTTACCACTGAGTTTCCTTCAAAGAACTTAAATGTATAAACAAGGAAGATGAATTAATATATAATTCATTTGTTTTCTAATTAAATGGTAACCAAGAATGTTGTCACATTTCAATTAGGAGAATGGAAAATAACTAATTATCTAAATAGTTCATATGAGCATGTCAATTAACATGCAACTTCCACAACTGAAAAGTGGTTTTGAGTGCACTCCATTTTCTACATTGGTATAATTCCATTTGTTTCAATGCAGTTTTCCTGATGTACACAGCAGTAACTGAGAGCAGAATTTAGACCAGTTGTATCCAACTAATTTTGCAAATGTATAGCCCATTTTATTTCAATCTGTAATAATTCTGTGTGTAAAGAGCTTGGCTGTTTTATTTTAAGGCCCATATGGCAAAAGATGCTGTGGCACAAAACCCTGTTATTAAATATTACTTTTCTGGCATTCAGTTTTCATATTAAACTATATGATTTGGACATGTAATTAACACATCCCAGATTTCTGAGCTAAATAGAGCCCTGAAATTAATGGGCAGAATTTTTTGAAAACTTGGAATTGAACTTTCTGATTCCAGACCTGATTTTTAGCTTTCTAAGACTCTGCCCTCTATGGACTTTGGACACTATGTTGTACTAGGGACAGTTGTGAGCCACACCACAGGAGAAGTGGGAAGCATGCTGGTGGAGCTCAGCCACTGCTATATGCTTTCACTGCACCTGGTCAATGCATTTCTGGTTGGCTAGAAAAACATCCTGGCCTTTCCCTATCTTGGGTGTTAACAGAGAGCACTCCCTGCATTCCTGAGAGAATGGAGATGGCAGTTGTGGCCTCCTGTAAATGGATGGGGTGTGTGAAGTCTCCTTGCACCTCCTTTCTCTGTACATCTATGCCAACCACAATATAACCCTCTTTATGAAAATAAGTCTGAATTTTTTCCCTTGAAAACTGGTATTTCTGCACAGATGTGATTGCCTGCCCTTTCCTGGTTACTGTGTGCAGCCAATCAGCAGCCAGATTAGTAAGGTTAAAATAGAACATCCAAATACAGTTAAAAGAAAATATATATATTTTCTAATAAAACAATAGATAAATGAATAAAATATTGGATGGAAATAGAAATAGCCATTGGAGACAAAAAGTACAATCAGCTAATGCTCCATGGATATTTTTTTTAAAAGAAAAAAATCAAGATAAGATCTGGAGTAAAAAGAAGTCACTAAGAATGGTAGAACCAACAGAATGAGGTTCCACAAATTCTATTTGTCACTAAAAATAACCATCATGTCAGATGTGGATTACAGAGCCACTGAACATAGATTTTTTTTCTTTAAATTTTTTAGCTCTTTCCATACCCAAAAGTTTCAGTAATTCACCATTTTCCTTCACTTCATTTTACTTGAGCCCTAAGTACAAAACCCTGAAAGGAGACAATGTTAAATTTAGAGATCTTTATCTCCTCCTCCAGTTCAAAGTAGTAATCCACCTTTATCCTATGGGATGCCTCTATACTCCCAGCATCATCTTAAACTGGGAGAGCTAAATTCCGATTGAGTGTGGAAGGCAAAACCCATATAGGACGCAGATAAAACTTGTCTGTGATCTAGATATCTCCTTGGGGAAGCACTGCGGGAAATGGCATGCAGCAGAACTGTGGAAATAGGAATGCTTACAATGTTTGCTACAAATGACTCTTATGGCTGTACTTTTATGTATAATAGTAATGTGCTTTGACCATTTCTTTCTATGGGATATTTTAAATAAAATACTCTATCCTTATATGAGCTGCTGTTTTGTGGGTTTTCCTCAGAATTCAGTACAGCAGGTGTAAAGTTCTTTGTATAACCAGTCTCAAACAAATATGGATCCTCAAACATATATAAATACTTTTAATAAAAGCTGGGTTTATTTGCATCCAACTGTTTTAAAAAAAAAAAGAGTTGCCATTACTGATACAACCCTGATCCTTCATTAAAGTCTCCTCATCTCAATATAGGAGATCATATTCTTTCCTCTTACCACCTCGCTCTAGAAGAAGGTCCTCGTGGAACGGACCTGAAACCACAGTCACTCTCCTAACATATTTACACTGCCAGCTGAGACATCAGAGACAGCAGCGGAGGCATTTTTGAACCACTCCAGCACCAATCTGTTATAAATAAAATTATTATTCAAATCTCCATGAAACTAGGGGAAGCTATCCATTGCCAGGGAAAACACCTGTACCTGGAAGAGGCTACCCTTGCCAGAGGGACAGATGTGTGGACCTGCCCTTTCCAATTCCACCCCAAATTAGGTGGGGTTCATCCTCCGCACTCGGCAGGCAACACCAGCGTTACCAACTCTTACAATGAGGAGGTGGCAGTAGGACTTGCCACACAGAGGCTTTCCTCACAGAAGGGTCCTTCCCAGCTATCTGTTGAGTCTTAATGGGAGGGTGGAAGAGGGCTTTGATCATCGGAGGAATGCCGCTGTTTGGCCAGGCTTGCGCCTCACCCTACCACACCAATTACCTATTCCATCATGCTGTGCAGTAACTTATGAGGGGAAAAGTGACCTTTGGATGTCCCACTCATTGCATGTTAAGGTATCAAAGTGTTTCCTTCAGTACAATACATTACTATGAAAAAATACTTTAGAAACTGAAGCTTTGGATTGTTGTGGTAATAAATATGTGATTTAAAACAGAGGCTGAAAGGGTGAAGTAGTAATCCTAACACAGAGTTGGGGACAAAGGCTAAAAATGTCAAATGTATCTGAAGTTAGGCTCCTAAAACCATATTTAGACACTTTTATGAAAGTTTTGTCTGATTGTCAGAAGTGTTGTCTGTCTAAAAACATTGTTACCGTCAATGGGAACTCCAGTGCTAGGAGCTTATGGTGCTAGGTTCTATTTAAGAGCTAATTTTAGATACGCAACTTTGAAAATTTACGGTGGTCAGACTCCTCCAATGGAGTCTGCAATATTTTCACTAATGCAAGATAGATTGTATAATGAGCTTAGAAGAAGGGAACAGGGATCAGTGGGAGCTCCTCTTGTGAATCTCTGAAAACAGAGATACAGTAGTTGTTGTTTGAAGTCATCAGCCTCTGAAATGGATATCTGAAATCGTAGGTGGAGGACTTCATAAAAGCTGAGCATAGGCTACTATACCTATTCCCCATTTACTGTGTATAACAAGTGTTAACAGTTTATGGCTTGATAATATCTACTTTAAAATCATTATAGAAAAAGTCTTTGGGACCAGGAGAGATAAGCGTTTTCCCAACACATAAAGCCTAACAATATTAATTATAAATGCCACCTTAAATAACAGTCATAATAATGGCCGCTGCAAAATCCTACCTCAGCGCCTCAACGTAGTGCAGCGGTGACCCTGGCAGTCTGACAGCTATGGTAGCCGGGCGTATGCCCTGGTAGGTTCTACCATGCTACAAAGGTGTCGGACTATCCAATCCAGGGAGGAGGGCTGCTCTCTCAGAGGAAAGAATGCTTTTCCTTCTCCTTAGAGGTTGATGGCTAGCTAAGCTTGAGGAGGTACGCATGCCTGCCCACCTAGCCAGTGGGATGGCTTGAAGTTAACGGCTAAAACAACATGAGTAAATGCATGTTCTACGGTGGCGGAGCGGAAATTGAGCGATCGTTAAACATTTCGGATGAACGTGGAGAAGAAAGGCAAGAGTGTGAGAAGAATGGCAGACGTGTTGTGATCGGCGCAGTCTTAACGACAGCTGAAGTCCGATCGATCCAGGTGATCCATAATAATGGTAAACAGACCTAGTATATAATATAGTTTTGTACTTTAACTGAGCATAATATATTAGTAAATAAGTTACAACCTTTCATAGTCACTTAATATTGAGCAAGGTTATATACTTAATAACCTTAAGTAGTTCTGAAACTAAAGTAATTACCTCACAATTTTAGTGCAGCCACAGTAACTGTATTTACACAATAATTTAATGTTTACACATTATGAACTGTCCAGCCCTCTTTTTATGCCATTCCAATTTACTATAGAAAAACCTACATCCAAGAGTGGCTGAGTGCATGTGGGATTTTTCTGCATATCGTACAAGTCTTATTTCCCAGTGTGTAATACTGATCAGTGTAGCACAAGACATAACCTGTTATGCTTGACTTCCTCTACAAGTTTTTTTTTAGCTTTTCATTGCATGACTAGGTGGAATGTGAAAATTATAACTTGCAACAGATTGTTCTCAAGGAATAAAATTCCTATTGCTGCAAGTAGTTAAACAGTAGATGTAATGTAGATAGTGCCACTGAGCCATCTGCCGTTATAGAATTCATGCATCACCTGAACATGGTGTCATGTTCTGGTGGAGACTGGTGTGATAGAGGGTTTGGAAGAGGAGGAATAGTTCTTTAACTACACCAGCAATAATTACTACTATGAAGGCCTGAGTACACACTTTGTACTCAGGGGGAGTAAAAATGTTCAACATCCCATGGTAGGAAGGAAGCTCTTTGCCTTTGAGTGCATAAGCCACACTCTAACCACAAAGTTTCCTTGTGGTAGGTTATTCCATAGCTGTCTATCGCAGGGTCAGCCTCTGTCAGAGACAAGATACTGGACTAGGTGGATCAGCAGTCTGTCACAGTATGAAAACTCCTATCTTCCTAATACTACTTTAATTCACTTATTAAACATAGATCTGTCATATCTCATTGTAAAGATGACAGCACTTAATTTCAGCGAATCTAAGGGAATCCTTTAATTTGGGCACTGGATACCAGTACTGCCCTGTATATTCTCAATGCCTATCAACTAGTGTCTTGGGGCCAGATTTTTAAGTGCCTAACAGCATCTAAGCATCTGACTCCCATTAATTGTACCTAGATGCTTTGGAAAATCTCACTAGGTGCCTATCTCCATCTTTAGGCACCTAAATATCTTTTTAAAAATAAAAGCAGTCATGGAAGGGACTTTCTGACTGCACTACAGGACCAAGGGTACGTCTATACTTACCTCTCGCGTCGGAGGCGCGGGATCGATGTTCTGGGTTCGATTTATCGCGTCTTGTCTAGACGCGATAAATCGAACCAGGAAGTGCTCCACCGTCGACGCTGGTAATCCTGCTCTGCGAACGGAGTAGGCGGAGTCGACACGGGAGCCTGCGCGCCGCATCTGGACCACAGGTAAGTTCGAACTAAGGTACTTCGACTTCAGCTACGTTATTAACGTAGCTGAAGTTGAGTATCTTAGTTCGACAGGGGGGGTTAGTGTAGACCTAGCCCAAGAAAGTTTGTAAGAACACTGACAATTCCTCAGTATAACTGAGAGTATGGAAAGCCTGGTGAAAAGAATCTGAAAAAAATCTGAAGGGTTTATCATTTTAAATGCATTTAGCATTCATTGTAAAATCACTAATACATCTTTATTGTTCTTATGAATCTTGTTCAATGTTCATTTATAGTACAATAGGTTAAATGGCACCAGCGTGTGATTACTACTTATCCCTACACAATAGAAACAGTAAGCTTTATATCCAGGAAATGAACAAGAGTTAATGTAAACTTTTTACGGTATGTATGACAGCATCTTCTCTTTCTAATCACTTTCTTTCATAAAGTTGGAAAAGAAAAATGAAGGCAGGAGGTTAACTTCTACCTCAAGAGAAGCAGCATGACTTTTTCATACCCCTGCCAGGAGTAATTATGAGTCTACTTAATTCTTAGATGTTCAGCCCTTTGAACTGTTATTCAGTCTACAAGATTAGTGCTCAGAAGGCGGGGGGGAGGGGGAAAATCAATGAAAAACATTTTACAGAGTACTTAAAACTTGATATTTACTTGCCATTTTTATGCCATTGTCAGGAAGGCCCACTAGAATCTTTAAAGTCAAAGCTTTCCTATCATGAGACAACACACTTTGCGGGAGGATGCAGGTGGGGGGTGGGGGCGGAGAGGAGAGAGCTGATATTGTCCACCTTCCTGTTGGCAGCAACTTGTAAGATCTAAGGATATATTTCAAAATGATTACTGTTCACTTTTTATCAGCATGCTCTGTTTCATCTGTATCATACATAATTTATAAAATCTCCTGTATCTGCGTAATCTACTACACTGATCTGACCACATCAGGTGAGAGGTAATATAGTCGGAGTGCGGTTGTATCCTGACCCCTACGTCAAGGGTATTGGAGGAGGGAGGTAGAGTGGAGAGTAAAAGTTCCTTGTATCCTCCCTTCTCCCTCACATACCCACACAGATCCCAGCTGCAATCTGGCCCTCTCTATGAATACTAAATTCTCAAACTAGGCTAATTTTTGGCTCATTTTACTACAATTGTCACACTGACCACATAATCTTGTAATTCATTTCCGTTTGTGTCTATAAAACAGTAATTGGAGAACCCTTCCCCCCCACCATACTCACCCACCTCCTTCATTAACATGCAGCAGATTGCCCAGCGAATCCTTTGGCCTTTTCGTATACTCTTACTCTCCTGTCAAGAACTTTTAAAAAAATATACTGCATTTAACATTATAATACACTTTCAGTTAATTTTTAATTTCAAGTTACTTCAAAATAACATTTTATCCACTACCATATAGGAACTTTGATATCATAACTCAAAAAGCTTGGCACTCAACTAAATATGAACCTGTCCACGACTCAACAATGTATGTTCTACTTCAGTAAACATACTCCTTCATGTACCCAGTATCATGATGTCCCATATGTTCAGACAGACAATCCACAGGGTACTGCTAATACAACACAGGAACTTTCTAATAGCAGTAAGAAACTTTTTAAAAATAAACTTTAAGTAATAACCTGGGAAAGGAATTTATTTCACTCCCTAGGCCAGTTCCTCTGTTGGTATAAATGGGTGAGTTTACACCAGATAAGGATCTGCCCTATTGTGTTTATTTAGAAGTTTGTGTCATATGTATTTAGTGTTATATCTGCATATACATACAAATATTAGAAACAAATGGGAATGAGAGAGGCCTATCCCCATCATTACTAGTCCCTGCCCACATACCTTCCTAGCCATTGACCCTAATAGGAAAAGCTATTAAAATGTACTCCTATAGGTTACAGAACTCAGCCTCTAGTTTATTACTACAAGAAGGAGTGAATCCCAGAGCCAATAATCATCCTTGAGATTGATCTCCAGCCCAGCCTTCAGGAAATCAACTTGAGATAGCAAGATTTGATAACAAGAGGATTCAAGCAAATCACAACAGCATATAGGATGCAGTCAGTATACCTGAGACAGCCAGATTTGGTCCTACTTAAGGTTTTATAGATGGTATTCAACAGCTGGAAGTGAAATTAGAGCACTGTTGTTGTGTGCACAGATCAGCTTCTCCTGTTTAAAGGGCCATGAAAAGTTATTACAATTAATTCTGAAAACAATGCTACCTGTTTTCAAACAAGTGAAATATCCAAATAAGTGGACTGTAAGATTTTTAAGGAGCTCTCGATGGCGAAATGCAGTCTGCAGCTATCCATTTAGCTGATCTGGTTACCTAAGTGATCTATGAAATCAAATTAAACTCCGATCTTCAGGTTTGATATTAATATTTGAGTACTGAGAATCTGGACCAAATCTACTGGAACAATAAAAACATCAAAATTCTTCTGTAGCTTGGAGCTGAACGATAGGATAATTCCAGATTATTGTCCAGATTATTTTAGTACCTCTTTTCTACAGCTAAGTGTTGTCCACCTGCCTTCTCATTTTCCCCATTAAAATCACAGCTCTGTTCACTCTGTTCCATCTTCAGCAATAAGCAACCAATTAATCAAATCCCAGAGGATAGTAACACAGTCCCTTTTATTTGCTTGTATCTGTAGTACAATTATAGATCTTCCCTAGCCTGTTATTTTTCTCTTCCCTTTGTGCTCACATATGTGGAAGGACTGAGACTGCAGTCATGAAGACTCTGAAGCAAGGTTGGTCTTTCCTCCTGATCTTGTTTTCTCTCTTATTACTACATTACTAGTTAACTTTTTCTCATTTACCTTATTTCCAGTCTTTGAGTAAACCAAGTTTGCAGAATCACTAAGTGCTCTCTAGGCTGCACCTTGGAGAATGAGCTAGTGTAGGAAAAAAAACTGTTCTGTCATATAGACTTCCTGGTACCTGAATGCTGAGGGTACTTCAAACAAGTGTACTGAAAGTAAAAAGTATGTTGAGATCCTTAACCTTTCAACTAAAAGGGCACAATGAAACTAAGTTGCTAGGGGCACTACCAAAGTATCATCACAGCCACATACTTCTGAACCGGGCTGTCTATCAGCATAGACATTTAGGAGTACTGGCATAGCCAATTATAGGGACCTGGGTAATGATGCCCATCCAAATGGCTTGTGCCAGACCAGAACAAACAACTTCAAGGCTTGTGAAAAGCAGGAAGTCATGAGCAGGAGGGCCTTTAAAGTACAGAGGCTTTGTGCTTGTGCAAATGTTCTTGGGCAAACACAGCAGGATTTTATTTAATATATACTGTTCACTATATCTGGAGAAGAGAATTCCTCTGGGGATGATGACTAGAGCAGGTCAGAATGTTTTCATCAAAAGGTTTTTAGTGTCAGAAAATGCTAATTCATTACAACTGAAATTGTTCACAGGAGACAGTCAGTTTTAACAAAATCCTGGTTCAAAATGTTTTTGTGAAAACAGTTTGGGAATTGTTTCAAAGTCAGTTTTTCATTTCTGAAATGAAAAATTTTGCTTTGGTTCAAAATGACATTTTGTTTAGAAAACTAACCTAATCATATTGTCGCCTTCCTACCTCGCAGGGTCAGGGCACCCCCTCCAGAGGTATCAGGGAGTTGATATACCCAGAAGACATTTTGTTGGGGCAGCCTGGTATGCAGCTGCGCCATTGTCCAAATAGCAGTCAAACTTCCAAAGGAGGATTAAACAAGCAACCAGTCAACTGGTAGCCCAGGTCTCCTGGATGGGGTGAAACAGTAATAGTGTGGGCTGAGCAATTAAACAGTCCCTGGTCTCAGCTTCCTGGCTGGGGCAAATAGCAATAAGCTACAGCTCAGGCTTCTGGACAATGGCCAAGCAAACAAACAGTCCATATTGCTGGCTTTCTGGCCTAAAGGTTAGCACACGTCAAGTGATGGGTGATCTCATGATGAGTTCAGCGGGAAAATGTGCAGTCGCTGCCTCGCTCCCCAGCAGCACAACCACATGAAAGTTTGTTTCCCTGGGCAACTTCCTACTGGGTTCCTGCTGGCACTGCTCAGTTGCCACTGGGACCTGGCTCTCAGTCTTGCAGTCAGATGACACTTCCTCTGTCTCTCCCTGGGGCCTTCCATCTTCTGGGGCAGTGATTAGCCTTTATTTCCCTGCTCCTGGTCATGGACTCAGTTGAAGGCTCAGTTTCCTGCCTCTTTCCCTGGTCCAGCCACAAATGAGCTGCAGGGCCCTGTTCTTATACTTCCTGCCTTACCCCTGCACTTCTTGTGGAGGGGGTGGGGTGCAGTTAGCTGCGCCCACCAGGGGGAGTTAACCCCTTCTGTACTGGAGGGAGGCCACTCTGCCTCATTGCAATAGCTTAACAAAACATTTTAAAATGTTTAAATGAAATATTTTGATTGACCTGAACTGTTGTTTTGTTTGTTTTTTTGTTTTGTTTGTTTTCTTGGATTGTCACTTCATGAACATTTTCAAGATTTCAACTCTTGGTCATGATTCAGAATGGGTACATTTTTCAAAATCTTGAAAATTTTCCCAGGATAAGAAAACCACTTCCTGCTCAGCTCTGATCATCATAGAATCGTAGGACTGGAAGAATTGAGAGATCTTCTAGTCCAGTTCCCTGCACTCATAGCACGATTAAATATTATCTTGACCATTCCTGACAGGTGTTTAACTAACCTGCTCTTAAAATCTCTAGTGATGGAGATAGTGGAATCACGACCAATCATGACAAAATTTTCAATGTTGTGATGTCGATAATTCCATTTAACCTAAAAGTTTGATGTTGCCCAACAACAATGATCAAAATGTCTTTGCCTTGTCCTCCTACCACCACCATTGAACCTTGCTGGGATTTTAACTTTCTATTTCAGAATGCCTAGGTGATGCAAATCTGAAATTTAGATCACTAAGTTTTGATCTTCCAAAGTAACATCCTAAATGCAGTTTCAGAATGAAGATTCTTCTGGCCTTCATGCTTTCTTAAAATGTGGAGCACCAGCTGTTCACATGGCTGCTACATTCTACTGCTGCTGTATATAATGCACTGCATGTAGAGATAATTTAGTACAGACTTTCTGTACCTCCTCACACTTTTCTTGAATAAATTCACAGTGGAATCATTCACCTTTGCATGTGTCTTCTTACACTAACCCTTTCTCCTCAATCAGCAGGTATCATTGGTAGCTCTCCACATGCATCTTCTGCAGCGCTGAGCTAATACCAAAGAATAATACAGTACAATGCCTAATCACTAAGGCTGTCCTGAGATGGCCTAACTTTTCAGCTTTAAATCCTATTATCTCTCCCACTCTGTCTCTCTCATTTAAAAATCCCTGTGAGATGCATCCCTATGGCCATGTGAAGAATACTCAAAAATGTGCGCCTCTTCTCCACTCCATCTAAGTCATCATTCTGTTCTATTCAGGGTTTTACATTACGCCTATCACCCTGGTATCTGATCATCTACAAATGTTTACATTCATTTAATTGATAAATTAGGCATATATTTTCATATTTATCCACCTATAAAGCTCTGAAGATCCCAGCCACTTTTTTTTAACTAAAATTAAACACGAGCCTTAGCTATAGTTACATGCAAAACTCTTTGGAACTAATTTGGCTTGTTGGCCATCTTTCACCCAACAATAAAATGATAATTCTCCAATGCTACATATAAGAAATGAATAACAAAATAAAGATTATTTCATAGACAGTGTGCAATTACTTTAATTATCCAGAGATTTATTAACTTTGACCACTTCACAGTTGGTCTGGGTTAAGACTAATACCATAACAAAACCCACGTTGGCTTAAAGTTAAGTGGACCACCCATGTGTCTGTTCCCTTTCTTAATCAGAGATTAAGGAGTTGCTGAAAGTGGCTCATTCAGACAAAGACTCTGGGATAGAGCTAAGAATAAAAGATCTGAATTATTTACATGAAATAATATTACATTGGTTAATTTTGTACAATTAAAATAACATCAGCTATGAGACCAAATGTCGTATATGAAAAAATAGCTTATTCTTAATGTATGTGGAATTCTAACCTCTATTAGAATCCGTATGAAGCAAATTATACTTTTCTTTCTTTGACTTCTGAGTTGTTCCCTGCACCATATTAGATTCAAATGAAGTTGGTGCATGTCCTCTTACGTATTTTTAACAGAGAAACTATGCTATTTTAAATAATATATATATTGGTGCTATTTTTTAAATATTCAATTGCCTGAAAAGCCAGGCTCCACCAGTATCATAAACTCAGCTGTACAGACTGAGCCAGGAAAACCTCTAAACATTATTAAAATATCTTCTTTTCAAAATGTCTTAATGTTAAAGTCCAATATCTTTGAATCTGCAAATGCTAATAATAAATGCCTATCCCACTAGAAAGGGATGGATAGATTTCTAATGGTGTAAATAATACTTTTCTAGTGTTTAGATGTCTCAAGCTGTTGAACCTTTTACTTAACACCAGATATTGCATGGCCTAGACCTCAGTATAAAAGTGGAGGGGAAAAGATGGGATATTTCATATTTCTGTTTTGTTTTTATGTGATGGCTTTTTGAAGCTGCTTAGTGGTATGGAATGTTAGAAGAAGTCTCAACAGAGATTGATCAGAGTGCAAAGTGTAGATGAGGTGATCAAAGGTACATGAAATATGAAATGTACCACATGGGTCTGTGGTGCATCACATGGATATCAACACCGCATATGTATATACAGCAAAATGTATATAGAGAATAGTGTATGTTATGCTTTCCATAATCGCAGTACTAACACATACTTTCTCTGAAATTCAGAATTTTTTCTAAAAAAAAAATACACAGTTGTATGTTGGTCACTTAATTTTCCTGTCTTTTTAGAGCCCAGTCTTTATAACAATTACGATTATTATTTCAACCAATTACTTTTCCTCCTTATCTAGATCTCTCAGCACAATTACTTTATGACTAAGTCCCACTTTACAGCAAGACGCTTTGCTAGAAATTCACATCACTTGTACTTTGGCAGCTTGACTCAGAAGCTTGGTGCAACCATTGCTGATGGAGGCCATCAATGAAGAAACAGCAATACTGTATGTGTGATAGGGCTTGATTCAGAAAAAAATCTGAACAGGACCAAATCCAGCTGTCGCCCAAGAAGACACAACTTCTCCTGACTTCAATGGGAGTTGTGCCATCATATGTGAAGGCTGAATTTGATCTAGCATATAAGAATATCTTCCTGGTTCTTTGGCATGGTGAACCTTGAATTCTTGACAGACAATATTACATAAGAGCCCCATCCAGAATACACTCATGTAACTACTCACAGGAGTAAAGTGCCTTATGCGTAAGTGTTTGTAGAATCACATCCTAAAGACTCACTGGGTGAAATCCTGACCCCACTCAAGTCAGTGGCAAAACTCCTATTGACTTCCATTGGGTCAAGATTTCACCTACTCAGTTTATGATTTAAATGAAAATGCCTTTAGATCTCTATCCTGCAAGATGCTGAGTGTCCATGACTCCAGCTAAAGTCAGCACGTGACAGGAGTGCTCAGAATCTTTCCGGATCAAGTCCTTACTGCAGAATTCACACACAGGCAGGGACAGCTCCAGGCACCAGCGCAGCAAGCACATGCCTGGGGCGGCAAGCCACGGGAAGCAGCGCTCTTCCCCACCAGCGCCCGGCGGGGGGAGCGGGGCCACGGGCATGCCGCCCTCCCTGCCGGTGCTCCTGCTCCGTCCGGGGGAGAGCAGGGCATGCCACCACCCTCCCCTCGGCGCTCCTGTTCCGGCCGGGGGAGAGCGGGGCATGCCACCGCCCTCCCCTCGGTGCTCCTGTTCTGGCCGGGGGAGAGCGGGGCATGCCGCCGCCCTCCCCGTGGCGCTCCTGCTCCAGCCGGGGCAGAGCGGGGCATGCCACCCTCCCCACCGGTGCCTGGCCGGGGGAGAGGGGCAGCCGGCGGCTTTTTTGCGTGGGGTGGCAAAAAAGCCAGAGCCGGCCATGCACACAGATTTGATGAAAAACACCCCTTGTTCACAGAAGAAGTTTGAGAGCTGTGTGGAAAATGCCCTATGTAAAGCTAAACCAGTGCTTTATCTTTCTATTTTCAACGAATGGCGGGAGTAAAAATGAAAAGGAATTGCCTTACATCTTTCCATGATTTACCTATCAAATCAAAAGCAGTTTTTGACAATTAACATGATCTTTCATTAACAGTCTGGGCTGTGGGTAGAGAGAGGGAGGAAGAAGATGGTCAAAGTTCAAACTGTTCACTGTGTCACTTGGTCTGAAAGTTTCCCACATGATCATTAGCCTTAAGCTGATGGCTATTCACATGATTAACATTAGTCTTTTAAATAGGTTGACCCTTATGAGGGAGGAAGGTGTCAAAGGGTTCAATGAAATCTCTGAATCAAATTGCTTGCTTATCGTTCAGTCCCCCCCCCACCCACCACCATTTGATTGGTCGCTGAGACTCAGTGCACTGCTCCCCTGGATAAATGAAATTTGCTTTCACTGTGGACAATCATATGACAATTGGCTCATGGAAAACATATAAAAAACAAACTGATCACAGGCAGCAGACTTAAGGCCTGATTCTCAGCTTAGAACTACACCAATTGACACAACTAGTGAATCTAACACTTTTTGTCTGCCTATGTTAACGCATATAATACAAGGAGATATATTTGGAGTAGAGTGATCTTTCAACCCACAGAATTCACTAGTATAAAAAGCATTCACTAGTAATTCGTATGTAGGATTTAAGTATCAGAGGGGTAGCCATGTTAGTCTGGATCTGTAGAAGCGAGAAAGAGTCCTGTGGTACCTTATAGACTAACAGACGTATTGGAGCATAAGCTTTCATGGGTGAATACCCACTTCATCGGATGCATTTCCACTGCATGCATCCTACGAAGTGGGTATTCATCCATGAAAGCTTATGCTCCAATATGTCTGTTAGTCTATAAGGTGCCACAGGACTCTTTCTTCCTTATGTAGGATTTGTTTATTTGA
This sequence comes from Chelydra serpentina, assembly GCA_037349315.1. Classification (NCBI taxonomy): domain Eukaryota; kingdom Metazoa; phylum Chordata; order Testudines; family Chelydridae; genus Chelydra; species Chelydra serpentina. The sequence goes on along the minus strand of JBAIAC010000010.1, from coordinate 64,934,736 downwards.
ACAGCACCCATCTTAGTTTGCCTAGGACGAAACTTAAAGTTCACAGGACTGAATTAATCTCCTTCCAATGCTTATTTCCACCACACACTGCCTTGCAGTTATAATCTAAGTGCCTCAAACTTTTATCCTAATATAACAACAAACAATCCCTTTAAAGATCAGCCAGCTCCCTCCCATTTCCAAATAATAAGGGGGGAAAATCGTTACAGTGTGTTTGAAAAGTTATCTAATCAGGGATCTGATTGACCAATAGGAGCACCTTATTCCAGGGATCAAGGCTTTTTACCAAGAACAGCCTGCTGGCAGCTTCCTCTCTTTATTACAGAGAAAGCTGCAGTTTGAGCCCATCTGCTAACACCAAATGGGGTTGCCACAAGAAGAGGTGGACTCAAAGGTAATCCAGAGTCAAAGTCTTTAGAACTTTAAAAGGTTAGTACCTTGAATTACACCCTGAAGACACCTGGCGTCTTGCCTGAGAATGGACTGACCACTACTTTCAGCCCAACTTTCTTTCACAGTGTTTCAACTCCTTGCATCTCTACTCTAACACCAAAGAGAATAATCCATTCATTATCTACCTTTAAAAGATAAAATTGCTTAGAGGTTTTCTCTTGTGATTACACTAGATTACACTTTTCATTTGCTGGATGAAAAGGTAAAGATGTAGGACAGTGGTCCCCAACGCGGTGCCCGCAGGCGCCATGGCGCCCGCCGGGGCATTTATGGGTGCCCCGCAGCCCCGGAGTTCTCTGTCCCCGGCAGTCCGGGCTGCGGGCGCCGGTGACCTCTGTTCCCGGCAGGCGCGGGGCTGCGGCTTCTCTCCATGCTGCCCCGGCCTGCCGGGGACAGAGAACTCCGGGGCTGCGGGTGCCAGTGTTCTCTGTCCCCGGCAGGCCGGGGCAGCGCGGAGAGAAGCCGCAGCCCCGCGCCTGCCAGTAACAGACATCACCGGCGCCCGCTGACTCCCCGCTCATTGGCTGAGCTGCTGAGTGGAGAGACAAGGGGCGGCTTGCCCTGGCTGGCTGCCCCTTGTCTCCCCGCTGAGCTGCTGAGCGGAGAGACAAGGAGCAGCCAGCCAGGGCAAGCCGCCCCTTGTCTCCCCACTCAGCAGCTTAGCAGGGAGACAAGGAGCAGCCACGGCAAGCCACCCCTTGTCTCTCCGCTCAGCAGCTCAGCCAATGAGCGGGGAGTCAGCGGGCAGCTGCCCGCTGCCCCCCAAATCTTGGCGCCCTAGGCGACTGCCTAGGGTCGCCTAGTGGGCGCGCCGGCCCTGCCAGCTGCCTGTGCCGCTGGGGAGATGCAGGCCTTTTAAAGCACCGCCGGAGCCCCGCTGCCGGAGCTCCGGCGGCGGCACTTGAAAGGTCCCGGGGCTCCGCAGTGGCTGGAGCCCCGGGCCCTTTAAAGCGTCCCAGGGTGAGTACGGGGGAGGAGGGGGGGAGGCGCCTTTTTATAGCGCCGCTCCCCCTGTGCTCAAGACCTGGCTACACTACTGCAGAGAACTCCGGGGCTGCAGGCGCCGGTGTTCTCTGTCCCCAGCAGGCGGGGAGCTGCGGCTTCCCTCTCCAATGCCCAGAACTACTCCCCCCCCAAAAAGGTAAATAAAAAAAGAGCACATTCACATGGTAAGGTGAAAGAATAATTGTCGAATAATTTAATTAATACCTTTTACATGTAAAATTACCTTTTGTATCTTATGGATTCATATATTATGTAATATTAAATATGATGGTTTTCATATTATTTAATGTACAAATACAAAATAAGTATTGAAAAATTGTTGGCGCCCGCCACACTCTTCTGAAAACATGAATGTGCTCTTGGCCACAAAAAGGTTGGGGACCACTGATGTAGGATTTAATCCAAAGAAAATACATAAGGAGAAGGGGAACAATTTCTAGAATATTTAAAAGGAGAAATGGGGGAATTAAACACTAAATTGCTTAATGCGAAGCCCCAAAAATTTCAGATTCGGTGGATAGGGAAAGTTGCAAAAATGGGACTATATTCTGACTTTACTTAAACCAGTGTAAATCGAAATGAATTCCACTGACTTTAATGGAATTGATCTAGATATATACTCATGTGAATGAGATCAGAATTTGGATCATAGCATCATTGTGGCAGCAACTTTGCCACGATGAACCTATGATTTAACTAGTTAATAGGGACATAACCTTTTCACCATGTGAAAGTTATCATCTCTCGCAGTACCTTCAGTAGTAAGTAGTTTCACTGATACAGTGTAGGTGTGCAAAGAGGTACAGCCAAAAAATAAAGAGAACCAGTTGTTGTTTTACTAATGGCCTGATTCTGAATATACTTAGCAGACAGAATTTAGCAGAACAGCACTGAGGCTTTTGTTAAATGTCTCCATTGATTAGTTTTAGGCGGCCTGAAGCAAGGCATGCTTTTAGCCCATTACAAATTGTGACTATAAAGCACCAATTTACACCAGCTGAGGATACAGCTCTATATTTTCAGTGGCTCAGCTCCCAGGGGGAGGGTCATCTTGCACCATCTCAATCCTGGGAAGTTTTGGAGGGGCAGAGAGGCCCTAGGAGTAACTTAGACAGCTCTTTATAGCATGCCACAAATACCCCTAGCCCCACTCCTGGCACATCACCTATGCCAGGGCTTATAATAGGGTTTTAGATAGGCATCTTCATGGCTGTCTCCATAGTTCTTGCACTAGGGGAATCTGCCTTCAACCTAAACCAAGGCTTTTAGAGTCCCTTTAGGTGCACCTTCAGACCTTTTATGTTGTATAAAGAGCCTTGGAGTGGGAATGAGGATCTTAGCCCATAGCTTTCCTTCAGATAAGAGAGATTTACATGACCGTAGTTTTATTTCAAGTGCTGTTGGTGTTGATGTGTGTCCACACAGTATAAGCAACTCCATGTCTCTGCTATATTGGAGGAATAAAGCTCTGTTTTTGATAGAATTGTTCCTACAGTGCTTGCAAGTTAAGTACAAGGCTATGCTTTTCTATAACGCTTTGAAACTAGACACAATCCTTATTACATTCCACTCTTGTACATTTTACTGTGCCTTTTGCTTTTCTCCTAATGTAATGAGGTATAGATGGAGGAATATATTCTCATCACAATGTGAATGGAGTTCAGTTCACATCTCTACACCTCAAGATAAGAATGTATCCCAGAGAATCAGCTTTTGGTTTGAATTTCTTGGCTTTTGCTGATTTGTGTCACAACCTTAACCTTATTTCAGTGTCTTTTTTTCTGTGTAGCTTCCAGTCTGATTTCTGTCATTTCAAGTTTGATTTCCATGGTGCTGTAGTTTAATAAAAAGAGAAAAATATTTCATAGATGTTTATTAAATGAATAAAGCCATGTATCCCTGTATAAATATGCAGTAAATTGTCTCAGTACAGGGGTCAGCATTTTCACACTTGCCTAAAATAAAATTAGGCACCTAAAAAAAAGAAATGAACTGATTTTTTCAGAGCTGTTGAGTATCAATAAGTCATGCTGACTTCAGTATATTCTTCACATTTATTATGCAGTGGGAGTTGTGGGAACTCAGCACCTCTAAAACCAGGCACTTTTATATCGGTGGTTAAATATGGTCTGATGGGGTGTGGTAGGAGTGTAATTTGAAGTTTGACAATTTTGGCCAGGAATGTTTTTCACTAATGAAATTGAATTGCAGTTACTAATATTAAAGAGACATTCTAAAATGTATATAGTAAACCCATATAGGCATATACGCATGTAAAAATAATGTCTAAACTCATCATGTATTTTGATATGTTAATGACCCAATAGGCCATAAGAATGCTTTCAAAAACACTACAGTCAACCATATTGAAGCATATTCTTGCACAAGTACTAATGCTGACAATACAGATTTTTACCCATTCGACTAAAAGCTTTCATGCAGCAGTTACTCTAAGGCCCTGATCATGCAAATACTTATGCATGTGAATACCTTTACATACCTGGTCTGGTACCTACTGAAATCAATGAGGGCCTTTCAGTAGACTTCAATCAGTGTTGGATGAGTTATCCCATTTAATGGCATTACTCGTGTGAGCAAAGTTACTCATGCACATAAGTATTTCAGGATCAGGGCCTAAATAAAGAGTATCACATTCTTGTGCATGATGAAAGGCAAGATTTTAACCAAATACACTGAAACAGCGTCTTTAGATGATGAAAGGCAGGAAGGCACTTGTTGGTACTAAATAATTAGTTATCTTTTTTTCTCCCTTGGACCATAATTCCTAGAATCAGAGCTGGCCTTACCATGAGGCGAACTGAGGTGGACGCCTCAGGTGCCAGACTTGAGGGGGTGCCACTAGGACCCAGAGTGTAGAAAATTGTGTCTGCTGCTGGTGCATATGTATTCTCTCTGCTCTAGATGCACAGAGATGGTGGAGTGCTGTGCTGGAGGAAGGAGGGCACAAGAGACATAACAGGCAGGCAGGAGAAAAGGTGAGAGGGAATAACAGAAAGCAGCAGGAGCTGCAGGAAGGGAGAGGAGAAGGAGCCTCTTATGTACTTCTCTAGCACCCCGAGGAGCCTGGACTGATTAACACCAGCTTCTCAGGGAACTTCCTGTTTCCTGCTGCTTCCCTGAACCCACTTGAGGAGAACAGGCAGTCAACTGAGGTAGTAGGAGCCAGTTAGGCCCTTAAGATGCTGATATCTTCCCTCACTCAGGCCCTGTACCAGCCTGCTTATTTGTCCCCTTCCATTGAGTGTTGAGAGACACTGTAGCTGGCACAGAACAGCAGTCATGAGTGAAAGAAGAAAATGCCCCTCTGGGGCAACATTCAGAAAAAGAAAGAAAGCAAAGGAAGCTTTTCTATCTAGGCAGAAAGGAACTCTCCTGAGATACATAGACACAAATGTTCACAGTGAGCCTTCTGGCCCCAGTGAGGATGTGAGTGGTGAGGAGATGCCTGATCTTCCAGTTAAATCAGAGTGCAGGTGACCTGGCAGCTACTGCAGCATCCATATCTCCATCTCAAATGGATGTAACCATGCACATTCCTGAAGTAAAGTGTAGATCAGAGAAGAGTGTGGTGGAGGTGCAAGAAACAGCTGCTGCTGAGTTTAGTTCCTTAAGTCTAGATGATCCAGGATTGTGGACCCACTTGAGCAGTAGCCTGAGGGACTCCTTGTACTGCATGGGCCACAGCAAGTGAAAAACTTCATGTTCCCCAAAGACAATGAAAATAGAAGTTTCGATCCAGCACATTACTGTCGTGAAATCCCTAATGGTGAGAAAGTGGAGAGGCCATGGCTAATGTACTCAAAAACCCAGAATGCTGCATACTGTTTTTGTTGCAAACTCTTCCAGTCTAATGTTCCAGCCACATTGGGTTCTACAGGAACAAAGGACTGGAAAAATCTGGCGAGAAATCTGGCATGCCATGAGAAGGCAGCAAATCACCAGAGAGCATTCCATAGGTGGAAAGAGCTTGAGATGAGACGAAGGTTAAAGGCCACCATAGATGATCAGCATCAAGAGAAGATTGCATCAGAGTCTCTTTACTGGCAAAATGTTCTGAAAAGACTCATTGCCATTGTGAGAATGCTTGCTACCCAACACCTAGCACTGCATGGCACTTCAGATCAGCTGTATGTGCCAAACAATGGAAACGCCCTTAAAATTGTGGAGCTGATGGCTGAGGAACATCTAAGAAAAGTCACCACCCAAGAAATGTACACACACCACTACCTTGGAAAAACAATTCAAAATGAGATCATACAGTTACTGGCAACAAAAATCAAACAGAAGATTGTGATAGATCTGGAGTCAGCAAGATATTACTCTGTTATTCTGGACTGCACACCTGACATCAGCCATATGGAACAAATGACTTTAATAGCTCTACAACTAACTGCTGTGTGATTTGGGGCAAGACATTTCATCTCTCTGTGTATCATTTTCCCAATCAGCAAAATGGGGGGAAAGATACTGACTCCCTTTGTAAAGCGCTTTGAGATCTACTGAGGAAAAGTGCTATATATAACAGCTATTTATTATATTACATCATAAATATAAATGTTAACAACATCTTTAAGCTATAACTGTTCTCCTCCTCAACTCTTACTCTTAATTTTCCTTTACCCATTCAAAACTTATCATTTCCATAACAGGAGCATCAGGGGTTCGAACTACGATTGCAGCCCTATTGTGCTAAAGTAAGAATTAGGTATATACATAGTAAGGGATAGTCCATGCATTTATGATTTTACAATTTACATAAATAAGGCAGTGAAAAGATGGAAGAAAGGTGATATAATTATTTCTATTTTGCAGATGGGAAACTGAGACATTAATTGATTTGGCCAAGAGTGCACGGGCAGTCTCTGACAGAGCCAGGAATGGGGTCTAGATCTCAGCAGGCCTCTCGCTTATCCACAGGACCGTTCTTCCTCTGGACTAGTCAACTATCTCTTTCTCCAGGGACATACAACAACTTTTATCCAGCAATAGCTGGAACCCACTCATTCTAATATCTCCCCTGTCTTAAGAAATGAGGTGACAGTATTCTTAATTGTGTAACACTAAAAGCATCAGTGATTTAATCCACACCAGTCATTTTACTTACCTGCTAGAGGACAAAATGGTGCTATGAAAACTAGCCCTATGAGGGGGAAAAGACTGATGTTGCAACCAATTTGATGAACAATACACTGGGTACTTTGAAAGGAGATTTTTGGAGAAAATATATTAAGGAATCAGGTGAATTTACTGCCTTCCAACTGAAACTCAAACATTATTTCTGTCTCTTTTCCTGTGGTGATCAGGCTACTGTTGGACATCACACACACCTTCACATTGGCATAGATGCCAATTGCATATCATTTATAATTGGTGGGAAGCAAGAGAACCTCCAGGGGGACGTAGAAGAAGACAACTGAAAGTTGTAAAAGACTCTCAGCAGGAGAAACTTTTGTCCAGCACTGTAACTCTACCACAGCTTCACCTCAGTTTAGGACAGTCTGTTGGTCTGTCATGATAACATCTAAATTTGCTATGTAATAAAACTAGTTATGTTTCTATTAACAACTGATTTCTTATTTTTGCACATCCGGTTGGATATTTTGCTAACTTCTGTAGTTTTTTGAGAGGAGGAAATTGAAAGATCCTTTTTATACAAATATTATCCCACTTTGCTTGCATTAAGCACCAGCCATCAGTTGTCATATTTACCCATTTTTTGTAATATTTGCCACACTAATTACTACTGCCAGCTTTCTGGCCATTACAAAATGGTCTGAGTGCTTTGTCTTTGACTTTCAGTGTTCTCCCAACCAATCACACCTCTCACAGTAAAAAAAAATTTTTAAAAAATGGAGAGAAACGCTTTGTTTACTCTTGATTTGCATATATATGATTCAGACACAATTGCAACAGTTATTGTGGTACTAAACTGAGACTCATGTGACCTTCAAGTGCTTGCTTGGCCTCAGATTTCCTGTGTGACTTCAGGCAAGTCATTTAATCTCTCCATACTTCATGTTCTTGTCTGTAAAATGGAGATGATAGCACTTCTCTACCTCCGAGGTGTTGTGAAGATAAATATATTAAAGACTCATAGGGGCTGATATATAGTGGTAATAGGGTTGATAGATACTTCAGATAGATATTTTTCATTTATATTATTTGCTAAAGTTCCTTGAACTTTTTCAGTTACATTTTTTCCAACCTTCCCTTATACCCCAGTATCATCACAAAGTCCATGGTGAACTGACTCTGAGTTTGTTGTCTATTAGGCCGAACTTTGACAACCTGCTCTTAACTTTACCCATTCCTTGCAACAGGGAGATTGTGAAAGTTTAATTGAAATTTACAGCTGATGCTCACATGTTTCATTTCAATTCCTGTGAATCCTAAATAATCAAGGATGAGCTTTGTCTAAGTAGGGCAGGACACTATTTAAGGCACTGCTGAATCTATAGGCAGATCACTTTCCCTTTAATAAGTGAATGATAGACCTGCTCAGGTGTACGTAACTGTCGCCCTCAAGTGGCTGTCCTACTAAGCCGAATTATTGCTGCAGTTAATTGCTGCAGTTAAGAGCAATTTTCCATTAGTTTAAGTGATAGATACTTATTTTTTAGAAACTGACGCAGTTCTGTCCCAGATGTCCCACATGTGGAGACTAGTTGAAAACTTTGTTATCTGTATATCTGCAGCTCATATGTATGTTTGGGGGGTGCTGTTATAAGGACATATATCTCACGCTTTGAAGGGTTTAGTACACCTAACCAGATCCCTCTATCGTCCCTTAAACTCTCTTAGGAGCACCTCTCATTACTACTCAATATAACTTTTTTTTTTTTCCGCTGAGATCCTCCAGCTCTCTTGGGTTCTAGAAATATCTGACTGTCTCAGTTTTACTCATGTTTTCCCTGGACCACAGAATATGCCTCTCGGCTGCTCTTACTTGTTGGTATGCCTCCTTTTCCTGCAAGATACAACCCTTTCCTAGTGCTTCTTGGCTGTATCCTGAAGGGGCTCTCTTCTCCTACTAGTAACATAAATGGAATGAACTCAGGACACTAGCCAGTACTGTGCCCTATGGCTCTTCTCATGTTCATGCTTCCTGCAGGAGAGGAAAAGGTGAAAAATCCACTGCACACAACACAAATGGTCCAAAACACTACTTAAAAGAAGACTTAAACACAGGGGGGGAGGGATAGCTCAGTGGTTTGAGCATTGGCCTGCTAAACCCAGGGTTGTGAGTTCAATCCTTGAGGGGGCCATTTAAGGATCTGGGGCAAAAATTGGGGATTGGTCCTGCTTTGAGCAGGGGGTTGGACTAGATGACTTTCTATGGTCCCTTCTAACCCTGATATTCTGATTCCTTCCTTTATGAGATGGTGGGACTGCTTTAAATTTATATGTAATGAATACAAGCCCAAAACTGTTACCAAATTGCATTTGTCCCACTCCTCTGCATGCTTAAACTTTACACATTTCACCTTCTGGGAAGAAACCACATTGAAAGTTTCTTAATCTTTAATCTCATCTGGAATCAGGACTTTAATCTAGTTTAGTAGTGACAAGGATCCTGAGGATATAACTGAAAGATTATAGGGCAGGAAAAAGAACCTAATCATAGAAGCAATTCTGCAGTAAATAAGGGAGGAAGTACTGAATTCAGACAACTGCTAGGAATTGATAAAATCCAAATCTTCTACATACCGAAAACAAAGGAATTATACTCTGTGCATTATGACTGGGTTAGCATCAGAGGAATTCTGCTGTGATATAAAGTGAAAATGTTAGTTGACCTATAGTAGGATGAGTGACCTAAATCAAATCTAATTGTATGCACTTAGAACAGCTTGACTCTAAATTATCTATGCTGCACTGCACCAAAAGGCATTTAAAATGGGTCAGAAGCATTTAGTTTTATTCTCCAACATTTTAAAACTGCAGTTTTCATGTAAACCATTGCTGTGCATAGTATCAGACAATTGCAGCACTAAGTAGGAAGGAAGGAAAAAGGAATACATGGCTTTTTATCATCTCACATAGGTGCTGTTAAATTAGACTGAAACATAGACACAAATGGCATTCTGAGATGACTACCTGGTGATTTCCTGTAACATTCTTGGTTGTTGTTATTATTAAATTGAATAATAGTTTACAAGTGTCTGAGCACCTGATTTAATTTAATCATCACAGAACACAGACTATAGACTCTAGAATGCTGTTATTGAAGGCATAATTCTAAATAACTTTTAACTTTTTTAAATCAGTGAGCCTATGTGCATGGATAATGCTACTCCCATGGGTAAGTATTTGTAGGATCCGGGCCTTCAGCTGCCCTGAAGCCTCCCACTCCGGGTTGGCAGACTCGCACTAGGTCAGCTTGAGATAGAGTGCTAAAAATAGCAGTGTGGACTTTGTGACACTGGCAGAGGCTTGGGCTAGCCACCCGAGCTTGGATCCAGGGTCTCAAGTGGGTCTGAACTCTCGTGGCTAGCCCAAGCCTCCACCAGTAGCATAATATCCACACTTCTATTTTTAACACGTTAACTCGAGCTGACCTAGCATGAGTTTGTCTACCCAAGATCGGTGGCATGCTCCCAGCTGCAGTGTACTTCTTCTTTCATTTGTGTCACAAATCGACATCTAGGTAGTTCAGCTATCTAGCTGCTGCATCATCCAGGGTAGCAAGTCATTGCATTCCACCTTCCAATCTTCTAATAGTGCGCTCCTCCACCATATGTTTGACAATCTGCATCGCTGCCCAACAGTCACACTGTGAAGATTGGACTAAGCCACATTTCTGCACTGTGGCAGCTGCTCTGGCCATTTCCTTCAGCAGCCTGTTCAGCCTATTTAAGGGTTTGCGTCCCACATTGCAAACAGGTGGATATAAGTTAGGTCTTCTGAAACACGCCAGTATGCCTGTCTCTCTAGCTCAGAGTTACTCCCACTCTGCAAGGACACAGCTGTTGGCCCCAATATGCCATTGTTCATCTAAGATTGGCATTGGGCTGGCAGCACTGGGTGTAAGAGCACAAATAGCCCCTGAAAGAGAATGTCATGAAGCCAGCAGGAACGGGAGGTATAGGTGTTTTCTTCTGGAGGCAGGCAGATCTTCTTATAAGGAGCATGCTTTGCTTATTTGCACCTGTTGGAACCAGTGTGTGCTGCAGGTTGTTTTCCTCTGTCATAACCCTCCATGCAGTTTTAAGGGTGATGGCATCTCGTCAAGTTTTGGGGGCGCTATATGAGACAACACATACATTGGATGTTGGATGAATTGGATGCTGATGTGTGGGTAAGGCAACCAGTAGTAATGCAGGTGGCTGTGTTGGGCTCCGAATGAATGAGTTGAGTATACTGACTTCTGCCCCAAACCGCTGCACATGATTCCACTGGAGCAAATACCTGCACCAGGACTGAGGTTCATAAAACACTTGCCTCTACTCCACAGGAGGGTTCTGCTTACCTCTGTACGAAGGCAGTGCAGGAGGTGATTTTTTTTGTGTGTTCTAGATGGGACTAGTATCTTAGAATAAAGTCCAGTTTGACTCCTAAATAAGTGACAACTGATTGGAAAGTGTAGGATCCTCAGTACAGACTGTAATGGATTAATCAGCCAGGAGACTGTTCAGATAGAAGGTTATGGCCACCATTTTATTCATTTAAGATAATTATCTGCTGACAAAGGTAAGTGGTCAAAGTATTCATGTCCTGGCGGCTTAGTGACCCTTCAATATTGTGTAGATCAGCGATTCTCAGACTGTGGATCGGGACCCCAAAATGGGTCATGACCCCATTTTAATGGGGTTGCCAGGGCTGGTGTTAGACTTGCTGAGGCCTGGGGCTGAAGCTGAAGCCTGAGCCCCACTGCCCAGGGCCAAAGTCTGAGCCCCAGGAACCGAAGCCAAAGCCTGAGCCCCACTGCCTGGGGCCAAAGCACGAAGGCTTCAGCTTTGGGTGGCAGGGCTCAGATTACAGGCCCCCCACCTGGGGCTGAAGCCCTTGGGCTTTGGCTTTGCCCACTTGCTCCCCCCAATCCTCACCTGGGGCGGGATCAGGCTTCGGTCCCCTCTTGTGGGGTTGTGTGGTAATTTTTGTTGGCAAAAAGGGGTCGCAGTGCAATGAAGTTTGAGAACCCCTGTTTTAGATCATTACCTCATTGAGACAAATGTTAGCTGTGTATATTTATTTATCAACCTTGGTTGTTTGTCGGTTATAAGTATACATGTTGAAGAGAAGAGGACTAGAATGTGGGAGTCAGTTACAAAGATGCTTAAAGCCAGCTGACTGTCTCTAGCTTTGAATATGATGCTTACAGGGAATACTCTGTGGCAACTTGGTGGCTTGCACACCTGCCAGACAAGTTTCACATCCACCTGACAGATTCACCAGAACAGCACCAATTTTCTTGCCCTCTCGAAGGCATCTTCAATGTTTTGTGTTAGGTGAATAACTTGAACCTGTGGACACCATCCTCATCTGAAGCCAGCCTGAACAAAGGACAGATGTGGTTTGATTGATGCACATCAGAATCTGTCTCTACATAAGATCAAATGTGACATAAAGGAGAGAAATGGGTGAGTAGCTCTTGGGATCATCTAGCAGTTTTCCTGGTTTCAGAATGGCTATGAACATTGCCCTGTGCCAGATTTTTGGTATGCAGTTATCCTGGAGACATCAGATGAGGAACTGAAGCATCCAGTTTTTGGCTCTGGAGCCTAGATGAAGTTGGAAATCCTTATGGATATAATCCAGGCCTGGAGCCCTTCTTGTTTCATAAGCTTTATGGCCTGGTCCAGCTCTTTGTCTGGAAAAAAAACGTGATCAAGTTTGACTGTACACTAGGATCCTGCCATCTCTTTGTAACCTAACTTTGGCCACAAGGCTGAAAGACTTATCCAAGTTCTATGTACAGCCATTAGCTACTATCTGGGGTGTGATAACATTTGCAGTGACTAGAAACTCTTTTTTGCGGTTGCTGGAATCTCCATAAAGTCTTTTTTTGTTGGTCTGCCCAAAATTCCTGGCTAGAATGTGTATAATCTGTCTTTGCAAATGTCTCACTCCATAGATCGTGCTTGGTTTGATCCAGCAGTTGAACAAGTTCCTTGCTCTTATAAATGGTCTCCTCTTTGTTACCAGAAAATTTGAATTCCTGGTAGAGCTTAAGACCATCCAGGCATATACTGTTGTTGGTAGCCCCTAGGGTTCAATTTCTTAGCAGCTGCCTGAACTAATTTTCAGAAAGTTTGGTAGGAATCATTAATATGGATGGACATGTCAAGTCCAGCTCAACCAGTTTGCTGAAAGACATCTCTAGTTCTGCTTGAAAGACTGTTGATATCCGCAGAGTCATGGTGATCAAAGATGGTCAATGCTGAGTTTTCAAGACAATTCAAGCACCTTCTGTTCTATAACCACTAGCACTAGTTGCATGGAAGATGAAAAGGTAATAGCAATGAAAAGCTGGTTGCCCACCTGCTACTGTGAAAGCTTTGTTTGCTTTTCATCATAAAGGAGTTATTGGTTTGCAACTGATGTCCAGTGCATTAGACTCTCTCTCCCTCTATGTTGTTGCCCACTCCATTAAACTCTCTCCTTCTGTGTTGGGGCATCAGGATATCCCAAATTAACATGGTGGGAACTGAAGTCACCTGGATGCATGGAAGGACCTGAAAAGGTGGGCAGAGTGGGGGCTGGCCAGTTAACTGATGGAGGCTGGTAGACATTAATCAGCGTAAACTCTTTCACCTATATTGCCTCCCATTCTGTGATGTCATTTGGACCAGATGTGCCAGCAGAGAGCCCTTCTGTAATTTAAGAAGCCATTCTATACTGCTTGTGATGGTGATGAGCTATGATAGCATAGCCTGGAACTGAGAGTTGTTAAATTGCCCATTATTAAAAACAGTAAATGAGATGACCCAGGTAATTATAAGCCTGTCAGCCCAACATCGATCCTGGGCAAGATAATGAAGCAGCTGATATGAGACTCGATTAATAAAGAATTAAAGGAGGGCAATGTAATTCATTCAAACCCACATGGATTTATGGAAAATAGATCCTGTCAAACTAACTTGATCTCTTTTTTTTTTTGCAATTTCCAGTATGGTTGATAAAGGTAATAATGTTGATGTAATATATTAGATTTCTGTAAGGCGTTTGATTTGATACCACATTTTGATTTAAAAAAACTAGAACAATATAAAATTAACATGGCACACATTGAGTGGATTGAAAACTGGCTAACTGATAACTCTCAAAATGTTACTGCAAATAGGAAATCATCACTGATGTGTTTCCAGTGGGCCCCCTCCCTCCCTCCCTACAATTAGTTCTTGACCCTTTGCTATTTAATATTTTTATCAATGACTTGGAAGAAAGCAGAAAATCATCCTGATAAAGTTTGCAGATGATACAAAAAATTGGGGAGTGATAAACAATGAAGAGGACAGGTCACTGATTCAGAGAGCTCTGGTTAGCTTGATAAACTGGGTGCAAGCAAACAATATGGGTTTAAATACCGCTAAATGTATGTAACCCTTCTGCCAGGTGGAGCCAGCAGCAGCCAGGGCTGGGTTCAATATCTAGGGGTTCCTTTCCATCAATACAACACAGAACCAGCTCGAGCCCCCACCCAGTAACCTGGGAAATTTACACACCACCCCCTGTGTGCCTCTGAGAGGACTGTAAGTGATGGCCAGTGGAGTTCTGTTGGTTTCTTTCTTCGGCTTGTCTTGCAGCAGGAGGCTTCTGGGTACACGTCTGGCCCTGTTGATCTGTTTCCTTATTTCCTCATGTGGATATCATAGTTTTGAGAATGGGGAAACACGCTAAAACAGCCTAGGGAGCACCCTTGAGGATGTGCAGCTCCTGGCAAGTATTCCTGCCCCCACCCCTCTTACTTTCACAAGTCTCAGACATTTGAGTCCTGGTTTCACCAAGGTTCTTTTAACTGAAACTGTCTCCTTCCTTTGGGACAGGTTAAGCACAGTCCTTCTTTTCTATATTCCCACAATAATTACAAACATTGGTAACCATATTTCACTACCCCCGCATTCAGTACTAACATAATTTGTGACCCAACACCAGCCAAGTTGATTACAATGAGCAAAACACCACTCCATCAGCTGAATATCTAGCAAATCTAAGCAAAGCAAGAGCAAACTGTATTCAGACCCTGCTTACATATAAATGTATACATCTAGGAACAAAGAATGTAGGCTCTCAGAAAGATTTGGGGGTCATGGTGGACATGAGCTCCTAGTGTGGTGCTGTGGCCAAAAGAGCTAAAGTTAAAGCTAGACAAATTCAGATGGGAAATAAAGTGCAAATTTTTAATGGTAAGAGTAATTAACCATTGGAACAATTTACCAAGGGTTGAGGTGGATTCTCCATCGCTAACATTTTTTAAATCAGTTGGATGTTTTTCTAAAAGATGTGCTCTAGGAATAATTTTAAGTAAATTCTATGGCCTGTAATACAGGAGGTTAGATGATCAGAAGGATCCCTTGTGGCCTTGGAATCTATGAAAGTTGTTCATCAGTTGTACAGTGCATTTCCTGAAGAAACATTAGTTAGATTTGTAACTAGATGGAAGATTCCCTTTTCACTGCCAATAGACCCTCAAAATTGAAATTCAGCTTCTTGAGGACAAGGCCAGGTGCTGTGGTGGCACTGGCCCTGAAAGTCACTCCATTAGAGGATAGGATTTTTGGGCTGATTGTCACTTAGAATGCAAGTACATGTTCCACATTTTGTGTAGTTTCATTTCACTTTCCGTTACTCACAGGTAAAACCAGCTGCACTACAGACAAACCCTCAGGAAGTCCCTGAGAAACTTTAACACAACCTGTGAAACAGGCTACTTGTGTTCCAGAATTTCATTAGCCTCACGAAGTCCCCCTTGCTTAGGAAGTGCTGCTGAGATTGCTCCCTCCAGGCACTTACAGGGACACAAATCATGGCAAACAGGGAAGGAATACCTGGGCACTGTAGCCTGCACCTCTCTTCACCGGGCTGTTCAGGGAGGGACTTGCACCCCTGAGGCATAGACCTTTCTTCAGGTTCATCTTGAGGCAGTACCACTCCATCATTCCCTCAACTAAGAGCAGTGTCTGAATGGTACACGGGGTACATGTTTCCCAGGGGTATCCAGGGTCGTGAGATGCCTCACTACCACATGCTGCTAGTGTGAGGAATTCAGCTCCCTATCTCCACTGGCCCCAGGTGACACAAGCACTCCTATCTAGGCCTACACAGGCTCCACTGTCCATTTACAGGTAAGCTATAGGTACACTGCAACCCCCAAGCTCTCCGAGCATCCCCTAGGAGTGTCCAATCCCTGTGTCACTGGACACTATCAGAATTCACATATCCGCCACCCTCAAAGGAATAGGATACACCTGCTTGCCAGTTTCCCCTCAGGATCACTGCTCCACTTAACACATCACTTGTTTTCACTGTAAACATATCCATGTTTGTTATTAAAGAACAGAGATTCAAATTATCACAAGTAGGTAGAAATATTGAAAACACCTGTTTAAATGTAAACTAAAACCATAGCATGCTTTCTAGAGCCCAGACTTAAGTAACAAGACTCTTTGCTGTATAATGAAGCTTGTCTCACCCAAAGTCTGCAGTGTTTTCCAACCCAGCAGGCTGTGATAGAACAAGCTGGCAGTTTGTCTCCTCCATGAAGAATGTCTCTTGGTACCCTTAGATCTGTCAGGACAGTTCTTTGTTGTTTTGCATAAAACAGCACTCCTCCCCTACTGATCGTTCTTTCCTATGGTCTCCCTCTCTTGTCAGCCTTGCAATCTGTTAATCAGCATCTGGCTCCACATGTAGACATGCTTACATTGTGAGACACACAATGCACAATACACACCTGACCAGACCAAAAAAGATGAGTGTCTTCTACTCACTGCCTGGAAAAAATCTGGTGGCCTGCTTTTAACTTCACAGCGTTAAAAACATAATTTCCAGTCCAGATACATAACTCCTTAAATATCATCCATACATACATCTTGCAATGTTTAGGAAGACCAGTGTTACACTGGCTGTTGACAGAGACCTCAGATGCCACTCTTTGGTGCACTATTACACCAAGGGATCCCTGTAAACCTTTGCATTCCTTATGGTCTCTGCCTGTTGGAATCAAGGGGTCCCTGGGTCACAGTCTAGTCCAAAAGGAGCAATAGGAGTTACTGTACAGCCACAAATAAATGAAAAATTAAAATAATGAGCACTTACACAAAGAAAATATCATAGGGCACACACATTAGAACTACTGAGAAAGTAAAATGGATCAAGGGCAGTCAAAGAGCCCTTTCTTGTCCTGAAACATTGGGAATGTTGCTATAATGGAATGATCAGAATTTGTGATGTTGTCATATGGAATTCTAATACCCAGAGCATTTAAAAATGAAGGGTTTGTATGTGAACCAAAAAGCATCCTACTTGTTCCCGAGATTGGGTGGAGGGATTACTCCTGCTTATCATTTTAATTTTTTTTAAGTACACTGTCTGCCCTCAGAAGATAATAGTGTTTGTCACCACCACTATTTATAATAAAATAATCATATTCATAACCATTTCAAAACACTTGTTATTTAATTGTAACACAAGAAAACATTTGATAGTTGCTATTAAAAACAGAGGCCCTACATTATTGTTTTGTGATTGCACAATGCAGCGTATCAAATAAAAGGTTGTAACATAATTATAGCTATGCAAACCTTTTCTATGGATTACATCTACTCATAATCACAGTGCCTGTGGAAAGTCCTTAATATTCACTTTAAGTGTGCAGGCCATTTGCTCCAGGATGAGTTTCATCCTAATTTATTTGCAGTGTTTTTTTCTAGTTTCCTATCTAAAGAAATAGCCAGGCCTATACACAGGAATGAATTTCACCCAGTGAGTGCAAAGTACCCGTAAAACACTGCCATTTTAATCTGGTAGCATTGTACACCCATATTGCAGAGCTGTAAATAACTGTGCAAGGTGCAGTGGAGAATTAAGCCCATTGTCTCTTATTCAGGATTATTAGCCCTTGTGTACATTATAAAATTGCAAGGGGTTAGCATAAATGCATTTAATAATGTAATTAGTTTAACTGGTACAAAATTCTGTGCAGATGCTCTTATTTCAGCGGAAGAGTAGTTTCTTTAAGTTTACTGTAAATCAGTCAGAAATCAACACAGTCTCTATAGGCTTTTACACCAGTTTAACTATATCAGTTTAAACATGCCTTTAGTTAAACTGGTGAAAGTTTGTGTCTGAAAAGACCTTACTTTCTAAGGGTAATTAAGGGTATGTCTACACTTGTAGAGTTTCTGCACTGTAAGTTTCACCCGTGAAAGGGAACCGGTGAAAGTTCCCTATCTAATACAAATAGAACTAATAGGAGCTGGTGCGAAAGGGATGAGAGAAAGGAGGAAACAAAGACTGAAAAGATTGTGTATGGAGACATGAGTGAAAAGTGATCAGAGAATGGGAGAGAGGAAGAGGTTATGGGGATAAGTCACCCTCCCAGTAACATCTTTGCTGGGGACTCCCCGATCCTAAAGCTATCCTTGCATTTATAATAGACTCCATAATGAAGGGAATCACTTCAGATTTACAGCTTTTGTTCAAACCAGCCTGTTCAGAATCTTAGGCTCAGTAAAATATCTGTCCTGCATCCCTCATATTTTCAATAGGCAGTATTTTGTTGAGAAGCAGTAATGGTTTACAAAAGGCTTTACTTTTTTAGAATTTTCTTTCTTAAGATCCTTTGAATTCTTCCTTTCAACAGGCTTCAGTATGAAGAGCTAGTAAAGAAGGATTATCGTAGTTTAACAAAGTGAAAAACTAATTGAATCATTAACTAGCCATTCAGATTCAAATATCTTCATTCCAACTGCACCCACTGTTTACACTTCTACTTTACTCCTCCACATACCTCATTATTTTGCCTTGTTTGTAAAACTTCTTAAGTTTTAGTCCTTATCCTGAAAAGGTCATGTGAAAATGCACATCAAACATGTCAGTGAAAGTCAAGGCTTTCTATGTTATTAGCTCTACAAATTTTTTTCATGAGGACTTTTGCTCTTGGTGATTGAAAACACACACAGACCTGAATAAATAAATAAATAAATAAAAAATCCCATTGGAGATTTTACAACTCTATTAATTCAGCCAACTTTTTGCTCCACACTTTCAATTAATAATGTGCCAATGCTGAGCAAAATGTATGATTAAACACAACATTCATTAGTACCAAACAAGCAAATGATTGTGGTGTTGCAAATTAAAATTGTTCACTTTCAGTGTAAATTAGATTCTTTTCAATCATTTCAGTTTCTGTGATGATGAATTTTTTTCTCTTTTTATTCCCCATCACTGTCTACCAAAATAGAAATTATATATACAGTTAGAGGGTCATGTTGTCAGACTTGCTGTACGGATAGACAAGCATTTGGCTGTGTTTAAGGGCCGGACAACTTTTGAATCAAGTTTCAGTACTCCTGTTTGGATACCAACACCTGAAAAAAAGAAGTTTCCAGAGGTCCCATGCCATCTGTAAAAGCCTGTGGTCAAAGACAAATTAGGTGGGATTAGCCAAAACCCACATTAAATCATGTTATGCATGTAATACATGTATATTAATAGCAAATGTTGTGGGTAGAAATTAATACTGACTTAAGATGAAGTAACATGTGACCTTTATCAACTGTATATGCATAGGTTTCAGAGGGGTAGCCGTGTTAGTCTGTATTAGCAAAAACAAGCAAAAAAAATTCAATCAGGGTAGATGTGGCCCATTTCCAACAGTTGACAAGAATGTATTTATTATGTATTTATTAATAAATGGATACAAATCAAACATCAAGAATTGTGACATTCAAAAACCAGTAGGAGAGCAGTACAATCTCCCTGGACACTCAATAACAGTCTTAAAAGTGGCCATTCGTCAACAAAAAAACGTCAAAAACAGACTTCAACGAGAAACTGCAGAACTGGAATTAATTTGCATACTTGACACCATCAAATTAGGGCTGAATAAAGACTGGGAGTGACTGGGTCACTACAAAAAGTAATTTTCCCTCTGTTGATACTCACACCTTCTTGTCAACTGTTGGATATCGGCCACATCCAACCCTGATTGAATTGGCCTCTTTAGCACTGACCCCCTACTTGGTAAGGCAATCCCAATCTTTTCATGTTCTCTGTATATATCTTCCTACTGTATTTTCCACTCCATGCATCTGATGAAGTGGGTTCTAGACCACGAAAGCTTATGCCCAAATAAATTTGTTAGTCTCAAATGTGCCACAAGGATTTCTCGTTGTTTTTGTATATGCATAGTTACTACAGCACAGTCTAGTTGCCTATATTTTGTAAAGTACATCTGCCATATCCCACAAAAATAATGAGTTTTGGTTGTTTATAGCATAGACATAAAAAGAGATACCAGTCTTTCACCAGCTCATTGTTTTATACTACTCTCCAAACTAGCCCCCAAACCATAACACTCAAAATTGAAGCCCACCATTATTTTTACCATTATTACATATAATGTTGAATTCTGTGTCATGGAGTATGGAATAATCCATCAGAACGTTCATGGACACTGTACAATCCTCTGGCCCATTTTTGGGGTGTGAGTGATGCAGGAATTGTGGGGTACATTTCCTCCAACATAACAGATGTGTGAAGAATCATGACTGTAGCCTTAGCCTGGTAAGATTTTACACTTAAGCACTGGCAATTTGTCACATTTCATACATGTTTTCAGCTAGGCTCATGCTTACTCCTGGAACTGGGTAGTATTTGACATTGGTTCTTTTAGCTGTCAGTGTTTTATAGGCAGGATCAGGCTATTTACATAGTAGTGGTGCAGATTTGGAAATTCCACAGCCAGACTTATCAACCCGAATTCACAATTTTTTAGTGAATACCTAGACACAAGCTCTGCATCCTTGATTTTCACTTTGTTATGTTTTATTTTCTTTTTTAAACAAAAGTCATGTTTTTTTATTCATAACAAAGCATGAGAAAGTGCAACCCGCTTTTATCAGGAGGGCCGATTTTTATAGTTTATCTGGAAATCAACATATTCCTATTAACTAAATGACATAGCCATTAATAAAATACAAATTCCATGTTACTCTATCAACATCAACAGTAATTAGTTATTTTTACCCAAGAAGAATGACCTTTCTCTATTGAATAAGTATTATTTAAATCAAAAGGAAACTTTTATTCATACAGCTAATTTCAATAATTAACTTCCCTCCTCTGTTGCTGAATTAACCTGCAATTAAAATCTGCTGTCTGTTCTTGGATGTAATTCAGATACATTCATGCTGGGATTCACATGTTGATTTTTAGTTCCCCTTATAAAACTAGGTGATGGACAAAAAACCTTTAAAGGGTCAATATCTTTTGTGGCAGTCTGAGATTGACCGCTGAGCATGTGAGAATTGTGGCCAGGCTAACACAAATGACTGTGAAACTTGTAAGATATCTATCCTTCACAAGCACTTTAAACATGTTTTCAGTGCAGTATATAGCTCTCTGAGCTTGATTCTCAGTTTCTATTGCAGAGATCCACACAGGTACTTCCGCATCTACCTCCCATATTGTTTTTAAGCACCCTTGCAATTCACAAAACTCTGGCTGCTGCTAACCCTAGAGGCACCTAAACTTGCTCAGCACCTAGGTTTTTGCAGTAAAAGTTCTCAATGAGCCTACATTTCAGCCTATGGACAAACTGCCTCACTCTAGGCATCTGGATGCCTATCTCCCACCTAAACCTCAGAGCGATCCGCAAACTGGAGGAAGATAGGTGCTCCTCCACCTAATTTGGGAGGCTTGATGTGGTAGGTGAGCTCAGAGGCTGCCTAACTCCCCACAAAATGAACTACCACCAGTGGGCAAAATGTTAAAAAGGAGGTCCTTTCCCACGCCCCCCAGCTCCGGTTGTTTTGTGTGGAGTTAGGTGGCCTCTGGGCACACCTGACAGATTGGGCTCTACAGAAGGATTAGAGGAATACCTATCTTCCCTAGTTTGTGGATTGCTAGCAAAGATAGGTGCCTTCCCATACCTCATACTTAAGTGACTATCTCCATGAGAGTGGTGGGGCTTAGGACACACCCCTCTTGTCAGCATCTCCTATTGGCTAGCTTAAGCCAGGAGCTACCTAACATGCTGGCCTTTTGTGGATCACATTCTTAAGGCACCTATGTCTCCCCATTAATTGTATAGAAGCCTAGGTGCCTAACTCAGGCTTTGTGAACTGCAGTGTTCTTCCTGTGACTTTCTAGGTGCCTAAACATTTGGCATTGCAATCCTCAATATTGGGAGCAGGAAAGAAAGTGGAAAAGGGTGGAGAGTAGAGCTGGTCTGAAATTCGTTTTCCCCATGGAAATTTTTGGCTGAAATATTTTGATGAAGAACTGACACTTTTCAAGGAAAGCAGACACTTTCAATGAAAAATTTTGTTTCATCGAAACCCCAATTTTCTGTCAAAAACAAGTACATGAACAGTTTTGACCAGCCTTATTGGTAGAATTAAACAGCATAATAATTGTTTTTTCTTTCTCTGTCACTCTTACCATTACTCATTTACCTATGACAATATAAAAATTGCAAAGATAATCACTATACTGATTCTGCTTGAAAATTTGTCAGGCACAAGTTGAAAGTGTTCTTCTGTACTTTATATGTTTGGAAGCTAAATTGAGCTATTTCCTATCATTTCAATTAAGAGATAAGATTTCATGGATCTGAAAATTATTTGATATGGCCAAGATTTTCAAGCGAAGCTTTGAAGAAAATATGTCACTATTTTCTGCATTGAAAGCTGTGCAGAAACATAACATTCTACTGAAGTCAATGGGAGTTTTTCTTACGTAAGGACTGCAAGGTGGTTGTTATATTTATAATGCAGAAGCATCTAGAGGCCCCAGCCCCATTGTGCTAAGCCCTATATAGACATATAACAAAGAAACAGCTCCTGCCCCAAAAAGCTTACAATCTCATAAGACTATAGACAACAGATGGATATTCGAACAGATGGGAATGAATAAGGTAGCAATGAAATTATTATAATTAGCATGGTAAGCAGTGGTGCATACCAGCACACTGGCAGCCTAACCATTATCTATGTGTATGTGCGCGTGTAAAATTAGCATAAATAACATTTTAATGATATTTACTAATTCAGAATATCTGATCTTGTCAATTCAAAACAATGAGCAGCCCAACTTAATGTAGTGACTTCAGTGACCTTCCAGGCGCAATGCAAAATACTTGTGTTTAGGTTTTTTGGGAGGGCTGAAGGTACATTCCCTTGGCACTGAAGGAATCATTTTAGATGGCTGGCTGGCTGAGCATCTGAGGAATTGATCATTTCACTGCTTCTAAGGTTTAAATTGTATTGTATTTTAGGGCAGCTAGAGCTTTTAAAAAAATAAAAATAAAGACATAATAAAGGTTTAGATTAGTATCTAGAATATGAGACATACAATGAAATAGTTGAGAGAGCTTGTTTTCACATTTAAGGGCAAATTCTGCTCTGTTACACAAGGGTATCAATAGAACAACTCTACTGAAGTGTTATCAACAATGTGATAACAACAGTGTTATCTTGGAAGACAGCAGAATATCTCTGGACAGAATTTGACCCATATTCTCTCTCGTTAGCATTTCAAACATTGATTTCTACAAATATTCAGAAGGTGAACACAGGTGCTAAATAATATATGTCTCATTCACTTTGTTGATGCATAGGCACATGTCCAAGGTACCTTAAATATAAAACCAATAATATAACCAATAACTCTACATACTTGTTTACTTTGCCCTTGTTACATATAATACCAGAAGCAATGACTTGCCGCCACCTTTACTCTCATGACAGCTTTACTATCATTGGTTGGCTGAGCTTCAAGTAGAGTTATGACAGTGGCAAAATTCTGCAAACTGCAGCACATATTTCTGTAATTAAGTAACTGATGGGAAACTACTTAGAAAAAGCACTAGTGAAATTATTTGCAAAACACCTTAGATGCAGAAGTATATCATGTTCTTTCTTCCCAGTGCAGTATTTAAGGTCTGATTTAAAGAGTATTCCTTTTACTGTTTTACCAATTCCCCCCCCCCCCCCCCACTCTTCATGATAAGCAATAGTTCTGGCTTGAAACAGATCTTCTTATGATGAAGACTTTGTATTTGCAATTTCAAGGGATGGGAGTGGGCAATGGAGGGGAGCTGTATTTTTAATTCTTCACCCATTTTAATTCTGATTGCTTAAACTAGTGCATATCTCTTGTGGGAGTTTTTGGGTTGAGAGTATTAATGTTGTAATAATTCATTCCTTTTCTGATATTAAGACAAGATTTTCATTAAAAAAAAAGACTGAAAGGAAATTTATTTCTAATCCAACACAAACAAATTAACAGTTAACTTTTCAAAAAGTTTATGAATATTCCATTGTTAATAGAATTCTGGTACTAAGACAGACATCCTCAATCTTTATCCCAAATTATCATTTCTTTCAAAGTGCCTCTCATTAGTTCTGAAGATTTAGGGATTGCTGCATTTATTAAAGCTACTCTTATAACTAAGAAAAATAATCACTTCATCCCAAAGAACGTTGTTTACAAGAAATTTAATGTTAATAAGTAAGGAAGTCGCTATGACCTAATGTGATGGGAATATGTGAAATTCAATCCAGATTGAAGAAACAAGCATGTAAAAGGACCTGAATGTAAATGGCACAATCTTTCCTCTTTACAAAGGCAGATTAAAGGATCTAGATTTCCTGCCAGCAATATTTAGCCACACTCGGCAAGGGAGTGGAGATCCTCATTTCCGTGACTTCTCCACAGACCCTTCCCAGCAGCCACTTGAGGGAGGGTATTTTGGAAGCAGTGTGACAGGGTGTGCCAACACTATAATGGTGAGGCAAGAGGTAAAGAGCAGCTCTGGGCCCAAGATACCATGCCCCCTTGACCCTGCTGGGCATACTCCCAGTGGAGGGAGCATTTAAAAGGAAGCAACTCAATTCAGTCTGGGCTGAACAAGGAGGAGAGCAGTCGAGTGCAGCAGCCTCCTGCCGGGACGCCGCCAGAGCTCCACACAGCCAGGACCGAGACTTATAGCCAAGCTACTAGAAGTCCATAGACTGCAGGAACCAAAAGTCAAGACTCACTGACCAGTGGAAGAGACTCAGGTGATTAATCAGGGGGGAACACAGGAGGGATCCCAAGTCCAACCCATGATGGTCATAGGGACTGGAACAAGGATAGGAAGTGATCCAGGGAGCATGATAAGGGGTATCCTGCCCAGAGCCCTGTGCAGGAGCTACTGATTTGAAGGGCCCTGCTTCAGAACCCAGTGGAGTAGGGTGATCATGGGTTCCCTTAACTGCCCTCCTCGCCAGTAGGCAACACTACCCCAAATGATAGCCACTAAGCAAAGCAGCCTTTGGACTCGTGCCAGTGGGTGACATTACCCTGAACTAGCCAACCCTGGCAAGTGGACAAAAGATACTGCCAGTCTATTTGAACATTGTGATGCATAGCTTAATTTGGGTCAAAAGTCAGATCCACAATCTTCTGTACTCTTCCATGGCATCGTAACCTTCTGTATAGTCATAGGTAAATGAACAAAGTGTTACCAAAAGCACCCAGGTATTCACATCCTACACAGTATTGTGATAATCTTTGTACAAAATATGCCTTGTGAGGTATCATTTAAAAACAAATAACTCACTGGTCAACAATATCATGGTGAAATGTATGTAGCAACATTACATGTAAAGTTATGAAATCCCTGTATGACGCTACCAGAACATGGTCAAGACCAGACAGCCTTGCCTAGGTAAAGGTGTTAAATAGCTCTGTCCTAAACAAAGAAAAGTGGGTTTACCTCAATGCATCTAAACAGTAAACAGAACCATCAAGACAGCAGGGGAAAGAGTTTGCAGGAAACGGAACAATTTGCATTTTAGCAAACACTGGGAGGGGAGAGCATGGAAAGTCGGCCACCACCTTGCTGGAAGACTGAAGGTGAGAAAAGCCGTGTTGAACAAATCCTGTACCTGGCTAGATTAAGTTTTAGACTTTTAGATGTGCTTTTTCACTTTTATATGTGTGTAACCCTTTCTAACTTCATCTCTTATATTTTATTTCACTTATAATCCTATGTTCTTTTGTTAATAACTTTGTTTTACTTTGAATTTAAATCAACAGTGCTCAATTTGAATTAAAGTGTTAGTTAACTCCAATTAAAGTAGCATACTGTTCATTTTGTGTTTTTAGAGGAGCAAACGGACCTTATCATTTCTCTGGGTGGTCCAGAAAAGGGTAAGAGGTGAAACAAATCCTCACTGGTCTGGATTACACCCCAAAGTGTGACACAAGGGTCTCTAGTGCAGTCTGCAATTACATACAGATTGACAGAGCCAGAAGAGTACCCAGAAGTCACCTACTACAGGACAGGCCCAACAAAGAAAATAACAGAATGCCATTAGCCGTCACCTTCAGCCCCCAACTAAAACCTCTCCAGCGCATCATCAAAGATCTACAACCTATCCTGAAAGATGATCCCTCACTTCTCACAGATCTTGAGAGACAGACCAGTCCTCACTTACAGACAGCCCCCCAACCTGAAGCAAATACTCACCAGCAACCACACACCATACAACAAAAACACTAACCCAGGAACCTATCCTTGCAACAAAGCCCGATGCCAACTCTGTCCACATATCTATTCAAGTGACACCATCATAGGACCTAATCACATCAGCCACACCATCAGGGGCTCGTTCACCTGCACATCTACCAATGTGATATATGCCATCATGTGCCAGCAATGCCCCTCTGCCATGTACATTGGCCAAACTGGACAGTCTCTGCACAAAAGAGTAAACGGACACAAATCTGACATCAGGAATCATAACATTCACAAACCAGTAGGAGAACACTTCAACCTCTCTAATCTAACTCAGACTAACACGGCTAGTACTCTGAAACATACATGATGTATGTACCTTCCCATTACATTTATGAATGGTGATTTAAGATTTTCACATTACTCATACCATAGGGGAAAGAATTGGCCATTAGCTATATTAAAGTGTTAAGTGGACCCATTTTCATAATACTTTGGCTGTTCTTTCACTGAAGTAAAGATTTATTCTTTTTGAGGTCCAACAGACAAGCTCTCCAGACTGATTTCTCAATTTTTTTAGGCCTGCACTAATTGCTTGTTGATTTTTTAAAAGGTCATAATTTATTTATGAATTAAAATGTACCCTTGTTCCTTGTTTTATTGCTTTGAAAATTTTCTCACCTAATTTTCCAGGCACTCTGCCCATAATAATACTGAGCTTTTAGCATCAGTAGATCTCAAAGAGCTTTACAAAGGAGGGCAGTATTATCAACATATTACTGCTTGGGAAACTGAGGCACAGAGCAGGGAAATGACTTGCCCAAGATCACTCAGGAGGCCAGTGTCAGAGCCAGGAATAGAGCCCAGATCTCCTGTGTCCCTGATATAGTACTTTATCCTCTAAACCATGCTGCCTCAGGATGGAAGTACCCAATCCAAATCAGAAGTCTGAGATGCCAACAGATCACCTCCCTTAGGGTTCCTGGAAGTGTAGCCATACCAGCATATTGGGGGGTGTACACTGCAACAGATATAGGACCCATTGCAGCATACTCACCCCTGAAGCAACAGGGAGATTGGGAAGAAAACTGTGGCTGGGGATTCATAATCTGCCTCCTGTGCAGCAGAACAATAGATTGTACTTAACACTGGGTAGATCTTAATGTCACAATCTAGCCTTTGGAAAGTGTGCAAAAGAATGGTATGCATACACAGTCAATGCTCCCTTCCTTTACTGCTTGTAGTATGCTTTTTGCTATTCTTTGATGCTGGTTGCTGCTTTTTCAAGTTGCTGCATAGAAATTTAGCCTCTTGGCTCCTATTGGCTTTAATGGAAGTCAAACAGTGAAGTGCCTGCATGCTGCTTTGTTTCCTAACAGTGCTATGGAGTTTCTAAAATAAGCAGAACACAATGAATAATTCAGGTGCATTCTTGTCAGGTCATTCATATGACAAATTTCACATTTTAAAATGAAAAACCTCTTAATTTTATATTTTATTATTTACCCAAATCTAATAGCAAAATTAGTCAAATCAAATTTCAGTTGCTATTTCACACTTGTTGAAACATTCCAACTAGCTCTATCATTGAACAGAAATCAAGGCGAAAATGTTGTCTTAAAAATCTTATCAAAATGTTTCCAAAATTTGTCTGTGTTGGGGTTTTTTAAGCGTTTTTTTTGTTTGTTTAGTTGGTTGGTTGGTTTGTGGTTTTCTTTTGCTTTGTTTTCTTTTTCAAATGTTTGAACGTGATTTAAATGTTATCAAAAATTCAAAATTCAACAAAGTTTGACCAGTTCTACTCATCAGAAACTCCATGCTCTTTTTTAGTGGACACATGTGCATACTATCTTTCTGTTTCCCATTTGGATGTGTGAAATTATTAAAACCAGATTTCAGTGTAAATACTCTTGATTGTTAATTTTGACTGTGTTTTCTGTGTATACCTGCAATTTAATGAATGTTTTAGTAAAATCCTTTGCTAGAGTGTTTACAGAAATCAAAGGTTTCCAAAGGCAGTCAGAATGAATAGTTTTAAAAATTCAAATAAAGAGTAGTGATTGTTCCCCCCAAATTCATCCAGTTCTATTCAATAGTAGATTTCTCTTTCTTTTTCAGCACTAACTTTGCTGAGAGTATCCTTTTGATAAACACTGGCCTTAGTGATGTAAACCAGCGCAACAGTAGGGTTGGTAGCATGTTTCTCTAACACAGATTGGGTTGATAAGCCATTTTACAGACACTGTTAGAAGCAGCCCAGATGAGTACTTCTGAACATTGCATTTTCTCGTGATTTTTTTCCCTTTTTCTTTTTCAGATTGACAAAATCACAGTGTGCAATAGACATACTTGATGGTATTGTGAATCGAGAGGTCAAAGACTGAATGGGCAGAGTTGCTCTCACCATGAAGGATGAACAGCCCAGAGCAGGGTTGAAACACGCTGTCAGGAGTACTGCCTCTGCTTTACTAGTTCTATGACAGAAGAAATTGGTTTCCTGGACTTTCAATTTAGCTTCTCTCACAAGGACTAAATTCACAGTACATATGCTTGGCTGATGTAAATAGGCAGCAGCTAAGGATCTGGCCCTAGATTTAAAGAAAAAAAAAGGAATGAGGAAATTGTTGTTACAAAAATAGTGGGCTATAGCAGTGAGATGGGGCCATGAGACGTTATAAATTGCACTGTGATCATTTGGAACATCCCATTTGGCAAACAACTATAATATTTGTGTCCAATGCTTTCTGCTTTCCTTCCCAGTCCATCATCTCTTGTTACTGTATCCTGCAGTAATGTCAGAGATCTCATCTTTTCTCTCTTCTTGTTAAGTCAGGAAGAATTTTATTGATGAATCAGAATTTAATCTTGTATAAGAGTTGAATTTGGCCTGTAATGCTGAGTTGGTGACACCATATTCCTTTCCGTGGCCACAGACTGCAGTGGCAGGCATGTGGTTATAACTAGATCTGGATGAATTAGTACAGAGCAAGTCAGCAATTAAAGCTACATTAGACCTGTCATCCACACTCTACACCAGGGGTCAGCAACCTTTCAGACGTGGTGTGCCGAGTCTTCATTTATTCACTCTAATTTAAGGTTTCACGTGCCAGTAAACATTTTAGAAGGTCTCTTTCTATAAGTCTGTAATATATAACTAAACTATTGCTGTATGTAAAGTAAATAAGGTTTTAAAAATGTTTAAGAAGCTTCACCTAAAATTAAATTGGAAAGCCCCCCAGACCAGTGGCCAGGACCCAGGTAGTGTGAGTGCCACTGAAAATCAGCTCACATGCCGCCTTTGGCACCCATGCCATAGGTTGTCTACCCCTGCTCTACATTGACTTCCCATAGGATACACATAAAAATTCAAGGCCTCAGTCCTTATCTTCAAGGTCTTAAATGGGCTGGATCCAAAGTAGATAAAAGATCACCTAAGCTCCCAACTGAGGATAATTTTTGACAACTCCATTCCTCATGCCCAGTAGAACTGTCTGCCACAGTGATAAAGCTCATCTGTGCAGAAGACAACTTTCTCAGGGGCTCATTTTATACCATGGAATGAAGTCCCACATCAACTAAAACCACTTCAAAACTTTGGTTCCAATTGCAAGGTGTTCTTCTTCAGGCTTGCCTTTCCTTTGCTAATATAAATGCATAGCACGGTGTAGGTATACTATACTTCATAAATTAAAAAAATATTCCCATTTAACTTGCACACATACAAAATGGGAAAAACTTCCACGATGAAGTATTGTGGAAAGGGGTCTGGGGGTCATTGTGGATCACGAGCTAAATATAAGTCAACAGTGTAACACTTTGCAAAAAAAGCAAACACTATTCTGGGGTGTATTAGGAGAAGGGTTGTAAGTATGACACGAGAAGTAATTCTTCTGCTCTACTCTGCACTGATTAAGCCTCAATTGGAGTTCTGTGTCCAGTTCTCGGC
Source organism: Chelydra serpentina (assembly GCA_037349315.1). Taxonomy (NCBI): domain Eukaryota; kingdom Metazoa; phylum Chordata; order Testudines; family Chelydridae; genus Chelydra; species Chelydra serpentina. Next base: position 64,904,638 of record JBAIAC010000010.1, on the reverse strand, counting down.
ACCACATTTGAGGAAAAATGTGGACAAATTAGAGAAAATCCAGAGAAGAGCAACAAAAATTATTAAAGACCTAGAAAACATGACCTATTGGGAAGATTGAAAAAATGGGTCTGTTTAGTCTGAAGAAGAGATGTCTGAGAGGGGAATTATAACATTTTCCAGTTCATAAAAGGTTGTTACAAGGAGGAGGGAGAAAAAATTATCTCTAACCTCTGAGGATAGGACAAGAAGCAATGGGCTTAAATTGCAGTAAGGGAGGTTTAGGTTGGACATTAGGAAAAACTTCCTAACTGTCAGGGTGGTTAAATACTGGAATAAATTGCCTAGGGAGGTTGTGGAATCTCCGTCATTGTTTATTTTTAAGAGCAGGTTAGACAAACACCTGTCAGAGATGGTCTAGGTAATACTGAGTCCTGCCATGAGTGCAGGGGACTGTACCAAACCTTTTGGGGTCCCTTCCAGTCCTTTAATTCTATGATTCCAAGAGAGAGGGATGGGGAAACAAAGAACCACACATGACATATGCTAGTGATATTGCTCAGTGCGCTGGTGGAAGGCGCTCAGATTCTATGTTGATGATGGCTGTGTAAGAACCTGAATAGAATAGAGAAGAAGAGATGAGTATAGTTCCATTAAAATATCCAAATATCTGTGAACATCATCCATTTCTGAAGCAAACCCACTATATTAGATTTACCTGGATATGATCAAGTACAGTGACATAGAGAAAGAGCTCCCTGTGGAAGCTGGGACAATGTTTGGTGTTGGGATTAGGAGGAAGGGTAGGCCATTCTCCTTCTGTCAGCTTCTGTGTTCCATTCATAGTGTGCAATCTTCAAAACAGACATCAAAAGTTTAGGAGTTTCAGTCCAAATAAGCACCAAAAAATGTCCTCTGAGAACCTTTGGAAGGCAGCAGGGTGCCAGCACCCTGTCAGGTGGGCCCACTGTGATCCTGTCAGATTGGGGTGGTGGAAGCCAGAAGTCAGAGCAGTGGCTCTGGGGACAGAGGGGGAACTGTCAGCTGGGAAAGGGAGCGAACCTGAAGAGGTTCTGATAAATCCTTTGAAAAATAGCCAAACTTTTCAGTTTCTGAACCAAAACTTCAAGCCTTTTAATGTTTTCTCATTAGTTATTATGACTGCAGTTTAGGATCTGGCAGAATGTGATTCAGAACTGTAAGTGCCAGTGATATTATTTGAGACATTTGTTTTACTAAAAGCTAAGGGAATATATATAAAAAAGTAAGTTACTTCTTCTATAACTTTGAGTTATTTTTGCTCAGTGCAAAACCTCTTCATTATGCAGTCTCCCCTCTAATCTATCTCAGAATTCTCTGGCAATCAGTTAGAGGTAGCCTTTAGGGGAGGGTGTATTTCTCTGTTCTTTAACATATCTTTCACCCTCCCTAAAATCAAAATAAAACACACAAATCAAAGGGCTAAATAGTACTTACAATATAGAAAGGAATTTTTTCATGGTAATATACTGAATTTCTAAAGACACATTGCACATTAAGAATGCTAGTGTGCAGAAGCTCATTGAGAAGCAGGGTGCTAAGAAGCTTTGTGATCAACTCTATGCAGCTCTGGAGGATAGATGGTTCTCCACAGAATACATTGCCCCCTTCCAGGCTCCAGAAGCTCATTCAAAGGTCTTAAGCATGTCTGTTTGGAAGTTCCTTCCCATAAATATAGCTTAGGAACTGAGGGGAAAAGGCAAGACCTCTTTGTCTCAGGCTTCAATGCACTTAGACTTACCACAATTATCTTCCTATTTTGTTTGTTTGGTTCTTGGGTAGCTCAGTAGGTAAAGCCTCGGATTAAAAAGCAAGAAGGAAAATGAGAGGTGGTCTGAGTTGGACTGAGCTGTAGTCTAAACAAGGAGAGAGTGACTGTGCATTATCTTCATGTGAATGGAGATTCCTGGGATAATGCTTATAGCTCTTAACAGGAAAAAAAAACAAAAAACTTTGCCAATAGCTATCCATTGTTCTGCTTTTGTCAGGACTGAAATAAGAGAAGACTTGCTTTTCAGGTCAGTCTGTGAGGATGGCGGAGTGGAATGCAGTTGGATTCCAGCTGAGTGTTTGAAGTCTTCATTTTTGAGGCCTCCTCTGAAAGAGACCTGGCAGGAAAGTGTGGCCTTACATAGAGAAAGGGCAAGTATCGAAGCAAGTCGCTTCCTTAGTAATGAGTAGACAGGCAAGTCTATTATAATAATGTGCTTTTATTGCCATGGTAGAGTTAATAGAGTTGTGGCGACTTCACACCTGCTGCAGCCTGGCAAAAAAAGAGAGAGAAAAAAAAAGTCACCATGAAATCTCCCAGAGGGCTATTGCTGTCTACAGGCAAGAGTGCAACTGACAGATAAAGTGCCTGACAATGACATATTGCTTTAGGACAACAATGAAATGACTAGAATTTTAAACTAAAATCTCCAACTTCTCTCTCTCTCTCTCTCTGCAAAATAAGAAAATAGCATTGAACAGAGGCAGACAATTAAAAGGCTACCATTTATTTTATTGACTATTTGGGGGAGCACTAGTATTCCACCTGACAGGCATGTGAGACTCATCCATCTCCTCATAATTGTATGTGCCAATGCAACTAAATACATGTTTTTATTACAAAGGGACAGTTATGGTATTGTAGTTTATGATAGCTTTCACATGATATTTTGTTTAAGAAAATGTCAAGATAAAGGAAAATGTTTCAGATAGCACAAGATCACTCTATTCCTTTTCTTCAGATTACACTGATAAACACAAGCTGGATTTCTTAAACAGCGAGATGCCATCTTTTTGACAGATACAATATGTAGTTATGTCACAGCATTATGATAAACCTTATAGGGAAGACACAGCAGGGTCAGAGAGATTCTACATTCTCAGCACAGTTTCCATGAAAGGAATGTTTACATGACCCACAGCGCAAAGTTTAAATATATGCAGCAGTTTTGTTGTTAACTCCCTGAACTTGCTTGCTGGGCAAACTGTGGCCAGGAAAATTCTGCTTGACTTGTTGTTACATTGTTACTATTAACATTTTCCTGTCCTGTCAGCTGTTTGGACATCTGCTGTGCTCTATAAAATGTCTGCACAGAGTGGGTGGGTTTTTGTTTGGGCTGTTTCAGGGGGCTGAGGAACATAAATATTAGCCTGTTCTTCTATTTGTGTTGCTTGAGGGTGGATGAGAGAAGGGGGGAAATTCTGGACATCAAGCCAATGAAAATGAATAAGATTCTTGCCTAACAGAACTGTGTTTGGCTTTTGTGACTCCTTTTTCAAGTCTGTAACATACATGTAAACTAAAGTATGGTGTTCGTAGGACCTAATGTTTTGTTAGCAGCCAGTTTAACAAGACTGTTTCAGAACTCATTTTGGTAACATAGGTTTTTCGTAATCACACTCAGTACATTTTGGCTTATTTGCAATTGCTTTATCCAACAGGAACCTAATATATACTAGAAGGTGTGTAGAACACTTTGCATCCATACACAAACATTCCACAAACACCTATAAATATTCTAATAACTAGAATAGGCTACCTTTCTGCAGTTTTAGTCTTTAAAGTTTAATTGGTTCATTCTTACCAGTTTAGTGTCATTTTGAATGAAGATAAGTTGGAACTGTTTGACTCATCCTCCCACTTTTGTACAACAGTGCATAAGTGGGCCTTTGAAATGTCCCAGTATGCACTGCTTCTGGGAACTGACCCAGGAATTGTGGGACAGTTACCCAGAGGGCACTGCAGTTGAAATGGTTTAGCACAGGATTAGCATACTTTCAGGACAATGCTTAAAACAAGCGAGCAAGGCTGGTATAGCAAGGCTAGGATATGTGCGATTAATGGTTTGTGCTTAAACTGGTTCTGTACAATTTGAGTTCATTTACAAACAGTTCAGTTCAGCTGTGAAGACAAGGCCTGAATTTCAGCAAGTAAAGTTCTTGGAAGACCAGCAAAAATATAGGAGATTCTACCAGAAAAGTTACTCTTTACAGAATTGAGCTGCAGAAAGTGAGCAGGGATAGAACATCAGAGTCCTGACTCTCTGTTCCCTGGCCTAGCCAATAGAGAGTATGTCCTTTCTAGGAATGATTAAAAAAAATAATTGTAAGTCTGATTGCTTTCCTATGGTGGTGGGCACTAAGTACACCCAATTATATGTACATTGGGCAACAATGAAAGATAAATATAGTAATCTAGAGCAAGCCCCTTTTATCAAGAACTTACTTCATTTTCCCAGTGTGGTTCTGGTTAAAGCTAGGACCCTAGAACATACATCCCAGTAACCAGAGACTAATTCTGCACAGCAGGTTAGACCTGAGGATGAAAATAAACCACAAACAGTTTTGTTTGTCCCTGAATTTGAGATCATTTGATTTTTCTATGGACTAATTTTCAGCAATTGTTTTAAAAATTATTCTTAGCACTTTTCATGCCTAAATCTCAAATCACATTTGAAAGAAAGTATCATTATCCCCACTTTACAGATGGGAAACTGAGGCACGGAGAGATGAAGTAATCTGCCTAACATCAACCAGTTGGCTAGTGACAGAGCCTGGAATATAATCTGAGTTTTCTATCTCTCAGTACTCATTCAAGCATGCTATCTCCATAAAATCATTCTTCACAGTTGGCATACGAAGGGTGCAAGTTTGAAGGGTTTTCTGCACAAAACTCTCAGCTCTGGGGAACAGTTCCCCATCGCTCTAACTTTATTGTTCAAGACTTTTAAGGTGAACTGAAAAGTTCTCTAAGAAAAACCCAGAAAAGATCACAAATAATTAACAGGATGTATTTGTAGATTAAAATACAATGGCCCTGATTTTTAAAAGGGGAGGTAGACGTGCCCTTGTTTTGCCTGGGGGTATTCTTTATTTATTTTATTTTATTTTATTTTATTTATGTATTTATTTATTTATTTATTATTGGCTTGCAATTAATTTCAAGCATTGCATAGCATTGAAACAGCTACTGATATGGCTATGCCTGAAATTACAGTATTTAGATGTCTAAATGCCATGTATTGCACCTGCAAAAATCAGGGCTGCTTTTCAAAATTTGGCTTCATTTACAGTTGAAAACACAATGGTTTTTAAATCAGTTTTCCCCCTACACAATTATCTACAGGTTTCCTTCTGTCATTGTGGGCTGTATTTGAGATATCTGGGATGTCATCAGCTGTTGGAGGAAAACTAGAATCCTTAACTCAAAACTAAGGTGTTCAGTGTTGAAGAAAGTTATTTTTAAGGATTTTTTTTTGTCTGCACATATATTCTGTGATTGATTTGGGGCCTTAAACGGATTAAATAAAACACATTTTTTATGACTCACCTTTAACAAAAATATGGACTAACTCCAAATCTGAGGACATGAAAATTAAGCAAATCCATCTGAATTCCAATTCTAAATTAATATCAATATGCATATTCATCCCCATAGTAAAAGTTTAAAGATGACAAGATGTTTTGAAGAATTCAGCAGTCAAATCTGAGGGAAATGATGCAAGGGAAAATCTGTTTGATACATGCTGCATGAATTAATTTAGCAACACAAAGGAGTGACTGGGTTTTCTTTATGACAAAAACACCAGAGATGGTCAAAGGAATGGTGTCAACAAAGGCTCTTATGGATAACACAGCACAACAGAAGTCACACCAAAAACTACTGATTTTCCAGTTGCTAAAAGTAAATATAAATACGGAGATATAAATCACTCGCTCAGTCAGAAATACTACAATATTTCATGCTATAAACTTGACTGCCAAATTACCTGGATTCATTGTGTGCTTTTGGGACCTATAATCCTGGAAACACACAAGGAATCTCAGGTTGTGATCTCTGCACCATTTGAGAATGTCCCACAGATGGATATGACAGCTGTTCACATCTGACAGATTAAATCTGGTAAGTGAACTTGCTGTGTGTGCATTCAGATGGTCCTTGAATCATAATCCTTGGGGTATATAGAAAGCAGGTTTACCAAGTGAGTCAAAAAGGAAGTCTTCCAGTCACCAAACTAATAGTTGTTCCTATTCATGTCTCAGTTGGAAGTCAGTTATGTCAAAGCTTACAGCAGTTCATTGACAAGTAGTTTTTGTTTTGATTTGTTTTATTTTTTCAGTTTTACTTAACAAGAAATGGAGCTGATACTCTGAGGAGTGATCCTATACTTGGTTACTTTCAAATAATGGGTCTATGTTATTACAACATGCTTGTTGCCATGAGTGATGTCATTGGTGCCTAAATTTAGAAGTATAACTTGTAACAGTTTTTTTCTCTTAATCAAATGGCCTCAATGGATCAGGAGTCTAATAATGGGGCAAAGAATTGCTCTCTTTTTCATGAGATAAAATCACACCCAGACCCATAGAGACCCAAACTTTTCATGGGTGCATGTCATAAATGAAATGGATTGATTGGCTCTGTCCAGTTAAGGGCAAGTGTCGGGATCACAATTAATACACTTATTTTCACTGACACTGGGGCTAACAAGAAATGGATGTTCATGAAGACTGAGCCTCCTGCTGATTCTTCGACATGGTCCCTCTGGGTCAGGTGTGAGGCATGCTGACTGGATTGTAAGAGGAACCTGGCACTTCTGTTGCACCTTTTCTGTGCAGATATTTTGATCCAACACATTCTGTGGTGTAAGCTGCTGGAGTCCCCCTTCTATTCTATAGAAAGGTTACTCCATTTTGTGTACATTCAGGCAGCTGATAAATCTAATAACATGAGCATGGAGACATGATTGTCCCAAATCCTTTCATTTTATGGATGTAGCTGAATGTGATTATAGGGTGAGCAAGGTCACTGTCCCTCATCATCCCAATGAAGAGTCCTCTGGAATAAAGAGGGAAATTGGGAACTGATATTTTTAACATAAAGAATGAGCAGAATAAAAAGCAAATTAGGGAAAATATATTTGAAGCTACCTTTATCTAGTTTGAAGATGTAATGCAGTGCAACATTTTATGCTTTATAGTTCATTTACACAGGAAGTCCTGATCAGATGTAGCTGGATAGGGCATGGAGGCATAAAAAGATATTTGTCCAGCAGAGAGAGAGAGAGAGAGATAATATACAATGTATTTAGAAGAACAAACAGTTGGGTCAGACCTTTGTCAAAAATCTAATTTAAGTACTTCATTTGAAAGAAACAAAATACTTCTCTTACGATTGTGCTGTAAACTTTTCAAAAGAGCCTAAATGCCTTAAAAGCCTAAATCACTGGCTCCTAAATTATTTCAGCACTCTGAAAATGTTTCCCAGAGGTATAAAGAGGTGCCCTTTCTGTATGTATTATGTGTGTTTGTGTAGCCTCTTTATAGTGCCCTCATTGGGAGCCAAGTACTGAATAGTATAAACCTTTTCTTATTGGCGTCAAGTATCAGGGGGTAGCTGTGTTAATCTGTATCCACAAAAACAACAAGGAGTCCAGTGGCACCTTAAAGACTAACAGATTTATTTGGGCTTAAGCTTTCGTGTGCCACCGGATTCCTTGTTCTTTTCTTATTGACAGGGCAATTATAGTGCGAACTGAAAAGTACCTAGAAGCCAGTATTTATATGTAAGGAAGCATAAGAGAACATAGCTTTAGAGCAAAGGCAGCATGCTTTAAATAGTATATAAACAAAAAAAATGTTGAGGCTTGAAGGGAAACTTTCTTTTGGCCATACAGTAAATTAAGCCTTCTTCTGAACCAGAAACAACAGTTAACAATTCTCCTTCAGTAGCCTCCTGGTCACTTTTAAATACACCAACTTCTTGTCAGCACTTCAGCTGAACACCTTAATAATATCTGAAAATAGTCCTAGTGATAAACAGTTGCTTACATGTCCTATCAAGGGAAAAATGCCAACCACTTCTCAGCATCTGGGGTGAGGGACACAGAGGAATAGTATGACTGCTTCCTGTTAATCATACTGCACTGGAACTGGTGATAATAGATAGGTTCTAACTCTGTCTGTTTGACTTTTCCCCTGAGGATTTTGTTTGAAGGGATATCTCTTGTCAGGGGCATTGACTTAAGGGTACACTCCGAAGTATGTGACATGTTTCCTTTCTCTCTCCTGTAGAGGCACTGCCAGAAGTGTTGTGTCCTGCTTATGTCTCATACATGTACAACAGTTGACAACATACAGCAACATGTTTCTCTGCTACTTCTGATCCATGGTCATCACTGCACAAATGAATCGGCAGATTCAGCTAGTATAAATCAAGAGAGTTTTATTGACGCAAAAAAAAAAAAAAATCACGGGCTAGAGAAAACTTAAAGTATATAGGCCAGTTTAAGTGTGAGTACATCTATTGACTTCAGTGGAGCGTCTTCAATTTATACCAGCTGTGGATCTGGCCCTTACAGTGTAACTTTCATCTCCAAAATATACTGATCTCATTTCCAGTATTTCAAGTGTGAGTGTGGATGAATTCCAGCCCTGGAAGGAAGTACATTTGAACTGGCAAAGAGTAAATGGCTGCCATCAGGCTTACGCACTTGTTATATCAAGGCTTTGGCACATTATTTATGGAAGACTTATTCTAATGAATTCTATCCACACCTACCAGATGTGCAGTCCAGGGGTATGCCAGCTGTTTATCAGAATACGTGATGTCCAATGCTATCATGAGTATAAAATGATATTCACTTTTAATGTTGCTAAATAAGGAATCTTTGTCTTAATCTTCTTGTGGGGAGAGTGCTACATTAGACAACGAAAAAGCAAGGTTCTCACATGCCCCACTGAAATATTAGTGGGATATAAATTGGCCCAGCCCTTATGCAAACATATGCCCTTCCACACACACAGCCAACACCAATGTGCATCTGCATAAATCCCTCTATTACTCATAATAATTAAAGCCACACACAGGAAATCCACAATACAATAGAGCACTAAACAAACTGTAAGGAAATCTGATTAGCCAGACAGGATGGAGAGTTTTGTTTTCCCATTTCAAGCAATTTTTCATTTTGAAATTGTAGTTATTTATATCCCAAAAGGTAAAATATAAAGCTCAATATTAAAGTGAAATATTTGGAAATTATTGAAATAATGTCATTAGTGAAACCCCAACATAGGGGGTTATCAATTCATGAATATTTTCAAAATTTTTGTCTCAGTTTGGAATGAGGAAAATGTTAAAATCTCAAACTCTGGAAGGACAGGAAAACCATTTCCCACACAGTTCTGTTTATAAATCAGTCATTTGCTGGTGAAAAAAGTGACCCATTCTTTTAGGATATATTTAATGCTGGGAGAACATAAAAAAAAGGGGGCAGGAAAGAAAGCTAGAGATGTTTCTTGAGAGAGATATGCATTCTGCACTGACAAATCTTTGTGATAATCTCTTTTGGTTATATATTAACTGGCCCTTCACAAAGTCAGACACTGATATATCAGACTAGAAAGAGATGCATCAGCCTGGTAACAACTTTAATATATTCATGTTTTAAAAGACTCCCAATATTTTCTTGCAAAAAAATGTTTTTTCTGTATGACTCTGGACAAGGAAAAACTGCAACCAACTCCCACAAGAATTTGTGTTGTATCAGAGAAAGTAAGAACATGAAATCAGTTCATTGTAATTTGAGAATCACAGAATTGTTCACTGTAGTAAAAGAGTTTTCTTTTTAAATTAGCTGCCAGGCCTTTTAAATATCCCAATACCCCCGAATCACCCAGCAAGTTAGGACCTCAATCCAGGAAAGCACATGAGCATGTGTATTACTTCAAGCATATGACTGGTCTTTTATTGGCTCAGGCTTTTGTGAATATTCCTGAATATTCTTCCTGAGCATGTACTGCTAATGAGAAAGGCTTATTCTACACTACTGCATTGAAAATTTTAGTTCCTAAATCTACAGCATGTTATTCCTAGAAGTACAATATCACTCTGTGATGTAACAATAGGGCAGGGTGCCAGATACACATCTATTTTGGTTATTCACAGAATTATTCAGACAGTTATAAAATATTCATGTTTCTACTTGTAGTACTTGTAGGCCATGTTTTGACTCGTATTTATTTTCTTAATGGTCCTGATTCTGCATAAAGGGTTTTTAGTATGGGACTTTACATTTGCTGAACATTGTGTGTTAAAAACCAAACAAAAACCTGTAAAGTCTATGAATACGTATGTGTAAAAATGAGTACAGTATTGTCATATGAAAATTCCATCCATTGTCAAACTGAAACTTCTAATGCCTCTTTGAATGGGCTTACTCTATATTTGTTAACCATTTCCCATTGCACTATGACCCAGTAGCGTAGGCAGGTCTGGAGCACAGGGGGAGCAGCGCTATAAAAAGGCGCCTCCCCGCTCCCCCTGTACTCACCCAGCAGCGGGGCTCCAGCGGCGCTTTAAAAGGCCCGCGGCTCCCTGCAGTGGCAGGAGCCCCGGGCCTTTTTAAGCACCGCCGGAGCCCGGCTCCGGCAGCGCTTTAAAAAGCCTGCGGCTCCCCGTGGCTGCAGGAGCTGCAGGCCTTTTAAAGGCCCCCCCCCCCCAGCCCGGCTCTGGCAGCGTGGCTCGGGCGGAGATTTAAAAGGCCCGGGGCTCTTGAAGCCGCAGGGAACCATGGGCCTTTTAAATCCCCACCCGAGCCCGGCTCCGGCAGCGGGGTTCAGGGGAGCTGCAGGCCGTTTAAAGTGCCGCCCGAGCCCCGCTGCCGGGCTTGGGCTCGGGCGGCACTTTAAAAGGCCTGCGGCTCTTGCAGCCACGGGGAGCCGCCCGCGGGCATTTTAAAGCGCTCCCCGAGCCCGGCTCCAGCAGCAGGGCTCGGGTGGCGCTTTTTAAGGCGCTGCTTCTCCTCAGTCATAGACACAGTCATAGAATATCAGGGTTGGAAGGGACCTTAGGAGGTCATCTAGTCCAACCCCCTGCTCAAAGTAGGACCAATCCCCAATTTTTTTTATTTTTTTTTTGTCCCAGATCCTTAAATGGCCCCCTCAAGGATTGAACTCTCAACCCTGAGTTTAGCAGACCAATGCTCAAACCAGGAGCAGCCGCTCCCCCTACTCCCCCCCTGGCTACACTACTGCTATGACCCTGATCCAAACCATATTGAAGTTAGTGGACTTTCAATCAGGCCCTATGACCAAAATCTTGCTAGTACAAGGATTGTGTGTCAAAAGGATTTTTAACTATAAAAACTATGATTATAAGTAAACATTATAACATAACTGATTCATTCATCTGAACATTGAAACTACTGTATCACAATTTCTAGATGGAGAAATTTCGCATCATGTCCCCTTGTGCAGCGTTACTGACACACCACAAAGGTAGCTCCATTTTTGTGGTGATTAAATTATTCCAGTTGTACAATTTTTGCAAAGCACTTTTGGGTTGAAATAAGGCATCAGTGACTGTAAGTCGGAGAAGGACGTGTACTGACCCTCCGGCATAGGTGAGCAAAACACAGAAATATTTTCTTTGCATTCCCTCAAGAGGCATCCAGAAATCCTGATTCTTGTTAGAATTATTTCAAGATCATTGTAATTCTTGAAATGGTTTAATATTTTAGAACAATGTATTTAGCAGTTAATATCAATCTTGTTGTTTTAATGTGTATTGGAGTGATAGTTATCTTTCGGTTAATGGGAGCTGTCCCTTTAAGAACAGGGAGGGGCACTTGATTGTACAGTTCAAAGGAGGCCCAGAGGAGTGCGTGAGGAAATTTTCAGAGACTGGAAAACTGTGGCACTGGGGGGAATGCATACTGCACTTCAAAAAAAAAAAAAAAAGGTATAAGAGCTGCTGCTCAGCAGTACTAGACCCTGCAGCCACAGAGCCAATTCGACCTAGCTCCATCCACTGCAGGCCCAATGCACCTAAGAATTGCCACTGGTGCAGTGCCTTTATACAAAGAGAAAGAGAGCATGGTCTGGCTTATAAAGTTACAATAAAGCCCCATAATATTTTATTTATAACACTCTCTTCACTTGTCCCTTGCCCTGTTCCCATATACAGTAGCACACAGAGAATGGGTATCGGCACTGTAAATGTTTTATACAGACTTCAGGGAGACTCTGCCTTCCATAAAATGAAAGGATAATTTAATAGAGAATGCTTCCCTGTTTCCACTTAATACTTTCAATACACAATGTATTATATAATGGCTATGTAGCAGAGACAATACTTTGTATTTTTTGTATATCCTTTTATCATATTATGTGAGTGGGTTGCAGCTTTTTACAGGAAAAAATCTAGCATGGCAATTTATTTTTGTGATATTAAAGTTATGCCTCTATTGTTTATAATACAGCCATATACACATTCATGGTCCTTCAGTTATAGCACTGCCAGGGAGCTCCCTTAGTAATCAAGCACGTATTTGAATTACCCTTAGACCAAGGGCAACATTTTCAAAAGTAAGTTAGAATTAGAGCTGGGCCGTTTTTTTCATTGAAACCAAAACTTTTATCAGGAACATATCAATCAACTGAAGTTTTGCCAGGAAAGGGTGTGGGGGTGCATGGGGGTGTGTGGGGGTGAGTCCAGAACAGCCAATAGTCCTGTGGCTCTCGCATGGGAGACCCAGATTCAAGCCCTAGATCTGAATTAAAAAAACAACAACTGGAAACTTGAAGCTGGGTCTCCCACTTCCCGGCTCAGTTCCTTATCCTACTGGTAGGATGTGTGGGTCTCTTTGCTTTTTTTTGTGAACAATTTAGAAAGGTCGATTTCATCTTGATGTGGGATGGGATTTTTTTTTTCAAAATCTCAAATTTTTGAAGGACAGGAAAACCATTTTCACCTAATTCTATTGAAGAGCCCAATTCCCACTAAAAATCAATGGGACATAAGCACTTTTGAAAATTTTACCCTCTGCCACAAGAGGAAAATATAGTCTGGTCCTTGACCAGTTATATAATGCAAATATTAACTAAAGGATGTTGCCTATTTTGGATTTTGAGCCCTGCAAATCTGTCTTTGATTAATGGAACTGTTCCCCCCCTTCATTTCAAATCACTTATTATTTAGCTCATAGTTAAACGGTGTAGCTGATTTTGGCACATGCTTATATGAAAATGTTGTCAACCCATTCCAGTTTTGACTGGAAATTGCCACTGAAAATTTTTATGAAGACAAGCCTAGAGAGAGAGTTGAATTGCTTGAAACACAGAATTCAATTTAGTAGTTAATATATTAATGTGCAAGTGCATTTGATGAAAAGCATTTTTGCCTTTCTGAAAGAAAACTGAATTATTCCAAATTTGCAGTCATTGAAAAGACCTCAATTCAATTTAATGCACTTAGTTTCAAAGTTAAAGAACTAGACAGATTCCTTTAGAAAGGATCTATTCAGAGTTAAAAAACCTGTTCAGATTAAAACAAAACAAAACATGAGCTTCCCTTTACAGGGGAAAAAAGAGTCTGTGAAAAAGCCCAGATATACCATGGCATTATTCACCATTGTGTTAATACCAACAAAATAACCTCTGAATCCATTGAAGGATTCTATGCTGCACCGCAAAAACTTGTTCACCAATCACCAGACATTCAAATAGAGGAAAACAAGTCCTTGTAATATCAGCTAAAAGGGTATGAATCATTTCTCTTTTCATCTGACAGGCTTGTCTTGGACACAGACTGCAAAGATGGATCTCTCTTCTGGTTATTGAGAAATGGCACTGACCTGTGCCTTTACCTTTGGAACTGTTGCAAAAATGAGGGAAGTGAAGTCTGAGCAGGTATCACATAGAACTGTCACATCATTTCACCTCCTCCTGGATATTGCTGTGTGCATTGGATTTTGGAGAGCTCCAGCAATAAGCAGTGCTTTTCTCTTTGGGCTTGTCTATATGGGGATGCTCAAGAAGGTTAGTGAAAGCTAATTAATGAAAGGTGTGAAGTGAAAGTATGTTAGTAAAACCACAGTGTGGACACTCTCATTCTGAAGTAAAGTGGACTTAGTTCACATTAGCTTAATCCCCATTTTAATATCTGATTGCCTATGCTCCTAGTGGGCCATTCAAGCAGTCTGGGCTCAGCCAGACATTTCAGTTTCTTGGCCATCCCCCTTTCCATAGCCACACCCCTAAATATCCCAATTTAAATCAGATGAGAACCCGACTTCTCATACTTTTATGTATATGATAAACTCTAGTTTCTTATAACAATTTTATTTACTCATCTAGTGTGAAATAGCGTACACCAATTTACGCCAACTGAGGCTCTGTCCCTGAGTGTCTAGTTTAATTATTATGTTGTCTATTTATCACTAATCTGCATAAGGAGCAGCATTAAACTGTAGCATCCCAGGACCGGGTAAGGAATTGTGCCCTTGCCCTTGAAGGTAGTATACCAGCCTCCTCCTCAGCATTGGCTCAGCTGTGCTGGCCAGCATACTGGAGGCTCGGAGCGAAGGCTACGTCATTCCTCACCCCTTTCTGGCCACTCGTCACCCATAGAGTGTTTGTGAGGGAAGTGCTAGGTGCACAGCTTCTGCTTTCTACTGCACTCCTGCAGCAGACATGCAGGGAGGCCAAGCAGGGATGTAAAGGGGAGTGGTCTACTCCACCTAATGCCCCTTTGTAGGCTGTGCCACAATCTCGCCCTACGTGATTAGAATAAGTGAGTTCCATATGTCTGCAAGTACACTCTCATAATTGGCACGAGAAGAAAAGAACTGCCTGATGCCAGTAGATGGGATATGGGGTTTTTTAATACTGTATATTATCTTGGCCTTAATCCAGTTCCCTGCTGTTAAATTTCATCTCCTCTTCTTGAATGCTGAATGCATGTTTTCAGATAAAGACTGCTGTTGGCTCATTATCTGTTGCCTTTTAGTTTAATCTTAAACTCAAGATTAGTCGCCCACACAAGCAGTCAAATGCTCAGTAAGGTTAAAGAATGAGGGCAGAACAAAGGAATGATCATGCCCAGCATGTTACCTGTTCATTTTGGTGTGATGCAGTATTTTTTGTGTGTCTTTTTCAGGTGTCCCAAAGTTGATTCTATAGTTAAAGATTATTCATAAACACATCCAGACTTCAAAAAACTTCTCAGGTCTATGGGCACTGTTAATGAAACCTGTTGAGCCTGGAAGTGTATGTTTTCCCTCTTCCAGCTTCTTGTGTCATGTTTTATGAGAGGAAAATCTTCAAAGCTTTGACCAGAGGAGCCAATTTTGGGGTTTGGGTGAATAAAAGTATAAACTGAACACTACGTTTTCAATTAAATCTCTCATTTCAGCTGGAACTTTGACTGTGGGACCAATAAGGCCAATAAACAACTCCCTGTTACTAATCTAAGTTCTAATGATGTGGCTGCTTATTTTAAGTATAAAAAATTGTTTCCCTTCTTTATTTGATTTCCTTTTGCTTGCATGCTTTTGACATTCTCTGTTGGGGAAGAGGGCAAAAACTGTTCTATTCAAGCCTAAGAAAAGATCATTTTGTTGTACTTCCTGGTCCTTCACCCCACAGGATTTATGGCCTAATTTACACTTTAATTCCCTATTAGAATAAAAGAAGTAGTAAAACAAATCTTAGCATTAACCTTAAATTTACCATTAGTAAGATCCCCACAGGAAAAACAATTAGACATGTTTTCTACAGATGTGAGTGCAGAGTTGGAAAAATCTTTAAAAATAGAAGCAACAGGAAAGGGATAGATTTTGAGGAGGGAGGGATAGAAATGGTGACAAAGTGAGAGACTGGGAGAAGAATATTTCTCTGTTGCTAGTTGCAGAGGCTCTATTTAGGTTAGAGAATGACATGGTAACTAGGAGCCAGCAACTCCCAAGTTCCAATCCCTGATCTGAAATTAATTGCACTACAAAATGGAGCAAATTCACGTAGAGAGGTTAAGTTTCCTCATCTGTAACATGGAGATAAATGTTTCCTTGCCTGAGATGGGTGGTCTTAGAAAAATTTATAAATATATATACAAAACTTTGAAGATGAAATGTTAGGTATTTTTATTTTAAAATAGGATTTGTTTATTTTGTCGTCTTCTTCTTCAGTGTCGTACTGTAGTTTGTATAAACATGGTTGTCCTGTCAGAATCTGATCCATAACTCTCTTATGAGAACTTTTAAATTAGCCAAACGGGGATCAAACATTGTTCTCTGAAATACAGGAAAGTAATTAAAAAGCTGAATATAAGGGCTATGCACCAGCTTCCCAGTTCATACGTGCTTGAAACATTTCATGCAAATCAGATTATATTGTTTCACTTACATTTACTGGAGCAGATTCTCAGCTGACAGAAGTCAATGGAGTGGACCTGATTTACACCAGATGTGGATCTGGTCCAGTACATTTGTTTAACTTATTCCATTTTTTAATAAAAGAAAAAAGAAGTAGAATTTCCCTGCATTAACCCCACTTTTCTCCAGAAGCCAGGTCTCGTCCATGTTTCTTTGTAAGTGATGTTAGCTGATGAGATCTATGCAAAATTACAAAGGGATGGATTTTGACTTTAGGCACAACCCTGAGTAAGGAGTAGGGTGTAAGCTGCCCCACTCCTGAAGTAGCTTCAGGGGCACTGTGACACAGAATCACAATTCTTTTCCTGCTTCCTTCTTGCTTCAGGGGAGGCAGTAATTTATCATTGGCTTATAGCAGCAGTAAATACCTATTCTGCAGTTGCTTGCTGGCTCTGCTATTCTGGCCAGGGAGGAAGACAGCCAGGGCACTACCCACACCCCAATCTTCCATGTCCACTCTTCCAGATGCTCTGGGGAGGAGTAAATAGGAAAGCAGCCTCACTTTCACACCTTGCCCCAAGGACAGTTTAGCTTGTGGATGAATATATGGGGAGTTCTTACACCTTCTCACTCCTTTGCAAAGGAACACAGTGTAAGTCCGAGTGTAGCCCATTTGCTTAGATACCATGGTGATAGGTGCAAAGTCTAAGCTGCTATAAATTAGTGTTGTTTCATTTACTTCAATTGAACTATGCTGATTTACACTAGCTGAGAATCAGGCCCAAGTGGTGATAAAGTGTTATTGATTGGTATTTACCAGCTCCCCAGCAAGTGCTTCATCTAGCATTCCTTATGCATCCCAAAATCCTACTGAATTCAATGGGAATTTGATCATGGGATTTTGGTATGAAATAGAAATGCAGGATCAAGCTTCCAATTTGCACCTGTAATGGTAATTCTGTTTCTATCTTGTCTCGCATCATTACCTTGACATTTAATTATCAAGATTTTTTGTTGGAGGGAGGGAATGAGATTAGTATTATTCAGTTACGTGACGGAGGTAGCAAAACATCAGATCTTGGCTCCTAGCAAATCAAAAACCTATATGTATTTAGCTGTTCATGAATTTTTAATTGACTACGTGTAATATTGTTGGGTTTGGGGTTTTTTGCTTTATTTTGCAATGGGAGATTTTAATTATTAAAAATTGTTCTTACTAAAATGTTTGTCAACCAAGTGTTCTTTTTCCCCCAGAAGTGCAATATGGTGTCTTTTTATCCATTAATGTATATTCTTATAGTTAGTGGGTAGGTATTGGCCCAATGAGCAATGTTTGTCTTGTAGAACACTATGCAAGAGTGTTCTGGTTTTACTTCTATATATGCACCTGTCACAGATCCACAAGATCTGTGCTACCCGCAAGCTTTTAAACAGTCCTTTGGTGGAACCCCTTCTCTGCCGCAGCTCTCCAAGAGGTTTCACTCTTCCATAAGGGCGGGCCACGCGGCATCAAAACCTCTGAGGCTGAACCTCTGAGCTCCAGCACTCCTGCTTCACACTGTGAGCTCTGTCCAGTGAGTCCAATAGAGATAGACTCCTGGTCAAAGAATTTTCCATTCTTCAGAGACCAATGCGCCTCAGCAAGTATTTGCAGTGACACCAGGCAGCCTTTTCAGAACAGAATAGGGTTTATTAGTCAATTAGAACTCAGCACTGGGAATTCCGTAGGTTAACACAGAGGTATAAAGTTTAAGACACAGTCCATTCTGGCCAAGCCAGCATTCCACCTAGCCACGCTGTCGTGGACTCTGTCACACTCTCTGTTTCTGGATCTGTCACTCTGTCAGTCCAAGGTGGGAGTACTGTGTTTCTCCAAAGAGAGCGCGTAACTCATCCACCTGACACCTTTCCCCTTTGTTCTTCAGACAGGGCCTGTGCTCTGCTTCCCCGTCTAGGGACGGGGGGAATCATAGGCACTGACTTTCAATTTTCCCCGGGGGCTCTCCACCCCTGCTCCATTCTGAGGGCCCTCCCCCCATTCCTCCCCTTCCTGTCCTAGCTCCAGCTCTTCCCACCTCCACTCCGCCCCCTCCCTCGAGGCCCCACCCTCACTCCACCTCTTCTCATCCCCACTCCACCCCCTCCCTGATGCCCTTGCCCTACCACCGCTCATAGCTCTCCACCCTCCCCAAGCCACCAAACAGCTGTTGGGTGGCGCCGCTGATCAGTTGTGGCTGGTGGGTGCTGAGCACCCACTATTTTTTTCCCTGGGTGCTTCAGCCCCAGCACCCATAGGGGAAAATCATCTTCCTCTTGGTTGTTGGTTGCTAGGTGTGAATGTCCTGGCCATTGAGGTTCCCACCGTCTCTTCGGATTCAGGTCAGTTTCAGCCATTCCACTGCAGACAGCTCAATGACACAAACTCTTTGGGAATCTTGCTCTGCTCTGGGAGTAATTTTAACCCTTTTGCCCCTCTGTGTAGTAATGCAAAGTAGAGGGAAACTGAGGCATATATAGGAATCAAAAATATAACAGAAAATTCCCATTTCATCAGTGTTATAATAAAGACTTGTTCAAATTGCAGTGGTAAAAGTACACTCTCAGCCATATCAGAGAATAGTGAACAGTGGGAGGCTTGGCAAGACTATTTTGTTCAATAAATGACAAATAAAACATTTATGGCACTGAACGTGCAGAAGGGCCTTATCAGGCTGCAAACCCATTGAAAGGGAATGCCAAGTGAAATAGAAACTGCCCTTTCAGGGAGGAAGTGTGGTCTAGTGAGCTGAACATCAGGCTGGGAGCCAGGAACTCCTTTATTCTAATCTATGTTAACTTCAAGACACATGGCCGGAAATTCAAGGGACAAGTATCTGGCTAGATCCCAACACTAACAATGTTTCGGGGAGTTGTGGCCTCCTACATTCCATCTGCCAGACTCAGCTTAAAATCTCTCCAGCAGTGGCTAAGGAATATCTGTTGTCCCCAACTAGACAACATCACATCTCCAGTAACCATGCCACAAGATGCACAGGACCCCTTGATATTCAATTCCAGACAAATGTCTGTGAGGAAGTACTTTTTGCTTGTTGTCCTCTATCAAAAGGGATTGTGTTGAACATGGACACCTCAGATATGTGTAAGGCATAGCACATGAATACTAGAATGTACAGCAATTTGCTTGCCCTTTAAGTAATTTTCCTCACATTGAAAATTGTGAAGTATAAATACTAACATAAAATACCACTGCAGTATAATTGAACACAACAAATTGAATTTGCTCATGATTTCTGTGTCAAGAGGTGATTGAACTTTAAGAGTGGTACATCAAGAGTCAGGCATCGACTGTAGCAATTCAGATGCAGCACTCAACATGAATGGTCTCTGAAAGACTCCATAGTTGCTTTGATCATTTTTAGGTGAGTGAAAAAACTAACAGACTGAAAGGCAAGATGGTCTTTTAATTAAGGCCCTGGATTGGGATGCAGAAAATGTGAGTCTAATTCCTGGTCTTGCTACACATTTCCTGTGAGATTTTGGGCAAATCTCTTAATCTCTCTGTGCTTCAGTTCCCCATCTGTAAAATAGGGATAATATCTTTCTCTCGCTCTTTTTTTTTCTATTTAGTTTGTAATCTTTTAGTGTCTTACTATTCATATGCAGAAATTTTAACACAATGGGGTCATAATCTCACAGGAGGCCTATAAATGCTGCTATAATGCAAATAAATAATAATCTCAGCGTGATGAAGCCTGGATTGTAAATTTTTCTGAGTTCTCATTTAGACAGCTCTGAGAAATTTCACAGAAGCCTAGTGTAGTGTCTCTGGGTTTCTCCAAGGAAAGCTTATTTTTTGAAATGGAAAATATTTTTGTATGGATATCTGCTAATATTGTACATCCTTTTTCTCCTACAGTCCATGTTATGTCACACTATTTGCTGTCCTGCAAAAACTCAAGGTTGTCTTTCAGCATAGAATTCATCAGACAGATGAATCATACGCCCCCAGTACACTCAGTCTTCACTCATCCAATTGCTAAAATATTTCTGAAACATTCCCGCTCTGCACATTTGTGAGCCTCCACTACAGTTGGTTCTGACAAAGATGATAAAAACTCTATTTAAACCTCTTGCACATCATGTTTAAGTGTCTTGTCCTTGAAAACAGTTTTCTTGTTGCCAATCACATCTAAAAAGATTAGTCAATGAGATGCCCTAATGCCTTATCCATCATATAAGGAGCTTCATATGTTGTCTTTCTTTGAATTCACTTCTGAACATGTAGCTCTGTGAGGGCACAATTTTTCTGCAGGGTCTGAGCTAGCAAATGCATGTAAGGAATGCCCAGATTCCGGGAATGCTGATCTGCACTGGCAGTCACTTTTAAGACTCGCAATTACAAGTACACTAGCTTTCTCGTTCAGGGCTGACAAACTAGCACTTTTCATCACAACCACATTTTTAATTTTCATTAAGATGTTTTAAAATATGAAATCCCAGTGTCCTCATCCTACCTATTTCGGTGTTAAAATACTTGCATTTGCCTCCTTTGTCCCCATTTGTGCAGCATGCACAACATAGTTTGTTAGTAAAATAGAAAAGCTGGCTGGTTGATCCAGCTGCTAAATCATGTCTACAATGTATCATAAACAGCCAAGAGATATAAAGCAAGAGTCTAATTGACCTGTGCTTGGACAGTGCGTGACATTATATAAGTGTTTTAGCTGGCTTTCTAACATCGCACAAATCTATAACTTCATACTTCATGACTCAGAATCAAAAAACCTGTCGCTACACGTCTACACAACCAATCGTGGCCCTACATACTCACACCTCTTTTTAATGTCTTCCTCTCTACCTCCTACTTTTCAGCAAAATAAAGTAAACCATTTTGAAAGTTTTATAGGTTTGTGTGCTAATTAAAAAAAGCAGTTGAATTAGGCATAACTTACTACACATTTAGGCCTATGCACAGCAGTCAAATCCCTCACACACAGATTCAAAGTTGGAACCATCATTTAAATCCCACTATAATAAGCACAATCCCTTATCCCTCCCTACAGCCCAGATTTTGCCAGGTTAGTGTAACATTAGCTGCACTGATTAATTTCATCACAGAAAAGATGAGGAAGGAAAAAAAAGTCAACCTCACAACATGTCTCTGTGTTAAATAACCAAAATGGTGGAAAAACCTGATCATAAATTAATTTCCCTGCTTAGTTATTTAAAGAAAACCCATCTAATCTTTTAAACAGTAGTTTGTCTTGTTGTCAGGACTTTCAAGGGTTAGCCTTCAAGACAATATGCAAATGTTTAGGTAAATAATTAGATAGAGGACAGTCAAATTCTCAGTAGTAGATTCTCAGTCTGGGGTAAGAGGGAAGGTCTCTTATGGGTCTGTAACTAGCTAAAAGACAGGAAACAAAGCGTAGGAATAAATGGTCAGTTTTTACAATGGAAAGAGGTAAATAGTGGGGTCCCCCAAGGATCTGTATTGGGTCTTGTGCTGTTCAACATATTCATAAATGATTTTTAAAAAGGGGATGAACTGTGAGAGGGCAAAGTTTGCAGACAATATGCAATTACTCCAGATAGTTCAAGGCACACTTCGAAGAATTACAAAGGGATCTCACTAAATGGCTGATGGGGTAACAAAATTGCAAATGAAATTCAATGTTGATACGTGCAAAGTAATACACATTGGGAAAAATAATCCAGCTATACGTACAAAATGACGGGTTCAAAATTAGCTGTTACTACTCAAAAAAGAGGTCTTGGAGTTATTGTGGATAGTTCTTTGAAAACATCCACGCAATGTGCACAACAGTCAAAAACGCTAATAGAATGTTAGAAACCTTTAGGAAATGGATAGATAAAAAAACAAACGATATCATAACGACACTATATAAATCTATGGTTCTCCCACACTTTGAATACTTCATGCAGTTCTGGTCACCTTATCTCAAAAAAAGATTGGAAAAGGTGCAGACAAGGGCAATGGAAATTATTAGGTTACAAACGAGGAGAGATTAAAAAGGTTGGAACTTTACATCTTAGAAAAGAGCCAACTTGAGGGGTGGGAAATATGATAGAGGTCTATACAATCATGAATGGTGTAAAGAAAGTGAATAGGGAAGTATTATTTACACCTTCACATAACACAAAAACTAAAGGTCACCCATAGAAATTAATAGGCAGTTCAAATTTAAAACAAACAAAAGGAAGTACTTCTTCACACAGCACAGAGTCAACCTGTGGAACTCATTGCCAGGGGATGTCATGAAGGCCAAAAGTATAACTGGGTTCAAAAAAGATTTAGATAAGTCCATAGCCATTGGATGAACCTATCCTCTATCAACCAAGATGGTCAGGGATGCAACCTTATGCTCCAGGTGTCCCTAAGCCTCCAGCTGCCATAAGCTGATCTATCTCTGTGACAGGAGATAGATCACTCACAATTACCATTCTTATGTTCCAATACGAGAGATAATAATAACCACACCTCATTTCCAAAACACATTGCTTCAGTATTTTATGCTGAGGCAATTCTACCAACAGTGCTAAGACTTCATCTTGTAATATGAATACACAAGTCTTGTATATTCATTGCTTCAGTTACCTACCATGTCCTAAAATTTTAAATAAAAATCTATTATGAGTACACATTCAATTTAATTTATTTATATTTCCTAATAACCCCTACACCACTTAGGATGACGTGGAACACCCCTGCCTTTTGTGGTTGTGCTACTAGTTCTTTTATAGCAACTTCTGACATTTCTTTTGCAGTGTGAACCCACATTATGTTTTAGGGGAGCTTAGAGGCTGGCATATTAACATTTTGGGAGGGGAAAGAGACTAGTTAGCAGGTGTCAAAAATTTGCACAACTCCACTTGGTGCACAGATGTTTAAACGTTTAGTTTGAGGACAATGTTGGTTTAAAATGGCAGACAGCAATACTGAAAACAGATTTTTTTTCTGGCATTTTCCCCCAGGCTCTGGCATTTATTTGAGCCTGTGTAGTGGAAGGGCAGAGCCGCTCCTGTACACAGGATGCCATTTCATCCTCTAATTGGCTTCTCTGATCTTTCTGAAAAGTGTATATGGATCTTTTCCAAGATTAATAACTGTACGTCTCTTAGTTTAACAGTGAAGCGGGTTTGTGATCAATAGACCTACACGTATATCTGAAGTGATTGGTGGCTCTGCAAGAGTCTAACCATGTAATTACAGAAATTGGGCCTTTTTACAAGTCATTTGTGTGTCTGTGTTTTGATGACATTTGATTTTGCTGCAATGTTTTGAGTGTTCCAAAGTACACACCACAGCTACCTATTTTAATGGCCTCCTGGTTAACCATTTATCATCTAGAATGAAAGACCACTGTAAAGACCATACACAACTCATACTCCACAATAGCATAGCAAGCAATGATGATTGAGATAAATTAGCACAAGGGTACACAGGGTACATAGACAGATTTTCTTGGGAACGACTTTTCCCATTCATGATCCAACTCCCTTGCTTATAGTGAAGAAATAACATGGAAAAGCATTATTAGGAAATGGACTTGCTGGATTTTAGCTTCTTTTAATGTGACTTAACAGCTGACAACAAGGGAGAGACCCAGCATCATGAGTCTGATCCAAGCACATCAAAGTGAATGGGTAGACACCAACTGATTTCAGCTGGATTTGGATCAAGCCCCATGGGATCAACAAACCCTTTACACTACCAGCAAGAGCTCTGTGAGCCACAGTTTGGGAGCTATTATTATTATTTGGGAGTCCTATTATTTTTACATGGAAGTGAATGGGCTAGTAGATCTTTGTTTACCTCCCCACCACCCAAATAACAAAGCAAACCCCCAAACCAGCATAAGTGCCCAGAACCTGTAGTAACTTACAGTTTCCCTACAAACAGTCTGAAGCTTGTGATTGGAATAGCCCCTGAAAGCACATCTCTAAAATATGTTGTTCAGTAGAGGCAGTGAGCTAACAGAGCCAAGCAGCAGACACTTTCCTCCTGAAGATCTCAGAAGATCCAAAGATTTGGGGGAGGGAGGGTCAAACCCTCACCTTACATGGGAGAGAAGAGTAATACTATCTTTCAGTGCAGGAATGCAATAGAAAATTCCTATGATTTAACTGCAAGTTTCCACTTCCTTATTTGAGCTGCTTCTGCCCTGAATAAGCAGATCAGGATTTGGACCCAATACAAATACACATATGCACATTACTTCACTTATGTGACTTCATCTCTAGGCAAGAACACAAGAACATTACATAGCAGTTTAGGTAGGGAAGTGAAGAATAATGCATCCAATTATAACTTCAAGAGCAATTGCTATTACTTTATTTATTTGTTACTCCTTATTATTAATTATTATTTTATTATTAAACACTAGTTATAAGCCAGATAGAGTCCAGTAGAGAAGCTAAGATCATACCCATACTTTTGTGAAAAGGACTATGGAATAACTAGTACTGAATTATATGTCTTTTCTCAGTGATATACAGGAAGATTTTCCAGTAAGGGCTCATCTTTTATTGTACAACTGTGCTGCTACCTTGTACTAAAGTTTGATAAAGCCTTAATTGCTTTTAAAATAGCAGCATTTGGTCTCTAAATACTATTATTTTGACCTTTTGTTGAGGCTTCCTTTTAACTTACAACCAGAGATACGCAGTGTGTGTGTATCTGCTTCACATGGATGAGGGTGAATCTGGATGAGAGCAAGAGTTTCATCAGTTCTCCTAAAGCACACAGCTTTTCAAGATGGGAAATAGCTAGATTCTGATATCAACTTATAATTCTTCATATATTGGCTCTCCTAGTACCTTTTCACAGTGAAATCTTAATATTTCACATATGAGAACAGTTTTCACTCTGTAAAAATTACACCAATGTAGGCCTGGAAAGTATTTATTACTAAATCACATTTTAGGATTCTTTTGCTCAGATATCTAGGCCTGTAAGTGATTGTGGTTGACCTCAATGAGACTATTCATGTGCTTTACATTGAACATGAGTATAAGTGCTTTGATATGTTGGCCTGATAGTACTAAGATTGCCATGGTCACTCATTTTTTCTCTGACCTCTTACAAATAGTGTTCGCCTATTTGCCTATGGCTGTTCTCATAGACCACAGTGAAAAGAGGACTGACTTATTTTATTGTTACTCATTTGGGAGGAGTTAATGTTCCTCATTCTTGCCTCTGCGTTGTTTTGTTAAATGGGCAGTTTTAAAAGACATTTGAAAGCTTGAAGCTGGAAGTGCCCTAAATTATTTATTTCTCTGATTCTGCACAGCCGCATGGGCGTTATGAGTTTGATTTCAGTTCCTGATCTCACCTTCCTGAAGAGAGTCCATGAACAGTAATTGATAGCTAAGAACCTTGGCCAGATTATTCGCTCTCCAAATCTTCAAGATTAGTCCCCACAAGCCCCATACAAATTACTGAGAATACAATTCCAGATGGTATTATCCTTTCTGTGGTGCCTCTTCGTTGTCAGGAGCCATCATTTCAAGTGTGGTCTATGAGACAGCCATAGTCATGGAAGTCCCTGTTAACATGGCTCCACTGCCAGAAGGCTGGAGACCCTATAGCTAATGGGGAGGTGCAGGGCGTCCAGATGGATAGTGGTTGCATCCTGTGGCTGTCCAGTGAATTCTAGTGGGTGAACTGCATTCCGCAGCAGGCCAAACCCCTTAGATTGTTTCAGATGAAACTCTGCAAAGAGATCCATGCATAGTTTTCCTTTCCAGAGGCCACCCAAGCCATGGGTGTTTCCTAGGGACAGGATGTTCTGGACCTTTATTTCTAAGCTTCCTTAGATGTGCTGTGGCATTGTACAAAATGTCAAATAAATATAATAAAACAGCAGAAACATTGCAATTATTTTAAAAAATAACTATTTGTTGGGCAACATATTTGTTTGTTAGTTAAGTTATGAATTACATATGTGTGTATGTATGTATATTATATAGAGATAATTAGTGGAATGTATACATTATATTATCATCATAACTTTTTGTTTCAAAAAGTAGGTGGTGCCTTTAAGAGCTCCTGCAATGGCATACACCCAGAAGGGAACCAGCTACATCCAGTTGTTTTACAGGCATTGTGATCTCTGAAAGGCAGCAATGAAACTTTGTTTGTTAAACCTCCTGGATTGTTTCTCTGTGATAGCTGCCTGCATGTCCAATTCCAAACAAGCGGTTTTCAGTAGGGCTCTGGTTGGGTGAAGCATTCTGCTGGGAAATGGAACCAGTCAGTCCTGACTAGGGAGATGTCCAAAGTATTCATAATGAAATGTAAAACTAATTGAAATCGTGGAGGTATTTTTGTTACACCCTTGAAATTGGACCCCTAATGGAACATTTCCTTAAGGGATGAAAATACTCTGAGGAAAATTGGGATAATTTTTCAGCAAAAACATGGCTGGTTTGGGGTGGAAGTAGGCCCTTGGAAATGGTTTGGCACTTTTTATGCAAATAAAGTCACATTATTAAAATTAAAAATAAAGCAAAAATGATGAGGCTACAAAATCATACCAAATATACAAACGTTTCATGTAAAATTCTGCAAAAGCGAAATTGTGAATTTCTGCCAGCTCTCGGCATGACTATAAATCCAGCTCTAGTAACCACTAGACTATATTGTTTTAAGTGCAGATTTTTTTTCCTGATAATTCGTACAAGTTGTTTTATATTAGCTGTGACCTCTTTGGAAAGAGAAATGGTTTTGGAAGCAAGGGACCAAACTAAAACAATTCTGTGCATTTTAGAGATTTATTTATTTTCTTATATTGACAACAATCAGACCCAGATGAAGCCTTTGGTGAACTTAAAATAAAAGTAGAGCAGCATTTTCTGTGCTTTATGATGTTTTTGTTCTTGGAAATGTATTTGGTTATATTATGTCTGGCAGTACCAGGCATGCAGCTGACAACACAGCACAACAGTGACAGCAAGACATTGTCTCTACTCTCACTGTGAACTGGGCAGGAATTCTTATTTTATGTACCTTTCCCAATTTGCTCTAGTGATGAAAAAAAAATCCTGCTAATCTTGTCACACACTGACATCAATACAAAGAACAATCATAAATAAACGTTGGGTTCTTATTGGTTTTGGAAAGTTATCTGAGACGTTAGATGCACAGAGCAGATTTCTTGGTGATTGTGTGGGCTTGTCTAGCTGAGTCTAGCCAGAATGTCACAATCAGCAGAGCACCCCAGCAACGTCTGCCTTAGTTGGGCAAAGGTTTCAGGATGTGATATTGCAAGCTACTGTACCACCTTGTCACTTTCACATATTTTCCTTGTTTCATATTTCAGTGAAATTCCGTCGCCCCAGAACAATGCCATCCGATGTTGGAACATAGAGGAGGGCCCAATACAGCAGCCATAGATATCAGTGGAATGATGGATCAGGGCCTTTGTGTGGAACAAAGATTGCTTGAGTCTTTCTCCTATAATACTCCAACCGACCGCCCCCTAACATATAGTATCTGCTGTTGGTTGACTAATAAACTCAAAATCACTCATCTATCTGATAGCGACAGAAAATTGAACATGAGCCACTTCTGATCCACTTTCAGAACTTACCTAATGTCAGTTGCTTTACTTGAGCAGAGAAGGGGATTGAATAGAGAATATTTTTTTCTTACTCTGCGTCTCTCTGTGTAACTATCTACTCGTCACTATAACGTGTCTGATACTACATGTTGGAAGGGACTGGTGGGATATTACAAGTGACTCAAAACAGCTTCGCTCCATAATAAGGTATGGGTATTTTTTCTGTCAGTATTTTTTATAATTACCAATGAAACATGCTAATACAGCATAGAAATTTTCCCTTAGTTCTCTTTTCAAATATTCACAGTTTTCATCAGAGAAATGATTAAATGAAACTTCAGTTTGACAAAATTATTATAAGATTTTGATCTGATATTTTCTTTTCTCAATACCTATCAATCACAAATGTAATATTTTCTAAAATATAAGCAGTTTTAAATGATTACATATTAACATTAATATTAGCCTTAAACCAAACCCAAAACAGGTTAGCTAATATACAATAAAAATATGTATCAATCCAACACATGATTATCTGCACAGTTGATCAAATCAGTGCAGCTCTCTCTAAATAGGGCTCAGATCAGTCAGATGCTACAGCTTGTGTAGAATGCAGTGTCCTGCTTCTTAAATAAAGTATACATGACACTGGAACTACTTGAGCTCCGCTGGCCACTGATTGATTTCCATGTGCCATTTGAGCTGTTTGTTTTGACCTTTTAAGTCCTAAGGGCCTGATATTCAGACGTGTTCAGTGCCCCAGCTTCCATTGGCTTCAGCTGGCACTGCCTTCTGACAAATCAGGCTTCCGTTTGCATCATAACTCTCTTGGAAAATGTCCTCTCTTCCTGTGTTACCAAAGTCATTGACGTGAACGTGAGAAGTTCAAGCTAAGAACCCTTTCCAAATACAAATTGAAGGGAGGCAGTAGCATGGAGTTCTTGGTCAGGGCAGGGTGTTCAGATCTGGTATTGGTTAGCAAGAGTCTAGGCATTGAGTAAATTACCAGAATTTCAAAACATACTGCTTGTTCTCCCAGGCATTTCCTGGAGAAATAGTACAGTGGTTTGGGGGAAGAGACTGTCTGAAAGAAATAGTGAAGACTAGGTTGGAAAGAATTTGTAGGAATTCTGAGTTTTGGGGTTTGTCTGGTTTTTGATTTGTGGGATATGTTGCTTTTTGGTCGTTGGTTTGGGGGCAGGGATTGGGGTTTTTTTGGTCCATTGGCCCATACAACTGTTTGGGTATCTTTTTCCAATATTTTAATAAAATGCTTGTTAAAAGTAGGTTCTGTAATAAGCTGGGGCCATGGAATTGAGTGAAGAAATATGTATAAACTGTTAAATAAAATCCTCCATGTGTATAATGGCCTGCAACTTTTGGGCTACCCAAAGACTTGATACAACACTTTTTCATTTTTAATCTTTTCTAATCCTAGTAGTTTGTATCCTTGTATTGATCAGAGTTCTACCAAAAGAGAATGGATCCTTATTATAAATCTCAATGCCAACATAGATAAGGGCCCCAGTTCTTCAAGTGAGTATATATGGGTGGGCCCACTGCAGCCACATAAGGGTCCCGAACCACCCACACCGTTTTCCTTGAAATGTTAAGGCATAGAACTGTAATATGTTTCATATTGATAAATAGATAAATACTTAGATTGTAAGCCTTTGGGGCAGAGACTACGTTTTATGTTCATGTTTGTACAGAACATAACACATTGATTATATATATATATATATATAAAACAAACAATAAAAACATATGGGATAAAACATGGCCAAATTAAAATTGCTGTAGGACACATATCTTCTGCATGTCCTTCCTTTTGAAAAAAATGTTAACATTGCTTTCACAGAGTTTTTACTTTCCTTTTCTTTGGTGGTTTAACAGAAAAAGATTTTTAAAAAATATACAAATGAGCCATGTTTATTATTAGCCAAAGCAGCTTGAAAAAGGCTGACTTTTTTGGTGAAAAAATATTGGAAATTTTTCACTGAAAGAACATTTCAACCAGTTGTAATGATAGCATGTATTGTAGGGCTTGACCTTACTCCATTGAAGTCAGCAGCAAAAATAGGACTGAGCCCTTAAATGGTCTTAATCAGACTTTGAAGTTCATATCTCATTGAGGTGAATAAGATAACTGCGGAGGGAATGCTTCACAAAGGTGAATTTGATTAAGTGACAGTTTGGGACAGTGCAGATATCCACTACAGTAGAAGGCAGGTTTTCTTTCTAATTGATATTAATTTTGTTCTGTAAAATTTTGTTCTGTTAAGATGACTTTACACAGCCTTTTTTCATTTTCAGTTTTACCTCTGAATTTGACTTGAAACTGACAAGCCGAACTTGAGTGACTGAGACTTTGAGACGTGAAACTCTCTAGAAATTATTTAAATTCAGTGTGTTGCAATTTCTTTGTTCCCTTTTTTCCTCCAGACAAATGCTCACCATATACAGCAATATGTCACTGCTATAATTGGTTAGCATCACTAATAATTGTTAACAATAAGATTGTTGATAATAATTAGCAAAAATACTTTTATACCCAGACAAAAAATAGGACTAGCTAAAAATACCAGCTAGGTCCTTGTTGGGGTCCTGATCAAACAAGCTTAATTATGACCTCCAGATAAAGAGACTGCCATTAAGTCATTAAATTATCACCAATAAGACAGAGAGTTTCACTCATTGTCTGATAATAAATCACAGCTAACAACAGCAAGGAAATCAGAGCTTAAACTGCTAATCCTTTTGAGGTTTGTGATGAACACCAGTTCTCCTACTGTTTTGCATCTATTTATATTGCACT
Source organism: Chelydra serpentina (assembly GCA_037349315.1). NCBI lineage: Eukaryota > Metazoa > Chordata > Testudines > Chelydridae > Chelydra > Chelydra serpentina. Next base: position 64,874,072 of record JBAIAC010000010.1, on the reverse strand, counting down.
CAGAACCCCCAGATGGCCTCTGCTTATCTATAGCTGTAGATAATTTATGTTTTCTGGTGTGTCACCTCACTGTGGTGGCTGTTATCAGGAATGAAGGGGGTTTAGGATATCTGATCCACTGAAATGCTAATCCTCTGGAGATTACTGCACATAAACAAGTTTTCTTCCTTGATTTACTTTTGTTTATTTGGAACTGGAGACTATATGATTGCAGTTTGAGACAACTGATTAGTCCAATAACAAAATGATCAATTAATTTCTAGTGTTATCTCTTTGGAAAGTAACTCGTTTATAAAATATTCTAATTCAAAAGTCTCTATTTTTTTGTTTGAATGTCAGTTATTAAATAGACTTGTAAATATTTTTATTTTCATGTGAGTGCTGATCTTAAAAGGATCTTCTTTTAGGCTCCTGTACAGCAAAACCCTTAAGCCCTTGTGTAACTTGAAGCAGGTGAGTGGTCCCATTAACTTCAGTGGGACTATTCTTGTGCTTAAACTTATGCACATGCTTACATGCTTTGCTGGATCATACCCTTGCAATCAGGAGTGGGCAAACTTTTTGGCCTGAGGGCCACATCGGGGAGTAGAAATTGTATGGCGGGCCATGAATGCTCACACAATTGGGGTTGGAGTATGGGAGGGGGTGATGGCTCTGGTTGGGAGTGCGGGCTGTGTGGTGGGGGTGGAGATGAGGATTTTGGGGTATAGGAGGGTGCTCTTGGCTGGGACCAAAGGGTTTGGAGGGCGGTAGGGGGATCGGGGCTGGGGCAGTGATGCAGAAAGGGGTGCAGGTTCTGGCTGGGAATGCAGGCTCTGGAGTGGGGCTGGGGATGAGATGTTTGGGGTGCAGGAAGGTGCTGGGGGCTGGGATCGAGAGGTTTGGAAAGCGGGGGGGGGAGGGAGAAATGGGCTGGGGCAGGGGGATGGGGGTGGGGAGAGGCTCAGGGGTGCCAGCTCCCAGAAGCAGTGGCATGTCCCTTCTCCAGCTCCTATGCATGGAGTGGCCCCTGACCCTGCTAGAGTGCCAGAGTGGGGCCGTGCAGCTGCTTCCAGGAGCTGCGTGGTGCAGCCCCCAACCCTGCACCCCAGAGTGGAGCCAAGCCGCATGGTGCGGCTTCTGACCCGCACCCCCGGCTGGAGCGCCGAAACGGGGCAAGCCCCAGACCACCCCCCAGCGGGAGCTCACGGGCCGGCTTAAAACAGGCCTAGTTTGCCCATCCTTGCTTGCAATGATGGGTTTCTCTCTGATGCATTCTTAATTTAGGTACCTATGTTGATACTTAACACTGAAATATGATTCTTGACTCAGAATTTAATTAAATAAGTTTTTTTCATGCCCTAATACTTCAACATTTATGAAATCTTATCTTTTAGATTTGATGAGGTTGTTTGGCTAGTAGCTAAATGTCTTACTTTTTAGTGCTGTAGAATATTCCTAAATGAATAACTACCAAACCCATAAAATTCACATGCCTATTAGCATAATATAATGAAAGATTGAACTGCAAGCTTATACCACTACCGAAGATAAGTGGACAAACCACATAGACTTACAACATTTCTATTTACTTTGTTGCATTCCTTCTAAAGTTCAATAGTTAGACTGGATGAGATCAAACCAACTGACATGACTGATTAGTAATTAGCCAAGATTTCTTATAGTAGCTATTGGTGCCAGTTATTGAGACATAGTAATAGGTGATAAGGAAAGCTAAGAAATTAACTTGACCTTGAGATTTCATTACATTTAATAGCATCTGATATTTTTATTCCTGGTTGAATTCTCTCCCAAGTCCATTCCTACTGGAAGCCACAATGGAAAAAAAATACTTGACTTTTAGAACTTATGCAGTATTTACTCTGGGAATATTTCATTATGAAAATATAGATGAGGGTGGATATTTTGTGATTCTGTGCATCTTCTCCAGAGATAGAAGGAGGAAAAAAACAGGAGATGAATTCAAATATAGAACCACAAAAATAAAGATTACATCTCTTTGTGCTCATTTTTGCTCCAACGTTCCAGAAAACTACATCCTCATTCATCATTAATATAAGGTTTCTGTATAATTTCAAAGGATAAGTAATTCCCTTACTCATGCTGAGAGTGTCTTATACCATAAGTGGCCTATTGATTTAAGGAACAATTGGAGAAGAAAGGCATTTTTTTAAAAAATCATTAAAGAATTGGAACATGGCCTTTTAGGAATCACCAATGACAAAAAATAAAATGAGCCACTATGGCCAAAACTATAGATATGAAAATGCTGGACTTGAATCAGAATAGTATTTGAAATCAGCTTAATTTGAGTTTGATCTCCATTGAAATACCAGCAGTGATTTGTAAGAATTATATGTCTTTTGGTCAAAGCTTATACCAAATTTTATCTGATATGTAAATATATTTAAATTATACATACCCTCAGCACTACATGGTTGCATTTTAAAATAACAAAATAAAAGGACTATTGGATAGCTATAGACAGTTTGAAGGCTACTATTCTCAAGAAAATTTTGAGGTAGAACTGTGATTATTTGGATGCATTAACTAGAAATCAAGGTTGAGCACTACACAATTCTAAGACTGAGTGAGTTATTAAGCAATTAACCTAAGGAAAATTAGACTTGGATTTTGTGTGACCACTGTTATAAAATATGGAGCTACACATACCAACACTGTACTTATACTCAACTCAGGGACTGTCACATAGCATACTTAGCATATGATATTTCTTCTTTCCTTCCTCTGAATCTGTGCTGGTGTAAAAAGAGGTTCCAAGACATGATTTTTAAGGGGTGCAGGAAGATTATCTTGTTGGAAAAGGTGAGAAAGAGAGAGGATTTGATTCATGACAGCTCTCATTCTTCCGACAAAATTACAAAAGGAAGGAGAACAAAGTAGTCTGACACCTCAAGGAGAGAGAGATCCAACAAAAGGACGTGGCTATTGTATTTTATAAACAGCTGTGTTGTCTCATCCTCTGCTGGTTAGTCATTGTAACATAAACTTACTGTTCCTGCCATTTGAGGGATTAATATCCATTTAGCTCAAGTAGTAGAATCCTGAGCTTTTGGTTCTGATGGTCTTAGGTTCTCTCACCACTGATGACACAGGAATTTGTTACATATAGAAAATATTAATAAATTTAGTTAATCCAATCACTTGTGCTTTAAATGTGCGTCTGTGCCCTCTCCTGTATTGTTGCAGGTGTGTTTTTGTTGCTGACAAAGGTAGCAGGGTTTTACATCACTCAAAGGGATCGTGTGTGTGTGTGTGTGTGTGTGTGTGTGTGTGTGTGCGCGTGTGCTACTGTTAAAGGGGCAACAGCACCTGGGCTTAGGGGTCCCACAACCCTTCTTCTTGGGCCTGTGCTAATTCAGCCTCCCTGGAATCTTAAACCAGCTCCTCCCCAGCTGTCCTCCTTTGTGGTTCACTCTTATTCCTTCCTGGGCTTAAGGAGATCAGCAGGCCTTCTCCTGCTGTTGGTTCTTTTCCTATGAGAGAAGAGACAGGTTATAAGCCATCCTCCTCCCCAGGACTCATCCTGGATGTCTGGAAGTGAGGGAAGCCTTGCCCCCAAGCTAGCCCACAAGACTTTTGGTCCCAGGCCCTTAAAGTAATAGTAGCCCAGAAATACCCAGATACTATTTATCCTCCTGTGACCGCTTCCTCTCCCAACTATTCCTTCTGCCATTTCCTAGGCCTTCATTTGTTCCAGAATTCCTGGAGCAGGGTAACCTGCCCTCCCAGATGCCCCCCCCCTTTTAAAGGGCAAATATACCTGATACAGATACCTAAAAGCAGACCGCTAAGTGGCAACTTCTTGCAATGCTCCCTGAGAGATATTGGGGCTGGAATGTACGGAATGATTGAAGGAATCATCATGTAGCAGTTCATGATTATGTTATAGCTGAAGTCAAGAATAAGGAGGGGGAAAAATTTGATTGTAGACTATTTAGTCATGCACTACTGTTTTCAAGGATCTCTTTTGGGAAAATGACTGTCCAGAATAAAGAAAATCCTTCAGCATATATCTGAAGAGGCTGACAGTGTTTCTTTCTCTGTATTATCAAAATAATGCTGATAAAAAAACCTTTCTATATTTGAACTCCTTATCTTGTATTTTCTTGATATGTGAGTGAGATAAATGTACGTGAGCAATAGTAATTAGAACTGTTATCAGTGAATAGCAGATTAACTACCACCTTATTTATTAGTGAGGAAATTAGGCTGTATGGGGCCAGCTTTTGTTCACAAAAGCTGCATTTTTTCCTGATTGGTTTAGAAGCATAGTTATTTAAAGTTTGGCTTGTTTTCTAGATTTCATTCTCACTTCCTTTGTGCATTGCACAACCAGAGATATAAGAATGGAATCATAGATAAGAATTATTTCCCCACATAGGAACAGGAAGAAATAAATCTCAACATAAGGAGGAATAATAATAGTCTTTGCAAGTTAGGCACTAAATTGGGATACAGGAGACCTAGGTTCAGTTTAGCTCTGCCATAGACTTCCTGTGTGACTTTATGCAAGTTATTTAGTCTCTCTGTACCTCTGTTCCTCATCTGTAAAATGGGACTATTACTTTCTTATCTCACAAGGGCATTGTCAGGATAACTTCTGAGCTTCATAGATGTGAAGGTCGGAAGGGATCATTAGGTTATCTTGTCTGACCTCCTGTATAACACAAGCCATACATTTTCTTGCAGTCATCCTGTAGAAAGCCCAATCACCTTGTGTTTGGCTATAGCATATCTCCCAGAAAGGCATCTATTCATTCATCAATATTGTAAGGAGCTCAGATTCTATCTTGGTGAGGACCATATAGATAGATGCTTCAGCATTTAAAACCATATCTAATTAGTAGACATTAGAATGAGGGGGCATGATTATCCCACCTCTAAAGTTCCTTGTGCCATTTTCTGAACTCTTTGGTTCTGACCACTGTCAGAGACAGGATACTGAACTAGATAGATCATGGATCAGTATGGCAATTTTTGTATTCCTATGACAGAAACATATTAATGTGTTATACCTGCATTAAACTGAACTCTAGCTCTCCACCAAACACTCAGCATTTAGTCTCTGCTTATTGTTTATACAAATTATGTTCAAACTGTGACTTTTTGATGGAAGTGAGTACTATAGCATGAAGTTTTCAAAAAAGATATATCTATATATGATGTGTTCTATATTTTCACAGATTACTTGGCAAGTCTTTGACAGTTTAAATGTTCTAAAAAATGCAGACCTTAAATTTTCTGCAGGAGGCCTGTTGGCTCTGCCTTTTGTAATCAAATTATGAAAAAATTATTATTGCATTATTTATGCAGGGGAATAGTAGCTTGAATACTGGGTCACAGAAGGGTTTGAATTACTGTTATCCAAAACTAATACTAATTGTGGTTGACAAGGGTGAATCCTCTTTTAGAGTTCCACAGCTGATCAAGTATCCGATGAAGCATAAAGCCAATCTTTAGAATTCATTAGAAATCCTGCCTCCAAGCCAGCCATCTCAATTTGTTTTCTGGATATCCCAGCTTTGATAAAATAGCTAACCACTGGCTGGAGTTTCACATGTAATGTTAGCAAAGTGAGGGAGGAGAGGAGAGAGGGAGTCATGCCTTCTGTTTTCAGGGTGCAGAAATATGTATGTGTATGAGAGTGAGTGTATGTTGCAACAAATCAAGGCCATGGCTGTCAAAAGTAATTAGTGATTTTGAGCAACATAATTTTTGAATGCTCAACTTATGGTACTTTGAAGAAGCCTACATTTCAGAGGGCAGGTACTCATGTCTTTCAAAAAAACCCAAAAAACAGATCCCCTTAAAGTGTCTCAAGTTGGGCACCCAAAAATGGAGGCACCCATAATTGCTAGTCACTATTGAAAATTGTAGCCCAAATGCACATTCCAGGAGATGCCAATAAGAAACGTATTTGTTTTTGTAAACCTAGAGGAAAACAATTATTTACTTTTCTTCAAAGATTGTATCACTTCATCAAAGCCACATTCGCTTGTAATCAAACAGTGAATTGAAAATTATGTTCATCTTTCAGTGACAGAGATACATTTCACACCCGAGTTGTAGGCAAGGTTATTTGGAATCTTATTCACTCAAAACACAGAAACTTGGTATTAAGGTACATAAATATCAACTTTATTGATCATTCTTGTACTGCACAAAGTTCCAAAGTTCACATCCAATACACACAAGAGACAGATTGATTCAGGTCTTTCTTTATTCTCAGACTCTCTCTCATTCTTCTCCCCCTTCCCCGGTATTTTTATAGTTGCATTTATTTGCTGCACTATTTATGTGTACCACATTTAAAAGTGGGATGAACTAGATCAAACATAAGATTTAGAAGGAAAAGAAAATGCAGAAGCGGTGTTCAGACTGAGACAATAAACTCCTATAATAAACTGAGGTGATACAAGATTAGTTCTGAATGTTGGAGTTACCCACACTTAAGCACTTATGACTATACACTTAAAAGATCATTAACAGTTAAAAAAGGAAGGCACATGGTAGTTGGATGACCCATTAATCTGTAGGGTCATCAATTTTTTGCACATTACTTTTCAGAGTTCAGCTGAATTCAAACAATGCATATAGATGGTAATGGAACAGACCAAAATTCATAATGCTTCGTCTAGCAAAGTCAAAGATCTTCCATGACAGCTAGTCCTCTTTTGTTACAAGCCAGTGAAGTTTTTGCAGCTCTTAAAGTAATCATTTTTGTAACTAAGGGGAAATAGACCTACTACTACATTTCTTCCTTTGCTTTTTAGTCTCGATTAAGGAAAGGGTTTCTCTTCATTCCTCACATCAAATATCCCAAGACACAGCTCAGCAAATTCCAAACGTCAGTCACCATCCACTTACGTTCCCCACTATGTGAGTATTTTAAATATGTTGTGAATACGGCATGGGCTCTTATTACCTGTATGGACTTATGTATGTTCAGACTTTGTATATGGTAACTAGGGAAGCTGGGTATAATCTATTTAACTTGGAGTGCACAATTAGGTCTTGGACAATTACTACATTGGTATTTCAGGGTAAATAAGATATTAGGTTAAGCTGATTTGCCGCTTCAGGGTTCAACAGTGTTTTCACCCTCTTTCATAGCTATATTAGCAAGGACTTTTCCATAAAAAATAAAATGGTGTTCCTCCATTAGGGTAAGATGGGCAAACACATGATACATTTCTTGTGATTGCAGGGAGCAAATATTGGTAGACTTTGACCTCTTCAGTTTTCTTTTTCTTTGTTGAGTGTCACTAAATCTAGGCCCATTAAAATCAGTGGGGAAACATTAACTACAGTGGGAGTTAAGGCTTTTAGTTTGGATATAGCTGAACACTTGAAAAATATATCTCTGAGAAGATATAATGTGCTTTTCAATTGCATCCTCTTCCTGTGGTATGGACTCTAGTATGATGTACATATATAAAATAAAACTTTGACCAGCTCTTCTAGTCCCTGCCCACAGTTCAACATTCCAGATGAAGTCCTGTCCCCATTGAAGTCAGTAGGAATTTTGCCATTGACACAAATGGGGCTAGGATTTCTACCTCCATGTTTAAGTGCAGAGTTTTCCTACTTGAAAGTGTTATCAAAGATTCCCTAGTAAGAACAGATGCTGTAGAACAACTGCATAATAAATAAAATAATAAAATAATAATAATAATAATGGAGATTTCAGTACAAGCAGAGAGGGAACCCACGTTACTTAGTTTAATATATAGGAATAATGCTTAGCATTTATGTAGCACTGTAAATGTTCAAACACTGTACAGATATTAACTAATTAATGCTCAATACTCCTATGAGGTAAGTGAGTAAATATAATGATCTATTATTTTCCAGATGGGAAAACTGAGACAGATGTAAAGTGTTTTGCCCAGGGCCCAGGTGAGTCAGTGGAGGCAACAGTATACATTTCTTGCCTAAATATAATTGGTAGAAATGTTGAAAATATAATATTGCTTTATGCTAATTCTGTTATTCCAAGCGTTGTAGGTATGTAGCTGATATGTTAATAGCTTCCTGTCAAGTCTATATAATTATTAACTGCATTATTGTGACATGTTATGACATTCCCCTGTCATCTTTTTTTCCCAGGATATGTAGATTGTAATGTCCTTTTGGGTTACTATGAACTGTAAAAGACAGGAATCTAACTAAGGTAGATTTTGCAAAATGAGTATTCACCATATGGTTTAACTCAAATGCCCTTGCTTGTTTCAACAATACTTTTTTGGAATGACTCTTGACTCAGGAGGTGGGTTTCTGTCTAGGGTCCTGGTCCTGCAGCACTACTGGGTGTTGTGCATACTTTCTGTATTTACTGTGTATTAGCTTCAGTTCCTGAATAGTTTGAAGGTATTGGCCCTCATAAATCTCATTGCTGGAATCATACCCTGAGGTGACAAGAGCTTAGACAGCTGTGCCAAAGTTCAAATAGCAGGGGATAAAACGTGTTCTTGGCAGCTGCTGCTATCTGGGAATCCAATAAACCACCATTTTATGAAACCTTGAAACAAATGACAGAGAAAGCCAGTCATTCAGGGGTTGGAGGGTGGTATAGTTTCAGCCATTTTTTCACTTATTAGCCCCAATATGTAAATACTGAGTCCTATCTGAACTGAGGTTCAGCCAGCCAGTCTCTATCTAAACCTTAATGTCCATTAGACAATGGGTAAATTGTTCCACTGCTAGAAGATACATAAGTGTAAAGATGGGCATCATCTTCATGAGGAAACACAGCAACCTGTATCCTTCCTTCAGTCGCCATATATACACTGAGCAAGATGAGTGACACATACAACCCTTTGGGAGAAAAGAGCAGTTGCCCGATACTGCACTCTGGAAGTTCTGAGAAAGAAGAGTGGAGCCATGCAAGTGACCTCATTGGCCTCTGCTAGGGTCCACAGAAGCATCAACACTTTGCAGTCAATACCAAAGGAATCTGTGACAGCTAACCGAGTCAGCATGGACACACATCCAGCAGCAGAAATAGATCCTCAACTCCAATCAGTGCTGTTTCCATACTATAACCACATCTAAAAACAATTTAATTCAGAACAAAGATGTGAGAATTACAAATATGTCTGGGAATATTTCACCATAACGTTCTCAGTCATTTTCCTCACCCAAAACAGGAAACTTGAAATGGGAAGGTAGAAGAGAAATTGTCTGTGACAGTAAATAGTTTATTGTGCAAAGGTCTAATAAATGCTTCTTTAAGAAGCTGGCCATTTGCCTTTCCCCGGGGAGACATTGGCAATGGTGTTCCCCTTCGTCCGCCATCTTAGCTGGGGGACAGATGCTTGATTGGTCTGGAAAAGAAAAGATAGCTCCTCAGTTCATGAGAGCATGGGAGAGGGATGGGCAGGCTTGACTGCTCTGGGGCTTGCTCATTTCTCCCCACAGGACCCACAATGTTTATATTCTAAAATGATCAAAAATGTTCTGACAGAACAGTTTTCTGTAGGAAAAGGCTGATTTGATTAAATCGAAGTGTTTTATGAGAGAGTATGATTTTGTCAACATTTTTCAATAGAAAATTATTGAAACATTTCATTTGCATAAGGTTAAAACATTTCATTTTGATATTATCATTTTACTTGTGTTATAAATTACATAAGAACAGCCATACTGGGTCAGATCAATGGTCCATCTAGCCCAGTATCCTGTTTTACGATGGTGGCCAATGCCAGGTGCTTCAAAGGGAATGAACTGAACAGAGCAATCGTCAAGTGAGCAAAAAGCCACTCCTAGCATCTGGCAGTCAGAGGATTAGGGACACCCAGAGCCTGGAGTTGAATCCCTGACCATTTTGGCTAATCGGCTCATGGAGCACAAGTCTATCAATGGCTAATTAATTCTTTTTTAAATTCAGTTGTAGCCTTCAAAACATCTCCTGGCAATGAGTTCCACAGGTTGACTCTGTGAGTTGTGTGATGAACTACTTCCTTTTGTTTGTTTTAAACCTGCTGTCTATTAATTTCATTGGGTGACCCCTGGTTTTTGTGTTATGTAAAGGGGTATATAGCACTTCCTTATTTACTTTCTCCATACCAGTCATGTTTTATAGACCTCTATCATATCCTCCCTAAATTTTCTCTTTTCCAAACTGAGTAATCCCAGTCTTTTTAAATCTCTCTTCATACAGAAGCTGTTCCACTCCCTTAGTCTAGTTTTTGTTGCCTTTCTCTGTACCTTTCCTATTTCTAATATCTTTTTTTTGAGATGGGGCTGTGATGGGTTCGGTCACAGAGACCCCCTTGGGACTGTCACCTGACATCCTGAGATTACCTCTGAGCCTGTTTTCTCTGCCATCTTGGGACTCCAGAACCAGTGGTGTATCCAGGTTTAGAGCACAGGGGGAGCAGAGCTGAAAAAAGGCATTGGGAGAAAAAAAAAAAAAGCTCCACTCTGGCTGCAGCGTAGGAGAAAAAGGCGTCGGGAGCAAAAAAAGGCACCGCTTCTGCTCAGTGGGGGAGCGGCTGCTCCCCCCCATGGCTACGCTACTGTCCAGAACCCTGCCTTGTTAAGCCAGACATGCTAGCCTGCTGCAACACAGACTCAGGTCTGGTCCACCCCAAAACTGCAGACTTTAACCAAAAACTGCTGAGCAGGTCACCTATCTCCAGCACCTAGACACCCAATGGGATCCAAACCCCAAATAAATCCATTTTACTATGTATAAAGCTTATACAGGGTAAACTCATAAATTGCCCACCCTCTATAACACTGATAGAGAGATATGCACAGCTGTTTGCTCCCCCAGGTATTAATCACTTACTCTGGGTTAATTGATAAACAAAAGTGATTTTATTAAGTATGGAAATTAAGATTTACGTGGTTTCAAGTAAAACAGACAGAACAAAGCAAGTCACCAAGCAAAATAAAGCAAAAACATGTAAGTCTAAACCTAATACATTAAGAAACTGTTTACAGGTAAAATGTCACCCTCAGAGATGTTCCAATAAGCTTCTTTCACAGACTAGACTTCTTCCTAGTCTGGGCACAATCCTTTCCCCTGGTACAGTATTGTTAGTTCCAACAGGCATCTTAGTTGAAAAGCAGGGGATTTCTCATTACTGGGCCCCCTTTTGTCCTGCTCCACCCCATTTTATAGCTTTGGCACAAGGTGGGAATCCTTTTTCTCTCTGGGTCCTGACCCCTCCTTCTAAATGGAAAAACACCAGATTTAAGATTCTAAATCACTATCAATGGCCCACACTTTGCATAATTACAATAGGACCTCAGCGTTATACTTTATATTTCTAGCTTCAGATACAAGAATGATACACACATACAAATAGGAGGAATATATTCAGTAGGTTATAATATTTTTGATACCTTACAAGAGACCTTTTGCATAAAGCATATTCCAGTTACATCATATTTACAGTCAAGCATATTTCCATAAAACATATGGAGACCAACGTCACAGGGGCAAGCAGAGCTGCAAGGTATGGGCACACGATAGATTTAAATAGTGGCATTTTGATATTTACTATTTTATTATCTATCCCTTTCCTAATGGTTCTTAAGATTCTGTTAGATTTTCTGAGTCCTGCTGCACATTGACTGGATGTTTTCAGAGCACTATTTGCAATGACTCCAAGATCTCTTTCTAGAGTGGTAACAGCTAATTTAGACCCGATATATTTTGTATGGATAGTTGGGATTATGTTTTCCAATGTATATTTCTTTGCTTTTATCAACCTTGAATTTCATCTGCTATTTTGTTGTTCAGTCGCCCAGTTTTGTGAGATCCCTTTGTAACTCTTCACAGTCTGCTTTGGACATAACTATCTTGAGTAAAGTTGTATTTTATGCAAATTTGGCCATCTCACTGTTTACCCTTTTTCCAGATCATTTTTTAATATGTTTAAAAGCATTGGTCCAAGTACAGATCCCTGGGGGACACCACTATTTACCTCTCTCCATTCTGAAAACTGACCATTTAATCATACCCTTTGTTTGCTGACTTTTAACCAGTTACTGATCCATGAGAGGACCTTACCGCTTATCCCAGGACTGCTTACTTTGCTTAAGAGCCTTTGGAGATGGAACTGGTCAAAGATTTTCTGAAAGTCCAAGTACACTATATCCACTGGATTCCCATTGTCCACATGCATATTGACCCACTCAAAGAATTCTAATGGATTGGTGAGGCATGATTTTTCCTTTACAAAAGCCATTTTGACTCTTGCCCAGCATATTGTGTTTATCTATGTGCCTGATAATTCTGTTCTTGACTATACTTTCAACCAATTTGCCTGTTACTGCAATTAGGCTTACAGGCCTGTTATTGCCAGGATTGCCTCTAGAAACTTTTTTTAAAATCGGTGCCAAATTAGCTATCTGCAAGTCCTATGATACAGCAGTGATAGGTTACATACCAGTTAGTAGTTCTGCCATTTCAAATGAATTCTTTCAGAACTCTTGGGTGAATACCATCTGGTCCTGGTGATTTATTACTGTTTAATTTATCAATTTGTTCCAAAATCTCTTCCATTGGTCTATTGACATCTCTGTCTGGGACAGTTCCTCAGATATGTCACCTAAAAAGAATGGCTCAGGTATGGGAATCTCCTGCAAATCCCCGCAGTGAATACTGATGCAAAAAGTTCATGTAGGTTGGCCACCTGTTTTCCTTGAATGTTCCATTAGCACCTCAATTGCCCCATTGATTGCTTACCAGGCTTCCTGCTTCTGATATACTTAACATTTTTTTATGTTAGTTTTTTTGTCTTTTGAGAGTTGCTCTTCAGATTCTTTCTAGGCCTGCCTAATTATACTTGATTTAAAGCTCCTTTCCATTTTCCTCAGTAAGATTTGACTTCCAATTTTTAAAGAATGCCTTTTAGTCCCTAACCATTTCTTTTACTCTGTTGTTTCACCATGGTGGAAATTGTTTGGCCCTCTTACTATTCTTTTTAATTTGAGGTATACATTTTATTTGAGACTCTACTATAGTGTTTTAAAAAATTTCTATGCAGCTTACAGGCATTTCACTCTTGTGAGAGTTCTTTTAATTTTCATTCAACTAGATTCCTCATTTTTGTGAAGTTCCCCTTTCTGAAGTTAAATTTCGGTGTGTTGGGATTTGCACCCAAAAGCATGTTAAATTTAATTATAGTATGGGCACTATTACCAAGTAGTTCAGATATAATCATCTCTTGGACCAGACCCTGTGGTCCACTTATAACCCTTGTGGGTTCCAGGTCTGGCTGCTCCTAGAAGCAGTCATTAATGGTGTCTAGAAAATGTATTTCTGCATCCTGTTCAGTCAATATGGGGGTAGTTTATTATTACTGAGTTTTCTATTTTTACAGCATCTCTAATGCCCCTGAGCATTTCCACAATCACCATTAGTATATTGGTCAGGTGGTCAGTGGTATATTCCTACTGCTATACTTTTATTATTCAGGGATGTAATTTTTATCCATAGAGATGCTATGGTTCAATTTGATTCATTTAAGATTATTATATTTGACTATATGCTTTCTTTCACATATAGTGCCACTCCCCCACCAGCACAATCTATTCTGTCATCCCTATATATTTTGTACCCTGGTATTACAGTGTCCCATTAATTATCATAATTCCACCAAGTTTCTGTGATGCCTATTATACCAATATCCTTATTTAATACCAGGCACTCAAGTTCACCCATCTTAATATTTAGACTTCTAGCGTGTGTATACAAAGCACATATAAAATGTGCCCATTTTTATTGGTTTGCCTTCATGTGATGTAATTGAATGGAACTCTTTTCTTTTGACTGTTTCTCTTCAATTCCTACCTGTACTTTATCAACCTCTCTTCTCTCCTATTTATTAGGATTTAGAGAAGCCTCATTAATAAATCCTGCCCTATGGGATGTCTTTGTCCAAACCAAGTGTTCCTCTGCATGTTTAGGCTTTCTTCCAGCCCTTAGTTTAAAAACTCTTCTATGAGCTTTTTAATTTTACATGCCGGCAATCTGGTTCTGTTTTGATTTAGGTGGAGCTCATCCTTCCTGTTTAGGATCCTTCTCCCCCCCCAAAGGTTTCCCACTTCTTAATAAAATGAAACCCCTCCTCCCTAAACCATTGTCTCATCCACTCATTGAAACCCTGCAGTTCTGCCTGACTTTCTGTCTATACATGTGGAACTGGAACAAATGCTACCACATTCACAATGCAGTTCTCCCAGTTATCATAAACCCAACTATCTGTGTTTCTATTACAATTACTATCACCTGTCTCTTCCTAATAACAAGGATTCCCTTCTTCATAGAGGTATCCTCATGGTATACCATGACATTATCTGGAAGGAGAGTCCCAACTATGGGATCATTTTCCTCCGCTCCAGTTTGATGTTCTCCTTCCTTGAGACTTTCATCCTCCTCAACAGCACAGGCACTTTAAGACGGGGGGTAGGACTGCTCTGTGTCCCAGAAAACCTCATCTATGTACCTCTATCTTCCTTAGCTCCTCCAGTTCAACATTGTGGTCTCAAAAGCCTATACTTGGTCTCTGAGGGCCATGAACTCCTTGCACCAAATGCACACATACACCACCTGCCCAAGCCAGGTAATCATGCATGCTGCATTGAGTGTAATAAACTGGATAGTCCCCTCTGCTTCTGGACTTCTGCCAGCATTCTTTTTTACTCCTCTGCCTTTTTTGTTGGTTTTTGTTGGCGGGGGGAGGTGGGGCATTATTGGCCTATGTTTAGAGAATGTGTATTAGGTGTACCTAGCTCTCATGTTCCTGCTCTAAACTCCCCTGTTTGCTAGCTCCTCTAGTTTCTTAGGAAGTGGCTTTTTAAACCCCTATTCTCCCTGAGTAGCCCCCACCCCTTGGTTAACAGTTAATGGTTCTTAAAGGGGTTAGGGATCAAAGCCTCATTAAGAAGCTCTCAGCCTCACCTCGCAGGGTGCTAGGCTCAGCACACAGCCCCCCAAACAGACCACAGTATATAGACAAGCAGCAAGCACACAACAGGCAAATCATCATCAAACTAAAACATGTCAATATATAAACAAAATGTTTCAATAAGATCATTTTGGTGTTTCCAAAATGAAATATTTCAGAATTGCAGCAAATTTCACAGTATGTTTCAAAATTTCAGCTTTTCATTCTGATTTGGAAAGAAAGGAACTTTTGAAATGTTAGAATCCTCCTCAGAGCAGATTCTGTTTTCCAGCCAGCTCTACTTGCTACTAATCCCAGTGACTTCACTTACACTGTTTGCTTGACTAAAATAAGTAGAATGTCACCTACATGTTTGCTATCGGTAGTAGCAGCAGGGCATGAATCCTTGTTACTCAGAGTCCAGTTTTCTGCCCACCAGTTCATGTGGGAGCTGCCTGGGAACACTAATCCCTTTCCCTCCCAATTCTCAACCAATGTGAAGGGAGTAACTAAGTGGAATGAGTTCCAATGACAGCCTTAAAAACCCAGTCCATTGCATCTTTTCTCACTGTCATCAACAGGAGATCACACCTTTGTCATCCTAATGGAATCATCAAACGCTTCAAACTTCTACTTTGACTTTTAGCATATTTCACAATGACTGGTTGGTCAATTATGTGGTCTCGCTTCTCCACCACTCATCTCTGTTTACCACATTCTTCCCCCAGCTGCCAATTTGATCCTCCTTGTCCTCTGTGCTCCTCCCCATCCTTTTTTTCCTAATCTCCTCCCTCATCTCCAATTGCCAACCATTTATTTCCCAACTTTCTGTTCCTTCCTTCACAACTTTCTTCTGCTTACCTTTTGATCTCAATCAGTCCCTTTAATACATAAGTTGTATGCTTGAAACACGCCCCCAGACATTCACTGAGCCTCGAAAAAAAGCTCATGATCTTATGTTTGTAACTCTTATTCTGTTGCCCCTTAGCTGCTTTCTTTGCCATCATCTTCTGGCCATCATGCTATCTCTATTTAGACTGTCAACTCCTCGGGAAATGGATTTTTGTGCATGTTTTGCAATGCACCTGGCATGCTTTTGGGTGCTGTCAAACAAACACATAATAATAGATATGAAACTGGCAGCCTGGCAGAATGCTGATATCAGGAAGAAGTAGGGGCAAATTACATTATTTCTGCCATTCCATGTACATATTGTCACTCACCAACTTTGATAAATAAACCAAAATGTTGTTAAAAATTCTCATTGATTCACTGGATAAATATTGATTGAAACCAAAGATCCCCAAATAATTGACCCTAACATTGATATATTGTAAGTATTTTCATTGTGTATCTTGCGTTAGGTTTTAATGAGTAAAATGGCTGAAATCTCACGACACTGAATATTTGAAGTGAAGGATATCTATGAGGTTAGGAATGTTTTTCAAACATGTATTTCATAAAAAATGGGGAAAGGTCTGTCTATTTACTGTGTAGTAACTAGGCTAGATCACACTTTAAAACACACAAACCATTGGCATTTAGCAGCGCATATTTACCCAAATGGCAGCATCTCAATTTTCTTGATGATGTGATCAGAAACTCACAGAATCACTGAAGAGTGCTATCAAAAACCTTAACCGACTGACTTGTCTCATCATTACATTATATCAGACATTCTAAGAACTTTTTAAACTGCTTACGTTGCCAAAAGAAACAAAAACCAAGAAAAGAAGCTGATTTTATTCTGCTTCTAGTGACAGGCCAGCCACATATCTTTAAAAAATATAGCTCAAGGAGTGATGGATTCAGGCCAGGATTTAATAAAAAAAAAACCATACATATGGTTAGCAATCCCCTAACTAAATTATTTGAAAATTCCTGAGAGAAAAGCAATTTATTACAGACTTTGAGACGAGCCAATGTAACACTAATACTAAAGAAAAATAAACCAGCAAAGGAATGTCCTCCACTTCCCCCTTCATCAGCCCAACCAATATGCTTAGGATTGTTTCCAAAGTATTGGTTGTCATTCTGGCTCACAGATTAAAAGATTATTTAACAGTGTGAATCAAAGGGAAGACCTTCATTCATTCAAGAAAAGAACATTATTAATATTCTATAACATGCCATACATCTCAATCACCAGATTGGACAAAAGAGAGCAGATGTTTCATTAGAAGTGCGGAAGAGAATTACTAGCCATACATGTTTGAGGTTCAGCAACAGCCATAGGAAGTGATCTGATGAAGAGAGAACTTTTATGTACCCAGGTGCCATAATTTCGACTAATTGTACATTAGAAGGCTGTAGCTAAGACAAATCCCTCTTCTGTTACTTTTTTTGCACCTGCTATTGAAATACTGGTAATATAGAGAGTGAATTGGAGAAAAGTGTAGCAAAGAAATCACAAACACTGTTTAGTTTGAAGGCAAATGAGTTACTCCTTGAATGAGTAAAGATGACTGATGTATGAATGTATTATATATAAGGATATATAAGGATAAATGAGACACCCAGATAGCACAGTGGTGGCCACAGATATCAGAACAAAATAGAAAAAGTCATACTACTTTCTTTGAAACAAATAGAAATCACATTGTTAGGAAAATATCAAAGGAAATGTAAAGATGTACAAAAGAGATGAACTAGGGGAACAGCTGTACAATATATTACTTTTCTTGTATATATCTCTATTCTTCAGCTGTTATGGGGATATTTGCATTTGAATAAGGTTGCCCAGAGGGTCCCGTTTCTCCTTCTGTTTGATACTTCATTACCCTCCTGAATTTGTAACACCAAGGTCTATTTACTTGGAAATAGCTGATAACATATGCAGAGAATGATGACTTCACTGCAAGAGCAGAAATTTGTCTAAGAAAATAATTCTGATTATAAGCAAAATTGAGGGGTGGAGGGGCAGGAATTAAAACAAGTGAGAAAGTAGATGTATTTGTTCAGTCTGATACATGGAAAAGTTTATTTCAGTGAGAAAGACCCTCTTTAATGACCCCATACTTACACAATTAAAACTGTCTTTTATCTGGGTGCAGACATATCGCCATGGCAGAGCTGTTATATCACACATGATCCCCTTAAAGTTACACTAACAGAGGGAAGTTTGGAAACTACATTTCTTGAGTCCATGCTGTACTAGCAGAGCAACCAAAGGGGAAATAAGCTACGACTCCAAGTGATGCTGAAGAATTCTTCTAATTTATACACGCTATAAAAAAACAGTCTTTTGCCAATTCTGAACTGGACAAAGAAGATCAACTTCCTTTTTTCTTGGCAGGGAAATTTAATTAAGAAACTCCCTAAAAATTCAGAGTATCATATATTTCTAAGGCACAGTGAAAAACTAAGTTACTTGCAAAACATGTTTAGGTTGAGCTTTTTGATTATGGCTGTATATAAAAAGTGTATCAAGGGAAAAATTAACCAGTCTTGAGCTGCTCTAGAAGTGACTGCTGAAGCTAAGTCTCCTGACTCAATGCATTCTGGAACATCTTGAGGGAATTCTGAAAGTCCTTTGTAGTTGGATTTTCAGTGCTGAGGGCATTCTGAAAATCCTGTCCTTAATGTCTAACAGGCATAAATATTCTATATGCATTTTGATTTTTTTAATTATATGGTGGTGCTGTGTTCCCCAAATGGATTAAATAGATGTAATTTTTTCCAGCCTGGCTCAGTCCACTACTCTGCACAGATACAAGTGCTGGATCCCAAGTGCTTATAATCCCTTGGGCTTGGCCAGTGTGTGCTCATTGTTCTTACCTCTGGATTTCTCAGGCACAGTCTGTGTGTCTGACAGTTTTCTTGGGCAGCTGGACCCTGAAGTCTGGTTGCCTTAACCTCATAAAATCATAGAATTGTAAGGGACTCAAGAGGTCATCTAGTCCAGTCCTGTACACTCATGGCAGGACTAAGTATTATCTAGAACATCCCTGACAGGTGTTTGTCTAACCTGTTCTTAAAAATCTCCAATGACAGAGATTCCACAACCTTCCTGGGCAATTTATTCCAGTGCTTAACTACTCTGACAGGAAGTTTTTCCTAATGTCCAACCTAAACCTCCTTTGCTGCATTTTAAGCCCATTGCGTCTTGTCCTATCCTCGGCAGTTTACAAGAACAATTTTTCTCCCTCCTCCTTGTAACAACCTTTTATGTACTTGTAAACTGTTATCATGTCCCCTCTCGGTCTTCTCTTATCCAGACTAAACAAACCCAATTTTTTCAATCTTTCCTCATAGGTCATGTTTTCTAGACCTTTTCTAGACCATTTTTGTTGTTTTTCTCTGGACTTTCTCCGATTTGTTCATATCTTTACCGAAATGTGGCACCCAGAATTGGACACAACACTCCAGTTGAGGCCTAATCAGCGCAGAGTAGAGCAAAAAAATAAAAATTACTTCTTGTGTCTTGCTTACAACACTCCTGCTAATACATCCCAGAATGGTGTTTGCTTCTTTTGCAACAGTGTTACACCGTTGACACATATTTAACTTTTGATCCACTATGATTCCAGATCTCTTTCTGCAGTACTCCTTCCTAGGCAGTCATTTCCCATTTTGCATGTGTGCACTTTGCATTTCTCCTTATTGAATGTCATTCTATTTACTTCAGACCATTTTTCCAGTTTGTCCAGATCATTTTGAATTTTAATCCTAATGTCCAGAGCACTTGCAACCTTTCCCAGCTTGGTATCGTCCGCAAACTTTATAAGTGTACTCTCTATGCTATTATCTAAAATCATTGCTGAAGATATTGAACAGAAACTGACCCAGAACTGATCCTTGCGGGACCTCACTTGATATCGCCTTTGAGCTTGTCTGTGAACCACTGATGATTACTCTCTAAGGTTTTCCAACGCCTTATATTAGCTCCATCTAGGTTGTATTTCCCTAGTTTGTTTATGAGAAGGTCATGTGAGACAGTATCAAAAGCTTTACTGAAGTCAAGATATACTATGTCTACCACTTCCCCCCTATCCACAGGACTTTGCGAACAGGAGCTGCAAACAGGGGAGTTTGAGAGGGAGTTTGGAAGGGAAGTGCGAAGGGAACAAGCTATCCTTGCCATTCCTAACTCCTTTAACCCAAACTAAAGGCAGAGGCAGAGCAACCAGGGGGCTGCAGATGGGGGAGTGAGTATCTGTTGAGGGGACAGTTGGCAGTTTGACTGTGTGCTTGATTGTTTGATTGCCTGTTTGAATAGTGTGAATTGGGAGTGCTTCATTGCAGGCTCTTCTAAAAAGACAGTCAGTCAGCTGCGAACCAGCTGAGCAGCGAATAGCAGAGAAGCAAACAGGTGGAGTTAGCCTGGGAGTTCGCCTGGAGAGAGCCTACTGCGGCATCCCCCTTGCAGGTTTCCCTGAGTAGCTTCTGCCACAAGTGAGGAAACTCTTAGAAGGAAGGGACTATGGATGCTGAGCGATCCGCTGTCGTGACCTGCACAGGATGTGCCATGTTTGTCTTTCTTCCACAGGAAAGAAGCGACTTTGTCTGTACAAAGTGCAAGCTGATCTCCATATTGGAGGAGAAGATTCAAGGTCTGGAGAAACGAGTATCAACCCTGCGTTCCATAAAAGAAAATGAGGAGTTCCTGGATAGACGTCAGGATAGGCTTCAGCTGGCACAGTGTTGTGAGGATTCAGAGCAGGCTGCGCAGCGGGGACAGAAGGCCAGCGAGGATAATTGGCAGCATGTGACCTCCAGAAGAGGAAAGAGTATGAGACAAGTCCATGTACCAGAAACGCATATTCAGATGAGCAACCGTTTTCATGTTCTCTCCACAGGTACTAGTGCAGAGAGTGGAGTGAATGATACATCTGAGGGAACAGAGCAGAAGGAGACTCCACTGATTGGAAGGCATGAGATGCACAGTCCTAGGGATGGGGGTTCCATGACCACCACTCCCAAGAGGAGGAGGAGGGTGGTGGTGGTCGGGGACTCTCTCCTCAGGGGGACTGAGTCATCTATCTGCTGCCCTGACCGGGAAAACCGAGAGGTGTGCTGCTTGCCAGGGGCTAGGATTCATGATGTGATGGAGAGACTGCCGAGACTCATCAAGCCCTCAGATCGCTACCCCTTCCTGCTTCTCCACGTGGGCACCAATGATACTGCCAAGAATGACCTTGAGCATATTACTGCAAACTACATGGCTCTGGGAAGAAGGATAAAGGCGTTTGAGGTGCAAGTGGTGTTCTCGTCCATTCTCCCTGTGGCAGGAAAAGGCCGGGGTAGAGACCGTCGAATTGTGGAAGTCAACGAATGGCTATGCAGATGGTGTTGGAGAGAAGGGTTTGGATTCTTTGACCATGGGACGGTGTTCCAAGAAGGAGGAGTGCTAGGCAGAGACGGGCTCCACCTGACGAAGAGAGGGAAGAGCATCTTTGGAAGCAGGCTGGCTAACCTAGTGAGGAGGGCTTTAAACTAGGTTCACCGGGGGAAGGAGACCAAAGCCCTGAGGTAAGTGGGGAAGTGGGATACCGGGAGGAAGCACAAGTAGGTGAGTGCAAGAGGGGAGGGCCCCTGCCCCATACTCGGACAGCAGGACAATCGGTGAGTTATCTTAAATGCCTATACACAAATGCAAGAAGCCTGGGGAACAAGCAGGGAGAACTGGAAGTCCTGGCACAGTCAAGGAATTATGATGTAATTGGAATAACAGAGATTTGGTGGGATAACTCACATGATTGGAGTACTATCATGGATGGATATAAACTGTTCAGGAAGGATAGGCAGGGCAGAAAAGGTGGCGGAGTTGCGTTGTATGTAAGAGAGCAGTATGACTGCTCAGAGCTCCAGGATGAAACTGCAGAAAAACCTGAGAGTCTCTGGATTAAATTTAGAAGTGTGAGCAACAAGGGTAATGTCGTGGTGGGAGTCTGCTACAGACCACCAGACCAGGGGGATGAGGTGGACGAGGCTTTCTTCCAGCAACTAACAGAAGTTACTAGATCACAGGCCCTGGTTCTCATGGGGGACTTTAATCACCCCGATATCTGCTGGGAGAGCAATACAGCGGTCCACAGACAATCCAGGAAGTTTTTGGAAAGTGTAGGGGACAATTTCCTGGTGCAATTGCTGGAGGAACCAACTAGGGGAAAAGCTCTTCTTGACCTGCTGCTCACAAACAGGGAAGAAATAGTAGAGGAAGCAATAGTGGATGGGAACCTGGGAGGCAGTGACCATGAGATGGTCAAGTTCAGGATCCTAACACAAGGAAGAAAGGAGAGCAGTAGAATACAGAGCCTGGACTTCAGAAAAGCAGACTTTGACTCCCTCAAGGGACTGATGGGCAAGGTCCCCTGGGAGAATAACATGAGGGGGAAAGGAGTCGAGGAAAGCTGGCTGTATTTTAAAGAATCCTTATTGAGGTTGCAGGAACAAACCATCCCGATGTGTAGAAAGAAAAGTAAATATGGCAGGCGACCAGCTTGGCTTAACAGTGAAATCCTTGCTTGTCTTAAACACAAAAAAGCAGCTTACAAGAAGTGGAAGATTGGACAAATGACCAGGGAGGAGTATAAAAATATTGTTCAGGCATGCAGGAGTGAAATTGGGAAGGCCAAATCACACTTGGAGTTGCAGCTAGCCGGAGATGTTAGGAGTAACAAGAAGGGTTTCTTCAGGTATGTGAGCAACAAGAAGAAAGTCAAGGAAAGTGTGGGCCCCTTGCTGAATGAGGGAGGGAACCTAGTGACAGAGGATGTGGAGAAAGCTAGTGTACTCAATGCTTTTTTTTGCCTCTGTCTTCACAGACAAGGTCAGCTCCCAGGCGGCTGCACTCTGCAGTACGGTATGGGGAGGAGGTGACCAGCCCTCTGTGGAGAAAGAAGTAGTTCGGGACTATTTAGAAAAGCTGGACGAACACAAGTCCATGAGGCCGGATGCACTGCATCCGAGGGTACTAAAGGAGTTGGCCGATGTGATTGCAGAGCCATTGGCCATTATTTTTGACAAATCATGGCAATCGGGGGAGGTCCCGGATGACTGGAAAAAAGCTAACGTAGTGCCCATCTTTAAAAAAGGGAAGAAGGAAGATCCGGGGAACTACAGGCCAGTCAGTCTCACCTCAGTCCCTGGAAAAATCATGGAACAGGTCCTCAAGGAATCAATTCTGAACCACTTAAAGGAGGGGAAAGTGATCAGGAACAGTCAGCATGGATTCACCAAGGGCAAGTCATGCCTGACTAACCTAATTGCCTTCTATGATGAGATAACTGGCTCTGTGGATGAGGGGAAAGCAGTGGATGTGCTATTTCTTGACTTTAGCAAAGCTTTTGATACAGTCTCCCACAGTGTTCTTGCCAGCAAGTTAAAGAAGTATGGGCTGGATGAATGGACGGTAAGGTGGATAGAAAACTGGCTGGATGGTCGTGCTCAATGGGTAGTGATCAATGGCTCCATGTCTAGTTGGCAGCCGGTATCAAGTGGAGTGCCCCAAGGGTCGGTGCTGGGGCCGGTTTTGTTCAATATCTTCATCAACGATCTGGAGGATGGTGTGGACTGCACCCTTAGCAAGTTTGCAGATGACACTAAACTGGGAGGAGTGGTTGATACGCTGGAGGGTAGGGACAGGATACAGAGGGACCTAGACAAATTAGAGGATTGGGCCAAAAGAAATATGATGAGGTTCAACAAGGACAAGTGCAGAGTCCTGCACTTAGGACAGAAGAATCCCATGCACTGCTACAGACTAGGGACTGAATGGCTGGGCAGCAGTTCTGCAGAAAAGGACCTAGGGGTTACAGTGGACGAAAAGCTGAATATGAGTCAACAGTGTGCCCTTGTTGCCAAGAAGGCTAACGGCATTTTGGGCTGTGTAAGTAGGGGCATTTCCAGCAGATCGAGGGACGTGATTATTCCCCTCTATTCGGCACTGGTGAGGCCTCATTTGGAGTACTGTGTCCAGTTTTGGGCCCCACACTACAAGAAGGATGTGGATAAATTGGAAAGAGTCCAACGGAGGGCAACAAAAATGATTAGGGGGCTGGAGCACATGACTTATGAGGAGAGGCTGAGCTGCTTTCAACTACCTAAAAGGGGGTTCCAAAGAGGATGGATCTAGACTGTTCTCAGTGGTAGAAGATGACAGAACAAGGAGTAATGGTCTCAAGTTGCAGAGGGGGAGGTTTAGGTTGGATATTAGGAAAAACTTTTTCACTAGTAGGGTGGTGAAGCACTGGAATGGGTTACCTAGGGAGGTGGTGGAATCTCCTTCCTTAGAGGTTTTTAAGGTCAGGCTTGACAAAGCCCTGGCTGGGATGATCTAGTTGGGGTTGGTCCTGCTTTGAGCAGGGGTTGGACTAGATGACCTCCTGAGGTCCCTTCCAACCCTGAGATTCTATGATTCTATGACTTGTTACCCTGTCAAAGAAAGCTATCGGGTTTGTTTGACATATTTATTCTTGACAAATCCATGCTGACTGTTACTTTATTATATTCTAGGTGTTTGCAAATTGATTGTTTAATTATTTGCTCCATTATCTTTCCAGGTACTGAAGTTAAGCTGACTGGTCTGTAATTCCCCGGGTTGCTCTTATTTCCCTTTTTATAGATTGGCACAATATTTTCCCTTTTCCAGTCCTGTGGAATCTCTCCCATCTTCCATGACTTTTTGAAGATCCATTAACCACCCTGAATACACCAAGAAATCTGTTATCTTCAGTCAGGCACTCAATTACCACAGAATATGCCCCAAGGAGGTCTGGGAAATACACCTCAACACATTTAAAATCATCTTCACAAAAAGGGACATTCCACCAGAGAAGTAGATCTCCTCATGGAACAGGCCATCCATATATCCAGAGAGAATCTGTTTCACTACAAAAATAAAACCACCTCTGACCACAGACCCCTAGTTGCCACCTACCATCCTACACTAGAACCCATGCAGGGTATCACCTGGAGACCAAAGCCTGAAAGTAACCTTTACTGAACCCCCCCCCTTCTGGCCTTCAAACAACCCCCAACAGCTCCAAGCTTATCATCCGAAGCTTCCCACAGACTAGGACGCTCGAACTAAAAATGGCACCAGACCCTGTCAGAACAACAGATGCAAAATCTGCTGATATATCTCCATTGCTATGATAATCATCACACCCCACAACACACCTTTCAAGATACATGGGTCTTACACATGCCTATCACAACATGTGGTTTACCTCATTCGGTGCACTAACTGCCCCAATAGCAACTATGTGGGTGAAATGACACAATAACTATGCTCTCAAATGAACTTACACAGAAATATGATACAAGACAAAAAACACCATATCACCTTTGATGAACAATATAAAATCATCACGGTATATATAACCTCTCAGTCCTCATCCTCAAAGGAAACATAACGTAACATCTTCAAAAGAAGAGCTTTGGAACTCAATTTCATAACTTTGCTAGACGCTAAAAATCATGGACTGATAGAGACACTGGATTCATGACTTATTACAATATATAATCCATGAACCAATGCCCCCGCCAGTTTTTATTTTACTTCGTTCCCCCCTATGACTGGAGAAGTATTAACAGGCCACTTCACCTTGAATGGTTCCTAGAAATATGTGTTAACTACTTATGTTAAGCAATGTGTTCTACTTTGTATTTAACTGTGATACTATGAGTACATTTCCAAAACCTGAAGAACTCTTGTAAGCTCAAAAGCTTCTCTCTCTCACCAACAGAACTTGTTCCAATAAAATATATTACCTCACCCTCCTCAGCTCTCTTTTATCTGAAAAGGTTATTTTCCCCCAGTTAAGACAAATTTTATTTAGTCTCCATTTATTAATACTACATACTCATAGATCTCAAGGCCAGAAGGGACCATCATGATCATCTAGTCTGACCTCCTACATATTTCAGGTCACAGAACCTTACCCACTGACTCCTGTAATAGATCCATAACCTCTGGCTGAGTTACTGAAGTCCTCAAATAATTATTTAAAGACTTCAAGTTTCAGAGAATCTACCATTTAACCAGCAAATGGCCTGTGTTCCATGCTGCAAAGGAAGGTGAAAAACCCAAAGGGTCTCTGCCAATCTGACTGGGAAGAAAATTCCTTCCAAACCCCAAATATGGAGATCAGTTGAACCCTGAGCATTTCAGTAAGACCCAACAGCTAGACACCTGGGAATGAATTATCTGTGCTAACTCAGCACCCTCCCCATTTACTGCCCCATTTCTGACCATTGGGGATTTTTGCTACTATTGGTTGCTAATGGACAACATAACATTGTATGAAGTCTCATCATACCATCCCCCCCCAAGAAAACTTATTAAGCTCAGTCTTGAAGCCAATTAGGATTTTTGCCCCACTGCTCCTCCTGAACTTTACTCCTCTGATGGCTAGAAACCTTCATCTAATTTTAAGCCTAAACTTGTTGATGACCAATTTATATCTGTTTGTTCTTGTGTCATCATTGGCATTTACTCTCCCTCTCTGGTATTTATCCCTCAGCCTTCGTTTGGTTAGGCTAAACAAGTTAAGCTCCTTGAGTCTCCTTTTCTGAGGTAGGTCATCTATTCCAGTTTGACTTCATCTTTCTTAAACATGTGAGACTAGAATTGCACACAATGTGAGGGCTCGGCCTTGCCTTGTATAATGGTAATATCACTTCCCTATCTCTATTGGAAATACCTCACTTGATGCATCCTAGGATTACATTAGCCTTTTTCACAGCCAGGTACTGAGTGCAATGGCTTACAAACAAATACACAAACCCTGAATTATTAAATGGATATGACCAAGCTAAATTACCATGTCATCTTATTTGTGCAACCTTGAAACTTCCACCCTGTTTTTGTAGTTCCTCTTGCTTGTATAATATATCCTGATCTAGCCAGCAAAATCAATGGAGCATGGCATGGACACAAAGGTTTATGCAAAAGGACCCCAGAGCAGTACTAGGGCCAGAAACGCTGGATTTCGTGGGGCAGGGTGCAATCTTTCTTATGTATGTTCTTGTTATGGGTGGGGCGGGGACAGAGGCTCTGTTGTTGTACTCTAGTTCTCCTAGAAGCGGTGATTCAGCTACTGGGCAGAAGTAACCTTCATGAAATGGCTCCACACTTTAAATGAAAGGGTTCCACTGACCTCACCCCTGTGCATCTGCTCAGCATGGAGACCAGTGACGAGGGTTGGGTGTAGGGCTGAGGATTTTGGCTCACAAAAGGACAATGAATATTATCTTAAATGATTAAAAATAATTTAAAAATAGAACAAGTAATAAATCAGGGGGAAAATAACCAAAAACAGGAGATGGAAGAGGATTACTACTACCTAATATAAACATGCTGAGATGGTTTAATGCCAGTCAAGGGATGTCACACAGGTATACATGACACAGTACTTCTGCTTCCCTCATATCCGAAGTTGAATGTTGTGAGTTTAGAATTTGAAAAATCAGCCTTAAGCATCACACACTACACCCTTTTGTATGTGGAAGAGAAAATATAAAATACCCAGCTGCCTAGGATTTTCAGTTTAAATTATTTCACAATATCCTTAAAAACATTATTCAGGTTTACACGATCCTAATCCAAAATATTGATACGAGCAGCATTGGATTCTCTGCTGACTTAGTTTATAATGATTTGCTCCTACATTCTGCATAGTTATTAGACGACTTTGATATCCATAGAGTATGGGCCTTTCTATAGATATCTTCAAGCTAAAAAAATAATTTTAGTGCAAACTGCTTTTTCTTCAGAAAATAATTCAGAAAGAGATAACAGAGGGAGAGAGGTAGTTTCCATACAGTTTTCATTAATCCATTTACATATTGTGAAATGCAAGCAATAAGTTTGTGATACTAGTGCAGGCCTAGGGAAAAAGAATGAGAAAGGGATTTCCCCCCTATTAAATTCAACTACAAATGTGCTGATCTGCAATGTATAAAAACTAAAGAAAGTTAAATAACCACCCACACAATGTCTTGCTTTCTTCATTTCAGCCCTAACTGTAGTGAGATTGTTTTGATTGTGTTAAATAGTAACATTTTCATATGGCGTGGTGGATTTGGATATTATTTTTAAAGGTGTTAAATTATCTCATGTTATCACGGCTCTTGTTCCTCTAAGAGTTCATTTACATTCATTGTTGTTTTAATCACTCAATATTCAACCTGTTCTTGTCATTGTCTTCTCATGTTGCCAATCTACTAACTGTTTCTGTTCCTAATTAGGGCCATGCTATCCTTCCCTCCCGACATACACAAACATAGTGTTTGCATGGAATGGATGATGGACAAATATTGGGGTCCCAGCAGTAATATCCCTCTTGTCCAGAGTCTATGAACATCCCACTGAATGAAGCAGTCAGGTCTGGTGTTTTGCAGAATGGCAGGGAATGATACAAAACACCAAACTCTCATAAATTCCTCAATGGAAGTTAATACTGCTGCTCACTATGGTGTTAATATTTTTATTTCCCATTAAGATGGTTCCTATTTCTAGCTCTAGACCACAGGTTCTGCTGGGCAATTAATGCCAGCACTGACACCCGGGGAAAAGGAAGACCAGACAGTGGTGCAAAGAGTTTGTTGCCCTCATTCTGGAGCCCAACAAAAATTATTCCAAGACCTAGAGAGATCCCAGAGTATTGATTCAGCAGGAGGGACATACTCAGTTGGACGACCATGCTCTTTGTTATTTCTCTTGGAGGGGAACTCGAATTTAAACTCATAGGACTAACATTCACTCCTCAGTGGTGCAGAGTGGTGCAATTTGCACCTCTCTGCATCAGCTGTATATGAGGACAGACACTGCAGCTTTTTCACATGCAACCTCAGTGGGAGAGCAGCTTTAAGTTGCAACCATGGCTCCAAACAAACACCATTGACAAAATCTAGCTGACAAAAGAACAGAATCTCTGTGTCTTGTGGGCAACATCTCTCTAAGATAGTTCTATGGATGCCATCAGCCTAGCATCTGAGTACCCCACAATCTTTAATGTATTTATTTTTATACCACTTCTGTGAGATAGGGAAGTGATGCAATCCCCGTTTTACAGACTGGGAACTGAGGCACAGAGAAGTTAAGTGACTTGCCCAAAGCCAGCCAGATAAATCAGTAGTAGAGCAAGGAACTGAACCCAGCTCGCTCAAGTTGTAAGCTAATGAATTAATCCCTGAAGCTGGGTCCCTGATTGGCAGTAGCTACTTTCTTGTTGAACCAGGGGTTTGTTGCCTTGAGCCAGTGAAACGTGCCTTCACGTAGACTTACCTCAAAAGACAGCCTGCAGATAGTCTGCAATATGCCAGTGGAAGCCAGCATAATCCTAGGTTGTATAAACACTAGTTTCCTAAGTAACATATCCCCTTGCACAAAATGCTGCTCATTTCAAGTCACATTTCTTTCTTCCCCTCTGTTTGCAGATCTCCTCTCTCCAGGCAAAATCTTGATCCCCTTGAAGGCAATGGCAAAACTCCTGTTGAGCTCCAAAGGAGCCATATTTTGCCCTATGACTTTGATTGGTCTTTGGGACAGGGACCCTGCCTTTTAATGTATAGTAAAGTCAAATGTATATTTATAACTCTGAATATATTTGCTTCAGAGCATTCGTGGTTCCTTTAATGTGCACTCCCCCCCCTACATACACACTTTTTTTTGAGTATTACATTATTTTATTGTTGACTAACTGGGTATCTCTCTGGCACACAACTAGACAAAAGCATCTGAGAGCTCTGATATCCTACTTTAATATCAATGGCACAGGCAGGCCTTTGGCTGTAACACGAGCTAACCACTGGGTGTGTTTTCCCATGTTAACCACATTATTGTAGATGACCCCTAAATTATTGCTTCTTATGCATTACAAACTCTTACCTTTCTACAATCAGGTGCTCAGTTCAATTTAACACAGGCAGTTTGGTCCATAGATGACTACATTTGCCATTATTGATTTAGCTTTTCAGGTTTTAGAAATTATGTTCCCTTGTCTTCATCCAATATGCATTTGGCTGACTGGATTAGTTTGGCATGGCTACATCTCATCTGCTTCATACTTTGTCTATGATGATTGTGATTGACTCTTCCTTAACTTGGGGTTCTTTCCTGGTCTAATCAAGTCTAATCAAGAGTTCACTTTGCCCAATTTGCATACCATCAGTGCTGAAATCTGCGATCATTATACCAGTCAAAGAAAGCCATTCTAGATTCCTCTGAGAGGAAATATCATCATACTTCACATTTTACTTTCATGCCTTTAATGTAAAAGTTTCCTTTCATGTCTTTTTCAAGTCTGCTTCAATGGGCTGTGTATTACCAGTTGCTTTCCCATCTGTCTCAATTTAGTTCCTTTGACAAATTCCAATCTGGCCTACAGAAAAATCATAGTATTAAAAACACTCCACTCAAGGTTATTAGCCATATTTTATTAACTATGAGACTTTAAAAAAAAATCTTGATGCTTCTTGACCTCCCTGCAAGCTTTTGAAACTTCACATTATAGAACTCCACACCGTAAGAGTCACACATTCTAAACATCTTCACATTTCCCCCTATTGTCGCACTCACTTTCTGGTTCCAGTCAAGAGCAGAACAAGGTTTTTCCTTTTCAATTTTTAATGCTTTTCATGATCTTATTGCACATAACCTACCAGGTCTCTTAATCTCATAAACTTAAAATAGTACCCATCACTCTGAAATTGTACACCATTTATCTGTCCCAAACGCCCACCCACAGTTTCATGGATATAATACATTCACTGTTGTGGCCATTAGGTTATGGAAGCCTGTACATTAATACAGTGGCTCTCAACCTTTCCAGACTACTGTACCCCTTTCAGGAGTCTGATTTGTCTTGCGTACCCCCCAAGTTTCACCTCACTTAAAAACGTCTTGCTTACAAAAATCAGACATAAAAATACAAAAGTGTCACAGCACACTATTACTGAAAAAGTGCTTACTTTCTCTTTTTTACCATATAATTATAAAATAAATCAATTGGAATATAAATATTGTACTTACATTTCAGTGTATAGTATATAGAGCAATATAAACAAGTCATTGTATGGAATTTTAGTTTGTACTGACTTCACTAGTGCTTTTTATGTACCCTATTGAAAAACTGGGCAAATATGTACCCCACTGGTTGAGAATCACTGCCTTAACATATGTAAGCCACCCAACCGAACACATTTTAAATATATTATTTAAAACAAAAACTATCTAGATTACTTACTGCTTCCATTCAGCTCTAGGAGACAATGCATGTTTATTTCTGTATTTTAATCTGGTATGTAATATGCTTCAGTAATTATGCATGTTCTGCCAAGCACTATATAGAATGCAATACCAGTAAGGACAGGAGAACCCAGTAATATTTTGGGTTTCATGACATTTATGGTCTTTTTTTGGTCATACTTTTTGTATGTTCACCAACCTCTTATTTTTTCCCCCTTCAAACCACTGTTTTTCAAGGGATATTTAATTTAAGACTGTATATTCCTAAGTAGATGGAAGACTGCACTATGCAAGCAATAAAGATTCTTGCTTGAAAGTAATTGTTGGCCAGACTTCGGATTCTTAGAGGAATAATGGGGGAAAATATGCTGCTGCCCAGAATTTGTGTTTTACGGGAACTAAAATGATTCTAAAAGAGCTTGGCTTGTTTAGCCTAGTAAAATGATGGCTGAGAAGGAATATGACTGCTCTCTATAAATACATCACAGGGGTAAACAGCCAGGAGGGAGGAGAGCTATTTAAGATAAAGTACAATGTTGGCACAAGAACAGGTGAAATCTGGCCACAAATACATTTAGGTTGAAAATTAAAAGAAGGTTCCTAACCATCAGAGGAGTTAGATTTTGGAACAGTCTTCCAATAGCTGTGGGGGCAAACAATCAAACTAGTTTTCACTTGAAAAAGTTATATATGGGATTTATGACAGGGTTGTCTGTGATAGCAAGGAACTGGACTTGATGACCTAGGAGGTCCCTTCTGGTCCTATATGCTACCTCAAAGCTCAGACATTTTGAGTTGTCTCCTAAAACTGGAATCTACCATCTTCAGGTGGCTACCAAATTTGATAAAAACAATTACTTTGTCACTGTGTATCGATTTTGTTTAATTCGTCTGAGTACCCACAATAACTTTCCTGGGCCAATCACCTGAAACTTGAGTATGGTATTACTGCAGCCTCAGCTCACGTGTCAGAGTTATTGTAGGCAAGCATTTTTTATCATACATTTCTTATACCAGGATTTCTAACCTGGAGCAGGGAACTGTTCTCTTCCTCTGCCTTCCAAATACGCTCTATTTAAATAAATAATTTTGAAATAGAAAAACCACAGACATTTGTCAAAAGACTTATATCATTTTTAACTCCAGAAATGGTATGGTTGGCTTTAAAAAATGTAGGTTTTAATATCTAACCTTTTGAGTATTCTTTTTTTGAAAACGTGAAGTGACAACAGGACATACTCTTATTTCGGTTCAGTAACATCACACTCCATGCCTACTGCTAATTATCTGATCCATTCTGTTTCTAAGGGCAGGTCTACACTAGCCCCAAAATTCGAACTAAGATACGCGACTTCAGCTACGTGAATAACGTAGCTGAAGTCGAACTATCTTAGTTTGAATGAAAAAGCACTTACCCGGGGTCCACACGCGGCGCGCAGGCTCCCCTGTCGACTCCGCCTACTCCGTTCGTCGAGCTGGATTACCAGCGGCGACGACGGAGCACTTCCTGGTTCGATTTATCGCGTCTAGACAAGACGCGATAAATCGAACCCAGAACATCGATCGCGCGCCTCCGACCGGACGCGTAAGTATAGACGTACCCTAAGAGGTAGAATGCCTGCTGAAACTCACTCTGGGCCAATGTACTTCTGCATCACTTCTAATTATGGGGTATGCATAAATGACACAAATCTACCCTAAATTAGTAATATAATTTGTTATACTGTTGTTATATTGCTATATATCAATCCTTTTGGAAGCTAAGGACAAATTCTGCTTTATTTCAACTCTTACCTGACAAATGTAAAGTAAAACTCATTCCCTACATTAAAGTAATAGTTTTTGTAACATTCCAAACACTGGGAAATTATTTTCTGCAAATTATTAGTGGAGTAAAGCAAATGTAATTTAAAATAATTTCTCTAAACTAACTCAGTGGATGCCAAATGACTCCAGTTTAAACATATCAAAAACTAATTTTAAATTGGAGACTACAAACACAGTTGAATTACTGAGATATTAAGAACAACATTCAAGTTTTAGATACATTAAAGCATTTTTTTCCTTCCTGGAGTTTTTTAACATGGCCATGTCAGGGTTTCAGTTAAACATGATTTTGTCCAAATAACTACTATCATATATGATCACATAGCCTCTTGAGTGAAGAATGTTAACGAACATTTCAATTTATTTTAGGTATTATAGAACTGCAATTTACCAGAGTGTCAGTTGTGTCTTTCACTGGAACATCAACAAAATTGGAGCAATAAAGAATTAATATCCTATTTAACAGTTGCAGGTAGACGATCCATTGCACATTGTTGGGAGGAAAAAGATCCTCCAATGACAAGTGTGTTTTAATAAAATCTGGAAGATATTCGTGATGGAAGAGCTTATTTAGTTATAAAACCAAAATTTGGTTAATTGTGAAAAAATAACTTTCTAGCAGTCAAGCCACACAAGGAGAAATTCTAATCTGATTTACACCCTGTATAACCCCACTGATTTCAATATAGTTGGATGGGGTACAAGGTTAGAATTTGACCCAAGTGATTTGTTCCATTATCTAACAGATTGGAATCCTTTTTTTTTTAATTTCCACTTTTTCTTCCACTCCTCTCCTAATGCTTGAGTCTCAATAGATTATTTCAACCTTTTTTGCCATTGTTTTTCTTACCTTGTTCCAGCTCTTCTTCAACAAGAATTTAAAGCAACATTATAATGTTGATGCGTTGCCAGTTAAAAATTGGATATGCATATGTATACTCCTAATTGCAATAATGTTCTAGACAGAAAGATAGACTAGGTATTTGAATATTGATGGTGCTTTGAAGGTCTGTCCTGCCTCTTTCAAAGGAATAAGAATATGTAGCAACTTTAAGGCAGTCAAGATATATAGATGAACAATCAATGTTATATCATCTATTCAAAGCATATGACTTGGCTATGACTGTAAAGGGGAAAGATAAGGTAGACATAATCAATGTTATGAGCCTCATTTTAAAATTTCATTGCCTAAAGTTAAGATTTCAAACCTGCATTGATGGCTCCATGCTGCCCAGCAACTCCTAAAGGTGCAGAGCGGTCCTCAATTCTTATTAAAAAGGAGTAGTATTGCACCTTGCATGATCAAGCCCCTAAACCCCAAAATTTTCAAAAGTGGGTGCTTGAAGTTCAACTCCTAAATCCATAGTTAGGTACTTAAGTGGCTTGATATGGAAAATAACTGATCACTCTACAGCTTCTAGACTACGAGGTCCCAATATATCAAGGCATTTAATCACATGTTAAGTTAACCCTTATTCAGAAAAGCACTTAAATATGTGTTTAAAGATTAAGCATGTGCCCAAGTCTCATGAAGGGTCTACAAAGTGAACCACATGATTGTATCTTGCTGAGTCAAGGACTGAATGCTGGAGGAAGCTCAGCACTTTTGAAAGTCAGAACACTTATTTAGAACTTCTTCTTTCATATGGCTTGGCTAGGTAGCAATGATTACAAATTTGTATCTAGATTTGATAGCCCGCACATTGCCACAGCAGTGAGCTGGTGAATGTCCTTCAGGCCCTTGGTGAAAGAACGAAGGGGACACTCAGATATGATGTGCTCCATTGTTTGTGCCTGTTGAACACTGTTGCATACAGCTGTTTGCCTCATTTTTCATTGAAAGAGGGTTTGTCCACATCTCCCATGAGATGTGTATATTTAGAACTGGGGCTTTCAAAAGGGTCTAGTGGAGTTAGGCACCCAAATTCCATTGCAATACGATGGGATGTGGGCAGCTGAGTACATTATGCCCCTTTGAAAAATCCAGTCTAGGTTCCTTATTGTAGATTTAGTGGCAAGATTTTCAAAACTGGCTGCCTAGTTAGATTCCCAATTGCTAACTTTAGTGCCAGAGGGTTTAGGTGCATTAGTTTGAAAATTGGGCTTGTGGTGCATTTTGTCTTCTAATATTAATTTTTTTTAGAAAATTATTAACAGTAAAAAAAAGCCTGCTGACTTGTGTGTATGCAAATAACTCCATTTCTTCTGAGTTGATAATTTACTAGGAAATAAGAATCTTCGCCATTCTTTCTGATGGCCAAACCAGGCCATAAAGTATGCTTCTCAACATAACTGCAAAGTGTTGTGAATTGTATAAACGATCATATATGGACACTGAAAAATAATCCTTGTGAACATTGTGTTATAGTTCCAAAAATATATTTACAGTCTATTACAAAGATTACAAATGGAAGTGTCTATGTAATGGGATTATGCTAATTAAAAGCTTTTTACAGATTTTCTTCGACAAAGGTAGAGGGAGAAAAAAATTGGTATAATCAAACTGATTATTCTAATCAAACAAATAAATAAAATGGAAAATGTAACACTGTACAGGGATAAAAAAAGGGAGGGGGGGAGAAATGATCCATTTGAGTTTTCTGTAGCTGTCTTTGGTCCTAAATGTGGGAAAACACATTATGTAGCACTGAAAATACATGTTCTTTTGTGATGCTCTGCAAGTAAAATAGAAAAATATAGTGCATTTTCAATGTATTCAGAGCTCACTACACAGAAATGTGTGTACAAAACAAGACAGTATAAATTAAATTTACAAGTTTTACAAAGGAACATTTACAGTTTTTTTGTGGATGCCCACATTATCAAACAAGACCAATTTATGACTGATCCCTGGGATCTTTCTCTATCAAAATCAACAGAAGCAGCCCAATTCTCTTTGGAAGTTCAGCATTTCACTGAAGGGGTAGTTCACGATTTTCATAATTTCTGAAAGCATCTCTCTCTGATGTGTATATATTCCTGCAATATCTGTAGTCACACTTTCTTATTGCTTATGGTAGTTTAACGTTTTAGTTATATAAGGTACATATATAAATAAAAATGGTGTAAAAGTTTAATTGAGCGAGTACTTTTGCGCTCAAGTTCCCAAATGAATGTGTGTGTGTAAGTGTTTGTGTTGAGAGCAATGAAAGCTAGTAAAAAATGTGAAAATTCTGAACTGCCCCTTGCCTCATGCTCTACTGTGCTAATATAAAAGGTAAATCCTTATTCTCACAGCTGGACTGCACTCAACTGAAATGCATATAAAATATATGCCAGCCATTTCTCTCAGATTTGCTAATGTAGAGTATTGAAAAAAAATTGATGTGCTCAGATTAAAATAGTTAGGTAACACTGGAGAACCGCACCTGACTTCTGAGGCACTCCTATTATCATCCACTCCATAAAATACCTTAGTAGGTTTACTGTTATGGATCTACTCCTTAGAAAAATCTCACCTTAAATCTAGTCCATTAAAATCATCTTGAAAACAATTTGTTAAAAGTGCCTAGGACTACTTAGGGGTCATTATTGCTTTTTTTCCTTTTTTCCTTTAAAAGATAATATATGTTTAACCTTAAAAAATTCTTTAAAAAATATCAGAGCTCTTAGCAACTTGCATTTTCTTGACTCCCTGCCAGTTAGCAAACCATGTCAATACAGTGTTGATTTAACAGAATAAAATGGCACAAAAAAGGATACCAATGTTTGGACAGATATATGTTGCTCAGTCATGCTTCTTACATTTCTAAAACTTCTAGTAACCTTTCAGAAGTACCCAGTGTAGTAATGTGTCATATAATTAGCCCTAGAAAGGTCCAGAGATATAAACATCATACTAAAAGAAGGTCTTTATGAAGAATAAACACAAATGATTAAAAAAAGATTCTTAAATCAAGATTTAAGGAAAATATTTTGCTGAATTTAACAATAATATCATGATTTTATCTGACAAATATATTCTTTTTTAAATTCTTTATGTACATTTTAAAAAGTCTATTAGATAAAAAGGAGGTTAGAGAGCTCAAGGTGTTTGTATGTGTTTCAGGTAGTACTTTGTTTATTGTCACTGCTGTTTTCTTTGCCATCAGTGGTGGATCCCAATTCCCTTTTAGTAACCTCTGGTGGCACTTAGGAGTTCAAGTCTGTAGGTGCTTCTTGTAGATCTTCTCTTCACTGCAGGAAGGACCCAGGAGATCAAGTGTCTTCAAGCAGCACTTCATGTATGCTGAAGGCCAGTGCTGTTCTCTCAGTCTGTCACCTCCCTCATAAGGGAGAAATGTCTATCACACTTGGATGCCAGTGCCGTGTAAATGTAGCATTTGTGCTCTCATAGTCTGAATGCTGCTCATAATTTTCTTTTGATGACCAACCAACGTGATCCCTAAACTCATCACATCACTGGGAAAGATAAATGTGTACAGTATTAATTATTCAATGTACAGTGCATTTATATGGGATAAAGCAGTCACTTAAAACTGAGTAGTACTCTGTTTGAATATACCAAAGCTATACTGGAGCCTCGTATCAATACTGTGAATCGTGCCTAAAACCCTACTAAATCTTTTCATCAGAAATGTACATGTTTCCCTTGTTTTGGGAGTGAGATGAAATTATTTTGCATCACTTATCATGTGTAACTGTACCTATGAAAAAAGAACGAGGAGTACTTGTGGCACCTTGGAGACTAACAAATTTATTTGGGCATAAGCTTTTATAGGCTAAAACCCACTTCATCAGATCCATGGAGTGGAGGATACAGTAGGAAGATACAGATTCTCCCCAGTTACGAAAGATTCGACTTACGCAAATTCGCACTTACGGAAAAAGTTCCATAAGCCAGAAATAGGATTTTCGAGTTGCAGAAATGTTTGCATAACGTACAGGTATACGTTTCCGACTTACCCAAAATTTGAGTTATGCAAGGCTTTCCAGAATGGAGCAATTGCGTAAGTCGGGGAGGGGGGGGGGGCGTCTGTATATATATATATATATATATAAAGAGAACATGAAAAGATGGGGTTGCCATACCAATTCTAAGAGACTAACGTTGGTATTAGAACCCTCATCTTTTCATGTTCTGTGTGTGTGTATATCTATCTATCTATCTTCCTACTGTATCTTCCACTCCATGCATCTGATGAAGTGGGTTTTAGCCCATGAAAGCTTGTGCCCAAATAGATGTGTTAGTCTCCAAGGTGCCACATGTACTCCTCGTTCTTTTTGCTGATACAGACTAACACAGCTACCACTCTGAAACCTGTACCTATGAAGAAAACTCATTGTAGGAAAATACTCCTACTGGGATGCTTTCAGGATAGTCACTGTATAAAGGGAAGATTACTGTGACCACATTGTGCCCTTTAGAGACATGTATGTAGGAACCCTCTGCATACAGATCTATAGCTGCCATATGTTAGGTGGAAGGTAGGGTGGAGCTGCCTCCACAACACCATTACCACTACGTTCTGACCTGCAAAGCCTCTCTGGGAAGAGGGTGGAATGGGCAGGGCCTGCGGCTCTGCTTCCTGGAAGCCAAGAAGACCTATAAGAGACCGCAGAGCCAATATAGAGGCACACTCGACCTCCAGCAAATCTTTGTGCCTCATACTAACCACCTGCTTCCTTTGCAGGGATGCAAACCGCTTTGTCCCACAACACAGACAGCACGCAAAAAAATCAGTACGACATTCTACAAGGGGAATCTCAAAATCTTCCAGTCCTTGAGATATGCTCGTTAGCAGGGAGTGATCTGGGGGTGGAGGTGGCGATTTTCATATAAGTAAAAAAATGGGCTACAGTCTCTCTGAGAGTCTGGCACATTTGTACTGCTCAGGTGGCCCAAAAATTCTAACACTGGCCATATCTGGACAGCTAAGAATTCCCCCTTTTAGGGGGAGCTCTCAGCTGGCATGGGCAGCTTCTAAGCCTCCTGCCTCCTCAGCCCTAGCATAAAGACATGCCAGGGAGGAGAAGTGGGTTGTTCCTGTTCCACTGATGTTCTCCGCCAATTTTCAGTTGGCAGACAGTCCTAAAATGACTGTTACCAACTGGAATAGGTTAGAGATGCTGCTGGGCTGCTCTAAACTACATTAATTGTGCAGGGCAGAGAATCAAGAAGCCATGAACTGCTCCCTGGACTCACTCTCCTGTGCTGAGTAAACCTCAGTGAAGGACGGAATCTGGCCCTATGAACTGAGTTTGTACTGGGTCTTGTATTTTGCAGCTTATTATTTGGCTTTTACCTAGAAGGTTGCTAAAGGTAGGTGAAACATGCCCAGTGCCAACTTACTCAATAGTCATCCTGGCTACTGATTCAAGAGAGTTGTAGCCTGCTGCTGTGAAGTTATCCTTATATCTTTCCATCTTAATAGCTTGTAACCATTCTCCTACAGAGCAGAACGTGGTGAAATCGGGAGTGTTCTGGTCCAGAAGAGGGCTAATTGGTCTAGGCAGAAGAAAACAGTAACGTAAATTGTTTCCTAAAATAATAAAACATAAGGGAGTATTTGGCAGAGTCAGAGAAGGTGGGGGTATTAAAAATTCCTAAGGAATAGAAAATAATAGGGTTAAATATGCAGTTTCAACTGTTCTGTTAATTGCTTTGCCACGGCTAGCAATCACGAATGTAAGGGTATTTTGCAGCTTTTGGTAACATTCTCCTTAGCATATTGTAATGCATGACAAAAGTTCATTAAGATTGAAATCAACCTGGTGGGCTACTATTATCAACTGGAAATCAACATTCTTTTTAATTATCTGTAGGGCTGTCAAGCGATTAACAAAATTAATCGCACTGTTAAACAATAGTAGAATATCATTTATTTAAATATTTTGGATGTTTTCTACATTTTAAAATATATTGATTTCAATTACAACACAGAATACACAGCATACAGTGCTCACTTTATATTTGTTTTTGATTACAAGTATTTGGACTGTAAAAAATAAAAAAAAATAGTATTTTTCAATTCACTTAATACAAGTACTGTAGTGCAATCTCTTTATCATGAAATTTGAACTTACAAATGTAGAATTATGAACAAAAAAAAATGCATTCAAAAATAAAACAATGTAAAACTTCACAGCTTGCGAGTCCACTCAGTCCTACTTCTTGTTCAGTCAATCGCTCAGACAAACAAGCTTGTTTACATTTGCAAGAGATAATGCTGCCTGCTTCTTGTTTACAATATCACATGAAAGTGAGTATAGGTGTTCTCATGGCACTGTTGTAGCCAGTGTTGCAAGATATTTACATGCCAGATGTGCTAAAGATTCATATGTCACTTCATGCTTCAACCACTATTCCAGGGGACATGCATCCATGCTGATGACGGGTTCTGCTCGATAACAATCCAAAGCAGCACAGACCAATGCATGTTCATTTTCATTACCTGAGTCAGATGCCACCAGCAGAAGGTTGACTTTCTTTTTTGGTGGTTCAGGTTCAGTAGTTTCTGCATCAGAATTTTTAGTTTTTTGGCACAGAATTCCCCCAGGAGTAGCTATAATATGATATATATGGCAGAATGCGGGTAAAACAGAGCAGAACACATACAATTCTCCCCCAAGGAGTTCAGTCACAAATGTAATTAATGCATTATTTTTTTAACAAGCATCATCAGCATGGAAGCATTATATCCTGTAAATGTATACAAACTTGTTTGTTTTAGCGATTGGCTGAACAAGAAGTAGCACTGAGTGGACTTGTAGGCCTGTTTTATTTTTGAGTGCAATTATGTAACAAAAAAAAATCTATATTTGTAAGTTGCACTTTCAGGACAAAGAGATTGCACTACAGTACTTGTATGAGATGAATTGAAAAATACTATTTCTTTTATCATTTTTACAGTGCAAATATTTGTAATAAAAATAATATACACTTTGATTTCAACTACAACACAGAATACAATATATATGAAAATGTAGAAAAACATCCAAAATATTTAATAAATTTCAATTGGTATTCTATTGTTTAACAGTGCAATTAAAACTGCGATTCATATTTTAAAGTCACGATTAATTTTTTTGAGTTAATCGCGTGAATTGACTGATTAATCGACAGCTCTAATTATCTGTATTATAGTAGCCCCAAACAAGATCAGGGCCCCATTGTCCTGGGCCCTGTACAACCACATCATAAAAGACGGAGTCCCTGCCGCAAATTGCTTGTGATTCAAATAGATAAAACAAACAAAGGCTGGAGGGAAACAGAAAGAGAGAAAGATGCAGTGACTTTCCTGAGGTCACACATGAGGTCAGTGTCAGAGCTGGGAACTGAACATAGGGCTCCTGACACAAGATAACTGTGACTGAGTAACTCATGGGAGTTATAAGAAGAAAACATTGAAGTCAGTCCAAGAAATTAAACGAGATGAAATGGCTGAATGGAATTAAAAATAGAGTCGTGAGGGTAAAAAGGAGAGTTCACTCTGTAGCAAAGTACAAAAAGGGTGGCTATATAGACACTGTAAAAGCTTAGCAGAATTTGATTCTGTTTTTTTAATAATTTTGACAGAAAACATCAATGTTTATTTTTAAGCAATTTTTTTATTTTTATTTATTACATTTTCACAGTTCTGGGAAATTGCGGGGGAAGGGGCTCAGACAATGGTAGGATCAGACAACAATTATTTAATGACAGCCAACATTGAGAGTCAAAAGGTTAAAGCTTTTTAACCACCGAAAGAAAAATTGTCATCACCACATATCAAAATAAATATCCTTAAATCAAACCCTAATTAAGTTCTCAAGCAGCCTTTTTCTCACTTTGCATTTGTAAACGTTGATTATTACTGATGGAAATATTTTCTCATCGGTTTGTGTGTGAGCACAGTGAAATTGAAGTTTACCAATAAAAATCAAATTCTTCCGAGCTTATCTGTATTTCTACTATTATTTTTATTGCAGCAGTGCGTAGAGGCCAGGACCACTGTTCCCTCTAAGCTGTGCGCGTGTGCACGCGCACACAGATCCTAAACCCCGTGCAAAAGACAAAACACCGTGCGCACAAACATTTGCACAGAAGCACAGCAATTTGCATAGAAGAAATTTTTTGCGCACACGGCCTGTGAAAAATTTGCACAGAAGAAATGTTTTTGCGCACATGGCCTGTCAAAAATTAGAGGGAACATTGGCCAGGACCCTGTCATGCAACCACAGAGACAATGATGGTCCCTGCCCTGCGGAATGTATAGTTTCAATAGACAAGACATACAAAGGGGTGGGGTGGGGGGAGAAATGGGATAGAACATACAAGCAGAGTGAACAGAGTGATGGTTTGCCAACAGGAGAAACGTCAGTGGCAAGATTTTTTTTCTTTTCTTTGGTATTTTTGTTACGTCATTTTTGGGTGGATTTTATTTTTATTGAATGGCATCTAGGGCAGAAATGGGGAGAAAGGAACAAAAAGGAGAGGAAGAAAGGAGAGTAGCAGAATGAGCAGCTGGAGGGAGCTGGATCCAGCAGCTAATCAGAGCACATTCAGAGTCAATATATGTTCAGAGAATTATAA
The DNA here is from genome assembly GCA_037349315.1 of Chelydra serpentina. Taxonomy (NCBI): domain Eukaryota; kingdom Metazoa; phylum Chordata; order Testudines; family Chelydridae; genus Chelydra; species Chelydra serpentina. The sequence continues at coordinate 64,831,606 of JBAIAC010000010.1, read as the reverse complement.
ACTGCCACTGGCAGTTTTCTTACCTGCTGCAGGTTCCAAGAGGGGTTTTCAAACTGTTTGGGTTCCGAATCATTTTGTCCAAAATACCAACTATCTGCTCAAACTTTGGCCTTTCACCACGTTCCTTTTGCCAACAGTCCAGCATGAGCTGGTGAAGGCCTGCTGGGCAATCCATGGGTGCTGGCAAACGATAGCCTTCTTCAATTGCTTTTATAACCTAAAGGCCAGAACAGGTGGATTTTGTCAAGGCAAAAATATTTAAAGAATGAATTTTAATAACTGGGACAAAATCAAGCAACTAAATTAAGCAGTCGAAGCATTATGAAAGCAGAGTCTGTTGTTTTGACACTAGCATTCTTGTTTTCATATAATAACCTTGATTTTTATCTTCCATGATTATTAAACATATTACTCTATGGTGTGCAGAACATGGTTGTACAACCTAGTCAAATCAGCAGCAGGGAGCAACAATTAAATTCACCTAGGGTGCAATAGATAAATGGATAGATGGAGATATTCTAGAAAGCAATATTATTTGCCCAAAGGCCTTTGAGAGAGTGGATGCAGTTGAAGCACTGATTTATAAATGGATATGAGTCTGTGCATTTACCCACAAAATCCAAAAAGCCCATAGACTTTTAAAAAAAATCAGGAAATATTTAGTGGACAGGAATTATTAGGAAGAAAAATTTGTATTTTATGTCAATCCGTGTTATTAGAGGCAAATAAGCAATCTGAATACAATGTGATATAGGAGAGGGAGGCCTGGCTGAGTGATATCTTAATGTAATAGTCTAAAGCAAGGTCAGACTTAATATGAGAAGGTGGCACCTGGTGATATGAGGGAGGACATAATGTCTGAAGCAAGAATTACACCCACTGTTTGACTTCCTCAGTCAAGTCCATTTGGATTTAAGAGAAAGATAGAGATGATTATAGAAAAATCACAGGAAACTGCTATGCACCTTGCGGGCAGGATAAGAAAGCATGTCAGGAAGCAATGCAGATAAGAAAGGCTTGTAAAAAAGGAGTAAAACACTGTTTATGGGAGATTTCAGGTACAGTGACATTGACTGACATAACTGTATTAGAATTGCTAAGGAAGGGTGCTGATTCTTGAAGGGGAGTACACAGGACTGTTTCCTCTCAGTTTGTAGAGAAACGAAGATCAGGTCTGGGCTTAGCCCTATGAAATAACTCTGCCGTGATGAATAAAAGTTGGTGAATATCCAGGGTTTAGTCAACACAATAACTTTGTCTATAAAATACTCCATAGGATGTGTGAGAAAGTGCAAGAGCACTGGACTGCAAACTAAAGACAACTGCAAAGAATGCAGAATAAACTTCAGAAACTTGGTCAATGTTTGTATTAGAATCTTTTACAGAGGGGGAGCAAAGTCCCAGGAAACATGGTCAAGTGGAAATGGCTCTCATCAGAGATGTGTTCAATACCCTGCTCTGCCACAGACTTCCTTTCTGACACTGGACAAGTCACCCAGCCTCTGTGTTTCAAGGGTGTTGTGAGAATAAATACATTAAGAACTGTGAAGTTCTCAGCCCCTTCAGAAACGGGGCTATATAAATACCTAAGATAGACAGTGATGAAGAATACTCAGAGATAGTGCAAGTGCCACTCAGATAGCAGGAGGGTGAGGGGACAAATAATGGGAAGAGTTGTACTGTATACACACAGGGAAAACATTTTAAAAAGTAAAAGATAAGATCAATTAGCAAGATTTAAGGGGAAAATTCTCACATTTAAAAGCAACGAATCAAAATGAAAAAATAAGCACTATTCTGATATGCTGAAGACTGAATACAGGAATTTCAGACAGAAGAAAAACATACATCAAATCTTTTTTTTTTTTGTATCTCTCGTTATAAAAGTATCAAATTTAGGTCAGGCTTGTAGAGACAATCAGCGAATAATAAAAATGCATCCAGACAACACCACCCGAGCCATTAAAAGGTTAAAGGGATTTAAAACTGACAAGACTCCTAGGAATGACAACATACATTCAAGAGCTTTAGAGGAAGTGGCAAATGAAATGAGAAGCATATTAGCAGGTATTTTTACATGCTTACTGTGTTCTGGAGAGATCCCAGAAGATAGGAAGTGACTATGATAATGACATTATTTTTAGAAAGGCCTTAGGGATGCAGCAGGACCTGTTTCTTTGGCATCTGGTGTGAGCAAACAAGTCTGAAGGATCAAATTGGGAAACAAAAAAGAATTGATTTGGCTATAGCCAGAACGGTGGGCGTAGGAAGAAAGTGATTTCCAAAAGACTAAAAATGTAGTCTGTGCGTGTTCAAGATTTGAAGAACCAAATTGAAGGTTAATAGCTAAAATTTTTAGCAACTTAGGTGCCTTTAAAATATTACTAATATCTAAGGGAAAAAACAGTTCTAAACTAGATAACAAGCAGTAAATAAAAATGAATGAATGAAGGGATATTTTTCTATAAACTGTTTGATTACAGTTTATAGAAACAAATATAGCTAATTGAATATAGCAAGGATTAATGCGAATAACACAGATTTGTATCACTTATATTTGCCTCAATTCTCTGTTCCTCCATGTCTGTGCTTGGCTCATTGTTTCTTTTAGACACCTTTGTGCTTCCCAATTCCCAGGCTGCCAGAGGACTTGCCTAGTCCTGGCTTCAGATAAGGAGCTACCAGCTCTGGGGACAGAGCGGTGTTAATTGGGTACTGTGATGCTTTGTTTGTTGTAACAGGTCACTACCAGGGACACTCCTTTTTTAAAATGCCACAACAGAAAAAAAATTGAGTAACTGAAGGAAAAACATCCATTCGCAGGGCTATATCCTGCCCTAAGAGGAACACAAATATGGAGAAAAGGGAGTGTAGTGAACTCCTCCTTCCATATAAGTATGGGGATCAGTAGCCCTGTACGGGACACACACCAAATCTCTAATGGCTACCAGAGAAGGGTTATGCGCAGTAGTTGAGCTAGTTAGTGACTATTGTTCGCTAGTTTTGGCAGCCAGGGTTAGGAACGCATAGGCACTGTGCCTGCAGAAAGGCAGCGGGAAGGGTTCTGTGCCACTCACCCTGAGCCGTCCTGCTGTGCAATTGCAGGAAGGCTCTTGGGTTGAATGCTCAGCTAGTACTTCTCAGCCCTGTATGGATATATCCACTGAGAACAAGAATGTGCTTAGACGGTAATGATTGTGTTGCTATGCACAAATCTATCCAAAAGCACTGAAACTGTTAGTATAGGATAAAACACTATAGTAGAGGATTAAAAAAACCCCCTCCAAACTCGGCAAACTCAATGAGGCATATTTTTAAAGGAACCACAGCATGGCCTGTAAATCTGCATCCACACTCAATTGTAGGCACAAATGATGCATTTAAGTGAACAAACGGCTGACAGTGTCTGCAAATCTGGTAAAGACACATTTAAGTGTTGTCATTTGTGTCTGCAGCTAGTTGTAACTGTAATTCATTGTGGGTAATTAGAGGCAGTTTTTAAAATTTAACCTCTCCAGGGTTAGTTGGTGTGCATGTGCGCACAGTGTGTTCGTTTTAGGGCACACCTGCATATCACAATACACATCAGTGTTTGAAATTATTTTACTAGGAATTTATAAATCCTTAATCTACATGCTAATTGGGATATAACTTGGCATTTCATTTCTTTTGTCATTGTAAGGATTTGAGATTAGTGTTTTTATGAACAAGGATCATTTACATGCTTCCCTCAGCTGTTTACAACACAAGGAAATAAATTAAAAATATTTCCAAAATCAGCAAGAAGATACTGGATTTTTTTTTCAGTTTTAAAGTTTTTCTTTACTCTTCCCTGAAAGATAGGTAAGCTTTGCCTTTGAGGCATCTTATATTCCTGTCAGACCACTTTTATGTTTGACTCGAGTACAGAAGGAAGGTGTCAAAAGAAATGAAACTCTACTGGGCATCTAGGGAATGTAAATATTTCTTTTTCTTTGCCCCAAGGACTTGTTTGCCCATATTTTGACAGTCCATGAAATCTTTGACACTGAGACCTGTCAAATATTAACAACTTTGCACTCTGCCAAACTGACTCATCATTTACACTTTCATATTCTTTTTTTTTTAAACTCTGATGTCGAGCATTGGATCAACCCCCCTCCCCAAAATGAACAACTCGGAATGAGAATCATTCTGGCATATGTTTATGTATACAGTCGGTATGAACAAATATCCTTGTAAGAAATTCAAGATTAATACTATTCTGTGCTATTACTGATGACCTGCTGCTTAGGTCACATTTTATACAAACAAGAATATTGTTAAAATACAGTGAAATTGCTAGAGTACGTCATTAACTGTTGCTGTGGACTCTGGACAACTTTTTCCACTTGACTAACCATAATTATGAGTTCAAGAAACTAAGAATTCTTGTTTGTATGAAAACATGTCATTCTTGCTAAGCTTAATGTAATAAAATAAGAAGTACTTGTCTGTCTTATCATTTCTGGAACCCCAATCCTGTTTCAGACTCATGATATAAACCTAAAACCCATACTTGTGTCAAAGAAGGTGACACAGTTTTAATGTTGTTGGCTAAATAATCATCTATTTAATTTTTCACTATATAAAAATCCTAGAATATTTTTACAAAAATTATTATGCATTAAAACAAGTTATGTCTGTGTGTGTAGAAAGAAAAAAATGGATATGAGCATTTATTTATATGTACACATGTATACAATCATACAAATACAGCAAATGTATAGCTTACATCTTGATTTGACATGTCCCAGTAAGGCCGCTCTCCATAAGACATTACTTCCCACATAACTATTCCATAACTCCATACGTCACTTGCTGATGTAAATTTACGATATTGGATGGCTTCTGGAGCCGTCCATCGTACTGGAATTTTCCCACCCTATTTTAAAAAAAGATTTGTTTATAAATAACATTTCCATAGTGTTTTTCTTAGTGGCATTTTTACAATTATTTCCATTAACCCTAGCACCAAAATTATGCCATTCTCAAATGTTGGTCGATGTTGGAATTTTCAGAGGAGTTTCAAATGAGTCTGACTCAGGGAATTAGGTGTTCAAATCCCACTGAAATTTCTTAAGACTCCTTCAAAATCCATGTCTGATCACGTAGGGCAAGATTGTCATTAATGCCATGTGGCATAAGTGCCAACTCTAGCCCCCTGTGCATTCTCTCTGGATTGTTGTTTCAGTGAGAGATCAGGAATCAGCTCCATGAGGCAGCTATTATCTACACCATAAGTGAGCAGGGTGAGGGTAGGGAGGAATGGGAAGTGGAGCTGGCTGGGCAAAAGAGTAGAGGAGTAAGCTGTGTCCTATGAACAGCTATGGCAAAGTGATCCCAACCAGGAATAAGGGAAGATCCAGGGGGGGATTGTTACCCCTTACGTGGGAGTAGCAGCAATGTTTCAGTCATGCCTTACATTAGTTAGCTTTCAGGTGAGATTAGTTCAGCTCTGAAAAAGAAGAACCCCTGGATTTCCATGTAAATACTTTTACTTAGCTCAAAAAGGAGATGAACAGTTTTATAAATCAACCTTTCATATCCATTCATTCAGAAAATTATAAAGATATGAGTGAGACATTAAAACCAGTAAAAACTTCCAAGAATTCTCCCCACTGGAGGATTATGTTATTAGATATTTACTGAAAGTTATTTAAAGCCAGGTTTCTGAAGAGGACTTGTAACTCGCTTGGACTACTTAGCACCTCTCAGGCCATTAATGTATTTCTCTCAACCACATCTTCAAGAGGCTATTGCCCGGTTTGTAATAAGATCTCCTAACCCCTAAGAAATATTGTCAAATGGCTGTGTTTCTTACTGTAGTGGTGTAGACAGCTTCTGGATCATCTTCTATAACTCTGGACAGGCCAAAGTCTGACACTTTACAAACAAGGTTGCTGTTGACAAGAATATTGCGTGCTGCTAGGTCCCTGTGTACATATCCCATATCAGCCAAATATCTCATTCCGGCAGCAATTCCTCTCAACATTCCCACTAGCTGAATGACTGTAAATTGCCCATCATGTTTCTGAAGGGAAAGACAGGAGTAGCACACTTGTTAATGCACTTGAGGGGGGAAAAGAAAATCAGCTTTGCACATTTTCTTCACTCTAGTCACTTATTACCCCAAAGGCAATGCATCTCGGGGCAAAGCAATCCATTTTAAACAAAATTGTATTTGTTTTAGCCACAAAGCAGGACACATGGTTGAGAAAGGCCTGAATAGCTAAACTTTTAAAACTAATGGAACCTGTTAAAAGTTATAAAAGCCTAATTAACTTGTGACATGACAGGTTCTTTTTTTTTTTGTTAAACTACTTTATATAGCGTTGTTTGTAACTCGCCTCCATGTTCTTCACCTTTTACAATGATCAATATATATAAAAAATAAACTGTATAACATTTTTGGGATCAAAGCCTCTGTTTATCCAAAATACTGAAAATGTATTTACAGCATAGAATTTATCAAGGAAACATCATCATCTTTCTGCTTTATCTAGCATCTTGCAAGTCATTCTACATTTTATGGCTTGTACATGTGGAATGCTAAAATGGTGAAGACATTGCTTGGCAGTTCTGAGCACTCACTCAGCAAACGCTAAATTGTCATAAAGTAGTTTTTCTTTTCCCTTCATTCTTATCTGAAGTACTACCGTACTTCATTTAGGGATTCCTGTACAGTGACTTCGACCATGCTAAAAAAAAGAAATTGCTTCTCTAAACAAATGCGTTCACACAACAGGGCTTCAGGTATCGTGGTATTAACCTCAATCTACGATGGTAATCAAAACCACGATTTATGTACCACATTGGATCACTTAAATGCCAAGAAATGTATCAGTTTGATCCCATCTGTTCTTCTGATTTCTAATCTGATTTTGCTGGGACAATTTAAAGCTCTATTGGTGTTTGCCATGTTCACATTTCAGACTGAGAAAATGTTTTATTGTGCTAAATTGGTAACATACATAATATATTTTGAAGTACTGTGCATATTTCCCTTAGGTACTCACCCTAAGAAATGCATCTAGGGCCCCATTCTCCATGTATTCTATTACAATCATGACTGGTTTCCCTAAAGGAAAAGACGGGACATTTTGTTTGAAAAACCATAATCTGAACTGAGTGCCTTTTTCTGATAAAACACATGTTGCTCCTATAAAAGGGCTGAATAGTTGAGACCAACATTCTTGAAGCCTCCAGCACTGTTACTGACTCTAAGTCTTTAAATGTCTGCATGGAGCATGGTCATGATTCGCAAAATTAAACTGTACAAATCAAAATGTCAGCGTGTTCTCCTGACTTCTGCTGTGTGACGAGGATTCTGAGAAAATGACACTTCAGAGAATATGAAAGGACATAAGAAACCTTATCTTCCGGCATGGTCTTTGAGGCTAATTGAACCTAGAAAAATAGTGTATTTCAAAGTACTCCATCTTTTAATCATGTGTGCATCTTAATTTTTTCCTCAGGTTGTAGCATAAAGTGAGTATTGTTTTAGTTAGTTACGCTTCAGGAGAAAATCCATTAAGAGTATGCAGTACATTTCTAATTTGAATCTCTGACCATGGACATATTATAGCAATTACTGCCAGTTAGCTTATTATCTGACTGATACATCAAGCCACTACTTACCTCTGGTAACTACCCCTTCTAAATGAACAACATTGGGATGGTCAAATTGTCCCATGATGCTTGCTTCACACAGGAAATCTCTCCTTTGTTTTTCTGTATAGCCAACTTTCAGGGTTTTGATGGCTACTGAAACATCTCGCTTGCCTGGAAGTTTCAGACGCCCACTGCACACTTCACCAAATTCTCCTAAAATAAAGTAGATTGACTATGAATGACATTTCATTTATATAATATCCTCTCTGGGGCCCTCATTCAACATGGCACTTAAGTACATGCCTAACTTTAATCCCATGAATAGTCACATTGATTTTAACTTAACTACTCAAGAGCTTAAAGTTAGGCACATGCTTAAGTTCTTTGAGGAATCGGGCCTAAACAGCAAACATTTTATGTCACCGCCCCCACCCCGATATTTACGTCCGTATAAAATATCAGTATTTTTTTCTTTAAATATGTAAAATAAAATACAATAGTTTTGTAAAGAATGATGGATTTCCTTGCTTTTTTTAGGTCTGATTCTTAACTCACACCTGTTTTCGAGTTACTTCTAATTTATACTGGTATGAGGTCAGAATCAGGCTGTAAAGGACTGTCAAAAAATAGAATAATCACACTGAAGTTCATGAAATGGAAGATATTCATTGAATTAATCAAAGAAATGGGTAAATTCTCTCTCCCATGCCCCAACATCAAAACCTTTCTAATGAAAGTTTCATAGAAACCAAAATGCTCTGTTTGATTAAATGATGAAAGTGCATATTTTTTCCAAACAGCTCTACCAGTCAGCACAACAGGAACGAACACACACACACACACACACACACACACACACTCACTCACTCACTCACTCACAAACAGCATGGGCTGGCAAAGTCCAAACGCCTTCACAAACACTGCTTGTCCAATCATAATGACTGCTAAAGTTGGTCATCTGGCATAGGCATTCAAGGCCATGCCCATAGATGGCTCCAGAAGATATGTCACAGAGTGTGTAATACTCACAGCCAAGCATCCACTGGCTCAGCATGTCACCAGGGAACTGGGTAGAAACAAAAGGCTATAGTGTAGAACAAAGACTCAGCACAGTGGCACCAACTCCTGCATATAACAGGTGGCATCAGCAGGATGGCAATGACAAAGTTAGCAAGAAAAATCCCATAACCCTTGTGAAAATCAACAAACACATGCTCACACAGCACTCATCCAAGACAGGCTTAGTATTCTATCCTACCATAACAACTGAGGCACACTGAGAATTCTATGCTGCTTTTCTGACTGGCCCTAGCAGACGTTCTAGTCTTCTTTGCTGTGTAGTATAGCAGTTCCTTTGTGTCTCTGTCAGCCTGCTGTAAGAGGTATACCTTCCTTTCCATCTTGCTAGCTAATCCCATCCACTGATTTGGACCACAGCTAAACCCAGCAAAAATGACACTTGCACCACAACAGAACTCTGCTTCTAATTTACATGCTCCAGAAAGTCCATTTTACACACTGAAAACAAACTGCTCTTGCTTATCTGTGTGCAAATCCAGAGTAACTCCAGGGATGCCAACAGTTATTCTGGATTTACACTGTTGTGACAGCAGAACTGGATTTCTGTCTTAAATTCCACCTCATTTACATGTGATGTTTTTCAGGATTTCGCTCAAAGTGACTTGACAAATAGCGTTTCAGCCTAATCAAAAGAGGAGCACAAGAGCCTTTTACTCTAAACTGCTGATGTGGCAGTCTCTCATCTCAAACAATGGATTAGCAAACCAGCAAAGACCATATTTACTGATTGTACTGTGCCAATCTAGAATTTAAAACCAGCAGCTTAAAGAGTAATGCTGTACTGAAAGAGAGACTGCTGTTCTAGTATCATGCTAAATGCCACTTACTTAGGGTTAGTCCACACTAGAAGCACTACATCAGAGCAGCTGCACATAAATCCATGAGGGGCAGTAGCTATGTTGGCAGGAGAAGCCCTCCTACTGACATAGTGCTGTCCATACTGGTGCTTAGGTCGGTGTAACTTATGTCGCTCAGGGGGTGGGCGGCTTATTCACACCCCTGAGTGACGTAAGTTATACTGAAGAAAGTGGTAGTGTAGACCCAGCCTAAGAACCTGATTCTGATGCGTTTACTCATTTTGAGTAGCAGCTTACTGCATAAGAAGTTCTATTAATTTCAGCGGGGCTACACCTGAAGTAAGGTAACATTCATCATGTGTAAGGGTGCCTAAGAAACGTGATTCTGAGAGTGGAACATTAGCTAATTCTAAGTGCTGTCATTCTTTTTTATAGCCTAAAACTTAATATTTATAGAGATTTTTTTTAAAAATAGCAATGTTACACATAATATACAGTGCTTGACAAACCATATTAGGGTGATTTATAAAGTATTCTAACAATACTTGATAAAAAGAACAGGAAGGCAAAGAATTGTTTCCTCCAGGAATCCAAAGTATTTGATATTTTTCTTACCCATGGAAACTTAATTTCACTACATCGACTAGTGCAATAAAAATGTCACATATCTCATTAATGCAAACAAATGAAACTGCTTTTTTAGAGTATGAACACCACACTGCTTAAGTAGGTGGTAGACAGTTCAAGAGGAAGAAAAACAATGTAATGCCAGTACAATTACAATCCGGTATGAGAGGTAAAACAAGAACTTTTTGTACTAATAATATATATATATATTTTTAAAAAGGTAGAACAGTTACAACAAGAAGTTTTAAGAGGATTCTGTTCTATTAAAAAGACTTCATTAGACCTTACATTATAGGCTATATACTGCTTTCTTAATGCATGGCAGTCAAGGGAACTACTTATGTGAGTAAAGCGAGCAGGATTTACACTAACATCCAACCTCTTTACTCCGACAATGAACAACAGGTAAAAAAATTACTTAAAAAAATAATAATGTTGTTTGCAAATTTTGTTAATGGATCTGGAATTAGAAGCATACAAGTTTTTAATCCCACACAAGCCTCTTTATTTTTCTATAATTATTTTTTACATTTTATAAGCAAGTGCAGCTTCATTGCTCTATCCGCTCTGGTAAATGCAAAAAGTTCTATACTTGAGGTGTAATTATTTGCCTGTCATTATGATGTATGAGTTTTGATCCCAGCTAAATGGAACAGTTGAATACAGAAGCCACAGCAGCCTTACCTGCACCAATCACACGCTCAATTTTAATACAAGAGGCATCTAGCTCCTTGGCGAATTGATGGACAGCTCTATTTGGGTCCTCGTAGGTTTCAGGGTCAATGTAGGTTTTGGTGCCTGGAAATTTAACTGTAATGATGTAAGAAAGCATGACTGTGATGAAGCAAAGCACTTATTGTGCAGTCAGCCCAGGAATTTCATTATGCAGAATGCTCCTTGGAACAGTGAACCTGCTTCCATACCACCTGAATCAGGGCAACTTTAGTCTGAGGCATCATCTGTAAGCTTCCTCACACAAGTGCATGATCCTTTGTCATTAGCAACTATATCTGTGGCTGGAAGTGTGAAGCCTTTCGTAAAAGTAATGAATATTAAATAGTTTTCAATGGGTGAAATGTAATCAGGGATTAATGTAAGAGGGAACTGGGAGGAAGGAAGGGACAGCTTCTCTCCCCCACCCCCTGAAAAAAGTAGAGGGGAGCACCGCCTTCCATCCTGGCCTGGGTAAGCAGCACTCTCCCACAACTACCCCTTGTCTTTGGATGGGAGATGAGCGCTCCCGCTCCTGTTTCAATATACTTTAACAGAATTTAACAGTGTTTATAGGCAGGGCCAGCTTTAAGCCAATTCCACCGATACCCTGGAATCGGGCCCCACACCCCAGGGGGCCCCACTCCGGTGGGAGGTTGTTTTTTTTTCTCAGCCGGAAGGGTGCGGGGTCCCGCCGTCATTCTTCGGGTGGGGCCCCGCACCTGCTAAAGCCAGCCCTGTGTATAGGCTATGGTTACAGACGCTAACCATCATTTTGTAGGCCACATTAGAAGGCTGACTACGCTCCTGAGCTGGTGTGCAAGGGAACAGCAGGAACGTCCTTACTCTCTGTGGGCTACCCACGTCAATGGAAGAAACACGGGATGGGAGAGCAGATTCTGTGGGACAAATACTCCCATTCCCAAGCAAGGGGGTAAGTGGGTGGAATCTTGGCTCCTTCCCCATCGCTCCTATAATTGTTCTCTATATGAAAATAAGCAAGAATGTTCTTATTCTAACAATACTGAATTGCTGAATTATTGAGATGTAGGAATTGGATCAGAAGTCAATACAAAACACAGATAATTTAAGGTTGCCATGCAACCTCTTAGTTATGTGTGAATCTATTGCATATTTTGAAATGTAATTAATAATAGCTCAGTTAGTCGTATGTGTTAATATGTTAAAATAAAATCATTTTAAAAAATGATATAATGGAATAAGGCAAAACCAGAGATAGGAAGTTTGAAGAGCCAAATGAATATACTAAATTCCTGTAGAAATTATTTAAGATTTCACCTAGAAGTTAATTTTTGCTATAATCTGTATTTTGACAGATTTATTTCTAATCTTAATGACAATGTTTCAAGTTTCTGAGCAGATAAACATTTATTTGTCATTTAAATGACACAAGAAGATCAGAGAAAGAAAGGAGAAAACAATAGGTTAACCTCCTATATTGTGCTTTCAGGCAAGCAGATGGAGAATGAGCCATCCTCTTGTGTCTGTGATAAGGGCCTGGATTGGAGGTAACCTTGTGAATCTCAAATGGGGCTCTGATGGTTCTTTATTCAAGCTGTCATAAAACATTTTGACAGGCCAAAGCTATCTTGGCATACCAACGTGAAATAGTGCTGCTGTGGATTCGAACACATTGTTAAAAGAAATGGTAGGAGGAAACAAAATGTAAATTGGAATTGCTTGACAAAACTCCTCCATTGTGCTTATATCTTTAAATGTAGCACTTGGGGCCATGGAAAGTTGAGGGGGATTGAAATAAAAGATTGGACATTCTATTAAATGCAGTGCTCTAAAAGCTAGTTAAATGGTTGCTTTCAAGTTACTGTGAAAATTGAATCTGTGTCTTAGCACATAAGAAAATTTTCTGGATACTAAAGGAACAAAGGGACACCAATTTGCAAATAGCTGGTGACCACAGTGTTGTGTTTCATTTCACTGGGGATACAGTCGTCAAATCAAATTAAATACCAAACTTTCCATCAAAAATATTAAAAAGGAGCTTGGTAAAAAGTATTTAATATTTCATGCTACAGTATTAATAAAGGCAATGTATGTTAACTGTTCTGACATATTTTCTAGTTATTGAATATTAGATAACTAGAAAGAAAGAAAGAAAGAAAGAAAGAAAGAAAAGAATTTCCTGACCAGTTGCTGAGTATTAAGCACTAGCTTCCTCATCTACCTCTTTACTATTTAAGAAATTAAGGGTCACTGTGTCACCCCAATAGCGAAACTGTTCTGGTCAGGAACTGTTTTCTGCTACTGTGAACTTTGCACCACTGAAACTTAGAATCTGAAAATGACAATTCATAATTTAGATTGGGGAAAGGAATTCTTTAGCTGATATATTATTTTGCCTTTATAGGCAAATCAAAGAAAATGCAATTGATTTCTCCCCTCCCAGATAAAAAAGAAGTGGATCTTTTGGAGATTTAGAAAACCTCTGTTGTAAACGAAAAGAGGCAATTTTCAAATCTGTCACCCTCTAAAGTAGCTACAGTTAAATAGCATCAGATTTCTGATGCATTTTTTAAAAATAAGCTAGAGTGCAGGCTATGTGATAATTAATCCTTCTCCCATTTCTATTTTCCACTTCTTATGTACAATATAGGTTGTCTGACTAAGGCTGTAATGATGTCGCCATTTGATTTAATAGACCCTGCACATAAATGAAATGACTTAAGATAGTGACACATCCAAAACTCAGGGAGTCCAGGCTGACCTAATATTGTCAGGCTAAAAAGGTCAGACTGAAATATTGACACAACTTTGACCTGAGTCTTTGGCTAGCCTTACTAGAAAGTAAGGTTTGTGGTTAGTAACTGCCTCATCCACTATGTGATACCAGACTGACACAGTAACTTTAACACAAAGCAATACAAGATTAAAAAATGTATTTTTGTTGGCAGTCATTTGTAAGAATTAACCTATGGCTGAAGTGACAGTAAGTGATAAAGATAATTGGTGGCATGGTAAGAATCAACAGAGTATTCTATTGATATTTAAATTACAAGGTACGAGAGGATACTGGCATAGTAAGAAAATAATTTTATATCACAACTTAAAATTAGAGCTGGATAGGAAATGGTTTTTGTGTCCTGTGAAAATTGTTGAGATTTAAAATCAATCAATCAATCCTGTCCTAAATTGTAACAATAAGACAAAATCTTTAAAAAAAAGAAATTGTGAACTGAAAATAACAATCATTAAAAAATTATGTTTGTATCAGTTGTAACATTTTCTTCCAAATTTGAGCATTTTTTAAGTTTTTGAATTTATTTCTACTACAATTAGCTTATGTTTTTAAAATAAAAAGTAGATTCCAAAACCGGATTTTTTTGTTTAGAAAATGCTGAAACAAAACATTTGGACAATTTCAAAACTTTTTCAGATTTTTTGAGTTGAGACATTTGTTACAACCATCTATGAAAAGTTTTGGTTATGATAAATTGGCATTTTCTGATGAAAAAAAAATTGTCAAAAGATTCCTGAAGGCTCTACTGAAAAGCAATTACACTATATTTCATGATTTTATGTTACCTGTTTGAACTGATACAGGTGGTCTATATTTGTACAGTTCTAATAAGTCTTATAATAATCTGCCTAATGACAAGTATGAGAAATGGGCACAGACCAAAATGTACTGAGTATCTATTAACCTTTTTGTTGTCTTGACAGCATTCCTTAATACTGGGTGAACAGGTATTAGGACAATCTCTCACCATTGATTTCAGTGGGAGCGGTTTTTAGTGCTATTGCAACTAGACAAGTGACTCAATGCAGAGATTGGGAATTACAGAGATGAGCCTTTTCTCACATCATTTTATTTTATTTTCTATTAATATTATGATCTACAAATGTCAGTGATGCAAAGTTCACAGTAGCAGAAAACAGTTCCTGACCAGAACAGTTTCGCTATTGGGGTGACACAGTGACCCTTACTTTCTTAATCAGAAGCTTGCCTGAGGGAAAGCTCACAGAGCCACTTGGCCAAGAACCTATCAATTTATAGCATCTCCAGGGGGATCATTAGGATGGTGTGAAACAATTATTCAAAAGAAAAATGCAGAATGGGAACAACAGTATATCGCACAAATGTACAGAAATAAAATGCATGGCATGAACAATACTGATTATAATCTGTCTCCTTTTTTGTGTAGGTCATATATTTTTATGGTTTTTAACTTCACACTTGCTGTTTACACAGCATTTCAGATTTATTACAGCCCTTTCTTTATAGGAATGTGGTTTTGGTATTATCTATATTCCAATACTGCCAGTCCAAATGTCTCATAATTGGGTTGGGAATTCCTGTGGGGGGGGAGCAAAACACTTACAATGAAAGTAAAGTTCTTCATCCCCTTCTTGATCAGCTTTGCTATAGCCACAGTGCCTGAAAAAAAGTTAAAAAAATAAAATAGGTCAGTTTTACAGGAAAATAATGATTTACTGCCTCATATTTAATGTTCTAACAGATTGGAATTTTTGGAAGTTAGCAGCCTAACTCCAGCAGGCATTTTAAAAATATCCCAGCTGTAATTCTTTCAATAACAGGTTTTAAAACAGAACACGAACAGTTCCAATCAAAAGGCTTTTGTATCTAATAATTGCTGGGAAGAGCCTAAAGGCTTAAACAACAAAATTGCAGTCCTCATTAGAAACTTTCTGTGATGCTATGAGAAAAATAGCCTGAAGATTAAAGAGTCTGAAGAAGGAGTGACAAGGCTGGTATTTTTGACATGATGCTGCTCTTAAATTTACTTCTCCGGCTCTTGTCCCCAAATGCAAGTGTTATTTGAATGGCTGAATAGGTAAAATGTCAAGCTTCTCCGTGTGTGAACAATTCAACAGAAATAGCACACTTCAAGGAAAAAGATCAGAGAAGGTGCAAATATTTAGACGACACCTACTATAGGACACAAAGAATTTCTTAAGCTGACAGAGTCCTTCCAAATGTAAAATAAGTGGACTAATTTTTCATCCTATAATGGAATTTTGATCTAAACTGTCCATATTAGATTATACGTTGCTTTCGGTTCCATTTACAGATTCTAAGATACAGGCTGGTAGAATTCCAAGGAATCTACAGCAGTGGGGCCAGAAATGCCGACAGCTACACAATGTACAGTACCTTCGTCCAATGATGAATCCGAACACCATGAAGACCAGAATAATGGTGCCTGCCACAGCAACCACAGCTATGATAATGACAGGATTCTGCTCACTGGAAACGGCTGTGGCTACAAACAGAGCAAAGAGCTAAAGATTAACTTAAAATATACTGTAGAAAGGAACTGTAAAGGTTAAATAAACCCTCATAAATCACAGACAGATAGTTTACCTCTTCTGTAACCTGAAACTCTGTACAGACATTAAATGTTACAATAATGTTGGTCTAAAAGAAAGGCATCTATCCTAAGTTCACCAGAAATGTTGGGTGAGTTAATGAGTATCCAGGAGGAACAGGACTTTAGAAGTGAGGCTGTTTTAGTTGAAAGCACACAATAACTATTTTCTAGGACAGGACCCAACCTAAAGGAGCCCTATGTGCATCAATTTCTGAATCATCTTGTTTTTGTCCCTTGTTGATCATTTGCATCGCTATAATTATTGTTACTATCTTTTATCATTTGTTTCCAGATGCACCCACCATGCTAGGTGCTTTCCAAATGCAAGAGAAAACACAATCCTTGCTTCAAAGAACTTACATTTCAAGAAATCTGCACATTATTCCTTTTTTTTTTTTACTCGGTGACTCTACTATTGTTAATATATATGTCACATTAATGTAAATTGAGGATATAAGCACCCTGCCTGAGGAACCTCTATGTTTGAAACTTATGTAGCTTGCTCACTATATATTGATGGGGGCACATGCTCAGAAATGTAAATCAACAGAGCTCTACTGAAGTCAATGGAGCTGTGATGATTTACACCACTGAGGATCTAGCCCATGAACTTTAGATTCAAGTAACAGATGTCAGGCAACATTGTTGAAAAAGCATTCTGGAAGTGAGTCATTTTCAGGCAGTGGAGGGATAAGAGCAAGAAAGTGTAGCAATAGCTTATTAAATACATCTGAGGTGGTACTTTTATATGATTAAGACTTTGTACCGTTAACTAAACAAGAATGGCTGCAGCCAGGGCCCTGTGAGTTCCACTGAAATGACCTCAAAATCAGGCTCCTGTTCCAGAATTCCCATGGAAACAAAACTCACATATTCTTTGCTCTGTTTGGCAGCAGGCAAGCCAATCAGCATGATTCCTCTGCTTCTTACAGTGGCCAGTACCAGTTGCTTCAAAAGAAGGTGCAAGAAACCATTCAGTAGGCAGTTATGGAATAAACTGTCAATAAGAGAACTTTCTTCCTAACCCTCTTAAGTTTGGAGAATGTTTATTCCCCGAACAATGAGGATACAAACCGCTTCCGAACTATATTTTTCAAACTTCCTATCTGATATAACTGTGGAAGATCTCATTATTCATATACATGTCTACTCTTTAATCTGGAGCACATGAAATGTCTGTTGCACAGTGCATAACTTTTAAAGAGAGGCAACAGCTCCTGATGGTGGAAGCACTGCTCTGAAAATGAGGAAACCTGGGTTCTATTCCTGGCTCTATCCCTGCCCTGTTGGGAGACTTTAAGCAAGTCACTTCACCTCTCTGGGCTTCACTTTCCCCACCTGTAAAATGGGGATAATGATACTAACCGGCTTTGTAAAGCACTTTTAGATCTACTGATAAAAAGCGCTAAATAAGGATGAGATGTTTTTAAAGGTAGTCATGGGTAACTATGATTTGGGTAAGCTTTGGCAAGCCAAAGGGTTGAAAAGTTATGGAGATGCCTAATGGACTACCCCTGTAGTGGATAATGGGAATAAATGGAGATGGACTTAAACTTCTAACCACCAATTATGGAGTCGTTATTTGCGCCAAACACTCCTTGATTGCCACAGTTATGAAGAGGATAGAGTTTCCTAGCAAAGCCCATAATTTTGAAATGCTAATTCTAGACCAAATAGATTTCACTTTGCATGCTTGTGAGATAGATAACACATTCCAAACTACATTTAGATGCCTGGAATATTAAATAATTGATTCTGATTCCAGTTCATCCCTCCCCCCGCCCCCCCCCCCACACACAGTGGAATCGTGTGTAAGAAGGGTTAAAACGGACTCCTAATCCTTCTTTGATACTGAAGTCCTCAAATTTGTACATCCCTGTCTAATGCGCTGTCTGTGGTGAAAGATCCCTCAAACAGTGTGTGGTCTGATAAAAGCAGGAAGGTTGTATTTACTTCACAGATGTCTGCATATCTTCACAAATATTTTGTTTCTTTTTTTCCTATCAAAATTTTGATAAAAATGTCAATATATCCAGTTTTTCAACCAGCTCGCTACATACTTCTGTTTGAACTCAAGAGTACAATTCAGGAGCACAATATATTCCATATATTTACTGGAATAAATAGTGCACATGAACCTCTTCAGATCCACTGACTGTAAGTGATTTAAAGCATCTTTCAAATAAATCCGACAAATCAAAAGACAAAATGATCATTTGAGGGACATCGTGTAGATTTATAACACTCCCAAGGGGACTTGTGTCTCTACAAACCAACACATGAATTATAATGATTCACACATTTTGATCTGTGACATACGAATACACATATCTTGTGTTACAGACAATCTTAAACTCCTTTTATATAAATATATACAGCATAAAAATGTGTGTGTGTTTAAATGTATAAAGGGTCTCCTTCTCTGTACTGAAGTGCTGCATCCAAAATGGAAGATAATATCTGTTTTAGTGAGTACAGCACCACTGCTCACACAACAGTTTGGGATAATAAGTGAAAACACATTTGAAACTCAATGGAAAATTTAGGTGAGCAAAATATATTTATCTGAATTTGGATGCTGAACACCAGGGTCATCACCATCATTATTCCAAAAATGTCATTCATGGGATCTGATCTCTTCAGCCAGATCCAAGAAACAGCTCCATAAATCATGTGGAAAACAGCACCTTCAGCAGTAGAGTGGCTAGGGTGACAGATAGCAAGTGAGAAAAATCACGGACTCTTTTTTTTTTTGTGGGTGGGGGGGGAAGAGGATATAGTTGCCTATACAGGAAAAAGCCTCTAATATTGGGATGTCCAGTCACCCTGACAGTAGTCCACCACCACTACTACAGAACACTGGTGTGCTTCTCGCTTTGATGGGAGTCGCATACAAAATGATGAAGCATTGTGAGTTTTCTTGGCGGTCTCCCTTCTACATACTGCCAAAGCCTCAATTAGGTTAAATTATGAAATAGAGTCACAGAGTTCAAAGCCAGAAGCGATCACAGCAACATGTCTGCCCTCTGTACATCACAGGCCACCAACATCACCCAGCACCCGCAGACTAAACCCAACAGAAATGAAACCAAAGTGCTACAACTCACAGGAGACTAGACTATTCTGTCCACAGGCAGAGAACAGGAGGGACCGAGGGGCATGGTGCCCAAGGCCCCAGCAATGGCAGGAAAATGATAAAGTAAGATATACTAAGATAATCCTCACAAATGACCCGTACCTACATGCTGCAGAGGAAGGCAAGCTCTACTCACCAAGGTCACTGTCAATCTAACCTGGGGAAAATTCCTTTCAGAACCCACATATGGAAAACAGTCAGATCCTGATCATGTGAGCAAGACCCTGCCAGCTAAGCACCTGAGAGAAATAATGCTCAGTGCCACTTCAGAGCCCCGGCCCACCCCACACAATGTTGCATGTTCACCCATGGCCATCCCTGATGCTTCAGAGAAAGGAGATAAATAAACCCTAATTGTATCAGGGGAGGAAAAATCACTTGCTGACCACTGCCATTGGCTGTCTGAAACTCTGAAGCATGAGCTATAGGAACATAAGTCATAAACCAGAAATGATATGATAAGGCAGTAGTATAGATACATGTGACAAATGACAATTCAGTGAAAATAACTAACCTAAATTAAAAATATCCAGCATTCCAGTTTCTGAAAAACAGTATATTGAAGAGCATATGTGGAAGAGAAGAAAAGAGAGGAGAAGTTGCTTATTCTTGATGAAAGAGAGAATTGTGTCCTGTGGCATTCCTCTCAAAGTGAAAACCATTTTTTTTAAATTGAGGAATGAGGCATCTTATGTGGTATGTCACAACAGAAAACTACCTTGTGACATGTTTTTGCCTACCCAAATTTCAAAGTTTTCCAGTGCATACTGGATAAGCATACTGTATTGTTAGTCTGTCTGAAATTTCTCATTATAAGTGTCAAAAAAGCCTATGGAATATTTACACTATTGTTTTTCCTGGTCTATCTAATGTTGGCATACATCAGCGGTTCTCAACCTGCAGCCCACTGGCTGCATGTGGCTCCATTATCACACAGCTGTGGCCCGGCTCAGCTGCATGCTAAAGGCCAGCCCCACACGGTGGGAGAAGTCCGGGGCAGCCAGCCAATCAGCTGGCTGGCCCTGCGCAGTGGGAGGGGTCCGGGCTGCTGCTGCCCTGCCACCCGGCTCCTGCGGCATATGCGGTTCACAATGACAAATAAGTTGAGAACCACTGGCACACATACTGGTACTTGTAGATCCTGTCAAAAATGTTTACTCCTAAAATTATCTATGCTAATCAGTGCTAATCTATGCTCAGTGACTATTCTAGTATACAACATGGACTATAAACATGGAGAACCTCTTCTTGATTGGTCAACCAAAATGAAACAGATTATAGACTCAAAATTAGAGACATTAGAGATAATAAGAACTTAAATACCAAGGTGATGGGTGCCTAAAACAGAGAGAATCATAAATAAGGACTAAACATTGGATTTATTTGCCAGAAATTTATTCAAAGCAAAATCTGTCAACAGACTGGTTAAAATGGAAAGAATACGATGTGTTATAATTTGCACTAAACTTCATTTTCACAGTCTTCCGTTTTTTCAAACAAATAAAGGTCAGCGGCAAGACCTAACTATGAACTTCCTCTGTCTCATGGTTGTAATACCTAAATACAATTAAAGTCAGGCACTGAATGTGCATCTTGGTACAGGAACTCTGCAAAGCATAAAGAAATACCACATTTAGCATACTAAATCCATGGCTTTTTTACCTTGCAAGCAATGGCAGACTACATATTCTGGCTCCACATGAGGCTGACCTGTTTGGCAGAGAGGTCTACCTGAAGCAGATGACCCAAACAGGGAAAACTTTGCTTTAGAGGCAGCAGAGTTGTGGACCTGTCAGGTAGGTAGTTTGTGTAAGGGATCTCACTGTTTCTAGAGCTCAGTGACTAACATGCTCAGGCTCCTCGCTCTTCTGCTTCCTCTCCCATCTGGTTCCACAAAAAATGCAATAATTGCTGTTGTCCTGCAGTCCTCACTATATGTAGCTATGTGGTGGTGAGGGGTTAGGAGGAAAAGAAGGCTATGTACGTCTTAGAAAAAATTAAATGATCTGGCAAAGTGTGAGCAGAGACACACTCCCTATTATTGGAAAGTCCTGTGGGGTCCTCCCTCTTTCCACCAATCTCCTTTTATGTGGGGAGAGCATAGGGTAGTATTTGGGCCAAACATCCCTTCTCTCTATAGAATGGGGCCATCAGACGGGGTAGCGCAATAACTTACAATTCTTCCCTGGCCAATTATAGCACTATAATTACTAGTACTATGGTAAAACACAATAGACAGCTCTTCACTCATACCAAAATACAATGGTAGTAATTCATGTCTTCCCAAAGTATAAGATTTCATTCACAGAAAATTCCTAAGTTAGTACAAATTCCATCCTTTCTAGTTTAGATAACACTATAATATATTCATTTTTTTCTACTAAAAATGTTAATTGCCTTCAAACGTGAATATATATTACCTGTGGCTTCCTCTAGTGTGGCAACATCTAGTCTGGGACTATAATTTCCATAACCAGCAGCAGTAAAAGCACGAATCTGGAAAACATACACTGTTCCTGGTTTCAGATTATTAATGGAAGCTGAAGTGGACTTGGTTTTTACTGTTGAATAAGTCCTCTCCCTTTGATCCTAAAAACAATAAGACAAAGGATGAAATTATATTTCCAGGTCAGATTTCATTATTGTTGCACACAAGCAACTGACAACTGGTCCTGGCAGTTTATTTCAATTTGCTGTGTTTTTTTTTTCCATATAAAGAATGTAGCACACTCTGTGGAGCATTACAACACAGTGTCATTTCATTGAGGGGTTCTTAAAATGACATAAAATTTAAATGGGAAGCACATGCTGTTAGTCATAAAAATCCAGAGATAAAATGATTGCCTTTGTGCCTCATTTCCTCAGATTCTGATGTAGGAACAGTTTGATCATCAGTGAACTCCAAAGAAGTTCTCTGTTGGTCGAGGAACAACATTAAAATGGTATCTTCAGAATTCAGCTCCTACATTTAATGAAAACAATTTCTCATATTGTTCCACAGTAAATAGTCTTTATCCTGAACCCCTTATTCAGACAACTCCAACTGTCCTCAAAAGAGATAGGAATCTCTCTTTTTTCATCAGAGCAGTACTACTTGCTTTCCTTTCTACAGCTTTGTCCTGCTATTTTAGTGCCAATAGCAATATACCAGATACTGGGCCAAACACTGAGGTCCTTGCTAGTTATTAACTCTGATTTCGCTCAGGCAAATTGATATTGATTCCATTGCATAAGGTAAAACAGATTAAAAACTGAATAAGGAGTTCAAGATTTGGCCCAGAAAAAATTAAAAATAGCAATATCTATCCATAATCATTCATGTTTGAAATGCTACACAAGCTGTATCAGAAACTACAAAACAACCCATACAAGGCATTTGCTGGGCCAAATTATCTTTCCGCGTACATATGGGCAACTCTGTTGATTTCAATGGCATTTTGCCCAATTAAACCAGTGGAGAGTTCTGTCCACTGTATTTCAGTGTAAGACAAAGCCCTTGTGTTGACATATAGCATTTAATATGATGTGTCAGATTTCTTGTATAAGATGTGATAATGCCTTCTCCCATGGTTTGTCCACTATGTCTTTTGAGTGAGCATGTCAGTTAATGTAGAAATATTATTCATATCTTCCCCAAGAGGAAATCAATCATTTATAAGCAAGGTTAGGGATTGTGAAATGTGTGTGTATGTGGTGGGGATGGAGAGTAAAGGGAATGCGGAAGGAGAAGGAAGCAGAAATACCAGGAAATGGTGAATAGTTCTGTAGCTCTAGTACTGTAAATGTCAGTAGAAATCCAGAAGTTCAGAGTTTGAGTTCAAATACATAAACTAAGCTTATTTGAACTTTGAAAACCTCTTGAATTTGGGGGAAAAAACTGTGCTAGAAATCTCACAAGAACAGACTTACCTGTGAGATTTTTGGCACTTCCAGTTCCAACCTTAGCCAGAAATCAGACACGAAGAAACACTTATCAGAACATTTCAATACCCCAGAAACTTTTGATATGAGTTTGGTTCTAAAACAAGGTGAATGTTCAGGAAGTTCCCCCTCCCCCCCCTTTATCTAACTGTGTGACTCTTCTTACAAGAAGAGTCAGATGCACATTTCAAATTAAAATACATGTGCTTGTACATGCACGTGAGCAGTCTCATTGAATTGAAAAGACTACTCACAGGTGCAAAGTTTAGTTTCTGAGTGAATATTTGCAAGATCAAGTGCTTAGTTTTGAATTCTCCTTAATTAATTTAATTGTAATTGATGACTGGTAGATATTTCCCTTATAGCAGCGATTTTATACATTTATTGCCAATCTCCTGTTTGCACAACTCACTAAAACAACAGAAATATATTGAATAAATAATAAAAATCATATTCTCATGAGTCTTATTCACAAAAAGCTAAATGTTTTGTGATTTCATCTAGCATTTTCTTTTACAACGACCAATGATGATTTTTACAGTCAAGAAACCATTTAGGATATGTAAAAAATGGCATTTATTTGCAAAACAAATAGCACTGTTTAGTCTTTGGTAAACATATGAAGACGTGTAATTTATTCCAAGGTAGAATTTCACTATTGTGTGTCTGTGAAAAAACAAATTAACTTGTAGAAACAGTAAAATTTCTATTGAAAGCTATAAAAATTAAGGTATACAGCTCTCTGACAAGTGTTGTAATAAGAGTGATTCAACCAAGTAACTCAGAGCTATGATCATTCAACTATCTACCTTTTTACTCTCCTTTCTAATCCATGTAAAAATAATCAGATAAGTATATTTGTGTTATTCAGCACAGAAAACTAGATGAGACATTTGATATTGGATACAATCGAGTCTGAATTTAACTAATTGTATGTTACCTAGAAACTTGAGATACTCAGCTCTGAAATAAATATAATGATTAGCTTGGATATGGAGTTAAAATACATCGTCAACAGTGATCACAAAAGAGCTCCTTCCTTTATTAAATCTTAATTCAGCCTTTTTTTAGAATCTTTTATAGCATTAATTAATATCTTGCATGTATAGAGCATTTTTCATTCTGGAGGATTCAAGTTTTTTTTTTTTTTTTTAAGAGATTATGGATAAAATCCTGGCCTCACTGATGTCAATGGCAAAACAACCCTCATCTTCACTGGAGCCAGGAGTTGAGGCTACATATGCAAGGATAACTTCACCCACCATGGAAACGCAACCACTTTCTACCAACACATTATTGAGAGCTTTTAGGGGAGCAAGTGAAAAATAATTCATCCAACTGAAATTTTAGGGAGAATGGATGAAGATTTGAGACATCGGGTCTAACATGCCCAACTCTGGAAAAGTGCCATAGGTTAATTTTATTACCAAAAATGATCAGGAGCTTTATTTTATGTCTGATCTCAGCAGGACATTTCCAACAGCCTAGAAGAATTAAAAACAAGGGATAAGAGACAGAAAAGTCACAAGTCTCTTGCAAAAACATTCACAGCCCTGCTTATTGTAATCATATAAAAACAAGCAAGATAAGCATGCTATCGAGTGGACGTTTTCATTTGTGTTATATACAAATTACAATACACAGAACCTATCATGATAATAAATTAATGGGATAGGAAGACGATAATTAAAAATCAACTACAAACAGAAATGACACCACCAGATAATATCTGGTATAATTATCATGGCATTAAAATTTGCCCACAGAAGAGTAGGATGACATGATGCAAACAGCACATTGCTGTGCATTTCACATGCACTTACTTTCTCGTAATACTTGATTTCATATTCTGTGATGACTCCATTAGGATGTTCTGGTTCCTGCCAGGAAAGCTCCACGCTCCTCTGCAGCACTCTCTCTTTCATTACTTCACTAACTTGCGAGGGAGCTGTTTGGACGAGATGTGTCAATAAACAATGAGCAAATTTGCTGGATGTCTCAAATCAAACGTCACTACCGATCAGTCCCATGCTGTGCCACTTTCATTAAGGTAAAGGAAAGCACCTTTTCATAGCTCACAATTCAAAAGTTAATGAATATTCAAGCAGAACCTTATTACTGTTCATAAACCATAATAGAAATCTAAATTAAAGTGCAAACAGCAACAAGATAGCATTGTTCTAGCTAGTGCAAAACTGAAATTGATAGGATCAGAATGACAATTAAGCAAATGAATTCTAATTAAGCTAGGAAAGTAGGTTTTCAGATTAATCTCCTGTGGTAAATTAAGAGTCCAAATATTTATTACACGTTTTGACAACACTTATAAAAAAGAAAAGAAAAGAAAAATGAAGAGAAAGAAACAAAGACTATCATGTTCAGGCTGATTTCAAATGGCTGCTTCCAGATCCAGTTCAAACAATTACCAGAAATGTTCTTTTATGACCACATTTGCTTGGTAGTGAAAACTACATAGTAAAGATCACAAACCTGTTTCAATTATAAACCTTTGTTTTCACTCACTCAAAAACATTCTGAAACATTCTTCCTTTTGGGGTGAAATTTTCAAGACTTGATCTCAGTGCTTTATGAAAGTTTGACAAATTAATTAATACAGTATGGTCTTGTGGAGTGAAAAGGTAAAACAAAACAAAAACAAAAAAAACCCAAATCCCCAAACAAGCAAACCAAGAAAAAACCCAAATCCCATACTCTATGTTTTTCCTACTGCACCATTCTTTCGATGCACATACTACAAAAACCAGGTGAATTTTGGAACTTGAAGCATGGTGTGCAAATAGTGTGACACCATAGTCTAATTTGAAAATATACTGGTCAGGTAATAAAGTGATAATTAAGTTATAAGTGATTGAAAAGGTTTTTTGCACAAGTCATTTTAATTTCTCTTACAACAGATATAAGTTTTGGGTAAAAATAATAATTTATGGGTAATCCTGTCTAATGATACTGAGAAAGGTGGCAGATTTTCTTATTTATTATTAAGTGGATCTAGTGACACCATCCCCCTAATGAGTACTTCCAAAGGTGTGGAGAGAAAAAATTACAACGTGGAATAGAAAACTTCAGAAATATAACTACTTTGCAAATGTCAGTTGTATGACATTTTAGCCCTGTTTGATGTTACCTCTTGTCCTGACAAAAGTCAAAAGATTCCCATGGTATACCAGGCACATCAGAGCTGGAGCCTACTACCATTCAAGTCAATGGAAAGGCTCCCATTAACTCTAATGGTGCAGGATCAAGTTCATGTAGAATAACGTTATTGAGAGGGTCTGATCCTCCTCTCACTGAAATCAACGGTGAGATTCCCACTGTTGTTCGTTGTTCATGAGAGTTGGATCAAATCCAGAAAATCTATTCAACGCAATGGATCCAAACATACTAGGAGAAATCAAAACTGGAAATAAAACTGATTTTACCTTTGTCAGACACAGGATCTACTGCTCTGGTCAGATGTCATAATTCATGAGAAGTGACCAACTATATATGGAAAGTAATAAAATAGCAAACACCCCCCAAAATAGTCACTAGCAACAAAGGTAATGGGTGGCTCTGGGGCAAAGAAAAATAATCACTTAGTAACCCTTTCAGAAGATGGAAATAGTCTGAGATTTAAAAGATGCAGTAAAGACTATTCAAGTAGTTCTGAAACGAAAAAAATGTATGGTTTCCCAGACGGAGTCCCTGCCCCCTCTTTTTTATGCATAAAATTACATAATATGTAAATTTAATTCCTTCTTTAAATATCACAAATTTTAAACCTGAAATCAAGGCACTTAGAACAGACTGAAGGATCTGGCATCTAGTATTTGCATCCAAAGAAACTAGCAACTCAGTTTTGCCATTGTTAGAAAAAGCATTTATTGACAAACAGGCTTAAAATGTTACCCACCCAAGATGTTGCATATGCCTGTCAGAATAAGTCCCAAGTGGGAGTCTAAAATAACTTTGTGAAAGAAGATAAAGCTGAGGAAGATGAGGTTAGTATGCTAACAGGCAGGAGGATCCAACTCCTACAAAAGGAATTCTGCTTCCATTCTCTTGAGCTGGACAGGAATACCATGGATTATGACACTCTTCCAAAGGAGTGAGAACAACAAAGGAGAAAATCATTTCTGAGCATGCTCTTTGGCATCTAAGATTTTTTTTTTTTAGAAGATCCTGATGAAACCCACACCTTTTGTGATATCATACAGTTTCTCTTCTCAGGGGAAATGGTAAAATTATCACGGAAATACACAAAACTCAAGCCTTAAAAAATGACTGCTTAATATCAGTAACAGGAGAAAATCATCAGTGAATAAAAATATTGGGGGGAGGGATAGCTCAGTGGTTTGAGCATTGGCCTGCTAAACCCAAGGTTGTGAGTTCAATCCTTGAGGGGGCCATTTAGGGATCTGAGGCAAAAATTGGGGATTGGTCCTGCTTTGAGCAGCGGGTTGGACTAGATGACCTCCTAAGGTCCCTTCTAACCCTGATATTCTATGATTGTGGATCCCATGATTTTAGGGGCTTTCCACAAGTTCTCCTGCATTCTCTGAGATTCTGAAAGTCGTAATCTGTTAGGGGAAAAAAGTTAGCCTAGGTTTCAGATATGCAGATAATACAGCCATCACAGTGTGAAATAATGCATCTCTAGAGAACTAATGGGCCTGATCCTATTGATGTCATTGGATTCAGACTCTATCCATAAGGAACCCAGAGAAGGTCTGGGGCCTTTTGCTGCAGCAAATGAGTGAACTCTGCTTTCCTTCATCCAAAGCCTAATTTGAACCATTTCCATTCCAATATTAAGCATGGGCATTTTTCTTCTCTTAATTTAAAGAATACGCATGAAACTCTAACATTTATATTAACTGAAAATTAAATGTTGCATAAATATCTTGAAAGTCAAAATATGCACAGCATGGCCAAGTTAATGTTGCTCTAGGAACTTAATTTCTGCATTTCCTACCTCTTTTTACTTTAATTGTGCAATAGTATACCTTTTAAAATGTAACCTATTTATATGTTTCATTAGAGGCCTCAGAGAATCCAGGGAAACAAAGGATTCAAAGCATGCCTGATAATTTACATTACAATCTATTATGTCATTAGTCAATATAATCAAAGTTGAAGTCCCTTAACATAGGCTGCTGAACTGATAAAATCTTATAACTGTATCATACAAACTTCATGGTTTAGTAGAAGCATTCCAAATCCAAGATCTCTCTCTCTCTCTCTCTGTCTCTCTCTCAATAACTGCATGCTTGGAGTATTTTCACTCTAATTAGTGGCATATACTCCTTTGGTAGCTAAGACTCTGGAATGCAGCAAACCAATTTACTCTGTCTAATTTTCTTTGTGATGATTAACTAGTTGTCTTTTTTGTCTAAATGAGTAGCAACAGCATGCTGGCTGAATTTCAGAGGGGTCCTTGTGTTCCATGTATCATATTCTATTTCATCCAGTAAAATGTTTTCAGGCTGTTAATGTAAAATTTTAGATGTCCAAAATTGTTAAAGTTCATACTTATTCTAATACAATTATACAGTACTAAGGTCATCTGAAATTGTTCCCAAAGTTCACTCCCTTTGGTTTTATCTGATTTAATTTTTTCATTCCACTGGTCATCCTATTTATTTTTCTTTTAACCAAGGAAGCAATATGAACTACTGCCTTTGGGATTAGTTAACCTTGCTTATCTCGGGATATTGGGAAAGTAGCATGTGCCATGCATGGCTCCCACTTAACGTCTGGACAAAGCATACGACAAAAAAAGGATTATTTCATCTTTTCCTTTAGCAAAAACAAATTAAGGGGAGGAAAAATAGATTATTTTGCAAACCATCCAAGTTATATTGTAGGTGTGCAAAACTAGTTTGAGTTGATGAACCTTATTTCCTGTTAACTGGCAGCCCTATTTTCTTCCAAGACTGATTTGATTAAAAAAAAAAAGTATGTTTTTTTTCCTTGTTAAAGGAAAGACTATGCTGTGAACTAGTGCTAAAAAAGCCACAATCAGTGCAAAGTGGTTCCCAGGTTGGTGTAGGTGGCCCCAAGACACATTGTAGCTCTGCTTGAAGCCCCTGACATAGAGCGGGGGCAGGGGGGCAGGATGTTGTTAAGGGACTGACTAACCTGAGTGTTCTAACCTGGCTATTCTGGGCTGGCAGAGTAGTTCACTGGTGCCTCTAGGAAACCACTGTGAGTTAGAGCAACAACATGGGCTGCTCCAACTTTGTCTGGGTGCAGGTCCCAGAATTCAACAGGCACAGCGGTGACTTTAAGCCACCTTTACCTTGCCTCTTCAGCTGCATTTTCTGAGCTCCTTGTGAGAGGTGCAGCTCAGAATCAGGGCCTCTGTATTTATTTTTTTTCCATTACAATTTTTCTCTCTTGTTCTCTATGGTCATTTTCCCCATATTCCAAGTTTTCATTGATTCTCTCCCCACCCCCTTTCTGATCCTTAAACCCATGCCCAGACACCTCCCAACAGTCCCTCCTGAAGGACGTGAACATTCATTAATAAACCAATAGAATTTTTTAATCCACAATGTTTCTGTGAGTTGAAAGTTTGTCAAACCACCTTAATCCATCCCTTAAAAAGAAACGGTATAGCTAAAAGATAGTCTGAAAAGAAAAGAATCATCATAAACCCAAACAACCCTAAGCAACAAAAACAAACTAGAATTATGGCTACTGTGAGTATTTCTTCATTCCAGCAAACTGGTAACTGCAGAAGGACCCATAGCAAAGATGACTGTGGTAGAGACATTTCTGACAGCACTCCCAGTCAGCTAGGAACCTGATGGTAGGGCGGTGTGCTGTGCACTCTTCAACTCCCAGTGCACCACTGCTCCCAAGAGTCACCATTTCTCAGAAACCAGCTAATTATTTCTATGATGTGCTCCATCGGCGAACACATGCTCTTCAGAACACTGTCTGCTACTAACCTTCTTTCTGACGTTCCTCACCTCCCGTTTCCTTCCTTCATGCTACCACAACAACCAGTGCATCAAGAACTCTCAGCCCACCAGGGCTGACAGGTGGATGTCCCTACACATGCTGCAGAAGAAAGCACTGCTAGCATGACAGGCACTCAGCACACCCCTTCACCATTTTTTAAATGCTTCAAATACACCATTCAGCACAAGAAAAAATTGATTTTTCACTGGGTTTCAACATCTTAGCCATAGAGAAATATAACTTTGCTGGGCTTTGCTGATAAAGCCTTCAAGTTATATGGATTTCAAGCTGGTCATCATTTTCAGATCAGGTTGTAGAGAAAATTAAAACTGAAGTGTCAAAAGGAGCAAGATATTCCAAGGAAATATTCTGCTATGGAGAGAACATTGCATTCGGTAGGGCGGTATGTTACATCCATCTCCCTAAACCAATCACTTGGCACATTTCTATCTATAAGTATTCATATATATTATTAGTAAGCTGCAACAACAGTGTTAGAAACTAATCCTTTGCACACAACTTTTTTTAACATTTTTTTTTTAACACACTACTTGCCCATGACTTTAACCTATATCCTGAGCTAAATAAATGTACTTAGTCTCTATGGTTTTCAGTGTTAAGAGTTTTCCTCAATACAATGTGATAACATTTCCAAAGCAAGTGATTGATGTGAAATGAAATACTTTCTTCTTTATATTAACCTGAAACCAGAATTAAAACAAAAAAAACAAAACAATGTCAGCTGAAAAACTGAAAGTATGGGAAACTGGAGTTTGCTGTGTATCAGCAAGTAAGGTATTGCATGGGCAGTTTTAGCACAAAATCAACTGAAATGCAGCTTTCATAAAAATACTCTGCAAAAGAGAGCTACTCAGCCGTTTCTCCAAGATTTGTTAGACTTAAAGTCCCGTACATCAATGCACTACAATTACACCCAGCAACATCAGTCACGGAAACTTTTCATTTGATGTGCTTTGTGAGAAATCTGTCTTGAAATAACATTTCCAGGCAACAAATATTCATCTATAAGTGGAGTTTGCATTAAACAAATTCGCTCAAATCCTTAAGGAATGAGGGGTTCAATTCTGCAGCTATGGGTTATGCGAAGAAGTCCTGTTGATGACAATAAATACTGCAAGACTGGGGGATCCCTATTATAAAACGATAGTGGAACTATGGATACAACTTGGCTTTTCTCATCAGTTTGCCATAATAAGTAAGTGAACAAAGTTGACTGTTTGTAATATAACCCTTTATTTTATGACAAAAATAAGACACTTAGGACAATTAGGGCTTGATTCTATCTATGCTCATTGAAGTCAGTGGCAAAAATCCCATTCAGTTTAATGGTCCAGCATCCCAACAGCATTTCTTGTGTGGCTTTTGGCCTTGTACTTTTTTGTATCCCCAAGGTATTCTGCAATTATTCAGAAATGGTAGATTTTTCCTAATGCAGTTTTCAGATCAGCTTTTATATCACTGTAAATATTTATCTTAGGCTACAATAAAATTACATGAAATATTAACAACGCTTTTCTATAAGAGCATGTTGTACCAATTGACAAAGCATTCAGTATTCAGGTATCAGTCCTAAAAATGCAAATCATAAATGGAAGTGCCAATCATACCATTACCTATGATATATTTACTTAAATAATATCTCTTTCAAATATACATTGTCTGTCTGTTTTCTGTGCAGATTATTGTAGACTGGAATTGCTCTGAATTTACACCCGTTTTATCTGAGCCCGGTATGTGGCCCATCATATACAGAGCATGCAAAGGTTTACGTAGAAAGAAACTGAAATAGGAAAATATTAGGACAGGACTAGATCCGTGGCTCTCAGCCTTTTCAGACTACTGTACCCCTTTCAGGAATCTGATTTGTCTTGCATATCCCCAAGTTTCACCTCACTGAAAAATTACTTGCTTACAAAATCAGACATAAAAATACAAAAGTGCCACAGCACACTGCTACTGAAAAATTGCTTACTTTTGCATTTTCACCATATAATTATAGAATAAATCAATTGGAATATAAATATTGTACTTACATTTCATTATATAGAGAAGTACAAACAAGTCGTTGTCTGTATGAAATTTTACTTTGTACTGACTTCACTGGTGCTTTTTATATAGCCTGTTGTAAAACTAGGCACGTATCTACATGAGTTGATGTACCCCCTGGAAGGACCTCTGTGTGCCCCCAGTGGCACACGTACCCCTGGTTTAGAATCACTGGACTAGATTATTGTTAGCACTTTTGTGGCTGTTCAAGGGAATACAAATCTCCCCACTTCTCCATTATCAGTCCTGTGTAAGGACTGTATCAAATTACTCTTCTCCCAATGCAACAAGGTAATTTTGGAAGATAGTGCAGCTCCACACCATATTTTAATCTAGACTGTAGCTAAATGCCATAATTTAACCCAGACAGCATATGCCGACACTGACTTCACAGTCTGTCTGGGTTTACACAGGCATAGCTAAAATCAAATCTTGTCCCATGTCTGCATGCATTGTATAACTTTATTGGTGTAAATATTTCCCTTATTTGTTTACTAAATTTCCCACAAACACACAAAGCATTTTCAGGAACAAAGCAAAATAGCCCGTGCTCCAGTGTGGCACTGATGCTCAGCTTATGACAGTGATCTGGTCTACCTCTCTTCCTAAGAGTGTTTGTCTGTTTTGAAACATTTGTGTATATTCGTCTTCATGTTTGCGCTAATGTGCCAAAATCACACAGTAATACATACAAAGTGACAGCAGAAACCATGGCAACTCTTAAACTGAATATTTTAAAATAGATAGACAAAAATTTACAGCACTCTCACTTTTGTTACAGTGCTCTGGTCCTCGGTTAAGTCTCCACATGACAAAGCAGCCTGTGATAAAAGGTTATTGAGTACCACTGTATTATGCCATTAGTACCTATTGCTCTGGATCAATGACAGAGAAATTCCCCACTGTGTTTACAAGCTGCAGCATACAGAAACATATCCAAATAAATCAGTTATTTTACACTAACAACATCCTACAGAGAAGCCACTTTAACTTCTCCTCAGACACACTTTGCTTTCTGGCTCATAAATATAACACTGTGTGCTGTAAGCTGTGGGCAGAGAGGCAACCAGCTCTCTGAACCACTTGGGGATTTTTAAGTAGTAGATGGTAAAAGGCAACAAACTCAAGTAATAGCTGACTGCACTACTCCATTACAGCTTTTTCTCATTGTTTTTGTGGTTGAAACGCTCCTAAATTACCTGCTGATCTATGGGGAGCAACAGTAAGAGTGGCTGTTTGAATATATCTGCAAATCAATTAAGGAAAAACTAGGAGTCACAAATAGATTAAAAGGAATCTACATATGATCAAATGGCTTTAATACCCCTCCCACCCCACATATTAGCTAAATATGATCATATTCACACCGTTCTTACTAAAATTACACAGTTTAAAATTTGCAAGAAATGCCCTTATTTAGTATTGGATGTGCAATAATTTAGTAACTTCCCATCTGTTTGTTATTGCTAATGTATTCAGAATAATTAAAGAGGTTCAATGCTAATTCCTATTATCAAGCTCTGTAAGTCAGCCCTGGGATCAGTTATGTGTGCTGTCTACAGTGACAAAATCGTGGGATCGAAACCAATAAGGACAAAAGAACAAAACAAAAACTTCAACTTGCAAAAAAACATAAAATAAACAAACAAAAAAAAGTTTATAAAGATAAGAGCTGAATGTTTGTCTGTCAAGTATTTCTGGCCAGAATCTGCTCCAAGACCTGTTGTATGAACTTCCCTGTTTCTTTTGCCTGACATCTGGTACAAATATTATTGGCATCTGTGTGTCCCATTTCTTTCAAAACTGCTGACATGGGTATCAATCAGCATCAAACTGATGCTGACTTGTGTAACAAGTGACAATATTAGTTCCCAAGGCATCTACAACTTTTGCTTCCCGAATGAGCTTTGACGTGTTGGGAATAAAGCGGATTCTTACAAATGTGTTACAATAATAAACTAGGCTTACAACTAAAACAGAGAGGCTTTTGTTCTCTAGCAGTGTTTGTTTTCTTCCACAGAAGAAATATTTTTATATTAATTAGGTTTTTTATTTTTGTTCTGCCTTTTTTTGAGATTCAGCTCTTATACTGACTCTTCAAAAGAAAAACATCTGCCTCTGGATTAAAACCCTGACCCAGAGGTCCTGCAATTTATAAAAGTCTCCCAAACACAGAGATGTTGTTTTCCCGGTGGGCTACTCATCTACTTTATGTTTTCTTTCTCTTGCTATTCATCTCTAGTGACAAGTGTCAATTATGGACAAAAGATTGATGGGATGAAAAAATAAAGCACAATTTACAAATCATTTCCTGTGGAAGTGGACAGGTGTAATGACAGAGACTGTTTGCTGTAATTGAATTCCTTGCTGCTCTCTACTCAGTCACAAGAAGATGTCAACTTCAAGGATGTTAGTCATGGAAAAATATCTTAATACATGTTGATTTTTACTGTATAGTTGGTAATACCATTCAAGCTTACCTTGTCCACAAACAAGAATAATATTTCTACAGGGAAATATGATACCTGACAAATAAAACAATGGTTTCAGAGGCCTGCACACTGGTATGATTATGTTTATTAGAGTAGAATGTCCAAACAATATTTGAATACATTCCAGTCTCAGAAAAAACATTTTGTTTCAGACACAGCCAACAAAACCCTGGAGATGAGTGCCATTAAAAAAAAATCACTGATCAAATATTAACTGCAAAATGTATAACTATCCCATAAAGATGTCAATGGAAAACAATAATTAGTCCCGTGCCACATTAAAGGACATAATTGTGTGCTTGGAGAAAAAAAAAAACTTTTCTTTGCTTGAACTCCTAAAATGTGTACAATTTCTATTTCATCTTTCCAAATTCATTTGAAATGCATCATAATAGCACTACTAACAGTGAGTACATTTATGCAAGCACAGCAGGCGGCAGTCCCAGAGATTGCAGTGAGAGTTCCCGGAACAGAGGGTTTGCAAGTACACACTATGGACCTGAATCTCCTCTCCTTTATAAATCAGAAGTAACTCTACTGAACTTAATGACGCTACACAGCTATAAAACTGGTGTAAATGAAGCCAGACTGTGAACTCCTTACCGACAAAGATGCAAAGTTAATCACAACAGTAGTCCCATTAATGGAAGTGAGATTACTATTCTGAGTGTGAATAAGGTGATCAGCATCTGGCCTTATGTCTATGAATGTACAAACCTCCTGACCACTGACAGAAATTCCATTTGATACAATGTTACTTTGATGTGTCCCTAAAACAAAATGTTAATGAAAGTCATTTCAAGCATAAGAGTATTTTTTCCATAAACTATTCCATAAATTAGATCTGGCAAACCAAGACAGAGAAAATGCATTCAAACTTTAAAAAGAATCTCTATTTATAAACAGAATAATAGATATTTCAAAGAGAGACTATATGTATTCCTTTAATAAAGTCATGCCCAAAAGATATGCAAATACTTGAAGTTTATTATACTGTCTCCATTTCCTACAAATAATATTCAACCAATTATACTGATAAAATTAACTCATTTCCAGGGTTTATGTAACTTTACTAAGGGCTAGTTTATACATGTATATATACAGTGGTGTAATGCACACTACGGTGGGGAAGGAAGGGATTTATAAAATGTACTAATGTGTTGTGCATTAATTGATCTGTGTAGACGTTGCTAGTGAGCACAAAGACTACATCTATACTACGAGATAGGGGTGTAATCCCAGTCTCTCACCAGTCCTCATCGCCTGAGAACCAATAGCAGCATAGCTAAGGTTGTACTGGCAAGGGCAGCATGGCTTAGCTGTGCCGAGTATGTACCCACTGGTTTCAGGTGGGTTGGTTCTCGCCACAGCTTGGCTATACCACTACTTCTACTTGAGCTAGCTGTGTGAGAGTTAGTGCGAGTATGTGCACAGGAGCTGGGAATCACAACCCTACCTCACCCCTAGTTTCAAATAGCCCTACATTAAAGTGCACTAGGGAACCTTTAGTACACTAGATGACCTCCTGAGGTCCCTTCCAACCCTGCTATTCTATGATTCTACACACAAGCGGGGTCTACATGGGTCAGTCAGTGCATTTTAGAAATCATACTACAGTAATGTGCATTGCTACACTGTGTAAATAAGCCCTATGAATTTATCTAACAAAATGTTAAAAGATATTCTTACTGTCACAGTGTATCCGACCTTCCTCTTTCATAGACAACACACTACTACTATCAGGGGCGGCTCTAACAATTTTGACGCCCCAAGCAGGGGCGGTGGACCCGCCCCCGACGCAGGCAGACCTAGCAGGACCCTGCCCCCAACCAGTCCCAGTCCGCGGTGGCAAGGGGAGAGTGGCGGACTTGCTGCCCCATTGCCGTCGCGGCAGGCGAGAATGGGGCGGCAGTCCGAGTCCTGCGGCGGCAATTCGGCGGCAGGAAGAGCGGACCTGCCGCTGAATTGCCGCCGCGGGACTCGGACTGCCGCCCCATTCTCCCCTACTGCCCCAAGCACTAGCTTGGAGAGCTGGTGCCTGAAGCCGGCCCCAACTACTATCTTCAAAAATTCTTAGGTCTCACTGACTTTCAATGTGACCTAGGCTTTTGAGTCACTTAGGTGCTTTTGAAAATGTTACCCTATATCATTTCAGTGTACACAGAAGTCTGTTCCCTTTCCAGTTTCTGCTTATAACAGAAGTTTACACATGCACTTGCATTATGTAAAAGCATGTACAATTGGACAGAAATCAGTCATGCCATGAAAGACTTAACTAAATGATTTTAGGGCACTAGGAAATTGTCAAATTGTTACACACCTCTTATTCGGTACATTTTCCTATACACTACTGTAGTCTATCAAGGATATGAGAGGAACCTAAGCTTATTGCCCAAAGGGTACGTTTTTTGTGTAATTACTCTCCATCAAAGTTGCTGTTGATATACATTGCAAAATGTCAGTTGTTCAAATTATAAATCAATTTCCTTTTTTGATTAGTTCCACTCTTCAGCAGAGACAGATTCTGATCTCACATCAATTATACACTAGTTCAGTTACAATGATTTCAATTGAGTTACTCTTCATTTATACCACTGTAAACAAGATCAGATTCAGGCCCTAGAAGTGAAATGATGCTTTATTGCACAGATGCATTTTTTTAAATGAAGGGAATATGAAGCATTTCCATGCCATAAAAAAAAATAATTATTGCAACTGATCATGAACCTAGCTGCATCACTAATCAGCTAGTCTCTCATTTTTCACAACCAGATTAAAATGTCCTTGTGAATTCTGTCAAGGTATGATTATGTTATTATTCTGTAAGTAGTTTTGTCTACAACCTTTACCTATTATCCAGGATTTCCTGCCCTCCTTCAGCACAGAAGACATTTTTCTATGTAGACTGTATAGCACCACAGCTTTCCAATAACCAACTTTTCACACAAAGAGGCTACAGAACAGTAATATTTCTAAATATACAAAAAATATATCACAAAAAGGTGTTTACCAGTCATATCAACCAAATAATATTTAATGCTTCCATAATTCTCATCCAAAGATTTCAATACACTTTATATGGGTGGGCATAATAAACATTATTGTCCACATTTAACAGAACTAGAAGCCAGAAAGGTTAAGTGTCTTTTTCAAGGTCACACTGTAACTCTCAGAAGAGTCAGAAACAGAACCCATGTTGTCTGACTGCTAATCCTGTGCTCTATGTGACCACACTCCAATGGAATTCCTTTTTTTCACACCAATGTTAGTGAGATCAGGCCCTCTATCATAACGAATGCACACACGTGGGTAGACTGAAAGTTGCATGGTCAACTATAACTTTTATTTCCTGAATTTGAATGTAAAGTACTGAACTTAATGTTTTCACTGCTGCTCTTTGTATAAAATGGAAAAATAAATTATTTATGATTCTCAATGCAACACGGACTGGCAATAAATATAGTCATGTTAATTCTTTTCACTTGGATACGTATGTAAAAACCCTGCTTAGAATGTTGCTATGCTAAAACACTTCTCTGGCTACTCAGTGATAAAAATGTTCATTGACTCTCATTACCTCAGGATGCAATTTTCTACAGAGGCCATCTCTAGCTTTTGCATGAGTCTTGCTGGATTCACAATTAGAGAGACAGTTATTCAACCACTCATTGAAAGCTTCACTGCATTCAAGGTTCAGAAATAATAAAAGAAGCAAAAGAATTCACCTTCTGTTCCAATTTACCATCAGTGGCTTAATTAATCATAAAATATAACTGGTGAGGATAAGGGCAAATCTTATTTTAAATCACTTCTTGAGTTTTTTTTTTACCCTGTATCCATCCTTTCCTACGTGAATTAAGGGTTTTGTGAAAAGGTGCATCTGGAGTCTAATAATATTGGAATTTGAAGTACTTTGTTAAAAAAGAAAACAGGTACCTCCTGGGTAACAACAAAGAGAGCTTCTTACAAATAGGATGTGGGCACACTACCTGGGGTTAAAATATCTGCAGAACTTCCTTTCAGCTTTCAGAAGTTGAGGCAAAGCCCAATGTGGAGACAGAATATCTGGGAACCCAGTGGGGAATGGGAGGGAGGCAGCAAACTAAAGTGCTGGTACCTCCTTGTGGCAGATGTCCAGGGCGGGTACTTGTTATGGAAGGGATACGGTGATTGGAGAAAATGGATTGGAAAAGAATTTAAAATACAACATTCCTTAAGGGAGCTTAGGAAGTGTGGTTCTGGGCTCCTGCCTCTGGTACAGCACGGAGCCATCAGCCCCCTAAACCTCTTACGAGAGGAGGGCAGCAGGTGCCCAGCCACGGGATGGCTGGGACCAGGTTGGGGATTGTGTGGAAATGATTAAGGACATGATAATCATCTTCACTGTACAACTGATTGCAAAATACGCCCAGCTATTTTAAGTGACTAAAGTTGTGGCCCAATTAAACCCCATCTATTGCCTCCTGCCGGTCTTCCGACATAGATGGACAATGTCACTTTATTCATTCTGCCTTCACTCAAGCCTCCACCTTGATCTTTTCTCTCTGGGGTCTCTGGAAACAATTTCTCATCCCTTATACACAAACACCCAAAGCTCTGAAAAGCCTTTCCATAGGCATTTTTAAAATATATGTACCGTAGTATTGTGATTATTGCAGCTTTGTGAGATGTAATGCAATAAAAAACCCCACCCAAATAATCAGCATAACTAGAGCACATTATCAATTAATATAGGTTAGACTGCAGAAACTCTCCTTACCCATATAGTAGTGATATTCATCAGAGGAACCTTGCCTATGACTCAAGTGTTTAACAAGTCAAATCGTGCACAAACACGATCAATAAAGGACTTCTTTAAAGCTCTAATATTACATAACAGAAATTTCTTTTGAAGAGCTGGCTGTATATGTTCATGGAGGGTTAGCAAACTGTCCCTGCAGGCACTGGTAACATTCAGCAGCATGTAATACAGTATTTCACTCAAAGCAGATCTGACTCATTCTATTGGCACAAACATCACATGTTTAGCATTAACAATTTTTACAAGCTGTTTTATAAATACTATGTTTTGTTTTCCTTTCCAGAGCTGTCTTCTCCTACCCTTTGTTGTGAACATTTTTGCTTGTCATCTTAGTCTGTGACAGTTTGATGGTTATTACCTTAAGACGCTGCAGGTGTTCTTTAGTGCTTTTCGGGGAACAATCTAATTACCTAAAGCATTTAACACATTAACAGAGAGTTAATTTCAAAGGTTATCCGCAAAGGAATAAAGTCCCCAGGGTAAAAACATCAATAAAAACAAATTGCATACTAGTGTATTTAAAATTCTTTTTAAATTGCAGTAATATAATTTTAAAAAAGATGAAATAAAGAATAATTTAATCAATAGAACTTTAATACTATGGCATTGTAATAGATAAACAAATGGAACAAACTGAGAGTCTATTTATTATTGAAATGACAGGTGGATCAACTGTGTTATCATTTCCTTCCAATCCAGATTGCCCGGCTGTCACTAATTATCCATGCAGTGGCATAATTTCAGGAATGCTGTTTATGACTAGAGCGGCACCCTTTGCTCCACTCATTCTCGTTAAAAGAGTAAATCTCCTTTTCTCTTTTCCGTCTCTGATTAATTTCAAATAAGAACCGACTTCATAGCTTTGAGATTAAAATTTCACTAAGGGCCCGATGCTGGACACAGAGAGTCAGACCACTGACTTCCCATGGGTGTTGTATGAGGATGTTCATCTTTATCCCTCCCCCCAAAAAATGAGAACAAAATGGAAGAAGGTATTGACATAGCTCCTACTCTCTCTCTCTCCTCCCTTTCCTGTGACTCTAATAGAATGCTTCTGGATTCCTTGCAACTCTATAAGTCCATCCTTGATCCCTCCCATGTTTACTTTTCCTTTACTGAATTGCATGCATTATTTCTAGCCACCTCTCTGTGGGTCTTGACCCAGTGACCACTTGAGCATGTGAAATATAAGTGGTCTGCACGTTGCACTTTGAGGTTTAACAGCAGAGAGTGTGGAATTTTAATTAGGTGACAGTAGGGCCCCGCTGAGAGGCTGAATCCCATCGATGCCATTACATGAAGTGAGAAGAAAGATCTTAGGCTTCTCCCCTGTTGAGGAATTGTCAAGGGAGGAAAAGAGAGTCATGAGTCCCTGCTTATCCTGCACTATCAAGGTAACTTTAGAGAGAAAGGAGGCCTTTGCCCTAAGTCACACTGACTGCAAGAAGGGGAAGAGGAGGCCCAAGCTACAGTATCAAACAGAGAAGTGGATAAAGTATAGTTCTGGTTCTTCTCCAGTCCCACTGCAGAAGAGAAAGGCAATGAGCCTATCCCCTGGAAGTGAGAGAAGAGTCGAGAAGTCAATCCAAATTAGAACAGGTAGCCAGGGCTGTTGAGCAGGTCATTGCAGAGAGTTTCCAAAAGGGTCTAATTCGCACAGCCTCCATCCAAACTGAACTCTAGCATTGTTTTTCACCCACTCTCACTTGAACTCATCATTTCCCTTTAAAATCTCACTGCACTCCTCAAAGCCTGGGAGTCATCTTTTCAGTAACTGCAATGTCATTCTGAGCCTGGCCACTCAGAGGTGGTCTAGGCCAGTGTTTCTCAATCTTTTTGATATCAGGGACCGGCTTGATGCCTTCCCAAACTGTGTCAGGGAGAACTCAGGGACCAGCACCTGTCCACAAACCAGTCATTGAGAGACACGAGAGGTATCTGCCAGCATTCCAGGAGGAAAATGAAGATAGTGTGTATTGGTGAAAAGGAGGCAGGCTCTGAGGCAGGAGTGTCTGCCAAGTGCTGAAAAACAAATTCTGGTCTTTTAATCACTGGAATCAGTCAACCCAGCCTTAAAGCATAGATTGAAAAGGCTGAATTATGCATATGGTATGAAATGATAATCCTAAAAAATTGAATTCTGTATCCCTTCTTGTTTTCCCATCTGTCCCTTTTCTCAGTTTGTTCTATGCTGAATCTCTGTCTTTTCTTCACAGGTTTTTTTTCCCAGTCTCTAAGGCTTTGTTTTTTCCCCAAATTCGTTTTCTGTAATTTTCAGGCTTTGAAAGTGGTTCATTTAATTTGTTCTCTAAAACCATTGCACTCTGTTTGTGACATGCTTTTAATTTATTGATTTGGACACTCTACCTTTATTTTTAACTTTCTAGGTTACTTTGCTTTTGTATTTGTGTTCTCTCAATAGCCCTAGTTGAGACAGACAAAATCAACTAAGTACAGGACATTTTTTAACCCAAACTTCCAGCACAATGGAGATAACACAGTGTGCTTCCATACAAGACATACTGCCTGACCCTTTTTTTATATGTTTACTTTTCATTAAGTTTGCTGGCCAATCTGATTAATTGAAACATCAACCATGCACGGAACTTTGTTCTTCTGTACTGTTTTATATTGCTGTCTGGCATAAGTAATCACAGCTACTAATGACTTGTGCTTTGGTGACAAAGAAAATGGTGTAAAACTAATAATCTTTTTACTCCTTACGTTCTTGTTGAGATAATGACAAAATAGTTTATTTGTAAGGGTTGCCTGACTTCTCTATCGTCAAGGGTTTGATTTCAGCAATTAACAAGAGAAGATCTGTGCTCCTGACATCCTGGGAAACATCACTAGCTTTCTGAGGTGGACTGTGTGTCTATTGCACAGTAGGGACATTTCTTAGGAGAATCCATGATAGGATATGTCCCCATCCCACTCAGGTAGGGCCAATTAGGTGCACTTGCAGAGCAAGTGACGTGGAGACGTGGAGCTTAAAAAGGTGAAGTTGTCCACAGAGCGGGGGAGATGGTAAATCCATACCTTAGACCTTAAGAAAGGGCATTCTGGCAAGTGGGCCTGAAGAAAACAAACTGTTAGGACTATAATCTGGCATTGACTTCTACAACCTTGTCCCTACAAGTCCATTCAAAATGCAGATGCATCTTTGTGGCTCTTCGTCCTGAGAATGACATTCTTCTCGTTGCGTCCCTTCACTGGCTCCCCGTTTTTTAACATATCAAACACATAGTACTCACCTTTGCCTTGGTGATTAAAGACTCTACTTTACCTTCCTTGACAGTGTCTAAAGAATCTTGTTACTACAAGAAGAAGGTAAAGTTCACCTAGGACCCACTTCCTTATGAATAGAACAATGGTCAGTATTAACAATTCAATTTTTACCCTCAGTTGTCACATAAGATTATTCTGGTTATTTCCTATTACAGACACAATCCTGCTCCCACTGAAGTCACTGGCAGTTTTGCCAAGTGTAGGGAAACAGTGATGAGATATCTCAGATATCTGTGTGGTAACTGTGTAAATAGCATCTGTTGATGGCAACCATCATAATTCTCTTTATTAGTCAAAAAAGAAGTCACTGTATTTTGATTCCATATGAATTGGATGCCCTAGGGAGTAAGGGAAGGTGATTTGGGATGTGGTCACAGCTACTTATCTGCTTATGTTAGGATGGTTGGGTTGACTGTGGCCCTTCTTCAACTCTTGCCTTTCCCATTATACAGACTGAAAGCAGAACCTCAGTTAGTGTACATAGCTCCAGTAAGTACTATACATTAATTTACATAAGTGTATTCATAATGTGTGTGAAAGACTGATCTATTTTAAGTACAGGAGCCAAATTCTGCTCTCTGTTATACTAGTGCAACTTCACTGACAGAGTAACTGAGACCAGAATATTGCTCCACCCCAGACAGATGCTGTGATTAAGAAAGATTTTTTCTTTATTATCATTTCAATTAGAATACCAAAAAAATCCATTTAGGTGTCCTTCATTTCTTTGAAGTTAATCCAATTTCTCATCTTTAAAAATATATGTGATAAATACATATGTTGAAATGTTAAAGTGGTCTTTGAAGGGAGCAGAGATACACTAATGGATCTGTATTCTATAACCACTAAGAAAAGACAATTGCTAAATAAATTTTTTTTAAAGAGTTACCCAAAAACTATAAGGACTTTATTCTATGTTAGAAGAAAACCATATATTGATAATTATAGCAAGATAAAACAAGAGTATTGTCATAATAAACTTGCATAACACTGAAATTGGCAAATAGGTTAACAAGTGCCAAAAAATACTATTTAAATATTTCCTGTTTTAGCCAAAAATAGAGATACAAGCAATGATACCACTGCATTTCTTGTAATAAACTTGTTTGTGGAAAAATTATGAATCATTGTTATGAATATTTATCTGGAAATTATTACTGCTCACTGTAGCCAGAAATCTCAAAATAAGTTGACAATCAAAACAGTTAACGGCAGCAAATTTTCTAGAAAAGACAAGTATATATCTGTGGTCTTGTTTATGATGATATCTTCAAGGCTGGTAAATGCATCAGTTTAAATCCTCCAGAGAATGACATTTTCACGTTCCTAGTTCTATGTGGATATATTAAATCAAACGTTTCTGACCCACATCGCTTCACATCACAGATATGTGATGATATAGGTGATCAAGGCTGGTTCAAGTAAATCAGTGGCTACCTGGAAAGCCATTTGATTTGTGCTCCCTGCAGTAAGGCCTAAAATTCGTTGCGACACCTTCTCA
Organism: Chelydra serpentina; assembly: GCA_037349315.1. Classification (NCBI taxonomy): domain Eukaryota; kingdom Metazoa; phylum Chordata; order Testudines; family Chelydridae; genus Chelydra; species Chelydra serpentina. Next base: position 64,787,215 of record JBAIAC010000010.1, on the reverse strand, counting down.
ATCTCACCCACTCCAATTTCTCTGTTGTATATGCTGAAGGGAATAAGTACCATGGAAAAGGATAAGAAAGGAGGCAATATGTACTTAACTATGGGATGGAGATTTCCTTTTAAAATGGTGGAAGAAAATGGGGAACTTGTGATGTGCCCCAGACAGTGCCACAATAGAGGGACATATCCTAATTACTCAGGGAACTCGAGAAATAAGAAGCATAAAGTTCATCTTCCCCATGCAGCATGATCAGTAAATAAGAAACTAGTACTTCAATGTGTCCCTGGGGAGGGATGGCATTATTACTTAGTCTTAAAAAGCTCTTTGGGTCAGTTACCTTTTAATTATTATTAAGTTGCTTATATGTCTACAAATGCCTGACATAATGAGGTCTGGAACCCAACAGAAGACTCTACAACACAAACAACATATATTCAATAACTAATAATGAAGGATGCCTAATCATGAACTTGGATTCTCCCTCTATTCAAGACTGGCAGCTTTGTCTGATTTGACCCTGCAGATGTGTGGTATTTTCATTGGCACTTCCAAACACAAGGTGAAGAAGTAGCTTTACAAACCACATTTCCATGGATTTAAAGAGGCACATTCAAAGCAGAGTAAGTAACAGACTTAAACAAATCTATTTATTTTCACTAGTTTTGGACAACTCTTAGAATCATAGGGTTGGAAGGGACCTTAGGAGGTCATCTAGTCCAACCCCCTGCTCAAAGCAGGACCAATCCCCAATTTTTGCCCCAGATCCCCAAATGGCCCCCTCAAGGATTGAACTCACAACCCTGGGTTTAGCAGGCCAATGCTGAAACCACTGAGCTATCCCTCCCCCTCTTCTTCCCACCTAGTCAATTTATCAAGGATATCTGTGCTGAAACAAGACAGTCTACATCTCTTCCCATCTTCTTTAGCAGGACTTGAGCCTGCAGTGCAATTACTAACCTGATTTGTGATATTACATTAAATTTTCATAGTAAGAGACCATCATGAAAACTTGATTCTGACTATCCTGAAGGATCAGTCAGTAGGAGATGGGTTGTGGGAGGAAAAGCACTTATTCAAACAAAAATACCTGAAATATATGTAAATGGAGTGGAGAAAAGGACAATTATTAGTCAGTTGAAATAGGTTCCCATACAAGTGTGGTTTTCTAAATTTTACACCCATATGAAAGATTCTTTAAACTGTCATGCCTTTGGGATAAATCTGCCATACATTTGCTTTTGGTATAAATGGGCAAAACAGTTGTGTAACAGACTCTACTAGTATACTTTCCTATCTTACTGTACCATCAGCAAAAACAGGTGTCCAATAACATAGGTGGTAACCTAGAACCAAATACTGGTCTGATTATTCTTAATAATGTTATTTGTTTCTAGTAGATCCTACGTGCTATGCATTGTACAAACAAAAAAGAAGGCAAGATCTCACACGTGTACTATTTATTACTATTTACTACTCTATGTATGCCAGACAGAGTCCATGAATGTCAACACAAGCAGTGAATAAAGTAGGGCTCCACAGAAGGTATTCCACATTAATTATGTGCAATTTACAAAGGCTAATGACTCTGCCAAATCAAAGAAAAAATTCACCAAAATAATCATAGATATGTCACCTTAGTCATGGTTATTTTCCAGACCAATTTCAACTTTCTATCCCCAAGCAATTTTGGTGCCAGAGCAATTCAAATAAAATTGCAAGATTATTTTTTTAAAGTGGAAAAGTGTATTTTTCCTCACCCACTCTATTTATATCTCCAAATAGCTGAAATATTGTCCATTAAACAGTCAACTCCCTTCTTTCTCAAAGAAACAAACCAACAAAAACTTACCTTAGGTCAGAGACCTGGTCTGGAAATGACAGCCATAAAAGTAAAAGTTTATTGAGAAAAATTATTAATTTTAATTACATACATATAAACAATAACACTGTAAATAAACAATGTATGTTTCCTTTTCATTTTAATGTAAACAAATTGTCGTGACAGAAATCCCTAGCAATATGCACTCAAAGAAATGCTTCAAGATCTTTGAAACCAAACCATTTGACTGGAGAATGCAGTTGCACCTGGGACTGTGTCGCGGCCCGCCTTTGGGCCATACCCCACAATTTGGAAACAATTTGCCCTAGCATAGCCATGGAACCAAACACATTTCAAGCAGGTGTGGCTTTATACAGTTGTTTCAGTTGTTGATTATGATCAGCTTAGTTATGAGTCTACATTTTGGGGTCTGATCCTGCAGCACTTACTCAAAGCTTTTCCCATTGACTTCAGCTGAGTCGTGTCTGGATTAGGCCTCTGTTTTTAATTATATTCCTTTATTACTTTATTTTATTATTTCTGCACTAAATAACGAGATTTCTTATTGGCTACCCAGAGGGTTCAGCGTGGCTACCCATACTAATCAAATGACAAAACCATCTAAAATTATGGGTTTCTTAGTTGACGAGCTTTATTTGTTAATATGAAAGGTCACTGAAAGAAAGGGGCTAAATTAAAACAGGAGCCATCCACACACTGCAAAGCAAGATAACCAACCTTAAAAACACAGAGCATTTCTTGTTGAAAATGAATGATTCTCTTCATGATAGTATGGGGTAGATTTCAATTTTAGGCACAGCCCTGAGCAGGGAGTAGTGTGTAAACTGCAGCCCTCAAGAAGTAGCCCCAGGAGGCATTGTGACTCAGACAAATCCCTCTGAGTCACAACTTCTCTCCTGCTTCCTCCTAGCTCAGAGGTGGAGGTTGTAGAGATTTACTTCTGGCCTATACAAACAATAAATTATTAATCACACTGATGTGAACTTAGGCACCCAATATTCATACCCTACACATTGCTGCAATAACATTTATGAAAAATATGCCTTGTGAGGCATAGGAACGCTAGCACCATACTACAAAAAGAACGAGGAGTACTTGTGGCACCTTAGAGACTAACAAATTTATTTGGACATAAGCTTTCGTGGGCTATAGCCTACTTCATCAGATGCAGAGAATAGAACATACAGTAGGAAGATTATATATTATATAATATATATATATACACACACAGAGAACATGAAAAGGTGGAAGTTGCCATACCAACTCTAAGAGGCTAATTAATTAAGATGAGCTATTATCAGGAGAAAAAAAAACTCTTGTAGTGATAATCAGGGTGGCCCATTTCAGACAGCTGACAAGATGGTGCGAGTAACAGTAAGGGTACGTCTATACTACCTGCCTGATTCGGCGGGTAGCAATCGATCTTCTGGGATCAATTTATCGCAAATCGATCCCGGAAGTGCTCGCCGTCGACACCGGTACTCCTCCTCTGCGCGAGGAGTAGGCGGAGTCGACGGGGGAGCCTGGCTGCCGCGTCTAGACCCGCGGTAAGTGCTTTTTAGTTCGAACTAAGATACTTCGACTTCAGCTACGTTATACACGTAGCTGAAGTTGCGTATCTTAGTTCGACCCCCCCCCTAGTGTGGACCAGCCCTAAGGGGATACTTAAAATGGGGAAATAGATTCAATTTGTGTAATGACCCAGCCACTCCCAGTCTTTGTTCAAGCCTAAATTAATGGTATCCAGTTTGCAAATTAATTCCAGTTCTGCAGTTTCTCATTGGAGTCTGTTTTTGAAGTTTTTTTGTTGAAGGATTGCCACTTTAAAGTCTGAAACTGAGTGACCAGTTTGTTTTCTCCTGCTGATAATAGCTCATCTTAATTAATTATCCTCTTAGAGTTGGTATGGCAACTTCCACCTTTTCATGTTCTCTGTGTGTGTATATATATATATATATATATATATATATATATATATATATATATACACACACACACACTCTGACACCTAACACCATACTGGTTATTAATATCCTTGTAAAATGTATGTGTTCATATTATATGTGAAGTTATGAATTCTGTCTGTATGATGTTACTAGAACATGTTTAAGAACAGCCAAGCCTAGGTAAAGGTGATGAACAAGGCTGTCCTAGTCAAAGGAATATTAGTTTACCTCGATTTACATACTAGCCATAAATAAAGCCATCAAGCTAAACTGACGGGTGTTATTCTGATCCTCAACTGGAGAAATAGAGAATTATCATGGCTCCTGCACCCCAGAGAGACACAGGAGACTGAGTCCCCAGGAGGCCTTCCTGACCCGTAAGACAAAGAATATAAGGAACAGAGAGAATCTTCAGCTTGCTCCTTTACCTTGTGAGACAAAGGAACCAAGTGACTTGGTCTCCGTGATGTGTCCAGGCCAGGCTGGTTAGCAAATGCTGGGAAAGAGACTGTGGATGAGAGAAACCCTCTTGAACGAAGTGTATCTTGCTAGATTAAGGCTTAGTCTTTTAGATGCGTTTTCACTTTGAGTTGCTTGTAACCATTTCTATCTTTGTCCCCTTTACTTGGTGTAATTTAAGTTATTTTGTTAATGAACTTGTTTTGCTTTCATTATAAATCATCATTGCTGTGTAAGTTCAGTAAAGTGTGCACTTCAGAAAGCTGACAGCATGGAGAGTTTTACTGACTGTGTAAAGGCAGCGACCCTAATATTTTCCCTCTGAGGGTCCAGTGAGGGGGACTGGTCCTTGCAGTAGGATGATTTTGGGATGAATTCGGGGCAGGAGTGTACTAAAGTCAGCCTGCAAGGAGTAACCAGATTGGACAAAGCCAAGGTGAGGCTTGTGAGGAGCTGGGGTCAGAGAGCGGGCCTGAAGGTGCACAGCCACAAAATACCCAAGGTTACAAGGCAGATGGTGACCAAATCCTTTACTGGCCTGGGTGAACTCCAGACATCACAATTGTTCCCACCTGCAACTACCCTGATTTGGTCCAGCAGCATGGGGCAGTGAGTGGAGTGGGGTGGAGTAGAGACTAGGCTCCTCCCATTCCCTGCCCTATTGCACCCACCTGTCCCAGGAAGGGCATAAGGAAGCATGTCCAAGACACAGATAGCCTGCATAGGGGGCCTAAAATGCATGGTTCTTCCCTCTTACTCTCTGGCATGGGCATGCCATATAAGTCACAATATATCCTTAAAAATACAGCTTGCTGTAACTCAGCAAAAGCATTCTCCTGTCTTCGTTTCACTCACACACATGAATTGTTTTACATTTTCATTATTTCTCCTAGCCCTCAATAATATAAGCAGTACTGTAAGGAAGGGGAGTCTGATGCAATGTACATTTTCAGCATGGAATAATAACTAAAAAATACTGAAACACATTATGTCCATATTATGTTTATTCTGTGCTCGTCCCATGGGATCACACTAACCAACTTGAGCAAATAGTGCCCAATTATGATTTAGGCTGACTGCTGTAAAAATATATCCACAGTGTTTACTAGTTTTATGGTGCCTATCTTCAATGAGATCATAATTTCTATCACGTTGATGTACGTACTTTGAGATGAAGGGAATGAAAGAGAGGATTTGAAAAGAGGGAGAGGACACTATTCTCATGAAAATATTGAAACCCTCTACTTTGCACTTGAATTTCAATAATACTTTCTTATGAATATGGATGGGTGAGCTTTTTGGTAGGCTGTCATACCATGGAATATAAAAGGATAGAGTGAGACAGAAGCCTTCTAATTGCATTGTTTTAAAAGACAGATGAGAAAACAAGATCAGTGGCACAGTAAAAACTGAAGGGGTCCTAGCAAGACAATGTATTCTTTCTCTCTTGTGAAATGGTTACTGTTTTGAAGCCTTTGAGGCTTAATCACTATTGAGTGATGTGCTACTTGATAACACAAAGCTCCATCTCAGGATCTAACCAAACCGAACCTTTATTGCTTCTGAAAACAACAACATATTTCTCAATGGCTCGCTGAACTGAGCCCACATAGTTCCTTCATCACCTGCTCTGGCAAGTGCAAGAGGTTTCAATAAACCCAACGAAAGACCTGCCAAAGGATTGCCCTTTATTAGCAGCATGCTTTAGAAAGAAAAATGTGGCTTCCAATCCCCCTCCAAACTAAATCAAAACTAATCTGCCTTTAAAAAATAAAATAGCAGCAGCAAAGCTCGCAGCTGGTGGAATGCTGGGCTATGGATTAATCGAGCCTAATCTGCAATAAATTCAGGATGTGATCCACTCCGAGCTCATCAATGAAATCAGGTTTGAATGCTACTTTATAAATCAGTCATTCTTTAACAGAATGAACGTTTGGCAAGATCCTTTCCTTCCCTTCTTCCTGGAAGAGATTACATTTAGAAAAGCTATAATTTCTGAAATTCCTCGATATGCTAAAACACCGGCTGCTCAGAAAAGTAGCTTTAGCTCTGCATTTCAACAAATGAAGTGAGAGTAGGAGAACATGCAGAGAGGATGACATTTACACTTGCTGTCTCGCTCAGAAAACACTATTTTCTGCACATTCTCTTATTTTTATTGAAATACTAATTGTGAAACAAAAATCATAAAAGTAATACTAAAGTATTACTTTAGTCATAAAAATCATAAAAGTAAATACTAAAGAAAACAATGATACTTTCTACCTGCAGCACACTTGGCCAAATTCATCTCTGGTAGAACTCTGAGTTGCACTAGGAATGAATTTGGATCTGGTGTCTACTCAAACAATGTACCTGTACAAAATAACTAGTCAAGAGCAAGTGCTATTGTTATTGTTATTTTGGTTCACTTCTGTAAAATATTCAGATGACAGTTCAACAGTTAGTTTCCCCACATTAAGTCTTATCTTATTCTCCTTGCTAATTCTGAAAGAGTTCCATCTGTTTTTCAGGGCATGTGTGTGAAGGAGAAAATGCATTTTCAGACAGTGGCTAGGACTAAATACACATAACGACCCTGATTCAGCCAGGCATCTAAGCATGTGCTTAACTTAGCTGAAGTGCTTTGCTAAAGAGGATGGCTTGCTGAATCAGGGCTAAAATAAATGTTTTACATTTAATTACCTATTTCAAATTCTTCCCATCAAAATCCCCAACTCCTGATAATTAAAAGAATTGCCATAAAAATTATCTGGCAGGCAGAAGACAAATGGTCAGGTGTATATTCAGACAAACTACATTGACTTTTTTATCTTTGTTTTATCCATATGCAGTTATGATGAGCCAAATTATACTCAGTCAGATCCTCAGTGGAGTTTAATCTGGATCTATATGTGTATCTCCAGCAAATTGGGCACCCAAAATTAATGGATTTTTGATCTCGATCTCTCTCTATTTAAAGATGCAGATAGGCACCTAGTGGAGTTTTCAAAAGTGCCTAAGCAACTAATTCCTATGAGTTACTGAAAATCCCTATCTACAGCATTAGGTGCCTAAATACTTTTAAAAATCTGGCTCTCTGCACTAGTGTCCCATCTGTAAAATGGGGATAATAAAACCATTTCACGTAACAGGGCTGTTGAGAAAATAAATTCATTTACATTTGTAAAAAAAACAATGATACCACCATGATTAAACTGATGAGGCGCCATGAACACTTCAAATGTCCAGTTATCAAACAAACAAAAAAAAGAAAAAGAAAACCCAGAATCTTATTCATAGCAAAATGTTTGACATAATGCAAACATTCTGAAAAGAAATCATGCGGTTCCATCCCTTAAATCACTTGTTTGATTATGACTGCAGATCTCTGGTATTTCTGAATGACATGTTCAGGATATAATTAGATGTCAAATTAGTTTGCAGTGATACTTAACGGTAAAAAAATACATATTAACTAAATGCGCTTTAAAAGCAGAAAAGCAGCAAGATGCACACAAAAAACCGGTTAAATACCTTACCTTGATGCTGGGATCAACTCTTTATTTAAGACTTTCCCTCAATTTTTAATTGTTTTTATTAATTATAGTTTGATTTGGTACACAGAAAATAGATTTTAACGTGTCTATTCCTTTCATAATCAATTTTCTGTTCTAAGTCACATTTGATGTCCAGTGTTCATACCTTTGATGGGTTTAGTACTTCTGTCACAAATGTATATAAAATATATATTTTCATGTTTCTGAATAGTTTTGTTTTGATGTTTTAAAGAACTAAAATAGCATTAATCTAATTGGAAGCAGGGATCACTTTGTGAAATTCTATGGCCTGTGCAAAATTCAGATGAAGTCATCATGTTGTTCCCTTCTATGAACGTTATTGTTATCAGTGAACAGGTTAATTTTAGGAACCTACTATGGTCTTTGATGTTAAGAAACTTCTTATAAATTTAGGATATGAGATGATCAGAGAAACAGTGACTCTTCTTTGGTCAATTTTAATGCTTTAAAACAAAAACAGAAAGTGCTTTAAACAGGACCCTAAATATTATATTCTTCTTCTAGAGGGGAAGATGCTACAGAATTGGATTCCAGAATTTAAGATTTCATTTTCAAAACAATTGTTATTTTAGTCCTGGGGGGCAAAGAAAAATGTTCAAATATGAAAAACATGCAACTCAATGCAGTGGTGTCTTCTTGCATCTGCAGAAACTCTGAAACAGTAGGGATCTAGGGGTTATAGTGGACCACAAGCTAAATATGAGTCAACAGTGTGATGCTGTTGCAAAAAAAGCAAACCTGATTCTGGGCTGCATTAACAGGTGTGTGGTGAGCAAGACACGAGAAGTCATTCTTCCGCTCTACTCTGCGCTGGTTAGGCCTCAACTGGAGTATTGTGTCCAGTTCTGGGCACCGCATTTCAAGAAAGATGTGGAGAAATTGGAGAGGATCCAGAGAAGAGCAACCAGAATGATTAAGGGTCTAGAGAACATGACCTATGAAGGAAGGCTGAAGGAATTGGGTTTGTTTAGTTTGGAAAAGAGAAGACTGAGAGGGGACATGATAGCGGTCTTCAGGTATCTAAAAGGGTGTCATAAGGAGGAGGGAGAAAACTTGTTCATCTTAGCCTCTAAGGACAGAACAAGAAGCAATGGGCTTAAACTGCAGCAAGGGAGGTTTAGGTTGGACATTAGGAAAAAGTTCCTAACTGTCGGGGTGGTTAAACACTGGAATAAACTGCCCAGGGAGGTTGTGGAATCTCCATCTCTGGAGATATTTAAGAGTAGGTTAGATAAATGTCTATCAGGGATGGCCTAGACAGTATTTGGTCCTGCCATGAGGGCAGGGGGCTGGACTCGATGACCTCTCGAGGTCCCTTCCAGCCCTAGAATCTATGAATCTATGTGTTCTTCCATTCATTTCAGTGTACTATTAATTCCGAAACTTTATAACATTTCTTTAAAATCCACATAATTAATTATTCACTACTAAATATTAAGAAGAAACATCCAACCAATGTGCTTGTAAGGACAGTAGAACTTTTGCCATTGACTCCAATAGGTGCCCATTCAAAGCCCATTATTACATATATTCCACTCTGAAATTTCTATACTTTTGCATGAAACAAATTATTTACTGAATCTTCCTTGTTATGAGGAATAGTTCTTCCGGCATTTTGACCTTCGCTGGGAGCTAAAGAAACACTCTGCCTTTTGTATTCTACTCCATCATGGTACTGCCAACTTCAAGTCTGACCTCAAAAAAAATGCACGAGTCAGGCCACAAAAAATCATGAGATTTTAAAAAAATAAAATACATTTAGGATGGTTTTTCTTCTGATTGCTGAGCCATCAGGGTGCACTCACTTTAGGTTTTCAAGCTTTTCTCCATGACTATGGGGGCTAGAAAAAAAAAAAGGTTACCTACCTCTCGTAACTGTTGTTCTTCAAGATGCGTTGCTCATGCCCATTCCATGATAGGTACATACACGCCTACGTAACATGGAATCAACACGAGCAAGCGCTTGAAAAAGAATTACTATTTCTTTTTAAATGAAAACTCATACAATCTCTTGATTCCAGCAGCTGGGGCTTTAAGGGAAAAAGCCCACTAAATATTGTGAGACTCACAGTAATATCGCAAAAGTTGTCAACACTGCCACTTTTGAAAGTGAACACGGTTGTTTTCTCTGGCAACTTTATCCAGAGTTTTTCACACTAATCTAGGCCTTGGATGGATTTTTTGCATTTTAACAGCTAGAAATGGGAGGACCTGGTTCCACAATCTGTGGAGGTAAAGGGAATTTACTGCTAAAAAGCTTTTAGCCTACTAAAGTAAATCATGCTATGCTTAACACATTTACTCAAGGTGTCCATCCTCAGCCCTGAGCCTTGTCCTGACCTGCTTGAACAACTAGTAGCCTTTCACTTTGAAGAGTCATATATATTGTGTATTACAGCCCAGTGTGCTAACACTACACCATCACAAAAGAAAGTTGCAATTGAAGGCTCAGACTATTATGAAATCACCCCAATATATCACTGTGGGGAGAGGGGAGGAATCAGCATTCACTAGCCCAAAGGATATTTCATCACTTGCCAGCAATGAGGTGAGTAGGCATCAATATATGGCACAGGGGAGCACATTTAAAATCTCTTAAAGGGCTTATTCATTTCATGCAATGTAAAAAATACAGAATCCACTTTGCCACTTGTCAGTAGCAACTTTCTTGCTTTCTTCATGATTTTTAAAAGGAGAGAAACAAGACTTTTAAAATTGCATTGGTTTAATTTGGAGAACACAGAGAAGTCAAAGACTGGAACAAAAACTAAAATAAATGCAAACTGCTCAGAAGAAGGGTCAAACTTACTAAAATAACGTAGAGTCTGGCAGGCTCCCAAACCACACAGCAAAGCATATTATAAACCAGCCACTGGTTTACCTTTATAAACCAGTGAAAACTGTGAGAGCAGCAGTGTACATTAATCCCAGCCTGCACTTGTCCATCTCTTTTATGTTTAATAAGGGTGGGATCAGTCTGTAATAGCTTTCAAAAAACTGGAGGATATAGAGACAAGAGTGGTGCCAAGGCTTGATCAATAAGAGAAAAACTGGTGGATTTTACCAGAGGTACATCTAAAATTTAACTTAGGGTTTTTAGTTTGTAGATCTGTTTCTCTTTTTGCACTCATACATTCATTGGGCTGATCCAGGTATGCTGGATTACTCACGGGCATTTTGACAATACTCCATAATGGTGGCTGGTCATATACACCTAAAAGGAATATAAATCAAGTCATATGTTTTAGCTAAATTCATATCATCCTTTGAAATGATGAATTTTATGTAAAGCCCTTCTTTCTTAGACCATATTTATATTAATTTATTTTAGGGCTGTCGATTAATCGCAGTTTACTCACGCGATTACCTCAAAAAAATTAATCGCGATTAAAAAAATTAATTGTGATTAATCACAGTTTTAATCACACTGTTAAACAACAGAATACCAATTGAAATGTATTAAATATTTTTGATCTTTTTCTATATTTTCAAATATATTGATTTAAATTACACAGAATACAAAGTATATAGTGCTCATTTTATATTATTTTACTACAAATATTTGCACTGTAAAAATGATAAACAAAAGAAATAGCATTTTTCAATTCACCTCATACAAGTACCATAATGCAATCTCTTTATTGTGAAAGTGCAACTTAAAAATGTAGATTTTTTTGTTACATAACTGCACTGAAAAACAAAACTTTACAACCTACAAGTCCACTCAGTCCTACTTCTTATTCACCCAATCACTAAGAGAAACAAGTTTGTTTACATTTACAGGAGATAATACTGCCCTCTTCTTATTTCCAATGTCACCTGAAAATGAGAACAGGTGTTCACATGGCATTTTTGTAACCAGCATTGCAAGGTATTTACATGCCAGATATGCCAAACATTTGTATGCCCCTTCAAGCTTCAGTCACCATTCCAGAGGATATGCTTCCATGCTGATGACGCTCATTAAAAAAATAACATGTTAATTAAATTTTGACTGAACTCCTTCAGGGAGAATAGCATGTCTCCTGCTCTGTTTTACCCGCATTCTGCCATATATTTCATGTTACAGCAATGTCGGATGATGACCCAGCACACGTTGTTTGTGCAGATTTCACTGCAGATATGACAAAATGCAAAGGAGGTATCAATGTGAGATTTATAAAGATAGGTACAGACTCGACCCAAGGTTTAAGAATCTGAAGTGCCTTCCAAAATCTGAGAGGGATGAGGTGTGGAGCATGCTTTCAGAAGTCTTAAGAGAGCAACACTCTGATGCGGAAACTACAGAACTCGAACCACCAAAAAAGAAAACCAACCTTCTGCTGGTGGCATCTGACTCAGATGATGAAAGTGAACATTCATCAGTCTGCACTGCTTTGGATCGTTATCAAGCAGAACCCGTCATCATCATGGACGCATGTCCTCTGAAATGGCGGTTGAAGCATGAAGGGACACATGAATCTTTAGCGCATCTGTATATATCTTGTGACACTGGCTACAACAGTGCCATGAGAACGTCTGTTCTCATTTTCAGGTGCCATTGTAAACAAGAAGAGGGCAGCATTGTCTCCTGCAAATGTAAGCAAACTTGTTTGTCTGAGTGACTGGCTGAACAAGTAGAACTGAATGGACTTGTAGGCGCTAAAGTCTTACACTGTTTTATTTTTGAATGCAATTATTTTTTATACCTAATTCTACATTTGTAAGTTCAACTTTCATGATAAAGAGATTGCATTACAGTACCTGAATGAGGTGAACTGAAAAATACTATTTCTTTTGTTTTTTACAGCACAAATATTTATAATAAAAATAAATATAAAGTGAGCACTGAACACTTTGTGTTCTGTGTTGTAATTGAAATCAATATATTTTAAAATGTAGAAAATATCAAAAAAATATTTAAACAAATGATATTCTCTCACAGTGCAATTAATCGTGATTAATGTTTTTAATCGCTTGACAGACCTGATTTATTTATGTATTGCCGATTAAGTTTTAATCTTCAATTCCTAATCATAACAAATGGATAATGAAGGGCCTTTTATTGTCTCTGTTTATAATAGTTACACTTTCCACTATGCCAGTCCATTTTTCTCACCTACAATCATGGATTACAAACTATTAAGTGAAATACAGGCTTTGTCCTAATTGGAATAATGCTTCTTATCCTTACTACAAACTACACTTTAGCATACTCTTTTTCTTCTGATCTCTTATATTAACAGCCAAATCCTGCTGACCGTCACCATGCAAAACTCCCACAAAGAAAGCCAGGCAAGCAAGATCTGGCCCTAAATCTCAACATTTTGCTATATATTTTGACTTCAGTATTCATCAACAGCTGTTAGTGCAAAGCAGCATCTGGATTTAACCCAAGATCCGTCTGCTGAGTTCAACTTGATGTACGCTGCAAGCTGTCATCAAAATAAAATAAGAGATGCATCCTGAGAGTGGAAAATAAATATTTTTTTCACACCTGCACTTGTTTTTTTGCTCAGCACTGGCTTACTAAATGCTTAGTTTCATTGGAAAGGAGAAATGAGCATGTTTTTAACATACTGCAGTTTTTAGTGGAAGTGCTTATTGAGCAGACCCATTTGTGCATTTTTTCCTCCTTGAAAAGAGCCTTCTGGAAGGTGAACATTATGTTACTATGATATTCAATGTGGCTGGAGACCAGTTATATTGGCTTGCTTTAAAATAACATGACCATTAGGACACACGGCATTTTAGTGCAAGTTCGCTACACAGGGGAGAAACATAACTCTCTTTACTTGATTATGAAAATTACATTGTGGAACATCTAAAGGTGCCATATCTGCAATATATTCTTTTTTCTATTTTCTCAACAAAAAAATCTAATCTGGATACAATTAAGAGTATATTATCAAAACTGAAAAATAAAAATGTGGGATATTCCTTTTCATTTATCCATAATATACTAAATTACATAAGCATTAGTCTAAAAATATAATTTGGCCAAGTTCATACTTAAAGCTTGCATATTTGTGCTAATGTTTAGTGCTCTGGAGCCAGCATGGCCCAACACAATTAGTGAAGCTCAGAGACAACATTAAAAAGCTAAAAGGCAAGATAAGAATAAGCTTACTGAACCACATGTTACCAAAAAAATAAATAAATCTGGATTTCCATACAGCATAATCTCATTTTTAAAGGGTTCCACATGTTCCAGGATACAAATAACTGTGTTCATATTCTATGGAAAGAGTAGAAGTTTGAATATATTAAATACAGCCATTGCCTTATAAAATACCATATCATAAAGTATTATTTCACCATCATCTGACTTGCATAATTATAACTTAACTGTATGCAATTGCCCAGTACTGTTGGAGGAGTGTGTTGGATGCATAGTCCTTAAAAGGGACACTGTCACTTTGAATTATTTGAAGCTGACTAATTTAAAAAAAATTCCGGTACAGAAATAGAATTACTTAACCTTTTAAAATGTTCATAAGGGCTTCCCTACTGCCCTGTAGATATTTTTTTATAAGGGACTTTTCAACAACAGAGTCCCAAAATCCTGCACATGCTTAACTTTTTAAGAGGTGCAGCCCAAGGAAATGGGGCTGTCAAGGTGCTTTAAGCTACCACTGCACCCTCCCATTCCTAGACTATTCCAGGGGCTAGAGAGGTCCCAAGTATAACTTTGACAGCCCTGGGGGTCTGTCTACGTTATGGTAGCTTAGCCTCCCGGGGCTGGCCTATGAGCTGCAGTGCGTCTGGAATCTCCCCAGAACTGTGTGCTGCAACCTGCCCTTCTCCCCCAGCATGCCCCCCACACTAGGGCTTCCAAGCAGTCCTCAGAGGGCAGAACAGAGCCTGCACTGGGGCTTTTAGGACTCCTTTTTATACTGCTCCGGCCCTTTCCCAGTGTAAAGGGCCTAGAGGATCTCACCATGCTTTTTACGTTAACTTATCTCAATGACAATAACAAAAGGCCAAGTCTTGGCGGCCTCAGCTGTGCCACCTTTGTACTGAGTATATAAAATAATCCTCTCCTGGTTTTCAGATTTTTTGTTGTTTTGTTATTGAGGGCACCCTCGCATTTTAATGTCACATCCATGACACAGAAAATGTACTCATCACCAAAGAGGGAACAAGCATCGGTGTGCAGTGAGTAGGAGTAATTTAGTGCTATGGTTCAGGCTAAGAGAGCAGAACTGTCTCAACTCAGTCATCTATAATGTTGCCACTTCAGATGGCCAGAGAGACACTTATCTCTGCTACTTGTGCCACTGGCAACAAGTAAAGTAGTATATTCTGGAACTCCACATGTAAAAAAAAAAGGGAAATTAGCACTGCAGTCTACAGGATGGAAGGATAAGAGGAACAGATCTCAATTGCAATACATAACTCCTTAGATATAGAAATTATAAGGAAGTGTCCTGTACAAAACAGCACTATGTAACACAATCCTGTACCATTTCAACATTCTGGAATATTGTATCTAATAGAGATCAGGAAAACTAATGCACCTGTCAGAACTTTCTTCCATAGGTCTTATGTTTGCAGAGGACCCAAAGGAAAACAAGCAGCACAGAAAGAATAATTGTGTCTGGAAGAATGAAAGTATGCTTGAGCTGGTCATCCTGAGTACAGTATTATTCCTGTAATACTGCCAGTCAGTGGTCCAAATTCAGATTAATAAATGGGTGTAACTTTGGCTTGAACAGGTCTATCCATATTTGCACCCGATCTGGATTTAGCACAGGGTACATAAACTTAAGTTTTCTGTCACTTGTATGTCTTAATTTTGACTTAGGAGCTTTCAGTTGCATATGCAATTTGTAAGTAAGTTTTCAATTCATGTATCTGTCCTCTTTATTTAGATTATAAACTCTTTGGGACAGAAACTCTCATTATGTGTTTGCATAGTGCCTGGCACAATGGCGCACCAATTGTGGTTGAGGCCTTTAAGCACTATTGTCTTACTACTAATAATGATAGTAATTTATTTGCAATTGTTCAGTTCCTATTCCTCCCTGATCATGCATCCCTTCTTAAACTCCATCTAAATACTCTGCTGTATAATAAGAGACCATACAGATTCTGTATTCCACCTGCAAAACATACATGATAATTAAACATTTGCAGATGCATGTTATTCGTCACTTAAGCCTTCAGTTTCAGAGCACCCAAGGTTATGATCTAAATGCCTCAGGCTATTTATTAAAATATAGCTAGAGTAAGTATCTAAATATTTTATTTGATATATTTTTCTATTTTATTTTTAAATTTAAAACTTCTCCAGATTGAAACTATTCCTCTGAGGATGGAGTGCTGAAAATTAAAGAATTTTACTCCTTACTGATCAAATAAAGTATTGTCTCAGCTTCCAGTCACTGCTGCATTTTAGCTTCTTTTAGCTTGATATCAGTTTTGGATACAGCTAAATGCCAGCTACCCTGATAAACATGTACACTACCAGCTGTAGCTCCATCTGCTATGCTAAACATTTTCACACCAAATCTGCTGGGGGAAAAAATACACTGGTTTTGGAGTTAGTTTGTAACAACGAAATATTAAATCTTCACTCCAGGTGGCTCTTCAGTTTTCTGTTCCTCTGATGAATATATTTAGCAAAAGCAACAAGCTATTTATGTAGCAATAATAGCCAGCCTTAAACTCTCAAAATTCAAGGGAGAAGTTTGGTGCAAGTACGAGCGGATGTGCAAATGTAGAACTCCAGAGCTGATGAAACCTTTTTTCAGGCTGTCTCGTCTTAGGCCTCAAGCCTGCATATACACATTTGCTTAACTTTATTATCATGAAAAATCCCGCTGACTTTAATGGGACAAATCTTAGTAGTGAAATTAACCATTTGCGTAAGTGTTTGAAGGATTATGTCTAAATCACTAATCCTAGTATTCATTCTTTTGGCATTTTCACCTTATATTTTACTGTGCAAAGAAACTCAGATTAAAATGTCAATTTTTCCTTTTCCCTGGACAAGCTAATTTCTTGTTTTCAAATTCCTGAAAGCTCAGAACCATGAACTTGGCTTCAGTTTGTTTAAATATTGAAAGTTATGTAATCAAGCAAAGACCCACCCCAGTAATGCGGGCTCCATTAGAGAGGTAGTTGTGAATATTTTGGAGTGACAGAGACAGTTTACTATGTGTTAGTAACTTGTACCAGCTAGTACCCATGACTTTCCATTCAACTGTACACGCACTAACCCACTATTAAGGTATGTAACAGCCAGTGGCATAGCCAGGTTTAGAGCACAGGGGGAGCGGAGTTAAAAAGAGGCGTCGGGAGCAAAAAAAGGCACCGGGAGCAAAAAAAAATGCTCCGCTCTGGCTGCAGTGCAGGAACAAAAAGTGTCGGGAGCAAAAAAAGGCGCTGCTTCTGATCAGTGGGAAAGCGGCCGCTCCCCGTTTCCCCCCTGGCTATGCTACTGGTAACAGCCCAAATGACCACATCGTACCTGAAGCCAGGGGGCTGTTGTCAGGCTTCTGGAAGAAGGGTAGCAGTTCTTTATGGGTAGTGTGTGTAGGGGGGGAGCAGGAGGTCAGAAGCTGGGACAAAAAGGTGGGTGGGGGTCAGCGTGGTAATGCTGACTCATCCCCTGGGAATGTAAGTGCAGAAGACTTTAAAAGGGACAAGCCTGGATGTTAGAAACCCTTTCTCCACACAGCAGGCAAAGCAGCATCCACTCTCCCTCCCCCTGAGGTGGCGAATATTAGGTTTGGCTAGGACCTGCTGTGGGCATTGCGCTGTGGGGGGGAAACTGGGAAGGAATTTTCCTCTCCCCACCAGAGTGGGGGGGAGGGATAGCTCAGTGGTTTGAGCATTCGCCTGCTAAACCCAGGGTTGTGAGTTCAATCCTTGAGGGGGCCATTTGGGGATCTGGGGCAAAAATTGGGGATTGGTCCTGCTTTGAGCAGGGGGTTGGACTAGATGACCTACTAAGGTCCCTTCCAACCTTGATATTCTATGATTGACCTAGGTGGAGTGGGTTCTTTTTATTTATTTGCCTTCCCCACAGTGGGTTCCAGGGAGGATCTATTCTGGTGAGGAGGAAAGAGGGTTAGGCTCTATGTCACAGCTCATTATGTAAGTGTGGAGAGGATGTACAGTGCAGGTTCTCCATAGAGAAGGCATCCAGTGATTGGATAAATAGCCTGGTGAAGGATTTAAGAAGGAGGTGTTGTTTAAAGGAACGGAATGGGGTGGGGGTGGGGCTGCTATGATTGGTACAGCAGAGAGCCAACCCCCCTTTCTTATAGCTCACCTTAACCCTCCTGCGAGGTGGGCGGGGTGGATGGTAAGGTCCCAGCCATGGTTTGGCTGAAGCACCTGGATGGAAAATGAAGGGGGGCTGGAGGAAGCCTCTGGGCCATTATTGAATGAACATGGTGTTGCCTGCACTGTACACTTTTATCTGCTGGGTAGTCCCAGACATCTAATAATAAATTAGCGGCCTGATTATCAAGTGGCTCCTGTCCTTCTTTCAGTATTGTCGGACAACTCCTCCGTAGGTTAGAGCTTACTAACTGAATGTGAGACAGGTAGCAACATTGCAATGGGCCAGGCAGAAAGGAAAGCAGAGTACAGTCACAAGAAGATGATGAAATATTTCTCTTGGTAAACACACCAGTGCTCAAGAACCAGTGCATTAAATCCTTAAATTTACTTTGCCTGAAAACTGACATGATCTCTAGTTTTATTGGAGAGTAAACTGAGAACAATGGTTGAGTGAGTGATCCACATTGAAATTCATTTGGAACTGAGGAAAAACAAACAAACAGGGCCAGGGATGTATGGGGTGATTTTCTAATATATACGGTAGTATAAAGCATCAGAGGGGTAGCCGTGTTAGTCTGGATCTGTAGTAGTGACAAAGAGTCCTGTGGCACCTTATAGACTAACAGAGGTATTGGAGCATAAGCGTTCGTGGGTGAATACCCACTTCGTCGGATGCATGCCTCCGACGAAGTGGGTATTCACCCACGAAAGCTTATGCTCCAATATGTCTGTTAGTCTAGAAGATGCCACAGGACTCTCTCTCTCTAGGATAAAGCAGTGATTCTCAACCAGTGGTCTGGGGACCCTTAGAGGGCCTCTAGCAGGTTTCTGGAAGGCCTCTAAGCAGGGCCAGCATTAGACTCACTGGGGACCAGGGCAGAAAGCCAAGCCCCACCACATGGGGCTGAAGCCCAGCTCCCATCACCCAGGGCTGAAGCTGAAGCTGGAGCAATGTAGCTTCATGGGGGCCCCTGTGGCATGTGGCCCCAGGACAATTGCCCTGCTTGCTACCTTCTAACGCCTACTCTGGCTTTTATAATCAGAAAACCAATTATTGTGGCACAGGTGGGCCGTGGAGTTTTTATAGCATGTTGTGAGGGACGGAGGGGCTCAGAAAGGAAAAGTTGAGAACCTCTGACATAAAGTAGTATAGTGGCAGAGATGAAGGTGCATATTGGATCGAAACACAATTACATCCTGATGGAAACCTAGAAAAATAAATGGTTGGATGCTTCTCTGACTTATAATAATGCAAATTAAGAGTAATTCTATTGAAAGAGTAATTCTACCATTGAAAATCAGTGAGAGAGATCAGGCCCACAGATACTAGAAGTATTGATGGCATGAAAATAATTGTTAAAATGTTATTAAGTTTCATTAAGTATTTTGGAAATTTTGATTTTCCCCTCACCAAACAAAAATTTATCTTATAAAATTGGGGGGTGGGGGGGTTGCATAGGCTCCTATAAAGTAATATTTCCCAATATTTCCATATTGCCAAAAGATATAAGGAAGTCATCTACAAATAGGCTTTACACAATGATGGGTAAGATGCTTGGATAAGCAATTAAAAGGGTGGATGCTTATTCAGATGTACCGGAACCTCTTTAGTGTGTGTGACTCTTAGGAGACAGATTTTTTTTTAAATGTTTTCTTCACTTCTTGGTTCCTACGAAGTATAAAATCCAGACAGAAAAGTCTTAAAGTCTTAATGCAGAGATTAAAACAAACAAACAAACAAACAAACAAAAACCCCAGGGCTTGTCTACACATGCAGCAATGTGCACCACAAGGGGGTAAACTGTAGAGTGTTCTAAAATGTTGCACTCTCCCTGCCCCCAAGAAAACCATGGTGACATGCTCTACAAGGTACCAGGAATACATCAAAGTGTACTAGGTACCTTTTAGAATGTGTCAGCAGGGTCTACACAGGGCAATTAAAGTGTTCTACAATTTACACACCTCTGGTGAGCACCAGATACAGAAGCCCTCGGAGCTTTATAGATCATCAAAAAGGGAGCAGAGTTCTGCTCGAAGGTTTGTGTATATTTTATCCTATCTGACTCTCCCAACTCTAATTTGTATGCCCAGACTAGAACAAATTTAATAAAGTGATAGACAGAAAAAGGACCTTGGGCTGGAATATTATCCTATGAGATCAACTTGATTAATTCTAGCATCTTCTAACAAAGTTGTTAATGTCAGCCACACTAGGATTAAATTCTTATTGCTGTAATGTTTGCTAGTTTAAAGCTGTTAAAGCCAGAAAGACATATATGTTGTCTCCTTAACCATAAAGTGCTTGATGTAGGAGGCAATGACAAAGAATCTCAGTTGCTACCTCCCTATGAGATTCCCAGAAACCAGGTATAATCTAACAATTTCTATTAGGCACTTAGGGGAACAATGTGAAAATACTCACCACCTTTCAGATTTTGGGTTTTAATCCAAGTAGAGAAGATCCAATAGACTCCCGCAGGAAAAGTGCACAAATTGAACCATGTGTCTTCAGTAACAGAGAAACCGAAGAAAAATATCAGGAATAGTATCTATAGGCAGAACTGTCTGTACAGAGATTGGTTTTCAAATTCTTCACTGAGAACCCAGTATCTCTGCAACAGCAATATGACTAATATTAGGTAAAAATTATTGAATGTCACAATGTTTATTATTTTGGTATTTAATTTTAATGTAAATATTGTGTTATTTATGTTCATGAATACTGGCACAACTAAAGATAGTTTAGCAAATTCTTTAGAAGAGAAGCTTATGAGCCATCTAATCCAACAGGGTTTTATAATATAGATTTATAGGCTTGATCTTCATCTGTTATAAATCAGTATCACTTCAATGAAGGCCTTTGAGAGCTGCACCAATTCACACTAGCTGAGGATCTTAACCCCTATAGGATTCTCACCCAGGAAGCTCCAAATGTGATTCTATTCTGTATAGGTTCTTATACCACACTCATCACCAGAATGTCTGAGTGCCTGTCCATAGTGCATTAAGAGATGTGACAATGTGGTATTTGTTGTCTCATCTTCACCACAGGAGGAGATGAGCATGCAGCGGAGCATCTTATTTTGGTAGGGTGTTTTTGTTTTGTTTTAAATATATATATTGCTATGTATTTATGTCAGAAAAGACAAGGTCAAAGAAACGTGCCTTGCACTTGGAGCAGAAGGTGGTGAGGTTTGTGTTGGTCCTTAGGTTCCTGGGGGAGTTCATTCCACTGTCTCTGACCAGCCCCTAAGGAAGTTTTGTCTCCCCCACAGATGAGCTTTACTGTTATTGTAGAGGGTTCCATTGTGCCAGAGGAGCAAAGTTGTTGACCACAGTTTTCATCCCAGAGCTCTAGGCAGTTTAGGCCCAGGTCACAGAGCACCTTGAAATTAGGGCCAAGATCTTGAACTTAAATCAATATAGTATGGAAAGCCCGTGTAGAGACGGGAGGACAGGTCTGATGTGCCTGTGGTTGTTTATGTTGCTGAGGAGACATGCTGCGGTGTTCTGTACTAGCTGGAATTTCCAAAGCACTACCGTCTTTATGGGCAGGTACACTGCATTGCGTAGTCCATTTGAGAAGAGAGTCAAAACTGTGAATAACTGAGGCCAGGTCAACATCTGCTAGAGTGGGATACAGTCTCCAGCTGGAGAAGATACAAAGCATTATTCATGGACTGAATCAACCAATTGTGGATGTGAACCTTCAATCAAAGGAGACTGCACCGTGGCTGCAAATTCTTTCCTCTGTCCACCAGCATCACCTTTGACTTGCTTGGGTTCAGCTTCAGCCAGCTATACCTCATCCATGAGTTGATCACGTCTAAGCACTGTGCGGGCTTGGTGGAATGGGGTGGTCGTGTCTGGTGAAGGATACGTAGCGCTGGATGTCATCTGCATGTTTCTGGCACTTGAGTCCATGTCATCTGACTAGTTCAACTATCGAGTGAATGTAGATGTTGAAAAGGACCAGAGACAAAATTGTTCCTTGTGGGACTCAACAAATGAGGGGTCTGGTAGTGGAGGTGCAGTTTCCCAATATTACTTGCTGGGTGCATCCTTCCAAGTAGGACCCAAACCATTTTAGCACATTTCCCTGGACCCCTGCCACCTCTCTCAGGTGAGACAGCAGAATCTCATGGTCGACAGTACTGAATGCTGCAGAGAGGTCCCGGAAGATGAGAATGACTGTCTTTGTCTTTCTTCTGTCCATTGACAGGAGATCATCCATCAGTACCAATAAAGAAGTTTCAGTTCCATGTCCTGGTCTAGATACAGATTGTGCAAAGTCTAGAATATTAACTTCAATTTCTTGAGCTTCTAGTTGGCTTCTGGCGAGCTTCTCTATGAACTTGAAAGTTCTATGAACACAATTACTTTGTGTGTGTGTATGGGGAAAGATTGAGAGAGACAGAGAAAGATCACTTCAATCAGGTCTCAGGTGAAATGTGCAAACAGCTAAAGAGCACCTGGAAGATGGAAATACTTCACAAGAGTTTGGAACAGGAAGTTAATAGCTTATCTAATTGAACTTAAAGGTATGCAAGACATAACTACTCAAACTAGAATTTGTTCATGATACTGGGGTATCTGTTCATGATACTGGGGTACCTGTAACCCTCCAAAGAATGCCAAGGCTACATTTGGTTTTGTCTCTCATCTAAAAGGCAGCAACTCCAATGGCACAATTCCTTTTCTCATGATGGGCTATTGGTTCAGTATGATACACAGAGAAAGTAGTATCTGTTGAATCACCAACACCACTTCTTTCAATACTCCAATTCTCACTGCAAGTATTCCATTCAGTATGAGATATGGGGAGATAATAACCTAAGGTGCGGTATCTACAGACCATGCAACATTCAAACTTTTCCATAATGTATTCAGAAAAGCATCTCTTGACTATACCAAAAGCAGTATTTTGCAACCTACCATAGATATTGGTCTGAACACTGAAATATGCTTTGGATAGATGCTGGTTAGTTAATTAAGATCTCATCTACACTGATAAATTAATTTGGATTATGGTGGGATATGATTAATGCAGAATAGCTAGTTTATATTAACTCCCTATACAATTGCTTTTATTCCAGAATAAGAATGTTTTATTAGCTTAATACACTTCTGAAGTAGATTAAGCTAATGTGGAAGCAGAGGGTCCACACAAGGAGTTGATCAGGAATAGCTATTCTGGAACAACACCCCATATAGATTACCCATTAATCTAAACAAGGGTGGAAAACAGGAGAATGCAAATTAAACTAGCAGGTTATAAAAATTCATAAAAACGTAACAAATAAAACAAATTTTAAAAGGTTTAAAAGCTGTACAATGTTATAGCCACCTCTTGGCAGACAACCTAAGATTTTGCTGATCTTGACAGCATTAAGAGGCAGTTAAAGATACATTATTCTTGAAAACTGCAACAAACTGTTACTAATCCCCAAAGATTTCATAATCATGGGGGAAAAAGCACAAGAGAGATCCATTCTCCCTTTCTGTTTTAGTTGCCGAATGATAATATATAATAATGACAAAGATAATAAAGCATAAGGGATATGAAGTGAAGCCCAAGTTCTCAAATGTGGCCTCGAAGTTTGGATGCCTCAATCTCTGTGCCTCAAAGCCTGATTTTCAGAGATGCTGATCACCTACAACTTCAGTTCCAATCACTGATGAAAATCCGGCCCTAGGTATCAATAGCTGGGCACTCAAAAATGGATGCACCCACATTTACAGGCCAAATTTTAAAACCTTAGCCTGGATACTTTATTCTGTATCATATGGCAATTCTGCTAGGCAGGATCTTCAATATCCATAGCTTTTTGGATCTTCCTCCAGGAGTTCAGTGCCACAAAACAACAATGATCTGCTACTTTAGTAACTTTCTTACAATGGGATTGAAAACTTCCTCATTTTAGCACCTGACTATCCCAGTATACTTTATTGCCCCATCCAGTGCTGAGCCATTAGTAGCGCAGCATCTGAATAAAGCAGCTTTTCATTAGCAGCACCAGTATACACACACTCCCTTTAAAAGGCATTAGACCTGGACACCACATAGGACTGTACTATTAGTATTTATACCAAGAAATTCTAACACCAAGTGGTTCCTGTGCACTACACAGTAAGGCCAACCCTAAAAACGCATTAATAAGACGCACTCAACATTAAAGCTTGTAAAGTTCCCTTATATGATTAAAGGGAAGGACTCATAAATGGTTTAATGTGACCCTTAAAGGAAGTTCAAATATAAAGTCATCTAACTCTTGTCTAGATGTGAAGTAATGTTTTGTGGATATTTCTTTTTACTGACTCTAATATAATCCAAGCACTTTTCTTCCAACATACCTTAAAAAAAATCTGCCCAGGAAAAAGGATGAATAGTCAGAATAGAGTCTGATGTATATTTGGTATCAATAACGCAGAATTTACAAATCTTTAAAGGTTAACAAATGTAACATTCATTAATAAAAAACAAACTGGTAAATAATCTTTGTTCTGGTTCTGAATATGTATTGAAATTTGTAAACCCACAAAGGCAACAAAAATTGTAGGCTAATATATGTTTTTACATCCATATTAAAACAGTAAAATAAACTGTCAACATTGTTTATACATAAGTTTTCAACAGTCTTAAAGTGAACAAAATCCTTCTTGTCTCTTTTTCATAATACCCTGTTCACATGTAGCTCTAGGAGACCTACACAGTCTCAACAAGATCTCTTCTCTATGTTCATCCTTTTAAAATAGATGGTTTCTAACAGCATATGCCCCGTTTTTCTAAGTTACTGGAAAATAGCACCATCTTATTATAGCGAGTGCATATCTGTGAAATTGGAAAATGCTAACAAGAGAGCTTTTCACAAATTTGCAGCGGTTAAAAGTTGTTCCCATCAGCTGGATATCCAGTGAGCTTTGAAAAATGAGAGGAGAATGGAATGAGGACAATGCAATGAGGGGACAAATGGTCTAGTAGTTAAAGCACTAGCTTGGGACCTGGGTTCAAGTTTCTGCTTTGCCCCAGATTTCCTGTGTGACTTTGGACAAGTGCCCTAGCCGCTGTGCCTCAGTTCTCCATCTGTGAAATGAGGATAATAGCACTTCCCTACCTCACGAGGGTTTTATTAGAAGAAATACACTACAAATTGTGAGGAGTGCAGACACTGCTGTAATAGGAGCCATATAAGCATGATAGACAGATGGTCAGCTGGGCTGGTGTCCACAAAACCACTATTACAACTAGTACCCTGACTTGTCTCAACAGATAGCCCAGCATGGAGTGTGCTTGAGGATTAAGTATTTTAGGTTTCCACCAAACTGTGATGGAATCACACGGGTGAAACAGTAAAGAGAAGCTTGTGTTTGGTGCCCATGTTGTCTTAATTCTGCATATAAACACAGGGCTTAATTCTTCAGGGTTCTCAATCTTGTACTTTCCAGAAGAAATATGTTTACCTTTATAAAAGCCCCAAAACATAAGTGTTAGTAGGTCTATTTATCAAACTGAGGTGCAGTATTGTTGACATTAATGATAAAACCATTATTATGTCCATAGTCTCAAAATGCCCTTCAATACTTTTAAAAAAGCCTAGCCCTAAACAACAAAACAACAACAATATCTAATGCCACAAAATTGTGGAACATTTAATCAAATTCATATAAGAGTCAGCCTCTTCTATTTTATTTTTTATCACTGCTAATCTCTACAAATATTAAACTATATTACATTTACACCGACGCTTTATTTATTTTTGAGCTCTGCTGTAATATATATATATATTCACAACAGACAGTAAACAGATGTTTTGTGTGCTGAGAACATTTGAGTGGCGGTGGTTTAATGCACAATCCGTTACCACAGACCAGTTACTTCCAAAATTTGCTGCAGGAGATTTGCCTGTCTACATTTCCAATCACCTATATAAAAACTAAATATTTCATCCACTGTAACACTTACCCTTAAATTACTTTAGCTTAGTAAAATGGATTTATAATAACTAATGCATTTGCTATAAATGGTTAACACTGTAATCTGGCAAGAGTTTAAATAAATTAAAAATTGTGTGTTTAGCACTTTTACTGTGCAATTAATTTTGCTGCACCTCAATGTACTAATCTATAATTTTGCAGAGAAAATTTACAACTAGATTTACAACTAGATTTTCAAACTCTAGCCTGCATTTCAGTGCAATTTGTGGGTCCAAGCAACTGTAGGCAGTTTTATGTCCACAATTTAGTGAGTACAATCAAATAATTAATAATCTAACTGGCAGAGTATGCACCTGCAAAATCATGAGCACAAAAATGAAGACCTGGTAAGGCTGACCTGAAAATGTGTCCCTTAATGGGCTCCCTTGAAAAATTAAGATAAACATTCTCTGGAATTTTTAGTATCTTCAATTGCTTGTATATGCCCTAACAAATCATATTGATAACACTATCAAATAGAACAGACTAAGGAACCTTTTGTGTAGTTGAATATATCTTGGTGGAAGGTTTTTTTTTTTTAATTAAAAAAAACCTATCACCTGATCACAGCCTACCAGTTTCAAGGTTGAAAGAGTAATGCAAATTAACATGGCTCCCCAATGATCGAGGCAGAATTTACATATTTTCACCTTCACTAACAACACTGCTTTCGTACCATGTACATTGTTCTGCACTGTCATGATACATGACTTGTATTTAGAAATCTGACAGTTTAAGAACGGATCATAGCATTACATTAAGTTGAATATATTTCTGTGCTGCAGAGGAGAAGATAAAGAGGTCTCTCTTAAAAAATAATGTTTTTGCTCCATCTTCTCACTTGGCTTGTAAAACTGGTATAAAAATGTTGTATTTACCACATTGATAAAATTCTATTTCCTTTGTTTCTAATACCAGGAGGAAAATTTCACTTTTCATTTAATATATACTTGAACTGCTTTTATTATGCTATACTGAATACAATAGTTGGGTATAGCTCTACTATATAAGCTTCAAGGCCTGCCCACAAGTGGGGGTCAGACTAATACTGGAATTATTTCAAATGTTATTTGTAATCAGATTGATGTATTGGTCAGCCTTTGGAAGCTAATAATAAAGTTGAAGAACTTTAAAAATAATCTGTAGCGTGGGAGAAACACTATGCAGAAGATCACCATCAGAAAGGCCTGGGAGAACTAGTAGTATGGTGAAGGGGGAAAAAAGCAAAGACTAGAAATACATCAGCGAACTGGTCACAACCACTCCTTGGTCTCAAGGTGGTGTGATAGTAAAAGGTTTGTTGTGAGCAAAAGGCTACATAGCAGATACTCATATTAAAAGGTTTAACATATTTTGGAATAAACATTTGGGACAATAAGGCACAGTAGAACTCATGGTACACTGTTCACATTTGATAGGGGGGAGGGATAGCTCAGAGGTGAGCATTGGCCTGCTAAACCCAGGGTTGTGAGTTCAGTCCTTGAGGGGGCCATTTAGGGATCTGGGGCAAAAGAAATCTGTCAGGGGACAGTACTTGTTCCTGCTAGTGAAGGCAGGGGACTGGACTTGATGACCTTTCAAGGTCTTTCCAGTTCTAGGAGATTGGCATATCTCCGTTTAAGGTAGCAAATTTGCCAAAATGCTTGCAATTAATTCTTGCCCATTTTCATTTGCAATGGGGAAATGAAATAATGGGGACTTTTTATTATTCCCTCCCCTTCCATCCCACCCATTGCTACATATTTTACTTTCCTTTCAATCTTAGGGCTGGTCTACACTAACCCCCCAATTCGAACTAAGATACGCAACTTCAGCTACGTGAATAACGTAGCTGAAGTCGAAGTATCTTAGTTCGAATGAAAAGGTACTTACCCGGGGTCCACACGTGGCGCGCAGGCTCCCCCGTCGACTCCGCCTACTCCGTTCGCGGAGTAGGATTACAAGCGTCGACGGGGGAGCACTTCCTGGTTCGATTTATCGCGTCTAGACAAGACGCGATAAATCGAACCCAGAAGATCAATTGGACTCCTCCGACACGATGTGTAAGTATAGATGTACCCTTAGAGAAGCAGAGCCTACAATTTTGAGACAGTTTAGAGTGAAAAATCTGACCAATGAGAAACTAGCTTATGGTCAGGTCATTAACTTGATGTTCATTATGCTTTAATTAGTGTCTTTTTGGTCTTCATACTGAGAAAGGCAGATTTATCTTCCTCCACTCAGTGCTTATGGGTAGCTCTCTGAATAAAGAGGTTTGAAAAGCTATACTCTTTTTGAAACTGAAAAGAAATTTAGCATTTGCTCCCTCACACTCTCTTTCACTCTCATCCTTCCCCTCCCCGTTTTTGGATTTACTGTCTAAAATCAAGGCACAAGTTGTATGCAATAAAGAATTAGGATTTTTTTCTTTTTACTGCACAACTTTTTAATATAGGCATCCATGATTTCTTAAGCAAAACTCAATGATTTGTAAACATAATGGTCAGCTATATATTTACAGCCTGATTTTGCCACATGTGTTTTATAAATCTGTAATTCACTTTAATGAGACTTACAGCAAAAATGAAAGTTAAAAAATTGAGCTCAAAATCTGCAATCATTTCAGCTGTTGTTTTACAACCTGCCTCATTTTATAAGAGCAGTAGATGTAAAGGTGACTAACCTCATACCAACTCAGACACAGGCTACCGATCATATATACTCATACGCTTGAACAACCTCTTGAGCTTTTTAACGGACTTTGCAAATCAGCAGGAAGGTGACAGATGTGATATCTGAGTTTTAGGAACATCTACGGTATATAACATCCTAAGGCCTTTTCATACAAAAGATAAAGAGCAGTGATGCTACATCTAGCCAAATTATTTGCTTACTTTGGGGGTGGGTGGGAGTGAAACATGCAGGATCACTTTAATGTGACCGATGATATTTTAGTACATTAGGTGAACTATTAACCACAACAAAAGAGGGCCCTTAAATAAAGTGCCTACAAGGAGTAGAGGAGTGCATCAATGCCTCAATTTTAAATCCACAATTCAAAGACTCACTTTTCTCTCATGGGAGACTGACCTAGAACAGTACAGAAAGATTCACAAGGACCAGGTTGCCAAAAAAAAAAAAAAAAGCGTCAAAATGATTAATGATTAACAACAAAGTTCCAGAAACTGGGCACTATTTAAAAAAAGTCACAATCACAAGATTTTTTGCTAAGTGACTTGACTATATTTAAAAACTAAAACAAACCACCACCTTAGGGCTAATTCGCGTTATCTGTGCAGAGCATGAAAGCATGGACTGCGTGCAGAGGAGTTATTTCAGGGTCGGACGGGGAAAGGCATGTGTAGGGGGAAGTAGGCTAGTTCTCTTTCCAGGCTTCAGTCAGTAGCTAAGCTACTCTGTGCATTCTACCACAGTGCTCAGGCTTCAATAGACACTGATAATCACTAAGCCCAGGGCTACACTAGAGGAGGGGGGTCGATCTACGATACGCAGATTCAGCTACGTGAATAACGTAGCTGAAATCGGCGTATCGTAATCGGCTTACCTGACCATGAAGACGGCGGCGCGTCGATCACTGCAGCTCCCCTGTCGACTCCGCTTGCGCCGGTCGATGACGTGGTTTTACGGCGCCGACGGGGAGCGCGATCGGGGATCGATTAAGCGCGGCTTAATGAGACGCGAAAAATCGATCCCCGATAGATCGATTGCTACCCGCCGATGCAGCGGGTAGTGAAGACAAGGCCTAAGACTTCCCCACATAGTTGTGGCAATACTCACCCACCCTGCTCTACAACTTTGCACACTAGAACTCAGGGTACATCTACGGAGCTGTACTCTGCAGCAGGTAAGGGCTGCATTCAGGACCTTCTGAGGCTTTAGGGCAAGAGCAAGTGTGTGTGTGGGGGGGGAAGTCTATGCACGGCAGGATTTGCCTGTTATTGAATAGGGGAGGCCAAAAGCTGCAAGTTAGGAAAAAACCCACAAATGCTCAATTTTATTTTACGTTTTATAAACGAAAAATTTGCGGGAAGATTGAGAATTTCAGTCTCTCTAAGTACTTATATGGCCCCCAACACCTTAGTATTTGAGCTCCACACAATCAATAGTGGAGTTTTCTTTACAACTCCCCTTTGATGTAGGAAGGTTCTATTATCCCCATTCTTCACATGGAGAATGGCGGTGCAGAGAGATTAAATGACTTACCCAAGGTAACACAGAAAGTCTGTGGGACTGACTAATTTTTCATAGATCTCATTGAGTCTCAGTCCAATGCTTTAATCAGAAAACCATTTAGCTTCAGAGACAGCAGTAAAGGGACCAGATTGCCTCCAAAGTGGTGCAGACAGTAAGCGTATCCACATGCTACGCACAGGTTCAAAATCTTTCACAGCCCAACCTGTCAGTGGGCCCTTCTCATCAGACTTTATTCTAAGTCTGCCTACTTCATACACAGCACTTTGGAAAACAGGTAATATGTTGGAGATACAGAAAAATGAGAGTGCATGTACAAAAATGTGTTCACTCCAGATTAAATGTAACATTAAAAAGATCAGTTTGCCACTAACCATAGTTGCAATTAAAGGGGGGGGAAATTAAAGGGGGGGAAATTAAGAGCACTGAAAAAGCTATGACTATTTTTAGTTTTTCCTTGTTATGTTCAGTTAAGTGAACTTGTGTGGTTTTAGTGGTTCACTAAGCAATGATTACAATCTATAGTAAATGTGTTTAAATGTTAGCTAACTGAACATTAGTACATTTCAATTCTCTGTATCAACCATGTAATTCTCTCTATCAGTTGGAATGAGAGACACTAGGGTGTAATGAGGGTTAAACAATCGGAAAACCAATTTTATCCCCTCACCCCCCAAAATTGGATCCAGTTACATTTTTTCAGACTTTAGATACTGAAGTTACATTTTTTATATGTAAACTATATATTTTCAATAAGATTTCTGTGTATGGGGAATTCATGATAAAATGGAAAAAAGATTTTTTTCAAATAAATAAGACTATTCTGACTGGACAAGAGACAATCAACTGATTTATATTAAAGAAAGTCTTGAAATCAAAATTTAGAATATTTTTTCTAAAAATTTAATGGGGAAAGGAGAGGGGGCAAAAGGCATTACAACTTCCATTGCATCTCTGTTAAAACTCCCTTTATGTTTTAAGGGGATTATGCTGAAGTTATTAAAACCACCTGCTACAACTAATTTAAAAACTGCCACTAAGAACTGGTTGTTCACTTCAGAAATGTCCATACTTCCCAAATGCAGTTCGAAAACACAGTCCAAAACCTTGAGCCTCTGTCCTTAAACTTTATGACTCTATGACCCCCTGGAAACCTTGAACTCTGGGGAAGATTGGAACTGGATATGAGCGAAGGAGCTTGGGTCACTCTCTAGTTAAAATCTGAGCAACTAGAATTGGATTCCTTTTAATTAAAACAGATCAAATAATTTTCTTTTTCAAGGTGGAAAAATAAACAGTTTTAGAAGCACTAAGAAGTTTTTCATAAGATGGACATAGAATTTCCGCCATTAAAGTAGACACCTAACCATAAGGTTTTAATTGTGCTCTTTTATTTATTAATTTTTACCCTTTAAGACTGTTTTTTCTCCACACTTTCCCACATTCTGTAGGTCTCTAGCCCCTGAGTCCTTAGCTACTATTTCTAGGTAGCAGTGAATAAAATATAAGAATAACCATCCCTACAAAAAATGTACATTACTCTGCTGGTTCAGGGCACAATGTTTCTTACAACTCTATTTTTCACCCCACAGAGCACTGAAACTCAAAATTAAATACAACTGCAATTCCTAATTTCATAGTAGTAGGAGGAATACTAATATGACCTCTGAATGCACCAATTCCACAAAGTAGACCTTTGGCTATGCTATGAACTCGATAAATTATTCAAGGACCAAAAATTATTATTTTTTTATACCTAGTTTCACTGCCTGCTGACTACTACTTCAAAGAGTGCATGGCTCTTGGGATTCTGCTATTTTAATCATTTGTGCTTCAGTCAGTATCTGCTACAGAGTTTAACTTCTGTAAACTCTAAAAGGCTTGTTAACATCAGCCACAGCAATTGAGCTACAGCAGTCCACAGCAAAGGAAAAATCTTACCGGATAAACTGTAAAGACAATTTGGAGCACCCAAAATAGTGTTTCATGGCCTGTTTGGTTTAACAACAGGCCCAATACCCATTCAAGCACACATAATTCAGAAGGTCTGCCTGCCTGCAATAAAGGCTGAAATTGGATACTTGGTGAGATTAATTACCTAGATAGGGCATGATAATGCAAGTCAAATGGGAATGTAATTAAAGTGCACCTTCCATGAAAATTATTCATTGCTGATGGATCAGGTGACAGATAAATCAAAAGGCATTTTAAAAAAAGAGCTACAGGTTAACTTGAGGCAGCCTTTCCTCTTTAGAGGCTACGGTATCTGCAGACATTGAATTCAATTCACGCTGTCTTGCTCTCATCATAATACTATAAGACAAAAGAATAGATTGTAATGTAACCTCAGAGAAAGAGAAACCAATAGAAAAGTTATCAGGATTGTGCCTGCAAACAAAAGGTCAACTAGAGTGGAACCAGTGGGCTGGCAGCTTTCAGATTAGTATATCTCTCTACTTTTGTGCCATAATAGGAGACTGCAACCATAAAAGAAGGCAAGTGATGAATTAATACATTGACTAGTCCCTTGGGTACAATCTTTACAGATGAAAGACATGCTGTCGTAATCAAACAGGGTTATAAATTAGGTAAATCAAGTGGCACAAGTAGTATCTCACATTATTGCTATTTAATAAAGGCTTCTGAAATTTGTCATTAACTCTTTAACATCAATACATGTATTTACAGTCCAGAGACAACAACAGTAAAAGAAAGAGAATGTTTTACAATAACAACAGGGCAAGTGATATTTCCCAATGAGATATTAATTATAAAGAAGATCACTGTCTTTTACTTTTTACAGCCATAGGGGTCCCCTGTGGACTCCTGGCATGCCAAAAGCTCCTCTTGACACATACTGAGGAATGAGGATACTTTGAAATAAATGGATTTTTGAATGCAGAAGGAATACAAGATTTGGTCCCCATTTCGTCAGATTCTGCAAATCCACATATATTCATAAAGTCCTTGACTCAAACAGGACTACTGACATGAAAAAAGGTTTCCAAGATCTGTCTCTTTTTATACACATTTAGAAAGAAAAATAGTAGGCTGATTTTAGATTTAATATCTGATGGTCAAAGAGTACTGAAACATGCAGCCCAGTTGTTAACAGCAATTCCCCAGACTTATAAAAAAATGTATTTTCCTATTGATTGGTGTTGCACATTTACTTTATTTTACATTGTAGGATTAATATAATCCCACAATTAAATGCTGTCACCACAATGAGATTACTCATGTGAGTAAAGTGAATAGGACTGTAGCCCATTCTATGTAACTTTTATAATAAAATAAATAATAACAACCACCACCACCATCTTACGGGGCTCGATCCAAAGTCCATGGAAAGCAATGGAAAGATTCCCATTGCCTTTAATGGATTTTATAGCAAGACAATATTCCTGAAACAGCAAGTTATTACATTACTTCTACAAAAAGTATATTCTAGATTTTCACAGATTTCAGGAAAGCATTATTGCATATTTAACAAATAGGTATTTTCTGTTCTAAAGGGGAACTCTGGGTCTCTTTTTTTAAAAATTCACATATCATTTATTTCCCCTTCTCATACAAAAATTGAGAGATTAAAAAAAAGGAATGCAACTTTTGGCAATAGATGAATATTTTGTTCATGTTACGTGGTGCAACAAAAAGTGCAAATTCGCCTGAAATTTAGTTTACTTGATCCCAAATTCAGCTTTTTAACTTTAACACGCTATCTGAGCTTGTCAAAAAGTTTTGAAATTGCAGGAGAAGAGAAAGCAATACAAACAAGTCCAATCATTTGGGTGCTTTTTAAAAAAAATAACTTTGAAATCATTTTTGGTTCAATAAAGCAATGTACCAAACTATATCTGTCATGGGGTTACCGATTAGGTATGCAATACCATATGTAGTTCTATTTTCTTAATGGTTATTGATTACTTTAAAAAACACAGTCACTCTAAACACTTGACTCATTCTAATGAGAGGTTATTTTTTTACCTCTCCCGACATGTTTTCACTTATAACTAGATCCCAACCAAGCTCTGAAGCAAAAACGTTTCTGTATGTCAGATTACCAAGTGCCCATCTAGAGAACTGTCTCATATTTAGCCACCAGGACACTGCAATTAAGATTCATTCGTCCATTTCATCCCTGGCTCTGAGAAAATAATGAAACATCAGTAAAACAGGACAGCAGTTCACAGAAGGTGATTTAGCATCTTTCCAGTTGGAACACCTGTATCTGCTTTGTGTTTTTCTTTCTGTGTTATAGATTAACTAACATAAATAAATCTACATACAGCCCATCAGTTTCCTAGTCTGTTTAAATGACACTATTTCTGACATTAGAGATATTAAGAGTGAAAAACTGAACCAAGGAGAAGGGCCTGGTACCATCCCCATTGAAAGCAACAGGCATTTTGCCAATGTCTTCAGTGGGAGCAGGATTAGGCCTAAAAGAGTCATGCAACACACATACTAATATGAAATGCTTCTGTTAACCATTAAATGAAAAAACTCAGTTGTCAAGTTGTGCTGCAGTGGCTTCGTGTTACTCCCAATACCAAAGGACCAGTCACCTAACCCAGGTCAGTTGCACCTTATATCTTACACCAAAGACAAAGCTTGTATCCAAACCTATAATAACCTATCTAAAGATTTATTACATAGGAAAAGGAAATAAGAGTTATTTACATGGTTAAAGCATGCACACATATATGCCCACAAGTTCCAATCTTAAGTTTCAAAAAGTAACATAAGATTCTATAATAAGCAAACTCTATATGTCTTTTAGGGCTAACCAAGGCTAAGCACTGCGGTCCTTTTGCTTATGTTTAGTCATCCTTGCCTGCTCCCCCTCCCCCAAATCCCAGCTTCATGAAGATACAGTTCCTCCATATTAGGGGGTTTTATCTCCTTTCCCATTCTGCTTTGAGCTGAAAACTCATCCGATGGGAGGGATTCACTTGCAAGACTCATCTTGATGTTGGGAGAGCAGTACAGAGTAAAACAAAGTATTTTTTCCTCTTTAACATTCCACTATAGCCTGTCTGGTGTCAATAGGCCTTCCTTTTCAAGCAGGACATAACACCTTCTGGAGACCAGCATTTCACTCGAATGAATGTGTCTCTCCTGTCTGGTGATCTACACAGTAACAGAGACTTACAATGTATACTCCGGGGGAATTCTGCACCACTGCACATGCACAAAATTTATGTCTCCCACCGATTTCTTTGCTTCCCCACAGAAAAATGACTTTCTGATGGGGAAGCAAAGGGAAGCGACAAGACCAGGTATTTAACAAATAAAATTTGCAGAATTTTGCAGAATTTTAAAATTTTGTGCACAGAATTTTACGTTTTTGGCACAGAATGCCCTCAGGAGTAAATGCTCAAATATTACCTTACAATATGAGATACAGATGTTATAAGTCAGACTACTGCATGAAGCAACTCACAAGAATTCAATGAAGTCTAAACACTAAACACATTCTTATAACTCTTATACTGACTGCACCACAACTAAAGGTGGGGCAGAATTTGTCTGGGCTTACCCAAAGAAAGGCAGCTCTGCTTTGTGGTTGGGGTGGGGAGAGGAGGAAGGTCAGAAACTGCTGCAAAAGGTGCTTTGCAGCAATCACCCACACCCTCCGCCCTAGGAATGTGCATAAAGGTACAAAACCTGGGTGGGGCAAGTCTCTATGTCCAAGCAGTGAGGAAGCCAGCATCCACCCTCCCTCCCCTAGTGGAGGCGAATGACAGGCTGGGTTAGGACCTGCTGTGGGCATTACGCTAGTTGACCCTTTTAAAGGGGGACTGTGAAGGAATTTTTCCCGCATCACCAGACTTGGCTTCGGTGGAGTGTGTTTTTTTCGCCTTCCTCACAGCGGGTGTGAGGATGGACCTTTTCTGGTGAATAGAAAAGGTGGTAGGCCATATGTCGCAAATTATTTTGTAATATTGGGCGGATGTTCAGTGCGGGTACTCCATAGGGAGGGCAGCCAGTGACCAGATAAATGGCTCGGTAAAGGACTTAAAAGGAGGTCCTGGATAAAGGAACAGAACGGGGGAGGTGGTACGGGGACTCCTATCATTGGCATGGCAGGGAGCCAACCCCCTCCATTCTCATAACCCTCCTTAACCCTCTTACAAGGTTGCTGGATGGTAAGGTCCAAGCCATGGGTTGGCTGGGGGACTTGGATGGAAACAAACGGGGGCTGGTGAAAGACCTGGAAAACTGATTTGAGTAAGCATGGATTAAAGAAAGAGGGGCTGGTGAAAGCCCCGGAGAATTGATTTGAATAAGCATGGATTTGCCTGCACTGTACACTTTTCTGCAGGGTAGTCCCAGACATCTATATAATAAAGTTGCGGCCTGATTAAAACCCATACCAAGTCTCCTGTCCTACTTGCAGTATACCCAGACAATTATCTTAACAATACTAACATACGGGTGAGCCAGACTGGCTCCAGTTATGTATATGTCAGCGGAGACATGGCGCCTTATCATGAGCTGGCACCTGGTCTGCCAACGTCACACTAATATTTAACAGAACTTTATTTGTTTCTGGAGGAGGGATAAGAAGGCATCCCAGTCTTGTCCGTCTTACTCTTCATAGGACATCAGATACAGAAGAGTTGCTGAAAGTATTCAATTGTCAGTTAAGATATGGTATGTGAAATATCAAGAGTTAAAAGAATGAACACAAAACAGATGTTTCATATTGAAAAATAAATGCTGTTATTCTAAGATGTCCCTCTGTCAAAACTGTTTGCTTTCTTTGAGGGAGCCTCAGATACTGATTTCCTTATAAAAATGGGAGGTGGTTTGTTTTGTTTTTTTTATGAAGTAACATGCCAGAGCTGTATATATTAGACCAGTCTTCAAAATTTTACATGGGGTTGTTGGTTTTTTTTTGGTAAGTCACCTCTTCTTTCAGATTTGATGTTAAACATTGTTATAAAATGTGTGGGTGTGTTTGTTTTTGCCCGCAAGCTACAGACTTGGACACAACAAGCAGGGGGAGAAAATAACTGATATGCAAAAAGAAGTTAGGAAAAATATTCCTAGGCTTAAAATAATTCGAAAAAAACCCCACAATTTTCACTATAAATGATTATCTAGTTAAGACAAAACAGACAGATAGGATGTGGCCATTAATAGTTGAAAATCAATTTCCTTTGCTGTCTCCTGACTTATTGTTGAGTGACTTGACATATTCCTAACTTGAAAAATTTGCAAAGTACCTTAGAACAGCTCAACAGAAAGGCAACTTTATAATACAGAATTTTACTAAGGGACTAAGCCTATAGTATAATCAGGCATACAAAATTGCCACCTTCTATATAGCTCTTTAAAAGACTTCAAAATGTCCTAGAGTTTCAACTTCACGTGGGGCTTGTCCACACTGTCCCTCAGTTCATACTACAGTGATGTCAACAGCATTGTGCACCAAAGTGCTGCACTATAACTCCTCCATGTAGATGCTGCATGTGCAAACTAAAGGTTCCTAGAATGCATTAACACAGTCCTCTTCAAACCAGACTACATTAATGCAAACTAGGAACACTGCATTACAGTGTAGCATTTTGATGCACCCTTCTATTCACATGCCTGTAGTCCTAACTGCAGGGCAGTGTAGACACAACCTTAGATTATACAAAACAAATGTATATTAAAATTAAGATTGATTGTTTGCATCAAGATGGTAAATGTATGCTACGATCTGTAGTTGTGATGGTTGCCTCTCCATATTAAAGAAGGCTGTACTCTGAGCACCCGTTTATCGCTATTGTTAAAATTTTATTTTGTTGTTAATTCACATCTTGAAATTTGCTCTGCTTTTTTAGGCATTGATCCTGCTGCTGCTTGTGTTTAAAACTGAGGCCCCAGGGTCCAATCCTGCAAGCTCTGAGTCTCATAATCCTTTTCCATTCAAGTAATCCCATTGACTTCATTAGGGATTAGTCTGCCTCATGTGAGTAAGGGTTTGCAAGATCAAGCTCTTAATTGTCATGGCAGCTTCACAGGAGGCAGACATCTTTTTAGTGGCACCTAACATGGCTACAGTCTTTCTTAGCTGACAGGCAGAATACAGACTTTCTCCAACTAAGGATACAAAATTCCAACTGCACACAAATGAGGTGCTTTTTTTTCAAAAGCTAAGAGCAGCCCACTCACAACTTAAAAATATCTAATGCTTATGGTCAGTAATTTTGCTCATGCATGTCTATGCTGAAATTATTAGACCAATCAGCTGCCTTCAATATCATTTATCACAAAGTGGTGTTGTCTCATCTGCAGACCTGAGAGGGAGATGATGAGGCTGCCTTCCAAAGGCTTAATTCTTTTCTCTTGGAGAGATCTCAGTGGTCAGTTATAGACAAAAACTCCTGAAGAGCAGTCAAGTGCCGCAGGGTGTCATTCTGTCACCCCTCATTCAAAGCATATATGGGGTCACTAGGTGTGTTTGCAAGGAGTCATGGGTTGCAGTCTTATCAGTATGCCGAGCACACCCAACTGTATGTCTCTCTCTCATACAATTTGGGCATTGTGGCTCAGGGCCTCAGTCAATATCTAGCTGAGGCTGGGGAGTAGATGAGAGGCAGCTGGTTGAAGCTCAATCACAGAAGATCAAAGTGATAATGGTGGGTTGGGGAAGCAAACAATTGCTGGCAGAGGTAATATCAGACCCTTTAATTGAGGGAATGTGTTGGACATTGGTCGCCACAGTTCCCAGCCAAGGGATGATTCTAGACCCCAGCTGCTGTTAGATAAGCACATTACAGCAGAAGACAGATCAGCTTTGTACCATCTGTTCCTTGCCTGGAAGTTGGGACATTTTATTTTAGATGGGGAACTTGCCAGCATTATCCATTCTTTTCTCCCTCAACATTAGACGATTTCAATGCACTCTAGAGACCAATGTTAGGGTAGAATGTATCAGCTCTCCTACTGAGCAAGGCCTCTCTCTGGGAGTACTTGACACTAGGGCTCTGGGATCCCTGCCTACTGGTGCCCTCAGTTACTGGTTTTTACTTCTATGGCATCTTTTTATTGTTGCTAAAATCTAAAGAAAAATATGAATAAAACAAGTGGCCCACGCCACTTCCCACAGCCCCCATTAGCCTGGGATGGCGAACCGTGGCCAGTGGGAGCCGCGATCGTCCAAACCTGCGGACACGGCAGGTAAACAAACTGGCCCGGCCTGCCAGGGGGCTTACCCTGACGAGCCACACGTCGAAAGTTGCCAATGCCTGATATATCATATATATTCATATGAGACTAAGTAATTAAATACTCAAATTAATTATCCTTATTTTAAAGACATCCCTACATATGCATATACTGAGTAAAATGTCTCTGTTCAGATAGTAGTAAATATCTTAAACACAATGTACTATTATGATTTAGGGCATTTTAAAACACTGATTATGTGTCATTAATTTTCTTGTTTACTTATGTCGGAGAGGGAATCTGGATGCAGGCCTCTATATGAGCAAGAGTGAGGCTAACTC
The DNA here is from genome assembly GCA_037349315.1 of Chelydra serpentina. Lineage (NCBI taxonomy): Eukaryota > Metazoa > Chordata > Testudines > Chelydridae > Chelydra > Chelydra serpentina. Next base: position 64,747,473 of record JBAIAC010000010.1, on the reverse strand, counting down.
TAGTTTTAATAACGCGAGATTTGTAGAAGTAGGGCTCACATCAGAAGCGGGTGGGAAGACAGCAGAGTAGAGTCAATGTGACCCAGCTTCTACAAATCTCGCGCTATTAAAACTAGAGTTAGCCTGACTCTTGCTCATATAGAGTTCTGCATCCAAATTCCCTTTACCGACTTCCACACATTTCTTTTTTTAGTACTTTCTCTAATGACATTTTGAAACATTAGCAAAGGCCCAAAAGATATTAAATATATTACCTACAATTAATTAATTAATTATGTTATGGTTGTGACAGAAATTGAGATAAAGGGCCACAAACAAACTTGGAATGCACACATAGAAGGGCAGAATGTAGTCCTAAATCTCTTGACTTGATTTATCCCACTGGCCTCTATGGATGTCTACACTGCAATTAAACACCGGCAGCTCACCCATGTCAGATGACACAGGTTTCGGGTCTCAGGCTGCAGAGCTGTAAAATTGCAGTCTATATATTTGGGCTTGGGCTAAAGCCTGAACTCCGGGGGGACCCCACGAGGGGTGAACGCGAGACAGCTCGGATTCCAGCCCAAGCCTGAACATCTACACGCCAGGTTTACAGCCTTACAGCCATTCCTGACAGCCCCCCTGGAACTCCTGCCCCATCCAACCACCTCTTCTCCCTGTCCCAATTGCCACCGGAACCCCTGCCCCTGACAGCCCCATCCAACCCTCCCTCTCCCTCCTGACTGCCCCCCACCCCACCCCAGGACCCCTGGCCCATCCACACACACACCCCCGATCCCTGTCCCCTGATTGCCCCCGGAACCCCCGCTCCCTGACCACCACCCCGAACTTCCCTACCCTCTATCCAACCCCCCTGCTCCCTGCCCCCTTATCGCGCTGCCTGGAGCACGAGTGGCTGGCGGCGCTACACCGCACCGCCCGGCTGGAGCCAGGCCACACTGCCAGACTGTGCAGCAGCGCTGCCCCAGGAGCTCCCAGCCTTGCTGCCTAGAGCATTGCACCGGCGGAGGCACGCTGAGGCTGCGAGGGAGGGGGGAACAGCAGGGAAGGGGCCGGGGGTTAGCCTCCCGGGCCGGGCAGGAGGGTCCCGCAGGCCGGATGTGGCCCGTGGGCCTCGTTTGCCCACCTCTGGTTTGGCCCTAAGGAAGAGAAATGGAAAACAACAGAAAATTATAGGTATAGGGTTATATCCTTGGAGGTCTGCCACGGACTTCAATGGAACTGAAAAATGTGTCCTACAGAGTCCAGGAAATATAGTCTCAGTCCAGGAGAAAACAAGAGCAGAAAATACTTTAAAATGTTGGTGTCCTGTGTGTATCAGAGAGAGAGAGAGAGAGAGAGATGGGATGAAGAAGGGGGGCATCCTCAAACAGTGGTTCCATAAGGATTTGTCATCAATTTTTTAATTAATAAACTATTAAGATTGCATGTTATTAGCTCAGAGCATGCCTTTAAAAATCTGTGAATACTGAAGTGACTTGAGATAAGTGGCTAACACTGTGGTGTGCTTTGCCAAGAATACTTAACAGTTTAAGGACAAACAGGCAGCGGATTATAGAGGGAGCTTTAAGTTACAAATTTCATTTAAGACTGCTTTGTTTTGTGGGTTGATATCTCAGTTTTAACAGCTTACCAGAAAGGGACATAAAATGTAGTTTATGGTACATTACAACTTAGTGCATTTGAATCAGTCACACAATAGCAGGATTTCCATGCTGTTATCATCAGCATGATTTAGTTGACTTGTGTTCACATGCGGGTGCAGTTATGTAACACTTAGCTCAGACAAATGTCTCTGCTCTTGCTCTTCTCTAGTCTGCTGTAGTTAATGACCAAATATTGTTCAAAATTGGGACACTAATTATCTGCTGTCGACATGCTATGGATAATTAAGAATTGCTCACACTGAAGCCATGCTAATTGTTTTTCACAGGTCTCCTTCTCCTGTCCTTGTGTCCTCAAAAAGGCAAGCAGCTACAGGTTTGTACAAACATCTCTGTCACGTACGTTGTCACAGAACATACATCATTCTTTCTGGCTCATCCCCGATTAATTTTGCTGGCTTGCAGCAATTATCTCTCCCTTTGTGACTGACCTCCTAGTAAATGGAGTGCAAGAGGGCTGAATAATTTTTTCCTGTGGATTTTACTACTCCATTGAACCTTGTTGGCCGCCCACAATAGAACACAGTAAACTTAAGTCATAAAGTATTTGAAATTGAAACAATGTAGAAACTGTATTTTAAGCAATTGTAATTGACAGCTCTAAAAAGTCAAGTCTTGATAATGTTCTCTCATTTGCCCTATTACTTGGATCAGTTATTTAAAGCTGTTAATGATCCTCCTGGATCAATGTCTTTTGCTTGTAGCTATAATTTACTGCATTGGTGGATTACTACAGATGTTTTCATAGATGGCTCTGCATCATTCCACCAGATTGCTTGTCTGCATCAAATTTGCTTCCATTCATCACTAATGAAGCAAAGAAGATAATCAGCATCTACTATCTTAAAATTAAATACTGAATACACGATAACAGTTTTATTGTTCTCAATTTGCAGCTTCCCACCGTGCCTTTCTCAGGCTACGTCTACACTACCCGCCCTATTCGGCGGGTAGCTATCGATGTTCTGGGATCGATTTATCGCGTCTCGTCTAGACGTGATAAATCGATCCCAGAGTCGCTCCCCGTCGACACCGGAACTCCAGCTCCGCAAGCGGAGGAAGCACAGTCGACGGGGGAGCCTGCCTGCTGCGGTGTGGACCGGGGTAAGTACCTTTTGAAATCGATCTAAGATATTTGACTTCAGCTATGTTATTCACATCGCTGAAGTTGCGTATCTTAGATTGATCCCCCCGACCTCCCAGTGTGGACCAGCCCTCAGATTGCCCACAGATTTTGACTTAGAACTAGATCCAATGATATATTTTGACTTTACAAGTGAGAATTTAGAATAGAAATGCAAATTTATACAAAAATAGTTCAACCAATAAGACAACCACCATTATCACTGCACTATCCAATAAAGAATGTATATTGAGTCTGATGCTTGGAGAAAAGCACTGGGAGAAAACTGTCCATGCTAGGTCTTGAACACTGGCTTTTTGGATCCAAAAGCAGCAGATTGATCTAATCTTAATATATCCTCATGGTTTTTTTGTCCATCATGCCCATCACTAAGCACTCATGAAAGCAGAGGAGGAAGAAATGATGCTATAGCCCCTCTGTCTTCCAGAAAATATTCACTCTCTCTCTCAACATGGACTCACGCATTTTCACTTCTGGACCACCTGCCAAAACTCTTTTTTCCCATGAAGTTGCACCTCTGCTGCCACTTAAGCCAGAAGAGTTTGACCTTAAGCAGCAGCAGTGCTATTATTGTTACTACTATTATGAAGCATTTATAATATGGTAGGGCTAATCAGGACTACACCTCATTGAACTAAGTGCTATATAAACACACTTGGATCTGCTTTTTAAGACCTAGATGATGGGACTGAACATCCTCACTAGAGAGCTCTCTGAACATCACCTTAAGAAAGCACTCCACCCAAAGCACTCTCAATCCATTGCCTCATTGCACATTTGGACTACAAACCATGCCAGCTGTGACAAATTCATCACAGCAGGCATCCAGCTATTAAATAGGCACAAATGTGAGGAATCTATCCTTCCTAGAACTTGTAGACATAGTGTTCTCCCAGAACTCGGCAAGGTGTTCTGCATAAGCTGAGCAGAAAAGGTCTCAGAAGGTATCCCAGCACACAGATACTCTCTCATTTAAGCTTAATGTAAAAAACTCCTTATCCCTTTGTGAACCATCTTCTTTTCTTTACTTACAGGCTTCCGTAGAGACCATTACATTACACTGCCTCTACCATCACATTGTTCATTAGGTGGAGATATTACATGTAAAGAAATTTTAATTCACTACATAGGAGCTCAATTAGGCTTTCAGATACCAGAGCGCTTATGCATTTGCAATAGTATATTTCAGCAGTAGTGTTCATTTGCTTATCTAAGAGTTACTGTGATCCTTTACTATTTAAAAAAAAAAAAAACCTACCAAAAAACCGCCCCCTATAATACCAAGGATGTGATGTAAACCTACAAAACTCAGTAATTTAGTAAAATTCAAACGCAATAAACCAATATATGTATATATAGATAGATAGATAATACTTTAAATTCCAATTGTCTTTTTCCACTGGCAAATTTAAAAATACCTTGCAAATCCTAAGAAGTGAACCCTTGCAACTAAAGGTAGGCTGAGTATTATTATTCCCATTTTACAGATGAGGAAACTGAGGAAAAGGAACTAAATCTATATACTCAGGCCACACAGGAAGTCTGTGGCAGAGCCCAGAATACAACCCAAATCTCTTGTCTTCCAGCCCTCAATTTTCTCCACTATACTATTTTTCCTCAATAATTAGGTCTAAATATAACCACTATAATGCTTTAACTAATATGACACAGTTCCTATGGAACTTCAACATTTTCAGAATAAGTACTTCTATGCAGCTCATGATCGTTATATAATTTATTTACGTAATGATGCAGGTGCACACATGTGTAAAACATTCCAAGCAAGTAACAGTCATCGCTTGAACCCCTGATTTATTCTATGGCCTTAGGCACCTACTTGGACTGCTCCATCCCTGCATCCCCAGTGGCTCATTACATCCTAAAGGAGGTGGGGTCATGACTTCCCTCCCAGAAACATTAGCCTATGGAGCTGCTATCTTCTTACAAAGGAGATAGTAAGCTGCACTTCATAAAATGGTTTATTAGTGGGTGTGTTGGCCTTTGCACTGCAAACATGCAGAACATTTCCTGATGTTCCTTTTTGGAAGGGGCAGCTTTTCACTGACCCAAATGCAAGATTGTGCCTACTTAGCATAATCACATTGGCTGCACATTCTCTCCTCTCTGGGTTTAGTCTGTGCTTTGTATCTACCAGTTTCCACCATTGGGATGTGGTCACTGATTCTGTATCTGATGAGTCTGCCTTGGTTTTGCACATTTCACTGTGGTGAGATAGACTTCTACAGAACTCAGAGTTCTGTGAGATACTGGTGAATTTACCAACCACCTGATTGAAAGGGATAATCTGATTTGCCCCAGCAACAATTAGGAGACCACACACACACAAATCCATCAGATCCATAAGTCTCTGAGGCTGAGAGAAAAAAAAAAAAGACTGACTCTGGTGCCGAAGTAGGCCTGGAATAGTGTCTCTGTATTGAAATGGAGGAACTGATGTAAGGCCCAACAACAGCAGTAGCTGAGTACCTGTAATTTAATAAGTATCTGCAACAATCAATAATGCACAGACTCCAAACAGCAGCTCTAATATCAACTCAACTGCATGTCCTCTCTTATATAACCGAATGGTCTATATATCAACAAAGCTAAACACATTGTGGTCCTACCCAAGGAGCACAGAAAATGGCCAGATACTTAAATAAGCTCATTTCCACAGCTGGCCACTTTGTGCATTATAAGAAGGCTGAAAATAACATAACTACTTCCTAAATCAGTAGGTAGATCATAGATTAACTAGCTGGAACCACCCAAAATTACACTAAAATTGGGTCAACAGCATCATCCAAGCAGAATTTAGCGGTACATGTCAGCTGCCTCCATCACCCACTTGTTAATTTTTCAAGCAAGCACCTTCATGCTTTCTCCTAGGCTCACATTTGGGAAGAATATCCACAAAACTAATCCATTATCCTCCTTCAAAACCCTCCTGAAAACACTCATTTTTCCACAAGACCTACAAAAACCTTGACAACAGGCTGCTGGTGTGGAGAGACCACTGTCTATCAGGCTGACCAATAGTGTCTCATTGTTTCCTTGTACTCCCCCATCTCCAGCTATTTGTCTCATCTTGTACTTGGATTGTCAGCTCTTTGGGGCAGGGACCATCTTTTTGTTCTGTGTTTGTACAGCACCTGGCACAATGGAGTCCTGGTCTATGATTAATATAAACAGTAAATAATAATTGATGTGTGTGACACTCCATGGTGGAGTGATGATTAACGCTCTCTTTGTCCACAACAGAGCTGGCGTTATTCAGACAAGAAGTTTAATTTCATGTTCCACTTTTGTTTCCACTTTGGAAATTTCTCAAAGGGAGCTAAGAGGATTAACTGAAGATGTACCTTCCTTATGGAGAATCATGAGCCTTGTCTACACGACGGGGGAGACATCGATCTAAGTTACGCAACTTCAGCTATGTGAATAATGTAGCCGAAGTCGAAGTACATAGATCTACTTACTGTGGGGTCCACACTACGCTATGTTGATGGGAGACACTCTCCTGTTGACTCCCCTTGCGTGTCTCGTTCAGGTGGAGTACAGGAATTGAAGGAAGAGCGATCTGGGGTCTTCACTAGACCCGCTGAATCAACTGCCGATGCATCGATCGCCACTCATCCATCCCCCGGTAAGTGTAGACAAGCCCAACATAATATATCTTCAGATATCCTACTTACACTCCCTTGCCCAGCCAATTCACCCATCCCATAATCTCTCCATACAGAGTCATCTTCCACCCACACTAACAGAAGATAACGTAGTAAAAAGACAAAGCAAAAAAAGTTTGAGGCATGGGAAATCTGACTGCCCAACAGTTAAATTCACTAAGTCAAGGTTGAGGACAAAGCCATTTTTCAGCATGAAATCACTGCTCAGTATTAGCATTGCACAGTCCATCAGCAAGCCAATGTTCTTTGACACATGCTGCTTCTGTGTGTCCTAGACACCATTTTATGACATTATTTTAGTTAACAAATTTGGAGAGGGAGGAGGAATGAGGGCACAAAGTAAGTGAAAATTAGCTTCAGTGCACAAGACTGAACATTTAACAGCACGCTGCCAGGTCCGATCTCTATTTCACATTGCTTTTTGATTGTGTAGCTGGCAACATAGAATTCAGCTACAAATTTATAAGCCAATTTCCTATTTCCCATAAATTGGTTAGAGCAGCCCATTATTATTATTATTGTTAATAATATAAATTTCATATATGCTGTGCCACAGATACTTGTATTCTTTTAAATGACTTGGCACCCTGCTCTAGAAAACTGTCAGCTGTACAGCTGGTCAAAATATGGGAAACGTTTTTGAACAAAAAAATTGCAAAAAATGCATCAATACTTTTTAAAAAGTCTCTCCCATTCATAATATTTAATCAAAATATCTAATTTTGACAAAAAATACTGAAGTTTTGAAAACTAAACAGCGGTAGTCAGCAATAAGAAGTGAGATTTGATATAAAGTGAGAGTTTTCTATTCTGTTCTATTCCTTATATCTTACCCAACATTATAGTATCAGTACCTTCTAGCCAGTGCATTAAGGCTCAGACCCGCCTCTCACTGAAGCGAATGACAAAACGTCCTTCAATGGTGCAGGATCAGACTCTAACATGGATCTTGACTAACATCTGTCCCCTGTGTTTCTTTTCTACCTTTTAGTTAGGAATATCTAACTAAATAGAAAAACGAATTTAAATCCCATACTCTGCGGTAAGTTTTCAAGAACATAATCTTTCCCTTTCAGGCTTTTTTTATTTTTAACCTATCAAAACAGCCTGGAAATCACATATTTTGACCACTGTAGTTTACTGTGACTGAAATCTCAGTGGATTGATTACTATGCTTCAGATGGTTTAAACCTCTTAATATAATATTTAGGGCTGATTCTCTAATAATGCCCTAGCTTGCATTTTTAAGTATCTCTTTAATCTTGTGGATCTTCCACTAAAATGCTATGTTGACTGACATAATCAGTCAATGAACAAACTCCTTCCCCAGATCTGGTGGTCTTTGTTTCAGACAGAGGAATTCTTATTGTCTTTATCCATAAGCTTCATTCAGGCATAAAACCAGCTACAACCTCCTGTCCAATACCTGTAATATTAATCTGACATAGTGATTTAGATCAATGTGTATTTGTTTCAGTGGAAATAACCTGATCTATTTCTTAAAAATGTTTAAATGTACAGAAAAAGCATAATAGCAATTGTGAGAAAATTAACTTCAATAATGTTTTTTACGGTATTACTTGTACTCAAGTGAACACACAGACTGTACAAAGTTCATAAAGAACTATCCTGCCCATCATTTGGCTTAGAAGGCTGTATGCAAGGTTGAAGAAAATGCAAAATAAACAAAAGCCATTAGGATACACCTTGGACATTATTTTAATAAAAACAGAAGTAGCAGTGGTTTTCTAATACTTGCTATGAAAACCAAACACAATGGTAGCCCAAAATATAACCATCAGTACATGTACCCTTCTGATCCCTACAGCTTCAACAGAACTGTTTTACTGTTACCCTGCACACAATGGGCCCGATCCTGCAAACACTTTTGTACATCCTGAACTTTAAACATGTGAGGCATTTGGGAATACAGCTTCACACTTAGGTGTGTATGAATTGGTTCCATTCCCAAGCTTAATAGCTCGGAAAGGAGGAATGGGAAGGGGTGGAGAAAGGACATGCTGGGTTTTGTCAGTTTTCTCCTTAAAACAGTTAGTAGATCGGGTTGCAAAAACAAACAAAAAAGCCCCCACAAAATTTGTGTTTCTTTTTAAAATTTTGAAACAAGTCAAAAAAAATTGATTATTGAAAATTTTCCACCAGTTCTGTACCTGGACATTAAAAAAAAAATTAGCTGTTCTTTAGTTGAAATTTGACACAACATTTTGTCAAAAAACTTAAAATTTGGAAAAATTTGAGCACCTCTAGTAGTTAGCAAAATCTGGGCTTACAGTGCTGCAGAGGATAAAGGACATTAAAAAAAAATTAGCTGTTCTTTAGTTGAAATTTGACACAACATTTTGTCAAAAAACTTAAAATTTGGAAAAATTTGAGCACCTCTAGTAGTTAGCAAAATCTGGGCTTACAGTGCTGCAGAGGATAAAGGCTTGAGGAAGATATTGAAAGACATTAGATGTGGTGGGGACTGAAAGCTCTGAACACAATGAGAGAGGAGAAATGGTGTTAAAAAAGGGAAAAAAATAAATGTATAGGGGAGAAAGTCTGAATAGTTCCTGGATTTCCTCCAGAGGTGTTCAGAGGCACATAAGCAGAACTGAGGAAGAGGATGTGAAGTGCGGGCTCGGGCTGGAGTTTGTGGTGAGAGAGAGGAACAAAGGAATCAACAGTGGGAGAAAGAACAGAGCTGACCAAGCAATCCACAGTGCAGAGGGAGGGAAAATGTGGATAAAAGGTGACAGAACTGAGGGATGTTGATGGATTAAAGCATGGAAGGCTAAGGGGTTGGAGATTAATGCACAATACTGAGAGTGATCAGAGAAAGGGATCTGGGAACAGATGTAGAAAGGGAGCAGCGCTGCATGAAGAAAAAGTCCAGAGAGTGGCCATTTTAATTGTGGGAGAACTAATCCAGGCTTAAAAGATACATGAAGAAGTAAGGTCCAACAAGTTGGAAGCTGAAGTGTCAGACAGGACATCCGGGTGAGAGCTGAAGTCACAGAAGATGTGGATGGGAAATTGAGGGATGAATGTAAGTGTTAAGAACTGAATATATGAAACCATTTGCAGTACATAACCAAGCAAACATTGTTAGGGAGGAAGGCAGAAAGGGAGTCACAGGGCAGTAGGCAACAGACAGGAGTGGGAGAGCAAGAAATCAATAGCTCTTCTAGTGCACCTTTTCTTGCCCGCTGCCTCTTCTGTGAGAGAGCTCATTGTTGAAGGAGGAGAGTCAGATTTCAGTGAGAATGAGGTTGGGGAGGACAAAAAAAGGATCTGGATAGTGGTGAGATAGTTAGACCTGGAGCAGGCATTCCAAAGTGAACAGAAGAAAGGTTGAAGGGGATGGGACAGGATGGATGGTGGAAAGGGAGGGGAAAAGGTGTGGGCAACAATTCTGAGCAGTGTCAGGAGAAGATGATGGGGAGCAGCAGTAGGCAGTGAAGGAGAATGCAGAGGCTTAGATACCCATAATGAGAGAGACTGCAGAAGTACCTAAGAATGCTAGAAACAGTTCATGTCACACAACCTTACAAGAAGGATATTTTAGACCCAGTTTAATTGTTTTATCAGTTTGTTCATTTCTTGTTATCATATGTCAAATAGCCAACTCTCATAATTGTATTGTGAGTCGTGATATTTTTTGTTTTTCTTAAAGCCCCAGCTCTCAGAATCATATAACTACATCAGAATCTTAGCTTTCATTTAAAATGAGGGGGATGGGGGAGGGAGAGTAGTTCTAGCCCTAATGACTGCAGAGAAAAGCTTGAAAACATCAATCCTGAAAGCACCAAAAGTAAAGGCAAATAAAAAGAGCCTGAGTTTGTTATTTTTAAAAATCTCATGAGTTTCAAATTAATCTTTTTAGGGGAGGGGGGCTTAACTCATGGATTTTTAAATGCTTTGGGCTGGCAACATGGAATGGGTTTGGAACAAAACTATTGGGTGGCTTTCACTTGTTGAGACAGAGCAAGCACTCAGCAGGTAATTCCTGACATGGGCAAGGAGCCTCTGCAACGAGGGGGAAGGCCACTAAAATTCCAACATCTTATATATTGCTTCTGCTTGTCACTTAAAATACAGAGCGATCAATCAGTGTTTATTGGGTAAGAAAGAATGCAGAATAAGGTCGTTTTAAAAACACTGGTAATGATACACATACAAAAATGTGATGACTGCTTAAATACATAATTCCCTTAAATTACAACTCCAATTATATGGGATAGAATTATCAGTGATGTAAATATTGGGGCCTAAGTACCAAAGTAGTCTACATTGCACACCTGATAAATACGAAGTTAGCACAAAAGTAGTGTAACTCCTTGTAGTCTCGTGGGGAGAGTAGGAAATCTGGAAAGGGGAGGGGTTGTGATCAGTCAGAAAGAAGATATCCCAGGGGTACAAAAAGGTGAATTTCTCACTAATTTAAGACCAACCGTGGTCCACGAAGTCATAAAGGGACTAAGAGGATGGTGTAAGACAAAGAAGCTCAACAACCCTCCTGTAACTTACATCTGGACAAATGCATTCCCAAGTGCACTCACAAAGCTCTCGTTGTTGCATGCAAGTCTGCTCTTGGATCGAAACAGCATTTCAACAATTAAAACAGAGTTGTATGGGCTTCAGTGGGATTGACTGCAGGAATCAGGTGATTAAATTTTGGTCTAATATTCTCTCTCAGTATCAATTCTAGTTAACTGACATAGATTTACATAGAAAAAATAGATTATTGATGTCTTTTGCAAAAGAAATTGAGGGCTATAAGCAAATTACCAATACATAGTTCATATATTTGACCTATTATAAAAGCTTTTGATTTTGTAACATTTTCAATCTTATATACTGTTTATTACTAACAGGCCATTCATTTAGGACCTCCAGTGGTTATCCATAAGGGTTCCTTTGTGGGCTAACCCTAAAAGCTATAATGGCTGCTTCTTCTCTCAACTCCTTTGGTCTCCCTATGTTTCATGCCGAATCGAGTTGAAATGTGCCTGCGTGCAGATAGATGACATGAGGTCCAGGCACCACTTAAGCCCCATTTGGAGGATTTAATGGAGTCTTAAATGGTGCATAGGCCTTGTGTAGCCCCTAGCAAAAACATAGGTGAATTTCACCCTCCATGAACAACTTTCTTACAGGCCCCCACAAAGTGGGTAGTGCATCACTCCTTTGCCTCCCTTACCAATGCACTCATCCACTGTGTCTGCGGCTTATACAGGAGTAGGTCCCGATCCTACAAGACTGGTGACCTCTGGGGTCTGCACAGATCCGCTTGCAGGATCAGAGTTTATTTTGCACATTTCATACCAGTAAACCTCAGTTTAGATTCATGTTCTTTGGAAATTGCTAGCTCACACCTGTGGGCTCACATACTTTTTGTATCTCCACTTCTGACTTTGTTCTTTTGTGTTTTTGTAAAGTAGGCTGTATGGCTCTGGATACAGCCTATAACAACGTCACACAGCATCTGCTATGTTAGCCACCACACAGTTTTTAAACACAAGATCCAACAGCTGTGCATCATACATACGTATTGTGAGCATTGTGACGCAGGAATGCCATTTATCCACTTACCTACCTCCTCCACTAATATTTATTTCACAAAAGCAAATAATTTGATCTTAAACATCTAGCCCCCTTGTGTTAGCCAACTTGGCATCCCCTTCCCTGACATGATCGCTTTGTCCCATTAGGGTCCCGTTATATGTGGGAGAATAAAAGCAGATTAATGAGGAGAAAGTATTCTGTAACCCCATTATTGTATAAATAATTTCATGTTATCATTACACAATTATTTGAATTTTAGGAAGATAGCCCCAGGGATCCATTTATTGAAACAAAACACAAAAAGGGCAAATCTTACTGCAAGTTTCCATGAATGTGGTATGCCCAGTTATTACATATAGCCACCTAACGTGACAACATAAAAGGACGTGCAAAGGGTTTAGTCATACACACATTTACACAAACAAAAACCAATACAGGCATACAAAAAGAACCATTTTTTTCAAGTAGTATAGAACAGTCACAAACGAGAGCTGCATGAATTCTAGTTTACTTGGCTATAAATAAATCTAACATTTTTCTTCTCTCCATAGTAAAAATAAAATAGGAGCACAGATGCATTACACTCTCTTTTGTGTAACCAGTCTCTCCATTTTCAATTATAGTCATCAATCTGTTCCATATAAAATATTTCCTCCCCTCACTTAACCAAAGAAATCAGCATTATGCAGCAAAACCTTTTGCTACAAAATAATGTAAATGAGACTATTCCTTTTTTGTGAATATAATTGTTCTTGAAAAATGTAAAAAGGAAGCTAGTCTTTTTTTTTTTTAAAGGATTTCTGTAGTTGAGACAGAAAAAATACTTTACATTTATTTAGCACTTTTCATCAGAAGATCTCAAAGTGCATTTTAAAAGATGGGCAAGTATTGTTTTCATTTTACAGATGGGGCAATTGCACCGCAAAGGTTGAAGACAAAATTTTCAAAACTGGACCCATGACGTGTCACTATTTGATTGCCCAGCCAGAGATATCTAGCTCCTGATTTTCAGAAGCAATGAGCATCCGAAACGTCAATTGAAATCAGGCTCTTTGTGCCATAATTTGAGCTTTCAAAATTAGTGGACGCTTGAAAATGTTGGCCTAAGTGACTTGCTCAAGATCACACAAGCCATAGAGAGCAAGCATGCTAAAAACAGAATATAGGTCTCGCGACTCCTGCGCTCTTACAAAATTTACCTAAAGACATGATGGATTTTCTGCAACTTAGACGCTTTAAAATTAAAACCGTATGTCTTTCTGTATGAGCTACAGCATTTATTGTAGAAGTTATGGGCTCGATGCAGGAATCACTTGGAGTAATTCTATAGCCTGTGTTACGCAGGATATCAGACTAGAGCATCATAATGTAATGTTACGCAGGATATCAGACTAGAGCATCATAATGATCCCTTCTGGCCTTAAAATCTATAAATCCATGCCTATGAAAATACTAGAAAATGTACTAGAAACAATCCTGTATTGGCAGACAGATAGAACAGATGACCTAATAGGTCTTTTCCATCTCCCCAGCTATGAATTCAGCCACTGGACCACACTTCCTCTTACGTATTTAGTGTGCCACTGGATCACCAAGGTACATATAATGGAAGTCCATTTGGTCGGCTAAACAACAGAGGACTCCAATTCTCTTCACCATAGGATAGTTCAGAATAGATGTTATGCAGTCCTGAACACCATCCACCTGTTTGCTTGAAATGAGACAGCCATTTAATTAAATTGGTGGCAACTTCAAAAACCATAAGCAAGCAATTTAAAGGCAGCAAAGTAGGGTGTCAAAATGGGGTAATTTTTGGACAGTTGTTAGTTTACGTTCATAATCTCAACAGAAAGGCCAAAGGCTGAATGAACATGGAACCAGAGATTTCCTATAGGCAAGAACTGAGGTATATTGGCAGATCAGTGTAAAGATATTTGAACTACCCTGTACAAAGCCTAAATTTGAGGACTGTGATCCACAGAACCTAAAAATGTCACAGACAATCTCAGCATTAGATAAATGTATAGCCCCTTTTCATTGAAAAGATAGTAATCATTTTACATTTTCAAGGCTGTTTTTCTTAGTTATCTCCACAGACCCCCACACAGCCCTTGACTTCAATTCACTATGGAGACCAAAGTGGGTAGAGTATGATTAAATGCACCAGTACAGTGAATGTTTCCACAGAAAAGAATAAATATATGCATTAAAAACAAATCAGATTATGATGATCAATAAAAAGTGCTAAAAAGACATATCAATTATGAGAAATATTTTAAAACATTACTTTAAAATATTCCTTAAACCAGTCTATACACATTCATTTCCTATTTGCCACTTAGAATTCCTTCAGAACCTCGACAAATGTAATTACGGCACAGGTTAAGACTTTTGCTTAAACTTCAGGTGGTTAGTTTCCTAGCGGGTTACTACACTCTCCCAAGATCATGCCACAAAGCAAAATACATTGGAGCATGAAACCATTTTTTATCAACAAGCAATTTACCATTTCACTATCCTGATACGAAATTTCCTAGTTTTTTTTTACTCCACATGTAGAAAACTGAAACGTGTTCCCCCCATGGGTGATATGCTAGTTTGATTTTATTTTCCCTGACATTTCACCTGTCAGATTACAATAAATATAAGCAACAAAAAATAAGTGTCACATTCTTACTGAATTTCATCATCAAATATCTGGACACATTAAATGAATTGGAAATGTAATCCTGAGGGAAGACATGAATGCTGAAAACAGTGTCAGATACCCAAGTCATCTTCCAGGCACCCAGGATTCTAATACAGGTTTAAAATACTCAGAAAGGAAGCCTGTGCAGAAGAACCTTCACACTGTATTTTTTCTTCAGCTCCTTGTAGCACCAAAGCCATAGTAAGTAGAAAAGAGTTTTTGTACAGACCCAAGAGAACCTATATAAAAGGATGAAGATAAATACATTCTGTAAAACTCTATTTGCCAAAAGCAATTATCATGCCAAGAAAAGGTAGCAGGTTATCATGATATGGTATAAACATATGCTAATTAGGTGGCAAAACGAAAAGATTCATGAGAGAGAATCCATGAAACATAAACCTGAAAAACTGCACCTGCACTTTGCAGGTTCACAGTCTCTCTTGCTTTCACAGTGAGTCATGAAAACTTACCTGCTTGACCGGTGGTAATACTGACAGCCGCAAAGAGCCTCTGGGAACGGCTCAAGTCAGATACGCCATTTACAGCTTCCACTTCAAAAGTGTAATTAGCATGAGCCAGGAGGTCCAGGACAGTGACGTAGTTATCTACTAATCCAGTTTGCTGGGGCATATATCCAATGTTACTCCCACAGGGAACACATTCACCCTGTTCCCAGCTGCACCTCTTGCACAAAATTCGGTAGGTCACATCATTTCTTCCCCCATTGTCGGCAGGAGGGCTCCATTCCAAACTCACGGTAGTCTGGTTGATATTGAAGATGAGGTTCTGTGGTGCAGATGGAGGTCCTTTGTAACACACACAAAAAGGACAATGTAAATACATGAAATCATTGAGGAACATTTACCTAGTGTTTTAATTACTGAGGCTCAAACTAGATGAAGCATTTTTCTTCACATAAACATTTCATTACATTTACTACAAGCTACATAAAAGCCTCCTTGACCTCACTTGGCAAGAAGCTTTATTTATTTTCCATTAAGGAATCAGGATAACAATTGTCTGTGTATTTACTGCAACTAACTTTAGCCATTTTTCTTCTGTGCAATTAAAAGGATCAGTTAACACACCTCAGAAGTTTACTCTTACAACATTTTTAGTATGTGGATTTTTTCCCCTTTTAAACAAACAGCACAGAATGCATTTAGACATTCCTTAATCAGCTCTGATATGATTTACAGCAGTATTTGGGTATAGCTTTGGATTTTGGAAACTTTCATTACTTGAACCACCAATCTGTGTAGGTTAGCCTATTTGCAGATGGAATGTTAAGCCAGATCCCATTACATTTCAATCAAAGTCCAAATCCACACAGGTTACTTTTCATTTTGTATTCAATTCATTTTTGTGTAGTATCATATTAGGCATACAGTCTGTGACAATTTTAAGACTGTAGGAAAACCATACTTGCATTCTTTCTGTTATGTCTAGTTATGTATTTACCCAGTAACTTCTCTTTCCCAAGGTTACATCAGGCAAACATGAAATTATATTTATGTTGATTCTATATTCAGTGTAAATTTTCCCATTGCAGTTCAATTTCATTTATCAGTTTCATTTATTACTTTCCAAACATACTGAAGGCCAATAGTAAGTATTAGTGAGAACAAACTACAAATGACTGTACCCAGCTGGTTAAGCAACGTCCTTCACTATTAAATTCATGACTGACTCACTTGTGCACGCAACATATGGTGGATCAGAAGGCGCTCTATAATAGCTATCATCACAATCACATCGGGAAGATCCTTCCTTGTCAGAGAAACTGTGAGTAGGACAGCGAGAGCACTGTAGATCTTGCGAAGATGATTTGTAGAATCCTCGGCCACATGCTAAGGGAGAAGAAGAAAAACTCAGCTATACATTTGCATGTGCATCTGCCCGGCTTTCTTCTCCATCTCAATTATATGTAGAGTGTACACTTCCACAGCACTGATATTGTCATCAAATTACTTCAGCAAAAGCACAGCATTGTGCTCAACTGCATCATGACAAATACATATTATTCTTCATCTTGTGCCATTAACTTGATTTTGTGGCATAAGCTGCAAAGCAAACATACACTACAACTGGACCAGCAGCTGGCGGCAAAGTATTTTGACTGTGAAGACGAAAGATATATGACAGCTAGGACCTAATTCTCCACTCAGACACATAGAAATCAATGAAAACTGGACCAGAACCTCAGCTGGTATAATCAGCATTGCTCTGGCTTCAGAAGTGCATATCTAAAGGCATGATGACCCCCTGGGTAAATTAACTCAGCAAAAGTCCAAATACAATCAGTACCAGTACTTGTCTTATAGGTACACTGTGGGCCATTTGGTGGTATTTAGCTACACCCCTCAAGGGGAGGCACAATCCCTCCCAGAGTTCCCTAGTACACGGGAAAAGTGTGTGTGCTACCCCGTTCTTTTGGATTAAGCAGTCTGCTTTCACCAAGGTGCCCAACCAGCACCTTAGGCCAGTAAGAAATGGAGCCTGGTTCTTCTGGCTTTCCCTTCACACCTCTTTCACTCTATCTGGGCAAGTAGCTCAGGGAGCACTAGGAAGGAGCATTCCCACTCATGTGCAGTCTGTGACTGTCCTGGATAATTGTGCCAGGGATACAAGGAGTGGGGAATGGCTCATTGAATCCCCACTCCCATCCCTGTGTACTAGCTAAAGGGCTATGGACAAACTAGTCCATTGTGAAGTTACAATATTTGTTTGCTTGCTTGCTTATTGCACTAGCTATTAAACTGTGATTTTTAAACACATTTTCAATCACCACCATTTATTTTCTATTAAATAATCCACAATGTGTTTTCTTGCTTATAGAGCAGTAACATTTAAAAACCTACCTGAATGTGATTAATGGATATATTTTTAACCTTTACTTCAGTTAACTACTAGGTGGAAAATCAAACTGCACAGGTTATTAAACAGATTATTTTCTAAGTAACCCTCCTTGTTCCCAAACCCGATGGAATGTTCCAAATGGAGGATGGCTGCATCGTACTAAACAAAGGGAAATGCCGCCAATGGTAAACAGATTATGACCCCATTTCACCTTAAGTGAAGAAGGTTACAGGGGCACCCTTGCTAATATAGCAACCATTGTCAACAGAAAACACACAAGAGTACAGAATTCCTCTAGAAGCTTCTAATGAAACTCAGGCTCTTTCAATTGCACAGCTTCATTCAAGTTCTGTTCTCCAATAAATCAGGCAACCACAGCACAGACAATTTAACCTCTAAGCCACTGCTTATGTGTGTGAAAAATGTATTGTGGGTGAAGCTTAATGTCGGGTGTTAAAAATCTTCACAGGGACAAGCTAGCTAAATAGTCCTTACAAATCCACAGAGAAAGCATTTACTCTGGCAACATTCATATTGATTGGTGAGGTTGTCTCACAGCAGATATTGAATTACTGATATATACAATATTTACATGTGGTTTTGGAGATCAGATATCACAGTGATGGGCACAGTCTAAAAACACTGGGCCTCATTCAAAACCCATTAGAATCAATGAAAAAATAGTTAGATTAACTTCAGTGGTCTTTAGATAGGGTGCATTGTAGTGTAGTAGCCATGCTATTCCACTTAATATATATGACTACTATGCAACTCTGATATAAATTATACAGGTCAAATTTTCTTCGCTTGGACTGATAAAATCCACTCTTGATTTAGTTCATTACCGATGAAACAAATGAAAAATTCTCTGAAGATTTACCTTTGATTTTTTCAATTTTCTAAAGAAAAAGCAGGTCCGAAAGACAATAATCATAATGACATTTTGGAGTTTGTCCTGTTTAAAAAGAAGGGGTTCTAAGCCAAATTATCTGCTTGACTTCAATGAAGTTGCATTAATTTACTTCAGAAGAGAATTTAGCCCTATGTTTGGAAAATATATGTTCTCTTTCATTGATTGTATCACTGCAGGGTAACACGTGATTATGCCAAATATAGCACCACTAAAAAACAAACAGCTAACAAGAACACCTTAGTATGCATTCATCAGAGCGTTTTGGAACAAACATTTGGATAAACTTGACCTGTTGAGTTTTCAGATGATGCTAGGAGTTCAAATTTAATGCAGAATTAGCCTTTTTCATCCCCTTTCAAGATTATTCCAAGATTTCCAGGTCAAGGGTGAAGAGCACTGAAGCTAAACTGTTTTGTAAACATGAACTATAAATAAATATTAATGCATTAAACTTACATCTATTATTCCAGCACACTCAATTAAGATCCAGCCACCTGACCAAATAAGAAGTTTCCTGTCTTGTCTTAGCTAGTCAAGTTCCTCAGAAGATGAGGAAAGCACTGGACAAACACACTGCATCTTCCAGCATGCAGCCCTCTGCAGAGCAAAGAGCAACTTGAAAGGCACAGATGCCTACTGTGAATCCAGTCTGTCCCTCTCAGCAGGGAACATTACAAAGCAAAGATGCCAAAAGAAAATAGAGATTTCAGACAGAAACAACAAAACAAACAGAAAACCCTTTACATTTTTTTTCCTGATGGCTTGATCTAGACATTTATATGCTCAGTCACTTGTTATTTAAAGTAAGTGTGCATTTCTTATTATAGTTCAAAGGATTTGAATGTCTGCTACTAGTCTAAGTGAAAGCTCTTTATTCTTGTGCAGTGCATACCAGAGGCAGCAGGATCAGACACTCATTGTATCATCCTACTGTCTCCATCATCTTTAGTTCTAATAAGAGGCCCATGTTACTATAATTACTATTCCTTCAATTTAAGCACCCCATAAATACAGAGCAACATTATTCCTGCAATGCATTCCTTAACAGTCTTAAAAAGGTGTTTTCAACTGATTCTACCACAAAGTCTAATAGCAAATTGTTACCAATATCACACACAAGAAGGTTTCAAGAAATTTAAGAAGGGATATATTCAAGGTACCGTACATTATATTAAAAAGGGCAATGCTCCTCTTTTTCTGGTGGAGTTAAAGAAACAAATGAGTTTAATGCTATTTTTTCCTTTCTAAATGTTATTTTATTTTGAAGTATGAGATCTTTTAAGCTAAGACAGGAAATATTGTATTGATTGTTTTTCCCTTTGGCCTAATCTCTCTGAATTGTCAACATTTATTTTTTTGAAATTATAAATAATTAAAAATATATATTTGATCTGTGGAGCTGGAGAATTTACCTTTTTCAGCAAGAAAAGTTGGTCCATTAAGAGATACTGCCTCACCCAACTTGTGTCTCTCATTAATTGTAAATAACCATTTGCCAAAGAAATGCTAATGCTATCCATACACCTGTATATATAGTATTATCCTTTTGTAACAACTACACTGTAGCTAAGGTTGAGGCAGTGATTTCAGTTTAACCCCCAGTTTGCTTTTGATCCTATATCTCTCAATATTTTGATACTTTGCCTAGGTAGCAAGTAGTTTTGTTTTAAAATTTCAGATTTCGCATATCTGGTGGTCCTAAATGGGAAAAAGACAATTTGCTGTGTTTGAAAAAATAACATGAGTCAGATTTAAATGTGGCACGTGGTGCATGGTGAGCAAAACAACAAAATTATTGTTTGTGCCTCATTAGCACCTTGAGGCCCCACATAAGCTCAGGGCCCCATTGCGCTAGGCACTGTACCAATATGTAGGAAAAGACAGCCTGTGTCCTGAAGAGAAATAATAGAAACAAGCCTGAAAGGGGGAAACAAAGGCACACAGAATGAATGCAAATTGCCCAAGGTCAAACAGTACATCAGAGCTGAGAACAGAACTGATGTCTCCAGAGGCTCAGTCCAATGTACCATACTGCAGTAAATCTGGGTATTTCCTAGTACACATATGGTTGTACAGGTTGAATCCTCGAGACCTGTCTGGTACCGAACCAGAGAATTTGCCGAACCACAGGAGGTCAATGCAGAGTGTCAGCTGTAGCACCCCGAGGCTTTGCGCCCAGCGTGGCCCCCTGCCTGTGGTCCCCACTGCTGCCCGGGGTTCCGGCTGCCGGCCCTCCGCCCAGGGGCTCCGATGCTGGCCCCTCAGCCGGGGTCCCAACCACCGGCCGCTCTGCTGCCGCTCGGGGTCCCTGCTGCTGGCCCCAGGTCCCAGCCACCAGCCCCTCTGCTGCTGCCCAGGGTCCCAGCCGTGGGCCCCAGGTCCCAGCCACCGGCCCATCTGCTGTCACCTGGGGTCCCAGCCACTGGCCGCAGGGCTCCGCAGCCGCCCCCAGCTGTGGTCTCAGCCATATCCCTCTCTGAGCCCCTCATTGCCCCGGGCTGGGACCACAGCTGGGGGCAGCTGCAGAGCCCAAGCAGTAGCAGAGGGGCTGGTGGCTGGGACCTGGGGCCACTTGCAATGCTGCCTAGCCAAGGCTTACCAGCTCGCTTCATAACAAAGCATTAGTATTGTTACCCAATTTTACTGTATTGGCACAAGGAAATAAGTAGATAAAGCATAAAAAATAAAATAATATGAAAAATAAATAGATAATAATACAGACAAATCTAATCTAAAATGATGCCTGAATTCCACTTCCAAAGTGATGTGACAATAACTACTAACTAAAGTTACATCTGGGGTCTCTGCTCTAGGTATATCTGGAGTAGATGAAGTGGAAGCAACAGGACTTCTGACTGTAGAGTGCTTCTCCCCGCTCCTCTTTGCTACCTTTAATTTAACCAATCTTCCTGCTGGGCTTGTTTCATGTAATTTGTTTTTTCTTTAATGAGTTTTTCTCGTATCATGTAGAGAGACATGATCTCTTGCTCAGAAATAAAACATCTTGTATTAAATTTGTTGCCAACTGAATGCATTTATCAATAGAATTTTTTTCTGCAACATACTCCTCATCATCTTCATCACCATCACTGGCTTCTTCGTTATCTTTGTCTTTTCCCTGCTGTACCATTTGCACAATTTTTTCATCCATCATTTGATTAGCAATTGGTGCATCTTTGTCGACTTCCATCCAGTCTAGTCAATTTTCCTTTCCCAAATCCTTGGCCGGCTCAAGCACTGCATACCGCTGGCATACTCCATTAACTCACTAACAATTTTTTGGTTTTCAGACACTTCAAATCCAGTGAACTCGGACTCATCATTGACATCAGGACTGTCCTCAAACATTAGGGCTGGCAACAATTTGTGCCATCCATTCTTCAGAGTAGATGGAGTTACACTTTCCCAGGCTATAGCTGGTGTCCAGCTTGAGGTTAAATTCCCATCATTAAGCAATACTAGCAATACTAGCGATTGGTGATACTAGCTATACTAGCGATACTAGCAATTGGTGCATAAACTCGGACCTGTACATACACTTCAGAGATCATAAGTTACCCTGATTACAAGGCTGAATCTGTGAGGTACAGTTTGGGGGTAAATAAAGTCCCACCACATTATCTTTGACAAGCAGCTCTGCTTTAGGGTGGGCAGAGCAACTGTCGAGAATCAGCACAATTTTGCACTTCAGATCCAGACCTACCAAGGTGCAATGGGCTCTTGCCAGGGCCGCTCGTGCACAAGAGAGGCGGGGAGGAGGCGGGGGTAGCTTGGCGCCGGTGGGTCTCTGCACTCACTAATTTTTCCCCACAGGTGCTCCAGCCCCGGAGCACCCATGGAGTCAGCACCTATGCCGGACCACGGATGTTGCCGGACCGGGGAGTGCTGGATTAGAGAGGTTCAACCTGTAGCCATCAGTAATTCTCACTGAATTTATAACTGGGAGTATTGGGGCAGTCAAAGGGTGAGGTAAAGACTTGGGACTTTCCTAAGCAAGCTTACCCTCTAAAGAACATTTCAGGAGAGCACTGCTCAGCAACACTGTTCACCAAAGATAGAACCCCTATTGCACGTTTCAGCCTGTAGCCATTAAATCAAATGGGAATACAAACACAAATAGTGATATTAAAGATGCATACCAGTGCATCTTGGGATGAATAATATATGAAAGCCTCAGTACATTTTAATTGAAGGGGCAGCACTGTGATGTCTGAAGCCACTGCACTCCTCGTCTGAGCTGATTTACCTTTAAAAGCTAAGCAAAGTACGCTCCAGTGGGGGTTCTGTTATGAGGGCATCCGGGGTGCTGCCCCTTCAGAAAGGTGAGAAAAACAAAAGCACAGTAAAACAAATTGACCTTCACCCAATTCTATGTGTTATGCACAGCTGTTAATTGAATAGAACAGCTCTTCCCCAGAAGGGTCTGTTTTGTTCAGGCAGCTGCTCCAGAGTCCAGAGTGCCTTAGTAATAGCAAGTAAGTGCACATTCCAGGAAGGGGGCTCCAACCCAACAGCAACAAAAGCACTTTGCTGAGCACCATGGAGGCTACAGCAAGCCTCCAAATGGTACTTTCAAAAGTACCCTAAAAATGATGAATAAATGAAGATTATTGTGCTTATTATTGAATTAGTTATATTACAAAATCAGGGCTCCATTGTGTAACATGCAACAAATACAGAGAGGAAGTCAAAGTCCAGCCGAGTCACAGCTCCTCATTTAAAATCGGTCTCAGCCTCACCAATGTTTGGGCCTGGCATCCTAGGCTTGTGTACTTGTCTAGGACAGCCTGGCCTGCTCTTAACAGCAAATCCTCCCACATCCTCTGTGAGGGTGCACCCCATAAGGCTTTATGGGGAGATGCTTATAAATGTATATATGATATAACTGGAATATGTTTTATGCTACATGTACCATGTAACATATCTCCATAAAAGTTATGATCTACTGAATCTATTCCTCCTGTTTGTATGTATGTATCAATTTTGTAGTTGAAGTTATGAATATTGGTTGTATTTCTTGAGAAAGGAATGTGCAGGTTAAGTGCCCAATCAAGAAGCACTTAACAGACAACAAGAGCTTGCAGACACCAATCCACATCTGAGCTTCGCCAGGAATATGGCTTGGCTGGTATAGGAACTGAGTTGTGCATGGACATGTGACTTGCCCATGTGACCCCAAAACTCCATTTTGTAACTGGATGCTACACAGGGGGAGGGAGGGGTATCCACCCAGAGGAGAAAGTCTAAACCCCTGGGAGACCCCTCCATGTGATCTTCAGCTGGCTAAAGAGGGAGCCTCTCCACCCCCCAACAACACACCTGAGAGAGACTGGAACAAAGGACAAGAACAATAGGGGGTGTGAGTGATTGCTGGACCCAGGCTAGGAGGACCATAGCCTGTAAAAGGAAGTTTACTGGAACTGGTGAGGTTATCATCTGTATTCAGTGTGATTAGACATAGACTTGCGTGTTTTATTTTATTTTACTTGGTAATTCACTTTGTTCTGTTACTACTTGGAACCACTAAAATCCTACTTTCTGTACTTATTAAAATAACTTTTTACGTATTAAGTAACCTGGAGTACGTGTTAGTACCTGGGGTGGGGGGGGACAGCTGTGCATATCTCTCTATCTCTGATATAGAGGCCGAACTATTAATGAGTTTACCCTGTATAAGTTTTATACAGGGTAAAACAGATTTATTCAGGGTTTGAACCAAATTGGGAGTTGGGCACCTGGGTGTCAAAGGCAAGAGCACTTCCTAAGCTGCTTCCAGGCAAGCCTACAGCTGTTAGGGTACGTGGTTCAGACCTGGGTCTGGGTTTGCAGCAGGCTAGCGGGTCTGGCTCAAAACAGACAGAATTCTGGAGTCCCAAGCTGGAAAAGGCAGGAAAGCAGGGGCAGGAGTAGTCTTGGCACACCAGGTGGCAGCTCCAAGGGGGTTTCTGTGATACCAACCCGTCACAGCCTCCATAAGTGGAAAGAATCCTCCTGCAAAGGAGCTGATGTAGTTCTGCTATGCAGGGAAGAATCCACACAAGAGACAGACACTCTTTGTCCTGCATAGCTGAGGTCTGCAATTGAATAGGGGTCTGATTATATATATTTAAACTGCTCCTATTCTGATAACCTTACATGTGCTGTAACATTCTGTATTCTGTCCATATGTGGTGTCCTCATATAATGAAAGACCCTGATGTACACAAGCTAAAGACAGTGAAGGTTGCTTAAGTAACCGTTCTTGGCCTGACATTAGTAACTGTCTTTCTTTCTTGCATACCTGGTGTACACAGCCTTAAAGTTTATGTTTTGCGTCTGTATGATATGATGCATGGAATGGAAAGGCGACATTGACAAAATATGGTGTTCTCTCTCACATATACATAATGTGTGACAATATGTCCAGGCATGTTCCAAAGATGATGTCTTTCGGGGCCTTTCAGAGCTTGCTGTATGGAAATATTAATGCTGGAAAATCTTCCAACAATGTGAAGGTGTTAACCCAAAGCATTGTGAATTCCACTCCCACATCTGGAATTCAATTTTGCATTGGCAGTGGTAACCTGGGATGCTGGTTATGGTTGTACACAATGTACAAAAATGGCAGCTCCTCTGCAGTGAACTCTGCATAAGCTGCAGCCACCTGAGGGCCAATGGTGATCAAATCATTTCTTCTCTTTTTATTTCTTTGTATATATGAGGAACAGTTTTCTAAGAAATTCCACGAGAGGGAAAGGAGCATATGTGGAAAGCAGTATATGGCATTTTGGAGTCCCACTTGTGGGAGACAAAGAGGACAAAGAAAGATGTTAACTTAAGTAATATACATTTTTTGATGCAATTTTAAAAACTTTTCAATGTAAAAGCTGTGGAAATCTAGAGGTGTTTTTTGTGTTAGAACAGCTGGGTTTGAATTTAAATTTGGAGAATATGGGAAAGAAGGATAGATTAGTAATAAATCTTGTTCAGTTAATAGGAGGAAAGATGGCAAACAGGACTGACGTTAATGATATATTCCTTCAGGAGAGTTATTGTTATGAAGAAATGTGGAGAGATTAGGGAGAGCAGTTAGATTAGAGAATCAAAGGGTATGCAACCACTCTTTCTACCATTTTTGGCATGGTGGACGCTTGACTGAACATGATTTTTTGATCATAACTTCTCAGTCTGCATGAAAAATAACAAAACTTTATATGTTGCATGCGGTGATTGGAACTTTAATTATTGTTTGTCACCAATATATAATACTGGAATAATCAGTGTAAGGAAACAAATATACACTGTGTTATCAGAATAATAAGAGTTCATTCATTAATTCTTGATATGTCCTGTTTAATTGACCCTGCCATCATATGCAAATCATATTGGCACAAATATCATAGTTTTATACATAGTGCAGATTAAAGTAATGTTAAAAAAACAGTAGCCTCTACTCTAAGAAGTTAATAATCCAATGGTGACAAAAAAGTGGACCTTAGTGAAGATGAGGGTTAAACTGCTATCAATTTACTTATGAATGTGGGGAGAAATCCTGGACCCACTGAAGTCAATGGCAAGACTTCTATTAACTTCAATGGGGCCAGGTTTTTCACCCTTAATCCTCTCCTCCTGTAAATTTTGAATAAAAATTGATTTGATCACTAGGGATTCCCATTTACCTTTTAGTTTTATTCTATTCAGTGATTATTATTTTTTCCATAGGCAATGGCTAGAATTTTTGTTTTGTTTTGATGTGGACATACTGAACATATACATCCGTTCTACAGATAACACAAACCAAATTGCAAGACCACTTTCTAAGCCGGTAGACATTAAGGGTAATTCAGCTAAACCCTTCTTGTGGAAATTATGTATATGCTAGGAGTTTGTGCAGATGTTTCCTGGGTGAAGTTATGCAGCTGTAAGGAGCTTATTCATTATAAAACATAAAATGGATTGTTCTGTAACTGTAACACTCTGGGGTTCTGATACATTTTAAAATTAACATACATATATACTCAGGAATGGGATGGATATTGCTAGATTATTTATTACAGATGGACACTTTGTGGCCTTTTTACATTGGACCTTTCAAATATTTGTATCATATTAATATCTATGGTTCTATAATTCAGAACTGAAAGCAGAGCTTGCAGAAAGAGTACTCCCACTGCTAGTGTTGCTGACCTCATCTAGGATGGACAGGTCCAGAATCTTTCTTTTAATCCTATTGACAGTGCCTCAGTGGGAGTAATTACAACAGTCAGCCTCAAATCCAGACCTCCTGTCACTGATCTATAATGATTTTTCACAATGAAAATGAACAGCAGACTGGGAGGATGAAAACAACATGGTGTAATGATTATATTAAGATTTGTGAGACCCCCTTCTGTATTATCCTGCGGCAAACACATGACAATTTGGCACAGGACATATAAGATTTGTAATCACCTGGGCAGTAAATATGGTTATAAACAGAAGTTTTTAAAAGAAAAAATTTCACTCTTTTACAACATAGACTTGACTAGTAGATCATAATATTAAGCACTGGTAATTTTAGAGTCAGTCTATTTGCAAAGTTTAGGTAAGTGAAAGCAGATCATCCTATAACTCTCAAATGCACAGTTCAGTGCAAATGGGGGCTGGGAAGAAATCCAGCAGCAAAGGGAGACTTTATAATCCCAGATCCCCTTTTCCAATAATTCATGTGCGTGTTCCAGTCATGACTAAGTTAGACGGTGTAAATTACTTTTATAGTCAGAGATGGCATCTGTTATGCCTTCTATGGCACCTAATATATAGTGTTTTATAAGGATCCCAGGCTGTAGTATTTCATTTATCTAACTACTATACAATGATAAATGTCTCACTGAAAAAGATGTTTATTTTATCTTGCAAATGTTTTTTTAACTGCAATAGTGTCTAAAGATTATGTATGTTTCAATCAAAGAATTATGTTGTATGGTTTAGCCAGAGTAAACACAAGACTTTTAATGGTGCATCAGCACTAGTGTGAATGACATATCTAAATAGGGCTGTCCTGTGACTGCATACCATCACTAGCAGAATGTTTGCTGTTGCCTGTCAAGAATCTCTCTGACTTGATATTCACCTCCCAAACCTAATAAACCCTTGTTGCCCAAAGCCTTCCTAATGTCTTCCCTGAGATGTTCACATATTGCTGTTTGCACAAATAAACTTTGTTCAGTTTTTGAACATTTAAATAAAACTAGAGGGTTTCTTTAAGATTAAATGAAAAATCCTACTTTCTACAGATCCTCTTAAATATAAGAGGTTCCTTCTGATACATTTAAGATTCAAACAGTGTAGCAGATGCCAGATCATTTATTTAACTTCTCTAGGTGCAAAGAAATCCAATAGTTATAGAGAAATACTCTCAAATGTTTTGCTGGCTTATATTTAAACAATCACAAAATATAAAGCTTGAGTCTGCAAGTCAGAGAATACACAGTTTCACTACACTGCAACAACAGAACTACTTAGAGCCTAAATACTTTGAATGAAAAGACTATAATAAAGAATTCATTTAAACGGCAATTAAAGTGACACTAGTGCAGTCTTGAACAAAATTAAGTGCTTAGACAAATTTTACTGTTGCATAGTACCTACCGCTTACCCCCTACATTTTCAAAGTATGTAAAGATTTAGACATGTGACCTCACATTAACCTTCATTGGAATGGCACAGCTAAATCACCACGAAGAGCTTTGAAAATGTAACGTATGAAACTCACAAAAAAAGGAAAATTCAGAAAGGCTGAAACTGTTAATGATGACCTGCAAAAGAGGGGGTGGGAAAAGAGGGAAACAGATTAGTTCTTTCCCTTTTTGTTTGTTTATGAAAAAATAAGGCTCAAACCTTCAACATGCTCGCTCTAATGCTTGAAATTCATCACACACTAAGTTCTTTGCTTGATCAGGGCCACAGAACTCAAGCACCTTGCAGAAGCATACCCATAAAAAAGTGCCTAACCATTCAGGATTTTTCCAATTATTCACATACATTTATTTTTCCCTGCTAGAGTCCACTGAAGATTCTATGGAGAATTAATGGTATTATGACATTACAAGTATGGAAGAAAAACGTGATTAATTGAGATGGAAAATGTGGGGTTTTTCTACTTAGTTACGTAAAAACCCTGGTGTAAAAATGACTATTGTTAATTATTTAACATGCCTATTCTTTCAAAAGGTTGAGCTGGTAAAAAATGTTCTGAATTTAGATTCTTTCCAAAATTGTTTTTGGACTCGATTAGAAATTCTAATTTTTAAAAAAATGTGAATGTTAACATTTCAACAAGAAAATTTGGTCAAAATTTTCTTTAAAAAAGGACAAATTTTTCATCAAGACTTTTGTAAATAATTGTACTTGTTCTTGGTCAGCTCTAATAACAGCTGCAAAAACTCCTACTATATGTTTCTGAGTCATGAAAGAAGTACACCAACAAAAATAGGGAAAACAAGACTTCACATTCCTGATATTCCAGAGGGGGAAAAAAAGATAAAAAACCAACCAAACAAAAAAATAATCTTTCCAGGTAGCCTGTATACAAAACACTCACTTTGTGTGGACTAGGATAAACAGGGTTTTTTAATAGAACATGTTAGCTAGCACATTGTAACTAACAGCTTCTAAAACTCTAATATAGATGAGCCACATTTTCCTTTAGTATGTGCTGCTAAATACAACTTCTTGTATGCTGGCATTTTAGAATCCATTAGTTGAATATGCTAGCTAACATGTTCTAATAACAACCCTTTATCCTATGGGTGAAATTCATAACACCTGGGATATGAGCTCTATGCAGGTAGTGTGCGGAATGGTTGGGGAAGTGAAATGCATCACCCAACCCAACATCGGGGTAGAGAACTACATCCCCAGCCCTGCCAAAGAACCTGAGCCATTCGTTTGGAGACTGTGTGCCTCCACACTTGCTCAGAGGGCTTATCCATGGAGAACTCTGAATGAACTAGAGGGAATGATGTACTAAGATTCTCCCCTCCCACCTCTGTCTTGGCCCTCCCATTTCAGCTACTGCCCCATCCTTTTCCTTGCTGAAGGCTCTTCAAAGGGATTCGGAGCAGCCACCATCAGAGGAACAATCAGCCCCTAGATTATTATGCTCTCACAGTGAAGTTTTAAGATTATATAACACAAACGCTGACAGATCATTTAGCCATGCTGGTTTTAGTCACTAGACATTGTTATAATGAAATAAAACTAGCTACTACAAACTCAAACTTTCAATACAAATACAACATTTTCTAAATAGACTCATGAAAGGTTTACCTTGAAAAATGGTCACAGACTTGTTTCAGTGTATTATTTTGAGAGTGTAGCAAGAAACAGCTCCAAAAGCAAACAAAAAGGCAATAAAATTACCAGTGAGGAAATCAATAAAATAGATTATTTTCATCAGGTATTCCTTTGATCGTAGCTTGGATGAACAAAGTTGCTTGAAGCTTCCCAATGAGAACGATCCACAAGCCAGCTACATTTTGTGTTCTCCTTTTTCAAACTCCACTGCAATTAAACTCCAACTCCACCAAAATCAGTGGGTGTCTTTGCAGGCACAAGTGTCTGTCCACTAGGGTGACCACAGTAAGTGTGAAAAATCAGAATAGGGGATGGGAGTAATAGGAGCCTATATAAGAAAAAGCCCCAAATATCAGGACTGTCCCTATAAAATCGGGACATCTGGTCACCCTACTGTCCACGCACAGGAGTTTGTCCATGAGCAAAGCACAATCAGGGCTGTAGATAGCAAGCAGCTTAGGCAAAGGACTGTCTTCTTTTATATCCTACATGGCACCAAGATTACAGCCCGAGCTCAATAAATAATAGATAGTAAGTAATAATATGATTCAATTTTCTGAAGAAATTAAAAAAGCAGTCAAAGCTGACAACTGTTGTATTTGTCTGAAGGCTTTATAATGAACTACAAAAGATCCATAGATTTCAAGGCCAGAAAGGACCACTAGTATCCTCTAGTCTGACCTGCATAACATATGACATAGAATTTCACCCAGGATGGCTTTAAAATATTTCTATTTAAAGAAGGAAGTTCAGGTAGAAATACATAGCAAGATCTGAAACTATAGGTTACCAGGTGGTAAATTCTGGTCAGCAATTGTTTTCCTAACATTAAATGTTCAATTCAAAAGCAAACAGGCTCCGCTGATGTTTCCCCACTCTTGTTACATAGGCTTAGAGGCTACTCCCGATTCAAAGGGAACTTTTGCTTTGGTAGCTATCACTAGTTTAGGCACTATGCTGCTGTCAAATATTTCCCCCCTTTCCCAGAGCTAGAGGCTGTAAAGACCAACACCTGTGGCAACTGGGTGCATGAGAATGTCCTCTGGATGTTAGAGAACACAGTGAACAGGTGGAAGGTCTATCCTTGTCTGATTGGCTTTAGAAGAGCCATACAGTCCAAAGTAGCCTTTCAAAATGAAGTTAGCCAGGGAGAGCGCCCAAAACACTATCGCCTCCTTCACTCTGCTGTGAACAACTGAAGTCTGTGGCTGGGCCTTCCCTATTCCTGTCATCAGATCATAGCATCCAAATATTCAAAGACAATTTGCATTAACCTTGCCTCTGGCAGAAAAACCTGTGAAAGGGAGTTTGGGGTTGGTTGAGGGAAAATCCATGACATTCTCTTTGTGGAGCTTCTTCCAAATTCTTCTGTCAAGGGAGATGAAGGGGTGCGAGGACTAAGGGAGGATGTTTTTCTCCTTGTAAAAATAACTGGGAGCTTACTCCCCTGCAGTGCCCTGTATAATTTGGGGTCTACCAGCAGTAGAGGTCTGTGTGTTCAGATGCCCTCTGCCTCCATCCTACTGTCCACTGCAGCTCTCCTCTGGTTCCCCATTACTACAGCTCTGTCAGAGCCAGATTGACACTGGGCTTCCCCAAAAGGCAGCAGCCCCTTGAACAACTTGCAAAGGGAAGCTCCACTACTCAGATGAGTGCTTTCAAGAATTAATGTACCCTCAGGTTTAAACTTCTGAGCACATTTTCCCAGAGTTGGGCGGGGAAGGACATTATGAACACTCGTACCCCTCCCCAAATTTGGCCCCGTTCTTTTCAGTCCTGGATTCCCATCCCTACAGAGAGCTTTCTGCAGGATCTGAGCATTGTGTCTCAGGGCTGCTGACCTCTTTATTCCACATGCAAAGGACGGCATACATCATAGGTGCTGGAACTAGAGGTGTGGGAGGTGCTACCTCACCCCCTGGCGTGAAGTGGTTTCCATTATATACAGGGTTTACAGCTTGATTCAATGGCTCTCAGCACCCCCACTATACAAATTGTTCCAGCACCCCTGACATGCATGTACAGATCTCCAGAGGACAATCTCAACATTCTGCTTCACTGCATGAAATCTCTGTCACAGATTGAATTACAGGGATTTTCTTGAGAAAATTAAGGTAGCCTGTTTCAGGATAAACTGTTTTGTTTAATAATAATAATAAAAAAGCAGTAAGTGTAGATTTTTTTTAAAAATGCTTTTACACAATCTATTTGAATTAGATTTTTAATTTAATTGTAATAATGCTTAATGATGAGCCAGCAAGGAATACATCCGGAGGGCTTGTTCGTAACGTGAAACAGAAGCAGATAACTCTATAGGCTTTCCAATTGAAATGTAATTAAAATAATTTAATATCAGATTTTTGTTTCCTTTGGATAGTGTGACCTACTGTTAATGTTCTAGGCCATGATCCAGCAGAACATATCTTGGGGATTCCAGGCTGTCCCCCATAACTATACGGCAGGCCAACCTAGCCAAGAGAAAGTTCAGCTTGTTGTGACAAGGAAAAGCAAAACAGACCATTCTCTGCATCTCTGTGCTGGGCAATGGAGGATCTGATTTAGGCCCCAATCCTGCAAATATTTATTCATGTGCATAACTTTAAGCAGTAGGTAATCTTACTCACTTCAGTGGAAACAGTCACATGGCTATAAGGAAGTGCATAAGCATTTGTAGGACTGGTGTTTTATGGTGGAAAAAGTATGTAAACGAGCTCACTGTACTCCACAACTACGTCTGGCTGGGTGGGGGGGACTAGAAGGTATGGGGAAGGAATTAAAAACATTTAACTTTTTTAAAATATGGGCCCACTCCAAATCCCATTGAAGCCAAGGAAACTTTTGCCACTGAATTCAGGAGGAGCTTCATCGGGCCCTACATTTCTTATTTTATAATTAATAAATTAAGTGAGATTAGGTTTTATTAATAATCTAAAGAAATGGGCAGCGGTTTATGAAGAGATAAAAACAAATCTAACACCCCCATTTTAAAGAAATTCAGGAAGAAAGACATTATCATGGAAATGTACTAGCACGAAATGGAGTTAGAATAAAATGTGAACAGATTTCTTTTTCTGGGTTTGCTTTAGTAAGGCTGTGGTAATAGAAAGGGTGATAACCCTATGATAGATTTATTTGCTGAAAGTTTTCATGAGGGAAACTTCCCAGAATCTCGTAACTCTGCAGATCCAAATAGTAAAGCAAGAGGCACAATACTGTGAAATGAAGCTGTCTCTACTAATTGCACACCCTGATCACAACTGTATCTTATATCTGATAATGTATCAAATCTGCCTGGCTGATCCTGAGGATATGGAAATGTCACTTCACACTAAGCAACTGAGAGAAAATGGGGAGGTGTAGTAAGGCAGTTCAAAGACAGCACCCATCTGAAACGATAAAAAGCATGCAGAGGAAAAGCAGACGACAGATTGTGAAAACAGAACAATCACAGATGGAGGCCAGGTGGGTGGGTCAAACAAGGGTTTTTTAAAAAAATGGTTTATTTTCATACTTAAACAGCTCCCTGTTGTGTAAATGTTCAACAAAGAACTGATAAGAAAATGTATTTGTAAATGCGTTTTGAACAAACCAAATGTCTTATAGTCAAGAGGGGCTTAGTTGTATATAATTAAGGGATAATGTGCCTGGTTGAAGAGTATGAAGTAACACATGGCTTTTGCAAGTGATTAACACACCAATGCAAAGTGGAGGAGTTGGATGCTTGAAAAAGCATTTTAGTGCCAGCATGGCATCCTCTGACGCAACAGACTTTATTCCTGTTATACAAGACAAAAGAATATTCACCAAACCCACACAAAAGAAT
The DNA here is from genome assembly GCA_037349315.1 of Chelydra serpentina. Taxonomy (NCBI): domain Eukaryota; kingdom Metazoa; phylum Chordata; order Testudines; family Chelydridae; genus Chelydra; species Chelydra serpentina. The sequence goes on along the minus strand of JBAIAC010000010.1, from coordinate 64,713,805 downwards.
ATTCACCAAACCCACACAAAAGAATATTTTTCTTGGATTGGAAAGGTCTCTACTGCTGCTTAATCAAGCTTTTTAGCTATGTCACTCTCCGGGAAAGGCTACAGGAAGTAATCTTTTCAAAGGCAGCCCTAAAAAAGAAAAAGAAAAAGGTGGAAAAGTAAAGTAAGAAAAAATTACAAACCAATTTAGGGATTTAAGGGGCATTCATTTTTGATGGTAACAACATTCTTCTTCTCTGAAATTAACTACAATCTTTCTTCTGACATCATTAGCCATTTTACTATGACTGTAGCTTTGACTGTACTCTTCTGAAACATTAAAAAATGCTTCACTGCACACTCATTCACTACACTGTATTTAAGGGTCTAATCCCTCAAATACTGCATAACATGGATAACCCTATGCACATGAGTAGTTCAACTGAGTTAGGACAATTCACTGGTGGTGTATCTGCACGTCTGGAGCCTCAAATGGGACTACTTACATGAGTAAAGTAAGTCGGGCCCTAAAAACCTGATCCAAGCCCACAGAAGTCAATGGGAGTCTGACTTTAGTGGGCTTTGGATTGAGCCCTGTGATAGTTGATCCAAAGGGCTATTTATTCGAATGCCATTTATAGATTTTACTTGATAATTGCCACTATAAACACTCAATCTACATTATATGGTGTGCTGTGGAAAGCTTTCCTTTAAAAATATCCAATGAATTTACCATATTTTAGTGTCAGACTTAAAATTCTGAAAGCTCTGATTTTTGTATATGTTGTGCTTCAAATTGGCATCAGAAAAGTGAGGAGAAAGCATTCTAAAGACGCTGCAATGAGGTAAAGAAATCAGAGTTCTGAATTTGGGGGAGGGCCCTTTATGTTGTCATGCTACATCTATTAGTTTTGATTGCCAAGCCAATTCATAAGTTATTCTAACGTATGTGACCATAACTCAGAGCCCTGTTTATGAATAATCTGCCCCCCACATACGTTCCTTTTAGGAGTAATCATTCAGCTAGCTACTCCGTGTCACTGGTTTGAGACAAGAACTCTTACCAACTTTGATTTCTTAGCTCACAATAAGACGTTTGTTTGGTTCACAGTCTGCTAGGTTCCTAGCTACTGAGCAGGAAAAAAAACCTGAGAGGAATTGGATGGAATTGTCACAAATAAGCAAAGAAAGCTGATTCACAAAGTAAAACATTGGTTTTTTTAAACATCAGGTACACAAAGCTCTCCAACTGGCCTAACTGATAGATGGAGCTAACCTCTGCCCTTATATCACGAAGATGCAATTCCCTAAAGAATTACTCTTGCGTTATGGAAGTTCCCTAGCAGCTCCATAATTAAGGCAGAACTTAGTTTTGCCTCTTAAATCTTTCAGTCCGGGGGGGACAATCCATAGCAATCATTCTCAAATGTGGGTTGCCTCAAGGAAGAGGCTAGAACACATCCTAGGGAGGCAGCGATGGGCATGGCTGGAGGTGTGTGGACAGGATGCAATGTGCAGACTTTGGCAGAAGGCATTCTGCACTGCCTCTCTGGACTCCACCATACATCTGTCCCCAGTCCCACTACACTGTCCAATGTCCCGGCCCCAATGGGAAGCCTGACTCTCTAGTTTCATCCTCCCTCTCCCCCAATGGCCTTCATGCATATTAGTTCCCTTGCCTACACCTATGTTCACCCCCTTCCACCTGAGACTCCCTGATGCCTATTACCTCTGGCAGCAGGAATACAGACCAATAGACCTGCTCGTTTCAGTCTGAATGGGTTTGCCCACTGGAGAACTACAGGATGCTCAAAGGGAGAGGTTCTCTCCATAGCAGATGTGCAACGTCCACCTCTGAGAAAGCTGCAGCTCAAAATGCCTTTTTCTCCTTACTCCTTTATTAACAAACCTAGGAGATGGAGTGGAATGCCCGCTGGCCACTTCTAGGAAAGCTGGTGGGAGGGGATTGTTGAGAGGGAGGCATATATGGTGACTGCATGGACGGGATGAATAAACATATGCAAGGGAGCTCAGGAAGAGGTGCTAACAACCAACTCCATGGTCTGCACTACAAAACTGTGCAGAGACTTGCTAACTAGAGGTTCTAGACTAGTTTCTCAGCTACTCATGTCAGTTCTAATGTATATAGCCAACCACAATACACCCATCCAGTTCCTCAAATCACTCAAATGCACAACCTCACCCTCAATATTACACTTTTTCATGCACAAACAACACCTTTTTTAAAACAAAAATAAGAAAGAAAAACTTGTAGCACCTTAGAGAGCTTATGCTGAAATAAATGGGTTAGTCTCTAAGGTGCTACAAGTTTTTCTTTCTTATTTTCATTTTGCTGACACAGACTAACACGGCTACTACACTGAAACCTTTTTTTAAGTTTACCTGAGCCACTAGATGAAGAATGGAGAGTAATGACAAATGGACATAGTGGATCAATCTCCCAACAGAGTGTGTAAAGCTATCCTGGGCAGATCATACCTTCCTCTGACAAATACCAGAGGGGTCTGTTTTTTTTTCTCCACACACAGACTTTGGTAACACTTGTATTGCCAATACAATCTCAGTGACTAAAATGAGGCCAACAATCTGTGTACTGTGGAGAACAGATCTTAATCATTTGAGGTTGGTATATTTGAGTGTGCATGTGGAGAATTGGTCACGTGTGTTGTGGCTGGCTCTCTGTTGGAACTGAAAGTGAGTTAGTTATGGAGCTGAATCTTCTGAGAAGGTTTTTTGTTGTTGTTGCGGGATATTAAATTTTTATGGTAAGGCACGAAAACAGAGTTTGGTGTGAATGTGAACATTGGCTTAGGTAATCATTTCTTTGATTTTCAGTGACTGTATTGAGTGAACATGCACTTGAGCAACCTTAACGCTAAATTAAGGATTTTCTGTGTGTGGATATATTAAGAATTGAATCTATAGGGAATAATTTATGTGCCACAGCTTAAAATGTGTAGGGTTTTTTATATTGTTTTTTCCTTTTATGAGATTTTGCAATAATTTAAAGTATACATTCTTTCAGAAAATAAAATGCAGGAATTAAGTAATAAATCACATAGAAGGGAGGAATTAAAGCATATCAAATCCTACTATAGAAAACAGCCAACAGAAAATAACACCATACAGACAACTAAGTATTAAAAGAGCTGATCATCTTTTAGCTAATGAGTATCAAAAAGTGTGATATAGTGATTTTTGGCATAAAAACAAATTAAACTCTAGAAAGATATTGTAGGAAAGAGAACATCACAATATATTATTGATATTCAGGGAGCAAGGATTTATCAGGGATTTCAACACCTGAATCCTGTTCTTCACTTACAAGAAATGAGTTCTGTTATTAAACTGTAAAATGAAAAAAGACTTTGCATTAGAGTGTTATATAATGGCTTACCATTTTAATTAAATAAAATTAGTGGAAAGTGATACCGAGGACTGGAAGGACACAGAAGAGAATTTGATGATAAAACTGATAATTGTCTATATGGAGTATAAGCAATTTTACAGAAAGCAAGAAAAAATGAAATTTTATTTCAGATTTTCTTTGTTTACAGACCTCACTCATTATCTAATATTTGTTGTGTGATGTTGAGAAAATGATATTAGTTTTACTTACGATAGACATGTTCTTCAAAATAAAAATTGTTGGGTGTTTATTTTTATTTTTTTTAAAGACACATTTAGTTTTTCAGGAATTCATATAGTGAAAATTAAATCTCCTGAAATTCCCAGAACCAACACTGCTACGCTATGCAATAACTTTCTTTAAAAAGTTTTAGCCGCTGGTTTATATTAAAGATAACAAGTGAACATGAACGCTGTTCCTATTAAGACTTGAACATATGAATAACTTTAAGTACACATGTTCCATTCACATCAGTGGGACTATTTATGTTCCTAAAGTTAAGCCCATGCGTGTTTGAATGATCAGGGACTTAGTCTTGGCTGACTAGCATTTTTAGACCCCTTTATTTTATTTAACATACAATGGTAAAACACATCAAAATGCATTATTATTTTACTTTGTACTATGACGCTCTATTCTAGTCTTATTTTTAAACTGGTAAGTGACAGGAACAGGTAAGTAACTGAGATGAAGCCAAGAGCAGTTAAAAATGACCAGTTATTACTGGCCTTGCAAAAGTTCAGGTTTCCAAGGTTTTATCATTATTCTACTATTACACTTTTAGAAAACTAAAGCACTTTAATTCGTTTTCCCCATTTTATTTTCCTTTAAGTTTTGAGACACATCAGGCATATGACATCTGTGAAATCTCAGATGCAACAGCAACATATTGGACTCTGCCATCATGCACATGGGGCCCAATAAACAGGAAGCATGGACAATGCTACCTTGTGAGAATCCCTAATTAACAGCCCACCATCACATTCTACACTGCAGAGGCTGCCAGTTCCTCTGTCTAACCATTAACTCCATTGTTCAAATCACAAAGCATTTTTGTGTTTATCTTTGCTGCCCTTATCCAATAAGGTAGCCAAATGGACGAAGCTGAATATTGGGTTTGACCTGCAGCATTTACATTTTTTTTTTGGTATAATGGTGGATAACTTTGCCAAGTAAAACAGAAACACTTGGCTAGTTGTAACATGGATTAAGATTAAAAGGAACACCAAACTCACCTAAAACCCTCAAGCACACAGGAGAAGGCCTCATCCTTCAAACTCTTACATGCTTGACAACAATGAGACTTTTCACATGAATAACTCTGCTTAAATGTATTTTCAGGATCAGGCCCAAATATGTACACAAAACTGTAAGAGACTTGTTTTTCAGCCAGTTTTAATTCTTCAACAGACTTTAGTCTTGCTCCTGCTCCACAAACTGCCTCCTCCTACCTTTCCATAAGTGCCCAAAGCTCCAAATGTATGGCTGCTAAAACCTCCAGCTCTCCCGCCTCGCACTTGACTAGACTCTAGCACACACCGCACAATGTGTGTGCATCATCAACAGAAAAATCTGTCACAAGTATGAAAATGGGAAGCAGTGTAAAATACATGGAATTTAATGTGAAAATAATTAACACAGGGGATCCTGTACTGATTTAATCTGTTTTTAATATTCAATTCATTGACACAACCATCTTATAGTTTGACTGAAGCTGCTACAAAATGTCCAGTCTACCACACTAGAGTGGGGTAGAATACACACAGCTTGCATGTAGCGGTCTAGTCTAGATTTTTGACCTTATCCAAGATGAAGTTTCTGCAACATCCATTGGCAGCTTGTCCCAATGTCTAATTGATCTTATAATTCCCCTCCTTCCCCACCAAACCCTAATGTGAATTGTTCCTGCCGGAGTTTAAGCACATAGCATCTTTATTTATACCCACTGGCAGGTGAGAATAAATTATCCCTCTTCTCTTTGTAACACTCCATAACAAGTCAGCATATTGTAAGACCATGCAAAAAAAAAAAGCAGGGTTATTGTGTTCTGTCACTCTAGGCTCAGGCACTACAACCCCATATTAAGATTCAGGGGAATTACTGCTGACCGTTGCTGCCAGGTGAGTCCAATTAACTCCTACCACAACTTAAAGGGGGTAGGATGGGAGGGTGTCTCTTTAGACAGGGAGAAGTAGACTAGAAGGACTAGAAGGGATAGCTCAGTGGTTTGAGCATTGGCCTGCTAAACCCAGGGTTGTGAGTTCAATCCTTGGGGGGGCCATTTAGGGATCTGGGGCAAAAATTGGGGATTGGTCCTGCTTTAAGCAGGGGGTTGGACTAGATGACCTTCCAACCCTGATATTCTATGATTCTATGACAGGTGGAGGGAAAGCCCAGGGAGGAAGATGAGGCTGCGGTTTATGTTGCCTTTTAGGTTTTGATTTACCGATAGAGCCAAACTTCAGAAATGGGTCTGTATGCTCTGCTAAGTATTGGGGAGGAACCTAGCCCATGTACCCACACACCCCTTTCCCTATACATAAGTGTTCTGGTTTTATACTACTGTTAAATCGAGGAGATAAGAGTACCCTTACTGTTCTACTGAAGGTCACACCGCCCATACAGTCTTTTCTGAGCAGACCCATTAACTGTTGGCATCTGTTAAGCTTTCCAAGGATAGTCTTAATTTCATGCGTTTTAAATTACTCTAAATTATGATATATAGACACTCCAAATATTGTGGTGCAGTGAGGGGTAAGCAACATTATAAATAAATACAATCACAAAACCCCAGATCATGATTGTATTAATTTCAGAGACCTCATGACTCTGTGGCTTCCCTGATCAATCATTGCCGTGCCTGTAGTCACAGGAGACAAGACTTCCTGGCCTTCCTTGGTTGGCGAGTGCAGCATGTTCCCGTTTCATTCGGTCTGCCCTTCCCCTCTGGGAATGATCACATGTAGATCTTCAGCTAAGCAGGGACCTGTTAGCATTGTCCTATTCAAGCCCGTGTCTTGCAGTCCTTTGCAGGCTCTGGAGAAAGATAACTTCCCTGAGTCCTCTGCCTGAGTAGCAAGTGACCTTACTCCTGTGCCTCTCTGCAATCCCAGTGAGCATGTGCCTTTATGTTCCTGCTCTCCAGGAGCATCTATTTCACAGGAGTCTGGTAGGACACCCCAACCTGCTGCCTACTGCAGGGGATAGAGAGACAGCACCATGGGCTGGGGGGGTGGGGATGTCAGGGGTTCTGCTTTCACTATCTAAAAAGAACTAAGTGAAGGGGGAGGGGACTCATGGCTGAGCAGCAGAGCCCTATGCTGAGACAGGACTGGATGTGCCTGTGTGAGCTGTAGAAAATTATAAATAAAGATAGTATAGCTCCTTCATTAACCTAAACATTTCCATTTTCTCCTTAACCACAGTTTAACGGCTAGGATCGCAAAGTACATTACAGTTATTGCAGTTATTTTCTTTACCTCTCAGTCTTTGAAGATGTCTAACAAGTCTCTCCAATGAGCTACTGCTGTTGAGTTGAGTGGGTTCTCTCTTGAATACCCTATTTCTTAGAAGATGACCACCACGATAATATGATCTGTCCCCTCCTTGCTTCCCGTTCTATACATGGAGCTTCTAGCAAAGACTTTCAAGACTACTTTTGTCTGCCTAGTCTTCCTCAGACTGTCCGGCTGGCATTTAGATTCACAGACCTTCTGTTTCTGTTTGCACTGCAAATTCCTTCATGCTGAAACATGTGTATTATTCCTCCACTGCTCATCATTGCCTTCATTCAGGTCTCTATACTGCAAGGTGCTGAGTAGCCTCAGCTTCTATGGAAGGCAATATAGCTAATCAGAAGCTATATAGAGAAGGTGCATCAAACCTATCTTAAAAAAATAGGTTTGGGCCTTCTTACTCTGCCTTGCTCCAATTGGCCTTGATATGAAGAACACCTGTTTAAAGTGTCACGCAAACAAACAAAAAAGCACAGCAGGTTTTCTCAGATAAAGAAGATAAATCAAAAAGCAAAACAAACAAACAAAAACACACCCAGCCTGGAAGCAGCAGAGAATCTGTCCCATGAACAGATGGAAACGTGACTCACATTTTTGGTTTGACTAATTTTTAATCATTACTGGGGTACCATCTTACCTGGACAAATTGCATATACAAGCAGTGTTTGTTTCTGTGCAGCACACTGGGCTATCTGGGGCAGCTTTCCAACCTCAAACCTTCTTTTCTTTATTAACTTTCAAGACGCCATTGCTAGCTAAATATTACAGGTGTTTGATAAGTTTTACATGATCTGCTTTTGCACAATAAATTGACTTGCTCAGGAGAACTGTCCATTTATGCCGATGGCACTAATGCTGACACAACAGATGCTGTGAAAGCTGCTGCCTCTTCTGTCACTGTTGTTGATATCACTGCGAGGCAGTAAGGTCCAGTGGCCAGGGGACTAGACTGGGAACCAACAGCCCTGGGTTCTATTCCTTGGTTTGCCACTTGCCATCTCATTTTCCTCTTTGTCTTGTCAGTTTACACTGTCAGCTCTTCAGGGCAGAGACTGTCTCTTACTGGTGTATGTACAATAGTGAGGACAGTGAGCCAAGATATTTCTGTAATAACTAAAAACAAAGTTTTCTTCAATAAATATATACAGCTCCAGAAAGCTGGAGGAAAGCTTTTACTGCTTGAAGGAAGATGTCCGTGGAACAGAGAAATCGTCCTAAGCAGTTAATCCCCTGAAAAACCCAGCTACAAAAATAATTACTATATTTCTTTAAAAGAAGAAGAAGAAGAAGAATACCTGGCTCTTACATGGTGCTTTTCGTCAGCAGAGCTTAATACTATACCTATATATTTAAAAATAAATATGAAATAATGAATTCGGAAGCAGCCATATTGTCAGCCTGATGCCATGTATGTAACAAGACAAGAAAATGAGAGCTGTAGTAAAGAAGCCACATCTTTTTAGATAATTGGGGGTGTGCACACACATGAGCATGTCCACACGCAGGAGGGGCTGATTTTGACTGGTCTGGTTTCATAAAATACTTACAGTTCCTACCTACAAAGAGCATGAAAAATTCTTGCTGGTCTCTGTGCCTTTAAGTATAGTTTTTTGTATCTCTGGCAGCAGCTCTGGAATTCCTGTCTCAATTAATTTCATTAAAAGGCAGTCCCTTTTAGAAGTGCCATTAAAATGGCAGTTTCCAGGGACTACCCAGATTCCTTGTTCATATAAAAGAGGTGAAATAGTTCCAGAAATTTTTAAATACTTATTTGCATTCTGAGGAAACTGAGGCAGAGGGGGGTGAAGTGACTTTCCCAAGGTCCTCCAGCAGGCCAATTGCAGGATAGGGAATAGAGTCCAGTCTCCGAGTCCCAGTCAGTGCTCTATCCACTAGGCACGTGACACACCTCCTCACAGGATCAGGCTGTAGTGGAATTTTTTCTTCTGTAATCATGTAAAGCTATAGTAAAAGTCATTGTCGCTTTCCTTTAAACATTCATAATGGTATCAACAATGGTGACAGAGGCAGCAGCTTTCATAGCATCAGTTGTATCAAAATTAGTGCCATCAGCATCAACAGATCATGTTTGACACACTTCTCCCATGTGAGTCAATAAGACTCAGCTACTCTGTCCATTGATTGCTGATGGAGAATTCCTTTGGGTTGATAAGTAATCTAGCCATATTTTCAATCAGAGCTCATGAATTATTTTCTCCAAATCGCTGTCTGATAAACTTACACCGCAACTTATTTGGGAATTTTTTGCTAAGGAATACAGTCCACTCAAAGTACTGTACCTATATGACAATGAAGAAAAATCATCTTAAATATGATTTTGTCCAGACAGGCTAAATAATGATAAATAAAATGTGAATTATGAATTAGGATCTTCCCACAACCCCCTTTCTAATTTCCAGTATTCAGAGTCACAATGTCAACCAAAGTCAGGAGAAATGGAATTCCAGAAAGCACCACAACCATTATTAGTATGCTCTGTTCCAACTACTTATTAGACTCAAATAAATCTTGATGTCTATGAGACTCATTACAGTGAAATTAAATGAGAACAAATAGACAAAATGTATATCTAGAGCTTTTATCTCTAGCTCAGTGAAAGACAGTCACTGAAACATTCTGTGGTATAGTAACCAGCAATGAGTTCTGTACCTTTAGGAATATAATTTTTGTTACTGTTTGCAATTTGCATACTTCATTCATCGTTAAAACAGATAAAACCAACCAATGATTGAACTCTTCAGTATTTCCATAGAACAGCCCCACTCTTACACTTACGATTGCCAACCCTCCAGGATTGTCCTGGAGTCGCCAAGAATTAAAGATTTTTTTAAAAAATTAAAGATTGTGTCATGATGAAACCTCCAGAAATAGTCCAACCAAAACTGGCAACTCTTCTTACATTTTACCTAAAAACTCTGCCCCCCCCCTTAAAATACAACATGCAGTTTAATTCTAAAATGTTCAAGGCAGAACTGAAAGCAGCATGGATAAGCAAGCAAGGAAGACTGATCTTACACAGCTAGCAAGAGTGTTAAAACATGTGGTTCCTCTTTTATAACTGCATGCATTGTAAAAGCACAGAAGCTCTATGTTCACACCAAATCAATCCTCCATTTACCCCTAGACATTTTAATCTGTTTCCTTAAAAGGACAGGTGCTGATAAAGATTTGAAACAGAGCCTGAATTAAGAAAATGACAGGAAGAAAGGATCCCTGCTGCTGGTAAATGGCACTCTCACTGGGATTGCATTTCTTGAATATTCTCCTTCAAGGAGAAGAGCATATCAGTTTTTACACTTCAGCCAGGGAAAGCGATAGACTGAAATTAGAGCTGCTAAAACCAAACAGGTACTGTGAAATCTAAGGAAACACTGCACTGAGACCTTAGAAGGGGTAAACGGGATAAAATTCTCTTTATCCTTAGAAAATCGGCACATTATTCCTACTGAGCTAACAGGCTTAAGTGTAATGCAGATTACAAGGAAGCTGAAGACAAATGTTTCATTCAGAAGTCCACCCTTTACAACCAATAACTTTCTGCACAGAAACATAGTAAAATGAAATCTCTTACTAAGTTCACTTCTCCTGTTACTATAGAAAACACTTAAAAAAAAACCACTTCATGAATATATTGGCAAGTGCTCTATGCATTGTTCAGAGTTACAAAATTCAACATGGCAAAGTAACCTATTTCCTAACTCTATTAAACATCTTTCAAAAAGTTGACAATTTTCCTTTTCACTTCTCGTCATAATCCACTGAGGAGCTGCTGACTCATCAAAAACCTTGGAATAAACCTTACGTGCCATGGACTTCTCTCTTTCTTATTGTCTGGTTTTACAAAACATTTACCTAAATCAGGATCTTATGTTGTTTAGAAGTTCAGCTCTTGCTGATATTTCTTATCTGAAGTTACAAGTCTTCTGTGACATCAATTAGTTGTCATAGAAATGATTATGTGGTAATAAACAGAATATTCAAAGTCAAATTCTGGCCCCATTGCACTCAATGGGGGGCCAGGATTCTACCCATTGACTTTAGCTGAGAACCAATCAGTTGGAACAGAGCAACAAATATCCAGTTTTCATGCAAATATTTGGACCAATCCTTTACCAACTGAATCCAATAGTTTTGCCATTTATTTCTATCGGAGCACAAGGAGACCCATCACCTGTAAATAGAATAGTGGTAGAAATAAATATACATGCACACATACATGGCAGCACACATGAAGAAATATTTCTGTGTACTATGGAATGTTTTTTAGACTTTCCATAAGGAACCAATATATCTTTAAAGTGACCTGAACATCTTTTTTGTAGGTTTCAAAGTGGTAGCTGTGTTAGTTAGTCTGTATCAGCAAAAAGAACGAGGAGTACTTGTGGCACTTTAGAGACTAACAAATTTACTTGGGCATAAACTTTCGTGGACTAAAACCCAATTCATCAGATGCATAGAGTGGAAGATACAATAGGAAGAGGTAGGTATATACAATAGATTCTCTGTATATATGTATACACAATATATATATACACAGAGAACATGAAAAGATGGGGGTTGCCATACCAACTCTAAGAGACTAATCAATTAAGGTGGGCTATTATCAGCAGGAGAAAAAAAACGTTTGTAGTGATAATCAGGATGGCCCATTTCAAACAGTTGCATCTTTTTCCTAGTGCATCATTTTTGTACAATCCTTGTAACTTTAGTAATGTGCTAATTCTCCAAAGAGGCAAATTAAGTGAGGGCATTTAGTATAAATGTGAAGGTTACTTTTTTTTGTTCTTGAATCCCAAATTATCCTCCTGCCCTGCTCTGAACACCACCTCTTATTTGAATAATGATGGGCACTTTGCTGGTGAGGTTGTATCAACCTTGAACCACGGAACTGGATTAAGGAATGTGTGGTGGAGGGAGAAGGGAGAGGCTAGCGCTATTTGTTTTTAAAACATTTCACATCATTTTGTAGATTTGCAGGGAAATGTTTTATCATTCTTTCAGATTCAAAATATTAAGAGTTAAAGTTACAACACCTACATGATATACTATCTAATTAGAGAGGCAAGGTGGGTGAGGTAATATCTTTCATTGGACCAACTTCTGTTGGTGAGAGATACAAGCTTTTGAGCCACACAGAGCTCTTTTTCAGGTCTGGGAAAGGTACTAAGTGTGTCAAAGCTAAATACAAGATTGAACAGATAGAATATGTGCTGTTTATGCTAAACTAAGGGACCATTCAAGGTGAAGTGGCCCTTAAACACCCCAGGGCCGGCTCTAGGATTTTTGTCTCCACAAGCCTGAGAGGGAGGGGGGAGAAGCGAAGCGGCGGCGCGTTCAGGGAGCAGAGGTGAGCTAGGGTGAGGGGGGCACAGAAAGTAACAGGAGGGGGCGCAGGAGAGGGAGGGGGTGCAGGGGGGGTAGAGGAACAGAATTGCTCTTCACCCCAGCTCAACTCCGTTCTGCCACCGCCGCTCAGCTTTTCCCCCTCCCTCCCAGGCTTGCCGCACGTGAAACAGCTGTTTTGCGCGCTGCCACCGCTCAGCTTCTCCCCCTCCCTCCAGGCTTTGGGACCTGGGAGGGAGGGGGAGAAGCCAAGCGGCGGCAGCGCAGAGCGGAGGTGAGCTGGGATGGTGGGGGCACATTTCTAGGGGCGGTATGGCCAGCGCCAAAATGCCGCCCCTAGAAATGTGCTGCCCCAAGCACCAGCTTGTTTTCCTGGTGCCTAGAGCCGGCCCTGAACACCCCTATACTCATAGGACAAAAAGGGGTGGTTAGTGAGTTACAGATTGTTATAATAAGCCATAAATCCAGTGTCTTAATAAAGACCATGATTTTTAGTGTTTAGCAAAGTTATGAATTTAAACTCCCAGGCTCAGCTTTTTAGAGTGTTTTGCAGGTTTCCTTTGAGAATGAGGATTGATAGGTCAGTTATAGAGTGATTGCTTTGTGAAAAGTGTTCGCCCACAGGTGATATGGGTGTTTTTGTCTTTTATTGTTGTCCTGAGTGAGTTCATTCAACACCATAGTGATTGTCTGGTTTCACCCACATAGTTGCTATTAGAGCATTTAGTGCACTGGATGAGGTGCACACCACATGTTGTGATAGGCATGTGAAGGACCCATGGATCTTCAAAGGTGCATTGTGTGAGGTGTTGATCATTGCAGCAGGTTTTGCATCTGTTTCTCTGGCAGGGTCTGGTGCCGCTTTGAGTTGGTGTGTCCTGATCTGCGGGGAGCTTGCATCTGATGGTGAACTTGGAGAGCTTGGGGGTTGTTTGAAAGTCAGAAGAGGGGGTTCAGGAAAGATTATTTTCAGGATTCGGACCTTATCAAGTATGGGCCGTAGTTTGATGTTACCCCGAACAGGTTCCAGTGTGGGACAGTAGTTGACAGCTAAGGGTGTATGGTCAGAGGGGGGTTTATTTCTGAATTGTAGCAGGTTCTCTGGGTATTTGGGTGGCCCATTCTATGATGCAGTCTACTTCTCTGGTGAAGTGTCCTTGTTTGGTGAAGGCGGTTTTGAGTGTGTTAAGGTGTATATCCTGGACTTTCTCTTCAGAGCACATTCTGTGTTATCTGAGTCCCTGGCTGCAGATAACAGATTTCTTGGTGTGTTTGGGGTGGTTACTGGATCTGTGAAGGTAGGTGTGATGATCTGGGGGTTTCTTATTTATAGTTATTTGTCGGGTTCCATTGTTGAAGCTGATCTTAATGTCCTGGAAGTTGATGCTAAGCGTGGGAACGTTCCAGAGAGATTTTAATGGACGGGTGGTGGTTGTTGAATTTGTGGTGGAATTCTATGAGGGACTTTAAGTTATCTGTCCAGAGGATAAAAATATCATTCATGTATCTCACATATATCATTGGTTGTGTGGTGCATTTTGTCCAGAACAACACTACATACTATCTAAGTAGCACTTACCTTAGAATTTTAGCAACAGAAAGAAAATAGCAGAAATGTAAAATAAAAAGCTGACATCTAAACTTTTTTTAATCTGTTCTTGCCGTAATAGTTAATATTGCTCATTTATCACAGAAAAGTAGTGTATGTGCTGACCCAAGAATGCAACTTATTGCAAATGCACAATAGCAAGATACTAATAGCTCTGAGTGCTATTAATAGATGGCGGTAAGAATAAACATATCTATGTGGTTTTAATGAGTTTAATAGGGATGCTTCTGAGCAGCATCAAGGATACTCTTGCTGACAGGCACTATACACAAATATAAGCCATTATTTGTTATTAATAAATACATCAATTTTCCTCTCCTTCCACCTCTGAAGTACACAACAGACAATTAAAAAGAAAAGGGGGGGGGGAAAATGAGTTCACACAAAACAAGAATTACCTTCCTTCTCCATCCAAAAATATAATACCACAAAGCGTTAGTTACTTTCCCCCTACAGGGCATAAATATTCCTCTTGGAAGCTCAAAAGGCTCTAGCAGATAGGTAGAGTTAGTCCAACCTAAACCTCACAAAAACTACTGGCCCCTGCCTAGAGATGTGGCAGTCATCCAGAAAGTCCTGCCATGGGATGTGCAACTTCACCTGTTTGTGCTCCTGTGCCCTAGGAGTCAGGTTGCTGGGGTTCTTTTCTTCTGGGCAGAAGGACTTCTATGTAGCTTCTCCCACAACATGGTATAGCACCTCACAGTACAGGGATGTGATTGCTGTCCCATGACAGACTCCTCCAACACTCTGTGTATGGGATACAATAATTCTGGAAACACATTTTTGGACCAGCTGTCACAGAGTAGTCCCCACATAGCAAATGCACATCTGTCACATGAACACACAGACTTGAGAACTTTGGTACAATCTGTTTATGTCAACAGCCCCATTCTGATTCCACTTACACCCATGAAAATTAGGAGTAACCAGGTGAAGTTAGTGTTATAAAAGTGATATGAGATCAGAACCAAACCCCGAATGTTCATGTTCGACTGTCACCAAGGGGAAAAACAACTGACAGGCACTAACATACATAGAGAGAGAGGAGAATGCTGTACAAGGGAATGAAAAGGAGATATGTTCACTACCGCCAACATCAAGGATAAAAAAAAAAGGGGCATGAGCCAGGCCCCCAAAATCATGAAACTGGCTTAAAAGTCATGAGATTTTAAAATAATACATGTAAGGTTCTTTTTCTTTTCCCTCTGCTTTATGAGCCTCTGAGGTACATTCAGGTCACATTTTCCAGCTTTGCTCCTTAACCAAAAATGAAAGCAGAGATTCATGAATCTAGGAACAGGGTCTTTAAGGGGCGGGAGGATACACAATATCACAAGATGTGTGATAAAACTGTTCAATTTGGAAACACTGTTTCCTGCAGAGTGAATAAAATTCAGCCCTGGTATACATGGCTACGGCATCACATTCAGCAAAGTGTTGAGTGGAGAACTGGAAGTTATATTACCTGACATACCTGCCTACCTCCCCACAGGTCACCCACTGCTCCATGGCGATTCAGTGAATGATGTGATGTCACTACGATAAGGCATGCCAAATATTAGAATGGAGCAGGAATTAGAAATCCAAGCAGGACTGGATGTTGTGAGACACGAGAACAAGAAAAATAAAGTTTTAAACATATAGGTCTACATCTGCTCAGGGTAAGTGCATTGTTGTACATGGAAAAGAGGGTGTGCAGGATAGGGAGAGCAGTGGAAACCAACCCTGAAATAATTAGATTGCTTCTGCATAGCCAGCAACTTACTTCAGTTTAGCAGCAGTAGTAAGACCAAATGGAGAAATACATAGCTGAGCATTTGATCTGCAAACTGAGGACCAATTTTCAACCCACGTTTCCTCAGATATGCTTGTTTCTCACCAGCCCTTCCCCCATTCCTTTCTTATCCTGCACTTTTGAGTACAAAGAAACAGTTGGTCCATGGGCCTAAAACCTATTCTGCTCAGTGCAGAGGGAATATTCCTAATTCTGAACCCAACTTGAGACCACACGTAGCCTAGCCTCCGTTTACATGAGGAAAGGAATGCAACTATCATGTGCTCCCTGATGTTTACCATAGAAGGATTTGCATGATCATGCCATTATGTGTTGAATGTCCCATTTAGCTTGTCCACTGGGGGTATTCAGCACACACTGCTGAAAGCATGGTTCTACTCTAAAACGGGACTCTAAAAATGGCATTATTTAGATTCATGTTTATGGTGCTTCAATTATTTCTGTATCAAATTTGCTCAGTTTGCAAGTAAAGAGGTATTTTTACTAGCTGCCATCCATGCAAACTCAGTCCGGACTTCTGGACTGTGAAAGCTAAACTGGCTTCTTTCCATCTCAGGCACAATGAAGTTTCTGCAAGCTAAATTACACCCTCAGTTATACCTGTGCAACCCCAATGTATTCAGAGAGACCTCTGTAACCCATTTGTCTTTTAGGGGTTTGCACAGATATAATCTATTGGAACTCAGTAAACAATGTTGTTGGTGATGATCAGATATAACAGCATCCTCAGCTCACTCTTTCTGAAGTGTGTTGGTTCTGTAGGGCTAAAAGCATTAAAAAACAGCAAGAGAGTGAGTGGGTCTGACTGTGAATACACAAATGGAACACATCTATTCAGTAAGAAGGTCTTATTTTTACACAGGAATTTCAGAGACGAACCACACATTTAACAGTGTTGCCAACTCACATGATTTTATGGGGATTCTCACGATATTTGGTGCTTCTCTTATGGTATGCCTTTACCGGGTGGGGGGGGGGGGGGAGAGAAACGGGTATAGAGCTTAGACACTGCATTCCCAGTTAGCATGGGTACAAATAACAGTGTAGATGGTGAGGCATGGCTCAGGCAAGTAGAGCAGAGTGCCCTACAGGCCTGAACCCCCAGGATATATAGCCTACACAGCTCTCTGTGCACCCAAGCCCTATCTTCACTATTTTTAGCAGTGAAAGGCTCTGGCAGCAGGGAAAAGGTACTGGCAACAGGCAGGATGTGGGGAAAGCCTCCAGCTTCATCCACTTCTGCCTGTCCATTCCCACCCTAGTGCCTACTACACCCTCCAGTATCTATCAGAAAATGTTTATCCTCACTCCTCCTCCCCCCCCCCCCCCCAAAAAAAGGGAATCGCTGTTATCTTAAGATACAAAGTGTACTTTGGAAATAGTATTAGGAGGGAATAAAACAGTCAAAGAGGAATTGGGCCTGCCCCTGTACCCACTGACGTCAATGATAAGACTCCCACTGACTTCAGGAGAATCAGGATAAGGTCCCAAACTTATTTTCTTTTGTTCATTTTACCAATTTGTCACTAATCAAAACCAAAAGGTCCCTCTAAGAATCTCTCAAATCTATTGCCTAAACTGTATCTTTCTGTGGCTAACCCCAGATCTTCAGCATAATGGACATTACCATGGTTGAAGTGTAGGTATGTTACAGTACAAAAACAAAGAAAAGCGCTTTAACCAATTGGAGACATTATGCTGCAGTTGCCCTACTGATGGAAATAAGTGAACTGTTTCATTAAGCTGAGGATTAAAGAATAATATCTATGATTTAACCAAGATCCTTTCTACGTGTCCCAAATTTTGTTTGTTGTAAAATTATATACTTTGGTTAAATTAGTGATGGGCTATCTGGTCGACTCAGCCTTCAAGGTGATTCTTTATTAGTCATATAATCTGTTGGTTTTTTATTGAATAGGGTAGGCTACTCACCACAGAATACTCAGTCTCCTCTTTCAAATTGATTTTTTTTGCTTTTTTCCCTGCACTATTAAGTTTTTAAAATACTTTTTTGATGTTTATTCTTTATAAATGTAATCATCTGCAGATGTGCAGAAGACTGCATGGTACACATTCAAAATCTTGTCTAGAACTCAAGAGAACAAAGCAATTTTTCATGCCTAATTCCTTTCTTCTCATCCCCACTGATGTAACTGTCAAAGAAAATCACAGCTATGCTGACAATGCAATTCAGAATGAACACCGATCCATACAGATCTTTTCTACAAAGACCCAGAGGTAGGAGGTGAAAGTTACCCATTATTCTGAATAACAGAAGCAGACCAACGCCTGTCATTGAAGTCCTTACCCCCTACAAGTTACATTAATCATAGTAAAATCATCCTAGCTCCCAATGAGAATGTTATATCCCCAGTCCCTGCATGCTCTTTTGCCCGGCTTCCTCCACAGGAACAGCTGGACAGAGTGACAATGTTAAACCAGCTATTGGTACGATCAGGCTTATTTCTCCCTTCAAACAGCAACAAAGAGAAAACAGCCACCTCTTCAGACACCCACAGTTCACTATTGGCCTAATGAATCTTCCACTGACATTTAGTACAAAGAACCTGTCTTCTGTCTTTTTACAAGGAAAAACAAACAAACAGAAAGATACATTAAACCAAACATTTTCAATTTACATTATTTTTGGATCACTTGCTCAGTTCTTTGTCTATAGAAAGCAAAGATTTTGTAAACTTTCAACTAAAACTAGACTCATATTCAATACCAAAAGGAGAAATGAATCATCTTCCCCATTTTAATTCAGAGAAACAAGTTTTTTCTCCCTCAAAGCAAAAACACAGCATTGTACCAGAAATATTAAACAAAACACCATATTCCACTATCCATTTATTTTATAAGCAATGGCAAAACCAAAAAAGTTTCGGTATGTTTTTAGCATTCCACATCTTCCCCAGAATAAACCTGACAAAGGGATAGAATGTCAGAACTGAGCCAGAAGTCAGTGGATTTAGAAAATCAAGACCTGGCCCAGAATCTAGCTATTACTGGATATTGCCTGCAAAATAAATAGATCCTTTTAAAAGGTCTCATAGGTAGTAATTTGCATGTTTAGTAATTTTAAGTCTTGATCCAAAGCACAATGAAATTAATGAAAAGACTCCCATTGTCTTCAATGGGCTTTGGATGAGGCCCCCTATTGCACAGTTCAGTGGCTGACTATATTTTAGCAATTCTCTTGCTTCTCCGGGTAACTCGAGAATAATAATAATATTGTTCATCCCCAAACCACTGTGAAAACATCTTATTTTAATTAATCTGTCTGTACAAATTGGTCTTGTTGACCACTTCAGTATGATCAGTCCAAAATTGAAAGTGGACCTTTTAATTATTTGCTATGTGAGATAGACTGCACGTGTCCTCTCACTCTGTAGGTGACTATCCAAAAGCTAAGGGAATGCAGTGCTGTATTTTAAACAAAACTGGTCAGTGATTTCATAAATGCAGGCACATGGTCAGACTCACTCACTCTCTTTTGAAATCCCATCTGAAGATGAGTTTATGTCACAAAAAACCCATAAGTAAAACATCTAGCCAATCAGATGCTGTCTAAGTAAAACTGTCATTACAGGAAATGTAAATGTTCACAGCTTGAATAGATACAAATAAACAAAACTGATGAGGTGAACAAAATCAATACACAGCTCGCAAAAAATTCTAGGACTGTTTACTTTCAGATAAAATATGAGTGATGTCAATTAGAAGCAGATCTGCTCTGGTGATTGTCATGATAGCCAGCATGTCAGATAATCACCTACCAGCAATCCCTGTGATTATAGTACTCACTTCAACCATTAACCCAATCTTTGCCAAAAATGTCTCAGCTTTGGATTGTTTCCTTACAGATACTGGTATGGGTTCTAGCCCAAACATTGATAATCATCATTCCACAGAATTTTCAAAAAGACTGATACTGTAGCATACTTACAGATAATTCTGTTATCTATTGCTGTTTTCTGTTCATGGCAGGGATGGCGGGGGGGGGAAAGCAACTGTGCAAAGTTTGCTGGTGCATACAGTTGGATATACTTGATTAATAATAACAGCTCATCCTGAAGCCATACTTTGCTACCACAAACTGTGATCTCCTAATCTCTTATAAGGTAAGCATGCCTGACATGGGACAGCAGATAGCTGGCATACCTCCAGGGAAGACTAGAGGGGGTGATAAGCATTTCTGCTAGATAAGGTAGTAGTCACCTCCAGTGCTAGGTACTATTCGGAAAAGCACTTAAGCACAAGTGCTTCCTTGAATCAGGGCCATACACTGCTGTGCAGCATTGCTGTGCTTTAAAAATAGCTGCAGTGTTTCATTTTTAAACTATGGTAGCTGTTTTCCAATTGATTTTATACAGAGACGGTGCACATACATTCAGTTAATAAGTCTGTGAGGTGTTTGGGGATACATTTGGATGAAAAGTACTATATAAATACAGCTATCTGCATAATAATCAACACTCAAGAGTACATATTCAAGACGACAGTTTATACACGCTCCTTCCTGTGGCTCTTCATCAGCTAATATTTTACTGAAATATAAGTCCTTCTGTGAAAGCTTATGATGATATTTTTCTCTTAAATATATTTTCTGGCAAAGAAGGATTGTGAAAATTGCTGGACTTTCTGTAATTAAAATACTGTTAGATCAACAAGGTTTGGTCATGACAAACAGTAGCGGAGACAAAGGAAGATCTTAGTGATTAATTTTAACAAGGTCTCTCAAAAAGATTTTCATAGTCTTGTCTTAAGATACTGTACTTTCTCTGAATAAATCTATAAATCAAATAAACTCTAGTCTGAACTTTTAACTCATTGAGTTCTGAAAAAGGCATTCTCTTGGCTCACACATGTTCTCTTGAAAACTATTTTAATTTCCTATTCAGTTATCGCCATACATACAGTTTTGCTCACTGGCCTCTACATTTTTTTATGCAAGTAAGCCGAGGTACCTCTCACAGACTCAGAGTAAGATATAATGATAAACAAACTGAAAATATAACGAAGTTGATTTAAGGCCAAAAAGACATTTGTAATTATGATGGAAATCAGTTAAAATGTGAGTTGGCTAAACAATGTATATTTGTTGACTTGCTCAGCCAAAAAAACAAAAAACAAAAAAACAACAACCTGCCAACATTTGCTTTTTGAAGTGTCAAATAACATTATTTCCAAGATGTCATCAGAAGGCCTTCATTGGCTATGCATAAGGTCAGTGAATATTAACTTCATTTACACTTGGCTGAGAATTGGCTGGTGTCAACAATAGAGGTGTTTAGATCCTTTGCTGAGCAGGGTTAGAAGCTGACAAAAAGCTGCCACAGAGGAAGATGGATGATCATACTAGCTGACCCTATTCCTCCCTAAGTGTCACACTTTCAGCCTCCTTTCTCTCTCCATAACAAAAGACCCTCTCTGAGCTTCCCAGTGGCCTTCAGCTTTATTGGTGCTAACAGGTCCAGACATTTTCATCGATTGGATTCTATACCTTTTAAACACGAGAGCTTGCCCTCTTTGGCTAGCCAAACCTTGGCACAGATGTCTTTTTCTGTAATTGCTTCTCTGCTGTCTGTTGGGAAGGATGCAATCGGACAGGCGAACATCATGTCAACACAGAAAATGTTTCACCATTTATCTCAGTTTCCCAATGGCATTTTAAGGAAAGAGATATGTGGTTTGCCTGGAGAGTTTAACCCTTTCATATCTCATAAAGTGCTGATAAGCCGAGAACCAACCATTGCAATTTTGAGCCCATCAGGGAACAATATGTTTGTCTTCATACCAGACATAATGGCTAAACAAATTAATTTCACTGACAGAAAATATCAAAAAGTAAAGGACTTGCTATTAACTCTCATAACTGTATGTATAGAAATCTGTCTACACACAGTAGAATTTTATTTTTATACTATTTGCAATCAAACTGAAAGGCTACAAATGTGTAAGTAAAAACGAGTTTAAAAGCCCCCCACATAATTACCCTGTGGAACTTGTTGACACAAATAGCATTGAGAGCTTAGTAGGATTCACAAAAAGGGTAAAGCATTTAGATGAATGGGACTATTCACAGTTATGTTAGATAGGATAAAAAACATTATTAAAGATTTAAACCCTCTGGCATTCGGATACCATAGCTATGGCCATGGTACAAGAACATGAAAAGAACAGAGTTAAAGAGAATGCTTCAGGGAGGAGGAAAGATTTACAGGGTTCTTGCACCTTCTTCTGAATCATCCACAGATGGCCACTGCCAGAGAAAACATAATGGACTAGATGCCCCACTGGTCTGCCCCAATACAGCAATACCTATGTTCCTACACACGCTGTGGAAACAGCCTCTCACAAAGACTTACACGTATTGCCCCAGATTTTGGGCTGTGCTACATTTGTTTTGTACTTCACTGGTGGTTCAAAGTGATCCTCCAAACAGTGTAGCCAGACATAGAAAGATTGGTCCTCCAGTGCTGTACAGCCAGTGTAACAATCCCTATGCCATTTCCACCATGGCCAACATAGGTGCCTAGCCAGGCACAAAGGGGCATGGCCACATACATCTTGCTAGATCCTATCTGTCATGTCATCACCTTGATGTGATTTGCAATTGGCACAAGTGAGAACAGCTCTCAGGAGCTCCTGGAGCTGTGCTGTGCACTCCTCACCCACAGCTAAGAATCTGGCTTATTACACATCATATTTAAACTATTTCAGTGATGCACTCCCCAGTTAGTTAAAAGTACAGCTGGTCAAAAAAATTCATTTAAACTGGTTTTTAACTGAAAATTGGGTTTTTACTAAATGCTTGTTTCCCTCCCAAAATAAAACCCTGAATGCGCAAAAACCAAAATATTTCAATTCTGAAATGTTGAATCAAGGTGTAATATAGTCAGGCAAGATGGTCAAGTGGTTAGGACACTGGCCTAAAACATGGGTTACTTCAGTTCAATTCCCTGCTTTGCTATGTAACTTTGGGCATGTTGTTTAGCCTCTCTGTGCTTCAGATCCCCATCTGTAAAAAGGGGGAAATAGTGCTTACCTATCTCACAAGGCAGTTGTGAGGATAAATACTCAGAATGACTATGAAGTGCTCTGGGGTCTACTGATCAAGAGTGCTGGACAAGAAAAGCATTTTTATAGTTATTATTACTACTACAACCATGGACCCTGGCCTATAGAGGTGAATGGAAGCATGAGAGGGATAGCTCAGTGGTTTGAGCATTGGCCTGCTAAACCCAGGGTTGTGAATTCAATCCTTGAGGGGGCCAATTAGGGATCTGGGGCAACAATTGGGGATTGGTCCTGCTTTGAGCAGGGGGTTGGACTAGATGTCCTCCTAAGGTCCCTTCCAACCCTGATAGTCTATGATTCTATGAGGCACCTGAACTACAACTCCCATGAGACACCGCAATGGCATTTCCAAATCAAACTATTTCAATGTTCCATCAAAATATTTTGCTTTTTTTTGCAGGGGGGGCCAAAAATGTCAAAATGTCCCACAGGGGGAAAAAAAAGCCTATTTCTCAACTAGCTGCAGTTAAAATGAAGTTTCCCTCAATCCCAAAACCAGCAGAAAAAGAAATCTATTCACAACTCCAGTCACAAATTTAATACAGATGTACTGTGAATGACAGCATACATAAATACATATGAAGCTAACTCCATCTATTTGCCTAAAATGTGATGTTTACTGCATACAACATACTGCAACTTAAAATATATGATGTTCATGTGAGTTTATGCCAACACTAATGCTTGTTGGCAATCACTAAAATAATAATTAAAAAAAACCCACCACCACCACACTACATCTGGGAATATCACAATGACAATAATAAGAAAAACTGCATTTTTAGGAGGCTAATCCTGCAGCCCCTTTTCAAGATAACTCCTATTAAAGTGAAGTGGGAGTTCTGCTTTTGTAAGGACAGCGAGTTTGGGCCCTTGCTCTTTGTGTTAACAACAGATGGTTCTGACAGGGGGCCAATTCCTGCTCTTTTTACTCCCTCAAGTGGACTAATTACTTGTAGGTCTAACACAAGTAGGATTTTGCCCAAGGGAAAATAAGCCATTTTATATTTAAAACAAAGTGAGAAAGAAAGAAGCTTTTGGTCCCCCGCTTCACTCCAAAAGATAGGGGAAAGGGAACTTGTGCCCATGGAAGGAGGCAGAACTGCCTCTGCTGTAAACTCCAACCAGCCATGAGAAAAGTTCAAAGGGGTTCTACCTCCACCTAGCTGGAACAGGAAGAGAGGAAACAGACCAGGGAGAGGGAGATTAGTTCCCTCATCCAAGCCTGAAGCTATGGTAATTTCCACTGGATTGCCCCTCCATGCTACAGAAACCCCAGAAAGGGATAGCAGTGGGCAAGGGGGGCTAGCAATGCAGCAACTTCCCTATCTCGGGGGGGGGCCCAAAGCAGAGGTGGAGGCATAGGGTCTTCATATGGACAGGCCTGACCCCTGAATGAGAGATCCATCAGCTGACCATGGTAGTTCAGTTCTGGAATAGGATTCCAGGGAGGTTGTGGAATCCTAATCACTGGACGTTTTCAAAAACAGGTTAGAGACAAACACCTGTCAGGGATGGGCTAGGTATACTTAGTGCTGCCTCAGCACAGGAGGCTGGACTTGAGGTCCCTTCCAGCTCTACATTTCTATGATTCGATAAGCACTTGAGGCAAGGGAGATTTAAATTGAGGGTCTATGCCCCACAGGTAATCAATGGGGAATGATTTAGTCCAGGGGATTTCCTTCCTTCGCCGCCCCATCTTAATGAATAGCCCACTTTCTGTTTAACCTTGGTCACATAATGCAAGTCAAATATGATCACTTTGCCGGTGGACTTTACTAAGTGTTAAGATGCATGAAAATGCTAATAAGAAAATGCAGTGCCTATACAGCACTCCACAACTTCAAGTCACTTATATTGTACACCTGCACTAGGGAATAAGAGGATAGAATGTGCCCCCTCACTCACCTACATGGGCTACCAATATCACAGGTTGCAGCACAGGGCCTCTATCAGGCCACTGTCCCTACTCGTGCACAAGTGTGGGTGGGCAGAGCTTACGCTGTCCTCTCCTGCACCAGCCAGCACAGCTGAACCACATGGAGGGGAAATAGCATTGTGCCAGATATAAGTCTACGGCAAAATTCTTCCTATTCCAAGGCGGAAGTAACCAGGGACCAAACTGCAATCACAGTATGGTCAACAGTCGCCTCCTGGGCACAACACCACAATGCCCTTTACCTTGGGTTTGCGGTAACACCACAATCAATCCTTTATCGTACTTAGTTACTGCACTAGATAAGCAAAACCACAAGTTCATTTCTGCATTATTTGGGAGACTGAAAGCTTCAGTGAAATACTGGGTGGTGCCATATCAACATGTGAACTCTTCCAGCTCTGCATTTTTTATGTTCTATTTGGTTGTTCCCCCCAGCCCCCCACACACATGCCCCCTGGAGAGAACTAATCATCTTTAGGTATGCATATAAAATGCACATAAGATGTGTCAAGCTGAATGATTAAGCACCAGATTCCCCCCTCAGACACTCAGCTCACAGCTAGAAGCAGCATGAATACAATTCGCCCGTATTTACCAGATCAAACTAGACACTTTCTTTAATTGATGACAATGCTGCTGGAAAACTAAGGTTTACCTTATCAATCATGTGAATCTCTGATACTCTGGGATGCTTTAGAAGGAAAGGAAAGCCCAAGCAAAGAGTCTTTTTGTGTCTGTGGAGCCTAGCTACAGTGGTTTTTATGCGTTCAAATGACCTATGCAGCCTGTTTGTGCATATTCTCAGAGCATGTCCATCAATCAATGTCAATGTTCACCCAGACTTCATTTTGACTGGCAACTGGCAGTCAGCTATCTACTGAATGTTAATGAATGATGAATACCCTTGTCATTGCTTAAATATATATACATCTCGTTAAAATGGTGGACTTTAAACATGTGGCTTGATCATGGAAAATTTAGATTGTGTTTTCATCTACGTGCTGTATTAGGAGAGAGAAAAAAAGAAAACTGTGTTAAAAGATTAATATTTAATTTGAACTATTGTGAACATGAATGTTTTTATTTTCTAACGAGGGAACCTTGTCTCAGCTTGTGTTATACAAGCTTAAATCTCAGACTTCTGAATATGCATTTTTAAACCATTCTAACACACAATACTGTGTCTCTGCAACTCTGTACTTATGACAGGAAATCTTTAAATGAAAGATCAAAAGGAAGTATGTCACTCCTCCCCTCACTCCAAAAAAACATGTTAGAAAGACATTATTATTCCACTTTTCTTCATTTCTTGTCATAATTCACTAGCAATCTCACTGACAAGACTTTTCTTTTTTTTTTACATTAGACCAGTCACAAAGATAAACAGATTCACTTTAATTGACACATTGAAACAACTGATAGATCGTGATCCCTGGAA
Source organism: Chelydra serpentina (assembly GCA_037349315.1). Lineage (NCBI taxonomy): Eukaryota > Metazoa > Chordata > Testudines > Chelydridae > Chelydra > Chelydra serpentina. The sequence continues at coordinate 64,687,651 of JBAIAC010000010.1, read as the reverse complement.
GGCCAAAGAGTATCCCTTTGTATTCAGACAACGACATCCTTATATAACTAATGAGAGGCAAAAATGAGTGGAATTAAAAGGCATATTCATGGTCCATGGATAGAATATTGTGTTCATAGCCAAGACAATATTTTCTATCTTCCTTAAGATTTTAAATATATATGTTACTTTTTGGTCTCCCAAGAAGCTCCAGGTTGGTTCTGGCTGAAAATTCTACAGTTGAGTTAATTAGTAGCTGACAGTATAGAATGTTGGAATTTGCTGCCAGTTAAAATAGCAATGCCACTTTCTAAGTCTTGCAAAAACAAAAAACAAATAATTCCCCTTAGTTCCAAGAGCAACTGAGCATCATTTTTATTTTCTATTTGTATGTTACAAATATATTGTTCATATACTGAAAACATGAAAATAAGTATGTTAAGACTAAGAATATTTTCTAGTGACAGTACTCTCAGTGTGAAAAAAAATCAGTGTTTAATTCTACTGCACAGGGGTCAGATGCATAACAACACACAACCAATATAGCTTGTCAAAACAAAACAAATACAAATTATGAAAGCTGTCCAATCCCATTCTTTGGCAAAATCCAGCAACAAATGTTAAAATTTTGAAACTTGAAAGACTATGACCAGCTCTAACATCCAACTTTAGTTAAATGGTTGATGGATCATGTTCTAAAATATCTCATCAGCAATTAAGAAAGAAACATTAAAACAAGCCAGAGAGCATATGAGAGCCTTACAAAGAAGAGAGGGGATCTTTTAAGAAATAAATGAGAAAATCCAGTCAGGAATAAATATTGTTAATAGTACATAGCTGTATAAATAGGATGGTATATGGCCAAATTGAAAACATCAGCTTTAGGTGCACTTAGGACCAGATTTTTAAATAAATTTAAGCAACTAAAGATACAAACAGACACCTAGTGGGATTTTCAAAAGTGGCTAGATCCCATTGACTTCTGCATCTTTAGGCATCTAAATACCTCTAAATATCTGGCCAACGCCTTTGCTAGCTTTGATGTCCGTGGCAAAGGTCATACAGTAGAGAGACAATTACTGGAACCCTGTGCCAGTTCTGGTGCCTCAGTTAACATACTGGAAAGGGTTCAGAAAAAAGCTACCAGAATGATTCATGGTCTGGAAAACCTGCCTTACAGTGAAAGCTCAATTATATAGTTTATCAAAGAGAAAGTTGAGGTGACTTGATCATAATCTATAAATACCTACATTTGGATAATATTTCTAATAGTACAGAGCTCTTTACTTTAATATATATTTTGATATATACTACATGCTTTGATATATACTTTAACTCAACCCGAAGTTATAGGCTTGATGCAGGACATTGGACTTAATGTTGTCCTGTGTTATGCAGAAGGTCAGACTAGATATTAATAGTCCAGGGATCGGCAAACTTTGGCATGCGGCCTGTCAGGGCAAGCCACCTGGCAGGCCGGGCTGGTTTGTTTACCTGCCGCATCCACAGGTTCAGCCAAGCACAGCTCCCACTGGCTGTGGTTCGCTGTCCCAGGCCAATGGGAGCTGCAGGAAGCAGCGGCCAGCACATCCCTCGGCCCGCGCCGCTTCCTGAAGCCCTCATTGGCCTGGAGTGGCGAACCGCGGCCAGTGGGAGCTGCGATTGGCTGAACCTGCAGACACGCCAGGTAAACTAACCAGCCCGGCTTGCCAGAGGATTTACCCTGGAAGGCCGCATGCCAAAGGTTGTCGATCCCTGTAATAGTCCCTTCTAGCCCTAAAAATCTAGAGGTGAAATCCTGGCCCATTGAAGTCAATGGCAAAAATGTCAGTAATTGGGGTCAGGATTTTACCCTATCAATCTATATATACTACTACTGATAAGAGGATAATGGCTAAGGGCTTATCTTCATTATGGCGCCAAATCGGTGCCACTGCCATCGATGCAGCAGCACAGATTTAGCGGGTCTGGTTAAGAAATGCTAAATCGATGGCTGAGCGCTCTCCCATTGACTTCTGTAATCCGACTCAATGAGAGGCATGAGCTATGTCGACAGGACAGCTCTCCCATCAACATAGCACAGTGTAGACACTGCAGTAAGTGGACGTATGTTACGTCGACTTCAGTTACGTAGTTTATGTAACTGAAGCAGTGTAACTTATATTGACTTAGCACGATAGTGAAGAAAAGCCTTAATACGCTAAATAAATACAATAATTTAATCTAGGCCATTTCTGATATTTTACAGATAAATAATGGATGGTTTCTGTGATGACATTTATTTTCATACGTAAATCAGAAAGGAATATATAACAAATGGTGCAGCCATGAATGACAGAGATATGAATGTGTTGTGTGCACATAATATGTGATAACTTCAGTGGAGTTACTCTTGACTCATCAAATATTTACTTCCCAGGTATATGTCTACTCCTACCCATATTACCCAAATTCCGTAACACATATCTATTCAGGAAAGCATTTAAACACATGCTAAACTTCCACTGACGTCAAAGGGACTTAATAAGGATAAGACTTCAACAGAAATCAATGGGAGATTTGTCATTGATTTTGATGGACCAGGATTGGGCCCATCATTCCATTTCTTTAAATAGAGAGTTTGTAGGATTGGGTATTATACACCCAAAACTCCAATATCCTAAAAAAGAAAAAAATCATCATTATGGCCCACTGTAGTTGCACCATATATGGCAAAAAAATTCCATTGGAAATATTTTGGGATTACTTTGTAAAATTTCTCTCTAAAATTGTGCAAGTAAAAATTACACAATGTTAACTGAGTGCACAATTTCAAAAAGTAACTTGAAAATTTGACAAACATTTACTCCACACTTGGCATACCATGTGTGGTACTCTTATGTACCAGGAGATATGCACAGTAATATTCTGTGTAAAAACAAAAAAAACAACAATAACCTAGCTCTCATATAACACATTTTGAAGTAAAAACGAAGCACCTCAGAAACCTGGTCGCTTGCTCACTGCTCATAAAGCAGTGAGCAAGCGACCAGGGAGCTTTGCGAACAGGGGAGTTTGAGAGGGAATTTGGAAGGGGAGTGCGAAGGGGGCAAGCTATCCGTGCCATTCCTAACTCTTTTTACCCAAACTACAGGGAGAGGCAGAGCAACCAGGTGGCTGCAGACGGGGGAGTGAGTATCTGTTGAGGGGACAGTTTGGCACTTTGACCGTGTGCTTGAGTGTTTGATTTCCTGTTTGAATAGTGTGAATTGGGAGTGCTTCATTGCAGGCTCTTCTAAAAAGACAGTCAGTCAGCTGCGCACCAGCGGAGCAGCGCAGAGCAGAGAAGCAAACAGGTGGAGTTAGCCTGGGAGTTCGCCTGGAGAGAGCCTACTGCGGCATCCCCCTTGCAGGTTTCCCTGAGTAGCTTCTGCCACAAGTGAGGAAACTCTTCGAAGGAAGGGACTATGGATGCTGAGCGATCCGCTGTCGTGACCTGCACAGGATGTGCCATGTTTGTCTTTCTTCCACAGGATAGAAGCGACTTTGTCTGTACAAAGTGCAAGCTGATCTCCATATTGGAGGAGAAGATTCAAGGTCTGGAGAAACGAGTATCAACCCTGCGTTCCATAAAAGAAAATGAGGAGTTCCTGGATAGACGTCAGGATAGGCTTCAGCGGGCACAGTGTTGTGAGGATTCAGAGCAGGCTGCGCAGCGGGGACAGAAGGCCAGCGAGGATAATTGGCGGCATGTGACCTCCAGAAGAGGAAAGCGTATGAGACAAGTCCATGTACAAGAAACGCATATTCAGATGAGCAACCGTTTTCATGTTCTCTCCACAGGCACTAGTGCAGAGAGTGGAGTGAATGATGCATCTGAGGGAACAGAGCAGAAGGAGACTCCACTGATTGGAAGGCGTCCTAGGGATGGGGGTTCCACGACCACCACTCCCAAGAGGAGGAGGAGGGTGGTGGTGGTCGGGGACTCTCTCCTCAGGGGGACTGAGTCATCTATCTGCCGCCCTGACCGGGAAAACCAAGAGGTGTGCTGCTTGCCAGGGGCTAGGATTCGTGATGTGACGGAGAGACTGCCGAGACTCATCAAGCCCTCAGATCGCTACCCCTTCCTGCTTCTCCACGTGGGCACCAATGATACTGCCAAGAATGACCTTGAGCATATTACTGCAGACTACGTGGCTCTGGGAAGAAGGATAAAGGCGTTTGAGGCGCAAGTGGTGTTCTCGTCCATTCTCCCTGTGGCAGGAAAAGGCCGGGGTAGAGACCGTTGAATCGTGGAAGTCAACGAATGTCTACGCAGATGGTGTCGGAGAGAAGGGTTTGGATTCTTTGACCATGGGATGGTGTTCCAAGAAGAAGGAGTGCTAGGCAGAGACGGGCTCCACCTGACGAAGAGAGGGAAGAGCATCTTTGGAAGCAGGCTGGCCAACCTAGTGAGGAGGGCTTTAAACTAGGTTCACCGGGGGAAGGAGACCAAAGCCCCGAGGTAAGTGGGGAAGTGGGATACCGGGAGGAAGCACAAGTAGGTGAGTGCAAGAGGGGAGGGCCCCTGCCCCATACTGCGACAGCAGGACAATCGGTGAGTTATCTTAAATGCCTATACACAAATGCAAGAAGCCTGGGGAACAAGCAGGGAGAACTGGAAGTCCTGGCACAGTCAAGGAATTATGACGTAATTGGAATAACAGAGACTTGGTGGGATAACTCACACGATTGGAGTACTGTCATGGATGGATATAAACTGTTCAGGAAGGATAGGCAGGGCAGAAAAGGTGGCGGAGTTGCGTTGTATGTAAGAGAGCAGTATGACTGCTCAGAGCTCCAGGATGAAACTGCAGAAAAACCTGAGAGTCTCTGGATTACATTTAGAAGTGTGAGCAACAAGGGTAATATCGTGGTAGGAGTCTGCTACAGACCACCAGACCAGGGGGATGAGGTGGACGAGGCTTTCTTCCAGCAACTAACAGAAGTTACTAGATCACAGGCCCTGATTCTCATGGGTGACTTTAATCACCCCGATATCTGCTGGGAGAGCAATACAGCAGTCCACAGACAATCCAGGAAGGTTTTGGAAAGTGTAGGGGACAATTTCCTGGTGCAAGTGCTGGAGGAACCAACTAGGGGAAAAGCTCTTCTTGACGTGCTGCTCACAAACAGGGAAGAAATAGTAGAGGAAGCAATAGTGGATGGGAACCTGGGAGGCAGTGACCATGAGATGGTCGAGTTCAGGATCCTGACACAAGGAAGAAAGGAGAGCAGTAGAATACAGAGCCTGGACTTCAGAAAAGCAGACTTTGACTCCCTCAGGGAACTGATGGGCAAGGTCCCCAGGGAGAATAACATGAGGGGGAAAGGAGTCGAGGAAAGCTGGCTGTATTTTAAAGAAACCTTATTGAGGTTGCAGGAACAAACCATACCGATGTGTAGAAAGAAAAGTAAATATGGCAGGCGACCAGCTTGGCTTAACAGTGAAATCCTTGCTCGTCTTAAACACAAAAAAGCAGCTTACAAGAAGTGGAAGATTGGACAAATGACCAGGGAGGAGTATAAAAATATTGTTCAGGCATGCAGGAGTGAAATCAGGAAGGTCAAATCACACTTGGAGTTGCAGCTAGCCGGAGATGTTAGGAGTAACAAGAAGGGTTTCTTCAGGTTTGTGAGCAACAAGAGGGTGGTCAAGGAAAGTGTGGGCCCCTTACTGAATGAGGGAGGGAACCTAGTGACAGAGGATGTGGAGAAAGCTAGTGTACTCAATGCTTTTTTTGCCTCTGTCTTCACAGAGAAGGTCAGCTCTCAGGCGGCTGCACTCCGCAGCACGGTATGGGGAGGAGGTGACCAGCCCTCTGTGGAGAAAGAAGTAGTTCGGGACTATTTAGAAAAGCTGGACGAACACAGTCCATGGGGCCGGATGCACTGCATCCGAGGGTGCTAAAGGAGTTGGCCGATGTGATTGCAGAGCCATTGGCCATTATCTTTGACAAATCATGGCAATCGGGGGTGGTCCCGGATGACTGGAAAAAAGCTAATGTAGTGCCCATCTTTAAAAAAAGGAAGAAGGAAGATACGGGGAACTACAGGCCAGTCAGTCTCACCTCAGTCCCTGGAAAAATCATGGAACAGGTCCTCAAGGAATCAATTCTGAAGCACTTAAAGGAGGGGAAAGTGATCAGGAACAGTCAGCATGGATTCACCAAGGGCAAGTCATGCCTGACTAACCTAATTGCCTTCTATGATGAGATAACTGGCTCTGTGGATGAGGGGAAAGCAGTGGATGTGCTATTTCTTGACTTTAGCAAAGCTTTTGATACAGTCTCCCACAGTGTTCTTGCCAGCAAGTTAAAGAAGTATGGGCTGGATGAATGGACGGTAAGGTGGATAGAAAACTGGCTGGATGGTCATGCTCAACGGGTAGTGATCAATGGCTCCATGTCTAGTTGGCAGCCGGTATCAAGTGGAGTGCCCCAAGGGTCGGTGCTGGGGCCGGTTTTGTTCAATATCTTCATCAACGACCTGGAGGATGGTGTGGACTGCACCCTTAGCAAGTTTGCAGATGACACTAAACTGGGAGGAGTGGTTGATACGCTGGAGGGTAGGGACAGGATACAGAGGGACCTAGACAAATTAGAGGATTGGGCCAAAAGAAATCTGATGAGGTTCAACAAGGACAAGTGCAGAGTCCTGCACTTAGGACGGAAGAATCCCATGCACTGCTACAGACTAGGGACCGAATGGCTGGGCAGCAGTTCTGCAGAAAAGGACCTAGGGGTTACAGTGGATGAAAAGCTGAATATGAGTCAACAGTGTGCCCTTGTTGCCAAGAAGGCTAACGGCATTTTGGGCTGTATAAGTAGGGGCATTTCCAGCAGATCGAGGGACGTGATTATTCCCCTCTATTCGGCACTGGTGAGGCCTCATTTGGAGTACTGTGTCCAGTTTTGGGCCCCACACTACAAGAAGGATGTGGATAAATTGGAAAGAGTCCAACGGAGGGCAACAAAAATGATTAGGGGGCTGGAGCACATGACTTATGAGGAGAGGCTGAGGGAACTGGGATTGTTTAGCCTGCAGAAGAGAAGAGTGAGGGGGGATTTGATAGCTGCTTTCAACTACCTAAAAGGGGGTTCCAAAGAGGATGGATCTAGACTGTTCTCAGTGGTAGAAGATGACAGAACAAGGAGTAATGGTCTCAAGTTGCAGAGGGGGAGGTTTAGGTTGGATATTAGGAAAAACTTTTTCACTAGTAGGGTGGTGAAGCACTGGAATGGGTTACCTAGGGAGGTGGTGGAATCTCCTTCCTTAGAGGTTTTTAAGGTCAGGCTTGACAAAGCCCTGGCTGGGATGATCTAGTTGGGGTTGGTCCTGCTTTGAGCAGGGGGTTGGACTAGATGACCTCCAGAGGTCCCTTCCAACCCTGAGATTCTATGATTCTATGATTCTATGAAACTATAAAAACTGATAATAATGTTAATTAACAGTTATCTGTTCATTCAAGATGGCTGATGCTATTATTGCAATAGACCTGCTATTATCTAAAAGGGTCATATGAAGCTATAATCTAAAACAGAATCAGCAGCAGAGGATTACTACAGCTGCAGTACATGTGAGACAAAAAAACCACAATATTAAGCTCCAGTCCTGCAAACATTTATGCATGTGCCTAACTTTACCCCCATAAATTGTTCCAATTAAGTCAATGGGGCTACCCACACAAATACACAGGGGCTGATAAGCTAAAATAATTGAGTCAGTTTCTGATTTGACATAAACCAGTTTTACACTTCTTTGCCTTTAGTAGGGCTGTTCCTGATTTAGTCCACTAGAAGTGAGATTAGATTTAGGCCCAAAGACAGAAGTTTTTACTGTATGAGGAAAATTATTGCTCAAATGATATAATAAATTTCCGCTATGAGGGAATCATAACGTCATCAAGAAACCATGAGTGTATTTTCCCAACTGTTGGTCATTTGTTCAATGCGTTGGGCAACATTTTTGTACTACAGAGGTTCAAGCAGAGTCACAAGCAGTTGCTGGTGGAAAGGTTTAAAAAAATGTTCTTCTGCCATGCCAACAGAGCCCCCGTAAGCTCTGGGCAGATTTTGCCATGTTTGGCACATGTCTGAGGAGGGTCCTGAGAGGAAAGGTCCGGAGAACACTTTTCTGTTATAAACTACAACAGAAAGAAAGAGACAGAGCCGGGGAGGGCAGGGGGTGACACACACTTTAAGAAAATAATTTTACTGCGTTTAGGGACTAAATGCTTTCAATGACGGTTATGGACAATTAAAGGAGTTTGAAATGTGAGGGAATGAAAGCTCCTGAATGAGATTTAAACTTTAATAATTTGTGAGCTGTTAAATTATCTATGAAATTCTCAGTGTATGTTAAACTCAGAACAGCACAGCCCTGGAAATATCTCTATGCAATAAGGTATAAATTTGTAACAGTGAGAGTAATTAACCACTGGAAAAATTTACCAAGGGTCATGGTGGATTCTCCATCACTGACCATTTTTAAATCAAGATAGGCTGTTTTTTTCTAAAAGATATTCTGTAGGAATTATTTTGGGGAAGTTCTATGGTGTGAGTTATACAGGTGGTCAGACTACATGGTCATACAGTAGTCCCTTCTGGCCACAGAATCTATGAATCATGTTGTTTCCACCTTCACTTCACCAGCTCAAGGCCAAAGGAGAAGTTGGGTAGTTCACTCATTGTCTGGTAAGGAAACTCTTGCAAACAGCAGGTCACTTCAGGGTATTAAATGACAGATAATGCTGAATTAAATAGGAGCTAGCCATTGTTTCTTGGGCTTCATGAAAAAGTTGATCACAACACCACATTTTAGTGAAGACTTACAGTGGCAAAGATGAAGTTTCTTCAATTACATGAGTGATGGGGTCTCACATTTATCATGAACCCTTGAACCAACATTAGATTTTTTTTACAAAATCCAGGTTTTGTTCTTAGTTCTGATCTTAACAAAAATTTAGTTCTGATTAATAAAGTATATTTAAAAAGCATGAGTTCTAATATGCACAGAATAAAATGTCAAACAAAATTATTCAATTTATAAAGAGCTACTGAAATATTTCAATAAGTGAATCCACTTAGAAAATTCCAGTTTGCTGACACGGTAGTTTAAAATAGTTTAATTCATAGTATTTCAGGTTAAGTGAATATTCATTCACATTCTATGAACATCTTAGTGTTTTAAATCAACCAGACTACCACTGCAGTACAGGGCTTGCAGAATAGAGGGAAAACATTTAAATCATGTATTATTAATGCTTAAAGTGAGGGAGCAAAAACTGATTTTTTACTCTAAAAATCTTCAGTGGTAATAAAACAATAGCAACTGTAGGCCCAGATAAAGATCAGCGAAAGAACAACTTCCATGATTTCTCAGGTAATAAGAGCCAGGTATTTTTAGAATGCCTCAGCTAATCAATACTAATGAACTGACAGCTGGGACAAAGTGAAAACGTGGTTTCATGTCATACACAGTTGAAGCTCTGAAATACAACAAAACTCTTAAAATACTAGCCCCATCACGCAAAAACTTTGTGCATGGAACTTCTGTTGCCTTCAACTCCTGTGCCACACATGGTAGGTAGGGACTCACTTTTTCAACAAATGTCACCTCCTGTCTCTTTTCTTTTTTGTTTCAATAAATCCCTGTTACTTCCCCACTGCCCCATCTTTATTTCAAAAATAATTTACCCAAACACATTTACACGTTTATCAGCACTTGGATTCCAAGAGGTCTTACATATATATACACACACATGTGTATATACATACCCAATCCCTCCTGAGAAAACACAAAAACAACTCCTATCTGCTCCCCACTCTTTTGTAGGCTCTCCTTAGTTCCTCTTGGCTTGCAGCTCCTTCTAGCCCCATGACTGCCACACACATCCTGTCTCCCTCACCTCAGCTCATTCCTTGATCCCTCTACACCAGTGGTTCTCAACTATGGTCCACCGCTTGTTCAGGGAAAGCCCCTGGCGCGCCGGGCCGGTTTGTTTACCTGCCGCGTCCGCAGGTTCGACCGGTCGCAGCTCCCACTGGCCGCGGTTCACTGCTCCAGGCCAATGGGGGCTGCGGGGACACGGCGGACAGCACTGTGCCACGTCCTGCAGCCCCCCTTGGCCTGGAGCGGCGAATCGCGGCCAGTGGGAGCCACGACCCTCCGAACCTTCGGCCGCAGCAGGTAAACAAACTGGCCCAGCATGCCAGGGGCTTTCCCCAAACAAGCGGTGGACCACAGTTGAGAATCACTGCTCTAAACAAATGTAAACAGTGAAAACAGAAATCATTTTAACCAGTGAATCAGAATTCTACATTTTATGATTCACACCAGGTGAGCATCAGGTTTTTATTGCTCACTCTTAAGCTAAAATTCTTTAGCCTGGGAAATCCTCACATTTAACTCCCATTTCTCTGGGCATCTGTGATGGGGTATTCACTCCACACTAGCCTGGAAAGGGTTAATGAGACTGACAAGGGCCAATTAAGCAGACAGGCCACCTGATTCTCCTCAGGTGTGGCCTAAGTAACACTTGATTTATGAAGGAGCTCAGCTGAGAAGGAACAGACAGGGCTAGTAAAAAGCCAGGAAGTTGGGACCAAAAAGGGCTGCAATGAGGGAGCCTGTGGCTACTGTCCAAATTAGAGAGGGAAGGAGGAAAACCTAGGGGAAACAGTGTTGGAAAAGGCTCAAGAAAACATCACAAGTATCATAGAATATCAGGGTTGGAAGGGACTTTAGGAAGTCATCTAGTCCAACCCCCTGCTCAAAGCAGGACCAATCCCCAATTTTTGCCCCAGATCTTTAAATGGCCCCCTCAAGGATTGAGCTCAGAACCCTGGGTTTAGCAGGCCAGTGCTCAAACCACTAAGTTATCCCTCCCCCAATGTATCCCTAATGTGCAGATCTCACAGCTGGACAGCAATGGGAGTACGTTGGAGATCCTCAAGGCTTAAACACATACCAAGCATTTGATCAACAACTAAACACAAATCTGGATTTATACCTGATTTTGAGGGTATAAGGCTTCTCTGGCACAGGTTCCTCGACAAAGGATACCCTGTTCTTTGCAAACAACTCTCATCTCAGACATGACAAACTCACTACATCAAATACATTGCTCACAGGATAATTGTCCATAAAGGGTAACATGTAAAGTCTCTACTGAAAGCTTGTTCATAATCATGGCACAATGTAGGGGTAATATTGAAGGAATAATGTAACTATATTGCAGTTTATGGCCCTAAGGTGTCAAAGTTAAAGGTAGTCACCATGGAATGATTTTTTTGGTGATGGCCTATTCAAGCAGAAGGGAGTGTCTCCCTCCCTAGTTAGCCAGTGACGTAATGCAAACTTCAATTGTTTACCACTGCCCCATCACAGAACAGTCAATGGAAAACCATCAGAATCCCCCTGTCAACAATCAAAACCACATGGAAACAAAAATAAACATTATAACAGACAGGGGATCACCCTACCGATGAACAGATGAACAGAGACAAAAGACTTTCAGTATAACACAGGGAGGAGAGGCACTCTGAATCCATTCACTGATCAAACATTTTGTTGTGCAGAGATATTTTTTCTGAAAGGCTGGATGGATTCTGGTTCCTGTGAAGCCAGTGAGCTCTGCAACAGACTGAACTTGGGGTGGAGGGACCTACTATTTTCTCCTGTTCCTACTAGACAGGAAAGAACTATTCATAGGTGTAGGTCCTAGTTTGCATTTTACAATTTTGTTTTGTACTGTAACCATTTGTTCCCATCTAGGGTGACCAGATGTCCTGATTTTATAAGGACAGTCGCGATATTAGGGAATTTTTCTTATATAGGCTCCTATTACCCTCTACCCGCTGTCCAGATTTTTCACACTATCTCATCACCCTATTCCTATCTCTCTTATTTCTAATGGAATCTCTATTCTTTCTTAAATAAGCCTACTTTTGTTTCATTGCAAGTGCTGTGTGTTATGCAGGAGCAGTAGTTTCAGGTAAAACTGGTAAAATGGGCTACATTGATTCTGAAGGTCTGCAATTTCTGTGAGTAGCCGGTTTCAGGGGCAAAATATCATAGGGAAATGCTTCAAGGGAACCTCCTGTCTCTGCCTTGCAGCTTAACAGGCCTGGGATAGCCTGTAGGCAAGTACTTGAGTGACTGAAAGGGTGGTGGTGCCGGGGACCTTTCACCCAGTGACCACAAGCAAGACTCCTTCTCTCTCCTTTAACTTAGGAAAGCATGGAGTTCTGGGGATGGCAGGGGGTCAGAGCCCTGTACTTACCTTTCTCATCCTCCAGCAAGTAGGTAGGAGCCACATTTTTTAAACCCTCCCTAAATTCCTCACAAACTGATATACACAGAAGAATCCACTACTGAAACAGAGACACATCTAGGGACCAAACCAGCAACTGTTTAACAGTGCACAGAAACATTACAGAATACTTTAGAAAAGGGAAAAAAATATGGGGCAGAGTCTGACGCATCTAGCTTTTGCTGGGTGCAGAAAGGAGAGAGGCCATCAGAGAGCCAGCTACAAATTGCTCTGCTCTGCCTTAGCTACAATTTGCTTGAAGTCACCCCATAGACAGGTGAGGACAGCTAGTGCATTGTGTTCCAAGCACACCTCCTCCCCACCCTGAAATGCCCCACCTAATACAGTTCTGTGACTGGGAGTACTGGGAGGGAGACGGGTTCCAACCTTACTGGCTCTACTCCAGCAAGGGACTTGAAGGTGGTTTTGGCTCTGTATGAGCCTTCTCAGAAGTGCAAAGGAGGGGGAACTGGGAAAACTGAAACAGCACGGAATTTAGGTAGACAGGAGATAATTACCCCAAACTGCAGGTTAGCCACAACTCTTGAGATAGACACCCTGGGCCAAATTCTACATTGATTTACAGTTCAAACAACCTACTCTTATTAGAAGTGCTATGAATCTTTAATGGCCAATCTTTAAGTCTCAGAAGCAGGCTCCTCCAGCAGTGTTAACTCAGACTGATCAGAAAAATTATTCTGAAGTGGAATATGCCTGAAAATGTAACTAAAAATGACATATCACATACGTGTCATATATAATATATCTCGTAGACTGGACGTCTCTGTCAAGTCACATTTACTAGCACCGAAAGTTTATGTCCCAACAGAAATCAGTAGTTCCTGTAACAGTTCATAGTATGTTGCAAGATGCTGCATACAGTATACAGTGCAGCTCAGAAATCAAGGATGTACCCTTCATTTCAGTGACATGCATTCCACAACAAGTTGTAGCCCTCTCCCATTTTTTGGATAAGAGAATTTTATTCTGTTGTGTTCTTCTAATTCACACAGTATTACAAAACAGTTAAGAGTAAATTGTACCTGTTTGGCTTACTCCAGAAATCTGAATTTTCAGACGTGGTGCCAAATTAATTTCCGTCTATATTTTTTCAGTTCATTCATGTTGAGAGGTGCTTCCTACCTTCTGAAATATCATACTGCTGCTCAGGAGTGAATGAGTATAGTTTCTCTTTAAATAATGTGAAACATATGGAAAGTGAATTATACTAGAACTTTACAAAGAATTTCCCTCCTTCCCCCCAAACCACAATCATTCAAATATTATCCCAAATGCGGACCTTGCATAGGCAAAATAGGTGAAATTCCCACTGCACAGGTCATAGACTATGTGAAAATGGCAGAAATGGGTCCTATGTAGTGCTCCTGAGTGCTAACATTTCCATTAGTTTTTACAGTAGCAGAAACGGTATGTCTGTGAATGTTTATGGGGTTCAGCATTTCCTAAGCACTGTCAGGATCAAGCCCTAGAATGTAAGCTCTCTAAGGCTAAGGGCTAGTCTACACTTACCGGCTGGATCGGAGGCGTCAGATCGATCTTCTGGGTTCGATTTATCGCGTCTTGTCTAGATGAGATAAATTGAACCAGGAAGTGCTCCCCCGTCGACGCTGGTAATCCAGCTCGCCGCGAGGAGTAAGCGCTGTCGACGGGGGAGCCTGCGCACCGCGTGTGGACCACAGGTAAGTTCGAACTAAGAGACTTCGACTTCAGCTACGTTATTAACATAGCTGAAGTTGCGTATCTTAGTTCGACAGGGGGGGTTAGTGTAGACCAGCCCTAAGACTATGTTATTACTACTACCCCCACACACCACCACACACACACTTAATTTCACCTAGCTGTTATGGCTTGCCTTAAATTAGGACTGTAAATTCTTTGGGGGCAGAGACCGTTGTTATTATTATATGTCTGTGCACTACCTAGCACACTGTAACCCTAACTTGGTTTAGGCATCTAGATGCTACTGGAATGCCTAAACCAATTATTATGTGAATAATTCAATATACATCCAAAATAAGGATATTTACATATGGATACACATTAAAAGATTTGGTGCTGGAGATAGAACACAAGGGGAAAACTCGTGCCCAAGTTCAATATTTAATCTCTGATAAGCACTATCAGTTACTACTATTCGCAGAGTATTTGTTTACATGACACAAATATCCTCTGCCAACATATTGGGAGTGAAATTTATCTAAACTAAAATTAAAAGATAAACATTGTTTCTTAAAGTCCTGCAAATACTTACTCATAGGGGATGTCATGAGAGACAAAAAAAAGATGACTTTTTCAACCAGTGTAGCTCAAATAAGTTAGCATAACACAATCAAAAAGCCCTGTTAGGATGCTGGCTAACATATCTGAAGATGTATTAGATGGCTATGTTGTAGTCTACGCTCTCACCAACCATCCCCTTGGCTACAACTCAGCCAACTAATACATCTTCAGACATGTTAGCCTGCATCTTAGCAGGGTTTTCAATGGTGTTAAATGATCTCCATTGCGCTACCATGATTGAAGAAAAAACAAGTATCTTTTTCGCCCACCAAGAAGGGTCTTATGTCCAATGCTTACTAGCATGGAGTCAATGCAGAATACCTGGTACTGAGTTTTTACAGCACCGAGCCCTTAAGAAGGACCACAAAAGCTTTGGATTAAGGAAGCGTGCACCAACCTGCTTCTGCTTGATCTGTTACAAAGCTTGACAGTAACAGATAGCCACTTGCATTAGTGTCAACGTTCTGATAAGTTTCTTTCAATATCTGTCACAAAAACAGTGACAGTATCAGTATGTCAGCTGCATTATCAGTCACTATATAGTTGATCATACTTAATAACATCTTCAAGTGCAGAGAATCCTAACAAGTATAACAGACTGCAACTACTATAGAACCACAGAGTCACACAGATCATTTTGACTTCAAGCTGGTAACAGCATTCATTCGGCGAGTGGCTGCCTTCCACCCTCTCTCTTGCCTCAACATATTAACTTGCCTCAATATGGAGCCAGAGTTTGTTTTCAAACTCTTAACAAGATCACTGAAAGAAAAGAGGAGAAATCCTATCAATGTGCCTCTGGACTGCTTCCAGAGTTGCGTATTCTCTTAGCAATTGCTCTGGAAGCAGGCCAAAAATGGGCAATGTTCTTGCAAATGAACTCAAGTACAAGTTATCATTTAATTCCTTTGTCAACATCGCTGTGGTTAGAAATTAAGAAACCTATTTAATAAACAATTTACTTGAATTCCAATTACCAAACACTGATTCCCTTCCCTCTCCCCCTTTACCCCTGCTTTCCCTTTGGCTGGGCACTTTCTCTCCTTTACTGAATGTCAAAGAAAATGAGTATTATAATTATAGACCTATCCATGGTTCACATCATCAGCTGTGAGTTAACTAAAATGCTTTTAAAAAAAAAAGAGTCAGTGTCGCTAGAGAAAACCTTTGAAAGTTTCAGATGCTTTGATGGGGACAGAATGATTTTAATACTTTTAACAGAACCTAGACACACTGTATTGAACTAATCTGTGTGGGCAGTTTTTCACATTATAACTCTTAATGAGATCACCCTCCACATGGTAGAAACTCAGCCCTTTCCCCCACAATGCTGAAAGAGTGTTGGAAAGATCCCAGATCAACTCCACACACTCCAACTATGTACCAAATCTTCCATTGTAAACCCCTGCTGAAGGCAATCATGTGAATTTCCTGAAGACTAAGGATTCAGGATCAGACGCTGCTTGCTTTCTTCCTTTCAGTATGAGCCAAATCCTGCAGTCCTTTTCCAATCCCGAAACAGGCAAACTCTCATTAAACTCATTGACTGCAGGGTTTAGTATTAGACAAACCCCAAAATAAGTCAGGTATACGTCACTCTCTTGATTCTTCAATGCCTGTAATGGTTTTACTTTTTGGTGTTTTCTCTCTACAAACAGACAAGTATGTTTCTATCATACGCTACAAGAAAAGTCTGATGGCATATCAGTTTCTGTGTTAAATATATTTGAAACCATTACTCACTATACAAAGTGCCTAGTATGAACCTTCACTATAAACAAAACAGCCCGACTGTGTCACACTTTCACACTTATGCTCAGAATTGCCTTGTACCCAAGTAGCCCCATTTACTTGCAGAGTAAGTATATGAATACAGGTGACAGAACCAAGACCTAAAAAGATTGTTTTCAGAAAGCAAACTATGTTGAGATTTTTATTCACTAGCCAGGGTGAAAATGTTAATCCAGTGTGTTACTCTAAAGTGTAACTGCTTTCCAATAACCTAACACTACCAGATGAACTACATGCTGAAAATACAAAATAAAAAGCTCTCCATAGTCTTGGATTTGCTGATAATTTAACTAGTCCCAATGTAATCCATAAATAACCCAAAAGTTTTATTTTTAAGATTCTAGCTGAATTAATGTTATGTAGAAAAATATTGACTGAAATTCTGCCACTCGATATTTTGATATATTCTGTTTGAAAGAAACAGATTTAAAAAAATAAATCTACTGCATTTGCACAGGAATGAGAATGAAATGCAGATTTAAAACTTTGTAGCTCAGTTTTCATTTGGAGAATGTGCTATACATTAATAAACATGCTTTAGCACAAACTCCATATATCCTGAGTTTTATTTTCCTTATAATTTTCTGTCACAAAACATATGGAACAACAGCAAATAGTTTATATAATGCTCACAAGCAAGAATGTTAATAAGGTCTTCTTAGCAAGATACAATCTGCTCAGTAGCATTACGAAGAACTATGCTGAATGTCATCCTGACCTTATTTCTGTGTGTGAATTGTAATTTCTGCAACTGTATTTATGTTAAACTGTGCTCTAAATTGCCTGCTTTATATTTGAAAATGCAATATGCAAATGTTGACTTCCATTCCCGAAAGAGCTGATTGATTTTTAAGTTAGCCGGTGTGAAGTGTATAGATTAAAATGCTCAACATATTAGTATGGGCCTAATAACATATTTTGATGCAAAGACAATAGAAAAGTGACTGTAGAACCCAACTGCTATTGTAGGATATTATTCAAAGTGTAGGTTTACTCACGTTCACAAGTGTCTCCTTTTTGCTGGTACCCAGCTTTGCAGATACACTTTCCAATAGGCACTAACCATTCTCCTTCTGCACTACAGTGCATCCTAGGAGAGTTATCAGCCTCCTCTTCTGCGCTGCTGACACAAGTTCCTCGTACCTCAACTAGAGAGGAAAACTCTGAGCCAGTCACTGTATCTGGAAATATAGCTAAGTTCTCAATAATAGACCAGCATTTTTTGTAGTAGACTTTGACAGAAACCAAAGCAATGCAGGCACCTACATCTTGAAATGCAAGATAAAATCCTTTCTTGGACAAAGGTCCAATCTCTCTCACTTCTGTGTTAAGTTTCATTTTTCTTTCCCCAAGATCACCTTGGGTAAAACTTTCATCTGCTGCAATGGTGTCTATTTTTACATACTGATTTTCTCGGATATTCCTGCCAGTGTCGTAGTCTGTTTCATAATAATATAAGTTAAAAGTTTCTTTACATGTCCCCAGTACTCCAGGAAGACTGTTACAATCTCTCAGAGTGAATTTCAGTTCTACAAAAATCCTTTGTGCATTGCCTTTTGCAATCCAGTTAGTCCGAAGCCAGTTATTTTGGTTAGGTTCCATGACCTGGCATACCTGGTATGTTCGTATAGGAGTGTAATTTTCATCCAGTCCACTAATTTCTTCCCACTAAAACAACAACAAACAGTTATTAATACAAGACAGCATTTTACTGCTCTACTAAATCCGTACATATATAAAAATACTCTGACACAGATCTGGTCTTCCTTCTTTGTAAACAGTGAAGCCTCATAAAAAATAGTGGAGTATTATTAAAATGCTAATGTTTTGTGTAAGAAAAGCAAAAATTTTAATGGCGTTCTAGTTTGTGTTCAATGTATTTTAGCAAGTAAATAACCTTCAAAATATAGTATTCATATTACAACAGTTTACAGTTACATTAATTACAAGTTCTAGAAAGTACTGTACAATATACATACTCAAATACTGCTTATAGCTGGGGTTCAGTCCTACATTCTCTTACATCAATCAAAATTTTAGGTAAGCAAGGAATGAAGAAGGTGGCCAATGATTTGCTGCTAGAAACAAATCTACAACGAACAAAGAAGTCTCAGAAACTGAGAGCCCTTAATCTTGTAGTTCTTGCACACCTGAACCTCAGTGACACTTTTTGGTGCACAAGCAATGAGCCCTGACTCAATAAGCCCTGACTCTTTATTAGTTACTACTCTGCTTTTGAAATTATTATTTTTACACTTTAATTTATTACCATTATTGTGATCATCATCACATTATGCAGGGAAAACAAACTGAAAATGGAGAAAAAAGAAATCATGAAGATGACATTTCCAGCTGTTTTATCACTCTACGCGTTTAGGGCCATTTTCAGCTACCATTTACAAGCTACAAACCTGATCCTGCAAACCCCTACTCATATGAATAGTCTCACTGACCAATGGTAAAACAATCTTACCTCACTACAATGGGATTTCATTTGAAGTCAATGGGATTACACACTTGAGTAAGGGCTAATCATTTGAATAAGGATCTACACGTTCAGGGCCTGCTTTCCTTCTTTTTTATTTCTCAGTCACTATGGTATCTAGGTGCTAACATGGTAAATGCACAATAATTCCATTGTCTTTACAAAGTTAGAAACAAATCCCAGACCTATTGAAGTCAACGTCAAAACTCCCACTGACATCAGTTGGGCGAAGGTTAGACACTTAGTCCAGATTTACCTAGGTATAACTAAAAGCAGAATCTGGCCCTTACACCTTTTATAAATGTACTGCAGTGCTCAACTTAAATAAA
Source organism: Chelydra serpentina (assembly GCA_037349315.1). Classification (NCBI taxonomy): domain Eukaryota; kingdom Metazoa; phylum Chordata; order Testudines; family Chelydridae; genus Chelydra; species Chelydra serpentina. The sequence goes on along the minus strand of JBAIAC010000010.1, from coordinate 64,668,432 downwards.
ATGGGACTCTTTTAAAGAGTTCAGTTACTTAAATGGTGTCTAATAACACAGCCAACTAGAGCTCAATCCCTCCAAGTGCTCAGCCCATTTCAACAAAGCACTTAACCACATGCTTAACATCAGTGGGACTACTCGTGTGCTTAATATTAAGCATGTGCTTTATTGGATTGGCTAGAGCACACAGCACCTGCCAGGATCGAACACCTACAGAATGTGCTGTTACTGGTAATCAGGAAGTAAAGGCAAACCACTAGCAGACATTGGTTTCCCAGACCAAAAGTCATGCAGCATGCAATACTTCACGAGCCTACTTGACAGCAAATGAGATCATTTAATGTTGCTTTACTACTCCAAGAAAAGTAAATGTTGATGAACTGATGCTGGAAGTTATTACCACAAAATATATTATGGCTATAAGTGTTGAAATGTACAGAAGTTGTAAATATCAAAATACATTTCAAAGTATTTCAGTTACTATAGATATGGTATATATGGGACCACACATCTGGTATTAGCTTACAGTAAAACATTATGAAATGTTTCTATAGTTAACAAATGATTACATTTTAAAACCTAATACTCTTTAGAAAGGAAGAAAGCTTATCTTCATTATACATTTAGTAGATTTTAACTACCAAGATTTTTTTTTCTCCTATATGGACTAGTATTGATAAGGTTATCAAAAAAATCACCACCACCACCAAAAAACAAAAACAGCCCTGGAGCAGGGCTTTTGGCATTAACGCAGTACAAAAAATAGTTCACAAAAAGGGCTCAGAGCCTAAGTTCACTCAAAGAGTTTCACTCTGCTGCTCTCATTCTCAGTTTCATTTTGAGTACAGGCGAGTCGCATTTTAGGCGCATTTAACATGCGCGAATTCAGCTTTGCGCGGTCGGCAAAAACAGGGAAAAAAAAGAAAAATAACCATTTTAAAACGGCATCGGTACTGCGGGCAATTCCGTCCACCATTCAACTCAATGGCGTTTCACTATACGCGGTTTTTCACTTTACGCGCTAACCGCGGAACGGAACCCTGGCGTAAGATGAGACTTGCCTGTATTTTATATTTTATCTCATGTAAGCAGTTTTCCCATCATGAGATCCTGCTCTCAGATATTCCAAAATTACAATAGTGTAACACCTTTGAAGTCAAATGAGTTACCCTAGCATATTTAAAGAGCAGAATACACACCAATGATCATCTGCATTCCTTTCTTCCCTCCCCAAAATCCTTCAAAATAATCATAAAACTACAAAACTCTGCACTGAGTAGGGTAACACAAACCAGAAGAGGAGCCAGAGATTCCATGCTTGTTAAGATCCTACCACACCAATGTAATTAATCTTTGAGGTGCTCAGATTACTCCTTTGGATGGAAAAAAAAATCAAGTAGAGATCATCTCTTATGCTAACACCCATCATCTCACCTTCCCATCTTTCTAAAACCACGGGGAAGATCATATGCATTTCTTTTTTGGTTTATCTGAAAATTTTCAGTAGTCATAGCTGTACTACTCAAACATTCCTATGAAAGGGGTCAAACTTTCTCCCCTTGATAGGCACGCGTTATAGATACTTCGGAACATAATTGTATTTGTCTACCATATTTGAAAACTACTGCTTAAAAAATCATCTTGGAATGATTTTAACATTATATTTGACTTTTCAGACACTTAACTTTTTTTTATTTCTCTTTATCCCATTATATATATCTATATATATATAGATATATATATGAATGAGTGAAATACATGAAGTTCTCTTCCACGAATACATATTGTATACCTACATCATATTACGTTAATTCCTTTAGTTATTTAAAACATGTTTCATGCCACTCAGAGCCAGAGAGTACATTTGCCACTGAATTTTAACTAGCATATGATGATGTATTGGTTTCTCTCCTCTATTTGTGCATGTTTTCATTATATTTGTACTACATAGGAAGAATTAGGTGCAGATGACTTTCACAAAACATTGTACTATACTTTTAATTTTAAACACCATTAAAAAATTGTATTTTTTTTTTGTTAATTTATAGGAAGCTACTTTTTAGCCATCCTCGCTGACTAGCGTTTAGCTGTTATTTTGGATTCTCAATGTTCCTTTGAATCCATATTTCTAACTTTACAAAGTCATCTTTTTACCATTTGTACAATATTAGTCAACTATGTTTCCACCTTTCATCCTCAAAAACGTTGGCAAAGTTCATACTTTTATTACCTCCAGGCTAGACTACTGAAATTCTCTTCTAACTAATCTTTCAGACACCTCTATTAAAAGGCTTCAATCAATGCAAAATGCTAATGCCGAAGTTATTATCCATCTTAAGTGTTCGGCTCACATTACATAGTTTCTCAAGTCTTCAAACTCATTTCCAGTTTGTGCTTGTATTGATTTTACGATCTTGCTTTTAAACTAAGACACTTTCAGATTTTCATTCTTCTTATTTAAAGGATTTGTTACACTTTTATATCCCCACTCACATGTCATGCTCTTCTGGCTCCAGATTTCGTAAGGCGCTGAAGATTAAGGGCCTGATCCCACAAGCCCTTATTCACGTGAGTAGCCCCAACAAAGTCAATGAGATGGTTTCCAGGAGTAAGAACCACTCATATGACTTCAGGTTTGTAGGATTGAGTTCTAAGGTAAAAACAACTGGCCATACTCTCCTCTCTTGAAATGTTCTTCCTCAAGAGATGAGGGATGTGTTTTTTCACAATTTCTCATTAAGAACTAAAGACACAGCTATTTGATAACTTTTTAATAGACAATAAACATGGAAATTAGCATAGGATGTCCTAAGTTTATCATTTGTGTAATGATGTATTTTCATGTTGATAAGTTTTCATAGAACATCTTGGGATGCATTTGTTCTAAAAGGCATTGCAGTATATAAATGAGAACTAGGCTCAAGACACGAAATTTGGATTTAGAGTCAGATTTCAAGCTCCTTAAAATTTGGGGATGTTCAGGTTTGGGTTTTGATTTAGACCTCTCTCTAATACAGATGTTTATATTCCAGAGCACTTCATACTACGCTATTCAATTACAACAAATATATTGTATATAAATTGCTTATCACTGTTTATTTGGAAAATATCAAATAATGTGTTCTGAGGCAATTTCCATATACAAATATATTTGTTGCCTACAAGCTTCTAAAAGGAAAAAGAAAAATATATTTACAATACAGTGTCACAAAAAGTACACAAAGCCTTCTAGTACACCACAAAGGATTACACTACAAAGCATAAAGCTAATAAAGGGGTTTAGGTGAGTTACTGAAGAGACTCTTCCTTGTAATTAGCTTGCTTTTGTTCACTGTAACCTGAGGTATGGTTCTTTTCACAACAGAAACTTAAGAGCTGTAAACACTCACTATGATTACTGAGGGAAATTTGGGGAATACCAGCTTGTTTAAAGCATGTTTAAAATTTTGTCTAGATGAGACACCCAGAAATGTTTGGAGGGGCTTTTTTTGTTTGTTTGTCTTTTTTTTTTTTTGGTGAGTACTTACCCCATTGGGAGGAAAGGAAATCCACTCCAACTCTGTCTGTTGTGCTTTAGAGTCCAGCAATATTACTGCAAGAGAAAAAGTGTCCGCTATGTATTAAAGAATTTAAGAATTTAAAAAACTAAATCAAAAACTTTGTGATGAAATTCAACAAGAATGTATATAAAGTCTTCTTTTTATCAGTCAATATTATTTAATAAAGAAATACATATATTATGTATGTTCATCACTATATGCATGTTTGTAATTATAAAAGTTTTTATATTATTTAAAGTATGATAGTCACATTTTTTATTAAGCAGAAATATTTAAATCTTATTTTTACTGCATCTTTGTCTATGCCTGTCTACATATTTATACTTACCATCTTATTATCTACGTGTTATAAAAATTCTAAGGTTTAATTGTAAATATCTGTTCCTTTCGCTCCTTCTTACAAAGGATATTTCCCATGTACTTTTCATTAAAATTAGGATTTTGTTTAATGAAATTCAGTGATATATCAAGATTGTCCAGACTGATTTGCACACTTTTGGATCCCCATTCTGAAGTCAAGGGTGGTGCACAAGAAAAGATGGTCCCTTAATATATATGAGATTATTAATTTAAACAATTAATTCGACAAATAAGGTTCCACAAAATAAGGCTTTGTACTTTTATGTAGCATTATGCATTTTCAAAATACTGAACACGCATATTAGTTAGAACTAATTCTTGTGCAACATGTTATTAAATAAATATTTTCATTTGTGTATACACATCCAATGAAACTTCTAAAAGAAGTTCTGATACACAAAGCTGTTAATCAGATGTGACTTGCTGGTAAAACTGTTTACTGCAGACTTCTCAATCTTAGTCCAATAACATCATTAAATATAAATATAAAATGTCCACTTTATTACATATTGGGCGAAATCATATTGATATTTTGTTTACTATCAGCATGAGATTATATTTAATTATAGTCTTAAACCTGAGAATATATTATTGCATATGTTTTCACAAAATTTCTAAACAGCACTTACATTAGTTAACCTTGAAATTTCTAAACAACTCTGTGAAATAACTTGTTAGATTGCATTTTAAAAAATAGTCTTGTAAACTGGAAAGAGATTAAACCTAATATTATATCTGTCTATATATGCTACATTTTTGGAACAAAAAAAGTCATATTTACTGCTTAACAAATAATTGTTCCATTTTTAACAAAAGAGAAATAAATTTCAATTTCAAATAGCCACAATATACATTTTAATTATAAAAAAGTATTACATCTCTACCAATACCAATGTAAAAGGTTGTAAATGAGTAAGTAGTTACATATATTTTTGTTAGGTAGAGCAACATCTTTGGTTTAGAGCCTATGTCAAATATAATTTAGAATAATAGTTTTTTAAAACATTAGAAGGATCACAACACTTTTTTTTCATAAAGGTTCATGCTGACACAGGAATAGCTAAACCATGTTAAAGACAAAACTGTAACTTCCATTTCTGTAAGCCAACATACACTTGAGCTAATCAATTAAATTTGCTATTCTCTCTTTACATAGATTATCTTATTAATTAATTAATTAATCAATCAATCTTGCTATCTAAGGGGCTTTAACTAGTAAAACTACCTAAAGAAGAGTTGATGGTGTGTGTGTTGGCTTGCTAATCAAGGACAATGCGGCTAAGCTAAAAATTTAGGTACAGTGCACGTTTAACCCCTTCATCACCATGCCCATGCAATAGTGGATGGCCACACCATGTTGTAATCTGGCAGTAATTCTTCATACAAAAAGCAGTATGAAAAGCCAGTGCCACACAGATGACCTTTACATAATCATATGTTGTACTCCTCACTGCACTAAAAGTTATTGGGAAATATCTTTCCTAGTCAGACGTTTGTTCAAAGCCTTGAATACGTAAAATGCTACACGAAATGCTAATTTCCCAGTGCTGGCTTAGTTTTCAAAAGTTATGTGGGTGACAGCCTTTTTAATTACACAGTTACAGTCTAGACCCAGCATGTCCCGTTTCTGAGATCAAGACACTTTCCCCAAGAGGTGGGAAACATTCTCCATCTACTTCCCAAGGCAGCCCTGAAGTTCTTCTACGCAGCGCTCAAAGTGAGCAGGAGCTGAGCTTCGGAACTTCTTGTTGCAGAAACTGACTAGCAACGCTACCCAGTTTTGAAAAAAGGCAAGTCCGCCCGGTTCACTGCGTTACAACGGACACAAGACAAAGCTGGGAGAGAGAGAGAGAGAGAGAGGGAAAAGTTGCTGGGGAAGTCAGTGGGAAGGCTTTAATCCGCCCTTTTCGGCCTGAATCGTTCACTCCCCCGGTGTCCCTTGCGGTGAGCTCCCCGAGCTGGGGACTCCCCGCGCGGGCTCTGCAGCCAGCCAGAGGGGCGCGTTGTTTGCGGAGAGCCAAGGGCAGCCTCTCGCCTCCTCTGCACCCCCGACCCACGCGTGTTCTCCGGGGAGCTGAGATCTCCCCCTAAGCCACCGCCAGGGCCCTCGCTTTGGTGCTGGGCATTGCTCCCCTTGGCTTCAACAGGGGAGGATCTTCCCCTACGTGCTTCAGGGCTGAAGCAGCCTTTCCCAGCCCAGCAGCCGCAGCCTGCGGGAGCGGGAGGCAGGAGGGAGCTTGGTCAAACGTGGTGTTTAACCTGTGGCTAACCTCCGAGACACGCCGCTGCGATTCCAATCAATGCCGGTGTTAGCCCGCGCGCACCCTGACGCCGGGACCCAGTCTCAAGTCACCCCACACTCAGGATCCCTTTATTCTAAACTTTTCAGACCCGGCCTGGCTGGGTCACCTCTGCCCCTGCAAACTCCCGTCTCCCTAGTGATACCCCCATCCCCTCCGCTCCCCTTCGAGGCGCCTATTTACCCAGCGCCTGCTGGGAAAACTTTGGGACTTCTCGGCTCTCTTCTCCCTTGCCCCCAGCCCCTTTGCCTGGCTTCTTTCCGACGGAGAAGGTGGTGTCTGCAGAGGGCTGGATTCTCTCATCACCAGAGACGAGGCAACGAAAAGTTACTTTTGCGCGGATTTCCGAGCCTGCAGCAGGTTAACAGCCGTCGGGATCCGAAATCCCACCCTGCCTGCCTGCTGCTCCCCAACCCCCCCCTCCCCCCCGCCAGCTCAGCCTACAACCCACGAACTGCTGGGAGCTAGAGGAAACACAAACTCGAGGTGTACGTGGGACTCTGTCCCGGGGAGCAGAATGTCTCAGCTCCATCGCCACGCACTCTCCCCGTGCAGCCTGCACAAAGCGGCTTCCACGCCCAGCTCCCCACTCCTGTCTGCACTTCGCTTCCGCTCACCTCCCCCATTCAGCCTCTCTCCCCCTTCCAGGAGTTAGTTCATTATTCCATTTTTTTAATCTCTTCAGATAAACTTTGGAAATGCCGCCCAGGAAGGGCCTGTGGGGGGGTTTCCCCCCTCCCTCTTCTATTAGGGACAAAGAACATCTTAATTGAGAGAGAGCTTAGTTTTAAAGCTCCAGCTACAGGCTCAGAAAGGTATTTTACCTTTATGCCAATGGTTCAAAGACGAATACTGACATATCTGGGAGACTAGGAGAGGAGAAAAACCCCAAGCCCCTCTCTTCCCAAAGATGGAAACTGATACCACACCATCAGAGTTAAAAGGTCTCATTTTTACATCCCCCCCGATACGAGAAGAAATGCCCGGACTGACTTTCTTAATTGACTTGTATGTTAGTCTCTGGTAGAAAATTGCCCGTGCTCTCTTTTAATAGGAAATATTATGCGTTTGTTTTATGTAAAATAGATTGATGCTGGAGTGATGGGATTTATGAAGCCCTGTTTGTGATACGCTGATGGAACAAAAACCTCTATCTATATATATATCTAGTCAGAGATGCCTACAGATGACTAGATAATATACAATTTATACTGATACACAAATATAATACATGTATATAGCATCCTATAGAACCATCCCTCGGATACATTTAATTGTACCCCAACATGATCTATGCCACATCTTTCCGCGTAGCGTCTCAGTCCCAGCGGCTTCAGAGACCTGCAGGCCATCAGCAGCAGGAAATGGAGACGCGGACTTTATTAGCTATTTTACGATTACCTGGGGGACTAACAGAAAGTCCCCCAACCCCTTTGGGGAGCGTCCAGAGTCGTGAAACTCCGCTGCAGTCCTGGCTGTGTCACTCGGGTTGCGTGCCCCTGACAAACTACAGTAGCTTCCACCCGGGTGTGGGGGGAATTCTTATCCTCACCTTACTCGCAGTATTAATACTACTAGTACTATTAAGAATTCAATAGACAGTATCCCCCGCATTGACCCCCCTCCCCAATAGATTAGCTCTTCAAGTGCAATGCCTTGCAAACTCAGTTCCTTAAATGAAACGCAATTTTCCCCGACCTCCCTCTCTCTCACACACATATTCACACACACTGCCCGTGGTGGATTGCCTCTCCCCCACCTCAGTAAGAAGCTGTTTAACTAGGGGAGGGGGCTGCATGCAGTTTGCAACAGCCCCTACACTAAAACATTGCAATGTGTGCCTACGGAAATAAATAAGCCCAAACTTTGTTTTCTGCATCACCTTACCTTCTTTTGCAGCCTGTGCCTCCCCCGTGTGTGCAAAGCGAAACAGCCAGATGGAGCATAAAATAATCCAAGAAGGGAGCCTAGTTTGAAAAACCATGATGCAGGAGCAGGATATTTTTATATTTACTGTGCGATCGCTGCCGCTACTGCCGCCGCTTGTTGGGGATTACAGGGTTTGTTCTGGTATGTGTTTTATTTTGCCTTTGCATGGAGCTCCCTCTCCCCCGGCTGCCTGCTCCTCTTGCCTATGCGTTTCCGCACACCGTATTTGCTGTCTGCGAGTCTCTGACTGCAGCCTGGCTGCTAGCTCCACACTCCAATAATATCAATTAGGGGGGGAAGGGGCGGGGCCGGAGCCGGGACAGTGGGCCGTCCCTCAAAGTGACTGGCAGCCGCAGCCGGCCTAAGAGGAGCGCCAAGCTAGACCGGGGAGGCTGAGCTGGGGAACGAAGCGCCCCGGCAGTGGAGGCGGGGCCGGCGGCGCTGTCCAATGAGCGGGGGAAGGTGTCAGGTGGACGCTGGCAAAGGGCTCCCCGCAGGTTGAGTGTGTACCCGGGGCCGGGCTGTGGCTGTGGAGTGAGCATGGCAGGGCTGGGAGCCGCGCGCTCCAGGCACTGCTGCGGATTGCAATAAAGCAAAGACAGAAGTAGTGGTTAAAAAAACGACAAGATCTCTCAGGACAGCGTAAAGGAGACTGGCTGCACAAGCCCCAGCCTTTAAGGAGACGGTGATTTTCTGATCGTTCCTCTAAGTCAAGTGATTCAGGGCACTGACTCTTTAGACGCCCCCTCGCCTGCTAACTTTGTTAATTATCTTTCCTGCAGCGTCCCCGCCGCCACCAGCAAATTAGTTCCCCAGAGTGGGCACCGCTCGGAGTGGGTGATGAACGCAGTGTCTTTTACTGATCACAAATAGCGCGTTTGCAAGAGTTTTAAACAAGCCCCGACCAAGGAATCGGGGGAAAAAGAAAGGAACCCCCGCCCCTCCTTCCCCCAAAAGCAACGTGATCATTTAAAAACCTCCTTCGGTCGCGGCATCCGTGCCACGATGAGCATCGCCCAAGAGGAAGCGAAGGTTTGTTGAGAAAAAGCTGGACAAGTCGAAACCATTCCTCAGAACAATTCTGCCTTGATAGTTTCTCTTATTTATCTGACCTCGGCGGGAATCTCTTGCAATATTTTCCGATCTCTGTGGTGCCACCCATAACACAGAGCAAGTAAACACTTTGCTACTGAAACTCAGAACTTTTGTACGTTTTGTGTTTCATTTCTTAAAACAAGTCTCTGTAAAAAAAAAATATTATTCGACACATAACACATTTCATTTCCCCACTTTCCCAAAACTATGAAGACCCCAGTTAATGACAGCATAAATCTGGTTGATATTGGACGCTTTTTCCCAATCGGGTGTAATCCAAAACGAAGGGTAATCCGATAACAAATAAGATAATAAGAAAAAGAAAGAAACTTGCCAAATCTCCCTTTGTCAAAGTTCACCCCCACTGACTTGAAGAATGCTTTTCCGGCAGACGATATACCCTCCTCGCCCATATATGTCTATTACCTATATCTTGTTTTTTAAAAGGTGAATCAAACAAACAAAGTTTCTGTTCCTGAAATGAAGCTTAAAAAAAGTAAAGGGTGGATTTGGAGATGGAGTGAGGGGAAAATAGAAGTGCTACTGATTACTGTAATGGGGATGTTACCATGGATGGCCTTTGTCTGAATGGAATACACAACCTAATTTTGTCAACAACTCCCAGATGCACAGTTGTGCTGTGAAGGAATGTGAAGTTTCTACTTTTCAGGTCTACAGCAGGACACCATAACATAATAGTTAGATGATCTTCTTTCCTTTCTCCTTCTCTTAAATTCTTGGCTTGGTATTTTTTATGTTATAATGTATATGTCCCACAGATTTATTTTATATTACGTTAAATGTTTTAATATAATTAAATACAAATATCTTGGCTGTGTCCTTTTAAAGGATATAAACTGAATAACTGATTATATCTTAGAAGCAGATAATTATAAAGAAACACAGGGAATGTAACTACAATTCAATGCCAAGATTATATGAGAATCTGAAACAATCCTTATATAAACGGAGACACTGATGCTGCAAAACGGTATGTTATAAATACAAATTTTAAATGCGGGAGGTTGTTTATAGGTAGATAAAACAAAATTAGAATTTAAAAAATCTTCTATGCAGCATTGTCTGATAAGCAACCTCCAAAATGGAATAGATCCTCCAGGCTTTCAACACTTTCCAGTGGCCTCATCATTACTTCTGAGAATGACACTGAGGTAGCGTGTGAAGTTTACTGTATTCCTTTCATCTACTGAATAACTAATACTCACTGGTGAGAGTATGAATACTTTTCCATTAAATTCAAGAAATTCTTGAACATAGCATTTTTAGCTATTGTAGATACTGTTATTTATATGGTGACATGCTTTCTGGTGCTATTATTCTCTTGCTGTCTCTCTCTCACACATACATAGAGAGAAAGAGAAAAACAATGAGTTTGCTGGTACATTTTTTTAAAAGGCTATTTTATTTTAAAACCATATGTACAGGTATTTTGTAATTTCCCTGCGGGTTTTCACAGGTAAATTTGGTTTTCATATAGCATCAAAATGTCAAACGCTATAACTGTAATAAAGCCAGATGGGAAAAAAATCCTTAATCCAGCTAGTCTTCTAGTTTCCTAGCATAACTGTGATGAGTGATAACATTTTAATTCAGGATCACTAAATCATAAAGATGATTTTCACTATGTAGCATTTGTAAAAAAGAAAAGAGAAATATATGAATTTCAGTTGGGACAAAGGGTGCTGGAACAATATTTTTTGGGGGGGAGCGGGTACTGAGAGCCATAGAAACAAACTAAACCCTGTATATGATGGAAACCACTTCAAGCCAGGGGGTGCGGCAGCCCTCCCAGCCTCCGTAGTTCTAGTACCTATAGTTGGGACTAGGGTTGGCTAAGAATAGAAAATGTAAAAGCTTTTTTAGAGGAAAGCTAGGGAAGAGGGTGATAAAGAGATATATACATGACCTGGGTATAATTTAAAAAAAAAAAGTGTTTTTGTTGTCTCACCTGCAGTATACAAACATTCTTATATTTTTCTATACTATATTTTATGTATATATTAAATTATGTTAATTATCTGAACACATAAAACCCTTCCAAAATTGGCAACAAAAAATGTGTGTGTGTGTGTATACTTTCTCTCTCACAAACACAAATGAAATTACTGTATTTCTACAAATACTTATTTTTTCCTCAATAGCACCATTTTCAAATTGACCTGCCTGACTGACCATCAGACATTGGGCTAAATCTGGCAGTTTTACAAAATCCTTTACACATTTTAAGTACCTACTGCATCCTAAAGACAGTAATGGATTTATTCACAGTTAAGATGAAGCAACTTTAAAATACAATAGTAAAACATCTTAAAGCCCCCCTGTTGTTCTTCCTCTCTTTTATGGTCATATGGATAGGAAAGAAAATAATGTCGCTAATCAATTCAGGTTCTACCACAAAGAATCTTTATGAGATGTACACAGAAGATTAAATCCTTTTCAATTAATATGATTTTTCCTTCTCCCCTGCCTCTTGGTAATGTTTCTTAATACTTCCTTTATTCTGTAAGAAAGTACAGTTACTTTGTCTCATCGTGCTGAGTGGTTGCTATTTACCTTGTGTGAACAAGAACAGATTATAAAAGAAGAAATATTACTTACAAGTAAACTGAAGTACCTGAGGGGAATGGACTATAAGCATCAATTTTCGCATACAAATCCCTAAGAAAAAAGCAACTGGAAATTCCATTCAACTCAGTATGTTACAATTCAAACACCATCAAATTAAATGGTTAATGCAACAATTAAATCAGAAGGCTGGGTTTTTTAAGATAATTGTTTTTGTTGATTGAAAATTTACACTTACTAGGCCAAATTCTGCTCTCAATTAAAGTAGTGTGAATCTAGAGCTAATGAGATGCCAATGTTTAAAAAGGGCTCCAGAGGTGATCCTGGCAATTACAAACCAGTAAGCCTGACTTCAGTACAGGGCAAACTGGTTGAAACTGTAATAAAGAACAAAACTGTCAGACACATAGATGAACATAATTTGCTGGGGAAGAGTCAACATCGTTTTTGTAAACAGAAATCATGCCTCACGAATCCATTAGCATTCTTTGAGGTGATCAAAAAGCATGTGAACAAGGGTGATCCAGTAAGTATAGTGTACTTAGATTTTCAGAAAGCCTTTAACAAGGTTCCTCACCAAAGGCTTTTAAGCAAAGTCAGCTCTCATGGGATAAGAGGAAAGATCCTCTCATGGATCAGTAGTAACTGGTTAAAAGATAGGAAACAAAGGGTAAGAATAAATGGTCAGTTTTCAGAATGGAGAGTGGTAAATAGTGGTGTCCCCCAGGGGTCAGTACTTGGACCAGTCCTATTCAACATATTCATAAATCATCTGGAAAAAGGGGTAAACAGCGAGGTGGCAAAATTTTCAGATGATACAAAACTACTCAAGATAGTTAAGTCCCAAGCAGACTGCAAAGAGTTACAAAAAGATCTTAAAAAACTGAGTGACTGGGCAACAAAATGGCAAATGAAATTCAATGTTGAGAAATACAAAGTAATGCACAATGGAAAACATAATCCCAACTATACATATAAAATACTAGGGTCTAAATTAGCTGTTACCACATAAGAAAGAGATCTTGGAGTCATTGTGGATAGTTCTCTGAAAACATCCACTCAATGTGCAGCGGAAGTCAAAAAAGTGAACAGAATTTTGGGAATCATTAAGAAAGGGATAGATAACACTGGTCTACAATTGAGAAGTCATCTGCTTCAGAGATAAAATGTGCTATTTAGTATGTATTTTGATGTGCTGAATTCAAATATGACAATTAAAACAACTGATTGGCTACTGTTTCTAAGATATTTAAGTTTTTACATTTTATGTCTACGTATATTTTGTAGATAGTAGAGTTTTAATCATAAATTGTAAACCTAGGTCTTTTCATGTGTTTATGGTTGCTTTACATGATACTATTTCACCTGACCTGTTTATGTAACACTTTAAAAATCAGCAAAGGGGTTATATAAATAAAATGTATTATGAAACAAAAGGAAAAAAACTGTTATGTACATAGTTTAGTCCTATTCAGTGTCTACTCGGCGCTTCTTGGCTTGTCTCTTGTATTCATTAAATGGAGCATCTCTTGTCACTGTCCAGCAACAGTCTGCAAGCATTGATGGGCTCCATTTGCCCTGATAGCGTTTCTCCATTGTTGCAATGTCCTGGTGAAATCGCTCGCCGGGCTCGTCGCTCACTGCTCCGCAGTTCGGTGGAAAAAAATCTAGATGAGAGTGCAAAAAATGTATCTTTAGTGACATGTTGCAACCAAGGCTTTTGTATGCCTTGAGGAGGTTTTCCACCAACAACCTGTAGTTGTCTGCCTTGTTGTTTCCGAGAAAATGTATTGCCACTAACTGGAAGGCTTTCCGTGCCTTTTTTTTCCTTGCCACGCAGTGCATGGTGTGGCAAATTGCCGGCACTACTATGATGGGTCCCACACTTTCTCTTCTTGGGGGGGGGGGTTCAGGGTGCCATTTCTTGCCCCTGAACAGGGGTAACAGCTATCCTACTAGTATCCCAGGGAAGGGGAGTGGAGAGGGAGGGACCCGGGCCCGCCCTCTACTCCAGGTTCCAGCCCAGGGGCCCTATGATAGCAGGTGAACCACTTGTACCAGTGATTCTTTCCCCTGGACTACTTCCCTCTCCTGACCTTCAGCTTGTGGGGCTTCCTGTCTTCCCTCTGCACAAGCCAGGTGTCCCTTTACCTAGGATCTTGGTCTTCTTAGCCCGCCACAGCACTTCTCAAAACTCTCCTCTGCTTTCCTCCAAACTGCTCTTTGTTCCACCACCAATCCACTCTGCTTCACTCCTCCAAACTGCTCTCTGTTCCACCACCAAACCACTCTGATTCAACTCCTCCAAACTGCTCTCAACTCCTCCTCACTCTGCTCCAACTCCTCCTCTGACTGATTGAAGCAGGGGGATTTTATCAGGTGACTGGCTTCAGGTGCTCTAATTGGTTTCAGGTGCTTTTAATTAATCTACAGGGAATAAGGCGTCTCCTCATCCTAGATCACTCTCCTGCTGCCTTCTGGCCATGCTGTATCACAATGGTCAAATACATCATCTCGAAGAAGTTCACGAATCTGAGGACCAACAAAGACACCTTCCTTTATCTTAGCTTCACTTAACCTTGGAAATTTTCCACGGAGGTACTTGAAAGCTGCTTGTGTTTTGTCAATGGCCTTGACAAAGTTCTTCATCAGACCCAGCTTGATGTGTAAGGGTGGTAACAAAATCTTCCTTGATTCAACAAGTGGTGGATGCTGAACACTTTTCCTCCCAGGCTCCAATGACTGTCGGAGTGGCCAATCTTTCTTGATGTAGTGGGAATCTCTTGCACAACTATCCCATTCGCAGAGAAAACAGCAGTACTTTGTGTATCCAGTCTGCAGACCAAGCAAGAGGTCAACAACCTTCAAATCGCCACAAAGCTGCCACTGATGTTGGTCATAGTTTATGCACCTCAAAAGTTGTTTCATGTTGTCATAGGTTTCCTTCATATGGACTGCATGACCAACTGGAATTGATGGCAAAACATTGCCATTATGCAGTAAAACAGCGTTAAGACTCGTCTTCGATGAATCAATGAACAGTCTCCACTCATCTGGATCGTGAACGATGTTGAGGGCTGCCATCACACCATCGATGTTGTTGCAGGCTACAAGATCACCTTCTATGAAGAAGAATGGGACAAGATCCTTTTGACGGTCATGGAACATGGAAACCCTAACATCACCTGCCAGGAGATTCCACTGCTGTAGTCTGGAGCCCAAAAGCTCTGCCTTACTCTTGGGTAGTTCCAAATCCCTGACAAGGTCATTCAGTTCACCTTGTGTTATGAGGTGTGGTTCAGAGGAGGAGGATGGGAGAAAATGGGGGTCCTGTGACGTTGATGGTTCAGGACCAGAAGTTTCATCCTCTTCCTCTTCCTCATCTGACTCAAGTGAGAATGATTCTGGTGCATCAGGAACCGGCAGTCCTTCTCCGTGGGGTACTTGGCGTATAGCTGATGGAATGTTTGGATAATGCACAGTCCACTTTTTCTTCTTTGACACACCTTTCCCAACTGGAGGCACCATGCAGAAGTAACAGTTGCTGGTATGAACTGTTGGCTCTCTCCAAATCAGTGGCACTGCAAAAGGCATAGATTTCCTTTTCCTGTTCAACCACTGGCGAAGATTTGTTGCATAAGTGTTGCAGCATATGTGTGGGGCCACCTCTTGTCCTGATCTCCAATTTTGCAGCCAAAATAAAGGTGATAGGCTTTCTTAACCATAGTGGTTATACTGCGCTTTTGTGATGCAAAAGTCACTTCACCACAAACATAGCAGAAGTTATCTGCACTGTTCACACAAGTACGAGGCATCTCTGCTCACTTTGGCTAAACAGAAATGTGTCCCTTTGCAAAATCAAACACTGACAAATAAGAAAGCACGACACTGTATGATTTCTAGAGCTGATATAGGGCAATTTGTTCAGCAGAGTGATGTAAGCTTCGTTATGATTGCATCATCCATGACTTCTAGGAATAACATGATGCAATTCATATCATGGATGATGCAATACCAGCTTCAGATTGCATCATTCATTGTTTTGCCTAAAAAGCAAGTACTGTCCAAACCCAGTCATAGATTTATTCATAGATCCAGTCAAAGATGTATTTTAGTCATTTCTGGTTTAAATTGAGATCCCTTCCCTTTAGAACTCACTTATCCTCCGCCATTCCCAAGTCAAGGGTCATATATACTGACCCAATAGCATGTCTTGAAAACTAGAGCCAATCAACAATTTTAAGCATCCTTTTAGTTCTCAGTGACCCAGAATTAGTAAAGTTTGACTACATTTATTTCAGAAGCAGTTTGGCCATAGAGCAGTGTAATAAGAAAATATCAGTTTGCCTCTTTAGAAACCCATGGTACACCCACACCTTCAATACTGCATGCAGATCTAGTCACCCCAGATATATTGGAATTGGAAAAGGTTCAGAAAAGGGCAACAAAAACGATTATGCGTATGGAACGTCTTCCGTATGAGGAGCGATTAATAGAGTGGGACTTTTCAGCTTGGAAAAGAGATGACTAAGGTGGGATGTGATAGAAGTCTATAAGATCCTGACTGCAGAGAAAGTAAAAAAGGAAGTGTTATTTACTCCTTCTCATACCACAAGAACTAGTGGTCACCAAATGAAATTAATAGGCAGCAGGTTTTAAACAAACAAAATGAAGTATTTTTTCACACAAACACACAGTCAACTTGTGGAATTCCAGCCAGAGGATGTTGTGAAGGCAAAGACTATAACAGGGTTAAAAAAAGAACTAGATAATTCATGAAGGATAGGTCTATCAATGGCTATTAGCCAAGGTGGGCCAAGATGGGCCAACACTATAACAGGGTTCAAAAAAGAACTTAATAATTCATGAAGGATAGGTCTAGCAATGGCTATTAGCCAGGATGTGCAGGGATGGTGTCCCTAGCCTGTTTGCCAGAAGCTGGGAATGGGCGACAGGGGATGGATCACTTGATGATTACCCATTCTGTTCATTCCCTCTGGGGCACCTGGCATTGGCCACTGTCACAATACAGGATACTAGGCTAGATGGACCTTTGGTCTGACCCAGTATAGCCATTCTTATGTAGCCTCATTTTGTTGACACTGACTGAGTTACACGGATTGACCCCATTGCATCGACAGCAGAATTTGGCCCACTGTCCAATGAATCAGCCCTTTTGGCAAATGTGAAAATGCACATTTGGTCACATAATTTATTATCAATTAGTAAAGCGGCAGTGTAGAAAAAATGGGCCAAATTACGAGGTTGTACAGTTTACACTGGAGAGAGAACTGTATTTACAAATAGTTTCAAAATTCAGTTCACACAAAGCTCCCCTCTCAGCCAATTTTGAACATGCTTCATTTGCTGTTGTTTACAGGGCTAAATCAAGTTCAAAATTGTGGCTAAAAAGATGTTCAAAAACATACTCAGGGATGGTTTATGAAAATGATTCTGAATACAGGTCCATCCACACAAGCCACTGCCCACAAAACCAGTTCCAAGGGCAGTCACATTTGAGCTGTTTTAAAACAATGAGTGAGAGTAGAAATCAGTCTCTATTAATAGAAATGATAGAAAAGAGTTTGGTTATTTGTGATTTTAGTTCAAATCCAAATAATCTTTTTTCTGTGCAGAAAACTATTTACATACTATGTTTATATATACTGGCAGAATTTTTGTACCCTGTGACGGGGCGCACTCACCCCGCAGTGGACAGGAAGGGGTTAAAGCCACATTGTGGGCTAAGGAAGCCATGCCCCCTTCTCCCTACTGGGCATGCTCCAGGTGTACCAGTATAAAAGAGAGCAGCCCAGCTCAGTCAGGGAGAGATGATGATGGGAAGGATGTGTGCCAGAAGCTCCTGCTGTGGACGGCCTCCAGCCTGTGCCAGAGGGGAGCGGAGACATGGACTACAGCCGCTCACAGAGCCCCAGGGAACAGCCAGTGCTGGGGAACTAAGAGATCCCAAAGCCTCCTGGATTACAACGCCCGAGATTGCGGTAGGAAGTGACCCAGGGGCGGTGTCAGAGTGGTATCTTCCACTGAGGTAAGTAGGGTGACCAGATGTCCCGATTTTATAGGGACTTGTCTTACTCCCCACCCTGGTCCCAATTTTTCACATGTGCTATCTGGTCACCCTAGAGGTAAGCTTGGCATATTTTGGTAGGACTCCCTGCTGAGCTGGTAGCTGGTCATTCCACCACTGCTAGGGTCCTGGGTCGGGGCCCAGTGGAGTCAGGTGGGCCTGGGCCCCCAAGGGGTCTGGCCATTGGGCTGCACTGCCCTGACAGTAGGGGTGTGTTTCACGGACTTTGGCCACTAGGCCGTACTACCCCGAACGAGCAGGGTGTTTGCATAGACTCTGGCCTTATGTTAATTCGTATAGCTAAGTATCAATGATGGACCTCCTTCAAAGTCATCCTAATTACCTTTTGTTACCTGAGGAAATCGCAACTTGTCAAAAGACATGAAATTGTATAAAAGATCCTTGGGTCCTGATTCTGTCATCTCAGATCTGCTTAGACTTCATCAGGGGAAGTTTGAGTCGCAAGACTGAGGTCTTGGTTATATTGGTATGCCCTGAATAAGAAATCTGGACTCTTTGCAACTACAAAGCTCACCGTCTCTGCTGTGAATCTGAACCTCAATTAATTGAACTTATGTCTGTATGTATATTGATCTTTTAACCATACTCTCTTTTGTTTTTTAATACATTTTAATTTAGTTAATAAGAATTGGCTGTAGTGTGTATTTGGGTAATATCAGAAACATTCGTTAACCTGGGAGGTAATGTGTCCAATACTTTCGGATTGGTAGAACCTTTTCTTTTATATGATAAAATAAGATTTACAAAAAATGTTCATCATATTTGATTTGGGTACCTGGATGGGGGCCTGAGGCTGCATCACTTTAAGGGAACTGTGTTATTTGGACTTCTGAGTAACCAGTAAGGTAATAAAGAAGCTGTTTTATGCTGGCTTGGTGAATCTAAGTATTAGAATATCCACCACCTTTTGGGGGTTTGGCTGCCCCATTCTTTGCAGTTCACCCTAATTGAGTGACCATAGCTGGCCCTGTGCTCCATTTACTGGTATCTGGGCTAGGGCCCCCACAGCTGGGCTCTTGGGGAGAGGGGGCTTTGGTGTATTGGCTGGGGGGGCACCATGGCTAGACTCAGGGAGAGGGGTTGTGGGTGTCTGGCCCCCCGGCTGCGCTCTGTTGGGGGGAAGGGGGCAGAGAAACAGGAACTGGGTTGTCATAGGGGTTTCTTTAACTCTCTATTCCTGCAGGAATTTTTGTGGGTGTTTGTATTGTTACAGACATACTTGCTGACAAGTATTTTGAAATAGATTACCAAAATAATTGAAACTGGCGTGATTATGTAGTGTTATTTTGACAAATAAAATTTTCAGAATATTAAAATATTGTGTGCAGCCTTTTTATTTTTGTTTGGCACAGAATGCACTCAGGAGTATGAGGTATTCCCAGATAATCCCAGCAAGTGACCGGCACTCCATGCTGTAGGGAAAGGACAAAAGGACAACCCCCCTGCATTGACCATCTCACATGGGAGAAAATTCCTTCCTGACCACACAAAGGGCCATCAGTTAGATCCTGAGCATGTGATAGATTGCTAACAATTATGTATTATTTAATATAGCATGCCCATTTGTGATGTTTCTTCTTACACCCAGACAGTAGTTGATATATTGTCCTGAACCATGATGTTTTATCTCCTATACATTTTATCATAAGCGGTGTAACTGGAAATTATCTTGTGGCTGTGAGTTCCACATATTAGTTATGCTATATTTAAAAATGTATTTACTTTTATTGGTTTTAAATTTGCTGACTTTAATTTCATTGAGTGACCTCTTTTTGCCTTTTCTTGTATTATGACAAAGAGTAATAGAAGCACTTGATTGACTTCCTCTATGTTATTCATTATTTTATATACCTCTATCATGTCACTTTTTTTTTCCTCTAAGGACCAGATTTTATCATCCTTAATCAGGCAATACCTTACTCCATGAGTAGTTCCATTGCGTTCACTGTAGGTAAGGTACGAGTCAATCTGAATAAAAGTGACAGAATCAGACCCTAACAGAACACTCCGAATCTTTTTTAATGCCCACTCAGATGAAAGTCATTCTACGACACTAATAATTTTCATTGCTCTTTTCTAGATCTTTTTCTATTTCAGCTACATATCTGTTCTGAGGAGGGGGTGGCAGGAATTGAACACAGTACTCAATGTAATATATAATTACAGGAATTGAACACAGTACTCAATGTAATATATAATTCATGGTGCACTCAGGGTGCACCATGAATTATATATTATATTTTCTGTATTATTCAATAACTTTTTAAATACAACCTAAAGTCATTTTTGTTTTGTTTTTTGTTTTTTATCAGTGATGGCACAATGAGCAATTGTCCCTGAGCTGTAGTGTTTACAGTGATGTCTAGATCTTTCTCCTAAGTGGTTGCAATAAATGTAAAGCCTATCAATGTGTTTGAGTTGTTCACATTTTTCTTTCCAAATGAATAACCTTGCAGTTGTCTACAAGGAATTTATCTATCATTGTGTTGCCTGGTTGCCTAGCTTTGTTAGGGCTTTTTGAGTTCCTCACAGTCTTTTCTAAAATTGACTACCGTAAATAATCTTGTCATTGGCAATTTTTTCCACTTTGTTCACTGTTTTTGAGATCATTACTAAATATATTAAACAATGTTCGTCAGAGTATGTTACTTTGGCATGCCCCATAATTTACCTGCTTCTATGATGAAATTTACCATTTATTAATACTCTTTATTTCCTATCTCTTACCTAATTTGAAAACTGTCAGAGCTTTAGCTGTCACTCTGCAATAACTCAGTTTCCGGAATAGTCTTCTGTGAGGGACTCTCCTATTTCATTTTGAGTTAAATTTTGTTTTTTCTTTTTAAATATGATCATAAACAGTCAGATGAAATGAAACAAAAAATATGAATTCATATAATCTGAATTGGCTGATCTCAATCTATAGAAGCAGGACATTTGGAATTAAGATACCGTGTAGTAAACTGCAGTATTTTGTCCATGTATTGTATTCTATTAGGGTCCAAACCACTGAGCAAAATTAACCAGTCTGTTGCAATAATTTTTCTAACAATAGGGGATATATCTGAAACCTAACTGAGCCTCCACAATTTTTCATACCTTTTAATTGTGTTTTAATGTAGTTTTACAGCTCAATGGATCTGTCAGGAACACGTCACTAGACGTTAGTTTTCTGAACACTTGGAGCACAAGTCTAGACTAGATTGTCCCCTATACAGTTTTAACATGTGTTTCCTCCTAATCATCCCATTAGGAAGGGGGGAATTTGCTTCCCATGAAACAAGAACAAGATTCACGCTGAATGTTTTCACCCAGAAGGTGAGATATGTAGAGGCACAGCACAG
Organism: Chelydra serpentina; assembly: GCA_037349315.1. Lineage (NCBI taxonomy): Eukaryota > Metazoa > Chordata > Testudines > Chelydridae > Chelydra > Chelydra serpentina. Next base: position 64,647,155 of record JBAIAC010000010.1, on the reverse strand, counting down.
AACATGCAGCCCAGGGAATGGGGGGCTAAGACAGCTTTCAGTCATTTCTGTGTTCACCTATCCTGCAGTGTTCTGGGGGCTGAAAAGGCACCGGAAGCTTGTCTAAATCAAGGCAGCTTTCTGGGGATGCTCTGAGAGCAGCAGCACTGGCAGCAATCTGCATGCGGAAGCTCTGTCCCTGACATACCCTTCCCATTCCCACCATGCCCTTTTTGCCAAAACTTATGATAGGATATTTGGAAGGTTGTTTTCCATAGTGCCTTCACTGGGGATTCCGCTCCTAGGCAGAACTAGGACTTTTAGGGCCATTGATGTTGCTCCAGACCTTGTATCCTGGCATATAATGTGCATTGCATATAGGCAGTTGAAGCATGATTATGCTAGATTTGGTTCGCTTAATCAGGCTCAGCAAATTAACATATTTGGTCACATTCCTTCCTGCTGAAATCAGTACATATCTTTTAAGTCTGTACTGCCCCTACTGCACCTGTGCATTACTGCTATCAAAGACTGAAAGGGAAAAATGCTTCATCAGAAATTGGAGGAGAACCCAATATCTTATCCTTACAGAAAAAATGCTGAAGCATATCTGTTTAAGGCCTGATCTTTCAGTATGTGTATAACAAGCAAAGTACATGCACAATTCCCACAGAACATTCATAGTAGTTTTACATAAAGGAAGGAGGTTTGGGGCATTTTATTCAACTGCAGATCCTGAGCTGGACTAACTGTCATCCATACTTATGTCTGTTGGCTGAGCATTTGGGAAATCTATATTGCAGTTGTGAAAAAATTCAAATTAAAAATATCTTTAGTTATATATGGTGTACATGTTTGTATTAGGAACTTAAACACAGTGAAGCCATATACATGACCATATACAAATAAAGAGCTAGGTCATGATTATGCTAGATTTTGAGTATTTAGGCCCATTAGGGTATCAGTGATTTCACCCCATTCTAACCTAGTGAAATCTCATACATATTTTTAAGTTATACTGCCTCTGCAGCCTTTGTGAGTAAGTGCTGTCAGAGCCCCCAAAGGGAAGAACCCAATATTTCCTTCTGATAAGTCCTCCAAATATGTGCTGCATCTGCCACCACACCTTTGGGATCTGATCTTGTAATATGTACTTGTTCTAAGTCCAACAGAAGATTTGCATGCATCCATGCTGTAGGCTTGGGTCATAGAACTGGTCATAGACCTGCAGAGCCTGAGGTAAGGTAACTAACTCCCCTCCACAGCTATGACCAATGAGTAAGCATTGGGGGCCAGATCCTCTGCTGGTGTAACTCAATGGAATTGAGCCCTGGTCTTCTGCGTTCCAGCCTAGTATCCTATACAGTAGGCTTTCTCAGCTATTATTTTTATCTGGTGATTTTCTGGTCCTGTACACTTACCCAAACCTGATAAAAGTAAGTAGAAATTAGTTGAAGCGACAAAGAGTTCTGTGGCACCTTATAGACTAACAGACGTATTGGAGCATAAGCTTTCGTCGGTGAATACCCACTTCTTCAGATGAAGAAGTGGGTATTCACCCATGAAAGCTTATGCTCCAATACATCTGTTAGTCTATAAGGTGCCACAGGACTCTTTGTCGCTTCTACAGATCCAGACTAACACGGCTACCCCTCCAATACTAGAAATTAGTTGATTTTGAGCATTACTTTTCATATATAACTTTAAATACAATAGGAGTCTGTCCATATCTGAATGCCTGTGGAGTTCATAAAAAGGCTATAATAACAAGAATTTTTTTAAAAATGAGATTTGCTTAGGGTTTAACAGTTATGTCTCTATGAAATGCAGATATGCATAATAACCCACTTATCTGACAGAGGCAGGTCACGTTAATCAGACTACTTCTAGATTTGCTTCTTTCTACCTGCAATTGGGTATCCTTTTCAAATGGAATCCAATGTAGTTAAGGATAGTTTAGAAAGACAGGGCTAATTCAGCAGTGCTTTGCTGAGCTGCATTAAGCTGTTCATCTAAATGGAAAGAATTTAATTAGTTCACATCAAAGTTGCACCACCTTTAGTGGTAGGTAAAATTGATGTGTAGCAATATGAGCTGGATCAACATGAACCTACATAAAATGTAGAAATAGAGCTTTAGATGGGCTGCTTAATGCATCTCAGAAAGGCAAATCCCAAACCATTATAACACATGAAGAGAAGTAAATGAAGGAAAACTGAATGATTAAATGCTTTCATCTGGAAATTTGTGTTGCAATATCCAGAAACTCTACAAATTCTCCTAATTCATCATACTCTTTGTTTATTACTAATAAATTAATGTGCTGATGGAAAGAATTCATTACCCTTTCTACACACTTCACTAGTTTCAGGTCATTTATTAATCTGTGTTATTTGGTAAGACTAAAAACAGCTGTAATTACATTGTTAAATATTGATTAATAAGCAACCCACATCACTAATATATAAAACAAGCAAAATACAAATTAATTTTTAAAGATTTAGTGTAAAAATTCACAGTTCCCTTGGGAATAAATAAATCTGAAACTTTATCAATATTCATTTTTTTTGGTAAGATCCCATTTGCTTGTGCAGCTACATCTCCAAACACCTTTTGGAAACAGATTAACCAGCAAATTTGATTACGCTAGAGTAAACTAACTGCACTCCCTAAGTGGTGGTAATACACTAAGAGTAGCATTTAGAATGGAAACCTGTTTTAAATAGTCTTCAGCTAAACAATCAATTTTTTGCATTCTTATTTTAATCATGCAATTAAGCATGCATCCATTTTGAGTCTAGTTATATTTTACAGATTAACAATACTTTAGCTGTTGGAAACACACTATTAAAAACACTCTGAAGTTTCCAGCCACGGTTTTTGTAGATTTTCAGGAAAATCAGTTTGATTGAAGTGGAAAATGGCAAATTATTACATGTCAGAATCTTGGATTATCATTAGGGATAAACAATCAGAATGCCTCTGACACTTGACAAAATTGGGCAACTTATTTTTATGATACAGTACTATGAGAATTTAAAGTAGGATGGAAGGAGATGTTTTAGAAAAGATGTTTTAAGACTGTTCCACAATTAATAATAGATGACATACAGCTTCTTATTACAGCAACACTATAGCAACAGGTATGTCAGTATTTCCATTTCAGACCTATATTTTTGGGGTTTATAAATGGTCCACAAAAATTAAGGATGAGTTGAAATTTGGTATGCCCAGTTCAGGCTGGAATCTTTTTTTCCCCAAAAAATGTTTTAAAAAATCCTTTTTGCCTTTTTTTTTTAACTAGAACACTGCAAAGAGATCAGAATTGAGAAGTTTAAGATGAGTTTTTATGCTTGTATAACTCTGAAAGAATTTTGAGATTAAAAAGAACAAAATTCAAGGGATTAGTTAAAGTATTATCTAATGACATTTGCAGCTGTAAAAAGCTAGGTATAATAATATTTTAATAATCAGGGGTCAGATTCAGGCTCTTTTCTTTTCTCCCCCTAATAGCTGCAGTTTTTTGCACCATTAATTTTCACTTGTATCATTGCTGCTCACAGCCCTATAATGCAGTCCCACTAGCCCCCAGGATTATTTCTGACAGTTTCACAGCTGATCAAGGGTCTGAAACCTGCCACCCAACCCCCCTGATCTTAAGCCCCACCCTAGAATATGTCCCTACATCTAGGACCACACAGGACCTTGGAACAGAATCTCTACCATCTTTGCAGGGGTGAATCTGGGGAGGTGAATTGGTCAAGTTTTCTGTGGTTCAGGGAGCTGATACTTTGCATTTGTGGCTGCCATCTTGTGCTCAAGAATCTAAGCCTTCCTATTAAAAAAATAATCATGTCTATAGATGCACCCAACAAGCATGAAGACTCAATGTCACTGGCCCAGCTGATGTGGTAAAAGTGTATTCTCAGGCTTTTGATGTCTCCCATGATGAGCATGGAAGGAACCTCTAAATGAATATGAGAAGGACTAGAACCTGTGGTCCAGCTCCAAGATCAGAACCTTATAATTCAGAAGATTATCTGACATAACACAACACTCTCTGCCACTGACCAGAACAGGCTGCCCTAGGAAGCTATAGAACTGGGTGGTGGGAGGCAGGCTAACATGTAATAACGTGGATCTTGGAACGAATGAAGAAATTGCCCAGATTGTATTGCTTCAAATGGGGGGGTGGCATGATTCTTGAAGCCTTCTAGAATGCTTCTGACCACTTTGGGGAGAAAAAGACTTAAGTGGATGTCTGCAAGCAGTTTTACTTGTTCAGATGGAACTGAGATGTACAGGAAGGATGGAAGGACTGTCAGGCCTTTACCAAGAGGAAGCACCCAGGGTCAGAGGACAGGAGACAATCTTAGATTTCAGGTTGGTAGTCTTAAACCACTTGAATGTAGAACAAAGACAGAGTAGGATATCCAGCTTCCTTATCATTGTGGATCACTTTATCAAATTCCTGGTTGCCTTACTCTCAAGGACATTATTGCTGGGTAAACTGCAGAAATCTTCTGCTCTACTTTGTCCAGTCCCATGGCTACCGCATCAAATTGATCCCAGTACAAGGCACATTCTTTGAATCACAAATGTTCAAGGAATTGTTGTCTTCGGCAGACACAAGCTAAAGACCATGGCCTATCATCTACAAAGCAAGGGGCTTTGTGAATGAGCCAACCAAATACTAATAATGGGGCAGAGGTCCCTATCAGAAAATGGCCTTTCTGCCTACATAGTCTGATTTATGAACATAACAATATAACTTAGTGGAAGCATATGCATGCACCTTATTTCTTGATGTTCAGCAGGCATGGATGGCTCATAAACATGATCCTGGATCTTAAAACTGGAGCTGAAGAGGCTGGAAATGTACAGGTGATAAGAAGAAAGTGAAAGTTCTCAGGGAGCTTATAGAATGAAGATGTTACAAATATAACCTTCTAAAGTAGTGAAAAGTAAATACATATAGGAAGAGAAGATGGAGGCTCAACGAACTTTGCAATCTAAAATAAAATAAACATTCAGAGTGCTCAGAAAGCTATGTACTGGTTATTGAAGAGAATATGGTTGTACAATCTGATGTACATCACAAGACTGAAAGCTTGTTTTTTTGATTAACAACTTTTGTTGCCTGAAAGTTTAAAATAGGATGTTTTAGATGACTTTATTATTGATGGCATTATTATTGTTATGCTGAAAGTTATGAATTTTATAGTCTTTCTTTAAAAGATACTGGCTGTGAATGGCAAAATACATGATCTCTCATTCCCACTTCTGTTTAGGAGACTTTGTATTAGAGAGCGTTTCAAACTATAACTCAGTCTGATGACATGATAAACTTGGAATATAGGTGCAGAATATGATGTGGAGAATAAAGATTTAAAACTTTCTATTTTATTCTGAAATAAGACTTTGAAACTATCATACTCTCCCTGCTCTCTCCTGCAAATGGAGGGCAAACTATATCATTGAACTCAAATTTCTTCTTACTTGTTATTTAATTCCTTGCCATATTTTCTTTATACAGCATATATCATCCTGGGGGCAGTAGAAAATTTGCATAAAGGATACTGGAACCAAACTGAAAATATAAAAATAAACATGGGTAGGGAAAAAACAGTGTACTTGCAGGTAATGTGAGAATGCAAATTGCTAAATTATTGATGTCAGAAGAAGGGGTCCAGCAAACATAGAGAAAATTATTTAATACAACTTTAATTAACCAATGTCATCTTCTCTTAAAGCCATTTTAGCATTGTGATTGTTTTAACTGAAATAAAATTTCTGGAAAGAGGCTCCAGTTGTTAGTTATAACTTTCAAAATTGGAATGGTTACTTGATTTCAATGACCAATAAATCAATTTTGTGTTTTTGCAGAAAGCTAAAAGCAGAGTTGATCAAATAGTAATCTCCCCAAAATCATGTTCCATTAATATTTTCTAATCCCAGTTCACTGTGATTTGGGGATTATATTATTGTGTTGACAACCACTTGCTATTTCTGGAAATGCTTGTCAATCCCAAAAGTTACACACACAATTATTCATAATAAGTGTGTTTATTCCCTGTACTTCATTTTCTTCTTGTTTAAATCAAACAGTCGGGAGTAGAATCAATACCATGTGGTTGAGATGACCAACCACTTAGCATCAATATTGACTAGCTGAGATGAGCAGTTCATGAGCAAACCATAGCCTGAAAATTATTTATTCAAACTATTTAGTGAGTAGTAACAAATAGAAACCAGTCAATGATCCACTAACCAAATGGAGGTCTAGATTTGTATGGAATATTGTTAACCAATAGTTTGAGCAGCTTTAGCAAAGAGTAATTGCTGTACTGTGCTCCAACTAAACAGTGCAGCTGGAGTAACTCCTCTGCTTCAGTATGTAAGGATAAGCAAAATGGTATAAATCTTCCCTGCAGAGTTAACTCTAATTAGCTGCGCTTGAGTTATTCCTCTTGAGTTAGTCTAGCTTGAGCGAGAGCAGTCACACAGTGAAATAATACATGCATTGTGGCATCCGCACAGGTGCTTCACTCACTTCATGAGAGGTTCTAGGACAGGCCTGCACAACTCGTAAAGTGGCGAGGGCCATATTACTCCAAAGAAAGCAGCTGAGGGCCGAAACCTCCCAGCCCCGCAGGAACCACCCCCCCCCCCCAGCGCCGCACGCCCTGCGGAAACAACCCCTCCTTCCCCGGCGCTGGGATGTGGAAACCTGTAGAGGGGGAAAGAAACAGCGTGCATAGGGTGACCAGATCACAGCAGTAAAATAGGACCCGCCCCCTCCCCACCGGCCCCACCATCACCCCCCTCTTCACCCCTCCAGGGGTCACTATATTACTGCACACAACAGTCAATCAATGCAGTTGTAGATAAATCTCTGCATTATGCATTTTTGTATAATTTTTATATGACTTTGTATTGAACCTTGGTAATATGCTATAGGGGTAATATATATCCCTAAGGTAGTATAATTAAGGTAAAAGAAAAATGTCTTTTTGCTAGAAGTAGAATAAGACCTTCCCCCCACTTTGTATTCAATTGCCCTGTTGAATGAATGAGGTGTGAATGAGGAAGGCATGGAAGGCAGGCACCTCCAGACAGCTGCAACCCCTAGAGAGGGGATGGGAACCAGGCCAAGGACAATCAAACTTGTCAAGTGGGCTGACTAGAGAAGAGCAGACATACTGATGGCCTCGGGGGTTAGAAGCAAGCACCTTCCTTTGGGAACACCCTCTTTGCAGCATTGGGACAACCCCCAGCCCAGAGATAAGCAGCAAAAAGGACCAATGGACACAGTCCCAGATTTTGGGCCCCACAGTGAGCCCACACGGTCCGCATGAGGCTCCCGGGCCACATGTTGTGCAGGCCTGTTCTAGGACTTCTGGGGGCACATCGTAGTGCTGCACTAAGATGAGCCACTCTATTGATTCTTTCACGGTGTATTGTGGGAGAACTTGTCTATCCTTTCTGGGCAACTGAGTAGAATTATGGAAGGGCATTGGAGAACTAGAGGCACTTGAGTGTGGCTAGCCTGCATCCACTCTACAGTGTGCTCCTGTTAGCAACTGATGAGTTGTGCTCACTGGAGTTTTAGTCTATATCCCTTCTTGAGGCAGCTGGCTTGAATTAAAAGCACTGCTGAACTTCAGTGAAAGGTTTTAGTATGTTGATAGGGCTTGAGTTAGGGACATGTAATGGGGTGGACTAAGCCCAGAGGCTCCCTGCCAGAGGCCTCAGAGTCCTGGCACATCTGTTCCAGGAAAGGAGGAGTAGAGAGGTCCTCCAAGTGGGCTAGAGTGGCTGCAGGGACCAGCCAATCAGGGCTCAGCAGGCCCATATAAAAGGAAGTGCTAGTCCTGCATCAGTCCAGTTTGTTACCAGAAATCAGGGAAGTAAGAGGTGCTGCTGGCTGAGTGGAGGGGCTGTAAGGGCCAAAACAGGTTACTGGGAGGGGCCAGAAGAGTGAGGAAGGAGCTTCTGGCTGCCCCCTGAGACTCAACTAGGATGGGCTATGGAAAAGTGGCCCAGAGCAACAGTTAGTAAAGTGATGCAGCATGAGGCTGCTATAATTAAAGGGTCCCTGGATTGGGACCCAGAGCAGTGAGTGAGACCGGGTTCCCCCCACAAGACATTGGTGGGAAGCGGCTATGCCCTAATGAAGGGAATGATAACTGTGATATCCCAAGGAAGGGGGCTGCACTGGTCTGACTCAGTGGGGAGTTGTGTTCAGTGAGCTGAGTCCAAGACAGGTGGCTCAGCAGGAAGGCTGGCATCACTGAGGACTGAAGTAGAGGCAAGGGGTCCCCAGGAAAGAAACCCTAGGGCTGTTGCTCAATTCCAGAGTAGGAACCTTGCAACCTAGCTGGGCTAAGCGAGGGTATCATGAAGGGCCCTGTTGGACTGGTTAGACTCTGAGTCCAGGGATGGCTGCAGAAGAGGACACACCAATGGAGGGTACCACAATGGGCTGTGTTGAACTGTTTTAGAAGACCGAGCCCAAGGGGGGCTGTGGGATATTGGGGGACACCTTGGATTGTGTAGCCCTGAAGGGGTTTGTTTGTTTTGCACATGGACTGTGCCTTGGCAGGTGGGCTCAGTCACTGAAGACCTGCCTGACAAGCATAGCAGCCCTATCATACGATCCCACTCACATGTTTGTCCAGCTTTCTCTTGAAACTAATTATGATGTTTGTTTCCAAAAATCCTATTGGGAGGCTGTTCCACAACCTCACGTCTCTAAGTAAATTTAAGTCATGTTGGCTTCAATGGGATTATCCCTGTGCTTAATATTAGGCACATGCTTAAGTACATTGCTGAATTAGGGCTTCAGCGATTGGATGAGTTGCTGAAAAATACAGCCATGTTCACTATGGGTGTGAGTCAGGGGTGAAAATAAGGCTGGTATGGTGTACCAGTAAAAAGTGGCTGCTGGTACTGGCCTGTACTCTGCTGACATTAAAGCACTGCCATGGCAAAGGACCCTGCTTAAAGTGCTCATCGTTGCCCCTCCCCCCTGTGGGGCAAAAGGAGCAACTGCCCTGGGGCCGCAAAAGGGCCCAGGGTTCTGGCTGCTGCTACCGTGACAGTGGACAGTGGGCCAGAGCCCCAGGCCCTTTAAATCCACGCTGGAGCCCTGGGCAGCACGGGCCAGGCAGCATGGATGGACTGGCTGGGGGATGCTGACCCCCAGCCCTTCCCTTTCCGCCTGAGGCCCCGCCCCTTGTAGGGGCCGGAGCCAGCCCCCGTACTGGTAAGTGTTAAATGTTACTTTCACCCCTGGTGTGGGTCTGTATGCAGGTGGGGACAGTGGCGGAGGAAAGGACTCTTTGGGGGTCTGTACTGCACTGAGCTTACCATGATCATTTTAAATCCTGTGTGAACTACTATACCATCAAGAAAATAACATACAGAGATGAGAAAACTAGCAATATAATTATGTCTCCATGGGCTATTACATAACATAATATGAACTGAATCTGTTGTAATAAGTTACAAATGTAATTTTTTATGAGTTAACATCAGGACCTAGGTAAAACATTAAGGGCTGGATCCACAAGGGATTGAGGTGCTTAACTGCCACTTTAGGTGCCTACATCCACAAAATCCCCATGCAGTCTCCCCCTAAACCTATAGGCACCTAAATTCCCTAGGCACCTAGATTCCCTCCCTGTGGGCTTGAACAAAGCTCCCTCAGTCCTCATGCCCAGCCTCTAACTCATGCCTAAACCCTGGTGGGTCCCTCAAACTAGACCCCCCCCCCCCAGCTATCTGACCTTCTGGGCCTGATTCAATAGGTGTTTTCAGAGCACACCTAGCCTGCACAAAATACAGCCATGGTGGTGGTATCACCCCACTCTTACATCCAATAGCCCACTGGTTAGAATACTCACCTGTAAGGTGGGAAACCTGGGTTCAAATCCCTGGGTTCTTGGGTTTAATGGGGAGGCAGAGAGTCCTGCACTACCATCTCCTTTGTTTTCCATGAGAAAAAGTGTTTAGACACCTAACTACAGGAGAGGGTTCATGTCTGTGAATCCAGAGGAGAGAGAGAGATGCTTCCCTCCAGCCCACAATTAGTTAACTAACTATATTTGAGGGATGGGACATAGGCCCCACCACTGTCCTTAGCATATCCTGTTGGCTAGTTTAGGCAGAGCTCCCTGCTCAGCATACTGGCTTTTCTGGGTCCCATTCCTCAGTGGCTAGCATTCCCCATGCATTGTATAGGTAGCCCGGGTGCCTAACTCAAGGCTGTGGATTCCATTAGGTAGCAGGGTGCCTAAAATTAGATGCTGCAATGAGTCTCAGTTCTATTTATGGAACTAGCCCTAAGATTTTATATATATTACACATTTTGTTACCATGATAAATATGTTTTGAATAGTCTGAACTTGCCTCACCTCATTAATATGTGACAGTGCCTAGATGCACTTTGAGTCATAACTCTGTACGTAAATGCTGGATGTCATAAATACATTATAATTTTATTAACAATCTTAGAGGTTTAGCGTAGTGCTTAATAAAAGATCGATACAGCAATATGATTAATCACCCTACGTTATCTTCTTTATGTTTGAGAAAAGACAGTCCCAGAGCTACATGGCAGTAAATAGCAAAATGACTAATTGGCAGGCACAACGATGATGATCCTAGGTGTTTATTTTTATGATGTTTTTTTAGGGCTTTCATTGTTGGTAGAATGCTGTTAACTCTTTTGTTTAGGGACTCTTACCTTTACACAGGCTTGTGGGAGTTGCCTTTCATATTTTTAGCAGTAGATTTACTTGCCCAGTACATATAGCTGATGAAAGAGAAACTGGTGATCCATAAAAGACCAGGCTGTGGGGATCCTCATTAATCTTCCAATAGTTTTTGCTGTCAACCCTCTTTAAAGTTCCTTGCCTTGTAAAGTTCCTTTACAATGCAAGGAGCACTCTCGCCTTCCACTAAGCTATGACTTCCAGCCAAATCCCAACAAAGCTTGCACTCCCTTTGAAATAGTTTTAGCTTCAGCTGTGCCATTGGCCAGAGTTCTTAACTATGAAAGGGAAAGTGCTGTTTGATTAACTGGATATTACAAAGAAAAAAAAAAGCCAGAGGAAAATACAACTTTCCAAGTTTTCTTGTTATTTGCTGACAGCAATGTGATTATCTCTTTGGTTGCTACGGTAAGTGGGATATAATGAAATATGTTGTGTACGTTTGCCTTCCAATGAAATGGTGAAAGCTAATATAATTGGCAGTGGCAGATTAAGGTAGGATCCTTTGGACTTTCAGCCCTGGGCCTGGAGTGAAGGCATTCCAAATTTGGGAATGCTGAGCACTGAGTACTAATGGTCACTCATCAGTAGCTCATGCTGAGGAGCTGTTTCTCCTTATTCTGAACAGGCTGACGATTGCTCACCTGTCTCTGCCTGATAGCAGTGTCCAGAAAATTCCAAAAGAAGACCTAACAGTGTTTTGGAGCCACCAGGAGTACTTATGCCCATGTGAGAAGCTGCAGGAAAGCACCAACATCCCAATCAACTGGAATGGAGGAAAATGAGATTTCAAGAACCCCTCACATGGAATGAGAGAGAAATAGCCATCAAGACCCCACCACCACCCCACATGGGCAGAGGGGGAAGCATTTTTTGAGGAGGGGAGAATGGATGGAGTCCTCCCAGGGCTGAAAGGCTAGGTGAAGGAAAGTTAGTATCCTACCTATTGTCCCAGGAGTGGAAACTTTGCCAGACAGAACACCTTATTAGTTATCTTTTTGCTTTCTAGGTAAGTGTTTGGCACTTATTACCAAGAAGATGGGCATTATAGAAATACCAGAGTGAATTAGATAAGTAGCAGCTAGGCAATGGGAGGATGGGGTTGAAGAAGTAATTTTCCATTCCCCCTGCTTTCAAATATCGAGGCGGGAGTATCCCCCCACACCCTTCCACCTCCGTAACCAGGAAAATGACGGATGATAATGTGGGAGTAATTTCCACTCAGTGTGTTGCACATCTTGCATTAAGGAGATGACAATTATAGCAAATACACCACACTGCCAAACTGGCATGAGACAGAACCCATGTTCAGGACTTCAAAAGGGAATGGAGTCAACGATTAGAGGAAACATTCTGGGATGGTGGAGGAGCTGAGAGGGAAAAGGCTGTCAGGCAATGTTCCCTCTAATTTTTGACAGGCCATGTGCACAAAAAAATTTATTCTGTGCACATTTTTGTGCGCGCGGTGTTTCGCCATGTGCGCGGGGTTTAGGACCTGAGTGCGTGCACACACGCACACAGATTAGAGGGAACAGTGCTGTCACATCACATTGTTGAAATGTTTGTTGGTCTGGCCAAATTTAGCTTTAATTCACCCCCAATAACTGGTAATAATAAATAGGTTTAACTATAAAAATGCTGCAGTAATATTCCAGACATTTTAAAAATAAGATTGTGTAATAAAACAAAAATATCACAGTCAAACATTCAAACTCACAATTGGTTAACACAGTACACATTTTCAAATAAAGAATACAGTGCTTGGAGATACTTAAGAGGTTTATACAATTTAATTTTCCTGAAGAATACTTTGACAAAATTCCTTTGTATAAAACTTTGTCTATTCTAGTTATTTTCACAAAACTTGACTTATGAAAGTTAGGGAGGATTTCAGGTTTCATGCAAGGAATAAAAAGCCCAATGTATCAATAATTTTGTGGGCTATGCAGGCCCTCAAAGGCCACAGACGATGGCTGTGTGGCAGGCTGACCTATTCACAGTATAGGTCAACCTAAGACAGATGGCTAGTCCCCAAGAAAACCAAACCTGCAACAGTGAGTCTCAGAACTGCCTGAAGGTAAAGAGAATGAATGGAAATGAGCTTCTCTCTCTGTGCACTTAAAAATCCATTCTTCTTGGAAACACCTGTCCTCTATCCTGGGGTGCTCACCCCAAGAGAGCTATTTCAGCTCTCTTCTGTGTGGTTATGTTTTTGTGAGTCTAATGGCAAGGAGAATGGAAGCTGACCTGGGAGGGAGGTTTATGGAAATGTATAAAGAACCTAGCAAATCAGTAACCCGTTTTTTAACTGGAAGGCCCTCCTACAGTAAATAGTAATAACAAAATAAACAAGCCCAGATATTAATATTAATTATTTATATTACTGTAGTGCCTAGGAGCCCTAGGATCATGACCCAATTGTCGTAAGGGCAACAGAATTAAAAATAATAGATTATCCCTGTCCCAATGAGCTTGCAATCTTGTATAAGACAAGAGGCAACAGATGGAGACAGACAGTTGGTACAAGGAAATAATGAGACAATATTAGTCAGCATGAAAGACAGTTGTATCAGCACTGTCTAACCAAGCCTAACCATTGTCAACTATTTTGTGGGCATCACGGCAAAGAAGGGTCTAAAGGAAGGATGTGAAGGAGGATAATGTGTTAGCTTGGCAGATATTTATGGATATCTCAAGCATGGGGGGAAGCTTGAAAGAAAGCATGAAGGTGCTTGTTTGAAAATTTAGCAAGTGAGCAAGGGAGGCTGGCATCATGGGCCGATTGGAGGCCAGAATTGACACATTTATAGTAAATGAGAGAAAATCATTAGGGTGAGAATAGGACCTGAAGGGCCTTGAAAGTGAAGACAAATAACTTATATTTGATTCAGTAGAGAAGGGGGAGCCATTGGAGGAATACAAAGAGGGGTTTAATGGGCAAAATGATGGGCTGGAAGAATGATCTTTGCAGCAGCATTCAGAATGGGTATGAGTAGGGCGAGACTGCATTTGTTGAGATTCAAGAAAAGGGTGTTACAGTAATCAAGAAGGGAGATGAGATCCTGGAGGAGAATTTCAGCTGTGTAGATGGATAGGAAAGGTCATGTCTTAGAGATATTATACAGAAAGAATCAGCAAGTTTTAGACATAGCTTAGGATGTGAAGACCTAGAGAAATATCTGATTTGAAGATAATACCCAGGGTATGCATCTGAATGACAGGCAGAGTGGTGGTGCTGTCCACATTGATCAAGAAAGGAGGTAGTAGGGAGGACTTGAGTGGGGGGAGATTAAGACGTTTATTTTAGCCATATTGAGCATGCGATGATATTCTAGACAATGGCTAAACATCCTCAATGAGATGTCAAAGAGGCAGGCTAAGATTTTATTTTGGATAGGAGGAGACAGGTCTGGAGCAGAGAGAGGTAGACCTGTGAGTCATCATCAAAGAGACGGTAGTTGAATTTGTGTTTGTGAATGAGATGACCCAGAGATATGGTGTAGAGGGATAAAAGAAGGGAACCAAGGCCAGAGCTCTGTGGAACTCCTCAGAAAGTTGGAAGGTGGATGAAGAGCACCCTCTGAAGAACATTCTGAAGGATTAGAGAGGTAGGAGAACCAGGAGAAGAGACTCACAGAAGCCAAGGGAAGACAAGATTTCAAGAAAAAAACCATGGAGGTTGAGGATGGGGTACTGGTTCTGAGTCGTGGGTAGGAAGAGGTCATTAGAGACTTTGGTGAGAGCAGTTTCAGTGGAGTTCAAGGCATGGAAGTCAGATTGGAGAGGGTCTAGGATAGAATTGGAGGAAAGGAACTCCAGACAGCAATTGCAAACAGTACGTTCAGTGAGCATCAAAATGGAAGAGAGATGGGGCTGTAGTTGAAGAGGCAAATGGGGTCATGGGTGGTTGTTGTTTTTTTTAAAGATGGGAGAGATTAAAATATGATTGTATTGTGAGGGAAACAGGTTAATCCACCTCTCCGAGAAACAGTAACTAGAATGGAAGAATTCAGTCAACCTCACACTGTCTAAACCAGGAGTTAGGTCGCCTTAACTATGTCTCTGGAGTATGGATTTTTCAGACCCCTGAGAGAAATAGCTGTGCTGATGTAAAATGTCTGTGTAGACCAATCATTAATCATCAGTCCTCAGCTGTGCCCAATATTTTCTGGTGATTGGGGGAGCCATTTGTGGCTGCTTGCTAGTGTGGCTGATTTGGCCTCTACTATATTTTAGAACCATCCTCAAGCTGCTCTAAAATATACCTCGCTGGTGTTGTAATAATTGGGCCTACAGATTCACCCTTGAACTCAACTGTAAAAAGTGAACGAAGGTTCATAAAATATCACAATAACCTATAACAAATGTTGATGGGAAAAGTTGCAAAAAAGAGAGAGGAAAAAGATCGAATTAGTACAAACAAAAGGGCCTACTGATACAATTCAAGGATTGTGTTGAGATCATCCCTGGTAAACAAGAACAGCATGAGACCAGAAATCAGTGAATCAAAATTTTGAAACTAGGCCTAACTAGCAGACAAAATAATGAAGGGATGAGCTATTCTACCCATCACTCCTTTTGAGGTCATTTAAAGAAAGATGCTTTAGGAGAAAAATTGTCTACTGGAGTGAGCTTCACCCTCATGATTGCCATCCCCACTACCTCCTGGGACCACAGGTTTTCATGATCCTAGTCCTGAGAGGTGCCCTGACCATGCAGAAGACAGGTACCAGATGACATCACCACCACTACTGCCTTTGGCTAAATCCCAATCACCACCAGGAATGTGAGAATGTCTCCCCCACCTAAAATGTATCCTTTCCATTCCTTACCTTATTTCTTCTCTTTCCTATCTCTCTCCTTTTTTCCTTCTGTCTAATGAGTGTGTCTTAGGGCTGGTCTACACTAACCCCCCCAATTCGAACTAAGATACGCAACTTCAGCTATGTGAATAACGTAGCTGAAGTCGAACTATCTTAGTTCGAATGAAAACGTACTTACCCGGGGTCCACACGCGGCGCGCAGGCTCCCCCGTCGACTCCGCCTACTCCGTTCGTCGAGC
This sequence comes from Chelydra serpentina, assembly GCA_037349315.1. Lineage (NCBI taxonomy): Eukaryota > Metazoa > Chordata > Testudines > Chelydridae > Chelydra > Chelydra serpentina. The sequence continues at coordinate 64,631,336 of JBAIAC010000010.1, read as the reverse complement.
TGGATTACCAGCATCGATGGGGGGAGCACTTCCTGGTTCGATTTATCGCGTCTAGACAAGATGCGATAGATCGAACCCAGAAGATCGATCCGACGCCTCCGATCCAGCCGGTAAGTGTAGACCTACCCTTAGGTGGCCAAGGCTGTATATTTTGCAACACTGTGTCCCTGTGACCAGAAATGCAATGCTGGGCAGGGATGATGTCCCTAGCCTCTGTTTGACGGAAAGCTGGGAATGGGCAACAGGGGATGGATCACTTGATGATTACCTGTTCTGTTCATTCCCTCTGGGGTACCTGACATTGGCCACACCAAAGGTCCATCTACCCCAGTATCCTGTCTTTCAACAGTGGCCAATCTTATGTTTTCCTTATGTTTTAAATGCTGTAAGCAGCCTGATGCTGGTATAAGTTTGCCAGGTCTTGGAGTGGCTGCTAAGACCATGTGCTGTGCCTGTGTTTTTCTAGCAGTGAAGTTGCAAGTGAGAGCCAACAACAGACATAGAAGCTGCATTTTCTGTCTTTGTTATTCTTTTCTCCCCTCTTTTGTGTGTGTTCATCTTATTTTGTCTTTTAGGAAATGGGATTGGACTTTAACAACAGCAGCAACAAAGACAGTTCCAGCCCAACTCAGCCAACTTCTTTTTTCCCCAGAAAGGACAGTTATTACCATCTTTAATACCATCCAAGAGACTGCCAAACGAGGGGGTTGTTCCTTTTAAAAACTCTCCCCTGCTAAAGGGAACAATGTTAAAATGTAAGGCTTATTTAATAATTTACATTTCAAATACTTCAATTGTTTTTCCTTCTCGTCTGTATTTTAATAAAAGGTTAAAGACGTTAAACGGTGTTTTTGCCATGATACTCAGCAGGCTGAAGTCTCTGTGTACCAAACCCCAAACCTTTTTGGAAACTGTTAATGTTGGACAGTGACTGAGTTATGTTAACATCTTGATGCTTTGGGCTCATATATTCCATCTAAATTAATGCAACACTGGCTATGCTTTCATAGAGCCATCAATTGTTGTACACTGGTCAGATCTTTTCTTCACAGCCAACCTCACTTCTCTGTACAACCCCTGTATCAAGGCTGCAGAGGGGGTGGTGTAGGAGCTAACTGTGGCTGCTTTATTTGACTGGGGACTCATAGCATGGGAACTGTTCTCCAGCCCCTTTGTATCACTCCAGTCCTGAGCTCTGCTCTGAGCCCTTAATTCTGAATTCCTCTGTTCTGAGTTTAAATTGGGCCTTTGGTGTAAATTTTTAGCATGGGTGCAATTAATTAGATCTGCAACAACAGTGTTTAACAATTTTTTAAAAAGCCATTTGTTTGGTGCATTTGTGCACAGCACTAGGTGGTGAAAATATACTTGTAACTTTACACTTAATTCTTTGTCATTCCTTTCTTTTATCTCAGAATTTTAAAGTCCTGTTGAAATGCATTGGGTTTTAAGGCTTCTTCAGATGCACTATTTTGTCTAATATCAAACAGATTTTTCCCCCTAATCTCCGTCTCAGGAGTGGTTATTGCACATACCATGACTGTGTATGCACAATAAAATGGAACGGTTATGGAGTATTTGCATCACCTAATGCAGAGTGAAACTCCTGTATGTAAGGCAGTTATTGAGCAAGCTCAGTAGACACTTTTCCAACATCACCATCTTTATGTTTTATAAATACAAAGAGCAATCTCTACTATTATTCCTTTGCATCAGAATGGTAATTGCTCTTCCAAGCATGGACTTGCTGTGTTGTATACCCGCAATACTTAATGCACAGTAAACACACCAGTAGAAAATAGAGTGTGTGCAGTAGCTGCTTTTAAACCTCAACATCTTGTCCAATTTAAGTTACCTAAACAGATTATTCTGCATTACAAGCTAATTGCCTGCAAAATTTCATTATAAAAATCACATCTGTTTTAGGGTGTGGTGGTTTTTTCGTTTGCTTGGAAGAGGAAAGAGAGCATCTGAAATGTACATATTTGGGTTTCCTTTAACTTGAGTCTGCAGAATCAATTTTATTACGAAATACTGAAAGTGAAAAACAGGGGTGTCCTCTATCTGAAGGCCTTACGTGCCAGATTTCAATACGGGTCCTTATAATACTGAGGAGTAGATATGCAGTGTTATTGTAGCCATGTTGGTCCCAGGATATTAGAGAGACAGGGTGGGTGAGGTAATATATTTTATAAATACAAAGAGCAATCTCTACTCTTTAAAAGTTGGTCCAAGAAAAGATATTACCTCACTCACTGAAGAATAGATCTATTAGAATGATTATTGAAGAATATACATGGGTTTTAAGACCATAAAATCAGAGAGAGCATGGGACAGGATTTATACTAGCAATTAATTAAAGACAACCATTGGTTTTCACACACAAAGAGCCATAGAATGGCCCTGATATGCAGTGGAACACCTACTGACATTAACTGGAGTTATACACTTAGACAGAACAGCATATGGTTTAATGTTTGTGAGAGACTGAAAATAAATTTTGGACTATTTCTACTCTTTTGAAGATTTACACATAGGGCCATAAATTGTCCTTGAGTTACATGCACAACGCCTATTAACTGTCAAACATAGTCAGCGTTTAACTCACACATGATTTTATTTATATGCTTTCTGGTGTTCTCCTCTATCCTGCCTCAAAAGAACTTCCTAGTCATTTCTTTAGCATGCATATCATGGACAAGCATAAAATGGTGACTAGCACTTGTTAAGGAATTGCTACAGATCAATGGTTCATCTATTTCAATATCCTGTCTCCAGCAGTCAGCATGCTTCAAAGGAAGGTGAAGAATGTCCATCATATCCCTTGGGCAGAAGGTGGTCTTTTGCCTGGCAACATTTGGTGATCATCTTGGCTAAAATTTTCAAAAGTGCCTAAGTGACTCAGACTCCTAAGTCCCATTTTCAAAAGAGACTTAGGCCCATATTTTAAAGGTATTTAGGAGTTGCTGCACTCAGTGTTGTAATGCCTAACTGATTTAGGAGCCTACATCTCATTTTCAAAAGGATTTAGGCACTTAGGAGCCAAACTCCCATTGAGAGTCAATGACCTTTAGGATCCTAAGAACCTAAATGCCTTTTGAAAATAAGATTTAGGCTCCTAAATCAGTTAGGCATTGTAACACTGAGCACACCATTGTCTAAATACCTTATAAAAATTGAAGCCCAAGACATCTAGGAAAGTCAATAGGAATTAGGCTCCTAAGTGCCTAAACCATGTTTGAAAATGAGACATAAGCTCTGAAGTCATATAGGCACTTTTGAACATTTTACCCTTAATGTTTTAGGATTGAGAACCTTTATAATTTTATTCCAGCTAGTTTAACTGAAATTTATGGGCTTAGTTGTGTCCCTTAGGCAAAACTAGTTGCACCACCCCACAGGAAGGCATATGCTTCTACAGTCCTTTAAGTGGTTTAGCATACTGATTCATACATTCTGTCATGGAAGGGGAAATGGGACCGTAGCCTACCCTTTGATCCCTTATGCCCTTTACCTCCTCCCTAGTCACCTTAAGCACCTAAATCCCCAAATTAGGCCCCACTGACATTCACAAACCCCCTACTCAGCTGCTGCCAAACGCCAAAGGTACCTAAACTTGCTCGGCGCCTAAATTTTTTGCAGTAACATTTCCCTAGGCACCTATGTTTCCGCCTGTCTACAAGTGGCGGGCACCCACACAAAGCCCCAGAGCAATGTCCAAATTGGGAAAAGATAGGCATTCCTCTGTCTAAGTCACTTAGACTCATAGACTCATAGACTCATAGACTTTTAGGTCAGAAGGGACCATTATGATCATCTAGTCTGACCTCCTGCACAATGCAGGCCACAGAATCTCACCCACCCACTCCTGGAATAATCCTCTCACCTATGTCTCAGCTATTGAAGTCCTCAAATCATGGTTTAAAGACTTCAAGATGCAGAGAATCCTCCGGTAAGTGACCCGTGCCCCATGCTGCAGAGGAAGGCAAAAAAACCTCCAGGGCCTCTGCCAATCTACCCTGGAGGAAAATTCCTTCCCGACCCCAAATATGGCGATCAGCTGAACCCCGAGCATGTGGGCAAGACTCACCAGCCAGACACCCAGGAAAAAGTTCTCTGTAGTAACTTCTAACATCCCATCATTGACCATTGGTCCTATTTACCACTGATGGCAATTAATTGACCTTTGACTAAGATCATGTTATCCCATCAAACCATCCCCTCCATAAATGTATCTAGCTTAATCTTGAAGCCAGTTAGGTCTTTTGCCCCCACTGCTTCCCTTGGAAGGCTGTTCCAGAACTTCACTCCTCTGATGGTTAGAAACCTTCGTCTAATTTCCAATCTAAACTTCCTGATGGCCAGTTTATATCCATTTGTTCTTGTGTCCACATTGGTACTGAGCTGAAATAATTCCTCTCCCTCCCTGGTATTTATCCCTCTGATATATTTAAAGAGAGCAATCATATCTCCCCTCAGCCTTCTTTTGGTTAAGGTAAACAAACCAAGCTCCTTGAGTCTCCTTTCATACGACAGGTTTTCCATTCCTCGAATCATCCTAGTGGCCCTTCTTTGTACCTGTTCCAGTTTGAATTCATCCTTCTTAAACATGGGAGACCAGAACTGCACACAGTATTCCAAATGAGGTCTTACCAGTGCCTTGTATAACGGTACTAACACCTCCTTATCTCTACTAGAAATACCTCGCCTAATGCATCCCAAGACCGCATTAGCGTTTTTCACGGCCACATCACATTGGCGACTCATAGTCATCCTGTGATCAACCAGGACTCCGAGGTCCTTCTCCTCTTCCGTTACTTCCAACTGATGCGTCCCCAGCTTATAACTAAAATTCTTGTTATTAATCCCTAAATGCATAACCTTACACTTCTCACTATTAAATTTCATCCTATTACTATTACTCCAGTTTACAAGGTCATCCAGATCTTCCTGTAGGATATCCCGATCCTTTTCTGAATTGGCAATACCTCCCAACTTTGTGTCATCTGCAAACTTTATTAGCACACTCCCACTCTTGGTGCCGAGGTCAGTAATAAAAAGATTAAATAAAATTGGTCCCAAAACTGAACCTTGAGGAACTCCACTAGTAACCTCCCTCCAACCTGACAGTTCACCTTTCAGTATGACCCGCTGTAGTCTCCCCTTTAACCAGTTCCTTATCCACCTCTCAATTTTCATATTGATCCCCATCTTTTCCAATTTAACCGATAATTCCTCATGTGGTACTGTATCAAATGCCTTACTGAAATCGAGGTAGATTAGATCCACTGCGTTTCCTTTATCTAAAAAATCTGTTACTTTCTCAAAGAAGGAGATCAAGTTGGTTTGGCACGATCTACCTTTTGTAAAACCATGTTGTAATTTGTCCCAATTGCCATTGACCTCAAGGTCCTTAACTACTTTCTCCTTCAAAATTTTTTCCAAGACCTTGCATACTACAGATGTCAAACTAACAGGCCTGTAGTTACCCGGGTCACTTTTTTTCCCTTTCTTAAAAATAGGAACTATATTAGCTATTCTCCAGTCAAACGGTACAACCCCTGAGTTTAGAGATTCATTAAAAATCTTTGCTAATGGGCTTGCAATTTCATGTGCCAGTTCCTTTAATATTCTTGGATGAAGATTATCTGGGCCGCCTGATTTACTCTCATTAAGCTGTTCAAGTTTGGCTTCTACCTCGGATATGGTAATATCTACCCCCACATCCTTATTCCCATTTGTCATGCTGCCACTATTCCTAATCTCCTCATTAGCCTCATTAAAGACTGAGGCAAAGTATTTGTTTAGATATTGAGCCATGCCTAGATTATCCTTAACCTCCACTCCATCCTCAGTGTTTAGCGGTCCCACTTCTTCTTTCTTTGTTTTCTTCCTATTTATATGGCTATAAAACTTTTTACTATTGGTTTTAATTCCCTTTGCAAGGTCCAATTCTACATGCCTTTTAGCCTGTCTCACTTTATCCCTACATGCTCTGACCTCAATAAGGTAGGTTTCTTTGCTGATCCCTCCCATCTTCCACTCCTTGTATGCTTTCTGTTTTTTCTTAATCACCTCTCTCAGATGCTTGCTCATCCAGCTTGGTCTAAAACCCCTGCCTATGAATTGTTTCCCCTTCCTTGGGATACAGGCTTCTGATAGCTTCTGCAACTTTAACTTGAAATAATCCCAGGCCTCCTCCGCCTTTAGGTCCATAAATTCTTTAGTCCAATCCACTTCCCTAACTAATTTCCTTAATTTATTAAAGTTAGCCCTTTTGAAATCAAAAACTCTAGTCTCAGATTTATTTTTGTTTATCCTTCCATTTAGTTTGAACTGAATTAGCTCATGATCACTCGAGCCAAGGTTGTCCCCTACAACCATTTCTTCAATGAGGTCCTCACTACTCACCAAAACCAAATCTAAAATGGCATCCCCCCTTGTTGGTTCAGCAACTACCTGATGAAGGAATTCATCAGCTATCATATCTAGGAAAATCTGAGCCCTATTATTATTACTAGCACTTGTTCTCCAATCTATATCTGGGAAGTTGAAGTCTCCCATGATCACACAGTTCCCATTAGTATTTACTTCCTTAAAAACATTAAAGAGGTCTCTATCCCTATCCAAATTAGATCCCGGTGGTCTATAGCACACCCCAAGCACTATCCCAGGGGAGGCTCTAGTAGTTTTCTTCCCCAATGTGATTTTTGCCCAGACAGACTCTGTCTTATCCATTCCATCACTTTTTATTTCTTTACAGTCTACCTCATCATTGATATACAATGCTACTCCCCCACCTTTACCTTTATTTCTCTCTTTCCTAAACAGCACATACCCTTCAATACCTGTACTCCAGTCATGACTACTATTCCACCATGTTTCGGTTATTCCTATGATATCTGGTTTCACTTCCTGGACCAGTAGCTCTAATTCCTCCATTTTGTTACCTAGGCTCCTCGCATTGGTGTACAAACATCTTAATTTTTGCTGTTTGGCCTCACTCACATTCCTTACCCAATTTGGTATGGACATTGTACTGCCAGTATGACCTATTTGACTAGTATCCACTCTGCCCTTCCTCCTTATCTCCATTCTCCTACCCCCGGCTATATCCTCTCTTACTTGGTTGTCTTCCTTCTCAATGTTAAAATCCAGCGTGGAGATTACCTGGACATCTCCCAACCGTCTCCCCCAAATTCCTAGTTTAAAGCTCTCTTGATCAGTTGTGCCAGCCTCCATCCTAGAAGTCTATTTCCTTCCCTAATCAGGTGAAGTCCATCCCGAGAGAACAGTCCTCTGTCCATGAATGCCTCCCAGTGGCCATACATCCCAAAGCCCTCCTTGTAGCACCAATCCCTGAGCCATCTGTTGATCATCATAATCCTGTCACACCTTTGTTGCCCTTCTCTAGGAACAGGTAGAATCCCACTGAAGATTACCTGAGCCTCGATTTCCTTAAGCGTCTTCCCCAGCCTGGCATAGTCCCCCTTGATTCGTTCCAGTGAGAATCTAGCCGTGTCATTTGTTCCTACGTGAAGGATGATCAATGGATTCTTTCCCGCTCCCTTTAGGATCCTCTTCAACCTCAGGTCCACATCCCGTATCTTAGCACCCGGTAGACAGCACACCCTTCTGTTCTCTGGATCAGCTCTGGTTACAGGTCTGTCTATTCGTCTCAGTAAGGAGTCCCCAATCACGTAGACCTGCCTTTTCCTGGTGACAGTGCGATTCTCCAGTCTATCCCCTGTTCCCTCTGGCTGCAAGTCCTTTCCATTCCTATTTTCCCTTGTAATCCTCTTCAACCCATCCTGTATCCTTGTGGGGCCTGATCCAGTAAGCGTGCTCAGAGCTTGCCTACCAGATCCACAGCTTCAACATGCGAGCCCGAGGGAGCCCCACATCAGAATATCCAATAGTCTAATGATTACTGCACTCAGCTGAGAGGTGGCAGATCCCTGTTCAATTCTCTTTCCTCCCTCCTTCCCCCCCCCCAGGTGGAGGAGTCGGGGACTTGAACAGTGTGTTTTCCACATTCCAGGTAAGTACCCTAACCACTGGACTTAAAGTCATGAGCCTCTCCTGGCCTCCTACAAAAAAATAAAACAAACAAACAAACAAAAAATAGTGTAGGAACCTAACTCCAAAAGAGGGTTAGCAGCTGAGAATCCCAAGTGCAGTGAGGTGCCTCCCTAAAGCCTCAATTTAGGTGCTGACCTCCCTGAGAGGAGCAAGACTTAGAACATACCCCTCTTCTTGGCATATCCCATTGGCTACATTAGGCAGGGAGCTGCCTAGCCAGGCTGGCTCTTGTGAATCCATTCTGAGGCACCTTTCTCTCCTCTTTCATCGTAAAGGGAGCCTAGATGCTTAACTCAGGCTTTGTGAATCCCAGTGATTTTCTAGGCACCTAAAAGTTAGGCATGGTGATGCTCAGTGTCAGCAGGTCTGCGTTTCTTTGTGACTGTAGCCCCTACCGCATGAGGGGTCAGGATGATGTTGAACTTCATACTTAGTCCTATAATTCTCTAATCTATTTTTAAAATTTTATAATTTGTATTTTATTTTATTCAGTGCTGTGAATTCATTTAGTACTTTACAAATATAAAGTAAGTTAAACATCCCAGCCCTTAAGCAGCTGCAAAAGAAGGACCAGATTCTGTCACCCCCAGGATGAGAAGTGCCTTACTCAGAAAATAATGCCACTGAAATCAATAGGACTACTTAAGAAGTAACATTCTACTCACCTTGAATAAAAGTGGCAGAATCTGCCCCTAAGTTAATCAAGACCAACAGTGATAAGACACAAGACAACAGTTGTGGAAGGGAAAGTGAGATGAGATTGTGAGGGGAAAAAAAGGAAGAAAGGATTCCTGGAGGAAGTGGGTTTGGAGAAGGAAAGAGGATGTTTGGTGGGCAGGAAGTGGGAATTACTTTTACTTTGTTTGTAGAATGTGCAGTCACCTTACTATATATGTGAGTCATCCTTCAGTGGGACTGTGAGTTGGTGCAAAGACATGCCATCACTCTGGCAAACAAGGAGTGGATAGGAACTGAGGTGCTGCAAAGAGGTGTTATAAAATCAGCTTCTTTAGTTATAAGTGGGAGGAGACTGCCTGGGAGAAGCCCAGGGCTTTGTGTCTGGGCAGGAAACCCTGAGATGGAAAATATAACAGGTTTGTCTATTTTTTTGTGACCAAGGGAAAAGGGATCTGACTAGCTGACTGTGGTTTTTGTACTGATTTGATTTACCAGCTCATGTGGAAGGCTAGCAGGATTTGGCCTGAAAGTTGTAGTCACCAAATTATGCTTTGGAAGAAAAAATTTAGTGTCCTTTCAGGCTCCACTTCTGCAGTTGATGAAATAACAGAGAGCTTAAACTCCATCTGAATTGCTTTATTAGCACAACAAAGCCTCCCTCTGAGAATTTCCATCACTGTCACCTCCAGAATGTATACTTCATTTTTTCCATAAAGTAAATCAAAAGTCATGTAAAGTTACAGTAGAGTTCTGTCAATGCCAGTTGAGGATATAAGAGAATTTATGATATGTCCATCTTATAATTCTGCAATACAATATGACTTGAACAACCTCCAGTATTGATTTACATGAGGTGACCCCCAAAGTTTGTCATCCAAGTGTTGTGAGAACTTGCTGCTAATTATTAGAGTAGCTACTGTCAACAATTTTGGCATATAAATTTGAATCTTAGAGGGTCTATGTCCTATCCACATATACGACATTTATACAGGCACTTCTCTTACTAATCTCTTCATTTGCAAAATGGTAGCTGTGATGTAGACATGTGACATAGCCATCAACTATATATTTGAGTACCTGAATTCCCTTACATGTCTTTAGAAATGTAAAAATTTACTTTCCAAGTAAATATATATTTTTCCATTAGTACTGGACTTTCCATGTCAGTAAGAGAAAATACTACATGCAGTTTCCACAGGCTACTATACATAGAAGACTGAGTGTTTGAAAATCATATTCCTTCAATCCTTGTATTATTTTAAGTAAATTATTGGGGCCAGATCTTCCAAACATTTATATGAATACTTTAAATAGGTGAACACTTCAACCTCCCTGATCACTCAATGACAGATTTGAGGACAGCAGTGTTGCGACAGATTAACTCCAAAAGCAGACTTCAAAGAGAAACTATTGAACTCGAATTGATATGCAAACTAGATTGCGTTGCCTCCGGATTAAATCGAGATTTGGAATGGCTCGGCCATTATGTTAATTGAATCTATTTCCCTTAAGTTAACGATCCTCATTCACACCTGTGTGACCATCTTGTTTATCACTTCAAAAGCTTTTTCTTCCCCTGCTGTCATGTTTCCTCTCAACTAATTAGCCTCTTAAGATTGGTCTATACACCTGGACCATCATGTTTCTCTGACTGTATAAATGTCTGTCTGAAGTGTATTTCATTCCATGCATCCGATGAAGTGAGTATTAACCCACGAAAGCTTATGCTGAAATAAATTTGTTAGTCTCTAAGGTGCTACAAGTTTTTCTTTCTTATTTTCATTTTAAATGGGACTGCTGCTTCTAATTAAAGTTACTCATATACTCATGAGTTTGCAGGACTGGACCTTTATGTAATATAGCCAAACCTTTCCTTCTGTGGTGTATGTGTCACACATGAAAGGGTTACTTCATAAAAGCCAGCAACTCTCAGTAGTTGCTTGGCAAAAGATCTTGAGATACAGTCAACATGAATGATCAATAAGAATTTGTTCTCTTTCATAGCTTTGTGGTGGGAGAAGTTTTACTGAAACCTTTGTGAACTGGAATTAATTGTTCCCCTCTCTAGTTTGCTCATGCAGTTTCAGTTAGGCATCTGAATTTACCTAAAATAATTAGTATTTTTTCTAATTATCCTTCAGACTCAAAACTTACTTTCAACACACAACTTCTGTATTTTGGTGACTAGAAAAATATGCACAGTTTTCATAAATGATATTAGAACTTTTCTCCTGAAAGTGTTAGCATGCTCCTACAATGTAAATGTTAACAGAATGACTTTACATTGTTAATCATATACAGTGTTTAAAATGCATTTTCCCTTGTATTCTAAGTTTATCGAGAGTTGGCAAGTCACTCAGCAAGGTTATCAAATGGTGCTGTCTAGGCAGTCAATTCCACCTATCAGTCTATGGCACTGAATGGTGCCATTGGCTTGTGGAAATGTCAATGCTTCTGTCATCTACTCTCAAACAGGCAGAGCTGGGAACTGAGATAAAAATAAATCAAGGGGGAAAAATAGATTTTCTCTCATATAGCTCACCAAATGCTATGTGCAATAAATATTATAATATTAATATTGGTAAAATGAGATTTTTTTCAATCACAAAAATTCTGAGACAAAGATCAAATAATTTTCAGAGAGTATGTTTTATTGACTTAAAAAATCCCAGACTTTCCTATGACTTGTATTAAGGACATAAACATCAAACAAAACATTAAATATGCAAAGATACTGCTTGACCCTACGATGCTGAGTTCTCATTGAGTAGTCCTTTGCTATTATAGTTTATTGGGATACATCTAATAACTGTGTGGTAAACATTGTTAACAACGTTAAATGCACACTTCCCTTCCCTTTTGTCCATAAACTAGTTACTTTTGTTTTATTAAGAGAAATGTCCAGTCAGCCCTCCATCTCTTCATTACACTGAGTTCTAAATGTATATGAGAATTATATATGGATGTTCCTTTAGCATTAACTAAAAATATAGTTACATGTGTGGGACTTTCCCCATATTACCCATTAGAGAACCGTCCACTGTAGCAAATTTTAAGGCTGTGGAGGTTATTCCATGCATAGGACAGCATGGAAGAAATCTTGAAGGTGTCTGTAGGTGTAGGTGAGGCAAACAAATAGCAATGGAGGTTGTCATTGTTGAACTGTACGAATTATGCTGGGGCAGGAGGGAGTATGGCTGGAGCACTGTTATACACTGGCTATTCTCAACTGCCAGGTGGCCCTGGGAGCCTGGTACCAGCTGGCATTGTTTTGAGCAGTTCCATGTCATTCTACACTATGCCAGGAGTAGTGTAGAGTCACTCTGAGAATTAGGAATCTTTAACTGGCTCCTTTCTGACCCCCAACCCACCTCCACTCTGCTGCACCAAGTAAAGACCGGATGCAGCAACAAATCTGGACCAATAACTTCTCTACAGAAATTGGTGTTTTCAGGTGGTAAGAGCTGGCCAGCTCGGCAGTGCAAAAGACAGAGAATCTGGCCTATTATCATCTTCAATATGATTGAATATTTATGTGTCTTTTATGTTATTCAACCAAGATGCAAAAACTGAGTTCAGGTCCATTAGTCTGCATTATAATGGACTATGCAATCATTTGCTTTGGAAAAAGACCTCTAGTGACTTACATAATCTTTTTTTCTATATGGTAGCTGGACTGATTCTACTACTCACAAACCACTCCTACTAAATGCATGTTTAGTTCAGTCTTGAATAGCTGAAAGATATTCCATTGGCAACTGTTTCCATTGCCACTTCTCATATGTAGCCCCTCCCCTGAGGTGTTGGCATAAGCTTCCTCCCTTTTATCTCCCAGCTGTTTGCTTTCTCCCCTCTCCTCATGTGAGTTTGGTCCTGGGTATCTGGTGCCTTCACTCAAAGTGGTTCCTCTCTGTGCCAGATACACAGAAGTGCTGTCCCTTGAAAAAAAAATCGATACTACAAGCTGGCAAGGAGTATAAAGCCCAGCTTACAGGAGACAATAAGGTAAATAATACAAACCCCAGCAAAGGCCTGCACAGATTCTTCTCCCCATACAGCAATCAGATCCAGCGTCTCCCGTTCGGTCCATGCTGGAACTTCTTTGCAATTCTGGGACTGCATGGTCACCTGTGCTGCTGAGCTCGCCACGCTGACCAAACAGGAAATGAAATTCAAAATTTCCCGGAGCTTTTCCTGTGTACCTGGCTAGTGCATCGGAGTTGGAAGTGCTGTCCAGAGTGGTCACATAGGAGCACTCTGGGATAGCTCCCGGAGGCCAATACAGTCGAATTGCATCTGCACTACCCCAAATTCGACCCAGCAAGATTGATTTTAGAGCTACTTCCCTTGCCAGGGAGGAGTACATCAGTCAGTTTAAGAGACCTTTAGGTCGACTGAACGGGGTTGGTTGTGTAGACGCATTGCTTATAAAATCGACCTAATGCAGCTAAATTTGACCTAACCTTGTAGTGTAGACCAGAGCTTAGGTTAAAACTTCTCTCTTAATACAACAACTTCTTGTTTAATAATGGTTAACATGAGGATTGTCAGCCATGTCCTGTTTACAGCATCTATTTATTGTTACGTTTATTGTGTCTCAACTTTTCTCTACACTGAACATGCCCAACTTCTTAAATCTTTTCACTTAGGTCTTCCTTTCCAAGCTTGATAAAATCGGTGCTTCCCTCTAATATCTCAGTTTTTTCTATGTGCTTTTCTGAGTTGTATCCTTACCGAAAACAGTACTGCAACCAGAGGTACCATGTAATATAGCATAATTGCTCTGCTTGTTTTACATGATATTCCTTTTATTACAACCCATGATACCGTTTACCATTTTTGAAACTGTCATACTGTTGACTCATTTAATTTATCACCCTAAAATGCATAGATCTTCTGCTGTACTGCTAAGTTAGGGAGTTCTCTCATATTTTGTATTTGGGCATTTGATTAGTCCTTCTTATCTGAAGTACTTACTGAATCGAGTATTATTTATTTCAGTCACTTTCTCCAATTTATCATTTTTGTTAATAATATATTAAGGTCCTGCCCAGAGTTCATGGTCAGGGTTGGCATCCCATTGTGCTAGGTACTGTACAGACACAACGGTAAACACAGTCCTTGTCCAAAAAAGAGTTTGTAATTTAAAAACATCAACATACAGTTTAATCCTGTCCTTGCCCCACAACCCCAACTTTTTTATTCCTTTCGGCATTGGATTTATCCACAAATGCAATTAGCATATTTCCCACTCCAGCCTACAAGTCATTAATGAAAATATTGAATAATACTGGAGCCATAATAGGTCCCAACTTACTATCTCCTGCCAACTTGACAATGAGTCATTAATTACTAGCGTAGGAGAATAGTGGGTACTGATTAATTTACTGGATGAGTTTCACCTTCTTATGTTCACATATTGTTAGTGAGCAGATCACATCTTTAAAAATGTATCGTTCAATTATTCACTTAATAACTCCAGTGAATAATTCCTGTAGCTTGTTTGCAAGCAGTTCATTGCAAGTATTGAGTATTCAGAATTTGATATCTGAGCAGTGAGATTGGTCACATTTCCGCAGGGGTGGGGTGTGGAGCTGGCTAGACTGGCAGCTAATTTTGAGCAGCCAGATACCAAGGCAATAAGAAGAGCCCACTGAGGAGCTCTGTGTCTCCAGGAGGCTTTGAAAACCCGTTTCAGTAATGAGCCACAGTAACATGCACTGCTTATCTGCATTGTGCCTTCCCATACCATCCCCTTGGTTGCATCAGTTTCCCTGTACCTCCCCTTCTCTCCCATGTTGGGATAAATAAAGAGTATTTCATTCTCAAACATTGACTTTTCTTGCACAAACATAAAGAAACTGAAAGACCAGGAAAATAATTTAATCTTGGGCAAACGGTGTGATAAAATTGGGAGAGGAGAAACCAAGTCAGCTTGTCTGTGAAAGCACAGACGTGCAAGCCAGAACATAATCAATATCCCTAACTATTCAGTGAACCGGTTTCCTGTTCCAGCCATGGTGAGAATGGCCCAGTGGCATGCGCAACAGGCCTTGTGCTGCAACTTGTGGGCAACCTGTGTTGGGAGCACAGGTGGGCAGGTGAACAATGCTCCCTCTCCCTGACCCCCAGCATGTTAGGGAAACTGTGGTTGAGGAACCTGGAAATCACCATGTGTGGGAATCACATCCTCTATTGTTTGTGGTACGAGCACTTGTAATGATGAAAACTTCCATCATATCCCCTAGATGACCCTACGTGATATCAGTCTCTGGAGGGTAACAAGGGCAGCAAGGCAGCAGATGCTGCAAGTGTCTAGGTGCAGACCTGGTCCTTATGCTGCTATGCTGTGTACTGCAATGATGCCAGCAGAATTAATACTGGAGTTGCTTGGGAAAGTTTCCTACCAGGGTGGAAGAAATAAGGCAGCCCTCCCCAGAAATCTTCTTCAAAGGAATGAAGAGTACCATCATAAAAGTTTCCTAGAGATCTCCATGGAGGATTCCCAGGCCATCCCAATGCACATAAACAGTCTTTTCCAGGGGGAACCCTCTGCATAGCTGGAGAGGCCACTGGGAAGTAGATATCCACTGCACCTCACTTTTTCTTCATATTAAACATAAAACATAAGAGCATGTAACCCCTACAGTTTGATTGGAATTTCATGCTCACCAGAGGTTCCTTTCTGGCATCATGATGAGCCACAATGCTGTCCTGTGACCAGCTGGACTGCTCCAGGGTTAAAAATAGCTCCTGGCTCTCAGGGAGAAAGGATACCCTACTTGCTGTCTTCCATTTTCTTCCTACTCCTCTTCCTCATCCAAAATGTCCTCATTGTTGCCTGAGGTGGCCCAGGACTCGGACTCCCGGGAGGTGTCCATGCTGTATTTGGGGATAGTGGTGGGATAGACGTCAAGAACTGCAGGCAGCTCATTGTAGGTGCAGCATGTCTGTGGTACAGAACCAGAATGACTGTTTGCCTCTCTTGACTTCTGGTACGTCTGCCGAAGTTCTCTGATTTTCACGTGGCACCGCTGCGTGTCCCTGCTGTACTCCTTCTCCCCTATGCCATGCACGATCTTTGTGTAGATGTCTACGTTTCTATGGCTGCATCGGAACTGCGCCTGCACAGACTTTTCTCCACAGACCACTAAGATCCACCACCTCCTGTGTACTCAAGGCTGGAGCACGTTTAGGGCATTGAGTAACCATGACCAGCTGGGCTGGCGAGCTCTCCATGCTGATCAAACAGGAAATGGGAATTCAACAGTGCCTGGGGCTTTAACAGGGGAGGGGCTGTTTCCTGTGTACCTGGCTGCTTTGCAACAGAGTTGAAAACAATCACCAGAACGGTCACAGTGGAGCAGCATGGGACACTTCCTGGAAGCCAATTCAGTTGACGTACACAACACTGCATTACACTGTCTCTCTGTTGACCCATCAACCTCAAATTAAGTGCTATGCCTCTCGCAGAGGTGGAGTAATTAAGTCAAACGTAACAGGTGAATTGGGTCAGCAGAAGAGACCTGGTAGTGTAGACACATACATTATTAGGTTGACATAAGGCGGATTCCATCTACCTAAGTTCGTAGTGTAGACCAGGCCTCAATGTTTTGCTACTTCAGATCTACAGGCCTCCAACAGCTCATAACAAGGGGCACAATGATGACAAAAGGGCATCCTGAATTATACTGATAACTTTATAGTTACAAGGTTGTCAGTGTGTGAATATATCTCCTTTCCCCCTCCAGAATATAATAGAGGGAAAGTGACTGGATTTACCAGAAGGAAATTATGAACACTGAAAAGAAAACCATACATCTGGAATAGATAACTAAATTCTGCATGTGTGTATTTATGGTTTATTTTTTATATATTTGAGCAAGATTCAGTTCATACACTACAATAATTTTCAAACTAAACTACCTTAAATTTCTCACTTTAATATAATCTGACATACAAATCTTGTTATATAGTTCTTTTAATGTTATTCAGGATGTTCTACGTTATTAGATCTTGACCAAGAAATATTTATGTAAAATGGCTCTGTGCCAGTAAAATGCTGTTTGTTTAATAAAAATGCACAGTGAAAACAGTTTAAAAGGTGTCTGTGTTTAATGGTGAATAAAACTGTTCCTTGGCTGTTCCTTTCTACAGCCAAGTTGCTGTCTAGCTTGAGGTGCTAAATAACACAGAATGAGTTTAGTGGTCTCAGCTAGGATTGAAATTAAAGACCCAAGAGAACTTCCATGTGGAAGGAGTTTTGCAACAGGAGGCAGGTAGTTTAGCACATGAATGAAACACTGAACAGTGGGCTTACTACTGAATATATAAAATGACCATGACACCATAATTTTGGGTGAGCTGGTGAACACACTTAACTCTCATTTAAATACCAATGGGAGTTGAAAGTGCTAAGCATTTCTTAAACACTCCCCCCGTCCCCATAGGATTGGGCTCATAGGAAGGACATTTCTGAATCCTCAATGACTACCTCACTGTACTGATCCAAATTAAAAACAAACAAAATTCTAAATCCTGCAAACCTTCCAGCTCAACTATTATATAAGTCACCTTTGAAGTCAATATGGGACTCTTCAGGTAAGTAACAATTACTCACCGGCATAAGGCTTTGCAGGATAAAGTTCTTAAGTTCCATATTTTTCTGCCTAGCAGCACTGTACCGTTCAAAAAGTGATCTTCCACAATGGCCAGAAGAGACAAAGGCAGAGAGAGAATTTCTGCCCTTACAGCCTGATCCAGATAGTACTGTTAAAGTCAATAATAGTCTTTCCAGTGACTTCAATAGGCTTTGGATCAGATCCTTCCAAAACAATTCTCTAAAATAAGTGTAGATTGAATCCCACAAGAATTCTAAATATTGTCTTAATGTTAGATTGTGTGGTATTTTTGAAGGCGAGATCTGAAGAAATATTGGAAGATGATGCTTACATAATTTGTATACATTTTCTGTAAATATATAGGATTATGAATCCTTTAAACATAACTGATATTTCCTGTTTGTCATGGTGTTAATACAGTGTCACTTTGCCAGTCAGTAGCATAGCCAGGGTGGGAGCAGGGAGAGCGGCCGCTCCCCCTGTGAGGAGAAGCGGCGCTAAGGCGCCACCCGAGCCTGGCTGCTGGAACCGGGCTCGGGGGGCGCTTTAAAGGGCCAGCGGCTCCCTGCAGCGGAAGGAGCCGCCGGCCTTTTAAAGCGCACCCCCCCAGCCCAGCTCCGGCAGCGGGGCTGGGGGGAGAGCTTTAAAAGGCCGGCAGCTCCTACCGCTGCGGGGAGCCGCTGGCCCTTTAAAGCACACCCCCCCACCCAGCCCCACTGCTGGAGCTGGGCTGGGGAGGGTGCTTTAAAAGGCCGGCGGCTCCTGGCACTGCGGGGAGCCGCTGGCCCTTTAAAGCGCCCTCCCAGCCCCGCTGCCGGAGCTGGGCTGGGAGAGGGGGGCATTTTAAAAGGCCAGCGGCTGGGGGCAGCTCCTGCTGCTGCGGGGAGCCGTGGGCCCTCTAAAGCGCCCCCCCCAGCCCTGCTGCCGGAGCTGGGCTCGGGCTGGGATTAAAAAAGCCGGGGGCTCCGCAGCAGCTGGAGCCCTGGGCCCTTTAAAGCGCCGCCGGGTGAGTACAGAGGGAGCGGGGAGGCGCCTTTTTATAGCGCTGCCGCTCCCCCTGTGCTCTAAACCTGGCTATGCCACTGAATTCATCTTGTTTTATAATTATTTGGAGAATTCATTTTTAACCTGTTTAAATGGGTGAGCAAAGTGAAGTCCAACACTCAACTTAATTACACTTCTCTGTATGTCTATCTGAACTTGAGGATGCTTGTACATCAGGCAATTGTTTAACTGCTGTGGGATGGTTGCTGACCCAGCATGGGATTGTAGAGGGAGAAGAGAAGGCTGCATTTCTTATTGTGCTGCCTCCCCGAAGCATATTGGATGGTGGGGTGGAGGAAAGAGAAGACAGAGGACATCAACTGTCTGCCTATCCCTTCCAATTCCAGTGGAAGAAAGGCTGTTTTGAGGTCCTGGCATGGGAGGGAAGAGGGTGGGGATGGGGGATGCAGAGTCTATGGCACAGGGGAAAGAATGGGGGACCCTGGCATGAGGATGGAGGGGGAAATGTGTGGATACACAGAGCCCTTGGCATGGGAGATAGGAGGAATGGGGGACCTGGTATGGGGAGGGAGAGGAAGTATTGGGGGACACGCCTTAGCTTTAACTAGGTTTGCAATTAATGCCAGCAATTAACACTAACTTAACTACTTACATATTTATATATAGTGTTTTCTCCTCACAGGACTTTTTCACATCACCATCCCAATCAATTTTACTCCCATTGAAATTTCTTTGGACCTTTCCCCTCCTTGCTCAATTTCTCTGCAGCAATCTGAGAGGGCATGCTATAAAAGGGCACCTGAAAGGGTTTCTATTGTTTCTGTGGAATCTGTTAGCTAGGACTTACACTGCCCATTCTCTTCTAATGGAGAATTCATTCCTGTCACAACTCTTCCAGCCTCAGCTTCAACAGATATATTCTCAGTTTCTGAGGGCAGCCAAGCTAAGATTCTGAACCCCTGGACATTAAACCTGAAAATCCATTTGCAGTTAAAAAGTTGGATAACACACAGCACTTGGCCTCCATGAGTGTGTGATCCATTAGTGTTATATTTTATCTTTTTAAACACTTATTTGTTTATCTGTTATAATATGGAGTTCTTCCTGAATGCAAAATTTTCCCCAAAGCTCTTGACAGGAGACTTAGTCAATGACTTAGCTGTAAGTGTTTTACACTTCCAAGATACTTTAAAAACAAATCTGGGGCCTGATCCTGCAAACCTTTACTCATGCCAGTAATCCCATCAAACTCAGAGCAATTACTTTCATGATGAAGTGTCTGCAGGAACAGATTCCTAGGTTGTAGGGGATCTGCAGAGCTTTTATTTAACTAAAACAAAATCATTTGCATAATACTAATTGAGAGAAAAATTCGATAGCTATGTCAAGAGAGACACAAAGACTTGTGGTAGTTGTAGCTGGGATTTCAGAGATTTCAGAGCCACTTAATAAGGGTTTATTTTATGTAGTGTGACAAAGTTCCTCCTCTATCTCGGTGGGTCCTGCGCTTATTGGCGGATTTTGCTTGCCTCAGAGATCTTCCCCTCTAGTAGAATCCACAGCCCACGTTAACGCCTCCCATGTCTGATCAGGAGTTGGGAGGTTTGGGGGGAACCCGGGCCCGCCCTCTACTCCGGGTTCCAGCCCAGGGCCCTGTGGACTGCAGCTGTTTAGAGTGCCTCCTGAACAACTGCACGACAGCTACAACTCCCTGGGCTACTTCCCCATGGACTCCTCCCAACACCTTCTTTATCCTCACCACAGGATCTTCCAGCAGTATGCCCTCTTACTCTCCGCTCCTCACATGCGCCGCTCACTGGGAGGCTTTTGACTAGTTTCAGCCAGCCCCTGATTGGCTGCAGGTGTCTCAATCAACCTCCCTGCCTTCTGGAAAGTTCTTAATTGGCCCCAGTTGTCTTGATTAACCTGGAGCAACTGCCATAAGGTATCAGGGATTTGTTTAGCCTGGGGCTAACATACTGGTTCCTTACCACTTTCCTATAGCCCTCTGGCCTTGCCCCGTTACAGTAGTAAATCATTATATACTTTTGACCACCTCACCTGCCCTCTGCATGCTAATCCATATTCTTGCATTTTATTCTTACTCTCCAAACTGCTGAGTAGCTTCAAACAGCCACGATCCTGTTATTTTTAAAATCACCTACCAGAGAAATGCTTCTTTTTCTCCTGGATAGGAAATTTCACCCAACATTACTCCAACACCTATCTGTCTAATTCTCCAACTTTTAGCAACATGCCCTGCCTTTTTGGCTCCCTTGCTGAGTCTTGGGCTTTTTTGGCAGAATGGATGGGGTCAATCACTGAGAATCCCTCCTATTATTTTCCTGCCAATCAGGTTGTTCTCCAGCCTCAGCCCCTCACTTTACTCCAATAAGACAGCCTTTGAGGCTGGGGAAACACTGGTAAAGGTAGACTATAATAGTGCTGGTACTTGCTTAGTGCCACTTAATGGGGCTTAAAAGAAGCTGAGCAGAGAACTACTGCTGCAGAAGAAGAGAGAAGCTGGGAGACAGGAGTTTCTACGGTATTGTGCGGAGAGAGGGATGGATGCACTGAGAGGAAGAATTAGTGGATTTATGCCTTGTGTACTAGGTTATAATTGTTAGGTTTGGTGGGAATCAATGGAGGTGTACACGTGTGTTTTGAGGGTAGTAAATTATGTAGTATGATACCCATTTTATGTTGCATAAATGCATATTTTAAATATAATACATGGACTTTTTTCAAGTTTTTAGTTGAGCTATGTAGACAGGTCTGTTCCAGCAAGGGTAAAATTAGGTACTAAGTAGAATCATAGAATAGAATTATTGACTCATAGAACCATAGGGTTAGAAGGGACCACAAGGATCATCTAGTCCAACCGCCAGCCAAGATGTAGGATTTGTTGTGTTTAAACCAGGGGTCTCAAACATACGGAGCGCTTCCCTGCAGCCCACTGGGCTCCCCGCACCCCTCTTCAAACCCCCCCCCCCCGAGTTACTTTCTGAAGTTCCGCCACCAGAACAGCTGTCTGGCATCTTTGCGGTTTCTGGGAGGGAGGGGGGGAGGAGCGGGAAGCATGCACATGGGGGGGGGGGGAGAAGAGGCGGGCCTCCAGGCTCCCCCCGCCCCCCCTCAGTTACATCCTATGGCTGCCAACTTCCCTCATCCCCGCACCCCCCAGTTGCGTTCTGTGGCCGCCAGCTCCCCTCACTCACGCCCCCAGTAACGTTCTGTGGCCGCTAAGATCACTAAGATCCCCATTCCCTCCGCGCTGCTCCAAGGTTCTATTTTTACCCCCAGGCAGTTCCTGCCGCCAGAACAGCTGTCTGGTGGCTTCGCGGTTTCTGGGAGGGAGTGGGGAGGAGCGGGGAGCCATGTGCTCAGGGGAGGAGGCGGAGAAGGGGCACAGAAGGGGCGGGGCCTAATGGAAGGGGTGGAGTGGGGGCGGGGCCATGTGCAGCGAGGGGGCGGGGTCAGTGATGCGGCCCTCGGGCCAATGCACTAGTCCTCTTGCGGCCCTCGTGGTAATTTGAGTTTGAGACCCCTGGTTTAAACCATCCAATACAGATGGCTATCCAGCCTCTTCTTGAAAACATCCAGTGAAGGAACTTCCACGACTTCCCTAGTCAATTTGTTTTTACAGTTAGGAAGTTTTTCCTGAGATTTAATCTAAATCTGCTATGCTATACCTTGAAACTATTGCCTCTTGTCCTTCCCTCTGTGGCAAGAGAGAACAATTTTTCTCCATCTTTTTTTATGGCAGCCTTTCAAGTATTTGAAGACCGCTACCATATCCTCCTCTTAATCTCTTTTCCAAACTAAACATAACCAGTTCTGTCATCCTTTGCTCATATGGCTTGCATTCCATCCCTTTCGTCATCTTTGTCACTTGCCTCTGGATCCTTTCCAGTTTCTCTACATCCAAAATTGGACACAATAGTCCAGCTGAAACCTAACCAGCACTGAGTAGAGTGGTACTATTACCTCTCCTGACTTACATCTTATGCCTTTGTTAATGCAACCCAAACTGCATTTGCTTTTTTATTTTATTTTTTTGCAACGGCATTGTATTGTTGACTCATGTTGAGGTTGTGATCCACCTCAACTTCCAGATCCTTCTCAGCAATGCTGCTGCCAAGCCAGTTATCCCCCATTCTGTATTTGTGCATTTGGTTCCCCCCACCCCAAGCGTAATACCTTACATTTGTCTTTTTTTGAATTTCATTTTTGTTGTCTATAGCCCAGTTCTCCAGTTCATCAAAATCCCTTTGCATATTAGCTCTATCTTCCAATGCGTTTGTGTGATGGGTCAGCTGCCCATAACTGGCAGAAAAGGGGTTAAAAGCAGCCCTAGGGAGGCTGCGCCAGAGGCAGCCAATTAGAAAGGGGCTGAGAGGAGTAGCCAATCATGGCCTGGCAGGTTCATATAAGAAGGGCTGCAGGGCAGAGCAGAGTTGAGTGATTCCCTGGAGCTTGAGAAGGGAGGAGGACTGTCTGCCTTGCAGGCAGAGGGAAGCAAGCATCCCGGACCAAGCAGTGCTGCAGGCAGAGACCCAGAGAGCTAAAGCCAGCTCCTGGCAGGCTGCAGGGATCTGCAGACTGAGGTCCTGATGCAAGGGCAAAGAGGGTGCTGGAGCAACTGAAGCAAGTTGCTAGACAGTGGACTAAAGTTTGCCACTGAAGGGAATGGCTGGACAATATACTGCGGTCCCCCTCCTGGGGTGGGGGGGACATGGAGTGTGACCCAGCTGGAGGGCAGTATCACTGAAGAGGATGCCATGGTCCTAGGAGTGACTTGGGTCCAGGAATAGAGGTGACAGCAGGTGAGACACTACCAGAAGAGGGTGCAGTGCTAATTCCATGGATAGCCAGCAGGAGGCACCGCAGTAGTGAAGCACACCCCGTCACAGTTTGCAATCTTTGTGCCATCTGCAAATTTGATCAGTATGGTCTCTATTCCTACATCCAGGTCATTAATAAAGATGTTAAATAACATCGGACCCAAAACAGATCTCTGTAGATCCCCAGTTGAGACCTCCTTCCAATCTGACATAATTCCATTGTTTGAGGTTGTTTATCCAATTATGTATCCACATATGGCAGTCCCGCTAAGCCCACATTTCTCCAGCTTACTTAAGAGAATATCACGTATGATGTCCATTGCATTCCCACTCTCCACCAAACCAGTTACCTTGTCAAATAAGGAAGCCAAGATGGTTTGGCATAATTGATTCTTAGTCAATCCATGCTGACTGCTAGTGATTACTCCTTCATCCTCCAAATATTTGCAAATTAGTGTTTAATACATTGCTCTAGTAGCTTCCCAGGTATCAAGGTCAGGCTGACAGGTTTATAGTTCCCCGGCTACTCCTTTCCCCCCTTTTTAAAGTTGGGCGCTACATTAACCCTTCTCCAGTCTTCTGGGACATCTCCTGTCATCCATGAATTTGCAAATATTATTGCCAGTGGCTCTCAGATTTTTTCATCTAATTCCTTTATCCTGGGGTGAAGAGCATCAAACTCTGCTGAATTGAATTCATTTAAATTGGTCAGAAGGTCCCTCACATGTTCTTTACTTATCCTGATCTGCATCCCTTCCCTTTTATTGTCTCTGGTAACTTCACTAGTCATCTGGTCACATGTTATTTTTTGTGTGAAGAATGAAGCAAAGTAGGCATTGAGCAGCTCGGTCTTCTTATCATCTTCTGTTACCAGTTCAGCTTCTCCATTGAGCAGTGGACCTATACCATCCCTGATCTTTGTCTGACATAATACCTACAGAGGTAGTAAGTGGAGTATTATGCTATTGGAAAAGGTGGGATCCTAAACTAGCTTCTAAGCCTTAAATGGGCCTGTAATACCAGATTTCAGTGTCACTACAAGGAGTCTGCCATAGCATGCTCCACCTGCATTGGAACATCCCCTATCTACCATAACTATAGACACTACCACATTATAAGCATGCATGAATAGGCTATGTGACAATCATGTTATTGTGTACTCTCTAGTCTACTCCTATGATATATTTATATTTCACATATCAGACCTAAAGAACAGACTTCTCAAATTGCCTGACAACAGTGAATGACTGTCAAGGCAGCTCACAGCTTGTAATTCATGTATAAGTGCTTATGTGATGACAGGAAATCTTTACATGTCCTCTCTCAATGAGTGTTGTTGACATGGCATCATCAGGATTTGTGGTGGACTCTGTGTTGTAGTGATTGACAAGGCACCTGTGCAGCACTTGGTGAATGTATCTCCACAGTGGTTGCAACCGTGCTGTCAAAAATGCATTCCTGATGTGACATATTAGCATCCACTCTCAGAACTGTGATATGTGTGACAACTATAGGCTAGTAACTGAGCTGTTTCCTCCCTAAGCAGTACAGCTAAGAGATGTTTCTCATATGAACCACTCAGCCATGTACCCATGGCACACAATGTGATGTCTTCTACAATGTTGGTGGTTTCTTATATAGTGGAGACTTTTGATAGTAGAGCACTGAGATGCATTGCTTACTACACATGTGTATATTGAGCAATGATTCTTCAGGCCACTCTGAACAGTGAATGCTGTGAACACAGATGTGGATTTCTGTACTGGGCCTTTCCATTGCATTTTAGGTCAATCTGTGTCATAGCAGATCTTTTTGTGTTCCTAGATATGGCAAAGGATCTAGGTTCTGTCAATTTGTTTTATGGTAAGATAAATTAATAAAAGAAACTTTTAAAAGAGTATACCCAAGCTGCTTCTGTGATCATCAGTGGTGGAGACTGGATGTATTCATCTGGAGGCATGAGCTAGCTCCTCTAGAATGGAACAATGGCAGACCAAAAGTTGATCACTATATTTAAATAAATGAAACTCACTGGGGCTTATGATAGCCTTGAAGATAGGATGGCTGGGGGGAAACTTCAAGAGGTGATTGGGAGGCAATAGTTACATGGCCTTCTTCCCAGGTAAGACTTCTGATTCAAAGACTCATTTGTATAAATGTTAGCAAAATCTCACCCTGGTGCATAAATGGACTCTAACACGTGAAAGATGGATGAACATCCAGGAGAGGATCCAGGGATGGGTACTTGAAAAGGGGATTCTGGGGACAACCATTGATACTGACAGGTGGATGAGATAATAGTGAAAGGTGGATGAGAAGACTGGTCAGATATATAAGCTATTCATAGATTCATAGATTCTAGGGCTGGAAGAGACCTCGAGAGGTCATCGAGTCCAGCCCCCTGCCCTCATGGCAGGACCAATTACTGTCTAGACCATCCCTGATAGACATTTATCTAACCTACTCTTAAATATCTCCAGAGATGGAGATTCCACAACCTCCCTGGGCAGTTTATTCCAGTGTTTAACCACCCTGACAGTTAGGAACTTTTTCCTAATGTCCAACCTAAACCTCCCTTGCTGCAGTTTAAGCCCATTGCTTCTTGTTCTATCCTCAGAGGCTAAGATGAACAAGTTTTCTCCCTCCTCCTTATGACACCCTTTTAGATACCTGAAGACCGCTATCATGTCCCCTCTCAGTCTTCTCTTTTCCAAACTAAACAAACCCAATTCCTTCAGCCTTCCTTCATAGGTCATGTTCTCTAGACCCTTAATCATTCTGGTTGCTCTTCTCTGGACCCTCTCCAATGTCTCCACATCTTTCTTGAAATGCGGTGCCCAGAACTGGACACAATACTCCAGTTGAGGCCTAACAAGTGCAGAGTAGAGCAGAAGAATGACTTCTCGTGTCTTGCTCACAACATACCTGTTAATGCAGCCCAGAATCAAGTTTGCTTTTTTTGCAACAGCATCACACTGTTGACTCATATTTAGCTTGTGGTCCACTATAACCCCTAGATCCCTTTCTGCCATACTCCTTCCTAGACAGTCTCCTCCCATTCTGTATGTGTGAAACTGATTGTTCCTACCTAAGTGGAGCACTTTGCATTTGTCCTTATTAAACTTCATCCTGTTTACCTCTGACCATTTCTCCAATTTGTCCAGATCATTTTGAATTATGACCCTATCCTCCAAAGCAGTTGTAATCCCTCCCAGTTTGATATCATCTGCAAACTTAATAAGCGTACTTTCTATGCCAATATCCAAGTCGTTGATGAAGATATTGAACAGAGCCGGTCCCAAAACAGACCCTTGCGGAACCCCACTCGTTATACCTTTCCAGCAGGATTGGGAACCATTAATAACTACTCTCTGAGTATGGTTATCCAGCCAGTTGCGCACCCACCTTATAGTAGCCCCATCTAAGTTGTATTTTCCTAGTTTATTGATAAGAATATCATGCGAGACTGTATCAAATGCCTTACTAAATAAGTAAGTTGAAAATGCCTTATGTAGTTTACTGTTGGGATTCCCTCAGAGACCTCTTTCCCAAGAACTCAGTTTGACTCCAGCCTTCATCACTCAGGTATCTTTATTTACCATACAGCAAAGCTATGCTGAGTTTATCAGATTCAAAGGCAGGGGGGAGGATACAGGGTACATCACAGCTCCAAGTTACACAGACACCTTCTCCCTTTTATATACATTACACTTCTCATTACATTTACTAAACATTGCATCACACATTTTTGGATTGGCATGGTTACTTTGCAGGAAACAATCCCAGTGCAGCATGCACTGTCCATGCACTGACCACGGTTCGACTTCCTCATTTCTACATTTGTAACTTCCTTTGTTATCTAGTTCATAGTAAATAGTTCCATGCATGTTCTCCCTCTTATCTTAGTTGGTTCAGACATTCTATCTTAGTGTACTGACCTATTTACTTATCTGATTTAACACAAACATTCAGTTGTCAACCTGATGATTCGTGTACTTCCTTAATTCTATATTCCCTCCATATCTTAATTACTCATGTTGGACCAGGCCTCAGTTACACTTACTTTATGTGGAAAATTTTAGTTTTAATTCCATTATTTCTCTGATTGTAAAATCTTCTTTTTGTTAAGATTACTGCTGCATGGGTAATCTATTGGAAACATCTCAAAAGACCCCTGTATCTCCTTGAGAGAGATACTGAAAGATAAAGAGTTTCTGTAACCTACCCACCCATCTTGGTCTTGATGCAAGGGCATAGACAAATGTCATTTACCAGAGAATTGCATTGTCACCAAGCTACAGAAGCTGAACACAAGGTGAAAAGCTAAAAGACAAACAAGAAAATGAGTTAGTAGTTGGATGTTGGTCACAATTGTTTATAATTACGATTATTACCATTTTGGGCATGTCCTAGCACAGTATAGGGTGTATGGGCACATACCATGTAGGTATCTAGATGGATTAACTGTGTTTTTTAAATTTGTTTGGGTTGTGAATGGATGACAGTGTCTGATATCTGAGTACTATTTTCTAAAATATAAAACAGTCCTTATAAAAGTCCTTATATAAATGTTATATTGACTTATGGTCTCAGGGTGTAATCCTGAAATCATTTAGCACTCAAAATATCAGTTGATTTTATATATTTTAAAAATGTTTTATTTTGCCTATTAGTAGCAATTTTAACATGTAGACAATTTAAATTAGCTGTTGGTAGCTGAAATAGTGTTACTTTGGTTTTGAGCTAAGTATCTCCAAGTGCTTTACAAACATTCATTGAGCCTCACAAAACCTATCTGAGGTAGATAACGTCTATTATCTTTTACAGTTGGGGGACCTCAGTGATACTCAGTTAAGTGACCTGCCCAGATCCTGAGAGCCATGAATGGAACTCGGGAGTTCTTACTTCCATTCCCCTGTACTGACCACTAAACCACACAGGGAAACTTGGAGGAAGTCTGAGGCACTCTCATATCATTATATTAAGACATTTTTTCCCTTTCCCAATCTTCATCTCCTTTCTAAAGGTAATATTGATGTTCCCATGTATCTGGACTGAATTGGATCTCCATGTAAAATACGTCAGAAGTTGTAAGTGATCAACCAACAAGTGTTGCTGCTAACGTTAGAAAGGGCTTGCCCTTTCTCTGTCTCACCTCTGCCACTTCCTCCAAAGAGATGTTGACTGTTGCTGGCTCTAATTGCCCACAGGCCAATTTGTGACTTGAATAAAGAGTCCCGCCACCATTGTGTGTATTTTGTGTTGCTCAGTGCTAGAGACCTGGTCTGCAAAATATTTTTAAAGCTGCTTTCTTATTAGTTTTATCATCTAACATGGATAACATTGAAAATATAATTAGTTCTGTTTATAGCCTACATACAATTCTCTGTAAAACAAATCTTTCCAAGGGCATTATTAGCCAGCAGTTCAGATAAATGAAGCATATGTTAGTGAAACCATAGCTCAGATAAGGCACATTAGCAACAATTAGATCCTCCTATCTGTAGTCTCATGGTATTATACACTAGCAAATTATTGTACAGTTAGGACGCAGTGGAGGAATACATCATTTTGCAGATATTTTTAAAATATGCAATATAAACATTATGGGCAACTCTAGCATTTACTAGATGGAAATAGTGAACTAGCACTTTAGTGGATGTATATGCAGGCCCATGTACATCCGTTGTGCTCTCGTTCAACTAGTTTGCAAAAGAAAAATAGTGGTAAAGTGGAACAGTTCTCTGATGGGAGACTCCTGTAGAGGTCATCTAGTTACTACAAGAATTCATGTTGGTGACTTGGTACATAGTACTCATCATTCTATTTTAACAGTAAACCTAAGCCCTTCCATGATGCTAGAGGTGCCATCTCAGAGAAGAGATATAAAGCCAGAGTCTTGACTACTTGTGGTTGTTAGTGATCAGAGGGCATATTTTGAATAGTAGGTGTACTAAGGCTTGCATAATGGCCAAGTTCAAGATCCAGTCTTCATTAGGACTGGACAAAATGTAAATGAAAAAATTGGAATGGGAGTGGAGGGGAATGGTGAAAATGTCTGCAACTCTATTTTTGTCATTTTTCATCCGGCTGTAATAATCATATTCTCTCCGTTCCCATTTTTGAGTTACATATATTATTTTTCTTGTCTTAAAGTGTTGGGTAGTGTTGTGTTGTTAAACAGATACAGTATTCCCATCTCATAGGTGACCACCATCATGCTAGTTCTAGGTTAAGTGGTCCCTTGTATTCTTATTTCACAGAGTTTGGGGGAGCTTTAAGCTTTTTGAGATTATCGGATAAAAGGCACAAAGTAGAGATGGTCCAGAATTAAATCACCCATTCTAAATCACTTCAAACTTGGGGAAGTTCACCTCCATAAATTGGATTGTGTCAAGCTTGGATATGAGGGGGAAAACTCCTAAATGGTGTAAATTTGCGTTGCTCTGTTGAATTTAATGGTGTGTGTAGAAAGACGAGGCCCTGAAACATAAACCCTTATATCAGAGACCGAGTACGAGGCCTAAGGCCTGAACTAAAGTAATGGTCAAGACTTTGTTAACATAAAATAAAGTTATACTGTGAGCCAGAGGCAGGCCCTGCTCACAAAAGCTGTCAAAGAAAGGACTGATGTTGCAAAAATACACATACCTAAAAGGTACTAGAACACTCAGATACTTTCACATTCCACACAGATAACAAGGAACAGGCTGACCCATCCTAAAGATGAGCAAAAGGGTAATATGATGGATAGAGTTGTTTTGTTCAAACCAACAAGTACAAGGTGAGAGGCGGCACCTTATTGCATAGAGGGGTTGTACCTTGCTACATATAGGGGTTGCACCTCAATACGTCGGGAGAGATGTGTAACTTGTTTGTACCTGTGTATAAAAATGCTCCCTGGGGCGGTGTCTTTGTCCAGCTGAGGGGGCAGTGGAGTGTCCCACCACTGACTGAGCTGTGTCCATTGTCAGGGGGCACATATTTGTAATATGTCTTGTAGAGTCTGCAGAAAACTATTACTGTGCTTCGTTTGACAATAAACCTGGCCGGGTGCCTTCGTACCTTATCGGAGTCTGTGGTCATTAGGGGTTCTCTCAGGGTCTGCAGTGTCAGCTATCTGTGCAGAGCTGGGGCAGCACACAGAAGGAACACATGCACACAGCCGACTGTTATCAACATTGAACAGAGCAGAGCACCACCCCGGTGACGTCTGACAACAGTGTGACACTGATTTAAAGCAGATGAGGATGTGACCTAGAGAAAGGGAGGAGTCAAAGATAACTCCAAGACCAGGCTTGAGTTATTGAGTTGGCAAAAGATGGAAAGTCTGGAAATCCCAAGCAGGCAGGACCTTTGTTTCTAAGGTTGCATATAAAATGATTCCAGTACAATAAACTGCACGGAACTAAGTAGCACTATATCAGGATGGTCCTCAAAATTACATTAAAAAAAGTGTAGATATCTTCCTCAATAAATTCAATGGTTCTGAAGGACTTGCAAAATCAACTGCTTTTGGGATGTCCCAAGAATTATATAAATGTGTTCAATCAAGGACAGAATAAAGACAGAATTTTCTAGCTTCAGAACTAACTAGCAGAAGTATCCACCAGAAAGTCTAATACTTATTGGTACATTTGAGAGTATCATGTGGTATTTTAGTACCAAGTCTCCCTTTAACGTTAGTGGGATCCATGTAGCTAAAACAATATTCAGTGGTTGTACGAGGTAACCTTTAATGTTACTTCAATTTGTGAGTGTGTAAATTTCATAATACCTCAAACTCCAAGTTAAATACAGGTTGGTATTCATTTGTACAGGATGAAATAACCTTTGTCTTATGGCTGTGTAAGTTATGAAGCTATAAAGGTTCCTCGAATGTGCATTTCCCCTAAATATTCAGAAATTGAGGTTTTCTTATTAAAATTCAATCTAAAACTACAACCTGAGTCAAAAGATGAAAATAGAATTAGACACTTGGTAATAACATTTTAAAAGAAAGACCCCAGTTAAACAAGGCTATACTTACGACTGATGGAAATATGATGCCCCCACCCCAAATGGGGTTTACCCTGACAATTCAAGAAGAAACCATCAAGTTTTATTTGTTCTTCTATAAATGACTCAACTATTAAAATTATGTTGGCTGTACATGAGTCTAATCAAAAAGCTCTATAACATATTTAAGCACTTTGAAGTACATTACTCTTTATAATTAGAAGTAGAGTTTAGAAAATCTTGTATATTACATGGAAGTTTTTCTTGATTGTAACTTGTGCTGTGTTGCTATATCTGCAAGAATAGACCAAACATGGTGTAATGAGTATTGGCTTTACAAATGTTCACAGCAACAGTGCTATTGATTTGAATAAAAACAAACCAAATCTAATTAGTATTTTGAATTCAGAAGATATTCCTACCTCACCTCAATTGTAACAGTTTTAAAGTTGGTCAAATGTTAGGCCTAAAAACCTACTTGATGAGGTTCTCCTCTTTGTAAATGGAAACAAGATTGAGTGTCTTTTTTGTTGCATGTTTTCTGTTAGCTGCTGTTTTAACATACAACATTTCAGATGTCCTTCTCTTCATTGCTGTCTAGATTGCCCTCTTCCTATTTCAGCAGAATGGCTTATAAATAAACATGTTCACATCTTAGATTGGGAGTGACAGTTTATTCCTACCATCTTGATGGATTGTACTGGATATCTACAGCCTTTCACTAACTAAACATCCGTGCATAGACTATAAAATTAATCATAATATGGCAAGATATCTTAAAATGCAGAACCATTTCCACTCATGCTCTCTCTCTCTGAACTATAAACTTCCTCTAATAACAACATAAGAATGGCCACACTGAGTCAGACCAATGGTCCATCTATCCCAGAATCCTGACTTCTGACAGTGGCTGGTGCCAGATGCTTCAGAGAAAATGATCAGAATAGGGAAATTTATCAAGTCATCCATACCCTGTCATCGAGTTCCATCTTCTGGCAGTCAGAGGTTTAGGGACACCCAGTGCATGGTGTTGCATCTCTGACCATTTTGGCTAATAGCTGTTGATGGTCCTATTCTCTATGAACTTACCTAATTCTTTTTTGGGCTCAGTTATTCTCTTGGCCTTTAACACATTCATAGAATCATAGAATCTCAGGGTTGAAAGGGACCTCAGGAGGTCATCTAGTCCAACCCCCTGTTCAAAGCAGGACCAACCCCAACTAAATCATCCCAGCCAGGGCTTTGTCAAGCCTGACCTTAAAAACCTCTAAGGAAGGAGATTCCACCACTTCCCTAGGTAACCCATTCCAGTTCTTCACCACCCTAGTGGTGATTGCCTGGATTCCAGGGCAACAAGTTCCACAGGCTGACTGTGTTGTGTGAAGAAGTACTTAATTTTGTTAGTTTTAAACCTGCTGCCTGTTTCATTGGGTGACCCCTTGTGTTATGTTTTATAAATAACACTTTGCTACTCACTTTCTCCACACCATTCATGGTTTTATAGACTTCTCATATCCCACCTAATGGTCTCTTTTCTAAACTGAATAGTCACAGTCTTTTTAATCTCTCCTCATATGGAAGCTGTTCCACATACCTAATCATTTTTGTTGCCTTTCCAGTACTTTTCCCAATTTAATATATATTTTTGAGATGGGGTAACCAGAACTACATGCAGTGTTCAAGGGTTGGGTGTTCCATGCATTTATATAGTGGCATTCTGATATTTTCTGTTTTATTATCCCTTTCCTAATCATTCCCAACATTCTGTTAGCTTTTTTGGCTACCTCTGCACACTGAGAAGATGTTTTCATAGAACTATTGACAATGACTCCAAAATCTGTCTTGAGTGATAACATCTGATTTATACCCCATCATTGCATATATAGTTTGGATTATATTTTCCAATGTGCTTTATTTTGCATTTATCAGCATCGAATTTCACCTGCCATTTTGTTGCCCAGTCACCCAGTTTTGAGATCCCTTTGCAACTCTTCAGTCAGCTTTGGACTTGACTACATAGGTGCTGACTCCGTGGGTGCTCCGGGGCTGGAGCACCCACGG
The DNA here is from genome assembly GCA_037349315.1 of Chelydra serpentina. Lineage (NCBI taxonomy): Eukaryota > Metazoa > Chordata > Testudines > Chelydridae > Chelydra > Chelydra serpentina. The sequence continues at coordinate 64,598,047 of JBAIAC010000010.1, read as the reverse complement.
GGAAAAATTGGTGGGTGCAGAGCACCCACCGGCAGCTCCCCACCATCCCTGGGGCCCGCGCCCAGCTCCCCGCCATCCCCGGGCCCCGCAACGTCACCCGGCGTTGGGGGCGGGGCCCCGCAATGTTGCCCGGGGGCGGGGCCCGGCATCGGGGCGGAGCCCCGCCCCTGACGCCGGGCGTCAGCCCCCTCCGGCGCCACCGGAAGTTGGCGCCTATGCTTGACTACCTTAAATAATTTTGTATTAGCTGCAAAATTTGCCACCTCATTGTTTACCCCTTTTTCCAGATCATTTATGAATATGTTGGACAGCACTGGTCCCAGTAAAGATCCTTGGGGGACCCTGCGATTTACCTCTCTCCACTGTGAAAACGGACCATTTATTCCTATTCTTTGTTTCCTGTCTTTTAACCAGCTACTGATCCATCAGAGGACCTTCCTTCTTATCCCTTGACAACTTCCTTTGCTTAAGAGCCTTTGGTGAGGGACCTTGTCAAAGGCTTTCAGAAAGGTCAGGTACACTATATGTATTGAATCACCCTTGGCCACATGTTTGTTGGCCCTTTCAAAGAATTCTAATATATTGGTGAAGCATGAGTCTTCCCCAACATATTGTGTTCATCTATGTGTCTAATAATACTCTTTGCTACAGTTTCAACCAATTTGCCTGGTACTGTTAGACTTACTGGTCTATAATTGCCAGGATCACCTCTGAAGCCTTTTTAAAAAATCGGCATTATGCTAGCTATTCTCCAGTCATCTGGTACAGAGGCTGATTTAAGTGATAGGTTACACACCAGTTAGTAGTTCTGCAATTTCATATGTGAGTTCCTTCAGAACTCTTGGGTGAATACCATCTGGTCCTGGTGACATGTTACTGTTTAATTTATCAATCTGTTCCGAAACTTCCTCTGTTGACACCTCAATCTTGGACAGTTCCTCAGAAAAAGAATGGCTCAAGTGTGGGAATCACGATCACATCACCTGCAATGAAGATGATGCAAAGAATTCATTTAACTTCTCTGCAGTGATATTGTCTTCCTTGAATGCTCCTTTTAGCACCTCAGTCGTGTGACAGCCCCACTGGCTCTTGGGTAAGCTTCCTGCTTCTAATGTACTTAAAATTAAACAAATGCTGATAATTTGTGTTTCTCCTGCAAGTTGCTCTTCAAATTCTCTTTTGGCCTGTCTAACTATACTTTTAAACTTGACTTGCCAGAGTTTATGCTTCTTTCTGTTTTCCTGCCAATTTTTAAAGGATGTCTTTTTGTCTGTAACTGCCTCTTTTACTCTGGTTAGCCATGGTGGCTTTTTTGGGGGGGGGCCTCTTACTGTTCTTTTCAATTTTTAAAATTTTTTTTTATTTGGGGTATACATAGTTTGAGTCTCTATGGTGTTTTTAGAAAGTTTCCATGAAGCTTGCTGGCATTTCACCCTTCTGACTGTTCCTTTTATTTTTCACTTAATTGGTCTCCACATATTTGTGTAGTTCTGCTGTTTGAAGTTAAACACTTCTTTAGTGGGGTTCTTTGGTATTTTCCCCTCTACAAAGATATAAAATTTAATTATATTATGTTTGCTATTACTGAGTGATTCAGCTATATTCATCTCTTGGACCAGATCCTGTGTTCCACTTAGGAATAAATTGAGAATTGTCTCTTCCTTTGTGCATAGTAGGACTAGCGGGTCTTTAATGGTGTCTAGAAGCAGTCATTAATGGTGTCTAGATTTTATCTCTGCATCCCATCCTGAGGTTACATATTCCAAGTCAATATGGGGTAATTAAAATCCCCCATTATTATTGGGGTTTTCTGTTTTCATAGCCAGTCTAATCTCTAATCATTTCACAATCATCTTGGTCAGGTAGTTAGTTGTATATTCCTACTGTTATATTTTTATTATTCAAGTATGGAATTTCTATCCACAGAGATTCTATGGTAGAGTTTGATTCATTTAAGCTTTTTACTATATTTGACTATTTTTTCTTTCACACACTTCTCCACCAGTGTGACCTACTCTGTCATTCCTATATATTTTGTGCCCTGGTATTACCATGTCCCATTGATTATCATCATCCCACCAAGTTGCTGTGATGCCTATTGTATCGATATCCTAATTTTATACCAGGCACTCAAGTTCACCCATCTTCGTGTTTAAACTTCTAGCATTTGTATACAAGCACTAATAAAATTAATCAATATTTAGTTGTCTGTCTTCATGTGATATAATTGAATGGAACACTTACATTTGACTGTTTTCTCTTCAGTTTCTACCTGTACTTTATATCTTAGTAAAGAGGAGAAGCTAGAAGTTGATATAGAGTATCCCCTTTAATAAATTCTCCCCTAAGGATGTGTTTGTCTGCAACTGTATGCTCCTCCATTTCCGCCCCCCCCCCCCCCAGCCCTCAGTTTAAAAACTCCTCTGTGACCTTTTATTTTTCGTGCCAGAAATCTGGTTCTCTTTTTTGTTGTTGTGGGGGGCGGGGGGTGGAGCCCATTCTTCCTATATAGGTTCCTCAGCAGTATAGTCTTGCCCTGCTCATATCCCCAAAGGTTCCCCAGTTCCTAATAAACCTAAATCCCTCCTTCCAGCACCATTGTCTCATCCACACATTAAGACCCCAAAGTTCTGCCTGTCTAACTGGCCCTGCACATGGACCTAGAAACATTTCAGAGAATGCTACCATGGAGGTCATGGACTTTAATCTCTTACCTAGCAGCCTACATTTGGCCTCCAGGATCTCTTTCCTATCCTTCTCAATGTCATTGGTACCTACATGTACGATGACCACCGGCTCCTCCCCAACACTACACATAAGTATACCTAGATGTCTTGAGACGTCCACAACCTTTGTACTTGGCAGGCAATTCATCACACTGTTCTTTTGGACATCCCAAACCAACTATTTATATTTCTAATAATCGAATCCCCCATTACTATTACCTCCCCTCTCCCAGAGAGATATCCTCAGTGTGAGAAGATACCATGACATCATCTGAAGGGAGGGTCCAAACGATGAGATCATTTCCCTCTGCTTCAGCTTGATGTTCTCCTTCCCTGAGATTTTCATCCTCCTCAACGGCACAGAGGCTATCAGGCTGGGGGTGGGACTGCTCTGTGTTCTGGAAAGTCTCATGTATGTCCCTCTGTCTCCCTTAGCTCCTCCAGTCCAGCACTCTGGTCTCAAGAGCCCATACTTGGTCTTTGAGGGCCATGGATTGCTTGCACCAAATACACACATGTGCCACCTGCCCACAAGGCAAGTAATCATACATGCTGCATTCAGTTTGCTTTTGACTGGTTGTGCTCCATTGGTAATGCACTGAACTATGAATACAATGTAGGTGTACCAGTTGATCGCTCTTGAATGTAATGTCATACCTACTTAAGTGTGAGTTACTGCTATTGGTGGCGTTGTGTCTTTAGCTTATTGCATATAGGGATCTGTGCTTTGGAATAAAAAAAATAGGAGTTCTGTTCCTTCTGTCACTTATTTACTCCTGGGGGAATTCTGCTCCACTACGCAATGCTGAATTTGCTTTCCCACACAGAAATGTGCTGCAGTGCTGCTAGCCACCACTAGGGGCCATTGGACCTGGAAGAACCCAGCTCACACATAGAAGACACGACTGGGGGAGATGGGAAGGGGGAGGCAGCTAGAGGAGTCCTGGCAGCTGCAGTTCCCAGCATGCCTGAGGGAAGGCAAGGGCGGTGTGCAGGAAACTCCATGCAAGCCTAGGACTGAGCATTAGGCTGTTTCTCCCTCTGGATCCCTGGACTTTGTGGGGAGGAGTGGTGGGTATCTGGACATGGGGACGGCTTGCGGCTGGCCTCTAGGGGGCAAAGGGGGTTGGGTGTATTGGCTAAGGGGGCGTGGCTGGGCTCTGGGTGAGGGAGGGGGCAGGGGTTGTCATAGGGGTTTCTTTAACTCTCTACTTTTGGGGGAATTTTTGTGTGTGTGTCTGTATTGTTACAGACATAATAGCTAACATGTATTTTGAAATAAATTACCAAAATAGTTGAAACTGGTGTGCTGATGCAGTGTTATTTTGACCAATAACATTTTCAGAATTTTGTGGAATTTTAAAATATTGTGTGCAGAATTTATAATTTTTTGGTGCAGAATGCCCCCAGGAGTAACATATTTGCTGTAGACAGTGGTGCAAGTAGGGTGGTATGGTATGGTATGCTGTACCATTAATATATTTATTGCTGGTACACTGTACCGAAAAAAGTCAGGAGCAGGACGTGGGGTCATCGGGCAGCCCCACGCTGGCTGCTCCTCTGGCGTTGCTGTACCACCTGCAGCCCTTCCACGCAACTGTATCTCCTGTCTGGGGTCTGTACAGCCCTGCCGGAGGACAGGGCTGGGGAGCAGGGCTGGGGGCACTATCGGTACAGCTGTGCTGGAGTAGCTGCCTGCGCGAGGTGCTGGCTCCTGGGAGCAGAGGCCCCACGTTCTGCTCCTTTCACCGCTGCAGTTCCCAGGAGAGCCCTTTGGTTCAGTTGTTGAACCTCAGGGCTCTCCTGGGAACCGCAGTGGTGAAAGGAGCAGAATGTGGGCCCACTGCACCCAGGAACCAGCTGCTGAACTGAACTTCAGGGCTCTCCAGGGATTGGGAACTGCAGCGGCAAAAGGAGCAGAATGTGGGGCCACTGGGCATGCTTTATGGTTACTGAAAAACTGGTGCCCTTTTTATTCTCCCTCTACATCTTATCCCTGGGTCATCTCGTCTGCAAACATAAATTCAACTACCATCTCTATGCTGATGACTCACAGATATGCCTGTCTATCCCAGACCTGTCTCCTATCATACTAAAATTTCAGCCTGTCTCTCTGAAGTCTATTAGTGGATGTCTGACCATCAGCTCAAGCTCAACATAGCTAAAATAGAGCTCTTAATCCACTCTCACTCCCACTCCCTTCTGCCACCTCCTTTCTTGATCACTATGGATAACATCATTATCCTCCCTGTTGCTCGGGCAAGATGCTGTAACCTGGGCATTATCCAAGGCCCATAAGCTGGGCATCATCTTCAACTCTGACCTCTTTCTAGGCCTTCAAATCTACGCTACGTCTAAATCTTGCTGATTATTCCTGTGCAAAATCTCTAAGATAGAGCCTTTCATATCTAGCCACACAGCTAAAACTCTCGTCTAGGTTCTCATCATCTCTTATTTTGAATACAGCAGCTTCCCTTTTTCTGGCCCTTACAAAGGCAATCTTGCACTGCTCATATCCATTCTGAATGGGATGCATTTTCCTAGCCCATTGCTTTGATCATGTCACCCCTCTCTACATCCCTCCACTGGCTCCCCCTTCTCTATCACATCAAACATAAACTACTGGTCTTCTCTTTCAAGGCTCTTCATGGTCTATCCTTACCCTACCTATTATCTCATTAACTAGCAAGATATTGCCTCCTGCCTCTGATCAGCCCACGATGCCAGCCTTCAACACCCATTTGTTAAATTTTCAAACAAGCACCTTTGTGCTTTCTCTCCTGCCTCATGCCCTTCAGAGGAGCTCCCCATAGGCGTCCACAGAAGTGTCTTATCTTCCTTCAAATGCCCCCATAAAACTTTCCTTTGCTATGATGCCTACAAAAACTTGAAAACAGTTACGCTGTCAGTGCGTTGATACCACTGCCTATCATGCTGAACAATAATGTCTCATGGTTTTCTTGTGCTCCTCCATCTTTCTGTGTCAGTCTGCTGTTGCCTGTATTAAACTTCGACTGTAAGCTTTTTGGGGGAGGGACCGTCCTTTTGTTCTGTGTTTGGACAGCTCCTAGCACAATGGGATCCTGGTCTGTCATGGCAGGGGCTTCTATGTGCTATGGTAATACAAATCTCTGTGTGTTGCATGCGCATACACACATACAGTTGTCCTGTGCTGACAGGGATGTCAGACTTGTTCAAGTATTTCAGTTGCTTTTAGTATCTGAGCTCTTTGCCTCAGCTACCCAAAGACCTGTGTAGTTTGGGCACTGAAAGTCCAGTTGTATCTATGTGGTTGACTGTGACATTTGAGATGCAGCTGCAGATTTGATTTGCCTTTCAACTATAGTGTTCTCAGGCCAAGAGTGTCTCAAAAGAAGGAAGGGAACAAACTGATAGATCATTTTATATTATAGCTGTATCTGAAATTAGAGTTGTTCATCTAATGTATTTGTGAATAATTTATTCTGTAAAATATGCCAAAATTTCATCAGATAAGGTTATCTGCAATGAATGATTCAATTGGTTCAATGTGGCATACTGTACTCTAGGTCTTTGTGCTATGCCAGTGGTAGAAAAACACCCAACTGACAGCTCTGTAGGAGAGGAATGAATTCTGAAGTCCACCTGCAGGAAAGGCAGTTATGTGTCTGGAACATTTGCTCTCTGAATCAAAATTATACATTTTCAGGTGACTTAATCCCAATTGACTTTTGCATGTTACTGTAGTAGAGAACCGACAAAGGGTCCTGTGGCACCTTATAGACTAACAGATGTACTGGAGCATAAGCTTTCGTGGAGCTTATGCTCCAATACCTCTGTTAGTCTATATGGTGCCACAGGACCCTTTGTCGCTTCTACAGATCCAGACTAACATGGCTACCCCTCTGATACTGTAGTAAAGAAGATATCACTGATCAGAAGCCTGACACCTCTTATCGCCAGTGGGCATTATTTTAAGCACTGGTGCATATACAGTAAAACAGATGGGACCAGGGACATTGCAGCATCTGTCACATAGGTGATTATGAAATGTAAATTTTTTGGTGCAAGTGGAATTTGGCAGCATAGTCTTGTGGCTGGAGTGCAGGACCATGAGAACTGGGTTATAAAACCAGCTCTGATATTGATTTACGGTGTTACTGGGTTTTAGGGCCATGCAAAACAGCAGCTATGTGGGACATGCCTCACAGGTCAGAGTAATAGATTTTCCCCATATAGCCTATCAGTGGGATGGGTAGAACATGGCAAAACTTGGCAGCTGTGGCTGGAGTAGATTAGTGAGGGAGGTGGCTAGGGGAGATGGATTTTCTGGGCATATCTGAGTGGTTGTCAGGTGTGGGTGGTGCTGTGGTGTCCAAAGTGGAGCCAGGTGGCATTAAGGGTGGTAGAAGGATGGAGGAGGCTGGGTGGGGATGTCTGTGTGCTGTACCTGGCTTGAGGTGGAGCTGGGTGCGGGGAGTCTGGGGCCAGTGTTGAGATGTTCTGTCCCTGCTGCTGCAGACACCACCTCCTCTGGCTGCTAATTCCTGGTGCTCCAGCAGAGGGACATTCAAGAATGGAGCAGAAAAGCCACCTAGCTTCTTGCAGAATAGGTGCTGTATTGGCCCTGCTTGCTGGGAAGAGCACTCCCTCAATCCTAGTTCGGATGCATGAATCCCTAAATCCAGCTGGACTGAGGGAATGTGTGAAGGGGATGCCAAGTGCACGAGTGTGTCAGGAGATGGCTGACAGCCCTGATTAAGTCAACAGAGAAGACCAGCTTCTCTGTCTGTAAAATTATTATATTTTCTGTACCTACTGCTGGAGTATTTTGAGGCTTAATTAGTTGGGGGTTTTGAAATATTTTGATGCTTTGATATGTCCATAATACTACTACTCTGTGATTGTAAGTTGTTATTAATAGCTGTAATATTAAATATAGACAACCAACAGTGGAAGAAAGCCACAGGAAAGAAAACCATTCAAAATGTTTGAAGCAGTCATATCAGTTGCCTGCCCAAACTACTTGAGCTGGAATCAAAACTCTGGATCAGGGGTGCAACATATTTGTGGGCTGTTTGAAATCAGAACCAGGACCAAATCTTGGCAATGTGGGCCCATATCGACAAACTACTAAAGCAACATGAGGAAAGAGTTTCTCAATTCAGCAGATGTGAATGAATTAACAACCAAAAAGGCAACTCGAAACCAAATGCAAAGTTTGGAATCTGATTATGTATTCACCGATGAAACAGTCATTTTTCACAGGCAGAGGGTAAGCTACTTACTGCAGAAAGTCACATCAAATTGGGAACTGGATGATTAACAAAATGTTAATTGCCAAATGTGGTATGTAATTGAAAATGTGATAATTGCCTTATAATTTCAGACATTAACACATCATTCACTGCAACTGACATGTGATGTCCTTCTTATGGAAAGTTGTATGCCTGCAGCCAATTTATAGTGCTGCATTGGCAGAGTGCACAGTGTAGTTTTCTATAGCTGATGGTCATCTTATGTTGTCACTCGTGAGCAGCTCCCTTCACTTAAGCGTGTTATTGTATTAAACACAATTATTTCATTGTCTTTCATCTCTCCATATTGCTTTTCCAAAAATGGCATTAAGCTGTATGCACAGAAAGATAAACAGGGGGCTCAGTCATTCCTACTGGCTGTTTGGTGCTCTGCAGTGACGTATGAAAATAAGGTGGTTTACAATGAAAAGTGTAGGGAAGCTTTATAGAAGGTGTCAAGTATCAGAGGGGTAGCCGTGTTAGTCTGGATCTGTAGAAGCGACAGAGTCCTGTGGCAGATTTATACCTGCCCCTGGACATTTCCACTGCATGCATTTGAAGAAGTGGGTATTCACCCATGAAAGCTTATGCTCCAATACATCTGTTAGTCTATAAGGTGCCACAGGACTCTTTGTCGCTTCTATATAGAAGGTGGGCTCTCCCAGTCCTTTCCCCTAAGCACAGACAGATTAGTTTCAGGAATGATCAGGGTCATAATGTTTAATTAAAGATGTTTAGTAAAAATGTTAAGTGAACTAAATACTTAGCATTTTGCAACACTAATCCTCAAAACTCTGATGAGGGTAAGTATTATTCTCATTTCCCAGGTGGAGAAATAGAGGTCTACCTTATGATTTACACAAGACCAATTGGTGGTAGGATATGGCATTGTAGCTTGAGGATTGCTGGAAACCAGTCTTTTCCTCTGTACATTAAGATAACCTGTCTGCTTCCTTAGCATACATTCCATACTTCCAAAGTATACTTCTGTCTTCCCAAAGATGGTCTCTTACGAGCAGAACCAAAATTACAGATTAAGTAAAATTGGTAATGTCTCTTACATAAAAGACAGTTCCCAGTCTTTAACATTTGTTAAATCCTATTCCTTAAAAAATATTTTCCTCTGCATTATTTAGTCACTAAAAGACTCTTCATACATACTTTATTAAATTAACCTCCTACATAGTCGATGCAGCTTATTCATCAGACTCAAGTCTAGAAGGGCACAAGCGTGCATCCACAGTACAGGAAATCAAAGCTATGTGATTTTTTTGCTGTTGTTCTTAAATAATGGATTATGTTTCAACTGTCCTTGTTGTCCTTAACAACAATGTGCTTTGACAATTAATAGTTGCAGAAGAACCTTTTAAAAATATTGGCTTTTGAAAAGTATTCTTGGACCACATTTCTGTTATCTGTAAACTTGCCAGAACCTGAAATAATGAACAACAATAATTGTGCTGAAATATGTGCTGTAATTGAATAAAGATTAATTAGACACTGGAAATATTCAGTGGGATAGCTTTGCCTTTAAACTTTGAAAATTCCTTCCCTGGTGCTTACTAATTGCAGAAGTATACAACTCTTACTGGTATCCGTTAAAATAAATCAATTAAGAATGGTTTGAGTGGAAGAAAGGAGGTGGATATAAACATTTTTAAAGGAAAAATAGAGGCCATATCATACCCTCCTCTGAAAACAACTGTGTGAAGGTACAGAAAGGCTAAAATTCTTCCCTAACACAGTTTTTTTCTATAAGTGTGAGGAGTTTGGATCACAGGAGTCCATAGAAAACCATGCCACTGCACCGAGGACCCTGGAGCCTCCAGTCTGTCTATATTGCTTGGTTTGATAGGACTTTGCCCCCTCTTATAGGAGCATGGCTCACTGAGGACTATAGAGTGAAGGAAATTCTGGATCTCGGTGACTTACCTTGATAACTAAATGACTTACCCAAGACTTACTTGGCCAACTTTCAACAACTGACATCTCAAGTGATTTCTATAAAACAAATAGAAAGCACCATTATGAGTAAAGTCTTTGGGATTTATTTCTCTTTTATGTTTTCTAGGGAAACTTCATAGCGTTGGATTAGAAGAACTGATTGGACCGTTTTAGAGAGGTGCCAGTGCAGTGATTGACGTGATGCCATCTCTCGTGCTGTTTAGTCATTGGTGACACTGGGGAAACAGATCTCCAAAGATGGATCCGTTTTCCATCTACTCAGACTTAACATAGAGAGATTAGAAATGGCTCTCAATTTCTATGAAACTTCCCTAGTATTTTCATCTCCACGATGGACTGAGACTTACTTTCTCATAGTGATGCCATCCAGAGTCTCACTGAGGCTTACACAAGCTTTAAAATATACTGTAATGCTGTTGGCCCACAACCCACCAGTCACTGCAGGTAGAGAACAATATTAACTCAAACACAATCAATGAGTTTCTATGATAGGTGTGCAAAGAAGGACCTCCTTGTGCCTCTTTTCCCACATTGGGCAACTATATCTAGAATCCAGAAAAGGCCTTAAACGTCAAATGCTACCCTTAGGTAAATGTATGCAGCTCCTGTTGAAGTCAATGGGAGGTGTGAATACATATTCTGAGACTATGCAAAAGCATTTTGTGCCATTGTGTTTCTTATTACTGTTTATAATAACATTTTACAGCTACCAAAATACAAATACAGGGAAAAGAGAAATTTTCTGAGAGATAACCAAATTAAACCAATTATTTTTATATTCCACATCCTACACAATTTTAAAGTTGAGACCTAATGAGATTAACATTAATGAAGTGAAAAGTAACTTCTATGAGTTGCAATTAGTGGCATAGTGAAAAAAATCTTGCTGCTAAGAAAACTCAGGCAAAAATCTATCTGCTTGTTCACCCAGTTCTGGTTGTTTCATCAAGAACTAACTGCCTTCCATATAAGCCTCCCCCTCTTTTTTAAAAGCTGAAATGGAGTATGTTATAGGGTTGTAATAATACTTATCTCTTATGTGGTGCTCTTCATCTGTAGATTTCAAATGTCTTTTATAAAGGAGCGTCTCATCATGCCCAGTTTACCAATGGGGAAACTGCAGTACAGAGAAGTGACATGACTTGCCCACTGATAGAGGTAGAGACAGGACTCAGGCTTCTAGTCCAGTTCATAGCCACACTGCCTTGCAACTTTTTTTCCTAAAGAATTGTTTTTAAATGAAAATAGTCTTATACTGTACCTGTGCATATTTAACTATAGAGGAATAAAATACATGCTATGTATTATCTGTAGATCATGGGCTTGTTTTGCATGCCATTCAACCTGCCAAAGCCCAAACATAGGACACTATTTATGTGACATGGACTTAAAATGACAGATACAATTATTCACGCAGTAAATCTAAAATGCTGTGAGATTCATCCTTTCATGGAAATGATGTCCTCTAGTTTCATGACTCTTTATATGTGAGGTAAATAATTTTCCATAGTAAAAAGACTCCAGATTTCTGTGGAACATAGGTAACTTTTTGACTACAATAATGAAATCTCTTGAAATTAAGGGATATTTGAGATATTGCTCTTTTGCTCTTCTCTATACCACAACTGGTGCAGAATGGTAAAAAAAATTAAAAAAAAAAATAACGGGGGGGGGGGGAATACAGAATTGCACAGTAGCTTAATTGTTTGTCTGTTTATCAAAGTTTCAATTTTGCCCACAATCCCTCTGTCCTGTCCCTCCTTCCATCCCAATATGAGACTTTCTTATGAACTCAAAAGCTTTGAGGCATACAAAACCTGCCATACCCAGGCCTTATATGGAGTTTCCAGAGCAGAGGATTATGGGTGACACTTAATTTTCAATCGCTGGTTGAGTGAAGTTCACTGAAATTTCAAACTTCAAAATTTGAAAAATAAATGGAAAAACAAATCAAAATTTCCACCTCAATGATAGAGCTGGTCAAACTGTTTCAAACTCCTAAATTTTGCAGTTAGAAAGGGAGGTGGAAGGATTTAAAATATTTTCTTATTAGATCTAGTTTGGGGGTGAAAAATAAATGGACAAATTTGCGTTGGATAGGTTAAATTCAACCCCCACCCCCAATATCCCTTTAGTGTGTGAATGCTCACAAAAACAATAGCCTTATGTTGCAGATAGTGTGCCTTACCCCACAATAAGATTACTTGCACAGGAAGGTGTTACTCAGCGAAAGTATAGGTATTATAATCTGACTCTGAAAGCATGATCGAATATGAAATTACAATCCTTAATCACAGATCAAGAGTTTATAAAATTACTCTGGCAGGACCCAGACCATGAATCCCTTGCTCACATTAGTCAGCAGCTAGTCACTTAGAATTATAGAATATCAGGGTTGGAAGGGACCTCAGGAGGTCATCTAGTCCAACCCCCTGCTCAAAGCAGGACCAGTCCCCAACTAAATCATCCCAGCCAGGGCTTTGTCAAGCCTGACCTTAAAAAAACTTTAAGGATGGAGATTCCACCAGCTCCCTAGGTAACCCATTCCAGTGCTTCACCACCCTCCTAGTGAAAAAGTTCTTCCTAATATCCAACCTAAACCTCCCACTCTGCAACTTGAGACCATTACTCCTTGTTCTGTCATCTCCTACCACTGAGAACAGCCTAGACCTGTCCTCTTTGGAACCCCCTTTCAGGTAGTTGAAAGCAGCTGTCAATCTCCGCCCCCACCCCCATTCTTCTCTTCTGCAGACTAAATAATCCCAGTTCCCTCAGCCTCTCCTCGTAAGTCATGTGCTCCAGACCCCTAATCATTTTTGTTGTCCTCTGCTGGACTCTTTCCAATTTTTCCATGTCCTTCTTGTAGTGTGGGGCCCAAAACTGGACACAGTACTCCGGATGAGGCCTAATCAATGCCGAATAGAGGGTAATGATCACGTCCCTCGATCTGCTAGCAATGCTCCTACTTATACAGCCCAAAATGCCGTTAGCCTTCTTGGCAACAAGGGCACACTCATTGACCCAGCTTCTCGTCCACTGTAACCCTTAGGTCCTTTTCTGCAGAACTGCTGCCTAGCCACTCGGTCCCTAGTCTGTAGCAGTGCATGGGATTCTTCTGTCCTAAGTGCAGGACTCTGCACTTGTCCTTGTTGAACCTCATTACATTTCTTTTGGCCCAATCCTCTAATTTGTTTAGGTCCCTCTGTATTCTATCCCTACCCTCCAGTGTATCTACCACTCCTCCCAGTTTAGTGTCATCTGCAAACTTGCTGAGTGTGCAATCCATGGCATCCTCCAGATCATTAATGAAGATATTGAACAAAACTGGCCCAAGGACCGAACCTTGGGCACTCCACTTGATACCGGCTGCCAACTAGACATGGAGCTGTTGATCACTACCCGTTGAGCCCGATGATCTAGCCAGTTTTCTATCCACCTTATAGTCCACTTGCATAATCTCACTGATTTTAATGAGTCAATGCTCACAATTACAAATGAGAGGTTTTCAGTGTTCCCCAACGCAAATAGTGCATGTGATTGCTCTGTGTTCAGGCATCTGCCACACACTGGCAGAGAAGGGTTTAATAGCTGCTTTCAACTACCTGAAAGGGGGTTCCAAAGAGGATGGATCTAGACTGTTCTCAGTGGTAGAAGATGACAGAACAAGGAGTAATGGTCTCAAGTTGCAGAGGGGGAGGTTTAGGTTGGATATTAGGAAGAACTTTTTCACTAGGAGGGTGGTGAAGCACTGGAATGGGTTACCTAGGGAGTTGGTGGAATCTCCTTCCTTAGAGGTTTTTAAGGTCAGGCTTGACAAAGCCCTGGCTGGGATGATCTAGTTGGGATTGGTCCTGCTTTGAGCAGGGGGTTGGACTAGACCTCCTGAGGTCCCTTTCAACCCTGAGATTCTATGATTCTATGAACCCTGGAAAGGCTGCATGGGGAGCTGCAGGGCAGAGTAGGTCAGTTGCTATTGGGAGCCCAGGGGCTAAGGACTGTATCCCTGGAGGGCTGAGAGAACTGTGAGCACCTTGGACAGAGCAGTGGCTGGGTCCTGGGACTGAACAGCTGAGGCCTAAGGTGAGGTGAAGAAGGTGCTGGGGCTATGGGGAAGTGACTCAGGAAATAGAGTAGCATTGACCAAGCAGCAGGAGGCTACTACTTACAGGGTCCCTAGGTTAGGGGAGAGTATTGGGTGGGCTCGGGTCTTCCCCCAACTTGCTATTGGGGAAGTGGCAGCGCTGTTGTACAGAGAGATTTTTCTCCCCTCCCCTTGCCCTGGAAGGGGGAAAACAGATGATGACCCGGCTGGAGTGCTGAGTTGAGAAGAGGTCGCTGCGTTTCTGGGAGCTGAGAGAGGAGCTATAGGTGGAAGTAGAGACAGAGTGCTGGTGCGCAGACCATGGGCATGGATGTTGGCCTTGAGCTAATCCCCATAACGATCAGGAGGAGGTACCAGTCTGGCAATGAGGGCTGCATCCCGTGACAACATGGTGGAGAATGTGGGTATTTGGTTACCCATGAGGTAAGGGGATGGTGTGGAGGACTGGGCAGCGGGTGAAGGATTGTATGGGACAGTTGACCCTGAGGAAACGGAACTGAAAGACACTACATAGCACAGTCACCCCTGATACAAGGGAAGAATGTGGCACAGTGCATGACAGACCTCCCTGAGAGGAGGGGGGAAGAGAAAAGACTATGGAGTTGCCTTAGGTGGAGGCACTCTTTGCAGAGGGCAGCAAAACCCTTTCAGGTTGGGCCCCAAACTTGCCACCCTGAATGAAGAGGATAGAGAGGCAGCCAGGGCAGATCCAGGCCCTTCTGGTGCAGGTGCTTGAAAATCAGCAAAGACCGTGGGAGGTGAACTGGTACCTGCAGGAGTACTTGCTAGAGATTGTGATGCAACAGTGGTACTTATTTAGGTGCCGGGGAGGAGAAAAGGGAAATGCCATAAGGGCTGGGAACAAGGGGGAAGACAAAAGGGCTGGAGGCCAGAAGCCTGGCCAAAATTATGTTATGTCTATGGCTAGAGGGGACACCTAAAAAGGCAGTGCTCCTATTTGAGTTGTAATGAGGAAGCTCTCCAGAAAATGTGAGTGGCAAGGGTGCCCAAAAGAGGCCCACCTGCTGAGAGAGTAGGTGGGGGGAGGGATGTTTTTCATGTGCAGAGTTGGGGCATATAGAAAGAAGAGGAATGGCCCAAGAAGAGGGGACAGGAAGCCCATGCTGGGAGTACAGAGTACATGAGTATAACCACAGAAAGGGCAGAGGCTCCACCCATGCACTTGACAGGGTTTAAGAAAAGGCTAATTCCCAAAAAGATTGGGACAGAGAGGGTCCAGAAAGAGGTAGGGGTTAACCCAGTGGTGCAGCAGGCTACTGTGGGGATCCAGATCCTGGGGAAAAAGGGATTGGGGGATCATGAAGGAGCTATCAGAGAAATTGGCAGCTTCCGAGGAGGCCCTGCAAATAGCAGAGGGGAATTTAGAGTTGCAGAGAGACTAGGCCATGTATGCAAAAGAGGAGAAGGAAAAACTAAATGACTTACCCAAAACTTACTTGGCCAACTTTCAACAACTGACATCTCAAGTGATTTCTATAAAACAAGTAGAATACCCCATTATGAGTAAAGTCTTTGGGATTTATTTCTCTTTTATGTTTTCCTATTGAGAGGGGCATGGCAGGAGAGAGATGCCCTGTGGGCCCAGCTGTGTGGGAAACGGAAGGTAATACCCCTCCCCCAGGGTACTAGTCTTGAGGGAGAAGGTGTGTGATAGGCTGTCTGCACTACACTGGCAGAGAAGGGGTTAGTAGAGCTTTGGGGAGGCTGTGAGGGGAACAGCCAATAGGAGACGGGCTGTGAGGAACAGCCCATCAGGGCCCAGCAGCTCCATATAAAAGAGACCTGCAGGGCTGAGAAGGTCAGTTACTGCTGCATCCCTGGAGGGCTGACATAACTGTAAGCACCTTGGACAGAGCAGTGGCTGGCTCCTGGGACTGAGCAGCTGAGGCCCTGAGATAAGGGCGAAGAAGGTGCTGGGACCATGGGGAAGTGGCCCAGGGAAATAGGACAGCATTGACTCAGGTACAGAGGAGTATCAGGAGGCTGCTATTTACGGGGTCTCTTGGTTGGGGCTTGAGTCCTCACCACTGGAGAAGGGGCAGGACTGCTGGACAAAGAGATTCCCTCACCCCTGTCCTGGAAGGGGGAAACACAGATGAGTTGAGAAGAGGATGCTTAGGTTCTGGGAGATGAGAGAGGAGCCATAGGTGGGAGCAGAGGCAGAGTGCTGTCGACCTCAAGCTAATCCCCAGCATGACCAGGAGAAGGTGCCAGTGATGAGGGCTGTACATCATGACATGCTCACAAAGAGGAAGTGATACTTTTGCACAGCTCTAGTAGGAACCAGAAACTGCAGTTTTTTAAGGTAGTCACTTTTGTAGTTAAAAATATAACATAATGTAAGATTTTCACACAAGCCAATATACTGCTATGTATATATTCTTACCTCACTTCCGTATATTTCTTTTCATAAGGCCTTTAGCCGCCATAAAACATAGTTTGCTTGAGTACTTAAAGTAATAAGGTTCAAATTCTAATCTCAGTTGGGTATCACTGTGAATTTATAAACATATGGGTACGTGGTTGTGTTGGAATTTTTCAAGAAATGTGTAGGTGTGCATTTGTAATTGAAAATTGACCCATAGTACATTAAAATGTTCTTTGGTTTTATAAAATTGTTTTTGCATTTACTATGTTATGCTAGCACTAGCTAAGCCTGAAAATGTTGCAACTTACATGGGATGACTTCCTCCACAACATTCTAGTCTAGTCAACTAGAAATCTATCAATCTTCCCTACCCCAAAATCTGTTTGGTTTCCATTTAATAACTTTCGGGAGGACATGCTTGATATAATACCCTAAGGTTTTGTTTTAAACTACCACAAACTTTGGGGAGAAACTTATCTATCTCCTCTCTCCCTCCCCCTGCCAATGATCCTGAAACCTTGTAAGTTTCAGCTCCAGCACCTGCATTGAAGGAGTCCTTCTACTGACAAGGCAAAGAGATTTGTGGCCATGTGAAGGGACCAGTCCTTAAACTCTGAGCCTCAGAGATGCATGGGAAATCAGATCCCATGGCTTCTGTGCAAAGATTATTTCCCATCCTGCCCTTTCTTCTTAGCACTCAGCAGAAAAATTCACTCAGGAGTTTTGCTGCCGGTAGTGGTTCCTGTGATTGATGTAACTGGCTATGTTGTGGCTAGGTCCCTCTTCAAGCTGATGAACCCTCAAACCCACTGAGTGCCAACCATGCTGTGCTCACGCAGAGCGGCTCCTATGGGCTTGTGACCTGCTAGGTGAGCGCTGTTCCCCTTTATACTGTTTCCAAAGCCTTTGTACCTTTTTCTGGGCTCCTCTGCACTCCTCCACACAATGCGGGAGCGGGAGCTTTTGGCTGTTTCTGCTCCAAGTATCAAAATAACTTAAAGAAATACACAGTAAAATACATACTATTTTACTTCAGTTTAATTGTAAAAGTGTGTCTTCAATAGATTTCAGCAGATACTAATGGTACAATTAGACATACTGTACTGTTTCATAAAAGCTTCAGGGATCTCTAACTGTGAAAGTATCTTCCTACTTTCAGATACAGAAAGGAACAGGTTATTTAATGTTTAGCATAACACTTTATCACTGGTTGGATACTTTAGATCAGCCTTGGGGGGTGTATAATATTTCTAATAGTTCACATAATTGTACAGTTACTGTGTTTGTACTACCCTGAAAATAACACAATACCACTAATACAATATGATGGCACTGTTTACACTCTCTCTCTCTCCTCTTCTCCTCTAAGCAGGGATTTTTTAGTTCATAAATCATTCACACCATGCAGTAATAATTCACCTAAATCAATTCTTAGTCTTCCATGATGAAATCAAAGAAAAGGCATATTCATACTGAGGCATATTCCTGAGTCGTCTTCAATTCTGAATTTACCCAGTTCAGCATTCATTCAGCACAGAGCTGTTCCCACAATCTTTCCTCCTATTTCTTGGCCTTTAAGACACTCAGTTTTCCCATAAGCTCTGTTGCAGTGCCCCTCCCTTCCCTCTTTTCAACTCCAGACTCACTTAATGTGCCATTTACAACGGTTTCCTCAAGTTCCTTTCCACCAACTTTATTTTGGATACCTTCCAGTCTGCCTTCTGCCTTCTTCACTCACCAGTGTCACCTCATTCACCTGAAGAACTTTCACCAAAGTCTCCAACCTCTTCCAGTCTATACTCCTTTCTCTTTCTCCTGCTTTTTAAGCGATCACCTTCCTCCTTGAGGTTTTACTCTCCTTAGGCATTTTTTACTTTCTTGGTTTGCCTCTGATCATTCCTTTATTGTCTTTCTATAGATTACCCTCTTTTCTCTCTGACTTGTGGGCTCTGTCCTTGCTTGTGGGCTCTGTCCTTGCTTTCCTCCTCTTTTACACTGTGAGTGATCTCCTCTGCTGACACTGTTTCAACAACTACCATATTCATGCCCATGACTTACTGATCAACCTTTCAGCTCTTATTTTGTCTCCTTATGTCCATCCTGCATCTCATCCAATCTCTTACATCTCCCCTTGGATGTCTTGGCATCAGTTTACATTTAACATGACCAAAACTGAGTTCTTACTCTTTCCTCTTAAACACACTGCATCTCTACCCAACCCTTTTCCTGACATAGTGAAAGGCTCTTGTAGGAGGTAGATAGGTGGTGGGGAAAGGCTCTGGCAGCAGAGTACTGCTGGGTGTGCAATGTCTGTATTCTACGTGCCACCATAAGTATAGACAGAACCTGAAAGCATAATACTATCACTGAGAGATGTTCATATCACATTTCATGTTCTTAATCCTTGTCATTGACTATAATTATTTATTGATCATATTTATTATGGTAATGCCTAAGGGCTAACCAATAATAGTTTTACTACGCACTGTACAAACAGTGAATAGTAGATGGTCCTTGGCCCGAAGAACTCACAATCTAAACAGATGAGACACCCACAGTGTGGGGGAAGTGTTGTAACAGACCAGAGTGAACAATACAATGGCAGCAAATGTCATGTTAGTGCCACTTTTATGATTTATTATTAACATTTTAGTGGATTTAGTTAGAAAGGAGATCAGCTAAATGGAAAGAAAAGGGAAGGAAAGTGGGGCAGGGGAGGAGAGGTTAAGAGAGACAGTTGTGGAGAGAAGCTGAGGTGAAGAGACTGAAGGAAGGGAAGGGCTGCAGCAAACAGCCAATCATTTCAGAACAGATTAAGTCAAGTAAAAATTGTAGAAAGTTCTCTGAATGTCCAGAGGTCCCTGTTTTTGGCTGTTTCTGCTCCTATAGGCTGGAGTCTCTGGATGCTTTTGCACAGGGCGGGCTCCAGGCACCAGCGCAGAAAGTGTGTGCCTGGGGCAGCAAGCCGCAGGGGGCGGCGTGACGGTCGCTGTGAGGGCGACAGTCAGGCAGCCTTCGGCAGCGTTTCTGCAGGAGGTCCGCCGGTCCCACAGATTCGGCAGCAATTTGGCGGCGGGTCCGCCGACAGCACGGGACTGGTGGAGCACCCACAGGAATGCCGCCGAATCTGCAGGACTGGCGACCTCCCGCAGAAATGCCACCGATGGCAGCCTGACTGCCGTGCTTGGGGTGGCACAAATCATAGAGCCGCCCCCGCTTTTGCACATCCACACAACGCTCCTTGTGATGGTGGAGCACAAGCATAGTTGGTGCTCTTACATCAACAGAGAGAGCAGTGCACCATGGTAGCTATCCCACTGCACTACGCCACTGTCTGCTGCCGGGAGTTCTGAAAAGGGATTGCAGTACCTCATGAGGTAGGCTCACCATCCCATGATGCACTTTTCTCCATCCCATCATTCTATGGGCTTCCGACTATGTTTTGTGCCGCTTTTCAACAGCCCATGGAAACTGTTCCTGCCATGTCTGTCTGAAAGCATGGATCCTGCACTGCTCTTCAGTTTTGTGGCAAGCGTTATGAACACAACACGGCTGATCCTGCAGTATTTCATGAGCTAGGAATTTGATAATGACACCGCGGTGTCTGCCCTGCTGTGTTCCATGGAAAAACAATTCAAGACTGCTTTTGGCATTCACAGAGCAGCTGCACACAATGGACTCTCAGCCTTGATTCATACAAGTTAGGTACACCATTTTCTCACTTTCCCTTGGCAGGCACACAGCCTGGTGAGAGCCCTACCCATGATAAATTTGGCCCAAGTGGGAGGGGGAAGAGCAAAATGGGACAAGGGGTGGGGTTCCACAGGGCTATCAGTACAAGCACCTAGGTACTGCTGTGTGTCCCTGCTTGTAGCCTGAAGAAGGGGCACGAAAGTCTGCCCGTAGGTATAAAAGTTCCTATGGCTGGAGTGGAGTTGCGACTGCACAGCCTCCTCTCCCCATAGAGCCAAGAACTGCAGTGTACTCTGGACAGGAGTGCATTTGCTGCGAGGAACGAGTACGGTCACCTGGAAAGATGCAATGTGAGCTGTCCATGCTGAGCCAACAGGAAGAGGAATAAAAAAATTCCCTGGAACTTTAAGGGGGCGGAGGCGCATTCCTGTGTATGTGGCTGACGAGCAGCAGAGTTGAAACTGGTGACCAGAGTGGTCATGATGTGCATTGTGGGACACCTCTTGGAGGCCTCTTAGAATGACATAAGCAACGCAGTGTCTACACTGACACTGTGTCACTTTAACTATGTCACAAAAAGCCCTATACCTCTTTTTCAGGTTTTATTAGCAGGAAAATTAAATTGGTGGGAGGAGCATTGCAGTGTGTACACCTCCACTGTTTTGTGGACAAAACCTGACTTTTGTTGACAAAACTGTGCAGTGTAGACATGTCCTTAAGGCCCCCAGAGTAGGGAATCTCCCCTAAACTGTTTTGGGTGTTGGGGAAGGGTTTGCTTTAGCTGGGCCACTACTATCCTCTTTCACCCAAGCCCATAACATAAGGACCGTCTTGGTCTCCTCCTTCTTTGTGCATGCACAGGATCTGTCTAAGTCTAAGACTGTGTAAGTCAGTACTTCTGAGATCATTTCTAAACTTTGTTTTCCTTCTGCCTATCCAGACAAAACTTTCATCCAGGCCATCCTCTCTCATCTTAATTAGAGACTCCCAGATACTTATGACCTGCCCATCCCTCCCCACACATATGAACATAACTTATCACAGGCTTTTGAAAGTTCTCTCTAATCACAGGAAGCATTTCTTTCATTCTGCTGTATCACTCCAAGCCACAGTACCTGACATACTCCATTCTAAAGTGGATTCTGAATAGCAAGCTAACTTAACAACCTTTTCCCCCACCCCACGTTGTGTGATCTCTGTATCAATTAAGTCTCCTTTCCCAAGTCAGCTGCCATATATGGAGAGGAAAAAAGTTTCACCTCAATCCAAGACAAAAGGGAATCCTAAAAGAGAAGGATAATGGCTACAGCCATGATACAGGATGCAGCTCTGATGTCTTTGCAGGTTCATCGATGAACCTTGAGTTCATAGGGCAAGTTATGGTCTCTATTGTTTCTCTGCCCATTGTCACTGGGTATTGTCCATCAAAGGAACTCTATCAGAAGATCAGCATAGTATAATGCTGGCTGCCAACCTGAGGGAAAAACAGTCACACTAATCAATAAGATCCATCGAAGCTTGCTCTTTCCTTCCCTTTCAATGAAATAATTATTTAAAAGAGCTGTAGAAATTGAAAAAGATACTGGAGTATTTGCTCTTTTGGATTTCCTCCCCCCCTCACTTACAACTATAGCTGCATACACAGTTCTAAACTGAAATAAAAAACAGTAATTTTTACCCTTCACCAGATTTACTGCATGATCAAAAGAGAAAGCAAGTACTGTTCCTCTCTGTGGTTTTTAGTTAGCTTCTTTTACCATGAATAAAAGGCCCCCTCCTTTTCCATCAGTGAAACTGCTCTTTTTACTTTGCAAGAACAGTACATTTGTGTCACACAGTACTGCAAGAAACTGAGCATGAAAATGTAAATTCTGTTTGCTTTAATATGAATTCACAAGCTAATGGCCAGGTTCCAACAGCCTTTCTCAAGATGGGGAGCATGTTATTCTGTAATGGGACTATTTGTTAATAGAGGAAAGGGTTTTTTTTCATCTGACCCTAAGAATATGACAAAATTTGAACCTGCCACCCTTAATCACAGATCAAGTGTTAATAGGATTACTCTGGAAGGACCAGTCTATAAATCAGTTACTCACATTAGTTAATTTATGTTCACATTGACTTTAATGGGACTATTCATGTGAGTAACTGCTCACTATTACAAGTGAGGGGTTCTCAAACTGGCCTCATATAAGGATTACTCACAGATCCTAATCATGAAAGAAGGAACAAGACCCATTTCTAATCTTCACTCAGATGAGCAGGAAAACAATAAACATTCAAAACATAGGAGAAAATGCCTGTCCTACTGTGTATTCTCCAATTGCTTTATTTCTGGACTGGAATGGCAAGGAATCTCCCCTCCTATGTTATCTTTTTATTTGTATGATCGTAGTGACTGTCCTGTGTTTGTTGATGGATTTTAGTTTGTTTCTTACATTGAAAGAAACCTTTTTGGAGGGATTTGATAGTAGAGAGAGGAAATATGTCTCCTTATTCTTTCCTTTCCTTTTTGGTAGAGTTGTGATCATACTCTCTCTGCTTAGGGGAGCAGGGGAGGGGATTCTGATTTAAGAAACAAATTTTATAATTGTAAAAATTGAGTTTTAGTTGTTAGCAGTTCTGCTGCTGCTACTACTCCTACTTTGAATGTGCAGATCTGAAAGGGCTGATACACTCATTTGTGAAGGGAACCTTCCTGTCTCCAAATGAATGGCAGTATACTTGTGAATGAGATCATGCTCTTAGAATTTCCCCAGCAGCTGAGAATTCAAAGGAGGCACATATTAAATAGTGTGCCACTTGTGATGAAACAGGTCTTAATTAAAGAAACAAAGTTAAGTGCATGCACACAGCAGCATTCCCTTAGTTTCCTTATGGAGAAGACATACAAAGGAGAATGCCTAATTTATACCATGTGACTCCATTTATGGCAAAAATCCTCATCCATGCTACTAAGTCTGATTTGGTACACCAGTAACCTGCATACCAGACTGCAGGGGTGGGTGTGAGTTACTATCTTAATCCATGTAAGGAACTGCCTTGGAAGAACATTAAAGTATGTACAAATACTCATCTTTGAAAAGGCCCATTTAAATCTGATATGTACAAGATAATGATGTATTCTGAACCCATCCTTGAAACAAATATGGTAATTGCGATCTAATTATCTGATTGTGAATTCCAGACTGTTTAAATGTTTCATCAGTAACATGAATGGGAAGCTGCAACTCCCTGAACCTTGCCACTTAAGAGCTAGTGTATTACTTATTCTTTCAAGTTTTTCTTTCTCATATTGACCATTGCATTAGTAGAGGCTGCAGGAGCAGGCTCTCAAGACTATTTACATAATTTACACCATGCCCTCCACACCTAAATATATCGAGCAAGAATTCTATTTGTTTCTATTGTGCCATCCCATCGGGATACTGGATAACGTATTAGAAATCATGCCTATAAAATACACAAGTGTAGCAATACAGTATATGCTGGATATTTCCCTTTTAGCCTGGCATTTGGACACATTCAAATATTCACTGCCTAAACTGATAATTTTGCATAACTATCCCAGGGACACTTAAAAGACACAAAGTCTAGACTTGTTGATTTATTCCAAATCTCCTCCTCCTTAGTTGTCAGTTAATTTATAATTTGACTACAAGTGTGTTAGTTATCAAATGTAGTTGAGCATTTTCAAAGATTGATGGCCACGACTTCCAGCTCATTCCTCAATTAATAGTGTGAAAAGAATATATTTTTTTCTTTAAACTATAAAGGATACTTATGATATCAGACTCATTGTGACAAGGATTTTACAAGGATTTTAGTCTTTTTACATTTGTGATAGACTGTACATACCCAGGAAGTATTCACTTAAACTCTAGCACTGATGCAATTTTTGATATAGGGCACTGGTTTAAAATTATGCTTTAATTTTCAAAGCCTATATAAATGGGAGTGCTTGAAAGAGTTGTAAATTGGCAATAAGTCAAACAGTAGCATGTTCCAACATATTACATCAAGTTATGGCAGATCAGTTCAGGAGTAAAGGGGTGGAAAATGAATATCTAAGTAAAATCAAAGAATATCAGGGTTGGAAGGGACCTTAGGAGGTCATCTAGTCCAACCCCCTGCTCAAAGCAGGACCAATCCCCAATTTTTGCCCTGATCCCTAAATGGCCCCCTCAAGGATTGAACTCACAACCCTGGGTTTAGCAGGCCAATGCTCAAACCACCCAGCTATCCCTCCCCCCAAATTTAATTAAACAAAAAAAATCTTAATTGAAGAAACTCAGACTCTTATAAAAACTACATGTGCCACAATCTTTTCCTATGACGCAACCTAGTCTAAGAGAAACATTAAAATGGGTCCAGTCTATTTTTAGAACTTCTACAGTCACTATTTTTATTCAGTATGGGATTAACCCAAAAGCCAGGAAAGTCAATGGAGATCTTTCTGTTTGACTTCAATGGGCTTTTGAGCAGGCTCTGTGTATATATCCTAACACACTCAATTCATAGCTCCTTATTTATGTTTCTGCTCTTTCATACATGGATTTTAAGGTTAGAAAGGACCATTAGATTATATAATCTGACCTCCTGAATAGCACAGGCCATTAAATTTCATCCAGTTACCCCTGTATTGAGCCCAATAACTTGTGTTTGAGTAAAACATATCTTCCAGGAAGGCATCAATCTTAATTTGAAGACATCAAGAGATGGAGAATCCATCACTTTCCATGGTAGCTTGTTCCAATAGTTATGTACCCTCCCTGCTAAAATGTGTCATATTTGATGCAAAGCATAGAAATTATTCTGATGCTATTAGAAAAGGTGACCTTCACATATTTAAAAGATTCCTCAATTTAAGCAATGTGGGAGCAGAACTGGGCCCTAAACACTGAATAGCCGGAAGACCATGCTAAGCAGGACACATGTCACAGTTGTAGGGCTTTGGCTTTCCTATCTTTGGGCATTCTGAGTGCCTCAACTCCACTGATAAATATTGTTCCCTTACCTCTCTTAGGATGGAACCACATGATTCTCCTATTCTTGCACCCCCGGCTACATCACCCTGTACTCAACTGTGCTTACCCTGCAGGTACGGCTGGGTTCAGCATCTGCAGTTCTTGGGTCCCATTTAAAACCTGTGTCCAGTGGTGAATATAGTGACTTCTTAAACCAGGGTATTGGTTTAGGAACCAATCTAGGAGCAAAATGCAACATAAGAGAAAAAGGATTTAAAAATAATAGCCAGTCTATGTGTCTGTCTCCTTTACTTAAAGTTTTGCCACACTGTGATGGGAGCCTAGGAAGGGCTAATTTTTCCATATTCCCAGTCTGTTTTCCTGAGCAGGTCAAAAACACTTGCCCCATCTTTGATCTGTTGATTGCTAGCATTGGCAAAGCAAGCTGCATTGGTTGGTTGGAGCCCAGAAGGTAGAATCTTCACATTTAATAGCTCAGTTGTTCTCTTGACCAGTCTGAAGGAGGTAGCTGAGCTCGAGTAATTGTTTTGCCTTCCAGTTTGTTTCCCAACAGCTCTGTTGCCCTAACCTAGTATAATCATACAGTAAACATCCCAACATTTAATTCATTATAGCATACAGTAACTATCCTGATAACCAGGTTACATACAGTATTATTAATTACAGAGCAGCCCCACTTCTACCACCACATGATGTTCCAACTTTTAAAATCAAGACCTGAACTGCATGTGTATTTGCCTAAGTCACCCACAGATGCATAGATTCTAAGGATGTAATCCTGACTCCACTGAAGTGAATGGCAGTTTTGCCACTGACTTCAATGGGACCCAAATCACCCTAAAACCCCCCATCCTGCAAACATGTACTCATGAGAGTAACTTTACTACTGAGAGTAGCCCCAATGAATGTAATGAGACTGCATGTTAGCAAAGCTAAGCATGTGTGTAAGTGTTGGCAGAATTGAAGCCTAACTGAGTAGCTTGAAAAATTGGATCTATAGATCCTGTGAAGTCTAACCCTGCTCAGATAACAGGCTCTATCCTGTTTCCTGACTGTGGTATCCCATCAACCTCAAAGTCAAATTGGAGCATGGAAATGGCATTTGGATAGGGAATGAGGTGCCCTATTTAAGTTTAGTGCATGGATCTGAATATATATTTTACTGTTATAAATAAAAGGATATATAGCCATTCTACAATGCACTGATCATGAACATGTGATAAAATAGTATTTATTTTTTTAAAAGGGCCATTGAAAACTTCAAAAAATGTACAAAACAATGAAAATTCCTCCAGATTTGTAAACACAAAAAGCCAAATGCTGCCTTCCTTAACACTCATACATCTCCATTTACCTTAGTGCGATTGTTTTTGATAAATGTTGACTTAAAAAATCTCGTGAAGAATTTTGGAGTAATTTTAAGACTGGGTCTGTTTTGAACACTGAGAAACAAAACAACTTTGAAAAGTCAAAATTCTGGATGAAACTTATTTTTTTATCTGCTTTACTGCTTGCAGAGCCACTGATGCTAGTAAAAGATATTACCTAATCCACCTTGTCTCTCTCATATCTGGGGACCAACTCTGCAGCTTCAACACTGGAAAAAATGGATGCCAAGAACAGATATCTGAAAGGAATGCATGGAGACAGTCATCAGATTATTCTGTTCTCTGTGGTGGGTTGTGTGGGGGGGACGAAGAATATGCCACCAGCAGATAAGTAATTTAGAACTTTGGCTGCTGGAGACTGAGGGGTATCAGTAAAGACACAACTGACCGGGTAACCAGTGGAAGAGCTTTGTTGTGAATTCCCCTACTCCCCATGAAAATCTTGTTACAACTATGTAGCAATCAGGTTTCCATTCTGAAGGTAAAGGATAGGGAAGAATAGACACTTGTCATTCAGAGCCCTTTAAATGTGTGTAAGATCCCAACATTTTTAATTTGGCAGTGAATAACTTCTCAAATATATATTCTTATAATTGGTCCTTTGTATTAGATCTACTCAAGATCTTTCAGATAAACGTCACTTGAGGTTACTAGGACAAGCTGTTTTAGAGACTATGTGGCAAAAAAAATTCAAAACATATTGGACTTGTGGTTTTTGGAATCCCATACCTGAAAACCTTGTCTCAATACCTCAAATTGGAGAAAATCTCTGCTACCCAGAGAACACATGAGAACTTAGGGCTGGTCTACACTAACCCCCCCTGTCGAACTAAGATATGCAACTTCAGCTACGTTAATAACGTAGCTGAAGTCGAAGTCTCTTAGTTCGAACTTACCTGTGGTCCACACGCGGCGCGCAGGCTCCCCCGTCGACAGCGCTTACTCCTCGCGGCGAGCTGGATTACCAGCGTCGATGGGGGAGCACTTCCTGGTTCGATTATTGGGTCTAGACAAGACGCGATAAATCGAACCCAGAAGATCGATCCGACGCCTCTGATCCAGCCGGTAAGTGTAGACTAGCCCTTAGAAGTAAAAATTATATTTTCTTTGGGAAAGGGCACAAAATAAGGGCAATAACTAACAGAAAGCAAGTTTTAGCCTTAACTGTGGAGAGGTTGAACATATCGGCTATGTCTACACTGGAAAGAAAAACCCATGGCACGGAGTCAATCAGCTTGGTCTCACGGGGCTCAGGCTACGGAGCTAAAAATAGCAGTATAGGGCTCAGAAACCTGATAACAGGGAATGGTCTCAAAGCCTGACCTCCAGCCCCAACCCGAATATCTACACTGCTATTTTTAGCTCCGCAGCCTGAGCCCCAGTTAATTGACCCAGGCTTTGAGACTCAATGCTGTGAGTCTTTTGCAATGTAGACATATCCTTAGTATCTAATATACTATTGCTCGGTACATCCCAAATGAAAGGTCATTTGTACCCATGCAAAGAGTGCAAACTGGGTGTAAAAGCCTACCACATGAGAATGGTAGTGTCCTACAGGCTCTTTGCACTCACTCTGAACTGGTGCAAATGACTGCACATGGCACAAAGCAACAGTGAATCAAACCTGTATTTCCTGCTCATATGTAAAATAAAGACTATCATTGCAACATCGATCCAGATTCACCACCATGTTACTCCCATTTTATGCCATTTAGCTTAGTTTACTTGTCCTGGTTTTGATGTCAATGGAATACCACCAGTGTAAGGCAGGAATAATGCAGTGGTGAATCAGACCAACTGTTTCCCAAATTATATTAATAACTACGGCTGGCTAGAAACTTTCTGGCAGAATCAGAGGGGTAGCCGTGTTAGCCTGGATCTGTAGAAGTGACAAAGGGTCCTGTGGCACCTTATAGATTAACAGAGGT
This sequence comes from Chelydra serpentina, assembly GCA_037349315.1. Lineage (NCBI taxonomy): Eukaryota > Metazoa > Chordata > Testudines > Chelydridae > Chelydra > Chelydra serpentina. The sequence goes on along the minus strand of JBAIAC010000010.1, from coordinate 64,569,592 downwards.
ATTGGAGCATAAGCTTCCGTGGGTGAATACCCACTTCATCGGATGCAAGCAGTGGAATTGTCCAGGGGCAGATATAAATGTGCAGGGAAGAGCCAAGCTAGAGATAATGAGGTTAGCTCAATCAGGGAGGGTGAGGCCCTCTTCTAGCAGCTGAAGTGTGAATTGGTATTGGTATATGTGAATTGGTATTCACACCTCAGCTGCTAGAAGAGGGCCTCACCCTCCCTGATTGAGCTAACCTCATTATCTCTAGCCTGACACTTCCCTGCACATTTATATCTGCCCCTGGACAATTCCACTGCTTGTATCCGATGAAGTGGGTATTCACCCACGAAAGCTTATGCTCCAATACCTCTGTTAGTCTATAAGGTGCCACACGACCCTTTGTCGTTTCTGGCAGAATGTTTTTTTTTTTTTTCCCCCATTGGGCAATGCTAGTTTGTTGAAAAGCAAAACATTTCATAGAAATGTGTTGATTCTGACAAAATTTTGTTTAGAAAAATCCAAAGCATAATTGAGCATTCCAATAAGGAATAAACATTCAATTTCAGCCTTTTTGGCACAGAATATTTGATTTTTCCATTTTGAAAATTTTCATTATTTTTAAAAAAAATAGATATCATAATATAAAGAAGTCAAAGTTGGGATGAAAAGTTTTAATATTATTGAAGTGAAATGTTTCAGTCTACCATCCAGAAATATATCTATATCTATTTTAATTTCACTTCACAGGAAATTTCAAAATATTTTGCTTTCATTCTGTTTTAGAACAGAAACATTTTAATGCTGCAGAATTTCCTCCCAAATAGAAAATCCATTTCCCACCCAGGTCTACATACTTTTATTTTATTACTTTTGAATAGTAATGTAAAATGTAGTAATGTAGAATGACATTTAAAAATAACATTGTTTAGTTCATCACATAGCCTTATTTTATAGCATAAAATAGAAATCCAGCACAACAATGATGGACTTATTATATATACTTACTTATTATATATTTTTAACTCCCACCTGGTAGTCTGATTATATTCCAGATAAAATTAAGTGTTCAGTACTGTACATGTATGGATTGTGTGCATGTAACTGTACTGTAAATAGGTTATACTGTTGGTGAATGAAATGAGAGATGTTTAACCTTTGGGTAATGCCTTTCATTTTTTTAAAAAAAGGAACAGGAATGTCTCAAAGTACTAGTGAATTATCGGAAGTTCCCTTGAACTGCCATTGTTTTGTTATTTCTAAGCCCCCATTAAAGTCTAGTGGTACAACAGTCAGAATGTTACTCAATCCCACAACAGCCAAATGGATCATCTGACTGTTTCCACAGCTGCAAGGTATTAAATGCTGACTGCACCCAATTCTGTGATCATTGTTCTGTGTCTAACTGCACAGCCAGTCAAGTGTTAGATCTACTGCTGGCAAAGGCCTCTCCTTCCTTTAGGCTGTTGGACTCCGATAAGCACATGTCCTCTTATTCTCCAATTATCTGCCCATCAACCATGAGTGTTTCTTATTGACTATCACTAACCTCCTTTTGGCTTCTCTCTCTTACAGACACATTCACACACACATGAAAGAGAATTTCCTGTTTGGGAGCCTAGTGATGCTTTATTTTTTACTTTAAAGGTTGTTAACCCTGACATCTTCCAAATCTTATCTATAGTGAGAAAAAAGAAGTGTCATGTTTAGGCACAAACACAAAACTGACAGTGGGCATTAACCAATAACAGGGGTGGTGTTGAAATAAAACTAATGAGGTGCTCCAGTCTGATTTAGCACTTGCTTTAGAGTTGTTCTGAGTTTGAAATGCCTTTCATTTTCTTCTTACTGTAAACTCCCAGAAAGGCTGAAAACCACCCTGGTAATTACAGGCACAAATTCAGGTCTTTTGATACCCAATTAATTTGTCACTCAGCAAAGTCTACTCATTCCAGCCATGTCAATATGAAAAGATGACAAGGAATTTTGGTTAGGCTCTTTCAGAACATGACAACTTTGTTCTTTTTCCAGCTGTGTGTCAGGACTCACAACCCCAAGGAGGGGTCACCGGTATTTGTGTGGGGTGAGGGTTGGGATGGCACTAACCTGCTGTCAGTCCCTATTCCTGATCCCACTGGAGTGAATTAATCTTGTCAATTGTAACCAGCCTTTTTCTAATGCTAGGTGCATGTCCAATTCTATTGCAATGGTTCCCAGGATTCCTCCTTTGATGCACCATAGGGACTGGCGCAGGGGAGTCTGAGATGCATCTGGGGATGGCTGGTTGAAAGTGGCAACTCTTGTAAAGTTATAAGATGAACTCCTAACCCTATGGAAATCAACAGCAAAATTCAGTGTGGGGGTGGGCGGGATTTCACTCATGTAAAAAAAGTTTGAGAACTTCTGTCATATTCTATGTGATTTGTCTCTTAATTTATCATTTAAATGTCAACTCTGTATTTTGTGTTGTGCCAGACTACAAGGCAGCCTCTCTTCCAAAGACAGAAGGAATTACCTGAGGAAGGAATTATCAAGATTTATTTTTTTGTTTTCTAAATGTTTGATTTAATTTACTTCTTATTGCTATCATGGGAGAAAGCCTTTGGGGGAAGAGAGGGGGATAGGGCAGGAGGAGAATTACACATGTAGTGGCTGGCGTGGAAAGTCGACAAATAGAGCTTTGAGGCTGGCATTTCAGTGGTGTAGAGGGGGCTGATACAGTGTCAGAGATGTGGGCTGGGACAAGGGCGTAGGACTTTAAAGGTAAAGGCAAAGAGCTTAAATTTGATGTAGGTGATGCAAAATAAAAGAAGAAAGCACTATTAATGTACAATAGAGACAGCAAGTGAGATCAGCAACAAGGAGGAGAATAATTTTGTTTGGAAAGGTTTGATGACTTGCTTTGGATAATTATAGTAGTGCTGTGAAGTGATATGTATATATTAATGGCATTGCTGTAATGGGCAATAACATAACAGCTTAGATTCCATGACACATAATACTGCAGCCCATCTTGAGACGTTCTAAGACTAAACATTTCAACCCCTACTAAGCTGTCTTCATCACCCACCATATATAAATTAAATGGAAACCAATCCTGTATGTGAATAGTCATAATTAACTTGAGGTTGAAATTCTGGCCTCGCTTAGGTCAAAGGCAAAACTCCCCTTTATTTCAATGGGGCCAGGATTTCACTCATGGTGACTACTTAACCTGCAAGATCAGGCACCTGAGCGAGAGGGGAGAGAGAGAGAGAGATTAGCCTTTTTTCAGAAATGTGTCATATCTATGTCTTCTGTAGGGCTTGTAATAACAATTAAATTGAATATTTGTGGAATGACAGTTGTGGTATTTTTAACTTTGGATTTCTAAGATTTGGAGGCATAATTAGTTATGGGGGAAAATGAAAAGACTTTCAGAGTCCACATTTATAAATTACATTATACAAGGGTCTTTTGATTTGAATAGTGGCTGAGCTACTGTGAGGATGAAAGCCATGTAAATACATAGCAATACAGTTAAATGTTGTAAGCCTGATCCTGCAGTCCTAGTGAAGAAACACGGATCACGTTGACTTCAGTAGCATGTTTGCCTGCATAAAGAGTACAGGACATATAGCTGGATTTGAAAAAGGGCTGGATAATCTTAGGTCCAATAATACACTTGAAGAAGGCATATGTTTATGAGACTGGGGTAACCATCTCACATGTCCCAGGGCATAAACTGAGCACAACAGGAGTCAGGAAGGAATTCCCTGACCCCATTGCTCAACTGGTCAGATTCATTGTCTCTCTTTCTGCCTCTCAGCATCAGTTACTGGCCAGTGCTAGGGCCAGCATAACCGAGTGAATGGACCCATAATCTGATCAGATGTGAGGAATTTTATGATCCATCATCCACAACTTCATCAGTATGTCCCGAATGACTGAGGACTTCAATAGTCACTTGACAATTCAGGGCCATCAGACTTTCCTAAGATGTTTAAAATATCATGCATAATCCTGAATACGTAATAAGAATTGATGACCACTAATCCTGCAATGTGTTCCACATAAGCAGACCCGCTGCATCCATGTGCGGCCCCAGTCCAGTGAAAGGAGTCCTTTGTGGGTGTAAGATGACTGCCAGTGTTTGGAGGGACTCGGAACCAGATTTTCAAAGATATTTAGGCACCTAAAAATGCAGGTAGGCATTGTCATGGGGCGACTGGTCCCTTTAAGGGGAATCAGAGTCCAGCTTGCCCAGGACTGTGTTCTGAAGGCCCACCTGGGTGTAATTAACTGCCCAGGTGTCCATTTAATAGTTAATTGTCAAAGAAGCACCTGAATCTAATAAAAAGATTACTGTAACTTTCAGAAAGACATTCCCAAGAAGACAAGAGGCTAATCAGGAGAGTTTACTGGAGTAGAGAGCTTTGAAGATGTATTCCTAGAGCAGGGAGCCTACAGGATCATGCTCCTAGAGACTGGGAACTCTCCGGAGAGTCTGCCAGAGCATGCAGCCTAGGGGGTGCTCGTAGGGATATTAGATTTTTAAAGGGGAGCTGCAGAAGGCGGGCAGCCAGTAAGGCCTGGTCTCAGAGAAAATGAATCTCCCAAACTGGCAGGAAGCCCAATCTGCCCAGGAAGCTACTCTCAGGGAAGAATGTGCTTCTGGAGGGAAGGGGCTCACAGACCAAGGAGCAGTCCCAGAGGGGAAGTGGGAGTTAGGTGCCTAAATACTTTGGAAGATATAGGCCAGTTCTTCCTGAAAGGGCAACTATAATACTCTAATATCTTGGGAAATTAGATCTGCCTATTCCCCTGCATATTTTGGTCACTCTCAGACTGTTGTTCTGCAGCTTTTTTTTTTCCAGCTAAAAGCCCTATTTTTAAACCTTTCAAAACTTCTGAGAAGGAGTGAAACCTCCCATTGTTTTGCCGTTATATGCTGAACTCACTACAAGGTTTAAGACAGAGAATAAAAATCCTGAACATGCCTTTCTTTTTAATGTCCATTTTATCATACATTTAGGCATCTCATGAAAACTAATTATAACAAAGAGTAGTCTTCCACTAAAAAAAAAAAAAATCCTCTCTTTAACCTTTAATCAACTGATAAACTGTTTCCCAACAAATCACTGCTTCATCATTTCCTTGATGAGACATGGAAAGTGCAATGCTTTGAAAATTATGTCTAGGGTTAAGCAATGCTCTTTAGTTCTTATTTGTATGTATAAGAGTACTTTGAATTCACTGATGCTTTATCAGTGGGGGGACATTCAATGGGCCAAATTCCATTCCCAGCTACAGTGGTGTCAAACTGAAGAAAATCTATTAACGTCACTGGCGAAAAGGCAATAGTAAGCTTATATAAATGTATAGAAATTAATAGAGAGACCCAAATGGGATCTATAGAAATTTTATAAAATTCAATATAAATTATTTTTAAAACCTATAGAATTTAGTTGTGATAACCCATAGGAAGTATATTTGAACTTGTATCCTTGATATTGAATTCTATAAAACAACTTATTAAAAATATATTGATATTATAAAAAGATCAAAACCCTAAAAGAAGGATATCATTCTCTAATTAAATTCTATAGAACTTTCCCATAAGGGTTAATCATGGAAGTAGTCCCGGTGTATGTAGTTCATTACAGTAACTAGTCATGTGAGTCAGGGCTATAGGATCGAATGCTTATTCAGGATTTATAGTGTGTAACTGAGAAGAACTTAGTCCATTAATATCTTGAAATTGGGAAAAGCCTGACACCATTTCATCTGAAAATGAGTTCAGTGTACCTTTCTACCATATAATTATGAGCGGAGATTAGGAATTATTCCATACCCTTTGCAGAAGCAACATTTGCATACTGCATTGTTCCTAATCTTAACCCTATTGCAAACCCTGTTCTAAATTCCCATGTATAGAGATTAGATTTTTTAAAAAAAAACCTGACTGAATTTGTTGTGGGATTTTTCAAATTAGCATTCTCTGACAACTTTTGTTTCAGCTGTCTTTTCACAGCTCTCCAATGGGGGGAAAGAAAATGAGTGTGGCCTTTGCCATGCTTAAGAAGTCATCCTGTTAGGAATCACACTCAGAACAGAGATGATCAAACCCCAAAATATAGCTACAGTGAAGCCTGGCTGGAAATGTACACCTCAGCTGCTGTCATTTTTGCTAGAGTTAGAATTTGAATATAATTTGTGTTTTATAGAGCAGGAGGAGGAAATATTTTGTGGGACTACAGCCTGGCCCTGCTGATTTGAGAACTGATCCTGCAAATTCTTATTCATGTAAATTGTTCATGTGAATTAGGGCAAACTACCTATAAGAATAAGGAAAAGGTATGTGCGCTACAGTTTGCAGAATTAGTACCCTGGTGAAGCAAGTGGAAACTAGGAACTTAGAATCAGATTCTGTGTAGAAGTTTGTCAAGGCTGATTCCCCACTCTGGCACTTCAAGTGCTGAAGGTGGGGGCCTGCAAGGATTCTAAAAATTAATACTGTCCACTCCAGGCTTGTATTAAACTTCCAAGGTTACACCTTTTCTCTGACCTTGGATTGGTAGATGCTGCCACCACCCAAGTGCAAAGCCCCTTTGAGAGCCCAGGAAGGCACATTTGGGAATTCCTTCCTGTGGGATACCCTCAAGCCCTTTCACACACACACCCCCGCTGCACCCAGGGAAGAGTTGAGAAGAAAAACAAAGGAAATTAGCTGTTGCCACCAGTTAATTAAACATGTGCACAAACCTCTTAGGACACAAAAATCCAATTTTGTTCTTAAAAAAGGTAAATTTTATTTAAAAAAACAAAACAAAAGGAAGAAAATACATCTGGGAACTTAAGCTATTGCTAGATTTAAAAAGAGCAAATACAAGGATTAAGCATCAAGAATAGTTTCTTGAGGTCCTGCTTAAAGGTTACAAGCAAAATAAAAGCACCTGGCGTTAGCACAGAGGAGTCCACAAGTCATAAACAAATAAAAGCAGATAAACCTGATCATGTCTTCCTAGACATTTCCTGATCTACTTACATAACTGGGGTTTCAAATGAGTAGTTTCTAGGTATGATACCAATTATTTTTCATACCTGGCCCCAAGCTTCTTACAGCATAGTTGAAGCCCTGTCTGCCTCTCTCCAAGGACAACAACAGACAGACAACAGGGGAGTCTTGTTTCAATTTTAAAAAGTTCTAGGCTTCCCATTAGCTTTTTTGGCCAGGTGCCCACTCACTTCCTTTTACCTATGCATAGCAGTGACTTTTAACCCTTTACGGGTAAAGCAAGTAGAAAACAGCTACTAAGAGGGATTTTAAAGCTACTGGCTGGCTGGGTTTAGAGAAGGGAGCTAACTCGCCCCCGCCCCGTTCATTAAGATTCCAGGGAAACTCAAGTCTTAAACTCCAAAACAATCTACTTTCACTTACATGGGTTGATCCTAGGGCCTTACTCAAATCATGGACTTCACTTTACCCATTCTCTCACACAAGCAAAGGCTGAAATATTAGGCCCCTAACAGTATGTCTTCTCAGCTATGTAAACCCAGGGTTCAAGCTCAAGCCTAACTCCTCTTCCATCTACACACAAATTACGCTAACCCAGGGTCACAGGACCCCATGGGGTGGAAGTAGGGTGACCAGACAGCAAGTGTGAAAAATCAGGACGGGGGTGGGGGATAATAGGAGCCTATATATGAAAAAGACCCCAAAATCTGCACCGTCTCTATAAAATCAGGACATCTGGTCACTCTAGGTGGAAGGTCTGAGCCTAAGTCAAGTTGGGACCACAGGTTCAAGCCCTATTGCTTTGCAGTATAAATAGCTCCACTGGACTCATGCTCTGGGAGTCTGCCAAAAATATCCCACAATCCCATGGGCCACCTCTTTTGTCCTCTGGATAATCAGATTTGGGGGACAGTCAAGTTTTCCCACACTGCAACATGAACAAAGGGCTAGAGTGGCCACATTTTGGTAGGGTGCTAGGAAGTTTGGGATATGCATGGTTGGACTTGGGCCTGCATAACACAGTACCCTGGCTGGGTTTACAAGTGAGTATAGATGCTCAAGCCGTAGGTTAACAAATCCAGAGCCCGCTAACTCAAGTTTTACTAACCCTGGGCTTACATTGCAGTGTTGACCTACCCTAAGACATTAACAATCTGCAAAAAGAAAGTTCCCTTTTCATAATACCATGCCAATTATACAACACACAGAATTTCCTCTTAGAGTGGCTGAATGACTTTCATTTTCTTTTTTCCCCCACTGAATTTCAGAGCCTGTGGATGTGCGCATAAAGTTTACTTGTTTTAAATGTGAACGGCTGGGGAACAATTGCAAAACAAAACTAGTAGTTTAGAAAATAACATTTCTGGTTATTACAGTAATGGACAGAGGGTTCAGTCAGAATAAGACCCCCATTGCAATGTGTGCTGTACAAGCATAAACTAAAAATAAGTCCCTGCATCAGAAAGCTTACATTCTGCATAGGGACAGCAAGTGACAGGGAGGTTTAGAGAACAATGGAGTGGATGGGGAGTAGAAGACAAAACTGCATATTTTGAGATCAGTTCTTATATACACTAAGGCCCCTTTACATCAGTCTAGCTATCTAGAGGGCTTTAACGTGGGTGTAAATGAAATCTGCTCCCACTTTTTGCTGCTAAAATGGTGCCTTAGTTTAACTGAGAATCTGTTCCATGATCTTATGGCTTGTCTACATAGCACTGGCAAAGCGCATCAGAGGGGTGAGATTGTAAAGTGCTCTAATGTGCTGTGCTCTAACTCCCTTGTGTAGACCCTGCTGGCACACTCCAAGAGATACTTGGTTTGAATTAATGTAGTCGACTATGTCAACACAAACCAGGTACCTTTTAGAGCATGCCAGCAGAGTCTGAACAATGTGATTCGAGACCAGCACTTTACAAGTCACATCTCTCTGGTGCACTTCACCAGTGCCATGTAGATTAGCCCTAAGCATATCAGCCAGAGGCTTCATGGTTTTTGTTTTAAAACAAGGTCAGTGAACAAGAGCCATTAATTATGCAAATAGTCCCATTGAAATCAATGGATTTGCTTACGTGATTAACAACTACTTGTGTTAGGTTTGATCTGAGTGCTTTTAGGAATGTTCTAGTACACCCTAGTTTTGATGTATCTAAAATATACAAGCATGTCATTTTTAAATGAAAATAAATTTAAAATGGAACCAGTACACAGTGGTTTGCATTTTCCTAGTATTGCATGACACAATTAATTACTACTATGTGCAATATTTTCCCTAATACAGGTTTTTTAATGAAAAGACTTGCTGTCATTTACTCAGCTGATGAAAAGCACCTACCCATACATGAAGTGGCTGTGCAAACAAAACATGTCTTACATTTAAATGTACATATAAACCTCAAATGTGAAAAACTTGTTCTTTCTTTGGAACTTCAAAATGCATTGTGAATATCATTTATGGGATATCTGTATAGGAAAAGCACAGCATTACTGGACAGTTAATACCTACTATATGCATGTTACTAGATTTGTGTGGTAAGGGACGAACTTGAATTTCAAACAGAATTTTGCACCTATCTCTACTGGGAATGGCAAGCTATTTACAGTAATTCAGGAATATCCCTGGCAGATAATCCAGTCCTGTCACTCCTGAGTGATGTGTTATATTTCAGGTCACAAGAAGACACAGGAGGGGAAAAAAATAACATTCCTTCTCCAGTCAGCTACAAAGTTCCCCTTTTCTGTACAGTCAGTCTGATATATTTGCATTTTGTGGGTTAGCATCTTTTAAACTTCTTTTTAAAAAGTCTAGCAATGTGTCTTTGTGCCTGGGCTTTGTACTGTTTCAGTGGTGCTTGCTGCATGGATATAGGTAAAAGACAGTTAAAGAACACTTCTTAGTCATATTAGTACTGCCTAATATAATACTTGATTAGCTGAAGAAAACATTACAATGCTGATGGCAATTCTGATAGAAGTATGTTTTTAAGGATGTATTTTGTTCTTTTCTTTAAACTGCATCATGTATCAAGAAGAAGAAGAATTCAGTTCCCTAGGGGTAGTGTTGAGTAAAGGAGTATATATGTTGTGTTATTGATCTCACCTCCAGTGAGCAGTGAATTTGTTTTAAGACAAGTACTTGCCAGTTTATTTATGTAATCTGCAGACATATACATAAACAAAGAAACTTTCCTGTCAAGTTTACCTAACCTAGGATGCAAAAACCTGTCACATCAGTTCATTAAGTTCAGATCTGTCTGGTGGTATTGAGATGTGAATTTGCAATCAGTGAATATACAGAAGGAGGAACATGACATACTAGCGCTTTGAGTCAATGCACCACCTTTTTATTTCCTTAAATGTAAAGACTGAATAACTTATTCATTAAATATTATAGTGCAGAAAGCTTTGAATCTCTATTTGCATATTCTATCTGCAGATACGTATTAACTTTTGATGTACCATTTTAGGCAATTTTTGCAGAGCTACAGATACAGATTTTCATTAGAGCTGCAGCAAGTTGTTTCCTGAGATTTGAACTCTGGAGGACAAGCTCCTCTAGAGTTACTTTAAAAAAATGTTAATGGGGTTCAAACCCTGAATAAATCCGTAAACTCATAAACTGTTTGCCCGCTATATCACAGATAGAGAGATATGCACAGCTGTTTGCTCCCCCTCCAGGTACTAACACGTACTCCAGGTTAATTAATAAGTAAAAAGGAGAGAGGAAGAATATATCTTTGAGGTTATGACCTCCTGTGGTTAGCTTACTGAGCCAATTAAAAAAAAGGGAAAGTTCCCAGCAGCCCCATAGTCAGGCAAAACTAAAGGTAAGGGGGGGAAAAAACAGGAACATGTTTTGTTGTTTTGCTTTGATCTGGCTGCACTTTAATATGAAAAGTAATTATTTTTTTAAGCAGACAAAATGGCACAGAACGTTGATGGAATTTTACAACTTTTTTCCCCTTCATATTGAAAACCCTACATTCTTCACTGGAAAACCCTACATTCTTCACTGGCTGTGATAGTGTCATTTTACTCTTGGCCACATGCATACATTCTCATTACAATCTCTTAATCCAGGTCTAGTCTCAGGGAAAATTTCCACTTGTGTCAATGGGCGTTTTGATGAAGTAAGGACTGGGGTCTCAGTTTTCACATGTGAATTTTCCCATATTGATAGTTGTGCTCAGCTCCAGTGGAAAACCCTGAGCACAGAGCACAGTGGAAAATGTCTGTGTGGTAAATAAAGGCATATTATTATTCTATTTATTTCAATAAAATTCTTTAAGGCTGTATTTTGTTTTAAGTGTGAGTATCCTTGTCATACATCCTGAAGGTCCTCACAAAACTCTGTGTAGCCTGATTCTGGGACAAGAACCTTATTATCTTCCGATCAGATCAGTTGAAGAGTCTATAACCCATATTATATGAACAATAATATTTAATCCCCTACAATCAGGCAACAGCCGCAGCAGTCTAATCTGATTCTGATGGGAGAATGAAAGGCTTAGTGGATTGCTCAACTGTACCAAAGTTATGTCCAGAAAGCTGATTACCTTCAGAACTCTGAAAGCCCTTCCTTTCACTAAATGGGTAAACTTGTTTTCATTGTAAAGGCCTCAATCCAACTTCATTGAAGTCAATGAGAGTCTTTCCATTGACTTTAATAGGAATTGGATCAGACTCAGAGAGCTCTCCTGATAGGCGATACATATGCAATTTTTTAATATACAAGCTACAAGAGAGAGGTTATAATTTCCTGAAACTAGAAACAAATTAGAATCACAAACTTTTCCAGGAGGAAAAATAAATGTAATAATTTTAAAAGGTTTGGACTATTAAACTGGATTTGTACCCAGTGTAATTAAACATTACAGTCATTCAGTCATTATGCCTTGGATGTGGGATTAATTTTTTTTTAAAGTGGGAAACAAAAAAGATTATACAGGCTTTAGAGGGAATCACTTGAAAACACAACAGATGTAAGGTTCTTTCATCTTCATCCCAGCAAATCTTCAGCTTGGACAGGACTGAGATGTGTTAAAGCTCCTCCTGCTTGTAAAACTGCCCTAATCTTGTGAGCATGGCATGAAAAGACAGTGTCGAAGTCAGGTTCTCACTTTAACTCTAGTTCTGTTGAATTCTGTTGAAATAAATTAAGCTGATTAGATATAAGGCTGATTCTTTACGTCTGTGTGGACTGGCTCTTGGGGAAGCAGATTATAAACTGGGCACAACTAATCCATAATATACTTTTATTCAGTGCTGTAGTATTTATTAGAGCAATACACATTTTATTTTGCTAAATTGCTAAGATACTAAAGCTGCACACAACCCCCCACCCCAAAAAACCAATTCATCCCATAATTCTTTTTTAAAATATTGTGAAATGTATTGACTATTTACTATGCCACTGTGATGCATGGGAAGAATCCCAGTTTCTGCGTGAAGCCCCATTGCTTTGTATGGGCATAGGGATCTATCCCCACTGATGACCTGCGGGATCACCATACAAACAGCACTGAGGATGCGGACACAACAGTGCTCTTTGGTGCCTTCTCTTTTGCGTGCATGTGGTCTTGTTCTTAAAACATTACATTGTTTGTGAAAGCTTGAAGAAAGCTAATTGTTTGAGTTGTAAAGCAGATCTTCCTAAGTAAGAGTGAGGGGGAGAGGATATTTGACTCTCCAAAATGTCTTTTCAGACCATTTCCCGCCCCTGCCCCCCCACACCTCTCCATAAGCAGAGGGCTGCTTACCCTAGCAGTGGATACACATGGAATATCATCCCTAGATCCACAGAGGCAGGAGCTGTCCTGCATGGCTGGCTGGTTACCTCTCTGTGTAGTTCTGCTGGACTCCCCTCCCCCGTGACAACTTTTCTCCAGGAAAAGGTGTGTTATTGACCAGGTCCTACTGTGTCCCTTCTGTAGCTGCTGTGGAGGGAAATCTGCAGGAGTTAGTGTGGTTTCTTCAGAAATCTCTGGCCTTGATAGGGCACAGGAATATGGAGAGTTAGGCTCTGTCTACACTGACAAGTTTCTGCACAGTAAAGCAGCTTTCTGCAGTGTAACTCCCGAGGTGTACACACTGCCAAGCCACTTAGTGTGCAGAAACTGTGCAGTTGCAACGCTGTAAAAAAACTACCCCGACGAGAGGCATACAGCTTTCTGCGCCGGGACTACAGCGCTGCGATGCCAGTGTAAATACCCTGATCGATTACAGCACTGCAGTTGGCCTCCGGGGGGTGTCCCACAATGCCTGTTCTCACCTTTCTGGTCATCGGTTTGAACTCTACTGCCCTGCCCTCAGGTGACCAACCATCAACACCACCCCATAAATTCCTTTGGAAATTTGAAAGTCCCCTTCCTGTTTGCTCGGTGGTGCGTGCGGTCTTCTCAGCGCATCTTTCCAGGTGGCCGTGCCTGCACCATGCACCAGGTGATCCCCTGCTTGGAGTAATGCTGAGCTGCTGGACCTCATGAGCATTTGGGGAGAGAAGGCTGCCCAGTCCCAGCTGCGCTCCAGCCATAGGAATTCTGATATCTACAGACAGATTTCACGATGCATGACAGAAAGGGTCCATAACCGGGACACACTGCGGTACAGGGTCAAAGTGAAGGAGCTGTGGAACAATTACCACAAGGCAAACCGGTGCTGCACCCTTGAGCTGCCAGTCCTACAAAGATCTGGACGCGATACTCGGTGGTGACCCCACCTCCACTGCGAAGGCTCCTGTGGAGACTCCGGTGGCTCGTGTGCCAGTCGAGAGTGGACCGAGTCAGGAGGAGGAAATATTGGACAAGGATATGGAGAGGGAGGGGGACCCAGAGGCAGAGAATGACTTGGAGGTCAGAGATGCATGCAGCCAGGAGCTCTTCTCTACCCTGGAGTAGGCCATCCAGTCACAGCTACTGGAACTTGGGGAAGCGCAAACAGGGGAGGAGGCCCCTGGTAAGGGGCTTTGATTTTTGGGAATCACTGAAGTGAGTTGTTGGGGGAAGGAGGGTTGCAGAAAGCAGGCTTGTGTCTGTATGATGTGTGTACCACCACATGCCTAGTCTGAGTGGTGGAACAGGGTGTTGATTGATTCCCTCAGTTCATGGGAATCTGCCTCAGATCTCCATGGAATGTATAACAGTATTTTTTGTGGAGGAAGGGTGTCTTCCAGTTCTGTATCAAGGTAGTGCTATGTAGAAGTTATCCAGACCTTGGCATTGATGTCTAAAGTGACTTTTCTATTGTCCTCATTCTGGTAGCTGGAAGGAGATTACAGTATATAGTGTAAATTTAATGTCACCCTGGTAGGAGGTGGCAGGTTAGGAATCTTGTCAGTCACTGATTTACTGCTTAACAGTGGGGAATGGCTTTAGAACAACCCCCCCAGGATTGTCATAAACACTTCTTTATTGTCAAGATGTCAGAACACAATCCAGGGTAGCCACTAAGCTTAGAAGTGATTTATGAAAAAAGATCACCTGGAGATTATCTTATTTTTATCATTTTAAAAGGACATGAAAAGATCATTTTCATTGTGTCTTTTTCCTGGTCAGTACACAAATACAAAAAGAGGCAATTTGCTCAAAAAAGGACCATTGGTATTAAGGGAATGTTCTCAATTTCTATGTTGTTGATAATTAATTGCTATTACTTGGGCTGATTTGTGGGACAGTCTTCCATCCCAGATTTTTTAATTTCTGCTTTTAAAAAGCTAGATTTCCCCAAGATGCAGGATATGTGCAAATTCTGCTAAATTTCTCTAATGATGAGACAGCTGAAAGGAATAGTGGCTTCTTTCGGAATCTGTGACTTTTAGTGTTACTTTTCAAGCAACGGGTACAGCTTTAGGAAGCTATAACTAGGACCATGTTATTAGGATTTTAGAATCATATGAAACAATACCATTTTAAAAATAGATCCAACAATAAAACTAACCTTGTCAAGAATAAAAGGCACCAGTATGAGTTTTATAAATTTAAAACTTTCATGTAGCTAGATCAATAAAGTATAAAAATACCTCCCCCAAATCTTCACCACCTAAGGTATGTTTAATGTCAAGGACATCACTCTAATGTACAAAGCAACCCAGGACACCACAGTATTATTAATTAATTTATGAATAGTACTATATCGGAAGTTTTGCTAAGCAGTAAAATAGGTTACATATCACTTAACTATTTTCATGTCCTGCATATATGCCTACATTTTGCAGCGTATACAGTATATCACTCCTCTTATTAGAGAGCTAAACAAAGTGATTCAGATGAAATGAGGTCACCCTCTTCCCCATAAACCTAAATCAATGGGAATGCAAATAGAACTCTTTTTCAGGTTTTGAAAAACAGGTAGGGCCTGTGTCATGGATTCCCCCCAGGGTGCCACTTGGAACTGTGGTACCACTGAGCCCTCTGGCCCACCAACTTGGGCTCCCTATCACACTGTACTGCTGTGACAAGGTGCAAAGCCCTCCAGCCAGCACTTTTATCAGCATACATACAGGTAGGGACAAACCCAGCTACAGTTACATGCAGGCTCTCTGACCAGCCCCTGCATAGGAAGGCTACAGCCAAGGCAACTCCCAGCTCCCCAGGCATGCACCCCCTCTGGAGTATAAACCCAAAATCATACCATCTTGCGCTGCACAGGGAACTGTACAGAGTAAGGTCATAATGTTTGCCCCTTCCCTCAATGTGGACAGGAATATGCAACAGCCTTTGCCCCTTGAGGTATAATTCCCACACACTTCACTCCAACTCACTGGTTTAGATAAAACAAAAATAAGTTTATTAACTGCACAAGATAGATTTTAAGTGATTATAAGGGATAGCAAACAGATCAAAGCAGATTACCTAGCAAATAAACAAAAAATGCAAACTAAGCTTAATATACTAAATAGATTGGATATGAATTAGCAGATTCTCATCCTAAGAGATAATACAAGCAGGCTGCAGATTCTTAAGGCACAAGCTACACTTGCTTTATAGCTTGGAATCCCCAGGTCTTTCACACACAGGCCAGAAATCCCTTTAGCCTGGGTCCAGCACTTCCCCCAAGTTCAGTCTTTGTTCCTCGGGTGATTTCAGGAGTCCTCTTGTGTGGGGAGTGAAGAACTACAGCTGATGTTACTCCCTCCCTTATACCGCTTTTGCATATGTCGGGAACCCTTTATTCCAAAGCTCGGTTCCCAGACCAATCTGTGGAAAAATATTGACATCCCAAGGTGGAGTCCAGAGACATATGGTCTGATCACATGTCCTAATAAAGTCATAGCAGCCATTACTTACAGGCTGTTTGTAGCATTCTAGGAAGGCTCATTGGGTGGGAGATTATCTTCTCCCAAGGCCTATTGTTTTTTTCCTAATGGCCTATTGCCCTGAATACGCCCTTCCCCACCCACTATCTAGACTGAATGCTTCTTGTCTAGTGGGCATTACCCAGGTGTAACTACATTTGAAATATAGATATATAGTCAATATTCATGACTTCAGACACAAAAATGATACATGCATATAAATAGGATAATCATATTCAGCATAACTTTTTCCAGTGACACCTCACATGATTTATCTTGTACAAAATGCATCATAGTTATGCCATAAACCTATTATAAAAATATCACTGTGAAGAATATGGGGTGCAGTGTCACAACCTGATCCAAAGCCCACTGAAGTGAATGGAAATTCTGATTTCCCTGTCTACAACGATCTTTGGATCAGGTTTAGAATGCTATACCTCTGCCATGTTTGCATTGCTTTGGCATTTCTAATTGTACCAAGATTGCTACCAGAAGTAGCAAAATAAGAGGCAAGACTGTTTTGTGGTATTCCAGCTGCAGAATCAGAATCAGTGTTTCCTGAAATACCATAAGAGTATTTGAGGATATTTCAAAGCTGCACCACCCAAACGGGAGCTTAGGAGGGAATTGTGCAGAGGGACTGCGAAGGTTACAGTATCCTCTCTGCTCCCTTTGGGGTGTCATATACCCCAGCAGTGCAATGAGAGAAGAGGCTTCACATTGCTCTGGGTAAAGGAATTGCAACTGTGCCAGGCCTTTGCCCAGGTTGTGCAAGGGGCTCCTTGTGTACACTCTCCCAAAGAACCCTTGTGAAGGCCTGCTATAGTCTAGCCCTACCTGTTACCCTTTCAAAGCATAGCCAGTGTGACAGGAATTTTAAAAAAATCCCATGAATTTTATTACTTTGTCACTGTATGTTAAAATAAACTTCAATCTGTGTGTCTTTTCCTTTTCCTTGCAACTTGAATTGATATGCATCAATTCTAAAACTTGTGAAAATGAGAGATAAATAAGATTTCCTAGTGCAAGAAGACAATGAACAAGCTTTCCCACATACAATCACCCTCTCAAAGCAACTTAGGCCTGATCTGCAAAGACCTGCTGTTCCAGTCCTGAGAATGTGCTTGTCAGAGAACGCCACCTCAGACTGACAAAATGGCTCACAGTGAGATGTACCTGACTTTGTTTTTATTTCACAAATGCAGCAGATGTGTTTGGAGCCAATTGGATTCTTCTCTTGGGAGTAGAGTTCAAGAAAGTGGGAAGAAATGCACTGTCCTTCTGGCAGGTTTTCAAATGGAGGTTTGGAGTGTGTTTGGGAAGTTATGACCACTCAGTAGTCGGGTAGACCCATGTCCTTTCTGACTGATGAAAGCCAGCAGAGAACTGCTGAAGCATGCCCGTAGGATCTTGCCAGAGTGAATGGAATGACCCTCAACTGGGTGTGTTCCTTCCTCTTTGAGAAGTCCTAGAGTGAGAAAACGGGAAACTGCTCTTCCTCCCTAAGGGTTCACAAAAGCAGAGTTCCGTTTGTCACCCATCTGGGGTGGGGTGGGGTTTGAGATGTTTTGGGCTGCAGTGCTACCAGTTATAGATGATATTGAATGTTATGTCTCTTTTCATCACATTCAGATTCTACAAGTCTCATTACTTTTCCAGTGCCTGAATGAGACAAAAATCTAACCCATTGCCAGTGACTCAACTGAGGAAGGTAGAAGTCTTGCCTGTTGGAAAGCATTTAGAGGAATGGGCAGAGGTAGTGTCTGTCAATCCATTGAGGGTGTATGCCCACCTTCCGTGAAAAAGGTGGGCAGAGTGTAGAATCTGTCATGGCTTCTGTATTCTCAGTAACAGTGCCTTTCATCTATTGCTAGCCAGGAGGATGGTACCATTCCTTTCTGATGGAGATCACGCATCAATCATCCATGCCTTTGGCACTTCCAGCCTAGTCTTCTGCAACATGTTATTTAGGGATACCTTGAAATCCATTGCTAGCCTGATATTTAGATTATGTATTCATTATATTGATTACTTAAGAATCCCCAGTTATTATGTTGATCTTTGGCAGGTTCTTATCCCAAGATCAGGCCCAGTATTATTTACATTATTATATAGTTGGGAACCCCAATGTGCGCAGTTGCAACACTCACTCTATAGGGACTCTTCTATAATTAAAAATAGTTTATTCATACATTTAGCACGGTCACAAACACCCCAACTCAGTAAAGTAGATAGAGCTACTAGAAAATGTACATCTGCACATCCGTATGCTCACAGCATCCCTTGTGGAGAACAACCTGAAATGTTAGCCATCATCTTCCTCATCACCATAACCTTCCCCATCATTACCAGTGGTCATAATTCTGGCACCTCCCAGAATCTCCTTCTCTCATCGCCCCTAAGCCGGGATGCCACTTTTACAACATGTTACATTGACACCGCTATGTTTGATGCATATTCAGTAGGGGATTTTCCTCCTTTTCCTTATGTGAATTCCCTTACCTTACTAATGTTGAAGTGTCTTTTTTCTATAAGTTAGTTTATCAATGATCTCAACTTATTATCATATACGTCAGTTCGTTGCCATGGCCCTTTAGTGGTTAGGTATCTGAGCATGTAGCTCATATACCTTTTATGTACGTCAATTCATTGTCATGACACTTCTGTGTTTGGATCATGTATCTGTAGTCAGAACCTCCCCTTAAACACTCTGTTTTCAGCTCCCCAATACTTGGGGTTTTCTGTTGGGTCATTTATTTGTGCAAAGTTCATAGGCTTCAAGCCTTATGCTAACTTACTGAAGCTAATGTCTTACAAGATACAGGTCTGTAGGTTCCTTGCATTACTGCTGGAATGCAAATCAGTAAATATAATAAAGGCAAGCTAGCCCACTGGGCTACACACTTCAGCTGGTACAGAATCCACTTCCTGAAGCATCCTAAGTGCAGTAAATCAGTGTGAACATACTGCACGTGAGTTCAAGTCTTTGCACTAGCTTTCTTTCTCATTTATAGATTCAGTTCAAGGTCTTGGTGAAAACCTTTAAAGCCCTGAAAGGTCTGGGGCTTGGCTATTTGAGAGAATGATGCTCATCTGATTCCCTATCATGGCAGTTAAACTGAGATGGGATACATTTGATTTTGGGTGAGCATTTCATGGCTCGTGGCAAGGCTCCTTCTTATATTTGCTTTCCTTGTTTCAGAATATGATGTAGAGTTTATTTTGTTTATTTTATTTTAGCCAGCTCGGTGTCTTTTTTTCCTTTGCTTCTTTTAATCTTAAAAGGATAATGTTTTTGAATACTTTACATGGTTTATAATATTGTTTGGTTTTTTATTTTTAAATTAGCAGCTATGTGAAGAGGTACCTAGAAATTGGCAGGATTTGTTTTGTGTAATTGTCTTCAAATTCTGTAGTAGTTTTGTGACATGAGAAAATGTCCATAATTTTCTTTTTAAAACACTACTATTTGAAAAAATAGAAAAGGACAAACATGGTATTTTAGTGGTACTAGGATTGTAATAAAAAAATTAAAATACAGATCCAAGAGCTACTCAGTGTAAATAGGTTGTTTTCCTGCATTGAAATTTTGAGGGAGGAACCAGTTGACTGCTTTTATGGGTTTATTTGAAGAATAAACAAAGATGATACTAAGCAAATATGTCACTAATTTCTTATCTTCCCTAAACTAATCAGATGAAATACAATGCACTGATCAAATTGAATTTCAATTGCAACTTTCATCAATACATCAATGGTTCAGTTTATTTGGCTTGCCAATTAGTACAGTGAGAAATTACATCAATTTATAAGGTTAACCCAAGAATTATTATTACTTCAGTACTTCACAGGAAAGCTAATGAAGAATGCCTTTCTTTTAATCTAATCAATTGGGCTAAGTCTGCTAAAAGCAAACACTTACTCTCACATTTGTTTTAAGGAAGTATAGCCCTTAGAATGACTTCTTTATAGTTTCCCTCTTTGGTATGCTACCTCTGAATGTGCAACCTATGCTAGACTCCATTTACTTAGCTTATTCCTCTTCCCACATTAATATAATGTTTGCATCTTTCTGAACTCTCACACAGATACAGAAGTCATTTTTAAATCAGGCACTTAGCAGCTTTGGAATAACATGCTTTTTACCCAAACTTTTTGCCCAAATATGATTTTTTAGTATCTGCCTGGGGAAACTGTTAGTTAGAAACACACACTTTCTAATGGACTGTTGAAGAATTCATACTTCTCTGAATTCTATACAAAAGCACTTTAACATCTTCATAGTCTCTAACTCACCTGACTAGTCTTAGCTGAGAAACAATTCTGATGCTGCAAACAGCTTGAGCTCATTTCATATGCAGGGAGACTGTCAGTCTCCTTCCCTCTTGGTTATAGACTTCAGGCTTGAAGCCATTCTCTTCTCCTTCTCTGAATCACTGGTCCAGGGAAGAGAGCAATATACAACTTCAGGTGTCATTGTTGATGTGAGAGAATTCTCCCCTTTTTCTGCATGGTTAGAGTCTTCTGTAGGGTTCAGGTCCCCCTTTGCTCCACCCCAGGGTCCAACCTTGTCTAATTAAAGATTCCTGCATGTTGGCTGTAGCTCATCATGATTTGGATCAATAATTTGGTATCTCAATCTGCGGTCATGGAAGATTCCAGACAAAATAGGTAATGAAAACTCCCTAAATATGAATATTATTTAGAAAACTGGACATTTAACCAGCTTTTGAAAGCTTTCTGAATAGTGATAGATTTGTAAGGCTGGAAGGGATCATTAGATCAGCTAGTCTGACTTCCTATGTGACACAGGCCATAGAATTTCACCTAGTTACCCCTGAACTGAGCCCAAAAACTTGTGTTTGACTGAAGTATATTTTCTAGGAAGGCATCCAGTTTTTATTTCAAAACATCAAGTGATGAAAAATCCACTACTTCTCTTGGTAGTTTGTTCCAATGGTCAATCACCCTCCCTGTTTAAAAAAATGTGTCTAATTTCTAATTTGAATTTGTCCGGCTTTAACTTCCAAGAATTGGTTCCTTTTCAGCCTTTCTCTGCCATATTAAGACTCCTTTTGTACCCAGTATTTTCTTCCCATGAATGTACAAATATACCATGATCAAGTCACCATTTGAACTTCTTTTTGGTAAGCTAAACAGATTGAGCTCTTTTAGTCTCCCACAATACAGCATTTTTTAGAGCCCTCAAATCATTTTTATTGATATTTTAGAGAGCTAGGGTTTTTTTTGTTTTCTTCAATCAGAATGTCATGCAGAACTACGTCAAATACTTTACAAAAGGACATGTGCAATTAGTCAAACCATGACTACTTCCTTAGAGGCACTAATCATTGTACACTGTTTGGGAAAATATAGCCAAAAAATGAAAATAAAACAAAATAAAAAAAATATGGCTGGCTCTTCTGCGAGGATGTTTTTTTTACACTTCTGGTGAAGATACTCTATATATTCAGCAATTTTTTACTTTGCCTCTTTTGCTGAATCCAACGGCATCATGTACATTTTTCCTCAGATTTTTTAATGACCTTCATAAAGCATCAGTAATATATTACTTAATTGGTTGAAGAAGAGCTCTGTGTGGCTTGAAATCTTGTCTCTCTCACCAACAGAAGTTGGTCCAATAAAAGATATTACCTCATGTGACGGGTTGGTATCTCAGAAACCCCCTTGGGGCTGCCACCTGGTGTGCCAAGAATACTTCTGCCCCTGCTTTCCTGCCTTTTCCAGCTTGGGACTCCAGAATCCTGTCTGGTTTGAGCCAGATCCACTAGCCTGCTGCAAACCCAGACCCAGGTCTGAGCCACGTCCCCTAACAGCTGTAGGCTTGCCTGGGAGAAGCTTAGGAAGTGTTCTTGCCTTTGACACCCAGGTGCCCAACTCCCAATGGGGTTCAAACCCTGAATAAATCCGTTTTACCCTGTATAAAGCTTATACAGGGTAAACTCATAAACTGTTTGCCCTCTATATCACAGATAGAGAGATATGCACAGCTGTTTGCTCCCCCTCCAGGTACTAACATGTACTCCAGGTTAATTAATAAGTAAAAAGTTATTTTAATAAGTACAGAAAGTAGGATTTAAGTGAATTACCAAGTAAATAAAATAAAACATGCAAGTCTATGTCTAATCAAACTGAATACAGATAAAAACATCACCAGTTCAGTAAATTTCCTTTTACAGGCTATGGTCCTCCTAGCCTGGGTCCAGCAATCACTCACACCCCCTATAGTTATTGTCCTTTGTTCCAGTTTCTTTCAGGTATGTCCTTCGGGGGATGGAGAGGCTCTCTCTTTAGCCAGCTGAAGACAAAATGGAGGGGTCTCCCAGGGGTTTAAATAGACTTTCTCCTCTGGGTGGACACCCCTCCCTCTCCCTGTGTAGCATCCAGTTACAAAATGGAGTTTTGGGGTCACATGAGCAAGTCACATGTCCATGCACAACTCAGTTCCTTATCAGCCAAGCCACATTCCTGGCAAAGCTCAGGTGTGGATTGGTGTCTGCAAGTTCTATTGTCTGTTAAGTGTTTCTTGATTGGGCACTTAACCTGCACATTCCTTTCTCAAGAAATACAACCAATATTCATAACTTCAACTACAAAAATGATACATGCATACAAACAGGAGGAATAGATTCAGGAGATCATAACTTTTACAGAGATATATTACATGGCACATGTAGTATAAAACACATTCCAGTTATATCATTTATATCATACATTTATAAGCATATCCCCATAAAACCTTATGGGGTGTACCGTCACACCTCACCCACCTTGTTTCTCTTAGATGGCTGAATACCATATGACCCTCCCTCCCTCCCTGTGATAATACACTTCTGTTGGGACAACACTTTGCTGGCTTTTAAGATGTGTATATAAAACAGCACTAAGGAATATGATATTAATGTTTAATTTTCACAAACGTTTAAAGACATCAACTGTTTATTTTATCTTTTTTCCTAAGTAAAGCCAGACTGATACCAGCAAAAGTAGGAAGCAATCTGTTCAACCACTCATATCTATTATTAGAACCATTAGATTCAGAGCTGACATTTATGAATAATGCTATCAAGCTTTTAATAAAGGAATCTGTGCTCTCTTCTGTTGTGAGTCATAGAGGGGGGCAAAGGAATCCAAATGGGGCTTAAAATTTAGAAGGGAGAGAATAGCTCTCTGTTAAACCCCTGGCTACCACTCCACATTACTGGGGCTGCAAGGCTGGGGAGAAGGTTGTGGAGCTGACATTCTCTGTGCATGCTCTCTACAGCACCCTGCAAATCATAGCATCATAGATGATATCAGGGTTGGAAGGGACCTTAGTAGGTCATCTAGTCCAACCCCCTGCTCAAAGCAGGACTAATCCCCAATTT
The DNA here is from genome assembly GCA_037349315.1 of Chelydra serpentina. NCBI lineage: Eukaryota > Metazoa > Chordata > Testudines > Chelydridae > Chelydra > Chelydra serpentina. The sequence continues at coordinate 64,545,930 of JBAIAC010000010.1, read as the reverse complement.
TTGCCCCAGATCCCCAAATGGCCCCCTCAAGGATTGAACTCACAACCCTGGGTTTAGCAGGCCAATGCTCAAACCACTGAGCTATCCCTCCCCCCCAAATATTTAGGTGGAATCTAATGCAGCTTTGTGCTATTTTAACTTCCCTTCATACCTGCATTTCTGTCAGAGACAGCCCACTCCAAATCCCATTGAAGTAAATAGAAGACTTTCCATTAACTTGAATGGGCTTTGATCACTGGAGGCATAATGTGCAGATAAGAGTGGAGAAACCAATGGCAGTATATCATCAAAAGGAATCATATTGGTGAAGGAGGAAGATGAGACCAGGCACCTCCCTGGAAGGATGGGGGTTGGAGCACCTAAAGTCATAGATCCCTTTGGTTTTGGGGGCTGAATCCTTTACCTCTTCTCTCTCCGTCCCCCAAATATCTCTCTCTTGGATGCCCCTGTTCCCCTCTTTATACTGCTCGATAAAACAATACAGCTTATATCTTATTCCATCAGTTATTGTAAAAAGCATTTTTCTAGCTAAATAGATAGTAGCATTGATTTTTTCTATCCACTTGATTTCCCTGCTATCATTTTCCTTACACTTATTCTAAGCACAGCATGTCATGCATGTTCATTGAGGGTTTAAGACCCAGATCTTCAAAGGTGTTTAGGCACTTAAGTACCTTCGAGGATCTGGGTCCAAATGACATGTCCAAGATTACACAAGGAATTTTTAACAGAGCCAGGAATTGAACTAGATCTCCCAAGTCCCTATCCAGTGCATTAACCACAAGAGCAACTTTCCTTTACAATGAATTGCTATTTCTAACCAGATGTGATGTAGAAGTTTCCTATTTTATTTTGTATTTGTATTCCAGTAGTGTTTAGGGACTCCAATCAATGATCAGAGCCCCATTGTATTGCTGCTGTACAAAAAAAAAAGTAGCAAGAAGTCAGTCCATGCCCAAATCTAGGTTTGTGACAAAAAGCAATTGGTAGATGAAATGGGCACATGGGCCAGTGGGTTGGGGTATGGGTCGAAGAAGGATAAGGTAACAGTAAACAAGCAAGCGTATTATGGTAGGCAGTAGTCTCAGTTTATTGCTCACCTAGTCACTGCGTGAGGTCTTAATCTTAGGCAATTTTTATATTCTATACTTCAGCTTGTACTGTTGGGTTTTTAGGATAAACAACTCACAAAATTTTGCGTAGCTAGCAAGTTTCCCTGGGAATTATTAGGTGAAATGAAGGCTCATTTAAAAAAATGTTATTTTAGGGTTATTAAATCCGTTTTAAAGCCAGACAGGGAGAAACCAAAAAACCCAGAAGACTAATAATGCTTTGGGGACTACTTAACAGTGTGTTCCACAATGACATGCTAAATCAATGTCATTTTGTTTAATCATCTACATCTTATGTTTTTCTCTTTATTTTTCTATGCTATGCCAGTGAACTTAGGTTATCTTTAGAGGAAACTAACACAGAAGAACAGACTGGTAGAGGGTAGGGGTGCTAGTGTTATGTAGCCTCAATAAGAAGAGTTTGAACTCTGACTTCAGAAGAGGCTGAGTAAGGAGTTAGGAAAGAGGCTGTGTCTCAGGAACAAAAAGCCATGTGGCACCCATTCCAACTGGTGTTCTGAGGAAGAGAGTGAAGGGCAGCTAAGGGTAGCCTAAAATCCCTCCTTTGCCTGTAAGGGGTTAAGAAGCTCAAATAACTTGGTTGGCACCTGACCAAAAGGACCAATAAGGAAAGAAGATACTTTCAAAGCTGCCGGGAAATGTTTTGTTTGTGCTCTCTTTGTTGTTCTCTCTCTTAGACAGAGAGGGACCAGGGCAGGAAAAAAATCTTCTAAAACCCTGCCTGAAATAAGCATCTAAGATTACAAAAATTGTAAGTAAAGGCAAGGAAATGCATTAGATTATCTTTTGTTTTAGCTTGTGAATTTTCCCTATGCTAAGAGGGAGGTTTATTTCTGTTTTTGTAACTTTGAAGTTGAGCCTAGAGGGGAGTCCTCTGTGTTTTAAATCTTTTTATTACCCTGTAAAATTACCTTCCATCCTGATTTTACACAGGTGTTTCTTTTACTTTTTTCTTTATAATAAAGTGCTTCTTTTAAGAACCTGATGGTTTTTTAGTGTACTAAAAACCCAAGGGTCTGGTCTGTGCTCACTTTGTTAACATATTGGTTAGTATATTATTCTCAAGCCTCCCCAGGAAAGGGGGTGAAGGGGTTTGGGGGGATATTTTGGGGAAATAGGAACTCCAAGTGGTCCTTTTCCTGAATCTTTGTCTAAATCACTTGGTGGTGGCAGCAATACTGTCCAAGGAGAAGGAAAGGATTTGTGCCTTGGGGAAGTTTTTAACCTAAGCTAGTAGAAATAAGCTTAGGGAATCTTTCATGAGGGTCCCCACATCTGTACCCCAGAGTTCAGAGTGGGGAGGGAACTCTGACAGGCAGTGTAAGAACAAGGAGAGATAAATGACAGGAGGGATGCAAACCTTGGTCACAGATTCATCCCTGGGAATCTAGATGAAAGTTGTCTTTGAAATATTAGGCTGAACATTTGAAGTTGTTTAGGAGGCTTGGTCACCCATTTATTTTCAAAGGAATGAGGCATTCAAATCCCTAAACAGTTTTGCAAATCTCAGTCTGAAACTTCATCACAGAATGTTGGTTCTTTGACTCTTTTTAGGCGTCTCAGCCTTCATGAAGGGACTAAACTTTGTGTAGGGAAAAATGAAATGCACGTGGAGATTCTTATATGCAACCATTCAGTGGGCATTCAGAGCTCATGTAGTAGGGGGCTATTTTTGTTCTGAATCTCAATTGAGAACTGTAAGGAACAATTTGGTTTTGAATACTGTGAACACCACCAGTATGAACCACCAATACTATGAATGAAGTAGAGATGAGGGGCTAGTGATGCGTCAGAATGGAGCTGCATCAAAGACTACCTCTCCCTCCATCCAGCTCCCTCCCTCCCAAGAGAACCATGCTGTTCCAGGAAAATGTAGCTGATTGAGCCCTAGACAAATCTTGTGTGATCCAAAGATAAAACATTCTTGGTCAAAGGCACTTGCACAGGAACATAGGAATTGCCACACTAGAGTAGGCCGCGTTCTCCTTCCTTCTCTCCCCTTCTCCACACAAAATGACTTCCTCATTCCCAGGAATGCTCTTTCCCTCATCTGACTTTTCTTCCATTTTTTTCTGCTCAGGAACCCACTCACCCCTCACCTGCCTCTTTGTTTTGGTGATGGCTTCTGTCTGCTGCTCTCCCCCAGTTGTACTGTGGGAATTAACTTCAGGCTGCTGCCAGCCATCTCACTGCCCCAAACCAGAAGGCTGGGGCCACTAGCTGCAGTGATCCTTCTAGGCCAGTTACTTCTGGCTGGCAGCTCTGCAATATCTGGTTTCATCTGGCTCGGTTGCTTGGCCCTTCTATGTGTCTGGCAGCCACAACAGCAGCAGAGCTGAATAGCCAGGAATTGTAGTAGATACCCAGCAAAAAAAAAAAAAGAAAAAGGGGGAGATACCACTACAGTAAAATTGGGTGGGGAAGGTCTGTCTCTTCCGCCTATGGTTGTGACTCTTGAAGTCCTAAGAAAATTATTTGTTAATAGTAGGCCATTAGTGGTGAAGGAAAGAGGTGTAGAAAAATAAGTGAAATTATTTGTCAGGCAGACGTCTGATCTGTCAACTGTATAACAAAAGCCATTCACGGATTATGAAATGAGCATAATCTATTTTAAATCCTAGTGTCTGTTGGGATAGCAGTGCATTTTATCAGTTGTTTCACACTTCCCTTTTACATTCAAGATATGTTTAGAATGCAAATTTCAGGGTCCCCAGGGGAAAGTGCCTCCTGACCTCTTTGTAGTGATGTGCCCACAGAAACAAAAAGATGGACGGGTATGCTCAGGAATGAGAATACTTTAGTCTTGCATGTGTATTCAGGTGGACAGCCCCAGGATAATAAAAAGCTGGAGAGCATTGGTCCACATATCCCCCTCAATAGTTATGGGTATGCCTATGAGCAAATGCCCTTGGACTTTACTGTCAACTGTGAGCCTGCAGATAAACAGGGAAATGAGTATAAAATATTCAATGCCCTAGTTAACAAGATAAACTCAAAGCAGCTAGAATGCTTTCACTCTGGTAAATAGAATCTCTCTGTGGAATTATAAAAAGGCAAAATGTCACAAATGCTAAGAGATTAAGCACATTAGCTGGGCATGCATATGGAAAACAAATGTACAACACCAGGTAGGTAAGAGAGATTCCCTGAAAACACTACCCTGAGTAGTTGTGAGATTAAGTTCTTTGTGTAATCAGAATTTCAGGAGACTGGGCTGAATGTGAATAATCTGTTAACATCTGAAGAAGGTTAGATAGATTAGCATTTTTGTTCTGCCTCAAAATGCCATTTCCACCGGTTATGTTTAACTGAGGAGAGAACCAAAGAAAATCTAAAACTACTTTTTATAAAGGAATTGTCAGATGAGCCACAAGTCCCTGAGATAGCATGCAATTCTTCTACCACCATGAATCCTCACAGTGTACAAGAATGTCAATTTGCTTGCAAGACTTTAAAAGGGAGTAGATGCGTGTGGTCAGACTGCTGCACTCAATGCACTTTGCTTTGTTGAACATCAGACTCTTAGTTAGGTGATTAAATGGGAGCTGAGCTGTTTTGAAAACCGGGCCCATAATGAATTCAGCATCAGAGCAGAATAATCTCTTTATTATAGCTCAGGGTTTAAGTAACGTGTGCTGTCCTTGTCCTAGTTTTGGATTATTTTAAAGTTACAAGGTAATTTTCTGCCTTTACAGAGATTTATGAAACTCCCTTTAAAATTCAGTGGATCTTAAAGACATGCTTAAATTTCAGAACACACTTAAGTGCCTTTCTGTATTGGAGTGTTGGACCCTGATCCAAAACCAATTGCGGTCAAAGGGTCCCTTTCCATCAAGGGGAGATGGATCAGGTCTCTACGCAGGGGCTACCCACAATACCAGTGTATTGGTGTGCAACGACTAGGGAAGTATAACCTGTACCCTTTTTTGAAGCACATGTGGTAGCTCAATAGATGTGATAACCCTGGCAATTCAGTTTGCCTCCTTATCTCCCCTACTGGACTTTGGCTTTAAAACCACAATATAGCCCAAGGATGTAGTCTACAAAACAGTGCACTATCACACTGTACTGCTCTGTGAGGATGGATTTTTTCCCCATCCCACTTAATTTTCTTGTGTAGCCGTCATTACCATTCATTATCCTCAGTCATATAGGTTGTTAATTACTGTGGTTATATATTACTCGTAACTTCCTCCTGAGATGCTATCAATTAGGGAATGGCCAGTGGTCAGCAGAACCCTGCACCAGTAATGTGCTCTGCCTGCACATATTTAAGTATCCCTGGATGGTCTTCTACAGGAGAGAAGTTCTCTTCTTGTTGTGATGAACACACATTCCCATATTGCCAGTGGTAACCTAAACATTCTGAATGTCACTAGCCCTTATGGGGACACACAGGAGTAGTGCTGGGGAGGGTTGGGCTGGATGGGGAGTGGGGCACAAGGAACTCACTGGTTGCACAGCCATTCAAGGGCTACTCACACTTTTAGTCCCTGCCTTGGACATTGCTGCAGTGTAAGAGTTTGCTTCCTTCAAGAGCCTCCTGGGGTGCCCCATACCCGAAAGGGCAGCAGGCAGGGAAGCATGAGGAAGAAAAGGAGGCTGTCCCTATCTGCACTTGCTCAGAGACCTGCCCTGGCCCACTAAGGGAAGGAGGGAGGTTACACCCTCCTGAAGCACAGAGAAATTCAGTGAGAGATTATGCTCAGCATAATGTAGCCCTTCAGAAGGATCAAATCCTCAGTGTCCTCTATATGACAGCCACCTGATCTCATCTGACACAGCGGGTCAGTTGGTTATCTCCCTGCATCTCCTGATGTCTGCTAGGCACCTAGAACAGAGGATGTGACCACCACATAGGCAGGGACAACAAAGGTTGCCTAGTCACTCTAAATATCGTGTGAAGGGGAGATACCACTCTAAGAGCCCTGATCCTGTGAGATGCTGAGCACATCCATTTAAGGTGCAGAGTACCCTCAGGAAATTTCAGATAGAGCTTAGAAGTGACATTGCTTTAAATTGCTTAAGTGAGTTAGGTGTGGGACAAAGGGAATTTTCTTTCATACACTTTTCTTCTCTTCCCCATGGTAACTGCTGTAGCTTGAAAGAGCCTTTATTTTGTCGCTGATTGCTAATGATTATTTTCCAAGCCTGGAAGTTGTATTCTTAAATCTAATTCTTGCCTGTCAAGTCTCTGATTCTGATCATTCTTTGTTTCTGTCAGAGTGTTCATTGTTTGCAATCATTTGGAAGTAGAGCTATGAGAGTTTGGGAGAACCCACCTGGCAAACATATGTTACGAAGCTTCTGTGTCTGGGGATGGCTTAATTAGACTTTTGAAGGAGTGAAAAAATGAGGACAGCAGAAATAACACCGTCCCCCCCACACACACTCACCACCCCCAAACAGCCTTCGCGATTTTGAAACCACTTCTACTAATAAAGAAAGTAAATGAAATATCTCCAAGGAAAGAAACAGGATTAAAAATGCTGTTATACTTTCTCTTTAGGATTACCAAGTTCTTTTTAATCCATTTGCTTTGTGTTATAATTAATAAAAGAAATAAACAAACTTCTAAAATGCTTAAAAGAGCTCTTGTAAAAATGGAATTGTCTGGTCTGAATCATGAAATAGGCTGCATCTGTGTCAAACTGGAAAGGATTAGCATACAATACTGTTGCAACATCTGGCTACTTACCATATGTGTATATGCATATTATAGATAAAACCACCTCCCATTACCAGTTGATGAATCCAGGATTCCTAATTGCAAAGCAAAGGAGATGAGACCTTCACCCCTGCTCTGGCTCCTTTAGGCCACATTAAAGCATAAAGGGGTGCTAAAAACCCTGTATCTTCTTAGGAGAGGAGTCCCATGATGTGGATACTATGGAAACAACCATAAAGCTGCCTTCCAAGGACCCCCTGGCATAAAGGTGGCATGGGGGGTGGGGGCACTACAGAGAATCCAAGCAGCACTGGGGCCTACAGGGCATCCTGGGGATTGCTGTAATTTAGACAGTCTACCAGGGCTGATTATTTTATGCTAGAGAGCTCTGCCTTTTGAGGGCAGAAAGGTTTCTTAAGCAACCCCTTCACTGGGCTGTCAGCTCTGTGCTATGCATCTGAGGAGCAGAACAGTATATCACCCAGGGGCTCTGCTTGTTAAAAACTAATGGAATTCTTCTTTTAGCTTGTAGCAGTAGTAAGCTCTTATCTTAATTTAGTGGACTAGCCACTAAAGAGGGAGACAACAGTGAGTGCATCGTTACCAACTCCAGTGTTTTTTATTTTTTGCAAGTCAAGGGATTTCAGCTGGAGCTGGTTTTGTGATAAGGCAGAAAACTCCAGCCCCCTTCCAAATTTCTACCCTGCCTCTTGGGAGAATCCCCCTTTGATTGGCTGCTTGTCCCGCTTGTCTCCCTTCTGTGGTACAGCAGCCAATCAGGGCTGCTGCAGGAGGAAGGCAGAACTCTCTCCCCTCCTCAGGAATGGGCACCATTCTCACAGGAGGGCAGAGAGAAGCAGAAAGAGCCAGGGCCGACTCTAGTTTTTTTGCCGCCCCAAGCAGCAAAAAAAAAAGCCGCGTCCGTAGCTGCCGAAGCAACAAAAAAAAAAAAAGAAAAAAAAAGTGCCACCCCAGGAATGGCTGGAATGCCGCCCCTTCAGATGTGCCACCCCAAGCACCTGCTTCCTTTGCTGGTGCCTGGAGCTGGCCCTGGAAAGAGCTCAGCCACTCAATGCGGTTCTGCTCCTGCCTCCCCGGCTGTGAGCAACGAGACTGTTTCTCTGCTTGTCCCCTCTCCTTCCCTACAACATCCAATCTGGGAAATTTGGTGTTCAGCAATTGCTCAGTGGTCAAAGTGCTTGTAAGGGATCTGGTTTATTTTGTGTCTGGTTCCAACATGCTGTGCATAACAAGAGCTTCACAGTGCCTTGCCCAAACTCTGTCTGGGAAGCTAGAGGCACAGCCCCTAGAGGCACAGTCATTAAAACCACAGTTAGAGGGCAAGGGAGACCCTACTGCAGCTGCCCCTCAGGTCTGGAAGGAGGGTAAGAAAACCCTAGAGCTGCAGGAGGGGCAAAGATGAAGCTCTGCAGATGTGGTAATAGAACTGATTAGAGGGCTGGGATATGGGCAAAATGTGGGAGTAGAACCAATGTGGGGAGTAAGGGGACAGGATTGATTTTGGGGATTAGGGTGTTAATTGCTGGACAGGGGGAGATCTGGGGATGATATCTCCTGCAGAAGAGGCCAAAATCACTTTATCCAATAAATTTGGGAGTGTTGACAACACTAACTGTTACTCATTACCGTGAGGGTGGGAGGGAAAAGTTTCAAAGAATCAAGACAGGAAAAAAATATAATCTTGAAAAAAATCATGAATTTTTTGGCCAATCCCATAGATTTTGTGTGTGTGTGGGGGTCTGACTTCTCATTTTTGAACCATTGGCCAGTGTGTTGCATGCATGCACACATGAATAAATTTGTATATGTAAATACAAACAAAGAGGGAGCTTTATGTAGACAACTTTCTATATATTAAAGATATAAATAAAGAGGGACTGGGCAAATATCCATCTCCTCCAACCCATCCTCAACCAAATCTCCAATATTACAACGAGTAATACATTGTGTTAGGGGGTTTTTTATGTTTTGCTTGTGGAATTTTCCCTGTGCTAAATGGGAGGTTTATTCCTCTTTTCTGTAGCTTGAACTTTCCCTGTGCTGAGAGGAAGGTGTATTCCTGGGTTTTCTTTTTGTAACTTTAAGGTTTTGCCTAGAGGGGAAGCCTTTGTGTTTTAAAGCTGAGTACCCTGTAAAGTATCTCCCATCCTAATTTTACAGAGATGATTTGTACCTTCTTTTTTAAATAAAATCCTTCTTTTAAGAACCTGACTGATTTTTCCATTGTTCTAAGATCCAGGGGTTTGGGTCTGTAATAATTTGTAACCAATTGGTTAGGAGATTATTCTCAAGCCTCCTCAGGAAAGGGGGTGTAAGGGCTTGAGGGGATATTTTGGGGGAAGGGAAACTCCAAGTGGTCCTTTTCCCTGGTTTTAGTTTAAATCATTTGGTGGTGGCAGCGATTACCTTTTCTCAGGGTACAGGGGAGATTTTGTACCTTGGGGAGTTTTTAACCTAAGCTGGTAGAACTAAGCTTAGGGGGTCTTTCATGCGGATCCCCATGATTGTAACCTAGAGTTCAGAGTGGGGAGGGAACCCTGACAAGCTTTCTATATATTAAAGATATAAATATATGAGAGAAAGCTAGAGAAAAAGAATGCAAAACTATGTACGTATATATAAGCTCTGCTGTACAGCACAGTATTTTTTGAGTGCAAAGGATGGTCTCTGTAATGTATAATATATGTTCACTTGAAAATATACATTTCCTTTTTTTAAAATTATATATCTGTCCATTTTTTATCTTTGGAAAAATATTAGCAAAGTCTTTTTTTTTTAAGTGCCGTTGTTTTCCGTTGTCTCAAAATAGTTCTCTTGCTAGCATTGACTGGTCAGTGATAAACATTGCATTTAATTGCTCCACAGGAGGAAAACAGACTTGTAGAGCTCAATCTTTTCCTCCCTAGCCTCTCTTCCTTCGTCAATCTCTCTGGTGTTTAAACCTCAGATCACACACACCAAAATTATCCCAAAGTAATCACTTTCAGAATGAGATCATAATGCACAGATTTATTCTGAAAATTACCTTTCACTTTCAGCTGTTCTGGTTTCTCCAACATTTAAACAGTTCAAGTTTGATTTTAGGTCAGATGATGTAATTTAAAGTTACATTTTGTCTAGTTTTACTTTTTTTTAAAGGAACTATATTCTGAATGATTTTATTTTAAGACTTTGTTTTAAGTCTCCTGGATGGATAGAACTTGTTTGCCATTTCGAATCCCTGGCAAGCAACATTACAAATAGTCACATGGCCACAGATGTCAGGATTGGAAGATTGGACTTTGGATTTGCTAAGGCAGTTTCTCAGCTCTTGCCCTCTCTTTTTGATAGATTTTATATTGTGCTCTCCAAATATTCTTTCACATGTTTCAGTGATCCCTGATATTATGTGAGCCATATACATTTGTGGTTGTTTGTTGATCTTCTGTGAGAAGCTGTTTGAGGTTAGAAGCATTTCTGGTTACTTTCTTTCTATCCATTGAGTTTTAGCAAGACGGTGAGTTTGTGACAGTTTTTACAATAGCTCCTTATCTAGCAGACTATATGCAGCATTGAGCAATAAAAGTCTCTTGTAAAGCTTCTGGAGAAAGATATTTCAGATTCTTAGTCATCAAATGAGAATTATGCTCTGCATTTGTTTCTTCTCTGTAAATAGTGGTTCCTGTAGTTGCATTTAATTGTCTGTTTATAAAGATATATTTATTTTATTTCATTTTAATTGTGCTCCATATTTCAGCAGCTAACAAGAATGATGGGGATCCCATGGCAACACCATCTGTTTATTTTAGATTATGTTCCTATAGGTATCATGATTTACACATGCAGGGCCAAATGTTCAAAAGGGGGGGGGGCCCACTGGTACTGTATATCCGCATGCTCCAAATTGTCACATTTCCGGGGTCCTACAACATACAGATTTGCATGGCAACAACCTTTTATCCAGATTGTTCTCAGTCCACATACAACAGGGAAGGAGGTTAAATCTCATGGCACCTCCCTGCTCCTTCCACAGCCTGTACAAGGGTCATGGATAATTGCAGTCTCTGCACCAAGAGAACACAGGGATCTGAAAAAGAGAAAGATCTGCCATTTCTTCCCCCCCGACCGCTCCTTCAATCCTGTGAAGTTGGTAGTCACATAGAGGTATTTGTAAAGCATTCTAAAGGATGGTGAAACTTTTACATACATTGTATGTGGGATGATCACCCTCTTGATTGCCACACGAAGGACTGAACCAAGGGCTTCCAGAGCTAAAAAGCTGAGGCACCTATAGCTTGAGCTAAAGTACCAAGGCTCTGTAATTGGGGTTTAGGGGGGCTGTTAACAATTCATATCCTCTGTCGAATGGTAGGGAGAGGAACCTGTAATGCACACTCACCAGCGGGTTACATGTACTGGGAAGCAAAGGACAGAATCTCTTTCCAAGTTGTCTGTGGAGATTGTGTGCATATACAAATCAGATTTTTGTTGCACACTAAATCCTAAATACCCCCAATGAAGCAAGCTTATGTGTGTGCAAATTTGGATATTGTTTATGAAAAATTGCTCCTGGTATTTAATGATTTATTGCATGATTGTTTGTCCTCTTGAGCATTTGCCACTGCAAGTCTGAAAAAGTTCCTACAGCTGCCTACAGATCTATACACTATGCAATCTTTACTCCTGTGGAGCTCTTCCTCATGAAAGCAGTCAGATTGAAGCCAATGGGAATATTTGCATGAGTGAAATTAATCACATGCATAACTGTTTGGAAGATCATTGTAAAAGAATCTTGAGCTAAGCTTTGACTTTCACTCTTGTCATATAATGGGCAAAAAAAATGCATGGAAAATACTTTGAGTTATTAACATTTAAAAGAGTTTGAGGAAGACGAAATAAAGACTGTTCCCTGGAACATGATGTCTAAAAATAAAATATTAAAAACAATCAGTGAGAGTTTCAGAAACTGCATGATGTTGAATAAGTGTGTTCTCTTGGAGGTTTAAACTTCTGGGAGATAGAATATGAAGTCTGCATATCTAGGTTGTTTTTAATCGTTCAACTAGATCTTCAGATTTTGATACAGTGTCTCTTGTGAATAGTCAGAGATTAACAAGGAAGTAGCCTGAAGCACTGAACTATGCAGCCTCACATTGCTTCAACTTTTTTGTAAAGTTCACAGATGTTTCTGAATGCATGCAGATGATTTCTGATTTATATTCATGTTGTACTTTGTAAATGGTCCGACAGTGAGTGACACACATGACAGAAGCAGTGCAGTGTGTCTGCAAATGATTGCTTTTCTTGTGCAGTGCAGATAGTATACATCAAAATAAATCACGACAAATAAACTTACTATTGAAGTGTTGTTGCATTATAATTGAAAAAGTCAGAAGAAATGACTGCTAGTTTAAAATAACTCTTAGCAATTCAATGAGACAAGGAGGTTATCAGAAACATGTCAAGGGAGTTTTAGGGACATTTTTATTAATTCCTTTCTAAGTATCATTTAATGGGTAACTTTCTTGGGTAAATCCGAGGAAAAACTGGATTATATCGGATAAAAATGATGACAAAGAAAATCTGATTGATTTAATAGATTATTTTTTAATTTTTCTGTATACAATGAGAAGGCAATAAAGTGATTCATCTCTATATTTCTTTAGAAGTGTTATTTACATGTCGCTGGTATATTGAATGAAACCTAAAAACCTAGTGTCTGGGTCAACAGGCTGTCCAGTTCAAATGGCACTGTGCCTCTCCGGGATTGTGGTACAGATCAGTTTTGATAATGATGTTGCACACAGAAAGTAACATATATTCTAGAGATTTTGCAATGCTTTCCATAATGCTTTGGTATGTAAATTCGTTAGTTTATGCATGCAGGGATTTCTTGAAGAAATTATTTCCCATTTGTCCAAATTATAGAATATCATTGATGTATCCTGGATCTCTGCCATATAAAAAGCTTCTGTGGAGATTTATCGTTTATTTTTTTTGGCTTAGATTTGAAGATGTTCACAAATATATCTTCCTATTGCTATTAAAAGGATACTGCCTGGAACAAATCCTGATCTTGTCTACATGGAAACAAGGGGCATGGAAGCCATTTAATCCCATGTAATATGTGGAGTTCTATATCAGCCTGATGGGTACTGACCATAATCAACATAGGGTGTAGCAGAACTCCATAGAGGTTCCAAGTATAATCCTGGAAAGCTACTTAATGCCCATTCTGCCACCAGCTGGCTTCCTGTATACCCCACTCCTCTCTCACAACTGCAGTGCCCTCATGACTCTGGGGCTGAGTAATACCACAGTAGCAGCTTCAGGGAAAAGGGACTGGAGGTGGGAATAAAGCTGCCCTCATGAATAGGCATTCTTGGGGGTTTGTGCTGTCTCTCTGAAGCGCTGGGAGGGAAAGCTTTGGACCCGATGGGTACATTGTTACTGTCTGATAAATCCACTTTGGAGCTGTTTGTTATGGCTTCAAGATGAGGGCCACTCAGCATTCGAGCTGGTTGGGGACTTTTGATGAAAAATGTCCATTCGTCTAAATGAAATCCTTTCGTGGAAACGTGTCAGTTTCCACTAAACTTTTGTCAGGAAAGTTTGGTCCAGGATGGAACTGCCATTAAAACCAGAGAAAGAAAGAGAGCGAGAGATAAGCACCCTAGAAAAGCCAATGTCCCAGTGGTTGGGACACTCCTCTTATTTGTGGGAGATCAAGTTCAAGTTTCTTCTTCAAATTAGGAAAAGCAGCAACTTGAATCTCAGTCTCTCGCATACTAGTTGAGTGCTCTAACCACTGGGCAATTGGTGATTCTGGGGTGTCTAGCTCTCTCAAATTCAAAATGTCTTGGTTTTGTTCTGTATCAGAATGGAAACAAATGTGAAGACCTCCAATTTTCACACAATGGAATTCTTGTTTTCTGCCTAGTCCTACTCATCACCTTTCTTCTCTCCAGCTGTCACTTTACTCTCCAGTACCCCATTGCCATAGAGATGTGTTTCCCAAACGTGGGACACCGCTTGTTCAGGGGAAGCGCCTGGTGCGCCCGGCCGGTTTGTTTACCTGCCACATCCGCAGGTTCGGCTGATCGCGGCTCCCACTGGCTGCGGTTCGCTGTGCCCAGCCAATGGGGGTTGCAGAAAGCGGTGGCCAGTATGTCCCTCACATAAATAAATATCAGTAGTTTATGGAAGGAAGAACTTTAGCATAATATAGTTATTATGCTAAAGTTTGCAAATATAGTGCCCATCTTTAAAAAAGGGAAGGAGAATCCGGGGAACTACAGACCAGCCAGGCTCACCTCAGTCTCTGGAAAAATCATGGAGCAGGTCCTCAAGAAATCCACTTTGAAGCACATGGAGGAGAGGAAGGTGATCAGGAACAGTCAACATGGATTCACCAAGGGCAAGTCATGCCTGACCAACCTAATTGCCTTCTATGATGAGATAACTGGCTTTGTGGATGAGCGGAAAGCTGTGGACATGATATATCTTGACTTATGCAAAGCTTTTGATACAGTCTCCCACAGTATTTTTGCCAGAAAGTTACAAAAGTATGGATTGGATGAATGGACTATAAGGTGGATAGAAAACTGGCTAGATTGTCAGGCTCAATGGGTAGTGATCAATGGTTTGATGTCTAGTTGGCAGCCGGTATCAACAGAAGTGCCCTAGGGGTCGGTCCTGGGACCAGTTTTGTTCAACATCTTTATTAATGATAGGATGGATTGCACCCTCAGCAAGTTCGTAGATGATACTAAACTTGCAGGAGAGGTAGATATTCTGAAAGATAGGGATAGCTTCCAGAGTGACATAGACATATTGGAGGATTGGGCCAAAAGTGTTCTAATGTGGTTCAACAAGGACAAGTACAGAGTCCTGCACTTAGGACAGAAGAATCCCATGCACTGCTACAGGTTGGGGACCGACTGGCTAAGCAGCAGTTCTGAAGAAAAGGACCTGGGGATTACAGTGTACAAGAAGCTGGATATGAGTCAACAGTGTGCCCTTGTTGCTAAGAAGGCTAACGGCATATTGGGCTGCATTAGTAGGAGCATTGCCAGCAGATCGAGGGACGTGATCATTCCCCTCTATTTGGCACTGGTGAAGCCACATCTAGAGTATTATGTGCAGTTTTGGGCCCCCCACTACAGAAAGGATGTGGACAAATTGGAGAGAGTCCAGCAGAGGGCAATGAAAATAATTAGGAGGCTGGGGCACATGACTTACGAGGAGAGGCTGAGGGAACGGGGCTTATTTAGTCTGCAGAAGAGAAGAGTGGGGTGGGGGGGGGGATTTGATAGCAGCCTTCAATTACCTGAAGGGGTTTCCAAAGAGGATGGAGCTCGGCTGTTCTCAGTGGTGGCAGAAAACAGAACAAGGAGAAATGGTCTCAAGTAACAGTGGGAGAGGTCTTAGTTGGATATTAGGAAACACTATTTCACTAGGAGGGTGGCAAAGCACTAGAATGGGTTACCTAGGGAGGTGGTTGAATCTCCGTCCTTAGAGGTTTTTAAGGCCCGGCTTGACAAAGCCCTGGCTGGGATGATTTAGTTGGTGTTGGTCCTGCTTTGAGCAGGGGGTTGGACTAGATGACCTCCTGAGGTCTCTTCCAACCCTAATCTTCTATGATTCTATGATAATGGATGTAATTAACAAATACCACAACTGTCTGAAAACCAGGAATTCAAAGTTAAACTTACAACTAAAAAACCACAAACATTATAAAATATGGAAATTCATCTTAAAGTGCCACAGAAAGCCTCAATGTTAACCTCCTAGACCTACTACCTTTTGTGTCCTTCACTCAAGGTAGATACAGTAAGAATAGCTATGCAGTGAGTTGATACATTAAATATTATGTACCATGATGGTTTTGCTAGGAAGCCATAATCTATGTCCCTGATACTTTGCAATGTATATGTTATCTAATAATCATATATATGTCTTGGATTTAATATGAATGTGGATTCATGGCGCTTTTGGATAGTATAAGGTTAAAATGGGAAAATGTCAAGTGCTTGGCTTGAAGGAATTATTCAGAGAGTCAGAGAGATGGGAATTTGATACAAAGCATGATAAGTGTAAGAAGTGAGATATCTTGCACTTAGGATTCTAGGATCTTCCAATTTAAGATCTCAATTGAAATATCAGTTAACTTAGCCTTACAACAGCTCCATTTTATGGAT
The DNA here is from genome assembly GCA_037349315.1 of Chelydra serpentina. Classification (NCBI taxonomy): domain Eukaryota; kingdom Metazoa; phylum Chordata; order Testudines; family Chelydridae; genus Chelydra; species Chelydra serpentina. The sequence continues at coordinate 64,529,929 of JBAIAC010000010.1, read as the reverse complement.
AAGTATGCAGTGATAAAGAGAGATTTAATGGACTTTGCCGCTATTTCTTGTGCTCCCTTGGACGTGACATGAATATAAGCTAGGGCTCCAGTATTCTAGTGCTGTGCCTGAACCACACCACAATCTTTTCTCTCCACAGAGGCAAGAGGTTGCCTCAGGAGTGTGAAGTAGAGAACACATATAGTGGATGAGTAATGTGGAGACTGCAATGTTGAGAACACTGTACTGTACTGGGACTATCTGTGTTGCTAGCAAGTGGCAGCTGAAGGAGCAGCGGTTGGTTGGTTGCAAGCAGATGGCCTCATTTCTCTTCTAATCTTGTCTAATTTTCAAAGATACACAAATGTGAGTCTGCTGAACTCCCGCATGGGTAATCATGTGAGACTACTTTGTAATCCAGGCTTGGTTTTTCTCCATGGAGTTAAATTATGCCACTAAGGTGTTTTGTGGTTACTGGGGAACTCCAGGACTCCTCCCAGAACTCCTAGTACACAGGGTGAGTGTGCCTGCTGGTACAAGTCCTCCGGGGGCACAGCCTACTACACTCTGTACACCCAGTTGGCTCTCTGGATGGGGCCATGGCCCCACCTTTCTTTCTATGTCTCTATGCTACCTTTGAAGTATCTTGTAACCTAAGGGCCACTAGGATGGAGCTATCTGTGGGTCTCAGAGATAGAAATTGTACTCAGCTGCTATGTAGGGTTGTAGGGAAGAGTACCTATTGCACACTCTCTTGAATGCCCACAGAACATCTTGCCACAATCTGACCTAAAGGTAACATTAGCTGTTCTTAATGTTATATTTATTTTATATATAGTTATTATCTCAGGTTGGGCACACACTAACGGAGGCACTCAAAACAACTAGTCATTTTTGACAGTCTTGTCTGTCTTTCTATATTGGGTACCACTGCTATTTCATCTTGTACACCCTTGCTCCAGTCACTTTACACTGAGAAAAAGGACCGGAGACGCATACAAGGGCCCTAAGAGCCCAAGTTCCAGTTGGAGAAGGTTTTCCCTGGTGCAAGCACTGTGGAACAAGAACCCCCTGGAAGGGGTATGACTAGTTATAGAAGTGTGTGTCAGTGGCAGAGCCACAGCATACAGAGATTTTGGGCTGCCATAACTTAGACAGATTTGGGCTGTCTAAGTTACGCTGGAGCCCACTCCAGACCCCTGAGCATTCCAAGATCACATTCCATCACACCTGCTATAGCTCCCCTCACCCTGGGCATGAAGCATAGTACAGAATCTCACCCATGGTGTTCATGTGTATATCTACACATGCATCACTATCTATGTAGAGAGAGACAGAGCTAGGTTTAGGTGTGTGGCTGTTGATGACTAACATGGTGGCTTAGTGGTCATATTACAGTATTTTGTATGTGAGATGAGAGTTGGATTCTTGCTAGTTTTCTTCCTGCAGCTTCACTGAATGTAACAACAAACAATTACTAAACTGCCATGGGCTGTGATCATGTCAGTTTTCATAAGCAAAGCAAGGCTGGCCCTGTTCAGTGCTTGGTTGGAAGAACTTCAAGGGGAAAACGAGCCCGCAGAGCATGTTAATATTTTGTACACAACTGACAGTACTATTTCATCTTGCATATCTTTCTACGCTCATCCACCTTTTTTATTTTCAACATTTTACTTTTTATAAAACTAAACACTTGATTCTATACAAAACATGTGACTACAAAGTTTAAGGTTGAAATTTACATCATACACAAGTCAGGAAAATCAAGACAAGGTAAACTGTACATTCTTCCTTTTTTGCATATATGTTACACAATAATCTTATTCCTTACATGATTAAATAATGTGTGCATTAGTAAAAAATGCCACACATGTATGTCTGTGGTTAAACTTAAATCACTAATACAAAAGTCAGCTTCATAACTTCTGCAGTATTACAATGTTTTAATCTTTAGAATGCAGAGCTCTTTTTGAAGGTAAGTATTATTAGCCCAACCTTCTAGATGGGGAAACAGGTGCCAAGAGAAACACATGACTACAAAACTACTAAATGGGGGAGGGCTAGCTCAGTGGTTTGAGCATTGGCCTGCTAAACCCAGGGTTATGAGTTCAATCCTTGAGGGGGCCGTTTAGGGATCTGGGGCAAAACTCTGTCAGGAGACAGTACTTGGTCCTGCTAGTGAAGGCAGGGGACTGGACTCAATGACCTTTCAAGGTCCTTCCAGCTCTATGAGATAGGCATATCTCCATATTTAAAAAAAAATTAAACCAAGGTCATACAGCCAGTCAGTCAGTGACAGAGTCAAGAATAGCACAAACATGTGAGATCCTCACTCGCACCAGTCTGGCTCCTTTTCACTGAGGCTATGTCTACAGGGCTGTGTCGCTAAAAGGCATGAAGTGTAGCCACTGTGTGTTGGCTTTCCTGCCAACAAAAAACTTCCACCCTCAATGAGCAGGGTTAGCTTTATCGGCAGGAGAGTGCTCCTTCCAACAAAGTGCTGTTCACACCAGCGCTTGTCATCGGCAAAACTTTTGTCTTTCAGGGGTGTTTTTTTTTTTAACACCTCTGAAAGATAAAAGTTTGTCATTCAGTTGCCAGTGTAGACATAGCCTAAGTAAAAGGTCTTGAATGGCATAATAGAGTCTTAAGAGTCCTAGATTCACTTGGGGAAGAATCCCTCTGTGACAGCGGTAAGGCAGTCTCCCAAAGCCTTTTTCACATGACTTGACATAGGGTGTGTCTCAAAGGCAGGGCTGGGGAATGGGGCCTCAGTACGCAGTGATGCAGAAATTCCAGGCAGTGCTGGAGCCCATAGGCCAGTCTGGAGAAGCTTTCCTAATTTAGACAGGGCTCAAGGATTGTCTAAATTATGTCAGGGGCTGTAAAGCAGCATATAATTGAGAGGCTATAAGTGTAGTTTAAAGCCACTTTAGCACCCTCTCTGACTGGGCTACAAGTTTTGTTCTGCTCCTTAACATGACGCAGCACAGAATCTCACCCCAGGTCTTCTGGATTCCATTTTTCTGCTTAGAGCAGTGGACAGTGTCTGCTCATATCCTCTCTACAGTAAAAATATTGACATTCATTGGAAAGCACATGTAGCCACACAAGATGCTGCATCTGTGGAGCTAGAGTTACAAAAAGATGCACTTCCTTGCCATTAAATGACCTTTCTTTATTTGTCAAATAGAGTGGCACATTAGCCAGCTTTATGTGAGCATGTAATGAAAGACCATTAGTAATGAATTTAAACAAGGTGGCAGAGTTTCAGTTGCTGTGGGAACCTTAACTTCAGTTGCCTCACTTCTTCAAGCTTAAAGTCAAAACTTTATATTGCATTAACATAATATCTATAATTAATAGTGAGTTTGCTGTGATAGTGTGACACCTTTTGCTGCCATGCTAAGTGTAGCCAGCATGCAGTCACATTTTATTTATTAATTCATCTTGAAGTGTAAGTTGGTTCCTACTGTTTTAACATATCTCCTACTGGTATTTATTAGAGTTACATGATGCTCTCCAAGAGAGAAATCTAATATAATGGCAATCGGTAATGTAAATTATATTGATTAGTAAAGCAGATTTGTGTAAAACAAAAACAATATTAAAAAATCCACCAGTAAGAACAATAAATAAAATAGCATAAGTACTGCCCATCTGGAATAATATGAAATATTGCACCTCAGAGCATTAAATGGAAGATGATAAACCTGTAACTTAAACTATAGCTCACCAGTATCAATTTTAATGTTAACCCCAAGGGGTTACAGTGTAGATTTAGCTGATGAAACATTAAAATGGTTACTTCTTTTTACCATTCAATTTGAAACTCAGTTTCACAACCTTTTTTCATACATATTTCAAAATCTGTGTAGGAAATTAATTCATAATTGGACTTTGGTTGGTTGTTGCCCCAGAATGTGAATAGACTTTTTTGTGCTCTCTTGTGTTAACAAATACCCAGGATAGCCTAATAAGTTACTGTGAAATAGAATCTACAAACAATATATATTTCATTCTGTTTTTTCCAGCACTGTAATACGATATCCAATTAAACTTCCTTAGTCACATTGACTAAAGAAGCAGAAGTCAACAATTGGTTTGACAACAGGCTCTCTCAGGTTACACAGCATCTCCTGTTATTTTGTGAAGCACAATATATTAGGTTAAGTGGAAAGGATTTGTGAAATGTGATCCATTTAGCATCAGACATTTCTCTGCCTGTCACAAACTGCCAATTTAATTGACAAAGGAGTTCCTTTGCACCTTAATTTGAGATAGAATCTTTGTCTCAACTTTCGGAGTTTAAGATATTGATCTGTTTGAATATATATAAAACCACTGCCTTAAAGATATCCCCAAGGAACCAGCCATAGGAAACTGTCTCAATAGGAAGAGTCTTGTTAATACATTGTTAATACACATGCCAAAATTATCTCTGATGTAATTTAGTTGACCTCAGTGGAGTTGTATCAGAAGTACACCAAGGCCCAATGTCTTTTAATCTTCAGATTACCATGATTATTGCTCAAGGCTTCATTTATCAAGTTTTTGCACAAATTCTTCTTAGTTAAACATATATTCCTGTATATTTAGGGTGATCAGATCTCCCGATTGGGACAGTCCCAATATTTGTGGCTTTTTCTTATATAGAAGCCTACTACCCTCCCATCCCCGTCACCCTATGTATATTAATACAATAAAGAAATTAAAATGTGATATTGATAAAGGCACACACAATGTTTGCTGTTGTAATGTTTCTACTGATTTGAAAGTTTTTTACAGTTAGAGAAATGTCTCCTTTACTCTAATGGGGAATATCAGTAGAACAAGTAATAATACTTATAATTTACATGTTCAAAGCACTTTACAGACATTAACTAGTTAATTCATACAATATTCCTGTGGGGTAAGTGGGTAAGTAGTATTATCCTCACATCACAAATGGTGTAACAGTGAGAGAGGTGAAGGTCCAGATCTTCAGAATATCTAGGCTCCTAACTTCCATTGATTTTCAATCTTGTGATTTTTCCACTAGATTTTTAAGTGACTGAAGTGTATGTGTTCACGTGTCTCTGTGTGTAAATGTAGTCTTGACCATGCAGTGTAAGCCTAGAAATCAACCAGTGTGTTTTGGTGATTGAATATTTGGGTGATTTAGCCTGTTACTAGCAGGCTGAGAACCACTATGGGCTAAAGTCACATTCTTGGTAAGTGAGTGCTGTAGCTGCAATGGATTCAGTGCTGGATTTCTCAGTTTACAACAATATGGTGGTAACCTAAATTCAGGAAAGTTGCACCCACTTATACTGGGTATGTGTTTGGCTCTAAGGCTTAGAATACATGGGTCTATATTATTCCTTAAAACATGAAGATATAAATAGTTGTGCATCCAGGGCTGGTGCTCCCACTTAGGGCTGGTCCACACTAGGGGGGGGCGGAATCGAACTAAGATACGCAACTTCAGCTACGTGAATAACGTAGCTGAAGTCGAAGTATCTTAGTTCGAACTAAAAAGCACTTACCATGGGTCCAGACGCAGCAGGCAGGCTCCCCCGTCGACTCTGTTTACTCCTCGTGCGGAGCAGGAGTACCGGTGTCGATGGCGAGCACTTCCGGGATCGATTTATCGCGTCTAGATGAGACATGATAAATCGATCCCAGAAGATCGATTGTTACCCGCCGAATCAGGCGGGTAGTATAAACGTACCCTAAGCGACCCTAGGCGGTTGCCTAGGGCACCAGGATTTGGGGGGCGGTGGGCAGCAGCCTCCTGCTTCCCAGCTCCGTGGCTGAGAGCCGGGAGCTGGGGGGGGGGGCGCCGTGGGCGGGGGGGAGCCGCCGTGGGGGGAGGAGGGGCGTTAGCTGGGGGGGGTGGGCGCAGGGCTGGTGCAAGGAAGTTTAGTCTATGGCACGAAACTTCCTTGCACCGGCCCTGTGTGCAGCTCTTGACTTGACAATACTGCAGAACTGATGACAGCTCTGTTGCAAAGCAGAAATGTGCCCTCTGCATATGCCTCAGTGAAGGATTTATGACACTTTCATACCTTCTCTACATTAGCTCCATCGGAAAGAAATATGGAGAGGCAGTTTAACTTCTCTTCAACACAAATATTGATTCTGCTGTTTCAAAATTGTGACTGAAAATTTGTTGAGATGAAGGCCATGTCAGGTGAAAGATATTCCATTCCTCAGATGGAGCAACTGATGTACAACAGCCACCACACATGGAGAAAGCAGGCCAGAAGAGGGGCATATCTATATACCTATGTATGTTAGATCTCCCACTGTAATAGTAACAAAGCATACAGCAACCTAGTAGAGTAGCTTGGACGTGGACACTTTTTAAGACATGGCAATTTATGAAAAATGTATTCTTGTTGCCACACATCTCATGCAAAAACACAGATATTTGCACCCATGCTTCTCGTTAGATCCACTTCCCTGCTTGTGCTCAGATCCCCACACAGTGGGGAGATCTTCCCACTAGTCTCCTTCACAGGAAAATTTCATCCCATACTTAGAATAAGCCATAATCAGCTGAAAATGTTATCCTCAATATGTATGATCAACTAATGTGACAGCGTATAGAGCCTGCCATGTAGTTGGCAAGGAGGGGGTTAAAACTCTCTCTGAGCTAAGTATCTTCAACAGCTGTCTACTCTCATTGCAGGGATGGATAGGGAACCCAATCATGAAGGAACAGTACTAGGCTCAGCTGGAGCTAATTGCTCCATTAGAGATGATTCTGTCCAGGTATTATAAAAAGGGAGAATCTCGGTGGCTCATTCTCTTAGTGGTTAGATAAAGATTCAGTGTTTTGAACTCTGGCTATAAGAAACCCTTTTGCTTGCATTCTTTTGACAGAGCATCTAAACCTTAGTGTCTGAGATTGGGTTTGGCCTGGGTTTACCAGACCTGTCCCAACTATATGTAATTTATAAGAACTTCCTCTCTTTTTCATGTTCTGTTCATAATTGTTCCATTTAAAAAAAACCCAAAAACATAACATAGCCTGGCAGTAGAATCTAGCTGACCAATTTGCATTGCAAAATAGTTCACATTGACAATGTCCAGGTTCTGAGTATGCTAACTAAAGTGAAAATATTTATCTTATCCCTGTAACTTATATCAAGTTTCCCTTTAGCTTGGGAAAGAAAGTTTCTTCTTTTGGCTTGAAGCAGGGGTGGGGGAGTCAGGGTGATGGGTAAGGCTATTACCAGGACTATCACAAACATCCTGTGGGACTTCATGCTAGTGACTGAATCTCTGTTCCTCAGTTTCCCCTTGTGTAAAATGGGAGTAATACTATTTACTTCATGGTAGTTTTGTGAAGGTTACTTCAATAACATTTGTAAAGTATTTTGAGGTGCTTGGGTGAAAGGTACTATAAATGTGCAATTATTATAATTTTGTATCATATTAATAAATCATTTAAATACCTCAGAAGAAAACCACTTAGGCATCTTTGGATAAGTGCAGTGTAGTCATTAGCTGGGAACCAAGAATCTTCAGGGAAATGTCAAATTCACATGATAGCCATGGCTGCTAGAGTTAGTGCTTGGATCCTTAATTTAGCTTAAATAGATGTAAAATTCAGCTACACAGTTCCCTGTTGACTACCCATCTGTGTAGCAGTATATGCAAAAGTAACCTCCGCTAATGTCTGTAGTAATGGACATAAAGTGTTTTGGGAATAATTAAATTTAAAAATGGAAAGAGGAAAGGGTAGGGAGGAAGGGGACTTTGAGAACTATTGTTTTCAGTATCTGTATGTGCAGTAAGGCTCAGCTGTACCAGTCTTTCCTTGATGCTGTGGATAGGCAAGCCTCCTACATTTGCTCTTATTGTCCTTAATAGGAATACATCAGAACCTTTCTGAAAAAAGACCTGAAGAAGAATACAAACTAGGTCATGATCAACTCTCCTACCCATAAAATATACATTACTATACAGTCCCAAGTGTTGCCCTGTTTGCAGAAGAGAACATTAGCGAAAGGGAGCAATAACAGCAATAAAAGAAAGGACATGACTACTACAGCCAAGAGTGTAAGTCTGCTAGAGGATAGGCCATTCCCAGTGGACTGCTAGGAACTTATATAACAAAGTAAAAAGACCAAACACAGTTGTATAAGAAGCATAGGCCCAAATTTTTAAAGGTAATTAGGCATTGCTAGGCTCAGCATTGCAATGACTAAGTCTTTCATTTTCAAAAGTTCTTTAGGTGCTAAGGAGCTACGGTCCCACTTTTATTTTAGGGGTATTGCATTTTTTAAGTGGAATAAATGAGTAAAGGGACCCACGCTACCTAAATGGAATAAAACAAACAAAGCCCCCTGATGTGGTAATGAGCTGTGTGTGCTGAGATGCAGCACACTGATGACAGTGGGACTTCGTGCAGGTAAATCTGCTCCTTCTCAATGCAGTATCGAGGCTTGAGATTACTAGTGGACCAACAGGTACACTCATTGCTTTGGCCACTCAAAAGCGAGTGCGTGATGAATGTACCAATAACAACATTTTTAAGTAAGAATATTTACATTGACTATTAAAAATACTAGTTTTCAGTTCTGTTAGATTAATTCATTCTAGATTAATTAGAACTCTCATCTATTCTCACTTCCAGCAATGGCAGGCTGTCCACAGCATTATCTTCTTTGTCTTTGTTTTTGCTGCTGTGTACAACCAGGAGCTGGCAGTGACGCTACTGGAGAGGTAGAAAGAGGAAGGAAGTGAGGGGGAGAATAGAACTAAAACTGGATTAAGGCTAAATATAGCTGGGAAGACTTCAAATTGCTGTCAGCTGGGAGGCACGGAGATGACACAGGGCAGGAAGGGAATCAATGAACCAAAGGACAATTTCTTAAATGTGACCCTTATTCAGAGGATGGGAATACAGGGGCCATCATGGTCAATCCATTTGACCACAACGTAATCCACCTCTTGATGGATACCATGTTTTATTGAAATAGGTGTACAGGTGTGTTGAAGAGATGGTATTCCCATGTTGGAACTTGTCTTTGGTTGTATAACTTTGGGGACTCTGAGTGGTAAGATATGGGATAGACTGAGAATCAATTTTTATTCATCTCTCATCCTGTGTCATCCCTTCCCCTCTGTACACACAAGCATGTTTGTTTTATTACACATTGAAATAAAGAAATGGCCACATTTCAATTTCCAGGCCACATTCTGTGACCCTCATGTTGACTAACTGAATAATACTTATTCACACAAGTAGTTCTATGGAAGTCTATGGGTTACAGAACTGGGCCTGAAAATTCCAGTTCAGGAAAGTACTGAACACTGTGCCTAACTTTAACTTTAACTTTAAACCTTAACTTTAATCACATGATTCAGTAAAGTGACTCTGTTGAGACTTAGGCACATGATTCAATGCTTTCCTGAATTGGGGCCAAAATTAATACCTGTTAAGGGAATAAGAGGTAACTCCCAGATGTTTAAAGAGTAAAATGCAATAGCTAACTTACGTGATAAAATATAGGTGTATAAATTAAGACATTTTCTCCGTAAAGCTAGTATACCAAAAACATGTTTTGTATAACCACAAAGCCTTCTTAAAATATATACCTATGAAAGAGACAGGTTTGTGGAGTTCTGGTAAAAATAACACTATTGGATTCCCGGTTTATGATGTTTCACTGACTTCCAGATCAGCATTGTACATCTTGTCAGTAATCACCTGTAATAAAGATTCTGCAAGTCACTTTCAACCCTCACATACATTTGAGTGTTGTCTTCAGTGGAATAGCACTGGGGCAACTGAAGGCAGAATTTGGTCCTACAGCTGGAATTTAGTAACAATCCTATCAATAATATGTAAATCAAATGAGTATCCACTTCAGTTTCCCATAGTTGTGTTGACTCTGAACACAGAGGGATCAGGTCTGTTTTGTAAAAAGCAGTCACTTTTAAACAGTCACTTTTTTCACTTTGAACTAAAGAGTTATCCTTTTAAGTCCATACTAGACAAAGTTTAAAAGCACACGGATGACTTTCAATGATATTGTTTAAAATTTGGAGAGTAGTTGCCTATTGATTTTGCTCTTAAAAACTTAGCACACATCTAGAGTTATAAAATTTATCCTGTTCCTGTCAGTTCTATTTATCATGTGGATAAGTTTTTAAGACTAAAGGGTTTATTTTTCCTTCAAGATGCATGTATGTCAATATTGATTAGACACAGTGGGTGAGGTAATATCTTTTATTGGGCCAACTTCTGTTGGTGAGAGAGACACGCTTTCGAGCTTACTCAGAAGAGCTCTATGTAAGCTTGAAAGCTTGTCTCTCTCACCAACAGAAGTTGGTCCAATAAAAGATATTACCTCACCCACCTTGTCTCTATTATCCTGGGACCAATATAGCTATAAGAACACTGCATACATCAATATTGATTAACATTAGTAAAAATTAATAATGGACATTGAGGTGCAATGGACTCAAGACTAATTGAGCATGCATAAGCTGAATTTGAACTTGGAAATTCTCCTCCTTCTCCTATTATTCACTAATCTTGCAATTTTGCTCAGCATAAGTCATGACATGGCGCGGTGCGAAATACATATTTTTAATTTTTTTGTGTGGCACCAGCATTGAGGCAAATTTAGCTGTTACTTTACAAGTAAAATTTTTCACACTTCTTTTCCGGGAACTATGTAATCTTAACCAGGGATGATTCATGATGCTGAGAGTAAGAAATATTAGAGTTAAGAAACTAAAATGTCAGAAGATGCTGCCCGTTCAACTAGGCCTGTTCCAGCTCCACCCAATCATAATAAATGATGATTTATTAAATAGGTTATCCATCCTAAACTTTGATTAGCCATATATAGTAACCAAACAAAATCATGTGACTGCTGCTACTTGTAAGAACACCCTTCAAATGGACATTGACCATATTTAAGTGCTTAAAGATTTACCACAATATTTGCAAAAATTCCTCACTATAAATAGAGGGAAAGCCATAAATACCATAAATAAAACCTAAATGTGGTAAATGGAAAAGTTTAAAAAACACTCAGTGTAGGTATGTTTATATGCTACTTCCCACTGGTAGATGGAATGAAATGTGCTACGGGATTTGCCTCATCCTCTAGTGTTTGACCTATAATAGAAGTTGTTATAATCCCCAATACTACATACTAATAGTACTCTTTTAGCTCAAGCAGTAAAGGCCAGTGTTACGGGACCACAGGGTCATGACTTCTATTCTACTTTATTAATGATGGTGGTGTCTTTACATTTAATGTATGGTCACAGAGCATTACAAAGTGTTGGGGGGCATTCTAAATCCTATGCATCTCTGATGACATGATGCTGGTAATAAACAATGATACATTCTCATGGACTGTACATTTATTGTAGAAATTAGAAAAAAATTCATCCAAGGAAGTTCTAATGAAAATTGATTGAAGAAATTGGAGTAGAGACATATAGTATAGTATAAATATAATATATTTGTTCTGTGTGAAGCTGGCAGTGTCATTATCTTCTTTGTTCCATCTAACCCATATTCTGTATGATAAAGATAAACTTGGATCTCTGGATATAAAGGAAAACTAAATATTATATTTATAGGGCCACAGTTTCTGCTGGTGTAAATTAATGCAACTCCATTGACATTAATGGAGCTGTACCATTTGACACCAACAGAGAATTTGGTCCATTGTAGAAAATAGAAACTAATACTATTATTAAGGTTGCAAGACAGTTTTAACTGTCCCATTTTCATTAGCTTATAACTTTATGAATGATTTAATTGGAACAGAAATTTCATGGTTGATCGCAGCAGTTCATTTAGAAATGGAATGTCAAAACTGTTCATTCAATCAAACAACCCGATACTACATTTTTTGATTATATAGCTACCATTGAATTCAGTGGGAGTTCTGAGAGCCAGAGAAGGAGTCCTAAATATAAATAAATAAATAAAAATAAGCGCCAGAATGCGCTTGCAGAACTCAGTCATAAGTGATAGTACCAGAAGTACTGGAATGCCCTTCTGTCTCCCCAAAAAGGTACTGGTGCAGTGTTTTGGAGTGTTCAGCATGATTAAAGCCCTACTGGGAGCAAAATTATTTTGGGATCAGGTTGAAAGTCAGTGTTAGTTAAGGAAGGTTTCAGAACTATTACTAGTAACAGTTGGCTAGTTTAAATACTGTGTGGGTCTGTGAAATCTATTTGTCTGTAGGTTTGTTAACCAGGTGGTCATCCATACAACATAATAAAGGAAGTTGTCTGATGGAATACTCATCTTTTGGGAGGGATGGGGTATACAGAAAAAATAGAATTAAAGTGCAGAGTGAATAAAATAATCAACTATAATTGGTGTTCATAAATAGGTTATGTTGTCTAGCTGGAGAACTCAAAAATTCATTTTTGTGTAGATTTTAAGTTGCAATGAAGAGGCGGTTCTGTTATCTGGAATTTCTTGATATTGGTGCCTATAGATGTTACTCCATGTGACGGGATGTACCTGTCCCACACTAGCCTCTGTGCTTTGCAGACTGAGGAAGCCCTGACCCTCTGACTCTGCTGCGCATGCTCAGGCTGGAGGCAGAGTATAAAAGGAAGCAACCCAACTCACTCTGAGGATGCAGACTGCAGGCTCTCCCCAGCTAGCTGCTACAGGTGCCGATTGCAGGCTGCCTACTGAGCCTGGAGAAGAGACCATGTCTGCAGGAGCTACACCACATGAGGACCCAGGGAAACTGTGGAGCATTGCCACTTAGACATATCTCTGGATTAGTGAACTGGGAAATCTGTCAGCCTGTTTCAGGAGGCTCCCCGCTAACTCAGTAGTCAGCACCCCCACAACCGCCAGGGCCCTTGGCTGGAACTTGGAGGAACAGGGAGGGCCTGAGTCCTGCTACCATAGGCACCACACACCCCTAAGTGGTGTCCAACTTCCCCAATGGGCCAATAGGCCATGCAATCCCACAGAGGTGGATTACTTTGTTGACTTGGGCCATTAGGCCATGCTGCATTGGTGGAAGGGCTGCTTATTGACTCCGGCCATAGGGCCCCGCTGCCTGGAGTAGAAGGGCCGCCCTGATTGACTCTGGCCATTAGGCCACGCTGTCCTGAGGGGAAGGGCTGTTTTATTGACTCTAACCAGTAGGCCATGCTGCCCTGAGTGGAAGAGCTGCTTTATTGACTATGGTCACTAGGCCATACTACCATGTTTTATAGTCAGGGTTACAAACACAGGACCTAGCCGGGTCACATATGGTGAGAAGAAGGAAAAAAACTGTATAGCAGCAGTGTTTTCCCCTTCTTCTCACCATACATGACCCTGTACCTGGGATGGAGTGTACCTACCCCATGACACCCCAAAATTAGACTTCAGGCATTCTGAAATGGCCTGCCTACCCCAATAGCTCAATCTATTAATTTAGCTATTTTGGTAGGTAAAAGAGGGTTGGCCAGTGCTAGAAGATTTGCCAGGGTTTTACCAGAGGGTTTCTCTCTGACCTTTTTGAGGACTCCCTAAAACAGACTAGCTCTATTGACCGTTGGAAGTGTCCCTACCCTCTGTTTACCAGAAGCTAGGAATAGGATAATGAATCACTTGATGATTACCTGTTCTGTTCATTCCCTCTGAAGCACCTGGCCTTGGCCACTGTCTGAAGACAGGATACTGGGATAGATGGTCCAATGGGCTGACCCAGTATGACCAGTCTTATGTTCTTATATTTTAAAAGATCGAGAACTTTATCATAACTTCTTAAATTCTTCCAAAGTTTTACATTCAGAGGAGAAAGGAAGTAAATGGTAAGGTAGTCAAAGAGATCAATGACAGATGCTTTAAATTATGAGACTAGAAGAGGAAAGTCTAATAGAAAGTAAGATTGAACTGCGTTGACCTATAGATTAGTCAATTTCATTGTGAAGGATAGTAGAGGGAGAAGGTTTTTAAAGAAGGGTAAATGGAGGTTGAATAGGAGGAGAATGTAGGTTTGGCCAATATGACCGTGGCTAACAGTACAAGATATTTTTTAGAAAGGAAAGATGTCAATGTCTGAGCACCACATTTTGGCCTAACAGGAAACATCACTTTTGCCATGAAGTAAGAGATGATACTGTTAGGGATTTTTTCACTGACAGATTGGTTGACATCTGGTTATATACAACAAAATCAGTCTTAATCAACAACATAACTGAATGACAAAAATGATTGCTTAACAGAGGTGGTCTTTTAATAGAAGTGGAGAAGAAAAGTACCCATTGACTCTGAATATCCCTAAACGTAATTTGTTTATACAGGTGCTTGTTATATAAGGATGGTCTCCTGTAGGTTTCACTGTAATTTTTTTAAATAATTAAGGATTATATTTAGAGATGTCATGGGGATTAATGGTGCCTAGATACTGTGGTGATGGGCATATTATGAATACTGGCAATATATGGATAGCTGTAGAGATGGATGAATCATCATTCAAAATACCAAGGATCCCTGGTGACTGTGTTCTGTACTATATGACCACCAACCATCCATTTGTACATGCTTTGTTCTAAGGCCTTTCCAGATAAGGCTTTCCAAAGGTGGCTATTCTAAGAATAATATTACAATATAACAATATCTTATTTACAAGAATCAAAGACACTGAGATGAGAAAATCTTTGTACAATAGTTATAAATGTATCATACTTTTGACAATTACTATTCCAAGCAAACATTTATAGCAATAAGAAATAAAAGTTTTGACATATTGTTTCAGCTTTGGCCTAGGAAATCTGCTTCTTTGCTATCTGGTAGAAATAGTTATTTTAAATACCTTGGCAAATGTCTAAGAAAATCTCTCTCTCTCTCTCTGTATATATAGATATAGATATTCAAAATTTCATAATATAGCACAAATACCAAGTTATGAGAACATTTATAATTAAACTGTTTTCATACCCTACTAAAGGAATTTTTATTTCAGTGAAGCAGAATACCAGCTGCACAGTGCTATGCATGATTTATTTATAGGCTGCTAATGAAGACATATTTAATCATCATAATTAATTGGTATTTTTGTGCTTTGGGGCCTAATCACAGAAACTCTCATATGGTGGCTCAAATTGAACCTAGCTGTGGGGCAAAAATTACACAAGAAAACTTTATGCGTATTTCTCCAAGTTTACTGTTCAGTTGAATTTAACTGCAGTACACTTTCTGCATCATAACTCACAAATCACCAACTAAACTAGGAGTTCTCTGGATGGGGTTCTAGAAAGGAGATTTGTGAGGGATGCCATTATGTTACTGCAATCCCAGTCACCTATTTAATGTAGGAATTTACTTAAAAGAAACCTATTTTTAGTGTGGCATAGTATCAGTAGTTGAAATAATAAAATAATTTTAATGACTCTTCATAAAGATCTCTTTTTTTTGGTAATGCATTTGATTAAGCACCAATTCTAAAAGGTCATGTAGCAGTACAAACTGATTTATCTGTGGTTATGTGATATTGTTTTAGTTTGGCATTCTCTCTCTTTGGCCATGGATGCAGAGAGGAAAGGGAATCCCATGTGGAGAACTCTTCCCTCATCTGCAGTGGTTGCATTGCCAGTAAAGCCTTCATTACTGAAATTGGAATCTCCACACAGACACAAACTGACCCATATGTAGCAGTGCAGAGACTGGTCCCAGTGTTGTGGAGAGTACCTGCAAATAATGTGGGTGTTTTGATACAGCTGGTAAGTACGTGGCCAGGAATGGGTGGAAGCTGGTTAATTTATTTCTATAACTGAACTAGGATGTGGAATCAGCAGCTATATTTTGAGCATTAAGATACAGAGATTGACTCTGTTTGATTTAAAGGAATAATTATTCTATGAAAAATAAAACTCACTTTATTGTAAAGTATCAGAGGGGTAGCCATGTTAGTCTGGATCTGTAGAAGCGACAAAGATGCATCTGAAGAAGTGGGTATTCACCCACGAAACCTTATGCTCCAATACATCTGTTAGTCTATAAGGTGCCACAGGACTCTTTGTCACTTCTACTTTATTGTAAGTAGGGGCAAACCTTAACTGACATTATAGAGCTAAATTCTTGTCTTTTCATAGTTTCCAAGGCCAGAAGGGATCATCGTGCTCATCTAATCTGATGTGCTGTAGTAGTCTGTATAACACAGTAGCGCTGCATCTGGTCTGTATAACACAACCCATAAAATTTCCCTAAAATAATTTCTAGAACATATCTTTTAGAAAAAACATCGACTCTTGATTTTAAAATGGTCAGTGATGGAGAATCCAGCACAACCCTTGATAAGGTGTTCTAATGGTTAATTACTCTCACCGTTAAATAGGTATACCTTATTTCCAATCTGAATTTGTTTAGCTGCAACTTCCAGCCATTGGCTCATGTTATATCTTTCTTTGATAGATTGAAGAGCCAACTATTAAATATTTGTTCCCTGTGTAGGTACTTAGAGACTAATCAAGACATTCATTAATCTTCTCTTAGGTACGCTAAATATATTGAGCACCTAGAACCTTTCACTATACGGCATGTGTCAAGGCTAATTCCCCACTCTGGCACTTTGAGTACAGAAGGTGGGGGCCCACAAGGATTCTAAAAATTAATACTGGCCACTCCAGGCTTGTATTAAACTCCCAAGGTTACAGCTTTTCTCTGACCTTGGATTGGTAGATGCTGCCACCACCCAAGTGCAGAACCCCTTTGAGAGCCCAGGAAGACGCACTTGGGAATTCCTTCCTGTGGGATACCCTCAAGCCCTTTCACCTCCCCTCCGAAGAAGAGTTGAGAAAGAAAAAAACAAAGGAAATCAGCTGTTTCCACCAGCTAATTAAACAACATGTGCACAAACCTCTTAAGACAGAAAAATACAATTCTGTTCTGAAAAAAGGTAAATGTTATTAATAATAAAAAAAAGAAAGAAAATACATCTGGGAACTCAGGCTATTGCTAGATTTTAAAAGGGCAACTACAAGGATTAAGCATCACAAATAGCTTTCTTGAGGTCCAGCTTAAAGGTTACAAGGAAAACAAAAGCACCTGAGGTTAGCACAGAGGAATCCACAAGCCATAACGAAATAAAAGGGATAAACCCAATCGCATCTTCCTAGACATTTCCTGATCTACTTACATATCTGGGGTTTTAAATGATAGTTTCTAGGTATGATACTGATGACTTTTTCATACCAGGCCCAAGCTTCTTACAGCATCGCTGTTGTCTTGTCCGCCTCTCCCCAAGAGAACAACAACAGACAGACAACAGGGGAGTCTTGTTTCAATTTTTAAAAAGTTCTAGCCTTCCCATTGGCTCTTTTGGCCAGGTGCCCACTCACTTCCTTTTACCTATTCATAACAGTGAGACATTTTAACACTTTACAGGTAGAGCAATTAGAGAACAGCTACTAAGTGGGATTTTATAGCTACTGGCTGACTGGGTGTCCATAAAAGGGAGCTATCCCCACCCCTTCTTTTATCATAGCATGTTTTCTAATCCTTTAATCATTCTTGTGGCTCTTCTAGTTTTATATAATTATACATATAAATGTTTATAGTTAGAAATGGACATACACACTATATAGCTACAGTTATACATATACATTCTGAGAGCAGAATTTAACTTCTATAGTCTTCTTCAGTTGCATAAACAACTTCATAACGATAAGTACATGTGCAGTGGCCACTTTCCCCCATACCTATTGCATGAGTCATCAGTAGGGTTTGAATTCTGGATGTTCAGCATGGCAGCACAGACATCTAGACCTTGCATTAAAGTAATAACTCCATCAGGTGACAGCAGTAGTAGGCTATTTTCCTCTAGTGGACCAACTGCTAGATGGGGGGAATTAATGCACACCTTGCCAATGTATCACTGATGAATTATACAAGAAAGCAATAGATTATATTATAGTTTGTATTGATTCCAATGTGGCTCTAAACTCCTAAAACTCCCATTGTAATTATTCAACTATCCCTGTCCTTCAATGGGTGATATTTAACAAATAGTTTTACTATATTGTTCAATGTTTACCCCTTCTCACATTTGGTCTTTCCCATATTTCAGAAACACTAATCTGTGTTTACTTTGCTTACGATTTCCAGCTGCATGGATGGCATCTCTGTTATGTTTCGTGTACCTTTATTTGTAAGGGTATTGAGCATCCTTGGTAGTGAAAGATATTTTCCCAAGGATTTGTGATTGACATGAATTGTCTGGCGACAAACACTTAAAAACAATCTCTTTAGTTGTCAAAGATGCTTTGTCTTTTTTAAATGCTCATGAATATGTTATCATGACTGCCATGCTGTGAGAGGAATCTGTCTCCATTGGAAGTTGAACTGAAGACCCTTTGATCCAAAAGCAGTGATTCTACCAATTGAACTAAAATAGAATCTCCATTAGCTATTAGTTGTAGTAGCAGCAATTCTCATGAACCATTTCTAGGCCTCTAGATGACGGAAAGACCATTAAATACTTCCATTACCCCAAGAAAGTGCTTTCCCTCAAATGCACACATACAAAGATGTTCCAGAGCAATACACACATGGCATTCATACCATTCCAGCTAATGTGCATTTAGCTGTATCATATGCAGCACAAGCAGGGTTGTTCCACTAATTAGGTGTTAATTTGAGGAACATATCCTTGCTGGGACCTGAACTGAAGATCTTCAGTTACAAAAGAAAGTTGCTTAATTTCTTGACCTAAAGAAGAAACTCTTCTAGTTTTCAGTATTAGTCCTATCTGAGTCCTGTGAGAAAAGTATTGGGACTGTTAAGTAACAATATTATCCCTTTCTTTTAAAAGGAGAAGGTGGGAAAGTGTATATTACCGAATTGAATCTAACCAAAAACCATCTCAACATGGACCCCGTTAAAAACAGGACCAGATAATCTTTTCAGCTTCCAGATACTAGCAGGAGAGAACTTTAATACTACTATTTATAACAGATAGATAATCATTCTTACCTGAACATACAGTTCAGTTGTATAATTTGTGCACTTTAAAAATACACATGAACAGGTGAAAGGTGGTGGGAAATCTGATGATGCAATTCCCCCTGAAATCAATGGGAGTTTCACCTTGTAAATGAGGGCAGAGTTGGGCCTGCAAGGTTTTTTCTCTGCTTTAGTTTGTCCTAAGCATCACAAACTTCTGAATGCAGGGGTTAACACAAAGTGAAATCAATCATGGAAACCAACTGGAGAGGAACTTTGTTTCAGTGTTTTATTAAATAGGAAACTATTAATCGAATATTTAATTATCTAAAGGTTTGAAAACCAGCTAGAGAGACCTTTAATGACATGAAGAATGAATAAAATATCTAGAGATGTTCTGTATCGATAGTGCTTTGGGTAAAGTCACATTTTTTAGGGATGCAATCAAGACCAATTATAGTTGTACTTCCTAAAGACACATGGGAAACCTTGTGGAGTGTATTCTAAATGATATTTGAGATGTTTGTTATCCAGAAAATATATTAATAACTCTTATTTTTCTCCTTTTTTCTGCTTATTGTTAATCATTTGGCATTTTTTTTAAATAAAGTGGAAGACACAAAAGCCCTTTACAGCCTGAGTAATGAACTACATTTATGAGGTTGACATAACTTCAGTTTTAGATTACCCCATAGAATGCTTTTGATTTTTAACTAGGACAGAGACAGGAAAAAAAATGCACTATTTTATGCAGAGTTTACTTAGCCATGTCATAAAGGCAGAAATGTTCCTCAATGTGGTTGATAGATGATGATCAGAGCTGTAAAACTAGTTTGACTACCCATGTTTATTCTGATTGATTGAGCTAATTGAAAAACAATACCGATATTTCCTGTATGTGTATTTTTCTCTTATTATATTTGTATGATAATAAAAAGGGATGTTTTCAATTCCCCCCAAAATAATTATCTTAGCTTTTCTTAGACTGCCAGAACAGATTTCCTGTCTGCCTTACATTAGTCAAAAAGGTTAGCAATCTGTTTTGGTAGCTTATAACGTTTAACCATTAAATGACTTGCTGGTGTTCTGAAATCAGACTTACACTTTGACAGTCATTCTCAATGTAATACCAAAGACATCAGCTCTGGTTCTGCTCTGTGCTTTGGCCACTTTGCACTGTTCCAAATGCCTAAAATGCTGCTTAATCCCTGCATCTGGCACATACAAGATCTCGTCTGCATAGGGAGATTTTTGAGGAAGATATATATATACCTTTGTGATTCCTAACTCTTCTACTCCTTTGTGGCTACCAGTGTATGTATGGTGGCATGGCTAGGACACCCCTATTACCTGGTGATCCCTGAGTGCCACAATGAACTTCCAAAGGTTCATGGGCTCCTCAGATCAGATGATTCAAAATTATGTGGCATAGAATTTATTCTGAGAATATTTCATGTTCAAATTGTCTCATGAAATCCTCAGTACTTCCTGGTTTTGGCTTGTCCAAAACCAGTAGATAAAAAGATAAAAAGAGGAAAATGTAAAACACACAACTTATTTTTGAACTGTATAAAAGGACCAAATTCAGTTTGACTTTTTTTATCCTGTTATTTTGGCTGACATTAATTGGGTTGCCTACCCATTATTACAATTCATTATCTATGAATTTCCTAGAGACTATATTCCATAGTCACTCCATTATCATAAACTAACACAGAATGTAGGTGCTTCAGTTTTCATTGGACCAGATTACCCCTTCCTGTAGAAACCCATCGGAGTGAGCAAGGAGGTTTCCCCCCCGCCCAGATACTTCAGTACTAGGCACCCACAGGAAATGGTGTGGCCCTCTGAATCCATAGGTGACCCAAGAACTGCTGAAGGACACTACTTCCCTCTTCCAACATTACAGAAGAATGGTTCCAATGGAGTCATGCTGTCTGGACTTTGTCCACTGTCTGCTGCCCCTGAAACACTCCCTCATGTGGATGTTTCACAATCTAGGGAGCAGCACAAAAACCCTATAGACAATTTTTTTTTTGGTTCCTTAAAGAAAGAACCCCAAGTGGATTAGGGAGAAAAAATATCTGAGATTAGGAAGGAGATACAGTAGTACGAATTGTAGAGCTGTGTGACACATGCTGGTTTTTCATGTGTATCCTAACAGGAGCTAGTAGGAAAGTAATCAAAAGTTTCATGAAAAAATATCACCTAAAGTTTAACATTTTTTAAAAAAATACATCCAGTTTTAATTTCAGCAAAAATTTAAATTCATGTAAACTCTTTAGCTTCTGACTCTTCAAATTTTTATGTTCAAACTGAATGTGGCAAAAGTTAAACCCCCAGATGAAACCAGCAGGTTTTCTAAAGCAATCTAAAGAGGTAGGGTTAATGCTTCCAAGGTTTCATTTAATGCAGAAGACCTGTCACATAACCAGTTATGAAAATTATCATTATGTAACCACACACAAAAATTCAAAAGCTCATACCAAAGCAGAGCCAGCAAAATATATTGCTCCGAGTTTTGATGAAAGGTAAAAGGTTTAATTTCCATGTTCAAATCCCAAACTCGTGAAATTGCGGATTTCCTTGTAAAGTGTTCCCACAAATCTAAATGTGTGTCACAAGTGTTCATGTAGCTATTCCTTGGGAGTTACCCAGTCACATGCCAGAAAAAATTCTATGTGACAGAGGTGACCAATCAAATATCATGAAGATAATTAGGACTAGCATACTCTAAGATAAGTGAATTTGTGAGCAATACCATTTTGAAAATATTTTCTTTTCTAAAAGCACATAATTTAAAAAAACTCTAAACCAAACAATGAGAACCTAGATTGATTTCTTTTTGAGAAAACTGACGTTACTAGAATACTTCACTTTCTTGTTTAATAGCCTCAAGAGAAGCTCTGTTTTACACATGTTCTGATTA
Source organism: Chelydra serpentina (assembly GCA_037349315.1). Classification (NCBI taxonomy): domain Eukaryota; kingdom Metazoa; phylum Chordata; order Testudines; family Chelydridae; genus Chelydra; species Chelydra serpentina. The sequence goes on along the minus strand of JBAIAC010000010.1, from coordinate 64,508,093 downwards.
GGTTTTAAATTACCAACAATAATTAACAGAATTGTTAATGAGAAGGGTACCCTAACCCATTTTTTCCTGTGTGCTGTTGGTTTTCAAATCAGGATGATTGACAGAAGTCTACTGTTTTCTAATCCCTAAAAACTTTTTCCTTTACATGCCTGGATCATGAGGAGATTTGCACCAAATGCTGGGATAGTTTGAGCCCTAAAGAGAAAATCACTTCTATTATTTGACGGAAAGTTCAATTTTACAAGGATAACTAGTGACTCTTCCTCTCTGTTCTCTGTGTGTCTGTGTCTAAAACACGATTGATTCAGACACATTCTTTACCATCCATTTATTGGTGACAGAATCCCATGAATAAAAATCAGAATCTATTTGTTGGTTGGCACATCACAACACATTATAAAGGGCTATTCCATGAAATAGTTTATTGACTTATTTCCTGGTGATTATAGGATAATGATCAAAATGTCCCTCATTATAAGTCATATTATTTTGTATTGTTTTTTTAAATATACATAGTACTTGGTCATCATTACCGCCAATAACATTAGAACACATGTTTTATTAGCCATAATTAGGGAGATAGAGATTATTAATGTATGTACACAATTTTAGAGAATTTTGTCATGAGTGTACACAGATATTGTACAACAAAAGACAACCTTTTTGTTTTACCTGTTAATTTGTCTTTGATGACTTGGTCAAACCAGCATACACTGTTTGGTTTTCCTTCCTCCCCCAGTACAGTCAATGAAGCTAGTCACATCATGAGAACTTTCTCTTATCCAGCCTTTACCTAGTCGCTGCATCTTCCGTCAGGTTGAGTCCTTTCAGAGCTGAAAGAATTGGCTATGCTTCACCTCATTGCTTTACACTGTCACAATATCCCTGTAACCTATCCATTGAAGAAACCACTCGCTGGATAAGTGACTGTGCTGGTTTGACCAAATCACAGAAAACAAATACACAGATAAGAAAAATATGCCTTTGTGCGACTTGACTAGCACCACCACTGACTGCAGGGGCCTGTATCATAGTTTCCTAAGGGAAATAGTGGTTAGAGCAGCTCACAGATATATGATTACAAAGGAGGAGATCAGTGAGCAAGTTTAGTAGGAAGATGATTGGAGCCTGAAAACTGCATCTCATCCACTCTCTCCACAGAAATCCATTCATGGGGTAATAACCTAATCACGGTCTACCCAAACTTGGTATCAATGCTTGCAGCAAGATTCAGACAAAGATCACCAAGTAGCTACCATGCACAATTCATCCACCAAAGCGTCTTCCTTTCTGCCCAAGGAGTAGTTAGAGCTCTGGTGAAATGGGCCTTCAGTTTGATAGCATACTGGCTTTCTAATTCCCTGTAGTACACTTAGACACAAATCTGTTTGTGCAGATACACAGCAAAAGGCTCAGATACCCTTTGTAATCTTCAGAGAAGACACCTGTCTCTCTGACTGCATGTGACCACTGAGATATATTTTGAAAATCTGGTGAATGTCAAAAATGTTTCAGGGTTTTTTTTTCCGGGTGAGGGATTGTGGCAGATAATACAAAGGGAGCACTCTAGGAAGGTAGTTCACACACATTCAAAGAACTACTTCCACTTCGTGGAAAACTGGATAACATTCCTAGTGGGGAGGTCCACATACTCATTAACTTCATCAGTAATTGCTATAGAGGAAAATAGGAAGAACCAGCAGAAAACAAAGGGACATGGAAGATCTCACACCATTACAAAATGTCTGAAGTGGAGAGTGCTGCTTCAGTAATTATATCTAAATGTTAATGTACATTTCCTCACATACAAACTATTAATGTAGCTATTCCGAACTTGGGAGCAGCACTCTATATAGCTTCAAGGATTTTTAATTCAAAGCAAATAATACAAATCATAGACAAACTATAAATATACCGGTACAGTGAAGTATTTTTGACCAGAAAGTTAGGGCTACTGACTTTCACTTAGTGTTCTATGAAACCTTCTCTCAAAACCTCACAAGACTTCCAGAAGCATGACATGTTTCCTCTTTCCTTCTATGAAAGTCCCTGGCTCTATGGAACTTTCATGCTCCTAAGATTCCTTTGGCAGTCTTTGTCTGACTCTCTTTCTCTGGGTTGCCTGTCTCATCTCATGCACCACAACCCACTAATTGATGTACTTCTCTCAGTTTACACTTAGGGCTAGTCTACACTTACCGGATAGATCGGAGGCGCTGGATCGATCTTCTGGGTTTGATTTATCGCGTCTTTTCTAGACGCGATAAATCGAACCAGGAAGTGCTCCCCCGTCAACGCTGGTAATCCAGCTCGACACGAGGAGTAAGCGCCGTCGACGGGGGAGCCTGCGCACCGCGTGTGGACCACAGGTAAGTTCGAACTAAGATACTTCGACTTCAGCTACATTATTAACGTAGCTGAAGTTGCGTATCTTAGTTTGACATGGGGGGTTAGTGTAGACCAGCCCTTACTTACACCTTAGAAGAAGGGAGGATACCAGCTAAGATATCCAAACTTTTAGAATAACTTCATTGGCAGCACAGTGATTCTGATGTAAAGAACTTTTTAAGACTTCCTCTAACCTGAGGAAGCTCGAAAATTTGTCCCTTTCACAAACAGAAGTTGGTTCAATAAAAGATATTGACTCACCTACCTTGTCTCTCTTTTAAAGACACATACACATTTAAAATCTCCAGCGACTTCTGAAGGCACATACAAGAGCATATATCTTTTTAGAGGGGTTAATGTTTAATGTTTATTTTCATTTAAGTCTGTTTAAATGTAGATCTTAGAGATTAATAAGAATGTTCAGGGCTTAGGATGGATTCTCTTTTCTTGTAGATTGTATAAATCAAAGTAAATAAATACAGTATTAAAGCACAGAATCAAATTGTCTTGGAATCTCAGTGCAATATAGAAAAACTTGAGTGACATCTCATGCTTCATTTATGTTACTAGTTATACTTTTACTTAGAGAATGAACATATTCATAGTGATTTAATAGCAAGAGAAAAGCAAAAAAGAAGAACTCTTCCCCCAACAAAGAAAAGAAGAAATATAGCACCCAACAATGACCATCAAGACATTTCCCCCAACCCCACAAATACCTTAAATAAGTCATATTTAGGCATCAGATACTAGACCTATAAATAGCATAGAGAGGTGGCACAGAAAAGGGAACAAAATAGCTATCAATCTGAGGCCTAACACAAAAGGAAAAAATAAAAATAGATTCAATTAAACACCACAGTTGCAATAGAATGCTATCCTCATATGCAAAACATAATTAAGTATAGAGGCAAAATCCAGTTCCATAAATAACTATCTATAATCATATACAATCGGCATGTCATTCTTTTCTATTGCAAAAAGAATGAACAAGAACAGAAAGCAATATTAGTCTTATAGAATTGAGTTCCTAATTAAGTCCTCATCCACATCAACTAAGCTTCCCAATCTCTATTTCTTCTCCTTCTTCTTCTCATTTCTCAAGTATGGACCATTAAAAATAAATTTGTTGACATCATTCAAATCTTCTTTTTCCTGTCTCTTTGGAAAGATATGAAGCTTAGCAAAGAATGGAATAACTACCGCATATCAACTCCCAATTTAGAAAATAACTTGAATAGCCTGGGCAATATCAGGCAAAAGAATGTACTCTTCTGTCCTGAAAAAGAATTGTCTATTTTTTCTACATTTCAGAAATAACCCAGTCCTTATCTCCCATTGAATGGAAAGCTATGACTTAAATTTGACAGTGTGATCACTTACTAACAGCAGGAGACTCTGGCACCTTCCTGATGTGCATACATATAAAAAGAATGTTGACGCTTTCCTTCACTTGTTAAAGAAAGACCGAATTTGTCTTCCCAAGATTACTAAAAGAGATGGCAAATTTGCACATTGGTATTTCTCTTCTGCTCCTTCAGTAAGACTTAACTTTCTTAAAGTGTATTTTTGGTGCTATTTTTCCAGTCACAGTTAGGGGATCGAGCCTTTTCAGCTTGAATCCAGCTTGAATCCAGATCAAGTTTAAAGTTCTGAAAATAACTAATTATTTTGGTTCACTGGCAAAACAACACCAAAAAATAGGAAACAATTGTTTCAGGTCAACCAGAAACAAATTTTCCTTTCAATTTTTCAACAAACCAAAAAGTACAAAAATTCCATTTCTGCTTGAACAAAGTCTATTTTGACCCAAAACTAAATGTTTTGTTTCAGTTTTCAGTTTTTTAAATATTTTAACAATCAAATTGAAGTAACATTCTCAATTAAAAGTCCTTTTGAATTGAAAAATCAAAGCACCTGGTTTAATTTTTTTTAAGCAAAATATTTTGGCAAATTCCACACAAATTCTTGAGATGTTTGGATCAAACTAAATCAGCATAGTTGTAAAGAATAAGTATCATCCAAAAACTTTTGTCCAGTTCTAAACAGGTTTTTTGATGGCTCAGTCCAAGTCCTAGTGACCAAATAACATTTCCCCTACCCCAACCTATCAGCGCAGATAGGCACCATTACTGGGAATCTCAGTGGAGACTGAATGTGCATGGAGACTGGCCTCTTCGAGAATAGGTTAGAGTATATTTGCAGAGCAGTATGGAAGACATTTGTACTTTTCTTTACCTGTTCTATGGATAAAGAAGACTTCAGTTTTGTCAATCCCAAATTTATCATTATTGCAGAAGTACATTATCCTCATCCTCCCATGCACATTTGCCCTTCTTGGATGAAATTCTGCTTGAGAACTCTTATGAGAGTTTGATTTAAGGATACTTACTTTGGATATTTTGACATGTGGTGAACATAATTTCTGTTTTAATGATATAAAGCTTGAACTTTTTGAAACTCAATGTCTACTGTCATTAAATAATTATTGTCTGACACCCCCATTGTCTGATTACCCCCCGTAATGTCCTGCAAGTATGAAAATTTAAATCAATAAAAATAAAAAATAGATATTAAAATAGATTTTAAATAGATAAAAATCTCATGCTTAAACCGATATGATCTGTAGAAAATATTTTTTTTTTTAAATATTGAATTCTGCCAAGCCCAAACATATTGCATTTACAGCTAAAAGTCAATATCCTAGAGTGTTAAAGTGCCTTCTATATACATTTAATCTGGAGAAAAAGAAATAAATGAATCTATAATATTGATGAATACCAATGTCTTGAAAATTTAAATTAATATATTTTTATATACAAAGCAGAGATTTACCAGACTACCAACCAGTTTTCATTAGCTCTGTAGTTCCCCCAAGGTTATTAATTCATGTAATAAATTTAACTATTGTCAGGGTGCCTAGAGATTGCATACACTCTTTTTTTTCTGTTGTTTTAAATCAATGAGTAAATAAATGAAATGAGCATCATTCTGGACCATAATATATTTTAAATGATGGGTTAGAAACCTCTCTTTCCCTTCTCCTATCCCATAAAATATTCCAAAAGAAAATAAATGTTTCTTTTCCTGACAGTAGATTACAGTAAACAAAATAGAAATGTATTTATTTTCACATTTCCTCATACCCAGGGACATGATGATGCATCACTTAAGAGACGCATCTGTCATATTGTGCTACGAAAAGTGACATGATGCAATATGACATGTTGATGAGGAGTGTGACACAGGGTACCGATGTCAGTATATCATGCAGGATTGGAAACTAAAAGTAGGGAAACCCTAGATTTATAAGGCATAAGGGCAGCATTAAAAGGAGAGCTGGTAAACACTTGTTACATGTCTATTTTCAAAAAGTTCTTGATTTTCTGAAGAAAATGTTGTTTAAAGGTAACACAGCACTTGCCGATACCCTGCTAACCAAAACAAAACTCTAATTGTTTGATAGCATTTAACCTTTATGTATAAATTATTGGATCAGCTAACACAGTACGCATAATATCCAGTGGTAGGGAAGTACTGCGGTTTTCAGAGGTAATTGAATTTTGTTTTGACTCCCTTTGACCGCTCTGCAGTTTCAAGTTGTGAATAACACAGGCAAAAAGAAAAGGGAAATTTATCTCAAGGGAAAATTGCAAAGATTTTTAGCTGATGGCTATTGCTTGTGTTTTAGAACAGGAGCTATTGCCCTGTGCAGTTACTGTACTGTGCTATACTTATGAGGTCATTGGGTGACCAAGGAGCACAGGATTGGGTCCCTAAGCACAAAAGTTTGTTCACAAGTCTTCTAAACTAGTGGACTTCTCTTCATGTGTTGTAATAAAAGCTAGGTGTAAATGTGCAATAGGGTTGAGGGCTTATACAGTCAAATACAGGTATGTATGGTGTAGCATTTTTCACATGATTTGTGTATTCCAAAACACTTCTCATAGTTAGATAATACAACTACAGATTTAACACAGAAAGATGTCATAAGGAGAGAGCTGTGAAGAGTTAAGATTTGAAAAATGGATGGAAAGTCCGAAAAAATACATGAAGGCTGTTTTAACGGGAAGACGTTGCAAAGGAAAAGGCTCTTGTCACAATGAGGAGAGATTGTAAAAAGGGACAGACAGAAGAAACAAGGCCACGGGATTACTTGAAGCTTCTCTGTGTAGACAAGCCCTACCAGTTTGCCTTAAATTGATTTAAAGTCAAATTAAATTAAACTAGTACAAACTCCCATGTGAACATCTGGTGCAACCTACACCAGTTTAACACAGGTTTAAACCCGTATAAGAGTTCTCATATTCAAAGCTGCAGAAGTTTAACTAAAGTTGTTTTGAACTGTTCTAACCATACAAGCTTATGTTTAGATTAGGGCTGTCGATTAATCGCAGTTAACTCAGATGATTAACTCAAAAAAATTAATTGCGATTAAAAAAAATGAATCGTGATTAATCACAGTTTTAATCGCAAAGTTAAACAATAGAATACCCATTGAAATGTATTCAATATTTTGGACGTTTTTCTACATTTTCAAATATTGATTTGAATTACAACACAGAATACAAAGTGTACAGTGCTCATTTTGTTATTTTTTATTACAAATATTTACACCATAAAATGATAAACAAAAGAAATAGTATTTTTCAATTCACCTTATACAAGTACTGTCATGCGATCTCTTTATCATGAAAGTGCAACTTACAAATATAGATATTTATTACAGAACTGCACTCCAAAACAAAACAATGTAAAGCTTTAGGGCCTACAAGTTCACTCAGTCCTATTTCTTATTCAGCCAATTGCTAAGACAAAGACAAACAAAAACAACTGACCCCCCACTTGGTAAGGCAAACTCCTATCTTTTCATGTACTATGTATATATATACCAGCTATTGTATTTTCCACTCCATGCATCTGATGAAGTGGGTTCTAGCCAACAAAAGCTTATGCCAAATAAATTTGTTAGTCTCTAAGGTGCCACAAGGAATCCTCGTTGTTTTTGCTGATACAGACTAACACGGCTACCACTCTGAAACCTAAGACAAACAAGTTTGTTTACATTTACATGAGATAATGCTGCCCGCTTCTTATTTACAATGTCACCTGAAAGTGAGAACAGGCATTTGCATGGCACTTTTGTAGCCGGCACTGCAAGGTATTTGTGTGCCAGATATGCTAAACATTCATATGCCCCTATTATATATGAAACATATATTTCATGTTATAGTAGTCTTGGATGATGACCTAGCACATATTATTCATTTTAAGAACACTTTCACTGCAGATTTAAGAAAACACAAAGAAGGTACAATGTGAGACTTCTAAAGATAGCTACAGCACTCGATCCAAAGTTTAAGAATCTGAAGTGCCTTCCAAAATCTGAGAGGGATGAGGTGTGGAGCATGCTTTCAGAAGTCTTAAAAGAGCAACCCTCCGATGCGGAAACTACAAAACCCGAGCCACCAAAAGAGAAAATCAACCTTCTGCTAGTGTCATCTGACTCAGATGATGAAAATGAACATGCATTGGTCCGCATTGCTTTGGATGGTTATCGAGCAGAACCCGTCATCAGCATGGACTCATGTCCTCTGGAATGGTGGTCAAAGCACGAGGGGGCATACAAATGTTTTATCTGGCACATAAATATCGTGTGGCGCTGGCTACAACAGTGCCACATGAAATGCCTGTTTTCACTTTCAGGTGACGTAAACTAGAAGCAGGCAGCATTATCTCCTGCAAATGTAAACAAACTTGTTTGAGTGATTGGGTGACAAGAAGTAGGACTGAATGGACTCATAGGGGCTAAAATTTTCCATTGTTTTAATTCTGAATACAGTTATTTTCTACGTTTGTAAGTTCAACTTTCGTGAAAAAGAGACTGCACCTACTTGTACTAGGTTAATTGAAAAATACTATTTCATTTGTTTTTACAGTGCAAATATTTGTAATAAAAATAAATATAAAATGAGCACTGTACACTTTGTATTCTGTGTTGTAATTGAAATCAATATATTTGAAAATATAGAATACATTCCAAAAATATTTACATAAATACAGGAGACCCCCGCTATAACATGCGCCACTATAGTGTGAATTCAGTATTAGCGTGGGGACGAGCATGGATCCCAAAATAAATGGTTTACATTGGGATGCATGGTAACGCACCCCCCCCCCCCCGCGTTAACACGGTATCGCGCATGGCTCCCAAACCCCGCATTCTAGCAGGGGTGCGGTGTAGTATTCTATTGTTTAAAAGTGTGATTAATTGCACGATTAATCGTGATTAATTTTTATAATTGCATGATTAATCATGGTTAATTTTTTTAATAGCTTGACAGCCCTAGTTTAGACCAGACCTTACTGTTCAATGCAGCCCTATTGAAGGCATGGATGAGGTTACATGGGTGGAAAATCAGTGCATAATTTGGCTCAGTTTATAAACATTCTCATTCATGGCTTAATTTCCTTTCCTTATTCTCTGTTGTCTCTACCAACTCTATAGGCCCCTGTATGTGCTGGATGCTGTATGTCTTCTCACACACAGGAAGCAGAAGATTGTCGTAGCTGTAGAAGTACAATATTGCAGAAGTACATTATCCTCATCCACCCATGCAAATTTGCCCTACTAGGATGAAATTCTGGCTCCATGGAAATCAGTGGCAAATCTCCCATTAACTTCAATGAGACTAAGATTTCACTCCTGGTTTTAAATATGCACCAGTATATTTCTCCAGACTATTTCATGTATCTCATCTCTCTCTCTGCCCTCCTCCTGAACCCCTCTAGACATCTAGCACTAGCCTCTGCTCCGACCCTTCACATAATCTTATTAACATTAGTACAAAAGCATTCTCCTTTGCAGGTTCTAAACTCTTACGGTTGATTTCAATGGAGTTGCGTAAGATACAAGTTGGCACAGAATTTGACTCAGATTATACAAACGGGAGTGAAATCAATGAACAGCATGTGGGAATGGTGAGAACATTGTCAGTAATTATGATGCCTGTAATGAGTGCTTTGACTTTTACAGTTCCCCGTAACTTACATTTCCCCCTTCTGTACATTTCCTCCTATGTATCAAGCGCTTCATTCAATTAAAAAAAATGCATATACATTTCTCAAAAGAACAGCTGGATATACTGCAGTTTATAGCCATCAACAGTACTGTCATTTAAGAGACAACAAAAGGGCCAGAGTAAAAATAATGCAATACAATAATTCACAACTAATGTCAGAAAAAATGAAATTTCCATAGTTGTCACTATCCTTATTGAGTCAAAGAGCTGGGATGAGGTAGGCGCTTTTAAAACTGTGATTGGGCTGCCATCACAGCTTTGTGCTGTCATGCTGAGGACACTTCTAATAGCCCAGAGGTAGCAGGTGGCTGCTGACTTACAGAGAGGGTTGCATCCATTTTATTATTTGTTGCCTCTTTCTACCCTGACAGATACAAATACAGATAAATTCAGTGAAGAACCCTTACCATGATATGATTCCTTTTGGTGCCTGTAGCAAGCTGTGGTTGATTTCTGAATTTGCATTACAGCCCCAAAGAGTCAGCTAGATGAAAACAAGAATTCTTGGGTCCTTTGTGTAGATGGCTTGAGACCCAGGCCAAAGAAGAGATGAAATCTAAGCTTTCCATGGGTGCTAACTCTTGAAATAAGCAGAGCACATGAAATCAGAGGGTTCAGTGGCTTTTCTTAGCTACATTTTCCTCAAAAGACAAATGATGTCAAGTACAGCTAAACATTGCCTGAATACAGAGGTGGTATCAAGGTTTTGTGCCATCTATATTTGTGCAGTGGGAAAGAGCAGAAATTTTCAGTATGGCGTGTTCAGGTTTTTGGCCAGTCCCTGGACTACAGCTAACCTGGGCTGTGCATAGCTCAGAATAGAGAAGCCAAAGGTGTTTTTAAGTCAGATTTCTGCCCTTCTGATCATGTAAATGGCTCTGCACTGGGCCAGTCACTGGTGTAAAGCAAAGCTGCCTCAGATCTGCTCTACTATCAATGTCCCAAAAGGAACTGTATAGTAGGATTGGCTTATTCTGATCCTGCACCTGGATATTCACACCTCAGTTTTCCCTCTGTCTGTACCATAAAGTAAATACAATCTACATGTCACCATTAAGGTGCCAAGTCCTTGGATCTGTCTATTGGAATACAGTATAAGTGTATTCCCTTCTTAATTCTCACATTGTCAGGATGTTCTACTACTTCAGTGCTTCCTCTTATTGCAGTAGAATTTTAAAGTCTTCTCACAGGAGAGCTCAGCTATTCAGTAGAGATGGGAACAGTACAAACCACCAGTAGTAAAGCATGTTGTCACATGGTAAAACCACAAGATTTGCTAGATCAGGCAAAGCATAAAAACTTTGCCATAAACTGACCTTGAGTCATTAAATGAATCAAGAAAATGAGTGGGTATTCTAGAAACGATGCACAATGTCCCTGCCCTACTGTTGTAGAAAGTAGGTGAGTGTTTTGGTACAACTTTGAACTTGTGCAAGTAAAGAAGCTAACTCAAAAAACAAAGATCAGACTGGTAAGTTGAGTGTTGGCACATTAACTGGCCATAGCACGGAGCTGGCATAGACACTGAAGAGGGGGAAGGTACAGATAGCATGTATCCAGGAAAGAAAAGGGAAAGGAAAGAAGGCCAAAGAGATTGGGGAAGAATACTAAATCATTTATTGTTGGGCCTCAAGAAACAGAGTAAACATAGTTCTTGATAACAAAGGAAAGTGTGGTGACAGTAATTAGAATCAGCATCAGGTTATTAATAGTCAAGTTGGCTTGTGAATGTGGCTGGTTAAGCAGTTAGTACATATGCACCCTAGTCTGGCTGTGGTGAAGATGAGAAGAAATGTTTCTGGAAAATGTTAGACACTGCTCTTCAGCAAATTTCAGGGAAATGAGGAAATACTTATTGGTGCTTAATCCATGAATTTATAGTAGAGCACATGGTGACCAGGGCTATGGAACTTTAAATGAGGAAGGAGAAAGCATATTGGATCTGGCACAAGCTCGTTATCTACTAGTATCCAACACATTCTTTACAAAAAGAGTTGAACATCTTATTACATACAAGAGTGGAAAGACTAGAAACCAGATTGATTACTTCCTTGTTTTCTGGCAGAAAATAAAATATAAAAGACAGCAAGCTGATTGCGGGAAAGAATCTTACTAGTCAGCATAGACCAATCATCTTAGATATGTTTCTTTTAATAAAGGTACAGAGAAAACCAGATAGGGTAATACCAAAGATAAGGTTGGAAAAACTACAGGGTAAGGCTGAGAAGGACGTCAGGGAGTTGGTTATGGAGAAGATGAGGTTAGCACCACAAGGAAAGAGTGGACAATTTGAATTGATGGAAAAGGTATTTTGAACAACTTTTAAATGGAGAAACCCCCAAAAAAGCAATGTAACTTCAAAATGAACTTTGGTTAGTGGAGCTTATCAACACTAGATGAAGTGGTAAATGCTGTAAAAGAAATGAAAAATAATAATTCTTAGGTCCAGATGGATCCTTACTGAGGCATGGAAAAAAGCTTGGAGTAGAAGGCATTCATCTGCTGACATCCCTGGTCAGTTCAATTGTGAGATGGGAAAAGATACCAAATGTATAGAGGAAAAGTATCTTGGTGTCAATATACAAGGTAAAAGACGACACTGGCAATTGCACAAATTACAGCGATATAATGCTGATGAGTCATACAAGGAAACTTTGGGAGAGAGTCATTGATAAAAAGTGAAGTAGATATTAACACAAATCAATATGGCCTCATGCTAGGAAGATTGACAATAGAAGTTGTTTTTGCACTGAGGCAGCTGGTGGGAAAAATTTGAGAAAAAAGGAAAATATTAATTTATTTAATCTGTGTTAATTGATCTGGAAAAGGCCTGTGACTGAGTTCCAAGAGAAGTCATCTGGTAGAATATGAGCAAGAAAATGGTGCTTGTTCAAGCCATATATGTAGTTGAAATGTCAATAGTCAGAACTTCTAGTGGTGAAACAGATGAACCGTTGGTAAAGGTGGGAGTGCATCAGGGATCAGCACTGAGCCCTTGTTTATCCTAATCCAGGATACCCTCACAAATAACATACAGAAGGAGGCATCTTAGTGCATGCTACTTGCAGATGATATCACTCTGTGTAGTGAGGAGAAAGGTATTCTAGAAGAGAATATAAATAGAGAGATGTGTTGGAGAGACATGGGTGCAAAATAAGCAGGGGAAAAACTGATTATGTGGTCTGCAATTTCAGTAATATGAACACAGAAACTAGGTGGGCAGACAATACTGAAAATGCAAAGTTTCAAGTATCTGGGTTCCAGAATCTGGGGAAATGGAGGATGAAATTAGACGTAGGATAATAAATGTCTGCCTCAAATGGAGAGAGACAGGTGGTATAGTATGGGACAGGAGGATATTAGTAAGATTAAAAGGGACAATCTATAAAATGGTGGTCTGTCCTGTTTTGATGTATGGTGCTGAGTGTTGAGCAGCAAAGAAGAAACATGAGCAAATGATCTGTTCTGTAGAAATGTGAATGTTGTGGTGGATGAGTGGTGTAAGCAAGGAAGACCACATGAGAAATGTGTATGTTAGACACATGCTCAAAATAGCAACCATAAAAGAAAAAAATGAGGTAGTGCAGGCTCAGATTGTTTGGTCAGATAAAGCACTGTCTTGACAACTACGTGGGTAAGAGTCCAACAGATCAAGGTTGAAGGAAAAGTAGAGGCCAACTCAAGAAGAAATAGCAGGATGTCATAAAAGAAGATATGTCAGTGTGTGGTCTTTAGAGGATATGGAACTGAACAGAACACTTTCAATGTAGAGGACTTGTACAGTGGACCCCATTTAATGGAATTAATGCAATAAAGAAGAAAAGCCAAACACTCTGTGCATGTGTATGTACATGTGTGTGTGTGTTTAGAGAGGAGATGAATAAAAGGAAACATGGTAAAACCATGCTCTATTGAATGGTACAATCAATGGTATGGGAACTTCTAATCACCCTTTAGTCTGTAAAACTTTAGTCTGTAAAACCTTTTTTGGTCAGTGTCTGGAAAAAACACACCCCTGACTGACATAAGTTTCACTGACACAAGCGCCTTTGTGGACAATGCTGTGTCAATGGGTGATGCTCTCCTGCCAACATGGCTACTGCCACCTATTAGGGGTGGCTTAATTATGCCGATGGGAGAGCTCTCTCCTGTTAGCATAGAGCGGCTACCTGGGAGACCTTACAGCAGCGCAGTAGCAGCAGTACAGCTGTGCTACTGTAAGGTCTGTAATATAGACATAGCCTTAGTATCTAGCTAGCTCGATACCAACATAACATAAGACATGTTTTGCAAGGCATATAAATGATTAGCCAGTGGGACATAAATGGAGCTAAATTGATTTACACCAATTGTAGGTCTGGCCCAAAGTATTAATTAATGTTTCCTGTCCCATATACTGGTAAATTATAGCTATTAACAGTTAAACACGAATAACATATATAAATAGGTTGAATGTATTAGTAATGAGAAAGGTGCCCAATCTAACCCCACCCCTACCTACCTAAGCATATTTAAAGTTTGTGTGCAGTGAGAAGGATTCAAAAGCTGGACTGAGATACAGATTTGCATCAGATTCATTTCTCTGACAAACAAAAACTCTGGACCTTAATGCCATGAAAGTTTAGGCTGTGAAGTGCAGAGGAGTTTAAGATCCAGATTCAGGGCAGGCCTACACTAGAAATTTTTGCCAGTACAGTAATGGGGAAGTGATTTTTTTATACCAGCAAAAGCCCTAATGTATACTGGCACAACATTGCTGATATACGTACGATTGCTGATATAGCTTATGTCGCTTGAGGAACTGATATCAGCTATACTAGCAAAAAGTGCACCCCCCTTTTGTTTTGGCTCTGTCATAAATTGTGTTTACATTAGGAGGCTTCACTGGCATAGCTCTTTTGGTAACACTATCCCGGCAAACACTTTCTACAGTAAAACTGGCCTCAGTCCCAAATTCAGTGGCTCCGGTCTATTTCTAATCTAAGTGGCTGCATTATATACAGATAACAGAAAAATAATACACAACTTCACTTATTTTATTTACAAGTGACACTTTCCACAAGTGGAGGTTATTTGCACATGCACTCCTCCCCAGTCTCAAAAAGACAGCAGTTTCTTTTGCAGCTGAAAATCCGCAAATGTCCATTTGCATGGGCAATTACCCACTTTGCATGCAAATGTTAGTTCCTACATAGCACACATTATTTGTGGAGTGCTTGTGGGTCTCTACTTTTTGAAATTCTCAAGTGACTTGCACCGTATACCAGAGCATTAAATATTTATAGTCAAAGTAGGAAAATATACAAAATCACTACTTGAATCAAAAACACAGGCTTCCGTTTTCTCAGTGCAGATCAGAAAAGCCAGACACTATGAGTCATACATTTGTGCAATGCTTTAATTTCTCTAATAAGACAGCCTAATGGCCCATTACTGTTTTTACATGTCACCTTATTGTGCTCTTTGAGCAAATTTTCTGTCAGATTTCTTCCTGGACTCCATATATTGCATTTGTATTGACCCTAGGCCCTTTTAGAATGTTGTGTTTGAGAAATGCTGAAGTATTTCACAAAATGTCTTCAACAGATTCTGGTCCTTCCAGTAAATATGTATTTAGACTGCTGTCCATTCGAAGTATTTTATAATATATATATAATTTAAAGCTCTCCACAAATCTCTGGTAATGAATTAGCCAGACCAAAAGTATCCTCTGTGGCTGGTGGTTCTAGAGCCCCCTATGTCACATATTCACAGAATCTGCTCTGTTCTGAGGAGAGTTCTGCTTAATCCCCCTGAGTGGTTGCAACGGAAGGCTGTCTTCAAGATTTTCACCCGTGTTAACTGGGTACAGGGAGATAACACTGGAGTTGATGCATTTAGTTTAATACAGCCCCATTTTTTTTTAAAGGGGGTAAGGTTTTTTCCCTTAACTTTCAGACTTCTAAAAGAAAAGAAAAAAATCACATTCAGGCAGAGACCAAGCCTGAGGAAATGATAGCACAAATCTCAAATGTTTCAGAAGATTATGAGTGGCTGATAACGGATGCTGGGGACAGGGAAGGTGAGGGCGGTGTTGTGTTAATTTAGATGGAATATATAGGCCAAAGTTGGTTCCATAACCCAATTACTGTATGACATTAAACAGTGTTAAATAAGTTCCTGAGTTTGGTATAGAGACCTCAGATTACTTAGTACCATGGCAAACACCATTAAAAATCCTTTGAACCATTCATTAAAGATAAAGAAAAGAAGAAAAAACAGTTAAAACATTTGAAAAGTAAAGTATGAAATAAGGCTGTCATTTTGACACATCCTTTGTTCACTTTCCCTTCAGCAGCAAAGGACGGGGAAAAAAACCTTGTTTGACAGTCTCTTAGATGGTATCAAACATGGTAACAACTGTCCTTTTGGGGAAAAAAAGATGTTTGTTGACAGGGGCTGGAGTTGTTGTTATTGCTATTGTTCTTAAAGTCTGATCCCATTTCATCCCAGGTGACATTTGGGAGTCAGCCGGAGCCAGATAATATCACCACTTCTACTGGCTCCGGCTGGCTTGGTCTGGACAAGACATCTCTCAGGACCAGGAAGGCTCAGGGTCCCAGGAGATGGTCAGGGTGGCAGCCATGATGGTGAAAGCTCACTTCAGTAGCCAATTTTTCTCCCCAAAGTTTCTGTCTTTAAGAACCCACAAAGGGAGCGATGGGTGGAATAGCCTACTCCCTCATTATTTTGTCTACCAGGAAGGCCTAGTTTCTGACACATTTTGGTTCACTGATTTCTGGTTTCATACTTCTCTTGTTTACCACGCATGATCTTAACACAGTCTATATCAGTAGGCCTTTTTTTCTTTTTTGTCTATTTCACTCTGTCTCCTTTTGTATCTTTACCCCCACAGTATTTATTGTTATTGTGACATCTTATGAACTTACATTCACTTTTCAGGTTTAAGTTATAATTAGGGTAAATTTGTAGGCCCAATTATTTCAAAATAATTTAGAATGGGAACTATTATGCAATCTTAACATAAGATTGCCGCTGAATCCTTTTCACTCTATCAGACATCACTTGGGGTATGAACAAGGCTGTGGCATCTCTGTCTCTCATGCTGTTTGCTAGAATGGCTACCTTGTTGTGTTCCTATAACTTCACTTTTTTATGGGGATAGGTTGTTGGCCTCAGGGTCAGCTCTAGGCACCAGACAACAAAGCACATGCCTGGGGCGGCGCCTTGTAAGGGGCGGCAGTCTGGGGATTCTGAGGTGGCCTTTTTTTTTTTTTTGCTTGGGGTGGCTGAAAAGCTGGAGCTGGCCCTGGTTGGCATATAGCTCAATCCTTAAACTGAAGGGTCTAGATGACTGGTTTTCATCTAGCTCCCACCCTTTGACCAGTCTGGTTTAGGTGGTCCGACCAGTAGTTAAACTCACTGCCATAGCTCTTTGGTGTGTTTCAAAGATTCTGCCTTCCAACCCCATCAAAGTGCTCTACCCAGGGAAAGTGCTCCCACTATTATACATAAAATCAGCTTATGAAGTGTTTGGAGATTTTGACAGCATTCTGGATCAAAGGTACTTTATGAATGTCTGTTATTATCATTAGTGAAAAACAGATGCTAATTACAGGCATGGACAAAAAAAGGTAGAGTGATGACTGATAGAAATACATAGCTAATTGCAGCATGTAGTGAAGCAGGGATGGAGGAAGGATGAGGGCAATGGCAAGATCATGCAGGTATATTAGTTAACCATTGCACATCCTGATGGTTCAGAACTATTTGTATGTTTTATAAAATAAATAAAGAAGCTGGATAAAATGTTTCATTTGAAGCTTTTTTCCAACAAAACCAGCCCCCCCCCCCCTTTAAAAAAAAAAGATTTTTGGTGGAAATTGTCTTTGTCAATTTTCCAATTTTCCAACAAGAAAAATGGGGGAAAAACAGCCCTTTGTTTTTCAGTTTTTCTCCTCCCTTTCTCTGCTTTCCCCTCCCCTTTCCTACTTTCTCCCTCTTTTTCCTTTTACGTTTGCCACTGAAAAATGAAAGAAAAAGGGCAGGGAAGAAATCTCAAACCAAAACTTGCTGATTGTTTTCCAGTCCAATGTTTGAAACCCACCTCCCAAAACATTAAAAAAAAAGACATTTAATTTTTTTCATTCCCAGCACATTTGTCCTCTCTTCTTAGCCATAATTAAAAGGAACTCCACTCTCTCTGATAAACAACCATCCTTTCAGTTATGTAGAAAGATAAGGCAAGATTTTGTCACAGCCTGTGATGTGAGGATATAGGGAGAGATGATGTCCAGGTTATGTCCCTGAGTTAGTGGCAAGAGGTTGATGTGTTTTAATGGAACCAAATGCAAAGTGACATCTAGGGACAAGGAATGCAGGCCATATCTCAGATTCGGGGACTGTATCCTGGGAAGCTGCAACACTGGTCAGTTTTCTCAACATGAGTTCCCAGTGTGATGCTGTAAGCTTTCGTGGGTTAAGAACCCACTTCATTTGTTCCATTCCATGCATCCGATGAAGTGGGTTCTTAACCCACGAAAGCTTATGCTGAAATAAATGTGTTAGTCTCTAAGGTGCCACAGGTATTTTTCTTGTTTTCTTTTTGCTGACACAGGCTAACACGGCTACTACACTGAAACCAGTGTGATGCTGTAGCAGAGAGGATTAATGTGATCCTTGGATGTATAAACAGGGGAGTGGTGAGTAGGAGGTCATTTTATTTCTGTATACTGGAATATACTGTTATTGTGGACAGTTCTGGTACCTACATTTTAAAAAGGATGTTGAAAAAATTGGAGAGGGTACAGAAAGAGCCACAAAAATGACCTGAGGGTGGAGAAAATGCCTTATTGTGACAGACTTATACAGCACAATCTGTGTAGCTTATCAAACAGAATACTGAGCAGTGACTTGATTACTGAGTATAAGTATCTCCACAGGGAGAAAATACTGGGTACTAAAGGTTTCTAACAAGAACGAATAGCTGGAAGCTGAAGCCAGACAAATTCAAATGACAAATTAGGCACTTTTTAAAAAAAAACACTGAGGGTGATTAAACATTGGAACAAATAACCAAGGGAAGTGGTGGATTTTCCATCTGTTGATGTCTTCAGCTCAAGGCTGGATGTCTTTCTGGGAGTAACGTGTTAGCCAAACGCAAATCATTGGGATCAATACAGGGATAACTGGATGAAATCTAATGACCTGTGTGTGATATATAAGAGGTCAGACTAGATGAGCTAATGATCATAAACTCTATGAATACATTAATATTATTAATTTTGTTCAGTTTGATTACTGAAGGAGTCTATTTTTAAATAAGTAGTTCCTTCCTGACAACTGTTTTATTCTCTCCATCCTGATCTAAAAAAAATCTTTATGAAGTGACAGCTTTCCTGAGGAAATATCCTAGGCTTATTATGTCATTTTATGGCATTAAATATGAGAGAAGATACAGTTTCCAGATGAATTAAGCATTAAGGGTTGAATATTTCAAAAATGCCTAAAACTGGTCTCTAATTTTGTGCCCATCATTAAGTGTGGACACAATTAACGAGGGGGGGAAATTTGAATTTTGGAAGCCCTATTCTGTTCTCATTTGCCCAGGTGGAAATCAGAAGTAACTTCACAGTAGAAAGTGAAGTTACACCAGTGCACAGGGCTGGCTTTAGGAAGTGCGGGGCCCGATTCAAACACTCGCTTGTACTCACTCGGCGGTGCTCTGGGTCTTCGGCAGCACTTTGGTGGTGGGTCCTTCACTCGCTCCGGGTCTTTGACAGCACTGAAGGACCCACTGCCGAAATGCCACTGAAGACCTGGAGCTCCGCTGGGTGAGTAAAAATTAAAAGGGCGCCGGCGTGGGGCCCTCTTAGGTGCGGGGCGGGAATCGGCCTAAAGCTTGCCCTGCCAGTGCACAGCTAGGGTAAACAAGAGATGAATCAAGAATTAGGGTGTGGGAATTTGACAGAGCTTAAGTGAGTCAGTAACATACTATGATGATGAGTGGGATTTATGCTCCTGGTGTACTTAGGCCATTTTGAAAACCCCATCTTAGATGCCCACAATTAATTGTTGGTACAAAATGAAATTCTGGTTTTCAAAATTTGGCCCTAAGAATAAAGAGAAGATTAATATAAAATATGTTGAATCTTCTGATGTCTCAGATGGCTAAAGATAAATATGCAGGCTGAGATTTTCAAAGCCACCTAAGGGATTTGAATGCCGATTTCCCATTAATTTTAAAGGGAATCTCAGGCTTAGTTTTCAAGGAATGCAGGTATATGAATTACTGTTACCTAACATCAAAACACCATCTCCTCAAAATACTGTTTTCAAAAATAACCACCTTCTTATTCACTTTTTTGGGGGAGGAAACAGGGGCGGGGGTGTCAGGTAATGACTGGCTAAAGTGCTAAATGCCTTCATCTTCACCTTGATCCTTTAAATCTAGGTAACAATTACCTGGCAGTGCTTTCTGAACATTGTTTAATAATTTAAATATGGTTTCTTTAAAGGACTTTGCCATTATATAAAATAACAGAAATAAGAAAGTGACAATAAATGTTAGCAATTTGGCCTTTAATAGGGAAAATATTAAAACATTCTAAGTGTATTGCTATTAACTGAATGATCCTTGATCCCTGACATGAGTTATCATCCACAGTCCAGTAGTTGGCTGCTCATCATCCTGTGGGAACCACAGTCTTAAGGGAATTACACTATACAAATAACAATCAACTCATATAGAGGAGGAACCAGGAAAGAGTCTATTAAACCTTTCACATCATTAAAAGCCTCATTGTTTTGCAGTTCAGCAACATGAAGTAGAACATGTTCATGAGGCCTATGACAGACTATCTGGATACCAGTGATTTCAACTATCTGAGCCCTGTTGATTACTGGTAAACGAATAACCGAGTGATAATCCATCCGTTTTACCAAAGAGGCATCCAGTTTAAATGCCAGATCATGAAACATGTCAAGATTTTTCTGTGTACAAGTTTTGAACCCCTGTTTTTCCATGTACTATTTCACCATTTCCGTGTTCACCTGAGTAGCTGAAACTGACATTTTAGAGGGACTCAATTAATTTATTTCTTTATCTATCTATTACAGTTATGTAGCAAAACTTTTAAAGTAGTTTTCAAACATTCACTGATTTAAGACCTGGGCCATCATTGGAAAATGTATTCTTCATAGAGTTGTCAAGTCCTATAGTTATCAGTTTCCATGGCTGTGTGTCACAACAAGTGGATAAAAGGTGATTTATTTAAAATTTAACTGTCTGGCTTCTCTTTGTAATGTGCTACTACAAAGGCTATTATTCATTTTCTGTGCTAGGTGACTAAGTTGATCATATTTCATTTATGCATGTTTAATATTTGTTTTCTTGGAATGATTTTTTTCAGTATTATTTTCCTGAAATGTCAAAATGCTGACATATTTATTTGATTTCTGAGTGATTGCTATAATAGCAAGGAGTTCTAATTATAGAGTACACAGATCAGAGCAGCAGTGTGCTGGCATTTTTTGGTATCTCTTCTAATGACCAGGAGTATATATGCAACTAATAGCTTGCTAGACCATCCAGAAATACTAGGATTCACATTTTATAGAAAAATGGAAGAAAAATGGAAATATGAGTTTTTATGGGTCTTTGAAAATAACCAGTAAAATAATAGAGTTCCTAAACCCATGTGGCTAATGATAACCTATTTCTCCTGGCCATTGTAAGATGATAATTAGTTAAAATTAGTCATGAACTAACAAGTAGCATGAATAATCCCCAGTGACTTTTGATTTACTACAATAAGCAAAATATTAATCGACTATTACTTAGTTTTCTTTTGCCAAGTAGCACAAACACTTATTACTTTAATACAGTTTTTCACATCACATCAGTAAATTATTTTGTGCTCTTAATAGCATTAGTTATTACTATTGATAATCACGTTATGTTACATTTATATGGCACCTTTCATTCTGAAGTGTTTATGGACTGGGCAGGGTCTGATTTTGATCTCACTTGCACTGCTTTTACAAATGTGTGGCATCAGTGGAATCATGCTTGATTTATGGTGGGATCCTGTATTCAGAGGTGTTAGTATGATCCCCTGACTTCAGTAGGACTCTTCACAGGCACATGCTAGTGGATTTTGATTATCTTTCAATAAGTTTTCCTTCCCTTCCCACTTAAGACTAAACAAATACAGACTGAATATTCAGTTACTGTTTACTTTTGAGCATAAATATTTTTGATGTAGGTTTGAGGCCCTGTAGACGTGTAGTGATGCCAGAATGTTTAAATAATTATATAAATAAAATTCCTATGGCCCTGGGAGTAGGGTGACCAGATGTCCCGATTTTATAGGGACAGTCCCAATATTTGGGGCTTTTTTTTATATAGGCTCCTATTACCCCCCACCCCCTGTCCCGATTTTTCACACTTGCTGTCTGGTCACCCTACCTGGGAGCACTGAGTGTGCTCATGAAACTTCCCACACATGAGCCGGGGGGGCAGGGGAGAGGGGAATTCTACATGCCTAATGATTGTAGCTTTATCACTTAGCCTAAATGCTGGAAGTAATGATGGGTGAAACTGAAAAGGTTCACAGGTTTGCTAAGGATATGGCTACAAAAAAAGAAGCTTAATCTCAGCAAGCCACCCAAACCTATTGGGTACACAAACCTGAGCTGCAAATCAAAATAAGAGGCTTTCTTGCATGATTTCGGCTATTTATTGCTTCTGGTTGGGCAGAAGTACTACGAAAACAGTCTTTTTTTGGCTGTGTTTTGGCATTGCTCTCTTTTGCTCCTTGATAAAATCAAATACAGAGTATGGACAAAATAAAAAGAACATGACAAAAAAAAGTTAACAGAACCCCCCCAAAAAAAAAAAAAAAAGTTAACAGAACCCTTTCAAATTTCTCAAATGATTTTAATTTGGATTTGGTTCACATTTTGAACAGAAGTTTGGGTTGACTCTGTCATCTATTCAAAATGGCTCACCCACGTCTAGCACAGAGGGGTCTATTTGCTCCATGATTAATGGCAGCTCTGAATAGCAAGGAAATAATAGACACTTAAGGCATTAGATAATGGGTGCGCTGGGTACATTTAGAACAAATACTTAGTGGGAGAATTCTAAAGATAGAGGGACAGATATATAGAACCCCATTCTCATGGCTCTATTTACTTCTCCTACTACATTTTTCATGGTTCCAATTACTTCTCCACCTAAGAAGCGACAAAGGGTCCTGTGGCACCTTATAGATTAACAGAGGTATTGAAGCATAAGTTTTCGTGGGTGAATACCCACTTCTTCGGATGCAAGCAGTGGAAATGTCCAGAGGCAGATATAAATGTGCAGGGAAAATTCAGGCTAGAGATAACGAGGTAAGCTTAATCAGGGAGGGTGAGGCTCTCTTCTAGCAGTTGAGGTGTGAACGCCAAGGGAGGAGAAACTGCTTTTGTAGTTGGCTAGCCATTCATAGTTTTTGTTTAGTCCTGAGCTGATGGTGTCAAATTTGCAAATGAACTGAAGCTCCACAGTTTCTCTTTGGAGTCTGGTCCTGAAGTTTTTTTTGCTGCAGGATGGCTACCTTTAGGTCTGCAATTGTGTGTCCAGGGAGGTTGAAGTGTTCTCCTACAGGCATTTGTATATTGCCATTCCTAATATCTGATTTGTGTCCATTTATCCTTTTGCGTAAGGACTGTCCAGTTTGACCGATGTACATAGCAGAGGGGCATTGCTAGCATATTATGGCATATATTACATTGGTGGATGTGCAGGTGAATGAACCGGTGATGGTGTGGCTGATCTGGTTAGGTCCTGTGATGGTGTTCCTGGTGGGCAAAGTTGGGATCGAGGTTTGTTGCATGGATTGGTTCCTGAGTTAGAGTTATTATGGTGCGGTGTGTAGTTGCTGGTGAAAATATGCTTCAGGTTGGCGGGTTGTCTGTGGGCGAGGATCTTCTCCACCTAGAGTCCTCGTGGCCCTCCTACTACACAAGTCAGCGTGACTGGGCAGGTTCTGCTTCTAAAAAGCCTCAGAGTAGAAAAAAAGGGGTGTTGCAGCTTGCTACTCAAAACTAAGTAGAATTTAGCTGTATGGTTCTTAACAGAGCTTAGTCAATGTTTAGCTGTATGGATCTTCTGGGTCCTATCAGTCCCTCACTTTTATTATCCTAAGCATCAGTTCATTACATTGACAAAAGCAAAAAAAAAAATCATGGTATAATGATGAAGTGATTTTATTCCTTTATTTTTCTCTATACATTGGTATTGATGGAATAAATAGAACACACTTGTCTGATGGGTTTGCCACAATAAATATGCTGTTACACATACAAATATCAAATTCATGCCCATCACATAAATATTTTATACAAACACAAGTCCTAGAAACAGAAAAAAATTACTCAAACACATCAAACAATGATGTCATAATAAGTACATTTTCCATTATAAATCAATCACTGTTTGATTCAGTTAAACGGTAATTAGGGTGACCAGATGTCCCGATTTTATCGAGACAGTCCCGATTTTGGGGTCTTTTTCTTATATAGGCTCCTATTACCCCCCCACCCCCTGTCCCGATTTTTCACATTTGCTGTCTGGTCACCCTAATGGTAATCATCTACAAAACTATTTGAACATGTTTTAATTTTGTATTCCGGACACTCTTTCTGATTTAGATATACTGTCTAGCAGGTTGAACCTTTCTTCAGACAATGATGGGCCTTCACAATTGTTTAAGACAATAGTTATGCATAAGTAAATTAATTTTGCTTTTCTTTGTAACTAGGCCTTAGGTCTCTGAAGATAAGTATACTCAAATGCAGCATTATGCCTATCACATCCTTACAAGAAATTGCCATACTTTTCTGGTCTAGTTTCTTTTGTCTTCCTTCTCTTTTCCACCTCTCTCACCTTGTGAGCCATGCCATAAACACTGTGGTTATTGTTTGAATGTAGAAATGTCACCACATGGGCAGAGGCTGACTTGACTCCTCAATCTGCACTCACCAGCCATCCTCGGCTTCTCTCTGTGTTACCTACATACCCGTCACCATGGTACAGTGGGAACCTTTACTAGTTTCCTTTTACATCTTTGCTATTAGGTAAATCACTACTAGGCTTGGAAGGATTCATTTTTTATTGATAAATGTCAGTAAACTTTGATTTCACCCTATACATACAAAACTATGAAAAATATTTCCAGTGATGATGATCAAAATGTACAGACTGGCAAAGTAAGAAATATGCTGCTTGAAAATGTAGAGTTTGATTTAGGGATATTTACTTTGTATATTTTTACATGTGATGTTCACAAACTGTGTGTTAATGGTATAAAGCTTAAACTTTTAAAATCTCAACATCTACTTTCATTAAATCATTGACTGACTCAACTATAATTTCCTGCAATTGTGAACATTTAAATTGATAGAAGTAGAAACATTGTTTTTAAAAAAAATTAATATTATCCAGCAGTTGTATATATGAAAAAAAATAAATTCTGCCCAGCTTAGGTATTACCAGTACAAAAAGAGCTGTATTGCCCATTCTAGGACAGACAAAGGGAAGTTCTGAGACATCTCCCTGTGTGTACCCCTGGGTATGCCCATCACTCCAGTGGTGATAGGGAAGTGGTTTGGCAGTCCTTCCCCCTGCACATTGACGAGGGGGCAACAGGCACCCTGCTCACCATAATTTCTCATCAAGCTTCTCATGGGTGATACAAAGTCACATTGCACACAATGCAGGTCTCCCAGTGCCTTAAAAGTACAATTTGACCCTCTATGTGTAGGGAATACCCGCTTATACTAGCAATAACTTATGTAACAGTAAGAAAGTGGAAGGAAATGTGTAAAGGCTCCTGCTGTGTCTGAGAACTTTATGCCAGCCTCTTCCTTTGCCCAACCTCTTCTGCTAAGAAAGGAAACTGAAGAAAATCTTGTGGTCAAAGCAATGAACTGGGGCTCAGGACTTCTGTATGCCCTTAGGCAACTCAGTGTCTCAGTATCCTATCTGTAAAATGGGGATAAAACTACTTCTCTACTGTTATGAGAGTAAACTCATAAATATATGATAAAATTCCACAGTGATACTATAGAAAGCCTACACACAAACACAGCCCTTGCCAATTCCTGGGCTGGATGGGGCATGGGCAAAGGACTGGAGAGTACATAGAGGTGGGGGAGGAAATGTCAGCCTGAACGCATTGTACACAGGATGCCTTATCTAGCCCTTCCATGCAATATGCACATACATTCCCTTCTCCCCTAGGCACAATATCTAATGACATACACATTCTGGAAATTAGCTAGTTTACAGGTTACTTGACTTTCGTAACTTTCACAAACTCACAGCCCACTGCTACAATCTGTAGGGAATTACAGAAAAAGGATCCTTTAACGTCAGAGAGAGATTTCCCCAGCCTATGACTGAAGAGTGAGACACAGCACATATAACTAGAGCTGGATGTGAAATGTTTTTCACGTCTTGCAAGAGTTTATAAGGCTTCAAAAAAATTTTCCCCATCTCAAATCAGGACAAGAAGTTAAATCTGAAAAATATTCACAAACCAATGAGCTGAAAAGGTTTTTTTTTTTGGCATCCAGTCAATCAAAATGTTTAGTTTTGGTTATTTCAAAACATTTTTTTTGACCTCTCAGACCCTTTTTAGATAAATTAAACCTTTAAAAAAAAAGTCATTTAGAATGGAAAAATGAAAGTTTTAATTTAGAAAATACTGAACTGAGCATTAAAACAATTTTGAAACAATTTTTTGAAAAGTTTTTTAAATTAGGATTTGTCAAAACTGACCCATTCCTGTGAACAGTTTTGGTTTTGATTAATCGGAATTTTCCAGCAGAAAAATTTTTTGATTGGGAATTTTCCAACAGCTCTACATAAACAACCATATGAATTAATCAAAGTTAAGTTTTTGCATTTGTGCGGTGCCAGTAGTGATTTTATTCTAAACATAAGCTTGTATTTTAGTAGGACTTTTAGCTCTTATGATCATGAAAAGCTTGGGGGTGCAATTTTTAAGGATTTCTTTGGGCTCATTGTTTCTCATGAGTCCAGTGGGTGCACTAAGTTAAACACAAAAAAGAGCACAAGAGATTTGCTCATCTTAGTTCATTAAAGCTTATTTGTTGCTGTGGGCCTACTGTCTTTTAGGTCTGTCCGTGTCACTCTGTCACAAACAGTAGCTATAAGATTATAATCTTATCTTGGTACACAGCGCTTTACCTGTGTAAATCTGGATAAATCTAATGGAAATTAGCTTTATTTAGAAGACCTTGGAAAAATAACAATGTACAATTCGCAGATGCCTTTCAGTAAACCCCTTCGTTTAGACATCAGTATTGTTCCATATATAATTCCAAATCTGAACTTCATGATTCAGCTCTATTTCATCTCGCTATCAATAGTTTAAGGGTGTACCTGTGTGAGCAGTGAGTCGATATTTAAATAAGCCAGGAGAATTTTCAAGTTCTTCTTTAAAAAAGTAAGAATTCTTCACACACTGAAGACTCCTGGGCACCTTGAAATTTCTGTGATCTCTGACAAACCGCAGAAGAAGCTCACTAAAATAAATATATAAGATAAGATCTAAAGTGAGTTTGTTCAGGATCATCACCCATGCCTTCTTCAACATGAAATTTTTAAATTTCCATTACAATCTCAGAACTAGGTTCTTGTGTTTACAACATTTATTGATTTTTCTTAAATGGAGAATTAAAATAGCAAATCATCCTAGTGCCAGTCTACAGAAATCAGGAAGGAAATTAGGACAGAGTGTTAATCTATTACTAACAAACAGAACATACTTATTGATCCTGATCAGCTTGGGCTCTGTTTAACAACAAAAGCAAATATTTAGGTAGACCACACTGAGCCATAATGTGATTATCTTACAGATCAGTGGTTCTCAACCAGAAGTCCGGGGCTCCTTGGGGGGCCATGAGCATGTTTCAGGGGGGCCTCCAAGCAGTGCCAGCATTAGACTCGCTGGGCCCAGAGCAGAAAGCCGAAGCCCCATCGCATGGGGCTGAAGCCCAGGTCCCTGAACCCCGCCATCTGGGGCTGAAGCCGAAGTCGAGCAATGTAGCTTCACAGGAGCCCCTGTGGCGTGGGGGCCCCAGGCAATCGCACTGCTTGCTGCCCTCTAATGCCGGCCCTGGCTTTTAAATGCAGAAAACCAATTATTGTGGCACAGATGGGCTGTGGAAATTTTCTAGCATGTGTGAGGAAGGGGGGCTCAGAAAGAAAAAGGTTGAGAACCCCTGTTACAGATTATCTCAGATCACTTTGAATCATAGGAACATTTTTCTAAACATGCTGTTCTCTTTACCAGCCACTTTTTCATGTCTACAAAAAAGGCAAAATGGAACTGATTGTACAAAGCTTGGTCACACAAAACTCTCACGAATGTCAACTCCAATTGGTTAATGTATGTGAAGTGCTCAGGCCGTGGGGTTAAGTACTATAGAAAAACTATAAGCAAAGCAAACACACTGTGATAGGTATGGCAATTCCCTGCAATATCTTTAGAAGACATTATTGAAGTAAGTTTTTCAATATCTTTGTAATCCATTGTATTAAATGAGAAGGTTGTGCGTTATTGTGGGCCTGGATGATCAAAGGACTATACTGTACAATGCGGCAGACAAGAATGAATTTTTGGGACAATATGTGTGAAGTGGATTTCCTGGGAAATATCTAGGAGGAGATGAATGCAAGTTCTACCTTCCCCCCAACCTCAAAAACCCAGCCCTTTGAAGCTACGCCCTGAGGAGAGGGTGATTGTCTGCTGATTACCTGCTCCCAGGGTCCCCATGGTCATAGACCTGTACAAAGGAGTGACTCACGGATTCAGGGGGGTGCTTGTTCTGAGCTGTTAAAAATTTATGACCATGGAAAAACTCCTTGATGGGGTTTGAAGGACTGACCACCTGCCAGAGACCTTGTTGGAATCTGATATGATCTCTCATGAGCTTATTAACATGCATGGAGGTTCTATTGTTTTAATACGTTTTTTTCTGTAATGTTTCACCTTAAGAATAAATGTGCTTGCTTAGAATAAGGTATCTGTGGGCAAATAAACAGTTTATAACCTCTGGAAAGAAAGCAAAATATAGACATGGGCCTGTTTAGGCAGTCTGAGAAACTCACAGTGTAGGCTGGGAACTATGTAGCCTAGAAAAAACAAGATCAAGAGGGAGAGAGACACAGGTCTCCGCCCAAGAGAGATGACTGATGTGGAGCTGGGAGCCTACAACGGGTGCCCTTGCTGAACCATGATGGGGAAATACAGGTGCAGTTGCTCTGAACTGTGACACATACCACTTGCTGATGCCTGGGCTTGGGATCTGGTCTTAGGGAACAGGAGAATCACACAGAAGGGGATCGTTGTGTATCTTGATAGGAATGCTCAGGAGGGTGGTCCAATAACTTCAATGATAGATTTGAGGAAGATGTGTCAGTACCACTATATTTAACCAAATATTGAAGTCCAATTGTATTAATTTTTTTCATCACCTTAATATTAGTTTAATAGCTATTGTCACTAATTTTTTAAAGTGTGCACTCAGGGTTTACTTCATTCATATATTACAGGAAATGCTAGAAATTCTTTTAAAAAATCCTTTATACAGCTATCTACAACATACAATCCAGGGACTTACTACATCAGATTGAGTCGAAGACATTCCAGTTACATTTCTGTTTTTTTAAAATTGCCTACCAAATTAGGTATTTAAAAATAATCTCTATCATTTGAGGAGACCAGAGATTTCACTGATTCCCAACAACTGCCAAAAAAATCTCCATAAAAAATTAGACTTAGACTACATGCCTGCACAAAGGAGTAATAGGAAGAAATAACTCCTCAGCCCTGTATGGGCTACATGGACCTCACACCCACTACATATCCACTTACTTCTCACCACTACTTAGCAAACGGGTGAAGAATGGGCAAAGGATGTAGGGACTGGGTGAAGCCTTGGGTCCTCCTCTCTCCCACATGCTAAACTACTACAGTCAAGATATAATTTGCTTCTGTTACAGGTTAGCAGTAAATTACTGCTTTCCCAGAGGAAAAGGAACTCAAGGGATGGATTGTGACTCAGAGGCATACACTGACTCACTCACAGAGAATAGGCAAACACTGATCACACCTATGCCCTGATACCTGTCAGACCCCACAGTAGGAGGGCCAGATGCAGGCCACCAATAGGTGTGGGGGCAGTAGAGTACCTGCACAAAAGGTAGCTGAGGGAAGAGGGAAATATAGCTAGGACAGAGGTATTGAGCAAGCAGAAGACACACACAGAGAGAGAAAGAGAGGTCGTTTCAGCTGCTAGGGAATGAGCTACATAAGCAGCTGACCTGGCTTAGTTGCCTAACGCCAGGGGATCATTCACAGCTAAGGATCCCAAACTGATGGAGGCACCTATCTCTGGCCTGTCAGCCTAAGCCCCTCTCCTCTCCTTACCCCACTCCTGGTAGTTAAGCTGCTCTCTGCTCAGCTGGCCAGACTCTGAAAATCCCTTTCTTAGGCAATTAACTCTCCCCATACACCCTACATGGCGCAAAAGTAACCCAGTACTGCCTAACTCAGGGCTGAATATTCCACAAGGTGGCAGGCCCTCTCAGGGGTGGGCCTGGCAACAGTGTGAGGAGCTATGTTTAAATACCTTTGAAATATCTGGGCCTGAGTGTTCACATAATATTTTTATCATCCCCCTGCTAATAAGACTGTAATACAAGAAATTGTTTATATATACACTTTGCATTGTCAGTCTCATTTTCCTTCATCACCTACCAGCCCTCTTATCTGAAGTTAATGGATTTGATATTAACCTAATCATACATAATGTATATTTCATTATACTGTAATGCTTTCCTTTTCATAATAGTGCAGTCTGTGTGAACACTGATTCCCTCACTTGGTATTTGCTCACTTCAGGAGAGTGTAGAGTTGAATGTTTCTGTAGATAATATAAGGGATTTAGCAGTATTTCCTGGAATTATTAATGGGTTTGGGTGGCTGTGAGCTGTCAATCATTTCTCAGAGCACTTGTAAACAAGGTTAGGGGTTATTCCAGTGGTTTCTTATGTAAGCTACTTCAGATAAATTGGCAGTGTATTCCGACCTCCTAGACTTTGATGGCAGGGGCAAGAAATAGAAATAGAGGTTCTTTATCTTTTGGAGAAAGCTGGGCATTTAACTTCATCTTAGCACTGATATCTTCACTACCCCAAAAAGCACCTTAGCTGGAATATAATGATCTCTCTCTGTTTGTCCTGAATAACTTTTTGAACACAGAGTTTGAAAAAGTTTGAGGAAAGGCTAAATCAATGTAAAGAGGGAAAAATAGAAGTGTTGGAATGTAAATGTGAAACCAGGAAGACAGAATAAGTTACTTTCTATTTCACTGAAAATTTGATGCAAATGTTAAGGCATGTACACTGCAGAATGTCTACCCATCCACATGTAACCCACATGCTTGAACTGCAGCATTTAATGGTATAAACAAGGGAAGAAACAGTGGGAAGGATACATGGTTTCTTGCTTTTGTTTTGCAGGGCTTGATGGAAACAGGTGGCATAACACTGCTGGATGGACCAGAAACATCCAGAAATTGGGTGGGGTGGCATGCTTATTATTTGTGGGAAGCTACTTGGATGACTTCCATTGTGGAGAAGCAGCATGGCAGTACACACATCCAGATTCACTCGCTGAGAGTGGAACCAATGGGAATTCAAGAGGGGAGTATTATAAATAGGAGGTATGAGAGCTTAACTTAAAAACTCAGCATTGCAGCAGCACAGGGACTAAAAGGGTCTGCTGTGAGGAGTGTGTTCCAAAACGTTGCCAGTTTTGTTGGATTTAGATGGCAGGGCTCACTCCACTGAAAAAGAGGATTAGAATTTGCTACAGGCTGTGCAAATTGTAGGCGGTCACTGCAAAAACTCCAGGGGAGTCTCAAAGAGAGTGTGGGATGATCCCTAGTTAAATCCCAACCTTAAAGAGCCGGCATGCCCTAGAGAGGCACCATTCCACAGAGACTGAGAAGGGTAAATCCTCTCAGAGAAGAGCCCTAGGGTAGTGTATCTCTATTTGTGCACGCATAATTATATGTTGTGCTTGGACTTGTTGTAATAAGTACTAAAACTTGTGAGAGAGGAAGCCTGGAAGTGTTAGCGTTAAAAAAATTGTTCTTGACAATATTCACAATTGTTTCATGAGTGTTATGTACACTGATATGCCTTTATAAAGATATAGATTTTGTGTCACTTTCACACACACTCTCTCTTGTTAGTCTTTCCTAGACTTCTTGAGATAGAGAAACTCTGGTCTATACCCCAGCAAAGAGGTAAGCTGAGGTACAGGGAAAGACATATCACACCTAACGTGCTTTTCTCAAACTTACTACCCACCCACGGACCCCCTCCCACCCTCAACATCCATGTTAATAATTACATACAAGCATCCAATTAAAATTATTATATCTGTGAGCGAGGCACTGATTATATGGGATTCTGGAGCACACATTCCTTTCTTCTCTAAACATCCAAGAAAGTTAAAACTGAACACCTAGTCTCCTGACCTGTCCACCATTTGACTAGCCTCCTCGGGAACATTCTGTCTGGCTCCTTGGACATCTGACTTTTCACTGGAAAAGGGTTAGATCTGCTAAACCAAACTTTCCACATCTCTGAGCTTTTCCAAATTAGCCCAGAGAACAAGAAAAATAGGAGAAGAAAAAAGAAAGTGACCCAAACGTTTTTTGACCTTAAAAAATGATTGGTTTGAATTTAAGGTGAAATTCTGAGCTAGTTTTTATTTTTTCTGACCTGGTTTGCCCGTGTCTTGTTCTAAAGCAAGATGAAAATTAGTTCAGTAAAAATATAAAACTCTCTGTGCTTTAGGGGTTCATGTCAAATACAACATATCAAATTAGCTGTCATTCAACTTCTATTACTGTACATGCTGGCTATAAGCAGTGCCTAGAACCAAAACATTTTTTTTCCAGGACATGTTCTACAAGTAAATAACTTATATGAGGAAAAAACCAAATCATACTCCATCTCTGCCACAGAGAATGAACACATCAAAAGTAACCGGTTGCTAAAGCTCAGTTTTGATGAGCTGAGTTTTTGCTAGATACATGAGCTGATGAGCAGAATGACAGGCCGCTTAGATCACTGCTGGAGATGCAATGAGATGGACAAAAATGTGATACCAGAAAGCTCATAAGAAATGTCAAGTACTTAAGAAATAAGTATGGAAAATAGATAGAAAGCAAAGCTTCTAAATGGAACTATGAAGTACTTACAAAGGAATGAGTAATCAGAACTAAACTGTAGCAAAAAACCAAAACTATCCCTAGGATAAAATTATATTAGTTTGATCTATGTTATTTAAACTAAAACCTGTTGAATCACAAAGTTTTTCTATAACAAAATGTCTTCATCCTGAGTATGTCCTGAGAATGTAAAGGTACAGCTCATTACATTTTTTTTCAATCATAGGTGATTCATTTAATGTTATTATTAATATACTACAAACATTTTATGGTGTAGCTGAGAGCACTGTGTATACTACATATTAAGTCAAAAATTTCCCAAGTTGAAGGAGTTAATACCCCACGACCTCTATGGTATAAGGATTCTAAGAGGCTAGTGACTAGGAGATTATAGTTGGCAGCAGATGATTGGTCTTCATGGAAAGACTTGGCCACATAAATGAGTCTTAAAGTGTTTTCTAAAGGTGGCTAGAGGGAAACTTAGGCAAATTTCTAGTAGAAGTGAATTCCAGCATCAAGGGTCTGATGCTGACAACACTAGCTCCCTTAAGTTGCCTTTTTAAAATACTTAGCTTTGGTGCTCCAAACAAAGGGAGCTCCATGATAGGAAGGAGATGGAGAGGCAGATGTTGAAGTATCTGTGTCCTAGGCCATTTAAGACTGGATGAATAGTAATCAGTACCTAGAACATTGCCTGGTAGTTTCTGGCAGCCATTAAAGAGAGCAGAGTATACGTGCTCTCATAAGCCAGCACTACTCATGAAGAAGGCAGCCATGTTCAGCACTAGCTGGAAGGGTGACCAGATGTCCCAATTTTATAGGGACAGTCCCGATTTTGGGGTCTTTTTCTTATATTGGCTCCTATTACCCCCCACCCCATGTCCCGATTTTTGACATTTGCTGTCTGGTCACCCTAGCTGGAGCTGCTGGGTAGTCATGGCAGTTAGATCCGGGCAAATGCTGAAATAGCCTATGTTGTGGGTAAAAAGGGTGTGGCTGATTAAGGTGATGACTTCATCCCAAATTAAACAGTGCAGTCCCTTAGCCAGCTAAAAGTGGTTAAAGCTGTTTCTGATTACTGTTATCTGGGAGAGCAGAAATACTAATTACACCCATAAACAGAGCACTTTGGTGCTAGGATGAACATAGACTGTGTCAGTTCTTCAAGATACTTCTCCCTTCCCAATCAGCATCACCCATCTCCTGTGTGAACTGAGTTTAAGCCAAATGTTTTTCATCCAGTTCCCTATTTCCGCAAGATGTTGGGAAAGCAGGTACAAGGCTTCATCTGGATTATGTGAAAAGCTAATGCAGACATAAGTGCCAATCAGCATATTGGTGATACTGTTGCCTGTGTGGTCTCACAATCTCTACATACATATAGAACCGATCACTAATATTAGTGTCCCTCAGGACCCCCAGTGTGATGCTTCAACCACTTTGCCACCAAGCTGAAAGTTGTTGTGAAGAGGCATGTTTGTCACAATTGAGATTCACAACAGTGAATTGTTTGGCCAGGGCAAATACTTTGTTTTAAGTCTTTATACTCCCTTCATTCCACATACAAAGTTGGGTGTAATAGCTCTGGTAAAATCTAGTTTGGTACTATGCTGAGTTTGCCAGTGCTCAGCCAGCTTCATCTGAAATAACCCTGATGTTTCCGTCCTATTCATTTCCTGAACAAAGCAATAGAATCATACTATGAGATGGGTTTTCTTGTGTCCTCTCAAAATGCAGAGGACACCAGCAAATTCAATTCTATTTTTTACTTACACAGGGATTTCAACTCTTGAATCCATAAGTGCACTATTTTGTTGCATCACTATCCCTCTTATAAACAGCCTCCTCTGACCTAAACTGGATTGCTAACCATTAATTATATGTGAAGTACATATACCAAAGGATTATCAGAGAAAGACATTTAATTTCATTTCCAAAATATGTTTAGGACTGAAACCCTTAAAACTTCTTGTTTGTTTCAGAAAGGCTGAGTAGTCTACAAAAATTGTAATGGATCATATTTTTAGTATGCTTTTTTGGGCCAGATTCCTGAAACAGCAGTACTGGCAGACCTATTGTTACAACACCTCCTGTCTGTTGTGTGTTAAAACTGTCTCTGGGTATTCAGGCACTTAACATAACTTTTTAAGGGCAGTCAAACTCAGAAGTAAATGGATATTTCTTTAGTTTTGCTTTAAATGCCCAGACAGATAAACACAGTAAGAAAGGAAGTTCCATAAAAGGCCTGTTCCAGAGATAGAAAGTATAGTTGCACCACGGGTTTGCACTCAGAACTTAAAGTCATATCTTGGACAAATTACATAGTTTGCTGATTCTGACCTTTACAGAATGACCAGAAACATATGTGACAATGGATCTGAAAGGTATATTTAAATGCAACCTTTATAAATGAGTAATAAAACTTAAAATCTATGGATAGATTTGATGACAATGTTACACCCCAGGTGGATTCAAACAGATATAGTCCAGTTGAGTCACCACGGTTGAAGCCTTTCTCAGCAATCATTTACATGCAGCTCTTAAAATGTCAACATTATTTAGATTGAAATTCATTATATTACGAGATATCTCTACCTGGCTTTCGTATTGTAATACATTTGTAAAACGGGGATACAGATACTGACCTCCTTTGCAATGTGCTTTGAGTTCTATAGATTAAAACTGCTATGTCATCATCATCACTCCCATAACTGCATGGGTCATTGGGGCACCATCATTGATGAGCAATCAACCAATTGTCTCCACCCTTGACGATTATGTATCAGTGCTTGAGTCTCCACGAAGTCCATTCCTGTCCACTCTTTTACGTTGTCAATCCATCTCTTCTTCTGTCTACCTCTTCTTCTCTTCCCCTGTATTGTCCCTTGGAGGATGATCCTGGATAGGCCAGATGATCTTGTTACAAGGCTGTACCACATCAGCTTGCGCTTCTTCATAAAAATATTACTTTATTTTGAAAAAGAAATGTGTAGCTAAAAATACAGGAAAATGTTTGTTATAAGCATGTGCATGCATGTACATTTTAATATAAAGAAGGAAGCACACTCTGTTTAAACCTGGTATTCCATTTTCAGAGATTCTGAATAAGTTCTTATTGCATTAATGGAGAATATGGGAGCCCTCCAGTGGCCACAATAATGTTTCTAAATTTCCATAGATTAGCTACATTTCTGTGAACCTTGCCTATTTAGTTAAACACAGTTTTCTGACAAAGCCAGACCCAGGTTTGAATCACAGAAATGTGTGTCCCCTCCATGTCCCTGGGATTTTCAGGTTTCTGAACTCCCAGCAAACTGAATGCAGACCCTGGTGAAACCAATGCACCATCTCCTTTGCCTTATGCCATTCCCTTTTCCCAGTAAGCCCTGGATATGTATATTTCTTCCCACTAACACCCTGCTGACTCATCCTCTGGCCTCCCACTGGCCCTCTCGTCTGTAGAGTGTTTGCTGATGAAGACAATTCTTCCCCCTCATGGGAATGGTTGGTTGGCCTGATCCTCCCATCCTCAGACTAGCTGGATCAGCTGGTTAGTCTACTCGCTCTCAAGCCTCTATGGGAGTTGGGAAGTGGGGCTGCTCTCCCCTTTCAGTATAGTAGGAAGCTTGTCTCTCCATTCTGCAGCACTGGGGCAGGAAACACTTGTGCAACTAATGAGATTATGTGATCTGAGATGCACCAAATTGCCCTGTAGTAGAGGGTTATCAGTAGTAATGCCTTGTTCCCAACTATAAGGCACTTTGGGGTTTCTGAAGCCCCAATCCAAGTTAATTAGTGGGAAAAGAATTGTTTCCTATTTGTTTTAGCTATCCAAACTGTCTGCACCCCCTTAAGAAATGTAGCAGCAGGCATGCTCCCCTGTGTGCCAGCAGACTCCACTGAGACCCCACTCTACCCTTGCACAGACTGGTCTCCTAATAGCACAAATGTGATGTAAATTTGTGCCTTTAGTGAAGACACAGTCAGCCTTTATTTGGGTTTGCAATTCTTGTAAAGTATTTTTTCTTTTTTAAGCACTCAAGCCTGACTACCAGGTGGTGCTCCCAGGCAGGGTGAGTCTGTGAAGTTACCACTAGCTCTTTGCGGGTGATGAACATATTAGAATATAAATGCCTGAAAATCTGCAGACTTTTCAGATATCACTACTTAGAACAATTGTGGGCTGGGAAAAAAGGCAAAAAAGGCAAAGGGGCAAAGGGTATTAGAAGATTTTTCTTCTTTCTTCTTCCTTTAACAAGGATAACTTTTGTTAAAATATGGGCTGATAAGTGCACCAAGTTACTAAGGATACTTGTTTGAACCCTAAGGAGCCAACAGAAAAATCTATAGAATCAAAGCCCACTGAAGTATTATTATCTGCAATACTATCATCACAGGTGGGTTTAGCAGAAGTTAATCTTTTTTGTTACTTTAAAAAATGTATATGGCTCATACTTTATCTCATGCTATTTAGACAGAGGAAAAAATTTGAGCTATTTTTTGCTGGTTTCATTTCAAATATAAAGATGTTCACTGAAGTAGAGAGCACAGCAGAGATCAGGTTGTGAAATGCTTGGGCAGCTTCACAGCTTCTACATCCAGATTCCAGTGATTTTTGCCATATTTTATATAGCAGCTGCAGGCTCCAAGCCCCCCATTGTCATGGAAAAATAAAGGCCTCATTTAACTGCTGGTGGAGCTATAGAGCGTGATGTGTGTTTGTTAGTCTAAGGCATCTGTTCTTCGTGTCAGCTACTAACTCTAGACACCACTGAGCATCTCCTATCCCCTGCTAAGCTATGTGTGGAGGCAGCAGGTCATTGCTATAGTCTGTCATCCAACAAAAGAGAAAGGGGGCAAGAGAAATATTTGTGTACAGCAGGGACTAAGTGACAGGGGGGGGAAAAAACTTTCTGTTGTGGCTGAAAGGCTAAGTGATTAGCATATGACTGCTGCTGGCCCTTTAACCACTGGAAGGATAAGAAACATTAACTGTCAGCAAGGTTCTGAACTATGTAATCTGACCAAACTGTGCTGAGAGGATGCTGATTTTAGTTACTAGGCCCACATTATGCACAGTTCCCTTATCATCAGGAGATATACAAAATATACAGTGAATCAGGCAGCATGGGCTAGAATATATTGAACAGCACTGGTGCCAGGAAAGATCCCTGGAGGACATCACTTTTTACCTCTGTCCATTCTGACCATTTATTCCGACCCTTTGGGTAGGTCTACACTTACCCATCGCGTCGGAGGCGTTGGATCGATGTTTTGGGTTCGATTTATCGCGTCTTGTCTAGACGCGATAAATCGAACCAGGAAGTGCTCCCCCGTCGAAGCTGGTAATCCTGCTCCACGAACGGAGCAGGCAGAGTCGACGGGGGAGCCTGCGCGCCACGGTGTGGACCAGGGGTAAGTACTTTGAAGTTCGAAATAAGATACTTCGACTTCAGCTACGTTATTCACGTAGCTGAAGTCGCGTATCTTACTTCGAATTTCGGGGCTAGTGTAGACCAGCCCTTTGTTTCCTGTCTTTTAACCAGTTACTGATCCATGAGAGGACCTTCCCTCTTAAACCATGACTACTGAATTTTGCTCAAGAGACTTTGCTGAGGAATTTTGTCAAAGGCTTTCTGAAAATCCAAGTACACTATATCCACTGGATCACCACATGTTTGTTGTCCCTCTTAAAGAATTCTAATAAATTGGTGATGCTTGGTTACCTTTTACAAAATCTGTGTTAAACTCTTCCTGTACAAATCATGTTCATCTACTTGTCTGATAATAATCTAGCTGCTTCTTCTGCAGAAATAAATTGCCCAAATCTAAAACTGAGCAAAGTGAATAGTGGTGGTGAAGGCTCAGACATGGTACCAGAGAAAAGCACCTGTAAAAGCAATATGCTGTAATCCACATTTTTTACATTCATCATACAAATTGCACTAACAGAGTAGCTTCTCTCAAGTGAGGATGTATGCAGCT
Source organism: Chelydra serpentina (assembly GCA_037349315.1). Taxonomy (NCBI): domain Eukaryota; kingdom Metazoa; phylum Chordata; order Testudines; family Chelydridae; genus Chelydra; species Chelydra serpentina. Next base: position 64,469,310 of record JBAIAC010000010.1, on the reverse strand, counting down.
GATAAAAGTGACCTTCTTAAAGAATATTTAGTCTTACGTTAGGAAAGCTACAAAGCTCTATGTTACAGAGTAGTTACAAAGAGTGTGCTAAGTGGTCTAATGGCTAAAGCCTAGGACTAACAATCCAATAAAATGGATTCTAGTCTTGGCTCTGCCAGTGATGTGCTGGGTGAGCTTGGGCAAATCTCTTTCTCTTATTCTGCTCCTGATTGCCCTGCCAGCCTTCCTGTGTCTTTTCTCTATAGATTGTGAGCTGTTCAGGGCAGGGATGTTCTTACTATGTGTTTGTGCAACGCGTACTACTGTAGGGCTCCAATCTTAGTTGGGGCCTCTAAGTCCTACAGAAATACAATTTAATGAACGAGAAGAAGAGAAGCTGGCAGGTAGAGGCTATTCAGGTGACCTTACTGTTGTAACTGCTTTTTTTTTTTTTGCTTCTGTTTCCACAAACTTTACTTAAATTACTACTATTAAACTCCAGTGCCATTTTAACTTAACATTTATTAGATTTCTAATGAGTGATTTTCAAATATACAGTTAGTTATTTTTTCCCTTCCAATTCACTGATAATTTCTCAAGTTTAATAATATTTTGTTCTTTCTTTGCTATAAACATTTTCTTAACTAGGTGACTTCCAATGTAATACAGCCTGTATTCTAACTGGAAACTTTACCTCTGCTATTAATCTTATGCAGGACCTTTCAGATTCTCTGCATGTTACAAAACATTTCTAGTGCACGTTCTGTTATGGCATTAATTGCATTTTTCCTTTCAAATATGGATTTATTTTTTACTTGGGAACAGTCAGATGCCTTCATGACAGAATCAGGTAACGCCTCATGGCAGTTAAACATGGCAATTTCTCTAGACAGATTGATTTCTTTCATTTCACAGGTGTAATTTTCACAACCAGCTTTATACCCTAGAACCAATACTAGGATCCCATGCTACAAGAAAAACAGCTAACACCAGTCTTACTATTCTTCAGAGGTCCTGGCTCCTTCCATGGATTAAACACACAACTTAAATTTGGCCACAATTTTCTACTTATTTCATTGGTGTTTATTGATTATCCTTCCTCTGCTCATACGCGGCCCTAAGTACAGAGTGTAGTCAATAGATTTCACAGCTCTGTCAGAAAACAAAGCCATGCAGCAATAGTAGTCTCCTCAAATGTGTCTGCTCTGTAAACAACCTGCAGCCCCAATATAAAGGTAAGATACCTCTCAAGAGCATATACTACATTTCCTTGAGCCTCTGGGAATGAAACCATTAGAATACATTTTCTCCATATAACTCACAGCAAAGAGCAATCACACTAAGAAGGTGTGAAGTATTTACTGTGGTTCTAAAACTTCAAAGAAATAAGGTGAAAGTCTAAGCTCACCCAACTTTTATTCCAAGGTTCTCAGAACCTGCTATAATTGGCTTGTGAACAAATAGTATTTTCTTGTAAACTTTTCCGAGCCAGTCTTTGTAAGTGATTCTGTCTCTCTTCCATGCCCAAAATAGTGGCTGACTTCAGTGAGAGTTCTGACATATTAAGAAAAACAGGATTGGATTTGATATTTGAGAGGATGTCAGAGCCATTTTTATTTTATTTTTTACAGTAAGCAACTGATCTGCAGTACAAAGCTTTAATAAATGATGTGATTACACCTCTATAGTTGCATTGTTTTATATGGAGTTACTCTTGTCTCTTTAAACTAGTGTAACTGGAAGCAGAATCAGGCCCGGTGTATGTAAAGGACACCATGCTTATTGCTCTTAATGAGTTTCATTGCACTGAACTTGCAAGTTCATGCACTTTTAAACAAAAAACATTCTATGGGCATTCCAGGCTGACATAGTCTGAGATGTACTATATAATTGCAAGATTTGCTAACAAGACATTTTTAAAGAACTGTGATGAGAAATTTTAACTCAGGTAATCATAGTGTTTTAGGTAATATGACTTCATTTGAGCCTCTAGAATAAAGCAAAGCCCTGGTCCTAATTTTGCAGAGTGGTTTTAGATCCCTGAAAATTAGTACTTAAATTTCATTCAAATGTATAAATCATTAGATATCTCTGCTCAGTTTTAACTTAACATACCAGATGAAAATAAGGGAAATGATATACAGCAAGCAACTGTACTATGATGTATTGTGCAAAATAGGATAGCTGCAATTTAGCATTAGCATGCAAGCATATTTGCATAATATAAATTTCAACTTGTATTTATGTGAATTGGATGTTCCAGTGTGTTGACCTGATGCAGGCTGAGTACTATAGTTTGGGAGCAGTGGTGACGTAACAACAGTCAGTGGGACTGCAAAAATGATAGCCAGAAGCACATCTCTTTGAAAACTCCTGGGAACACTATCACTAGTACAAATGACCCTCTAAGGATATGTGTGTGTGTGTGTATATATATACACAACACTATTTTATTGACGTTATTCTATTTTATATTGTTTCTGGATATTGAAATAAACTGAGCTATAAGCACTTAAATGTCCAGCATGTTGTTTTGTGAGGTCAACATTAATAAAATCATATCCCTTATATATTATTTTTAACATTATTATTTTTAACAGCTCACTTGAATATATATATAAATATGTTACAACCCTGATAATATGACAGAAAATAAGATGTGGATAATATGGCCTGTAGAAAACAAAGCCTTTAACTCTCTGACAATAACTACTGACATTTTATTGTACAACTCCTGAGGGTCTTAATGACCATAATGTCAAGTTGAATCTACTATGAATATACCTCACTGGTAAGGAGTGAGTGTTATGATTTTTATCCTGAGTGTGAAGGGCACATAACTCATAAGGATCATGAGCCCAAACTGAGTTATTAAAGGGTTTCCCATAAGCAAAGAACCAGAGTCATTCTTTTCTTGTGACGGCTTCTACTTATGCTAGTGAAACTTTCATGGAGAAAAATGTGATCTATGCTTAATTTTAAAACTTAGCATTTAGAAGAATATGAAATGAGGTTCATCTGACATGGGTAAGTAAAGAATAAGACTCATCTGAGCTGTATATTTCCTTAGTTTGGAACATTATATGTTATTAGAAGTAAAATAAACAACTCCTCCCCCTGCCTTTTATTTTTAGGAAGGGCCAAAGATTTGCTACAGGTTAAGGCTCGGTTGACTATTATGAAATACTTATGAATTACACATTACAGGCAGGTATCTCATACCATGTCATCAAACTAAGTTAATGTTCAATATTCATACTGAAAGACAAATATTATTATTGCTATTGCTTTTTCATCTTCCAAAGTGTGCAGTAATGTTGTGTGGATCACATAGATCGGGCTTGCAAATGCTCCTTATATGAAACTTCCACTGAAGTTAATAGGAGCTCTGTGCATATAGTGCGTGTGGGAACTGCTCCGAAAATGGAAAAGGATACTTCTTAGGTGAATACATTAAAATATTTGGTGCACATAAATTTTTCCACAGATGAGAGCCCCCCCTCTAAGGAGATTTTAGTTCTTCAGGGGGGAAAAAACCCAACACATAAACACTTAGATCAGATAAGCAGGTAAGAGGCAAGGATTTCAAAGTCACAAATGATTGTTGGTGCCTGAATTTTTGGGTACTCAACTTGAGACATATTTAAGAAGCCTGATTTTGAGAATGCATGATGTGAATGTTCTGAAATTTGGGTCATTTTATGATGTCTCAATACAAAAATTCAGGCACCTAAAATCACTAGTTAGTTTTGAAAAGATTGGCCATGATGTATTTGTCATTTGCAGATATATGGCCTTTGATCCACTGTTCATCAAAATAATTTGGTGCCATAATCTGGCTCATAGACTTGTTATACACAGACATAGTACCCCTTTGTAAAAAAAAAACCAAGCTGTCCTGAATTGGCTCTTTATTGATACATTTGTTTTTATATTTACATACTAATTCTGAAGCAATCTGAGCTGTGTTCCTACTAGTTCATGTTTACAATACAGAACAGCTGATGAGACACTTATCATGTGATTGGAAGTATTTTTACAATATTGAATATGTAATATGTCAGTAATTCATGGTCTGTTGATAGAATGAATTTAAACAAATGAGTTTGCTTCTTGTATCTGTTTCGACTTTCATTACAAACTGCATAAACTGAAAACTGAAACAAATGAGAAAAATATCTCTTGAGAAGTGGATGACTACTGAAGAAATATATATTCATGGTGTGTGCAGAATAATGAATGTGATTGTACTTTAAATAAGATTGATAGAGGAACTGGTGTCACTAATGCATCTATGGATGTTTTGTTTTACTCCAGTGATAAAAGTAGTGATTTAGATAAACCAAGGCCTGTCATGAGCAATGGCCTGTATGCTCCCCTCCTGTGCAAAAACAAGTGCAGAGGAATACATTAATACAAAATCTCTTTGGCTCCAGTGGAGTCAACAAATTCTGCATTCTTCACGTTTGTATAAATAGATTGGGAGGATAAGAAAGTGATAAAAGGGAATGGAGAGCCATGGATCTGGGTTCCCAACCCCACAGGAATGTTGAACTGTGGAGACAAACTCCCTACAGACCCTGGCATGACAGGACTAAGGCTAAGGGCCTTCAGCTCCCATTGATTTCTTTTGGAGTCATGTATACTCAGCAGTTCTGCAAATCAATCCCCTTGTATTTTAATTTATCAATGGTTAAATATTCTTTCCAGTGGCCTCATATGCTACCAGAGACTTACCTTGCCATCTCCTTTATTTTAGTTGTTGGGTGTTTGCTTTTTTGCAAAGATATTTCCCTTCAATTAATACCATAACCTGTCACTGTTGAGACACCATGCAGCCTTGTGTAGAATTATAAGTGTATACTAACCTAGGAAAGTGAAACCTAATGCTAAGTGTTTCATGCTTTTAGTAACTGGCAGTTCAGGTACTGTAACATGTCAAAAATGGATGAATTTTGTAGCTCTGGGAGAACTAAAGCAAGTAGTGGATATCTCAGAATCTGCACATCTCTATTTTGTATATTGTTAAAGGGCAACAACTAGTGACAGTTGTGTTAGCTAACCACATCATAACTTTGGAAATTCCACATGGTACTCTGACAGTAATTTTTTGCTTCCATGTGTTAGAAGGTATCAACTAACAGAGACCTGAGGAGAGAGAATTTTCTTTGATAAGTCCACAGAATAAAAATAAGAAATAAGAAAAGTCTTGCATGCTAGTCTTCCTTTTGTCACACATCATTTAATGCATTGTAAATGCTGACAATCTAGCAATGCTGAAATGAAGTCTAACTATAAACTAAAATCTGCCCATAAAAATGCGGCTGCACTGAGAGCCCAGACCACCTATTGCAAGGATTCTTTAAAGCTTCACGTACAGAGCTTAATATTTCATTTTAACTTCCACACTATCCCATGCTGTGATGTTTTCCTTGTTCCTTATGTGCAGGTCATTCTGCATATTTCCCACAGAATTCCCGCAGAGGACCTTTGACATGTTCATGAAGTTACAAAAACATTTGGATGAGCCAGTCTACAAAAATGGATAAACATTCCAAATTCTTATAGAGTAAAATAACATGAAAAGAGCCACCAAAGGAAAGTTGATTACCTTTGTAAGAATGTGTCTTTTCAATTTCCCCATTGTAAGTCTTTCTGTGGTGCCCTGATGTGCACGAGTGACATCTTTGAATGACATTTTCAAAAGTTAAATTTTGATATGTTCGTGTAGTACACATGAGGACCAAGGACAATATAAAGGGCATTAGCACATGTTTTTCAGGATGATCTGGTGGCCTACTCATAATGTATTGGGGGGGCTAGATTCAGCAGCTTGTCTTTGAATGACAAGGACTAGAAGAGCTGCCTTGAGAAATATGTTAAGTCCCTAAAAAATTACAGGTGGAAGCAGTGTTTCATACTGTCCAGCAGCAAGGAATGGAAGGGAATCCAGTCTCATAGACTTCAAGGCCAGAAGAGACCATCATAATCATCTAGTCTGACCTCCTGCACATTGCAGGCCACAAAACTTACCCACCTACTCCTGTAACCTCAGTCCATAACCTCTGACTGAGTTACTGAAGTCCTCAAATCTTGATTTAAAGACTTTAAGTTACAGAGAATCCACCATTAATTCTAGTTCAAACCAGCAAGTGACCCATGCTTTAAGCTGAAGAGAAAGGTGACCCCCCCCAAAAGGTCCCTGCCGATCTTCCCTGAGGGAAAATTCTTCCCCAACCTCAAATATGGTGATCAGTTAGACTGAGCATCTGGGCGAGATCCCCCCACCCAGACACCTAGGAAAGAATTTTCTGTAGTAACTCAGAGCTCTCCCCATCCAGTGTCCCATCACCGGCCATTGGGGATATCTCCTAATAGCAGTTGCTGATGGGCAATATGCCATCATAAGCAACCTTGTCATACCATCCCCTCCATAAATGTATCAAGCTCAGTGTTGAAACAAGTTAAGTTTTTTTGCATCCACTACTCTGCTTTGATGGCTGTTCCATATCTTCCTTCCTATGATGGTTAGAAACCTTCATCTAATTTCAAAGCAAAACTTGTTGATGACCAGTTTATATCCATTTGTTCTTGAGACAACACTGGACCTTAATTTAAACAACTCCTCTTTCTCTCTGGTATTTGTCCCTCTGATGTATTTATAGAGAGCAATCACATCTCCCCTTAGCCTTAGTTTTGCTAGGCTAAACAAGCTAAACAGGTCTTTCTCTTTTTCTGTCACTTCCAGCTGATAAATCCAGCTGATAATTCTTGTTGTTGGTCCCTAACTTTGTGTCTTTCACAAAAAGTTTTAGCACACGCCTACTTTTTGTGCCAAAGCCTTTAAAGAAAACATTAAATAAAGTCGGTCCCAGGACCAATCCTTGAGAATTTCTACTAGTAACTTCCCTCCAGCCTGACAGTTCACTTTTCAGCATGACCTGTTGTAGTCTTCCCTTTAATTAGTTCCTTACCAACCTTTCAATTCTCATATTTATCCCCATCTTCTCCAATTCAACTAATAATTTCCCATACGGAATTGTACCAAATACTTTACTGAAATCCTAAAATCTACTGTATTTCCTTTGTCTCCAACAGAAGGATGTAGGGAATTTTCAAAAAAATTGATTTTACTCAAATTGAGTTGGTAATGAAGCAATATGAGAGTGGTGTTACCTTGTATTAACATCAGAGGTGAAAGTGGGCCAGTACGAGTGGGTATGGTGTACCGGTAAGAAGTGGCCCCCGGTACTGGTCCATACATTGTTAACTCCTACTATATTGTAATAATCCAAGTAACAATTTCTTTTCTTTCCTATAAAATTTGCTTGTGTGATGAAAGTTTAGTGTTGGGGATATCCTTACAGAGATGAAAGGCAGTTACAGCTTCAAGGTTTTAACTGGTGATTTCATTAAGGGAGCTGGTGATCATGTGATCCAAGCAGTACCTCATTATTTCATATCTAATCAGTGGGTCTTAATAGTTTTGCATCAGACTGAACTAATGTTACCTCATTTTTGTTGTTATAAATTATTTACATCAAAACTGAAGTTATGGACATTTGTATACATGTTTATGAAAAAAATCCTTCATGATTTCAAATGTTCTACTATCTTCTTTTTTGTTATCTACCTCATATTGTGTCTTGGCATATATTTATAGGCCAATATGTCACACCTTTCCTCTTGGAAAGTTGATAGCTTTACTCATGAGGCTAAAGCAATATAAAGTCAGTTGGGTAAAACTGAAGAAAAGTAAATTACCATTTAAAGTTTGGGATCAATATCAATTCTGTGCTATTGCATGTTGCTATCTACCTTTATTTCTCCTCTGCATGCAGAAAAAATAATTCTGTTCCATTGCTTCTTGAAGTCTTGCCTGGAGAAATCTGGAATGCTTGGATTCATATAATCTGTGAATGCTGGAAAATGTGAAAAGCAACACCGTGAATATTAAAAAGGAGAGGAGAGGGAATTCTCCCAGGATAACTATTTAAATTCTTATTTATTTCCTTTTCTTTTCTCTCCATCCTCCTTCCAAGGCACAGGAGGTGATGAGAAGACTGGCAGTAGATCTTCCTTCTTCCCTATCTCATCAGAAAGGGATCAAAGATCAGCAGGAGACCATTCTATGACTATGAAGGGAAGAAGGGAACCATTCTTCTCTTGCTGCTCTGTGGAAGGGGAATGTGTTTGTTTATCTTCCCATTTCTACCTCTAAAGAAGGAGTGGCCCACAGATATCTCACAGCTAGAATAACACTTATTAATGTTCCAATAGTTCTCCCTTTTCTTAGGGAGATAGGATCTCCTGTCTGAAACTGAGAGAATTGAATGGACAATTATGAGTGTGGTCCACTAACACTGGAGCTGCTGTCTTGAGGCACTTTGGATTATGGGGCCCAGTACTATGATCCATGCTTAATCCATCCCCAGCTTGTGCAGTGAAGGGCAATATTATGGGGGTGAGAATCAGTGGCGTAGCCAGGTTTAGAGCACAGGGGGAGTGGAGCTAAAAAAGGGCACTGGGAGCAAAAAGCGTCGGGAGAAAAAAAAAGGCGCCGGGAGCAAAAAAAAATGCTCCGCTCCGGCTGCAGTGCAGGAGCAAAAAGCGTCGGGAGCAAAAAAAGGCGCCGGGAGCCAAAAAAAAAAAAAAAGTTCCGCTCCAGCTGCAGCGCAGGAGCAAAAGGCATCGGAGGACAAAAAAGGCATCGCTTCTGCTCAGTGGGGGAGCAGCCACTCCCCCTGCTACCCCCCTGGCTACGCTACTGGTGAGAATATAATAAGATATATAATAAGATATTGATCCCACATTGGTTAGAACTGTTATGATTTACCATAATATCATTAATTGATAATATGACACTTAACAGACAAAGCATCCATCTCTAGGCAAAACTGGGGAATTTTGTCTGAGTATTGTTATTACTACCACCTTATATTTGGACTAAAAAAAAAGGAAAATATTTTGAATTTCTGCTTCAGTAACTAAATGAGACAGCTGAAATAGTGGGGTTAAGTTACATATTAATTTCCTGAACACAGTGGCCAGATCTGTAGCAGAAGGGGGAATAATTTCATTTTTCCATACTGTTCAGTCAGTTAATATTTTTGATTCCCTACTGCTTTACCTCTACTAAGAGAATCCAAGAGAAATAGACACCTTTCTACATACTGTGTTGCTGTATCAAAGTGGTTTCCATTAATTCATCTACAGTTCAGGAGATAAGATTCCTGATCATGTGTCACATTGTCAGTGAAGTGAGAATTAAGAATCTGTTTTGTCACCCTAGAATACAGTTTAGCCATAATGGCATGATTTCAAATCAAGGCATTGTCTCAGAGTTGTGTCTAAGTATAGAGGAACTAGGACTCATTTTAGCACCTAGTAAAGGGACTGCCCCAATGAACTTGGTGAACATCACTGTAACTGCCTGTGGTGCAGACATGCCTTAAACAAATAAACAACATCAGATGACACGCATATCCCAGATGAAGAGATCAGGCCTTGTGGACGGTAGCATTTTTGTCTAAGCAAAAGAAGAAGCCTAATTTCTTATATGTGGTCGATCAAACCTTCCAACCAAACCAGAACCATGCTTGGATGAGAAATTGGCAACGAGCAATGTAAAGACTAATACTAAAGTCAAAAGTGTATTCAAATGAATGGGATAGAAACAAAATAGAAATGGGGATGAGATGTCTGTTCAAAGGCTTTAGGTAGCAAAACATTTCCTTTCCCTTAGATATTGAACAGAGGCAGCAGGAAATTCTGTGGATCGATCTGCTCTCTTTTCTCATATGAACATTATATGAAACATTCACCAAACACTCAAGTGGATAAGATCAGAGATGTGGAATACAAAGGAAGACCAAGACACACAATAAGGGACATGTGAAAATAGTGCAGGAAATGTAGTGATATGGAAGATTTAATTAGTATAAGCAACATAATATCCAAAGAGACTCCCATGAAAATGACTTGATCAGTCACTTCAATGTACAACACACAGGAATGCAAAGAAAGAGACATGTTCCTATGGCTCCTTAAAACACAAGGACTGATATTTTATCTAGTCCTTGTTGCTAGTGAAGGTAGGGGGATAAGTCTTCTTGTACTACTCACCTACCATCTTTCTGCACCTGTGCTAGGGCCAGACACAAACTGGATCTTGATATGTTGGGCTTCTATTTGGAACTTTGCAAAATTCTCTGCTCTGACTTTGTGAATACTTTGCAGTGCAGAGTGTGCTTTCCAGAAAAAAAAAGATATACATTTTCCAATGGCTTTTAACATTACTCATCAGTGGAGATGTAGGAGTAAGAAAATCCTCCTGTTTTCTTTGTTTCTAAGGAAGTTTTGTGAATATTAGATATAATGACAATAGCTAACTAATCTGCTTATCTGAATCATCTTCCTGTCTGTCTAGTCATCCTATCCATCTATGATATTTATAAAGGTGCCTATTACCTTGGTAGCAAATTGCATAGTTATATATAGCATTACATTTAATATTACTCAATTATGAAGGAAGACAGGGTGGTCCAGAGATTTGGTGGTTCTAGTACTCTGACTGGGTGTCTGGAAGTGGAATCTACATTTCCTAGTCTGCCACTAACCTGATAAGTGACCATGGATGAGACACCTCACCTTTCCATGCCTAAATTTTCTCCTCTGTAAAACAAAGAATGTTACATACATATATTTGTAAAGTGCTTTGAGAGCTATGGATGAAAATGTTGTGTAAGAGTTTCTTTATCATTATATTTATCAATAACCTATTATTGTCACTGATGGGATAGCACTCTTCAGTTCTCTTTTACAAAAGAATGCCCAGCATGAATGGGTTATTCCCTATTTCCTCCAAAAGAGATTTGATTGAATTTATTTTAATAAACCATAGCTCTATAATTAACCATTGCACTCATTATTTAGTGCTTGCCTTCATTTCAGGGAGTTTTCAAAGTTTTCAGGTACAAAAAAAGTAGGATGTATTTTTCTCCTAGGTAGTATTATCAATCATCATCTCTTCTTTTGCCACCTGTTAGTGGACATCTCAGGGAGACTCAGCGCCCCAAAATACAGTGAAGAATTCTCCAGGAGCAGGCTTCTGAAAAAGACTGTAATGACACAGCACCTGAAGCAATCCACATTCTTTAATATTATTGCAAGAATGAGTCACATCATGAACACCATTCCATTTTTGCTACAATCATTTTTACAAAACTGGAATCATGTTGTGCCATTTTTTCTCCAACTCTTTCAGAAATATCAGAGAATAATGGTAAAGATCAAATAAATACTAAGCTAAATTTCTTCTGGCCCTTGATTATACATGAATTCTGGTTTGTCTTTACAGTTCTCAAGCATATACATCCTTATATGTATATGCAAATATTAGAGTTCATTTACAAATTAAAAATTATTTTTGCAGGAAATAAAAAAAATAATTTTCTTACAAAATTGCCTATACATATTTTGTTTTCTTCAAAGAAAAACCAAAACCAAAAATGTTTTGGTATGTGAAAACTGGTTTTAAATACATTTTTCAATTTTGGGTAAAAAAATAGTTTCTGGATTTTTTTTTTAAAGAAAAATTATTGAGGTGTGATTTTGTTTTGGATGAAAAGCATTTTTCATTGAAGAACGTTTTGATTAAAAATATTGATCAACTCTAGCAAATAAGGCAATTGCACACAGAAGCTAATGACAATGTAATTAAACTTTGGCCCTAAATGGATCACTTGCTGTGTGAATTATGGGCAATGCATTATGCCTATTTCTTTCCCCATACTCTAATTTTTGATTAGGGAGATATTCTGTTTCACCTCACGTCATAGCTCATTAATTTTGAGAGGAGGGGAATGAATAATAGGAATTTAATAAAATTACAGTTTTTTTTACAGAGGGTGCGAGCTGACAAATTCTCCTGGACTACTTAGTGAGTGCCTTGTTAGTAGCTGATTCTGGATCTCTTAATGCTGATTTTGCTCAGATTTGGCTCCCACTTCTTTTGGTAGTCTGGAGAATCCATCATTAATTATTCTTTGTGACATCTCCTCTGGCATACCAGAAAACTGTCTTACTTCACTGGTTTTTACTGAGCCTTTAAAAGATTTGCATGGTATCTTTACTTAGGCTGGATTTTCTGTTAGTACTTACTTAACCATAATCATTTACCTTTGCTTTTGTCTAGTAAATCATTGATAGAAGCTTTGCCATTTTCTCCTCTCCCTTATTCAAATGTCAGAGCTGGGTTTAAATGGTCTTTTTTCTGGGATTTACTAAATCAAGTAGATCCACCTGCTAACCTCCTCCTATGACTTATTTGATGATACTCTCTGTTTTAATTCACACTTCCTCACTGGATGTTTACTGATATTTCCCCATGAGACCTCCCATCTTTTAACACTATGAATGGCACATGGCAAGCAGTTTATGCACTGAGGTCCGATACATCTAAAGTCAAATTTGAATCCAGTCTCACCCAGGACATTCAAAGGGTGTTAGCTCATATCTATGTATAAATAATACATCCCTAGAAAAAGCGATAGTGGATATGAAAGAATATACAGTGCTTAGCAGAAAATAAGAAAAAATACATACTGAATACTATTTGTAGACCCAACAGTTTTTTAATTATGGACTTCTCCTGTAAAAGGAATAGACACAAAACTGTTTGTTTCAGTTATAATGCTTCTCTCCTTTCTAATCAATGTCTAATTTTGAACCGAATCTATGAAGAACGGAAGCCAAGCACAGCTCCCCTTCTCTGCTAGGAACCTTGGTACATATGGTACGTATTTCATAGAGTCATAGAAGTTAGTGATGGAAAAACCTGTTATATCCATCCATTCTCCCCATAGTATTATAGTACTTTGTGTTACTAGTTTTAAAAGTCCTAAGCAACTGGGTTTTCACCACTGCTCTAAGGGGAATATTCCACAATCTAATGCCAATTAGGAGATTTTTCCTGATATTCATTCTAAATTTTCCTTTCCTTAATGTGGTAAATGGGCTAAAACTATGAGTAGTGGAATGAAATTAAGTAGTTCCCATCCCTCCATGGAGTTTAGACCCTTCAATTATCTATATATTTTAAACACATCTCCTCTTAGTATTTAGTGAGCTATTAGCAATTACTGCATATCTAGTGAGTACTAGATTTATTTAAAAAAGTGTCCCATTCTTCATACCTGCAAATTGCAGGTACATTAAGCTCCTGATTGCACCCATATATCAGGTACATAGAGAGGCAAAAGGCTATAATTGCTTCAGAAAATAATTACAGAGGCAAACTGCACCTGCAGAATTGTGGGCACAAAAACAGAAGCCTATTTTAAGGCTGTTACAAGGTTATAGCACATATTGCATAATGATAAGGGACTGAGAAGACAGAGAATCCAGAAAAGTAATATAATTTTACAATGTGTAGTTTTCAGTATGGGTCAAGTAATAAGTAACAGATGTCATCTGTCATCGAAAAACTGAACATTTGTTTTTCTAATATCAAGCTTAAAGTATGTCAAACATGAATAAAGCATAAAACACTATGAATTGAAACATTTTCAGTGAAGATCTAGAAGCTGCTAACTTCTTACTCAGTTTTCTAGGATTATTCTTAAGTGGTTGTGTCTCTATATATAAACTTTATATGCATAATCTATTCTGTAATAGGTCCCAAATTCTGCTTTTAGTTATGCTGGTGTAAATCTAGAATAACTGCTGAAACGAATGGAATTAAATCTGAATTTACACAACTGAAATTGAGAGCAGAATTTGGGCCCTAGACCTTTAGCTTAGCATATTTTTTTGATTAGTCAAATCATAAAATTGATAGAAAATAGCTTAAGTGACTGGAATCAAGTAGACCCTATTAAAAGGCCAGATTCCCAGGTCTAGACAATCTTTGCTGGGTATAGACCTTGCGGGAGGAAAGGCCAGGACCTGGGTAGGTAGTTATAAACTGCCTTTCTATTCCCCCAATCCTAGGGCCAGTTTGGCCCCCTTGTGTAACTTAGAAACTAAGTGCTGTTTCAGTTTACAACGGCAGGAACAGTCCTCCAGGTACCATTCCACTCAGCCACGGATAGAAAGGTGCAAATTGTTCAGGATATGCTTCTCCTGGCCTACTCCTGACATTCTCCCTACTAAGCTGGTGTGGATACTGTGGAGTTGTCCTGGCCAGCTAGAGGGTTATTTACAATAGTGAAATCCCCAGTTGATCTATTAGGGCACCTTCCTGGCTGTTTGAATTTGCAAAGTAGCTGGATGGAAGGTTGAGAAACTGGCCAAAAATATTTTACTTTCCAGAGATGGGTAATCATTACTCACCCTAATTGTACAGAAAGGTATCAATGAAATATTGATGGCCAATAGGGTAAAAGATAATAAGACATTTGTTAAACCTATGAGAAACAAGAAAAACATGATATCAGTTATAGGTCCATTGCTAGATGCTGATGGTAAAATTGTAAATAGTGATGTAGAAAAGACATAAATGATCAACAGATATTTTTGTTGTTTATTTGGAACAAAACAGATGGATGTATCTGTCCCGTATGATGATGTGGATGAAACAGAAAATTTACCTTCTATAACAAGGAAAAATGTGAGGCAGTATCTACTAAAATTAAATATTTTCAAATCAGCAACCCAGGATAACCCAAACCCAAGAGTCTTAAAGGAACTAGCTGAGACGCTCTAATGTTAATTTTTAACAAATCCTGGAAAAATGGGGAAATGTCAAAGGGTTGTAAGACTGCCAAAGTAGTTCCAAAAGTTTTTAAAAGGTAAAAAGAATGCCCCAAGAATTATAGATGAGTTAGCCTGATGATGATCCTGGGTAAAATAATGGGAAGGTTAATTCAGGACTCTATCAACAAAGAACTATTGGAACTATTAGAAGCTAGGTATTGTCAAACAAACTTGTTGTCTTTTTTGGACAGGATTCTGGATCTGGTTGATAAAGGCAAGTATGTTCAAACAGTATATCTGGATTTCTGCAAGGCATTTGACTTAGTGCCACATGATATTTGGATTAACAAGTGTGCATTGTATGGAATTAACAGGGCACACATTAGATGGATTAAAATGTGCCTCACTGTCAGATCTCAAAATGATAGTACAGGAATATCAATAAGTGAAGCTGTTCTTAGTGAAGTCCTCTATGGACTGGCTCATGGTCCAACGCTATTTAATATTTTTATCAACAATGATATTTTATCAAAAATATCTTTGCTGGTAGAGTTTTCGGGTGACACAAAGATTGGTGGGGCATTAAATAATAGACAGGTTACTGTTACAGAGTGATCTGAATTGCCTGGCTAAATGGTCACAATCCTACAAAATGTATGTAATACAGCCAAATACAAGCTGATATATTGGGAAACAAAGAATGCAGGTTATACCCACAGGATGTGAGAGTCTGTATTGGAAAACAGTGACTCAAAAGGACTTAGGGGTCATCGTAGATAAATATCTGAGCATGAGCTCTCAGGGTGATATGGTTGCAAAAAGGGTTAATGCTATTAAAAGGGGAATATTAAGTAAAAGTAAGGAAGTGATCTTGCCTCTATACACAGGACTGGTAAGGTACCTCACAAAACTGGGTGACTGGGTAACAAAATGGCAGATGAAATTCAATGTTGATAAATGCAATGTAATACACACTGGAAAACATAATCCCAACTATACATACAAAATGATGGGGTCTAAAGTAGCTGTTACCACTCAAGAAAGACAGCTTGGAGTCATTGCAGATAGTTCACTGAAAAATCATCTCAATGTGGAGCAGCAGTCAAAAAAGCCAACTGAAGGTTAGGAACCATTAGGAAAAGGATAGATAAGACAGAAAATATATTTCCACTATATAAATCCATGGTATGCCCACCCCTTGAATACTATGTGCAGTTCTGGTCACCTCATCTCAAAAAGATATATTATACATTGGAAAAGTACAAAGAAGAGCAACAAAAATGATTAAGGGTATGGAAAAGCTTCCATATGAGGAGAGATTAAAAAGACTGGGACTATTCAACTTGGAAAAGTGAAGACTAAAGGGGATATGATAGAGATCTATAAAATCATGAATGGTGTGGAGAAAGTGAACAGGGAAGTGTTATTTACTTCTTCTCATAACACAAGAACCCTGGGTCACTCCACGAAATTAATAGCAGATTAAAAAAAAACACGAGGGAGTACTTTTCATATAACACACAGTCAACCTGTGGACTTTGTTGCCAAGGGATGTTGTGAAGACCAAAAATATAACTGGGTCCAAAAAACAATCAGACAAGTTCATGGAAGATATGTCCACTGATGGCAACATAGCCAAGATGGTCAGGGATGCAATCCCATGCTCTGGGTGTTCCTACATCTCTGACTGCCAAAAGCTGGGATTGGATGACAGGGGATGCATGTCTCAATAAATAGCCCTATTCAGTTCATTGACTGAACACCACCCCACTATCAGAGGACAGAATACTGGGCTAGATGGACCATTGACCTGCCCTGTTGTGACCATTCTTAATTTATGTAATAATGTGTTCAGTTTTGATGTCCACCCTTCAAGGAGGTTGTTGGAAATAGTGGAGAGATTTCAAAGACGGGTCACATAAATGATCCATGGTCTGGAAAAAAAGCCTTATGATGTGAGGCTTAAGGAGCTCAACCCATTGTGCTTATTGAATAGAAGGTTGAGAGGTGACTTACATGTGGAAAAGATATCTGATCTTCCTGACAAAGGCATAACATGATTCAATGGCTGGAAGTTGAAGTTATATAAATTAAACCTTGAAATAAGTTGCAATTTCTGAACTCTGAGCTTAATTAAATATTGGAACAGTTTACCAGGAGTGGTGGTGCACTCACCATTGTCTGGAGTCTTTAAAATTAGATTAGCTATCAGTCTAAAAGATATGCTTTAATCTAGTTTATAGGGAAATTCTGTGGCTTGCGTATGTGGGGTGGCAGGCTGGATAGTCATCATGCTCCCTTCTGGCCTTGGAATCTGAACATGTGAATCTGAATCTCCCTGGTAATCCCCTACCTTCATGGGCCCCAGGGATAGTGGGACTGCTTGCATTGCCCTCAACATGCTCATAACACTTGGAATTCTACAATCCATGCTTTGGGGCTTTGGCCAGTCCCCTGAAGCGGTTGGGAAGGATTTTTCCCCTCCAGTGCAAACAACTGGCTAAACATGGGTGGTGGGCATAATAGGCCAGTGAAGGTTAAGCCTCCCCAAATTCAGGCAATGGCCCTGCCCATGCTCCACCCAAGGCTCCGCCCTCACTCCCCCCAAAGCCCATGAGGCCTCAGATCGGGCCGCGGTCTGGAACTCAGGACTCAGGCTAGCCTGCGGCTCGGAGCAGCTGGTGGTCGGCAGGTGGCTCGGGCTGGCCGACCGGAGGCTCGGGGCAACTGGGGCAGGCAGGCAGGTGCTTCTCTGACCACAGGGAAGGGGAAGGGGGTTCAGAGATCCAGCAGGTGAGGAAGGGGGCGGAAGGGGAGGGATAGGAGTGGGATCTCGGGCAGAAGGGGCAGGGCCAGGGGCTAGCCTCCCTAAAGGGGAAGTTCACCTGCTTCCCATGTGGCTAGATGTATTTTGGATTTTTTTCCCCACCTTCCTCTGAAGTTTGGCCACGGAAGTTGGGAATGGGACCAGGGCCGGTTTTAGCGGGTGTGGGGCCCCACATGAATAACGACGGCAGGACCCCGCCGACTTTGTCGGAGCAAAAAAACCAAAAAACTTCCCGCCGCTGATCGTGGGGCCCTGGATGGGATATTAGGTGGCAAGTGCTCCAAGCTGATACAGAGACATTTATTTCTAGAGGTCTGGCTAGTGTGTTGCTTATATGCTCTCATCCCCAGATCTGAGGTTGAGAAGGAATTTTCAGGTAAGATTGGCAAGAACATTGAAGGGTTTCTATCTTCCACTGCAGTATAGAGCCTGGATCAACTGCAACGATCATCTGGGCATATTTTATCTAATCTTATCTATCTGTTGCAGGGGACTCAGGCATTAGTGGCACCTTGGTCTTTCCTGTTCTCTGATTGTGGCACACTGTTAAGTCTCCTGAGAAATGAAATGTTTTCATCTAAATCTTGGGGCTAATATAGGCATATCCGAGTGAAATTTAATGGCCTGTGATATATTGGAGATCAGAGTAGATGATATAATGGTCCTTTCTCTCTATGAACCTATGAAAAGGAAACTAAAGAGCAGAGCATAATATTTGTCAAGATGGTGCCAAAATTTGGCACCTAAATCCATATTTAGGCATCCAAAAAGTGGCCTGATTTTCAGATGCAAAGATCCCTTCCTTTGACTTAATGAATGATGTGGGTGGAAATGATGTCTGAAAATCAGGCCATTTATTTTGGCACCTAAGTATAGATTTAGGTGTTTAATATTACATCTTTATTTTGGAAACTTTTGGCCAGAGTGTAAATTAATTGCCCGAGGTCACACAGTGAGTCAGGATATAATGAAAAAATAATAATGAGAGTGTGAAAAAAGGGGGAATATTTAATCTCTATGGATTTATTGAATCCAAAAACTCTTTCCAAAGGACTATAAGCATTCTTGCATTTTTGTTTTCTTACTCTATGGCCTAAACATCCCAGTTAAAGAGACTATTTTCTTTTAACGTTAAAAACAATTTGATCTTTTTTCTTTGTTTTAACCCTGAGTGGTGGTATCTCCCTCACTTTCTTTTATTGACGCTATGAAAACAAAAGGCTCAGTCAGATGTTCACCAGCCAATATTCCATTACATAGGAAGTTAATGAATAAGATATTTGATTACAAAGGGATAAGTAACCTCTCTGTAGCCTACAATTAACATTTAACTTGATATGGCCAATAAGTCAACTGAAGGGAGAGTAAACTGAATAAAAAAAAGACTCATTATCAGGCTCATAACACATGTACGCCAGCAGACACTACTCCATTGTGTTTGGTGATTTTGTTTGCACATATAAACAAAGCTAAACTTTTGTATGATCAGACAGAAACAACAGATCCTCCCCCCTTGCCCATAAGGACAATAATATTTAACCTCCTTGTATTTCCAGGGAATGAAGATATTTTGTAGCTTAATCATTTTAATGGTTAAGTAAAAAGTAGGCAATGAAGGTGGGATTTGGAAAGGAACCTAAGGGAGTTAGACATTCAATTCCCATTGAAATCCAATTGGATTGGGGTGCCTAACTCACTTGGGCACCTTTGAAAATCCCAGCCTTAATGTTTTGTTGCTTGCAAAGCAGAAGCAGATTGAGGATAATCTATGTCAGTGGCTCTTAACCTTTCCAGACTGCAGTACCCCTTTCAGGAGTCTGATTTGTCTTGTGTACTCCCAAGTTTCACCCCACTTAAAATTAGTTGCTTACAAAATCAGACATAAAAATACCAAAGTATCACAGCACACTATTACTGAAAAATTGCTTACTTTCTTATTTTTACCATACCATATCACTATAAAATACATCAATTGCAATATAAATATTGTACTTACATTTTAGTGTATAGTATATAGAGCAGTATAAACAAGTCATTGTCTGTATGACATTTTAGATTGTACTGACTTCAGTAGTGCTTTTTTGTAGCCTGTTATAAAACTAGGCAAATATCTAAATGAGTTGATGTACCCCTTGGAAGACCTCTGAGTATCTCCAGGGGTACGTGTACCCCTGGTTGAGAACTACTGGTCTATGTCATGTAAATTCCAAGAACAGATACTACACTTTCTGTGTGAACTTGGGCAGGTCTCTTAGACTTTCTGTGCCTCAGTTCCACATCTATAAAATGGGAACAATACCACACAGTACTGATTGTCAGGTGCTCTCATATCTTGATAAGAGGGGCCATAAAAATTCCTAAGGTAGAAAAATAACTTCTGTTGCTGAAAGAGATGAGCTTTTGAGCTTGCACAGAGCTATTTTTCAAGTCTGGAAAAAAAGAATTCTGTAAACTCAAAAGCTGGTCTCTTTCACCAATAGAAGTTGGTCCAGTGAAAGTTATTACCTCAGCCACCTTGTCTCTGATATCCTGTGACCAACATGGTTACAACATTGCAAACATCGTAAGAGAGATAAAATGACTTTGCTACACTCATTTCTTCTGTGTTTGAAAACTACTTCCCCTCACTCATGCACACACATTTAAGAGAGATTGGGAAAACCACTACTTGCATGATCCACTCTATAAACAGTACCTAGACTTACACCTACTGCTGACAATCTTGGCCCGCTAATATTTATCCAGAATGCTGCTGCAAAGAGTTTTGCTAGAGTGTCATTCTGACCATACCATCCCTCTTTTTTATCTCTCCACTGACCCCTCCCTGCTTCTCTATTGAATCAAACATAAGCCGCTAGTCTTTTCTTTCAAGTTGCTTCACAGCCTATTCCCACCCTACCTATCATCTCTCATTCGCTACAAAGATGTCAGCATCAGAGTAGTCCATGATGCTAGCTTATTTCACCCACTTGTTAAATTTTCAAAGAAGCACCTTTATGCTTTCTGATGCTCCTCATGCTTGGGGCATCCCCAAAGTTACCTCGTTATCCCTCCTTATTTCCCTCCTTTGCTGTTATGCCTGCAAAAATTCCTGACAATGTTTAGGCTGCTGGTGTGCTGAGACTACAGACTATGAATGCTGACCAATAATGTCTCATTGTTTCCTTTAACTCTCACCACGGTCTGTCTTTGTCCATCTGTTGTCTCTTGCCCTATGCTTAGCTTGCAAGTTCCTTGTGACAGGGATTGTCTTTTTGTTCTCTGTGTAGTTCATGATTAGGACTACTAATCACTTAGGTAATACAAATAATAATAAATAACTAATATAAATTGCCACCTAAGTATATGAAAATTCATGTTCAAGACAGAGGGAAAAATTACTTGAGTTATGTCTTCTGCACTGACTCTCTACTTTGATGGTGTCAATATCTTGGGGGTTTTGATGCTGTGGATAACCACCATGTGGTCAGTACACACTGTTTCAGCAAGAGGTCTTAAAACCATTAGACCCTAGCATCACCCTTAGTTTGAGGATTTAAGTGGAACATGTGTGGAGCATAGCACTTGTGTTGGCCCTCTCCACTGGAGTAAATCTCACCTATTCACAGAAAAATTCTCTCTATTCCATGTGAAATATAGGCTCTTCACCATTACCTTCCATCTTTGTTAGTCTCCTGCTTCAATTTTAGTTTCGCCCCATGTCATTTTGATAACTTTCATTTCTGCTTCTATTGTGCATTTCCATTTTATGTTTGATCTACTTTGTCACTTCTTTCCCCATGGGTTCCAGTTCAATGCCTGTCTTGTTATATTATTTGGGTCTTTCCTCCATGTACATCCTAGCCATCTCTATTTTTGTTCTGTGATTTCCTGTCCTATCAGTTTCTGCTTCATCCTTAGAGTTCTTTGTTCACATTTTTTCCCCTGGCCATCTGATATTGAGGATTTGTCACCAGCAGTAACTTGGTGTTGAGATAGTAAGGTCTTAAGTCTCTAAGTTTTGGTGCCATATAATAAGAATGATTTTAAAATGGTATTAAATATATAAAGTTTGGAGGGCAAGGTTTCTGATTCTCCAGATCATCTTTAGAGTTGCAAAGGCATGTATGGCTTTCACTATTCTGGATTTAATGTCCTGATCTATTCAACCTGATGTACTTTGAATTCTGTCAGGATATGTGAAATATTGGACCTCTTCTATACCAGTTCCAGAAAGTTAAAATTAGTTTTGCTTTATGTATAATGCTGAATTTCTCTTTGTAGCTGAACATTCAACTATGTTCATCTCTGAAAGACATCCCTTGTCTCAGAGAGAGTGCAAATTAATATCCATCTAAATTGGGTATTGTCTCAGTTCTTGTCTTTATTATGAGCAATATTTGTCCCTGCTCTCACTCGGACTCATGTGCAGTTAGCCACATCAGGCGGTTAGCTTAAATGAAATTAACACTAAGGTTTTTAGAGTGCTTAATGAAATGGATTTTGGCCATCTTTAAAGGACTTACTTTGAAAAGGAAATCCATTACCTTACATCAGAAAGATAAAGAATGACTGACATTGGGTAGTAATGCTCAATTCATTGGCTTGTTTCTTTGGGAATACGGAAGGATCCTGTGGTTCCAGAATGGAGGAATGATTGAGCATTAATGATTCATACACATTGGGAGCTGTTATAAGGTCCTATCCATTACCATTATAAGTGCAATCATTACTGTTTATTCACAGCATGGTCCAATGTGACTCATAATTTGCTGAAATAAACATATCTCTCCTACACTCTTCTTTGTTCCCCTTTTCTGTTTTCTTTTATGCTTAAATATTAAAATAATTATACAGCTCATATGCTAACACCAGCTTGCTAATTATTTTCGCTGACTGCCAGTTGGTGACCAAACACAAGATTAGCTTTAACTGATTAAAAGACTATGCCACCCCACAGTGGAACTTGGTGTTAGCACAATCCCAACATTGCTGTATCTGAGACCAGAGCCCGCTGCTCATGGTCTCTAGACAACAGCGCTAATAGATGAACATAAAGGGAGATTCCCAAGGTCAAGTCATTAGCTGTGATAAGCTTGCCTCCACAAAATTGCTCTTTGAATACTCACCATGGGGATACAGAAGTGAAAATTGGTCAATTCAGGAAAACAAACACAAAAATATTTCCACAATTGCACACAACATGAATTCCATAAGTGCAACAACAATTTCACAATGCTGAGGATGTTTGTATATAATTACAAGGGTTTTTTTAATAATATGGTGTGATCGTGATAGAATAAGAATATTTTTGCAATGTATTTAGCTATTTTCATTTAACCCAGGAATAAAAAAAACTTGAAATAAACATTACATATTTGTATTAAACTGATTCTACTCTGAAAATTGCTATTCTAGTACTCCACATTTATTGGGTTTTGATTATTTCTATATCAAACCTGCTCAGTTTACCAGGACAAAAAAACAAACAAAAAGGGTTTTTTTTGCTTGCCAATCTCACCAACTAAGCCTGAAGTCTGAAAGTCAAGCTGTGTTGTTTGTTTGTTTTCTGACTCATGCATTATTACCAGTAAAGAAGATTCTGTAAGCCATAAAATGACCTAAGTTACACTAGCAATGTCCTCTTGATTGTAAATTACACCCTGGTTACAGTGATGCAACCTTTCTGCCTCAATGGGGTTGCACAGATGTATATGATTGAGGACATAGTTTGCAGACTGGGACTACACAGGCGACTCCCCAATTGCAACTTAATTACTGATTCTGTTTATTCTGAATGAGCCAGGAAAAAAAAATCACTCTCAGATCTCTCTTTCTTTAGAGCTGACGTAAGTAAAAAGCAATGGAATTTCTTTTCTTTACAACAATTATGGTTTTGAATACACACGGGGAGCAGATCTGCTGAATAGGATGGTGCTATTTTTAAATGTTTGGTTTTCATACTAAAAAGACACTTTAAGTTTTCTACTCCAGAAGCAACCACTTTAGCAATTGGTTCTATTCTACAGAAGTTGTGATACTACCTTCATCACTGTGGTATTTAAGCACCTTCCAGTAGAGCATTAAGTGACATAACTAACATTAGTCTTGTGTGATTTGATTTTTTCCTTCAGTCTCTCTCCAGAGCAGGCATTGTGTGTGCAACATTTGTTTTGTTTTGATAGGGTTGTTTGGTTTGTTTTGTTTTAACTATAATTCTAAAAATATGTCCACCCCAGTATGTGTTTGTTAGAGAAGGCAGGTTGAAGACGTGTCTCTCATACATGCAGTGGAAGGAGATGAGGTTTGTGAGGGTCCTTAGTTTATGGGGGAACTTGTTCCATGGTCTGAGACCAGCCCCGAAGAAAGTTTGGTCTCTTGCACATATGGGCTTTACCCTTGTGGTAGAATGCTCCATTGTGCCTGAAGGCAGAGTTCTCAATCTTTTAGCTAGCCTGGGTCCAGTCCGTTGAATGCCTGGAGGAGATATTGATAATGACACTGAGCTTGACTTGAATCAATGGCAGTCTTAGGGCTATTCTACCTATTCACTACCAGGTGCTCCACCAATGGGGTAAGTCACTCTATCTGCACCTTGCAACTCCGTTTCCCTTTTCGGGATCTCTGTTCCTTCCCAGACCTTTTAAAATTTAAAAGAAAGCACCCCAGGCTAGCAACTCATTGTGGCAGAGACCTTTTCAAACTGGCTCACTTCCAAGCAAAGAGGGATATACTGCTGGAATTCCAGGCAAATTGTATACACAGCAGCATTCTTATTGTTCACTTGTCAGCCACCGGGGTGTGTGTGTCATGGATCTGCTGCAGTTGGTGGGGGAAGGGGAGTAAGTCACAAGTGGGGAGGGAGTTGGATGGTGTGAGCACGTCTTACTTTACACAGGGCTCCATTAATACTACAGCCTGGCAACACATCAAAAGCCTCCGTTTTAACATCACTTTGAATTTAATTAAAAGTTCACTGTTTATCTAGGACTCTAATATTCCTACAGGCTGCAGTATCTGAACTTTGCTTTTGGTTTAGGGCATCATCAGTAGCCTCTTCACTATAAATATCCCCTTTCATTCAAGAAAGAATCCCTTTCCCTGATTTATAGCTCTTTAGTCACACCCTCCATTGTTCCACGGTCATCTCCATGTTCTGGCACATTTGTCTGAGAGTTCAGAAGCCAATGTCCTTCCTTTTAATTGCTTGCATCATGAATAGGGTTGCCAATTTTGATTGGACGTATTCCTGGAGGTTTTATCACATGACAGAATCTTTAATGAAAGATTAATTTTTAATTCCTGGAAACTCCAGGGCAATGCTGGAGAGTTGGCAATCCTAATCATAAAGAGAGGTTTGGAATGTAGATAGTTGTATCCCACATGTTCATTTAGAACTTAACATAAGAATGGCCATACTGGTCAGACCAATGGTCCATCTAGCCCAGTATCCTGTCTCTGACAGTGACCAGTCCCAGAGCTTCAGGGGAAATGCACTAAACACAGCAGTTGGAGTGACCCACCCATGTATTCCCATTCCGGAAGTCAGAGATTTAGGGTCACCTCAGTTAGGGGATTGTATCCCTGACCATCTTAGTTAATAGCCATTGATGGACCTGTCCTCCGTGAATTTATTTAATTCTTTTTTAACCCAATTATATTTTGGCTTTCACAACATCCCATGGCAATGAGTGCCACAGGTTAATTGTGCCTGGTGTCAAAAAGTACATCTTCTTGTTTGTATTAAGCTCCTGCCTATTAATTTCAGTCATGTGACCCCTGGTGTTTATATTGTGGGAAAGTGTAAATAACACTTTTCCGATTACTTTTTCCATAATAATCATGATTTTATAGATCACTATCAGATCCTCCCTTAGTCGTCTCTTTTCTAAACTGAGCAGTTCTAATTATTTTAGTTTCTCCTCCATATCCTTGATCATCTCTGTTGCCCCTCTGTGAAACTTTTCCAGTTCCATTATCTCCATTTTGAGATGGAGCAACCATAACTGGACACAGTATTCAAGGCACACCATGGATTTATATAGTGTCATTACAATATTTTGGTTTTATTTTTTATCTCTTTCCTAATAGTGCCTAACGTTCTGTTAGCCTTTTTAACTATTGCTGCTCATTGAGCTGAAGTTTTCAGAGAACTATCCACTGTGACTCCAAGCTCTCTTTCTTGAGTGGTAACAGCTAATTTAGAATCCATAATTAAATATGTTTAGATGGAATTATTTTTTACAATGTGCATTATCCTGCACTTATCAATGTTGATTATTACCGACCATTGTGTTGCCCACTCATTCAGTTTTGTGAGATCCACCTGTAACTTCAAAGTCATCTTGGGACTTAACTATCTTGAATAATTTTGTATCATCTGCAAGCTATGTGACTTCATTAAATGGAGCGAACAGTGAACTTATTGAACAGTTTAGGTCCCTGTACCAATCATTGGGGGACCCCGCTGTTTACCTCTCTCTATCTTTTGTTTCTTATCTTTTAAACAGTTACTGATCCATGAAAGGACCTTTCCTGTTATCCCATGACTACTTAGTTTCCTTTGGCGCCTCTGATGAGGGAGCTTATTAAATGTTTTCTTTAAATCCAAGCACACTATTTCATTTAAATAATAAGATGTGATAATGTTCTTATATATACATTCCATAAGAGCCCCAATTTTTAAAAATCTGGCTCTTATTTTTGCACCCACAAGTTATGGGTGCATATGCCAACCACAATTTTGTCCTTGCAGTTATTTGTGGAGGCGACCGAAGTCATTCTGAAATCTAACTTCCTGACCACACTGACAGATCAGGTACTTATTCATTGTCATTTTCACCAGGGATGTGCTTGAAGCAAAGTGTGACAAATAAATACAGCACTCACTATGAAGAGCTTGAAATCTAGTAATCTAATAATACAAGGCCCACCAGGAGACCCAGAGAAAGGAAATCAATATTTTGTGTGTCTGATGTAGGGTGGAGATCACAATTGCTGTGATTTAAAGTTTTTGAAGTGTACAGAAGAACTGAGTCTTTAGCAATTATTTGAATGTGGGGAAGATGAGAGCCTGAAATGCTGTCCCATGACTAGCGGACAGAATGGAAGAAGGCGTGAAGACATTTGTAGGAGAAGGAAAGGGTTATCAAGGCTGGTATCACTGGTCAAATAAGGGGGAGAGGCATCACATGGTAAAAAATAAAAGGGGCCTGAATCAGTACTATATTACTTGAGTTACACTGGTGTGCAACTGGAGTAACTCAATAATGTACCAGGCCCAAGGAGTTCAGATTTGATACAGGATAAGTGCAGTGGGGGGAGGGATTCAACAAAAGGTGTGATGTGGCTTAACTAGCTGGGAAGGAAGACAGTTTTGCATCCTGGATGGACTGGAGGGGAAGTGATATGGTGATGAGGGAGACTGGAGAGAAGATTTCAAGTAAATGAGGCAGGAAGTAAGTCAAATAACGATGGCTTAGACAAATGTTCTGGCTCTCGGGACAGAACGGAAGGAATAGATTTTCAATATTTTCTGAAGGAAAGCCCAAAAACTCTGTAGCAGTCTGGATGTGCATTGAGAAGGAAAGATCAAATGTGAGATGGAAAGGTCGGATGTGAGTCTCGATTGGAAGGATGGTGGGTTTGAACATTCACGGAGAAAGACAAAAGAGGAGAGGTCAAGGGATTCAGTTTAGGCCATGTTGTTAGGCTTGACTGGCAGCAGTCCACCAAAGACGATACATCAGAGAGACAATCAGATATGTTAGAGTGGCTAGCATCAGATAGGTCTGTAGTGGACAGGAAGATTTGTGAGTCAGAAGCATATAGTTAAGAATTGAATCCAAAAGGGAAGAAAGCATAGAGGAAGGGGGAAAGAAGCTTGCACCACCTCTTATCAATTTCTGCCTTGAAGTCTGCAAAATGCTATGCAAATTGGAAAGTGCAGTTGTAAGCATAGTATAGAGAAGTGGAGCTGCTTGGTGAGGAAGAAATCTAAATAATATGCAGAACTGTACCTATAATGTTGGGGGTGAAGAACATGGAGGCTGAGATAAAGCCAAGCCGATAATCAGACGTTTCAGAGCTATGTGATCTCATCTACCTTGTGACACATAAAACATATAAAAGCTTAAATATGACATTTATATATATATATATATATATATATATATATATATATATATATATGTATTGCTGAAATACATAAATCTAAACTGAACACAAGGAAATTTCACATATAATTAGATTAGTTTGGAGTTTATAGGCTTATGTTTGGTTTGAGTATTTTTCCCCTTAGTTTCTTTTTTCCATTGCATAACTACAGCCATGGGTAAATGCTTTGAGCAGATTTTGCTGCTGGGCTTAAGACCCAATCTGCTGACACTTCCAAACAATCAGGTGGCATAGCCGTCTGGGCAGCCTACTACGGGCCAGCTGTGCTTGTTAGGTTGCTGGGGGATTGGCTCTGCTGAAGGCCCTTATTCCTGATATGGAGCAGCTTACCAGTCAAGTGTTTGGCTACTTGGAAGCTTTGTTAGGCATGAGAATCAGCTTGGGAATCGTAAGATTGCCAATATTTCCCAGTTTCAGCTGGGTGGGAAATTCTGCAAGAATATCTAAGAACATAAGAAGGCCATACTGGGTCAGACCAATGGTCCATCTAGCCCAATATCCTCTCTTCCAGCCATGCTTCAGTGCTCCCAATGCTAAGTGCTTCACAGGGAATTAACAGAACAGGTAATTATCAAGTGATCCATCCCGTCGCCCTTTCCTAGATTGTGGCAAACAGAGGCTAGGTATACTTCAGAGCATGTTTTTGCATCCCTGCACATCCTGGCTAATAGCCTTTGATGGACCTATCCTTCATTAACTTATCTATTTCTTTTTTTTAAAACCCTGTTATAGTCTTGGCCTTCACAACATCCTCTGGCAAGGAGTTCCACAGGTTGACTGTGCTTTGTATGAAGAAATATTTCCCTTTGTTTGTTTTAAAACTTCTGCCTATTAATTTCATTTGGTGACCCCCTAGTCCTTGTGTTATGAAAAGGAGTTAATAACACTTCCTTATTTACTTTCTCCACACCAGTCATGATTTTATATATCTCTATCATATCCCCCCTTAATCTACTCTCAATGTATTTCTTTTCCTCTTCCAAACATGCTCCCACATGCCTTCCTGAAGCTGATTAAAATACTACAGAGTTTAGCTTCACTTCCAGTGAAAAGGGGCTGTGGGGGTTGGGGGAGTTAGTACAGTTCCAAGAAGAGGTGAAAATACAAGCAATTTTTTTTATCGAATCAGGTTTTTTCATCATTCTCAACACTGGTACGCAGACAGAGATTTGCTACAATACAGTACTAAAACATGCCCATATATAGCTAAAATAGATAAACATGGAATGCAAGAGGTGTTTGCTGGGCTGGCTATCTGTTAAGAACATCACTTTAAACTCTTTTTATATTCAATTTTAATACTGTACCTTTCCGTTATTAAAAGACAAAATCCTTTCGTATTAGTTTTTATATCGCACGAGCAAAGTAAATAAAATAAAATAAAGAATCTGATACCAAACTATGTGTTCACATTAAAGACATTAAAGGATGCAATCATTTAGTATTATTTAATATTTATACTATTTGATGCAGGCTATTTCCTCCACAGGAAATATGAATAAGGAGACTGGTGATAAGAGCCAGTGCACTACAAGTGAAAGCTTTCTGTATAGTTTATAAATCATATTGAGTTGTAAATGTAGTACATTGAAAGCCTATAATGCATTAGATGTCTTTCAGTTTTATGCATTTAATGGTTCTATTTGATCAGTTGTGATGTAGGGAAATAGAAAGCACAAACTCACACTTTTGGGGAAGAGCATTTGTAGACTGAGATTCAGTTGCTAAAAGTACAATTCCATTGGTATATTTGGCATATAAAACAATATGCTCAATCAAAGCTAGCAAAATAACAACCACCCCTTTCAGCCATTATACTAATGTTCTAGCAGGCATGCTCTGTGTTAATGAAATTTGGGTATGGCATGGTAGGTGATGTCACAGTCCCCCTCTCCCAACACCATACATATCCTACTCTTGCTGACAGAAATGGAAACCAAAGGAAGGGACTAAAACATAATTAAAGTCTCTCAGTACAGAAAAACAGATCAAACAAGACAACCTTGTCTTGTTTTCCTGCCATTTTAAGATTCTTTTCTTTTTGCTTTTTCAGTACCAGATTACTGGTCTCTTCAAACGAGTGAAATACTTTATCTTCTTGACAGAACAAATTGACTGGAAAATTACATAAACCCCTCAGCAGATGTTCGTTCCCACATTGCTTGGGAATTTATCCCTCTTATACAGTACCATGCCAAGCTGAATGGGCACACTTGAAGGCATGTTTAGGTGCACCTGATACCAAACATTCTCATTGTCCCATCCCCCTCACGGCCCCAGTGTTAATACAACCACATTATGGTCTTCTCCTGAAGTTTTTCTACCAAAGATCTCTCACTGTAGGTGCTGGACACATATCTAAGTTACAAATCAAATCAAATGTATAAGAAAGAACCTGTTGTTTTTTTTCCTCCACCAGAAAAAGCCAAAGCCCCAGACCTCTATAAATTCAGTTTGCCATAATGAATGGGTGTCGGAGTCAAAGTTGTCAGGCAACAAACAGGAAAAATAAACCAATTCCAACTTCCAATTCCCTGCAACATATCTCTAGCTGTATAGCATACTAATCTGTGCAAATCAGATGGCATCTTCAAAATTATAATGCATGCCAGTGAGTTAAGCATCTGTATAACAATAAGATTTGTCATCCATCATTCAGTGAACAGCATAAGGCAACTTACTGTCACTTAGTGCAGAGTGACATCCATCTAGATTGTTTGCCTGTCCATCTGATACTGTAAGTTTTCTGCAGTCTTTGATCCATTTCTTTTTTTTTTTTATGGCTTCGATAAAGCATCTCTGAAGTTTGTGAATGAAAATAATGAAAAAGCAATTCAGCCAGCTTGTAATGAAAAGCTATTGAGCTGTTCAATAATTACCCAGAAACCACATTCAGAAACAGCTGTTGTGCAGTTTCACCAGTGAAAATTCTAGAAGAATATGAAGGGCTGGATTCTCAGCTTGCACCAAAGGGGCATTGGGCATAGCTGAAAAGAGCATGAAGAGGGGTGCAAATGATCCTGACCCAGGATATTAGCCTCTGTAACAGCCTGATCTTC
Source organism: Chelydra serpentina (assembly GCA_037349315.1). Classification (NCBI taxonomy): domain Eukaryota; kingdom Metazoa; phylum Chordata; order Testudines; family Chelydridae; genus Chelydra; species Chelydra serpentina. Next base: position 64,438,593 of record JBAIAC010000010.1, on the reverse strand, counting down.
TGCATGATTTGTAGCAGCTTCAGGTCATTTTGGAAGACAGGGATTGGCAGAGATCAAGGACTCCCCAGAACCTATTACACTCCCTTCCCTCTGAGAGTACCACCTGCACTGGAGGCTGGGAGCAAGGTGGTTCTTTGACGGGGTTACTGGCCTAATGGTTAGGGAGGAAGCTATAGACATGATATTTCTTGATTTTAGTAAGACTTTTGATATAATACCCCATGACATTCTCATAAGAAAATTAGGAAAATGTGGTCTAGGTGAAATTATTATAAAGTGAGTGCAAAACTGGTTGAAAAATTTCATTCAAAGAGTAGTTATTAATAGTTTTCTGTCAAATTTTGGGGGAGGGGAGGCAGGTTACATATCTAGTGGGGTCCCTGAGGGATCTGTCTTGGTTCTGTATTATTTAATATTTTCATGAATGACTTGGATAGTGGAGTGGAGAGTATGCTGATAACATTTGCAGATGACACCAAGCTGGGAAGGGCTGCTAGCACTTCTGAGGACACAATTAAAATTTAAAATGACCTTGAAAAATTGGAGAATTGATCTGAAATAAAGACAATTAAAATCAATAAAGACAAGTGCAAAGTACTACACTTAGGAACTAAAAATCAAAAACACAACTTCAAAATGAGGAATAACTGGCTAAGTGGAAGTACTGATGAAAAGGATCTAGGAGTTACAGTGGCTCACAAATTGAATATGAGTAAGGTTAAGATCTTATCAAGGTTATTTTTAGTAATAATCATGGACAGATCACGGGCAATAACCACTAATTCCATAGAAGCTCAGGCACCACCACTGGGGGGGAAGGGTGTGCAGGCTGACAGCTGGAGCCCCCTTGCCTGTGGCAGACTAACTGCCAAAGCCCCTTAGTCCAGGACAGGGGAGCTGACTACTGTAGCCCCACTACCTGGGGTAGGGAGCTGACAACCGGAGTCCTGCCACCCAGGGCAGGCTGACAGCCTGAGCCCTGCAACCTGGGGCTCACCTCTGCCACCGGAGAGGGGGCTGACAGCCAAAGCCTGGCAGCTGGAACCTTACCGTCCTGGGCAGTGGCACTGAAACATTTTTAATAGTGGGTCTGCTGAAAGCCACCCTTGTCCATGTCCCGTCCCCCCCTCCCCGGAGCCAGGAGCAGGGCCATGTCTCCAGGACTGGGGGACCCAGGCAGGGCTAAGGGGGCCGAGGTTGGGCACGGGACTGGTGGCAGGGACCCTTGCGCATGGGGCCTGAGGCTGTGGCAAGGCCAGAACCAGAGGCAAGGGCCAGTGGCTGGGACCCCGGGTATTGGGCCGGGAGCCCGTGTGTGGGACAAGAAGCAGAGGCACTGAGCCGGTGGCCGGGACCCCTGAGTGTGGAGCCGGGACCCAGCATGTGGGGCTGGGAGCAGAGCCCCGCATAAAACCTGGGGGTGCTGCAACACCCCCCCACCCTAGTCCCTGCACCTATGATCTGGAGCTCAACCCGCTGCCCAGGGATGGGGTGGGGGGCTGACAGCCCAAGCCCCACTGCCCAGAGATGACAGCCCAAGCCCTGAATTCATGGAGGTTGTGACGGGTTCCCTCTGGGGTGCAACCTGGAACTGGGGGTGCCACTGAGTCTGCCTGACCCACCAGCCTGGGCTCCTTTTACACTGAACTTCTGTGACAGGCCCTCAAGCACACATACAGCTAGGGACACATCCAGCTGCAGAAACATACAGACACTGTGATCAGCTCTGCATGGGAAGGCTTCAGCTAAGGATCTTCCCAGCCACTTAGGCACGCACCCCACTCTCTGGAGTGTAAACCCAAAATTATACCGTCTTGCGCTGAACAGAGATCTGTACAGTGTAAGCTCATGCAATTTGTCCCCTCCCTCAATGTGGAGAGGAAATATAGAACAGCTTTTTACCCCAAGTTATAGCTTCCAAACACTGGCTTGTGATAAAGCAAAAACAAATTTATTAACTACAACAGATAGATTTAAAGTGATTATAAGGGATAGCAAACAGATCAAAGCAGATTACCTAGCAAATAAACAAAAATGCCATCTAAGCTTAATATACTAAAGAGATTGGATGTGAATAGCAAATTCTCATCCTAAATGATTATTTAAGCTGGTTGCAGAGATTCTTAAATGGCAAGTTGCCCTTGCTTACAGCTTAAAACCCCAGGTATTCCTCTCCTAGGCTAAAAATCCCTCTAGCCTGGATCCAGCCCTTCCCCGCAGTTCAGTCCTTGTTTCGCAGGTGTTTCCAGGAGTCTCTTTGGGTGAGGAGTCAGTGAAGAACCTCAATGATGTCACTCCCGTGCCTTAAATAGCTTTTGCATATGGCAGGAATCCTTTGTCTCCTGTTGCATACTCCACAAGCTTTGTTTCCACACCCAGTCAATGCAAAAACACTGGTATTCCAGGATGGATTCCAGTACCAGGTGACTTGTTCACATGTTCCTGTAGGGTCACAGCAGCCATGACTCAGAGGCTGTTTGTAGCATCCTCAAGAAGGTTCCTGATTGAAGATAATCTTCTTCTAAAGCCTATTGTTTTCTCTAATGGCCCTTCCCAGCCAGCTATCTAGACTGATTGCATTCTGCCTTGTGGGCATTACCCAGGTGTAAACACATTTGTAATAGACAATGCATAGACAATACTCCTAATTTCAGATACCAAAATGATACATGCATACAAATAGGATAATCATATTCAGTAAGCCATAACCTTTTCAATGATATCGCACATGACCTATCTTGCATAAAATACATCATAGTTATGCCATAATCATATCATAATAATATCTCTATGAAGAATATGGGGCATAGTGTCACAGAGGTCATGAAAAATCATGGACCCTGTGACTTCCATGACGGACTTGTAGCCTTAAATATAAGTCAACAATATGATGCAGTTTTGGAAAAAGCTAATATAATTCTGGGGTTTATTTACAGAAGTGCTCTATACAAGACACAGGATGTAATTGTCCTGCGCTACTTGGCACTGGTGAGACCTCATCTGGAATACCGTGTTCACTTCTGGTAGCCAAACTTTAAGAAAGATGTGGACAAACTGGAGAGAGTCTAAAGGACAAACAACAAAAATTATATATAAAAAAAAAGTTTTGAAAACCTTTCCTAGAAGGAAAGGTTAAAAAAACATACATGTTTAGTCTTGAGAAAAGAAGACTGAGGCGGGGGAGACCTGATAGTGATCTTCAAATATATTAAGTTATAAAGAGGACTGTGATCATGTCCACTGAAGGTAAGACAAGTAGTAATCAGTTTAATCTGAAGCAAGGGACATTTCGTTTAGATATTAGGAAAAACTTTCTAACTATAATGATAGTTAAGCACTAAAATAGGCTTCCAAGGGAAGTGGTGGAATCCCTATCATTGGAGGTTTTTCAGAATAGATCTACTTGTCCTGCATCAGAGGAGAAGACTGGACTAGATGACCTCTCAAGGTTCCTTCCAGCTCTCCATATCTATGATACTATAGCAATTGCTATGGCAGATGTATACCACCAAAGGATTCCACCATTGGGATTAAGTCTGCTTTGCTCCAGGGAGACTAGCACAAAGCAGACTTATTAGACCTGAGACTTGGGGTTTCAGAGTATTATTTTAAGCAGAAGAGGTAATTTATACACTGAAATGGGTCAGGAGAAATGTGGATTCTTTCCACAACAGATAAATGTAGGGGTGACCAGATGTTCCGATTGTACAGGGACAGTCCCGCTATTTGGAGCTTTATGTTATACAGGTGCTTATTATGCCCCCACTCCATCCATGTTTTTTTACACTTGCTATCTGGTCACCCTAGATAAATGTTGTTTGTGACATGTCCAGTAACAGGCCTAAGACAGGTAATTTTGAAAATGAGACATTGCAGCAAAGGAGAACACTGATTGGCTGCTAACATGATATGATTCCTGGAATATCTCTTTGGGAAGGTGAGATTTCCAGCAATGACACAACATGGCTGTCGGTCATATTATTACACAGAGAGGCCAAACTCTGATCTCTCAGTAACACTGGTATAAATGTAGATCAACTCCACTAAAAACAAGGAAGATCATCTTTGTTTATTCTAGCATAAACGAGAGCAGAATCTGGATCACAATCTGGCATTACCTAATAGAAATATGAAGGTAATATTTGGTTAAAATTAACAGCAACATACCCTATAGTCTAGTGAATGGGGCCCTCACCTGGGAGGTAGGAGACCTGAGGTTTTTTCCCTGCTCCATATTATGCAGAGTGGGGATTTCAGCCAGACTCTCCCATGTCCTTGGTGAGTATTCTAACCCCTGGGTTATTTGGTATGGGTGGGAGTGTGGGCACCTCCTCCTCTAGTGTGTTGTGCATGGACCAGTCTCGTGGGTGTGCTCTAAACAGGACTATCAGATTGGGCCCTGCAGAAGAATGCCTCGTCTGAGGATGTCGCTGGGGCTTAGGTGTGAGCTAGTCATTAGGCATCAAGACTGAGGTGACCTTGCCCATGTCCATCGCACAGGAATGTAGGCACCATGGGGACTTAAACTTAGGTGCCTAGGGAATTTAGGCACCTGCAGGGTTAGGCGGCAGCTAAGTGGAAGCTTTGAGGATCTAAATTTTTAATTTGGCACATAATGGGACAGTTAAGCACCTAAGTCCCTTTATGGATCTAGCCATAAGAAGACTAAGTCTCACTGATGTTCAATTAGATTTAGGCTCCTAAATGCTTACGTCACTTTTTGAAAATGAGACTTGCATCTGAATCACTGAGGCCTATCAATGCTGAGTGGAGCAATACCATAAATACCTTTAAAACTCTGGGTCTCATGCATTTTTGAAAATATCACCCTAAATGTTTTTTAATATGGCCATAGAGAGAATAAAGAAGATTCCAAACCATAAGAATCATCTGGCAAAACATGTTTTAGAAGGAAGAATTTGTCTTTTGACCTGTAGCTTCTATCCCTACTATGACATAGAGGTTTTGTTTTGGCAAAGGCAAAAGGAGAGATTTCAGAGGCAAATCTGCATTGGAGAAAACAAGCTAACCTACCCATGCCAATTTTTTTTTTTTTTAAATTCACAGTTCTTGTAGAAAAAAAAAAAGAGAGAGAGAGAGAGAGAGAGAAAATGCACTGGTCTCTGTGAGGATCCTCTGTGAAGATTGGTGTAAATCAACGTAGCTCAATTGATTTCAGAAGAGACATTCCAATTTTTACCAGCTGAGGATCTCACCCTGAATGTCTAAATGTTCTGTAATTCTTTTTGCAAATTGTATCGTACTCCAGTCAAATGGAGAAAATAGCTGAATATGGTAAGTACACATACTAGTCACAATTTTCAAAGGTGCCCAAGTCTCATTTTCAAAAGTGCCTAAATCACACAGAAGCTTAAATCCCATTGGCTGAAAATGGGACTGAGGGACCAATGTCACTTCGATGCTTTTGAAAATTGTACCTATTCTGCCTACATTATATTATTGTACCTGCTCAGCAATAAACAGTCTTTTTTTGCTTGCTTGCTTGAATATTCAGTGCCCCTGAGGCTAGAAGATTATGTACTAATGATGCTAATAGCATAATTTCCCTTCATTTTTCCAACACAGGCGGTCAATAAATCAGGTTTAAGTAACTCCCAGTCCTGGAAGATAAGACAAAATTTGTGATGTTTTTAGTTGCATTTAGGTTATTTATTATGAAACTTGTGGAGTATGCAACATAGGAAATTAATTTAGGTAGATAGAGAAAAAAATCCATTATAACCTGGCACAAATTCATAGGTCAATGGACATTAATGCAGAGCTAATACAGATAAGAATCCAAACACCATAGTGTAATTTTTCAGATATTGTCCAGGTGATGCCCATAGAAAACCAGTTATTTCATAATGATACGGCTGCAGTCTAGATAATTTCTAAATATGACTCTAACTTCGTACACATTATGCTGACAGTCTACAAACTTACAAGACTCGCTCCTTCTTCTCTTCCTTATCTGCTTCTACACAGTAGCACCCTTAAAAACACCCCTTGCTGCTTAATTGCTTGATCCCACTTTGGGCCTCTCTGTAATAAAATGTAATAGCCTCCTGTGGGACATCTGTTTTATCAGCAACCCTCTACAAACATGCTGAGACAGAAATGCATCAATGACTCTCAGTTGCAATTGTGATGGTTTATCCATGCACTCACACAGGAATAAAAGTCTCTCTGTGGTCCTTATATCAGTGTACTTATTTGTGGCTAGCAGCCCTAAAACAGAAACCTAGAAATATGCTGAGGCTTACCCCATCTACCCAGTTTCATCCCTCACCTGATAGCCTCATCATCAAATGCCAGATGTCATTGTATTGCAACTATAACCTTGGACTGCCCTGCTGAATCCTTCAGAGAGAAACATGTTTTTGTGGTCTGAGTACAAGTGTGGGACCCAGGAACGTTGCAGATGTAATCCCATAGAATCATAGAATCTCAGGGTTGGAAGGGACCTCAGGAGGTCATCTAGTCCAACCCCCTACTCAAAGCAGGACCAACCCCAACTAGATCATCCCAGCCAGGGCTTTGTCAAGCCTGACCTTAAAAACCTCTAAGGAAGGAGATTCCACCACCTCCCTAGGTAATCCATTCCAGTGCTTCACCACCCTACTAGTGAAAAAGTTTTTCCTAATATCCAACCTAAACCTCTCCCTCTGCAACATGAGACCATTACTCCTTGTTCTGTCATCTTCTACCACTGAGAACAGTCTAGATCCATCCTCTTTGGAACCCCCTTTTAGGTAGTTGAAAGCAGCTATCAAATCCCCCCTCACTCTTCTCTTCTGCAGGCTAAACAATCTCAGTTCCCTCAGCCTCTCCTCATAAGTCATGTGCTCCAGCCCCATAATCATTTTTGTTGCCCTCCGTTGGACTCTTTCCAATTTATCCACATCCTTCTTGTAGTGTGGGGCCCAAAACTGGACACAGTACTCCAAATGAGGCCTCACCAGTGCCGAATAGAGGGGAATAATCACGTCCCTCGATCTGCTGGAAATGCCCCTACTTATACAGCCCAAAATGCCGTTAGCCTTCTTGGCAACAAGGGCACACTGTTGACTCATATTCAGCTTTTCGTCCATTGTAACCCCTAGGTCCTTTTCTGCAGAACTGCTGCCCAGCCATTCGGTCCCTAGTCTGTAGCAGTGCATGGGATTCTTCCGTCCTAAGTACAGGACTCTGCACTTGTCCTTGTTGAACCTCATCAGATTTCTTTTGGCCCAATCCTCTAATTTGTCTAGGTCCCTCTGTAACCTGTCCCTACCCTCCAGCGTATCAACCACTCCTCCCAGTTTAGTGTCATCTGCAAACTTGCTAAGGGTGCAGTCCACACCATCCTCCAGGTCGTTGATGAAGATATTGAACAAAACCGGCCCCAGCACCGACCCTTGGGGCACTCCACTTGATACCAGCTGCCAACTAGACATGGAGCCATTGATCACTACCCGTTGAGCACGACCATCCAGCCAGTTTTCTATCCACCTTACCGTCCATTCATCTAGCCCATACTTCTTTAACTTGCTGGCAAGAACACTGTGGGAGACTGTATCAAAAGCTTTGCTAAAGTCAAGAAATAGCACATCCACTGCTTTCCCCTCATCCACAGAGCCAGTTATCTCATCATAGAAGGCAATTAGGTTAGTCAGGCATGACTTGCCCTTGGTGAATCCATGCTGACTGTTCCTGATCACTTTCCCCTCCTTTAAGTGGTTCAGAATTGATTCCTTGAGGACCTGTTCCATGATTTTTCCAGGGACTGAGGTGAGACTGACTGGCCTGTAGTTCCCCGGATCTTTCTTCTTCCCTTTTTTAAAGATGGGTACTACATTAGCTTTTTTCCAGTCATCCGGGACATCCCCCGATTGCCATGATTTGTCAAAGATAATGGCCAATGGCTCTGCAATCACATCGGCCAACTCCTTTAGCACCCTCGGATGCAGTGCATCCGGCCCCATGGACTTGTGTTCGTCCAGCTTTTCTAAATAGTCCCGAACTACTTCTTTCTCCACAGAGGGCTGGTCACCTCCTCCCCGCCTGGGAGCTGACCTTGTCTGTGAAGACAGAGGCAAAAAAAGCATTGAGTACACTAGCTTTCTCCACATCCTCTGTCACTAGGTTCCCTCCCTCATTCAGCAAGGGGCCCACACTTTCCTTGACTTTCTTCTTGTTGCTCACATACCTGAAGAAACCCTTCTTGTTACTCCTAACATCTCCGGCTAGCTGCAACTCCAAGTGTGATTTGGCCTTCCTAATTTCACTCCTGCATGCCTGAATAATATTTTTATACTCCTCCCTGGTCATTTGTCCAATCTTCCACTTCTTGTAAGCTGCGTTTTTGTGTTTAAGACGAGCAAGGATTTCACTGTTAAGCCAAGCTGGTCGCCTGCCATATTTACTTTTCTTTCTACACATCGGGATGGTTTGTTTCTGCAACCTCAATAAGGATTCTTTAAAATACAGCCAGCTTTCCTCGACTCCTTTCCCCCTCATGTTATTCTCCCAGGGGACCTTGCCCATCAGTTCCCTGAGGGAGTCAAAGTCTGCTTTTTTGAAGTCCGGGCTCTGTATTCTACTGCTCTCCTTTCTTCCTTGTGTCAGGATCCTGAACTCGACCATCTCATGGTCACTGCCTCCCAGGTTCCCATCCACTATTGCTTCCTCTACTATTTCTTCCCTGTTTGTGAGCAGCAGGTCAAGAAGAGCTTTTCCCCTAGTTGGTTCCTCCAGCAATTGCACCAGGAAATTGTCCCCTACACTTTCCAAAAACTTCCTGGATTGTCTGTGGACCGCTGTATTGCTCTCCCAGCAGATATCGGGGTGATTAAAGTCACCCATGAGAACCAGGGCCTGTGATCTAGTAACTTCTGTTAGTTGCTGGAAGAAAGCCTCATCCACCTCATCCCCCTGGTCTGGTGGTCTGTAGCAGACTCCCACCACGACATTACCCTTGTTGCTCACACTTCTAAATTTAATCCAGAGACTCTCAGGTTTTTCTGCAGTTTCATCCTGGAGCTCTGAGCAGTCATACTGCTCTCTTACATACAACGCAACTCCCCCACCTTTTCTGCCCTGCCTATCCTTCCTGAACAGTTTATATCCATCCATGACAGTACTCCAATCATGTGAGTTATCCCACCAAGTCTCTGTTATTCCAATTACATCATAATTCCTTGACTGTGCCAGGACTTCCAGTTCTCCCTGCTTTGGTCACATCATTGACACTGATTTCTTCTGTGCCTTTGAGCAAGTAATGTAACTTCTCTGCCTCATTTTCCCTATTTCCACAAGGATAATATTTGACCTACTTGACTGGATTGTTGTAAAGATTACTTCATTAATGCTTAGAAAGCACACTGTGGATTGAAAGAGCTATCTAAATATATTTAAGTAGCGCTATTATCTTAGTGGAGAGCAATATAGATGCTTAGATACCGTGCACAGGGGTATAGCAACTTAAAAATAACATAGGTAGATGGATGCATATGAATTCTCTTCAGACCTCAAATTGGCACTTCCCCACAAATCGTTCAGAAAATGGTGGTATAAACTACCTGAGAACTAACAGCTTCAATTTCCTAACTCTTCCAACTCTAGATGACCTTGGGAACAAAAGTCAGCTCCCACTGGCAAAATAAAATCCTGGTTTCCTGCAATGATGGGTAGTTCAAAGTGATATGCTCAACTGACCAAATACTGCTTTTTCATATTTGTGTTAGTCCCACCCCCAGGTCCACCTATATGACCATATACTATCACCACTATTTTCCCCATATAATCTCTGAACTTTTTTCTTTTGCTTCTGGAAATCACTTTTATGGCAGGCAGATCACTTAACTTCTTCAGAAGATGTTTTCAATGTACTTCACAAAGACCCTGATTCAGAAAAGCTCTTAAGTACCTATTTAAATCCATCCTTATTCAGGAAAGCCCTTACCCCTGTGATTAACAAATTTTCCTGAATAAGGATGGCCACAGTTTCAGGATTAGTTGTACATTTACCTCTCTCTGAGTCTTCCTTGAAGGCACCTACTTTATGGTTTTAGGCTTCTTAGTTGTCACCTCTTTTTGGATGGCGATCCACATCTCTTCCCCTTTAGAGCAGAGGTTTAAGCTTGCAGTCACTGTGAATTCCTAGTAGGGCTGACTGGGGTCCAGCACCTATGGTTAACTCTTTCTCCAGTGGCTATAACAGTATACCAGTTACCAATCAGCCTTCACAAAGCAAACTCCATTTATTCTGAGGGCAAAAGCATTATAAAAGAACCTACTCACATACTAAAAGCTTACCAGAGGCCACCCCCAGCTCAGAAATAGGGATCCAATAGATGTCAGTCTTTCAAACCACACAGCTGGGTTTGCCCCTTTGGTTACAAGTTCATGCCAGTTTTAAGCTCAGGAACTTGACTCTAATTGGACAGCTCAGCCATTTCTCTATCCAGCTCGGCCTTTGTTCTGCTGTCTGTGGGATCAGGTAATCACCAATCAATGACTCTCTCCTCAGGGCGTAGCTTCAAAAGGCTGGATTTTTGTGTAACAGGAGTTGTGAAAATTGCATTAACCAGTCCCCAGGGATTCCCCAGGAAACCCGCTTATTACTTACTGTCCCAAAAGTCCTTGCCTGTTTGGCAATTTTGAATATAGTCATTTGAACTTGTTACACTTCCCATGTCTCACATCTGTCACAAAGATGCTTTTTTGAATCAGAACCAGAGTAACTTATATATTATGAGCACAATACAACATTCTCTCCTGAGCTGAACTGAAATTCAGTGAAACTCCCATGGCTCTGCTATTATAGTCAATGAAACTGACGGTTATATTCCTGAAAGTATGGTAATTATGTAGTCATGATCAAATAATACTGGTGGATGAATGTGGTGTCCTGCTGTAAGTAAGTTGCAGACCATAGTAAAGCTCATAGTGCTATACCATGGAGCTATACCATTGATATTTATATGGTTCTGCATCAAATAATTCAATATAGGCTGTGTGTACAATTTCTTAACAGTTAATCAGTTTATTACTGAAATAAATAAGACTGGGTCTGGAATTTTATTTTTGCTTTCTGTCACCTTCAGATGTCTATTCCGACTTGAAAACTAAACTTAGGTTTGCCTGTGAGTAGCAAACACAAGGGCTGAAAATAAGTGGTAGGATTTGTTACAAAGTAATTTCAAACTCTACACATTGTTAAAGTTATTGTGGAGTAAAATACATACTCCTACCAAAAAAGGACATTCTCCCCATAGGTAACTCAACCTATCAATTACTTGCTCAGACCTAGCTAGATGTATGTTCTGTATATTATGTATTAAAAATATCTGTAAAGTGAGATCAGAGTGTAATTATACACTACTATTATATGTTCTGGGAGATAACTAGTGGTTAGGCAAGTGCCCATCCTACCTATAGACAGGTTGGAACCCTGTGTTGCCCAGAATTATCACAAGACTACCTGAACAATTTCTAGCTGTTTCGACTCTCAGTATTGTAAAAGATCCTTTATCTCCTGTCTACGGGATATAAAAAGCTAGCTGAGGAAATGAACATTTACATTCAGAGCTTGTTGGCTGTGGGGATTGGAGAGATTTATTCCACATTTTGGGAACATACAGAATTAGAAATTATTCATTCTGATTTCAGGTTTGCTTACATTTCAATGTTTCAGAATTAGTTATTGTCACTTGGCTTTGATAACAGGCTATGCAAATTAGAGAAATAGCTTCCTATAAATGCCATTTTGTTTATATTTTATCAGTAGGAACATAGGTCCAAGCTCTTCAAAAGTATTTACGCTCCTACTCCAATTGAAATCAATGGGAGTTAGGCATCTAAGTTCCTTTGGAGATCTGGGCCATAGAATCAGCCATTCTGTATCAGACCAGTGATCCCTTTAGCCCAGTGTCCTATCTCTGAGAGTGGAGAGTACCAGTTGCTTCAGGGTAAGGTGCAAGAAACCCTGACTAACTTATAGCATAACCTGACCACAGAGAACACCAATTAAACTTCAGTTTATGCCCTGAAGTGTGATGGTTTTTAATCATTTCCAAAGATCTTGCTTTTTTTAAATCCTGGGTATTCTCATTATTCATATATATGTTTAATCCCTGTTTTTGAATCCTACTAAACTCTTGGCTTCCATGTTACCAGAGCTCCATGGGATAGTTGTACATTGTATGAAAACTATATTTCCTTTAATCTGTTTTGAATTTGCCACTTCACAATTTCATTGAAAGCCCCCTTTTTCTTGTATTCTGAGAAATGGTGGGTAGAAGTTCACAAAGTAGCTTTCAGTATATTTAAGGACTGTACCAGTTTACCATACAAAGACCTCAGTTATTCCACCCAGTGCCCTCCATCTCCCATTCAGTTATGTGGACTCTTATTCAGTGACTATAATCAGATGAGGAGGGGAGCTCACAGAGTTTTGGTGATGATCACTAGGGAGGGTGGGACTTATCCTGTCATGCCAGTGAGGGACAAAAGTACTGTCTGGGGATCGAGGGAAGATGCTAGCGATCTTCTCTCTACTCTTTGAGGTCCAAGTGGTGGTGGGAAATAGGAAGGAATTCTGGAAGAAGAGCAGAGCTGGAATAAGTTGATCTGAGTCCGTAGATGAATCATAACATGGGGCTCCACCCTTTCTCTATAGCCCTGTCCCTACACTTATAATGGTAATGCCAGGCCCGCTCCCTTCCCTCCTAGAAAGGCACGAGCAGTGGTATGGGGTCCACTTTTTCTACCCGGGAACTTCCACAGGGAACCCCCAGCAGCAGGGGACTCCTCTCTCATCTAGATAGGCCGAGATTGCATCTGGCTCTTACCTGCCCCTACCCCGCCCCCCAATACTTACTTTAGCAACTGGGGTATATCCGTTTGGGTGACTTGGACAGGTACACTGCACTCTTTTCCTCCTACCACACAAAGTCCTCTGCTGCAGAAAAGTTGACAGGGCTCCCCAGAGCAGTGGGCCTAGAAGGTAAAACCTAATTGAAATGCACAATGTGGTTTAAACATCTCAGACCTTTTGTATTAGGCTTTCTGCAGACTCAGGCAGATGTCACTGAATGAGTTACATTCAGTTCCCATTTCCAAGATCTTTTTCACATGAAGGCTAGAAACCTACTCTTTAAAAAAAGAAAGCTCAGATTTTAATGTAATCACCGGACACCAGGTGCTTGGGCCCCAGGTACAGGCTGTAGTGCCTAGACCTTCATCTGACTGTGAGGAAGAGAAGCCCTAAACAAGTGCTCCACTCTGCTCAAACACACAGGACAGCCAATGGAGCTCAGTGGGAGGTTTCCCAGTGGTGTGATGGGGAAACTTGCAAGACTGCTCCTTCTTTCCCTCCTGACTGGTGATGTCAGCTCCTCACATCACCAGGTGGTTTGGCTGCTGACTGCTCTAAGTCAGGAGTGGGGCAAGGGAGCTCGAAGGAGGAAAAACACCATGGTCGGGATTTTCAATAAAGCTCAATATTGGCCTGACTCTACTCCCATTGAAGCCAATGGGACTTTTACTATTAAATTCAGTGGAAGCAGAGGCAGGCCAGGTTTCTTTATGTTTGACCAGGAACCAGGCCAGGCCAGCTGTCACATGGCTCCAAGATCAGGAGCAATAAAGTGTCATGAAACTACCTCACCTCCCTCTGGTCCCCAGAACAGAGAATCTGGCCCTATTTTATTTGAACCAAATGGAACTCAAATCTCAGAAACCTTCTAGAATCCACACTTTCCTCACAAAAGCCCATTGGGAGCCAGTATTCTAGTAGCTTCTGAATGTATGTACATGTACTTGCTGTGTCTTCAAAGTATTGCGACTTCTTGTCCTGTTGTCCTGTGCAAACAAGCTAGGTGAGAGAAGGCACAGGGAGTCTGAAGAAGCACAGGGATTCCTCCACAGTAATAAATCAAGTATAAGCCAGAATTACTATTTCCTGCACCCACCTATACGCTGTGCGTCCACAGGCCAACCAGACTGCTAGCTAAGTCGTAGAGGTCTAATCTGCTATGGTGCACGCTATACATTACCTAGAATATATTCCTTTCTACATGAGCAAAATAATGTGCCCTGTTTTGTGTCCTTCCCTCCCTTCCCCCGAATGGTAGATTTCAAGTAGCACAGGTTGCACCCGTTGGTCTCCTTGCTTCACTTTAAAGCAATGGCTAGAGCAGGAGTTGCCCACTTGTTTTTGAGCTGCCATTTATTTATTTTTTACACAGGAGTAAATAAACACCCAAGTGGGACATCACAAGTGAAGGAGAATTAAGCTCTTTATTCCAGCCATTAAAATCCTATATATCCCATCTTCACTTCACTTTCATATTCATTACTTCTATAATGAAAAGAAGATATTTTAATGGTCAAAAAAAATCTAAATGATTAATGGCATCTTTGTTAATGACATTTTAAAAGTGACACTACAATCATTAAAAATCACATTCAATTTCCAAAGGTCCTAATCTTAAACTTTATATTGCTGGCAGAAACATAAAATTATATCCAGTAATGCTTTGGATGCTTCTATATGATGAAAAAGCTCAGGAATTCTATGAGCACTGCCAAAAAATAATGTGCTCTCAGAAACTCTGAAAGTTGAGCAGGAAGATAACTGATGAGAATATGACAGAGCAAATGAACAAATTGTTCAGCATAGAGGAATTCTCAGTCCAGTGAGATCTTTTTCTCTGAGACGTGGATTGTGGTCCAAGAGTAGCATAATGGCTACCAAATGGATAAAAGCAACAACAAAACCCCTTCTCATGCATAATGCATGCATTCTCTCTATTGGAGTTTACATCACCATCTGGTGTTTAATTATTCCTGCCTTACACCACATGGTGGTGTGAACCTAATGGAATGAATATGTACATTACAATAATTCAGTACATAGATTCTGTTTTGCTAATTATAAGGTTACAGACCCCCTTTAAAATATGAGTTGAAATTAATTCTTCAAAATAACTATTTTTGCAGAATCTCACCAGAAAAATAGAATAAGAGCAAATTTTTATATTGTATGAAGATCCATTGTTACTGAATGGCTGGTTGATTTCCTCTAACATCTGCACAACATAAATTAATTAGACTGTAGCTTCAGAATCCCCATTATAATGACACTATCAATTTTACCAATAGGGTGTTGTTGTTTTTAAAATACACCTTGCTGTTGATGGCTTTGCTTTTCCTTTCTCTTTGTCCTCCCCTGCGGACATGGTAGCTGTCACAACACATACAAAGTTTTGTTACATATCCAGGTTGCTATTTTCCCCCATTATTACCTGTAGGCCATTAGATTCCAACCTGTCATCAGTGTATCTGAAAGCAATATCCTGTATTATTAAGCTAATTGGGATGATAGTTTCAACCTGGCACAATGCCCTATTTGAGTGAAACTCTTCAGCAAGTACAGCATTCCCAGTGCCCACAGAAGGGACACAGAAAACAGATTGTGTCCCTCATCAACAAATTATACTGTCCACATTTTTTTAATGACTAGAAGTTTGTATAATGCATATTCTGATATGTTTAGAGAGCCAGCATTTGTTTTATTAATTACAGAGAAAACTTGGAACAGTTTAGGAATGTGTCTGATGGTACTGCTTTTCCACCAGGAGATGATGATTACCTGGGAAGATAATTCTGTTACCTGAAACCCACCTGACCTTGCAATGCAATGCTTCTTTAAAGCTGCAGTGGACTGTTTATCACATATTCAAATTCTAACTTACAAGCCCATCGAGGTTTGCTTTGATATGCTGGTGAACTCATGACTGTAGTTCATTTGTTATGTACAGCCTGAAAAGCAAGCCCCAAAGCCACAAATATTTATATTTGGAAAGAGTGAATGAGAGAGTGAGACAGAGTGAAATAAAGAGACTTTAAGTGTATGTCTACACTGAAATTAAAAACCCTTGGTTGATGCATGCCAGCTGACATGAATTTGCTGGGCTCAGGCTAATGCGCTGTTTAATTGCAATCTGGATGTTCAGGCTCATGCTAGAGCCCAGACTGTAGCACCTTGTGAGGTGGGAGGGTCCCAGAGCATGGGCTACTGCCTGAGCCCAAATGTTAAACAAACCCACAGCCCAAACCCCATAGGACCAAATCAGTTGGCACAGCCCACCTGCGGGTGTTTAGGTGCAGTGTAGACATACCTAAGAACCTAGAAGAAAAGCACATTGAAGTGCTGCTCTTTTTCCCCCTTGGAGATTTCTCCATTAACTTTAACCACACCTTAGAATCATGTGTTTAGAGAACCTTAAAAAAGAAATGGAAAATTTATTCACCAGGAAGTTTTTACCAAACCTCTGACAACTCTGCTCTTTATGAGCTTGGCAATTTTAAACTTTTCTTTCTTTCTTTCTTGATCTCTTGGAATACACTAGAACTTGATGGCAAGTTAATGAAAGACTCTTCCTATAGTACTCAGATCTTCACTAGCTAGTCCCAAACAGGAATTTGGAGCATCAGGAAAAAGTGCTTTTATAACACACTTGGAAATTATAGACCAAATTCTGAGCTGTGGCTCTTTACACAACTATTACAAAGCCTATACCGCTAGCCCTGGAAGGATTGCCTCAGTGTAGGAGGACATTCTGGTAGCTTACAACGAGTGTTGCATCTCCTGTGCAACCCCCTTTCTGGTATAGTGGCCATACCTAGGGAAAAAGAGGTGTACTCGGGATTTCCCTATGCTCTGGTGATTCCTGACTGCCATATTAACTCATTTGTGCCATTGGCAACTACTGCAAGCTAGAGTAGCCCTCAGGCTGCTTTGATACAAGACGACTGGCATGTCAACAGACAACCCAGGATCACGAATGCAAAGGGAGTCTCATGAGTCCAAGGGTGAACCATGACCAAGACCTGTTTGTTTCCTGGAGCAAATGTTTGTGTCTACATTACTACTTACAGCTGTGTCAGTTAATATGTATTAATTGGCAATCACTTAACGCACATTACAACACAATCAAAAACTCTAGTATAGGCAAGCCCTGACAGTCTGCACTCAGTTCTGAGAAAAAAATGTCTGACAAATTTTACACTCCGGGAGAGGGCTTATACACAGAAAACAAAGCCATAACAATTTCATAGCTAGATATACCACAACAAATGATCCTTTTCAAATAATTATTGGGGTTGGTGCACCTCAAGTACCATACTTCTATCAGATATTATAAAAAGAGTCAATTTTCCAGTAACCAAAACAGCTTATTTTATCTAGTTGCATTATGCAAATACCAATTTGTTTCCTTTTTAGCTTTCTAATAAATACAGATATATCTTAATTTAAGGACAAGTTATAGATATTTGTGGCCTCAACAAACCTGTGGTAGTCATTTATTATTGTTTTTATTGCCTTTGCAACAGAGTGAAAAGGCTATAATCTTTTCTTGCATTTATTTGTGTGTCTGCAAAATAATAGATTCCCATTACATTTACAATTTAAATTTGAATTTAGAAAGAACAATTCACTATTTAAAGTGTTAATGGATGGATATTGGTGGTAGAGGAAGGGTGTTCTTGCTAGTGGTCTTCCAATTTTCAAACACTAAAAAAACCTCTTCTGCAGAGCACTGATTGTCTTGAGAATAGGTGTCACACTTTTGCAGTGAAACTAATTTAGAAGTAATCAAAAATGTAGCAGTCTCCACCAATTGCTTTTGATGCAGAGGTAGGTTGTTTCCCAATTCTCAACTCATCAACAGATATGAATCAGAGTTGAAATAAGTCTTGTGTCCAGAGGTAAATGCAGATACCACAGACTACTGATCAGATTACCTGATGTGTATGGTCCCTTCAAAAGTGCAGATTGCATTTCTAGTACTTGAAGAAATTCAGAAAAGGACTATCTGGGGTTAAATTTAGCATTAGTTCATCAGCATTCAGCACCACTGCCATGGCATGAAGGAGAAAAAATAGAGAAACATGAGACGAGGAGTAGATAAAAGGCAAGCACTGAGAGGAAAAACATGTTGTTTCTTAATTGAGGTGGAAAGAAAGAAGAGGAGGGGGAAGACATTGCTTGCAGCTGTCTCTTGATGAGAAACCTTCCTGTGATTTCTCTCTATATAGGTTAAAAATGTAGTGCTGCCCCTAATGTAGTTTCAGCATTACAGTTAGAATAATGCAGCAAATCAGTAGTGAAAATCCAAAAAGGATTGGTGAGGGAGAGAAAGGGTATATATCTCAGTGACCAGCATTTATAAAGTGCATCAAAAATATCTGCGAGCCAGATCCTTAGCTGAACCATGGGAGCTCTGCAAGTTTATGCCAGCTGAAGCGCTACCTCCACAGAATGCGTCTGTAGCTGGTTTCTCTATCATTTACTGCATGTAAGATAGTAGTGGAAAAGCCTCACGGGGCTCAGAGGTTCGGTTTGGACAAATTCCCTGTGGCAAATTGCCGGCACTACTATGATGGGTCCCGCACTTTCTCTTCTTGGGGGGGGGGGTTTCAGGGTGCCATTTCTTGCCCCTGAACTGGGGTAACAGCTATCCTACTAGTATCCCAGGGAAGGGGAGTGGAGAGGGAGGGACCCGGGCCCACCCTCTACTCCGGGTCCCAGCCCAGGTGCCCTATGATAGCAGGTGAACCACTTGTACCAGTGATTCTTTCCCCTGGGCTACTTCCCTCTCTTGACCTTCAGCTTGTGGGGCTTCCTGCCTTCCCTCTGCACAAGCCAGGTGTCCCTTTACCTAGGATCTTGGTCTTCTTAGCCCGCCACAGCACTTCTCAAAACTCTCCTCCGCTTTCCTCCGAACTGCTCTTTGTTCCACCGCCAGTCCACTCTGCTTCACTCCTCCAAACCGCTCTCTGCTCCACCACCAAACCACTCTGATTCAACTCCTCCAAACTGCTCTCTGATCCACCACCAAACCACTCGGATTCACTCCTCCAAACTGCTCCAACTCCTCCTCACTCTGCTCCAACTCCTCCTCTGGCTGATTGAAGCAGGGGGATTTTATCAGGTGACTGGCTTCAGGTGCTCTAATTGGTTTCAGGTGCTTTTAATTAATCTACAGGGAATAAGGCTTCTCCTCATCCTAGATCACTCTCCGGCTGCCTTCTGGCCATGCTGTATCACATATCCTCCCCCCGTGCTCAACGCCATGGGGTTGGGCAACTTGGGACGAGAGGCAATGCTTTCGTGACAAGCCATCTGCGTTGCCGTGTTGGCTTCTGGCCCTATGCTGTACTCGGAAATGAAAAGGTTGCAGAGATAGGAACCATCTAGTCACTCTTGCATTCTTCTCCTTGTTTCTGTGCATCCACTGGAGCGGGGCGTGGTCTGTCACCAGGGTAAATCGCCGCCCCAGTAGGTAGTAACGGAGAGTTTCCGTGGCCCATTTTATCGCCAGACATTCCGTTTCAACGACGGCGTACTTTTGTTCCCTGTTCCCTTCCGGCTGAGGTACAGGATTGGGTGTTCCTCCTCCCCTATCATCTGCGAAAGGATGCCTGCTGCCTTCTGGCCATGCTGTATCACACCCCACAAATATTACTATTTAGCAAAACTATCTGTGTGAACTCCTGGCCCTAAAGTCAGTGGGAGTGGGCCAGAATTTCACCCCTTGAATCTGCAGTATTGGAATGAAATTAAATCTTCAAAGAATGGGCTTCCAGAAGAAATCTCCAGTACATTCGACTTTCAGCCCCCACAGAAATATTACAAGAATAGCCTCTCTGATGATGTTTTGGCACTTTTGGTCCCAGCTGGAATTAGGTGAATTTGGTCCCAACAGAAGCTTAGGTGAATGCAAATAATCATAGAATCCGAATAATAGAAGATTAGGGTTGGAAGAGACCTCAGGACGTCATCTACTCCAACCCTCTGCTCAAAGCAGGACCAACACCAACTAAATCATCCCAGCCAGGGCTTTGTCAAGCCGGGCCTTAAAAACCTTTAAGGATGGAGATTCCACCACCTTCCTAGCTAATCCATTCCAGTGCTTCACCACCCTCCTTGTGAAATAGTGTTTCCTAATATCCAACCAAGACCTCCCGCACTGCAACTTGAGACCATTGCTCCTTGTTCTATCATCTGTCACCAATGAGAACAGCCGAGCTCCATCCTCTTTGGAACCCTCCTTCAGATAGTTGAAGGCTGCTATCAAATCCCCCATCACTCTTCTCTTCTGCAGACTAATCAAGCCCAGTTCCCTCAGACTCTCCTTATAAGTCATGTGCCTCAGCCCCCTGATTATTTTCATTGCCCTCCGCTGGATTCTCCAATTTGTCCACATCCTTTCTGAAGTGGGGGGCCCAAAACTGGATGCAATACTCCAGATGTGGCCTCACCAGTGCCAAATAGAGGTGAATAATCTCTTCCTTTGATCTGCTGGCAATGTTCCTATTAATGCAGCCCAATATGTCATTATTCTTCTTGGCAACAAGGGCACACTGCTGACTCATATCCAGCTTCTCGTCCACTGTAATCCCCAGGTCCTTTTCTGCAGAACTGCTGCTTAGCCAGTCGGTCCCCAGCCTGTAGCGGTGCATGGGATTCTTCCATTCTAATAATGAACAATTAAACTGAATGTCCTTGAAATGGGGAAAGGTTTGGTTTGAGTTTGGGGCAAAGGTTTGGATCAGTTCTTATTTTAGCCAAGTCTAATGCAGTTTTTCTTAATTATACTAAAGATATTTTCTCTAATGGATCTTCCTGTCAGTCCTGAGAAATTACCATATGAAATATTCTGCAGATGGCTCAGCAGTGACACACATACAGCTGTGTATGACTAGAACACAGGTGTTTTAGTTTGTATGTGATAGTCAGTGAGCAGGCAGTTTTATATCAGATGGAATTCACAGCAAAGATGGAGGATTGTCAATAGCACTGATAATAACAATTACATCTGCACAAGAAATCTCATACATAACACAAAACAGTCAGACTGGATTTTTCACTGGTTTCATGACAAGAAATAAAAATTATTCTTGTCAGATCATTATTCTGCATGTTCAATGTAAATCATGAGGGATGAACTCTGTTCTCATTTACATCAGTGTAAATCCAGAATTATCTCATTGTCTTCATTTCATTTCAGTTACTCCTGATTTATACTAGTGAAATTGATTGTAGGAGCTGAATTTGAAAAGATAATGTTAATGCTTTCTCGGTCTGAATTGTACCCACCGTTGCATTCAGGGAAGAAATGGGATTTGGGTAAGCATGGAGGAAAACATACAAAGAAATAATATAAAGTAATTGTTAATTATCCATGTGTACTTTTACCCTATAAACATTGTGGCTTTGACTACCATGTCCACCATATTGTAGCAAACATTAGAGATACTTTCAAATCATTTAGATCCATGATGTAGTTTGTATTTTTTTAAACTCCCCCTCCCTCAGCTGATCAGCTGTTTCGTGGCATGCAGGAGGCTCGGCGGGGGGGGGGGGGGGGAAGGAGGGAGGAGCAAGGGCATGGCAGGCTCAGGGGAGTGGACGGGAATTGGTGGAGTGGGGGCAGGGCCTGTGGTAGAGCCAGGGGTTGAGCAGTGAGCACCCCCCCCAGCACACTGGAAAGTTGGTGCCTGTAGGTCCAGCCGGAGTCGGAGCCTATACAAGGAGCCGCATATTAACTTCTCAAGAGCCGCATGTGGCTCCGGAGCAACAGGTTGGCCACCCCTGAATCAGAGTAAACTGAATTTATTTCATTGAAACACTTTAAAAATAAAAAAACTGGCTTTTCTGCTGAAACTTTCAATAAAAAAGTGGAAACCAAAGGTTTTGGTAAACATTTTTGGGTTTCATTACAAAAAATGTGGTTAAAATAAGATTTTGGGGTTTGGTTTTGTTATTTTGGTTGAGCAACTAAAAATGTTAAAGGGAAATTTTGAATATTTTTAAAAATCATCTTATGAAAAATATTAGGTAATTTTGATCAACTCCAGTAGAAAAATGAAATGAAAGGTTTTTAATGTAAATGTTCTCCTGCAACATTTGAACCCAAACGTTGCTGCCTCACATACGTTGAAAATCAAGTACATATAAATAATCACTATGCAGTTTTGTTGTAGCTTTATTGGTCCCAGGATATTAGAAAGACAAGGTGGGTGAGGTAATATCTTTTATTGGACCAACTTCTGTTGGTGAGAGAAACAAGCTTTCAAGTCACACAAATCTATTCCTTAGGTCAGGGAAAGGTGCTCAGAGTGAGGAAGAGCTCTGGGTAGCTCGAAAGCTTGTCTCTCTTACCAACGGTCCAATAACAGATATTACCTCACCCACCTTGTGTGTATAAATAGTCACTGTCTGTGCCACTGCTCAATCTGTAGGAAATACAAAATTTACACCGACTAAATGGTGAAATGTCTATTTGGGTTTTAAAGACTTCAGGGTTGCGATTGTAAATATTAGTAATATAAGAAAAAAATTCAACTATGTCGGGTGCAATCCTATTATCTTTAGTCAAGTAAGACCCAGCATTGATTTCAGCAGAGTGATCAGTGTACCTCACATTGACTTCACCCGGAAGTTTACCTGAGTAAGGATTGCAGATTGGCATCCAGGATTTTTATCTGGAATCCAGAACGTGTTCATCCACTAGGTCTCTCTGGGAACTGTAAATTTTGACAAGCACTGCATGTTGCAGGACACTAAGATAGGATTTTCCAAAGTGCCCAGGTGCATTGACTTTCAATGCAGCTGTGCTCTTCAATTACACAGGTGTTTCTGAAAATCCCATACTAAGAACTTAGTTAAATAGATGGATGGATAAGTAGGATAATGGGCAAAGGGCAGGTAACCTGACTGTTTCATTTAGTTCTCAGAGGGGTTTTAAAATGTTTCTAAAAATGATTTCGCAGTTTTGCTGGGAGAAAAAAGAGATTCTGAAAAGGACATGTATTGGTTTATATAATAGCATATTGTTTGGTAGTGCTTTTGAAAAGTAAAAGAGAAGGGGCATAGATCATCATGGGGATGTCTGAGTCGAAAAAAGACAATGAGAAAAGAAACATGCTGGAACGGGCCTATTGTCCATCTCGACTTTACATGGTTCACAGGAAGGGAAAACTATCCCATGATGCACCAGGACTATAGCATATTACCATAGAAAGAATGACTCCAGCTGGTGAGCTGTTTATACTCTGAAGCACGAATATAGCAAGTCTATACTAGAGATTGAAACTGCAGATTGTACTCATCTTCATATGTGTCTAATCTTTATTTTGAATATCAAGTATCATTTGCCTTAATAATAACCTGATTATATATTTCAGAGGGGTAGCTGTGTTAGTCTGTATCAGCAAAAACAATGAGTTGTCCTTGAGGCACCTTAGAGACTAACAAATTTATGTGGGCATAAGCTTTCGAGGTCTAGAACCCACTTCATCAGATGCATGGAGTGGAAAATACAGGAGCAGGTATAAATACATGAAAAGATGTGAGTAACAGTAGGGGGAAATTATTATGGGGGAATGACCCATTACTAAACCTCAATCTAATTTCCCCCATACTAATTTTCCCCTAATGTTACTCACACGTTCTTGTCAACTCTTTGAAATGGGCCACTCTCATTACCACTACAAAAGTTATTTTACTCCTTTGGTATCCTACTATTAATTGAATTGTCTCATTAGATTGACCTCACACTTGGTAAGGCAACTCCCATCTTTTCATGTATTTATACCTGCTCCTGTATTTTCCACTCCATGCATCTGATGAAGTGGGTTCTAGCCCACGAAAGCTTATGCCCAAATAAATTTGTTAGTCTCTAAGGTGCCACAAGGACACCTCATTGTTTTTGCTGATTATATATGATAGCCACAAGTTAATTATATGTTGCATAAAGACAGTTCATTTTATCCTTTCTAAATGTCTTTTAATTTCTTGGAATCCCCTCTTTTTCTGGTTGTATAAAAATGTATAAATAGACGTGTCTGACTTGCCTTTTTTTAAACCAGACATTTATTTATATATCTCTATCATATCTGTTTTTACTTTTCTCCTTTCCAAACTGAGGCCATGATGCTAGCTAGACTTATGCATGTTCTTTACCTTAAGAATGTGAGCAGTCCTACTGAGTTCAAGAAGGGCAACAAAAAATAACAGAGACGTAAGACCCTAGTTTAGATCCCAATCCTGCGAAGACTTATGCATAAATCTGAACTCAATGGGACTACTCACATGCTTACCTTAAGTATGTGGAAGACTTTGCATAGTCAGCCTGAATAGCTTCCTTGTGCAGGAATCCCATGTTTCTGATTATGGTTGCTGACCTTCTTGTGACCTTATCAATTGCTGCTGCGACCTTTTTGGGAGGACCTTTAGATTTTTAGAGAGACCCAGCAGTATTTGGGTAGGATGCGCCTTGTAATATCTGTCCATCAGTACTTTTTTGGTAAACAGTGTTTCTGGGGCTCTGAAAAATATAATTACAAGATAATCAAGAAATGTATTCAGTTGTAGTGTCAAGACTCCACAATAATGCAAGCTTCTAATGAAGAATATTTCCCAGATGACTTGTGTTATCTGCATATATGTTATTAATTTTCTCTTCATAAGCTTACGCCTCATTAACTTGTCCCCAGACTCTGGTTGCCTTGTATTTAAAAACAGAAGTTATTACAGTGGGTTAATCTGAACCATATAGTAAAGAACCATTTTAGCTCTCTTATGTTTGGATCAGAAACATATATACCTACGCACTTACCTTATCATACCAAAAGGGGGAAATGAAGTTAACTGGATCTAGCCTTTTCTAAAAATAACAACGCAGAAGATATTGCTGTTTAGCTAATATGGCAAGGGCATTCACCCTATTAACTTCAATGGACAATCTGCTATTATTTGAAATTCAAACTACTTGTGTTTCTATACAGGTGGTCCTTTTGAAAATCTAGGAACATAGCTATTATACTGAAGAGCCTTATGTAATATCTGTATCCGTTCATAATATTAAATAATAGCAAAATCCACCAACTGACAAATATTGGGGTATATTTAACTTTTTGCTTATAATATTTTACTTAGTGCAGTTTATACTCTGTCCACCTCATGTTATAAATATATCTAAATTTCATTTTTGAAAAATATATTTAAAAATCAATTAGATGTAATGTCAATCTATAAGAAACTAAAATGAAATCATTTCTTTGTCCTCAACACTCTGTCCCTGCCATCATTATAAATTTGCTGAATTCTAAAAGTGGGCATATTTTAATGAAAATATACACATACCACATTTGTAGATCACAGCCACGTGACAAAGTGACCAGGTATGTGCCAAACTGTGGACCCATGTGATAAATGACATTCATCATGCACTTTAGATAGTCTCACCTGCTTCATGACCAGTGATCCATCTCTGTCTGGATTCCTTTTATCATTCCAAACCTCTGAGCAGCTTCAAAAAAAAAAACTGCCAGAGAAATGTTTTCTTCTTTCTCCACTCCCTTCCATAATTACATGGGCTTAGGGTAACCAGATGTCCCATTTTTATATGGACAGTCCTGGTTTTGGGGACTTTTTCTTATATAGGCACCTATTACCCCCCACCCCCTGTCCCGTTTTTTTCACAGTTGTTCTCTGGTCACCCTACACAGGCTCTAGGCATAGGACAGACAATATGCCCAATATCTTTCAGTCTTGCACAGCTAGACCCAGAAGATTTATACCTGAGTAAACAGATGGTTCCCAGCTTCCCGATGGGGGACACAGTTCTTATTTGCATTCCTGGAAGGTCCTAAGATAACACATTAACACTGTGACAGACTTTTCCCACCTGCAATCTTGCCAATTACTGTTCTGTCATATAATCCTACCTTTGTTGGAAAGGTGATTGAAAATATTGCAGCAGAGCAACATTTCCAGATGAAGGAGACCTCAGAATTCCTTGTCCCCTTTCGGGTGGGTACAGTATGGAGAAGAGTTAGGTAGATAATGAAAAACAATATTCAGCAAATGTATTAACGCCAGCGAATCTCTCTAAATTCACCGGATAAATGATTCGATACATATCATTCAGCCAGCAGTGCTATGGGGAATGCATTGGTTTTGTTGGCTGATGACCTCTTCCTGATGAATGACAGATATCCATACTGATACTTTTAAATCTGTCTGTGTCACAAGCTTTTATTGACAAATCAGGATGTACTTGTGGTGAACAGAGCACAATAGTTTAGAGGAGAAACAGAAGAAGAATACTGTAGCCAAAGGAAACTGCAGAGGAAATTTATATAGGCACAACTTAAGTATCCAGACTGGAATCTGGAAACAACAATGGGCTACTCAAACAGAAAATTTCACGGGATTTTTAATAGACAAAAAATAACTCCAATTTTAGGTTAGTGCTCCTTAATGTGTCATTTTTCCTATATGAACTCAGAAGGAAAAATGCCAGATATCAAATTAACCACAGTATTTCCCGCAGCACCCTGGTATTTCCTTGCAGAGCTCTCTCTCTTTAAGCATTGACCAGGCACTACTCTGCTCAGCTTGTGATCTTGTCACCTCTCATAGACGAGATGGTCTCGCTACAGATATTGTATAACTGCACTAGTCACGGGCAGGAACAGAAAATTGAGAACCAGCACATCTCTACTTGAATATTGATTATACAATATCTGTCTCTGTTCCTTCTGGATTTAGCTGGTGGTCTATTGCCCATTAGCAAACAGTTACCTGAGCGGAGGATAATGTTTCAGATTCAATGAAAAGAGCAGCAGAAAAGCAAACAGATTTAAATCAGCTCAATTCCAACAAAAACTCTTTCATCTTGAAACAATTTACACTCCACCAAGGGTAAGTAAACAGAGAGAATATATTTTCTCTCACCTTCAACTGTCAGTGGTACCTTTCACATTCCCTGTCCTCAGATAGGAGGGAGATTTTTCCTATCTTTACTGGTACAAGAGTCCCTCGAGGAGTTAACATGATTATTTTCCTTTAGTTTACATAGTTCTTACTGTATTTACATGATATTCAGTTTTACAGCTTTCATATACTGGATTTACTCTCAGAAATCCAGATCTAAAAAAGCAACTATAGAGACTCAGTCAACATCCTTACTATATAATTATAATTATGAATTATTATGAATTATTATTAATAATAATATTAATGAATAATAAATATGAATTCATAATATGATAAAGTTTGAATAAATAGATGTATATCTCCAAGTACTAAGTTAGACCAATTTAGCTGAACTGGGGCAAATTTGTGTGACTGGAAGTGTGATGAGGTGTATAAATTACACACTGGCCAGCAAAGGGTTAAATAAAAGCCCTGGGTTCCGGAAGCCCTACCCCTCAACCCTTCCTGAGGATGCTCCACTTGCAGGCAGAGTTTAATAGGGTGCCAACCAGCTCAGTTAGGGGAGGACAGGGCAGGGAGAAGGACCCACTTTGAGAGCTCTGGAGAAGGATGTAACCAGATCCAGACCGGGAGAAGGAGTGCCGGTGAGTGGCAGGTCTTACAGGCCAGAGATGGTTAGGCAACCCATGAGGGAATGCTGGCAGGGACAAACTGCACCACCCCAAGGAAAAGGGAGAGGTAGGAAGTGGCCCAGGAAGGCTAACAGGAGGCACCCCATGGTAAAAGATGCTGGGCAGCCCTCACAGGGCCCTGGGTTGGAACCTGGTGGAGTGGGAGGGCCCAGGTTCCCTTACCCCTCCTACTGCAACCATTGGGTGGGGCGACGGCCAGTGACTGCAACCACTAGGCAGTGGACAGTGGATCTGTTCACAAGGCACATACACAAAAATCTCTGATCTTACATTGACAACTGAATTTCTCAAATCTAATCACTATTCTCAAACACAGCTGTCTCTATTGGCTTGGTCATCTGTACCAGATGGACAATGGACACATTCCAAAGGATCTCCTGTATGGAGAATGTGCAGATGCTCCAAGGCCACTGGGCAGAACTAGGCTCAGGTTTAAGGGGTTTTGCAAGAGGGACTGCAAGCTGGGAAGCGCTAGTGATAGGCTATACCAAGGAGTAAAAGAGATTGGAGATAGGTGGATGAGAGAGAGAGGACAGTGAAGAGAGCAAAGAGGAAAGTGCCTCAGGCCTCAAGGTCTAGTAGTGTGACGGCTTCATCTTCTGGCCCATAGCTTTACTCCTGCATTATCTGTGGCATGGACTGTTGTCATAAATGAAGGGAAGGGGGAGAGGGTCTGATGCAGTGCTATAAAATCCTCTTACCAGTAAAGGGTTAAGAAATACAGGTAGCCAGACTGACACCTGACCTGGCTGGCATCTGACCAATAAGGGGACAAGATACTTTCAAATCTTAGGAGGGGGGAAGGCTGTGTGTGTGTCTTTGTCTGAGTCAGAGTGATCTTGGAAGACAGAAGGAACCTGCAGAAAATCAAACCTCCCTTTTCTGAAGTAAGTTTAGATAGCATAGCGCATAGATTTCTGTTTAATTTTGGCTTGGTGTATTCCCTGTGTTAGAAGGGGGGGTTATTCATGGTTTAGTGTAACTTTAAGGTTTTGTCCAGAGGGGGAAATCTCTCTGAGTTTGGAAATATAGTGCCCTGTAAAATAGTTACCATCCTGATTTTACAGAGATGATTTTACCTTCTTTATTGTTAATAAAATCCTTCTTTTAAGAAGCTGACTGTTTTCTATGGTGTTAAAACCCAGGGGGTGGGTTTTTAGATCACTGTGTAATCAATTGGTTGGGAGATTGTTCTCAACTTTCCCAGGAAAGGGGGTGTACGGCTTGAGAGGGTATTTTTTGGGGGGAGGGAAGTTCAAGTGATTCCTTTCCTGGATTCCTGTTAGATACTTGATGGTGGCAGCGAAAGAAGCATTTCTCAGGGTGCAGGGAATTTTGTACCTTGGGGGATTTAACCTAAGCTGGTAAAAATAAGCTTAGGGGCTCTGAATGCGGGTCCCCACATCTTTACCCTAGAGTTTAGAGTGGGGAGGGAACCCTGACAACTGTCACTTGAGAATTGGACTTTTTAGTCACTCAGACTGCAGCTTGACATAAAGTAACTGAACTGCTTTGGCACTTACACCATCATCTTACATGCAGCCAAACATCTATCAACATCTAACCACAGATGGTTGCCATTTATTCAACTGAAGTTTTCATAGTGGTTGAACTTTTTGGACAACCCTGCACTTTGTTCCCCAGAGGTTGCACTTTGTAGACAGTCCCTATTTCTGCAGGGTGTGGGTGTTGTGGTATAGGGACAGACAGCTTAGTTTGAGCCCTGCTTTATACAGACCCCTGAGTCTCTCTTTTCTCTGCATTGCCGGTGTCTGCTATAAGTTTACGCTTTGAAGAGTTCTAAAATATCTATTGACTAAATATAAAATGATTCAAAGTGCTAGAAATATGTACCTACAGAAAATCAGTTGCAGGTTGTTATTTTACTCTGGGTTAGGCCAGGCCTTGAACACTATATACTGGTAATGAGCAGAAAAGTTAAACTATGTGGCTCACTGTTACTAGGCTATTGACTCAACTAGTACAGCCATGTAAAACTGTATGAGACATTTTAGTTTGAGCTCTGTTTCATACAGATCCCAAAGTCTCTCTCTGTTCTGCATTACAAGTGTGTTGTGCTATCTCAAGTAATATAAAATCCTGTGCCTTCAAAGAATAGAATCTGAGTTTGAAATGTGTCATGTGTAGACACTCTTACATCAGTTTAAACTAGGCTTATATTTATTTATCTTGCCCCTATTATTTAACAAGAGGAAAAGGTAGGAGGGAGTTTAAGGATAATGAAAATAAGATAATACAATTGTGGTTGTAGGTACTGCACAATTTGAAGGTTCCAGAAGATACCACATTTATTTTTGGGGGCAAATCGGACAACACCAGTGCAAGTTTCCCTACCAGGGATGGACATGCTGAGGTATGAAAGGATAGCTGGGTATCTATGTCCACTGCTGGTAAAATCCTTGACCAAAGCACACAGGCCTGAGGAGAACTGCAGTAGTATGGATCTCCTCTGTGGCTACTACAGCAAGCCTTATGCAGTGTGGTTATAGCCATATTGGTCTCGGATATTAGAGAGACAAGATGGGTGAGCTAATATCTTTTATTGAGCCAACTTCTGTTGGTGAGAGAGACAAGCTTTTGAGTTACATAGAGTTCTTCTTCAGGTCTGGGAAATGTACTCAGCATGTCATAGCTAAATGCAAGGTGGAACAAATTGTTTAGCGTAAGTAGTTAACATGTATTTCAAGGGACCATACATGGATAAATGGCCAGTTAAAACTGCTCCAATCAAAGGGGGAAAAGGAGGGAAAAAATCTGGGGGCAATGTAAAGGAAGGAGGAGCACATACAGTTCTCCACCCTCACTCCAAAGTACAGTTTGAGATAAGTCGGCAAGATACTGGCCCCTGCTATGTCCTATGTGTGCCACAAAAAGTCCATACAATTGGGCAGCTGTGGATTCCCTGATATGGTAAAATATCTGCATGTTTATATTCCCAGTATATCTTGCTCTACTGCTTCCCCTCACCCTTTCACAGTCAGGGTGGGGGATACGGGAGTCATTACCAGATGATGTTAATCTAAGTTCTGTCAGGAGTCAAATTGCCTCCCTCATAGATCTAGGCATTGAGGGAATACAAAGGTGACAGATGGTCACCTTTTCTCCATCCCTCTTGTGGTAGACTCAAGGATCAAGGCCAGGGAATCCATGCATTGTGCTGACTCACTTACCACGCTGTGTCACTTTCCCTGCCCAAATACAATGCCTCCTTTCATGGTGTATATTACCATGCAAAAACTTTCAACTAGCCAGTCCCCTGTGCAGGGGAAATGCAGCATTTCTACTGTCTTAGACCATGCATATCCATGATGAAGACCAGAGGATTTGTCCCTTAATCCTTGGCGTCAGTGCTGACAAGGACGCCAGCCAATGCCAGCTGGTGTACAATCATAAAGTTTAGACATGGAGACACCATCACAAGAACCAGAACAAAAATGTTTAGTTTGTAGTGGAGAATGAGACAAAATAAATATGAATAATATAAAATCATATCAGTGAGCAATTACTAAAGATCTAAAAGAAGAGAGTACTTGAGAAGAGGGAATACGAACCAAACTCAGAAACCGAGTCTTCAAACTATTTTCTGATTGAAACTGTACTATATTAATGTGCAGTAGGGATATTTTAGTATGTCTGAAATGGGCCATCTTGATTATCACTTCAAAAGTTTTTTTCCCCTGCTGATAATAGTTCCTTTTAATTAATTAGCCTCTTATAGTTGGTATAGGTACTTCCACCTTTTCATGTTTCTCTGAATGTATAAATATCTTCTTACTGTATGTTCCTTTCTATGCATCCGATGAAGTGGGACTGTAGCCCATGGAAGCTTATGCTGAAATAAATTTGTTAGTCTCTAAGGTGCCACAAGTAATCCTGTTCTTTTTGATGACCCTGTTAGTGTGTGACACATTGGAATGCTTTAGAATTCATGCCCCTCTTCTGCATTACCTCACTGTGTAGACAAGCCTGATTGTCTCCAATACCAGGATTACAGGATGGCCTAAACTTGCATTGTGAATAAATTTTAGCATGGGAGTTAAGATTATAGGGTTGATGTGGGATACCGGGAGGAAGCACAAGTAGGTGAGTGCAAGAGGGGAGGGCTCCTGCCCCATACTGGGACAGCAGGACAATCGGTGAGTTATCTTAAATGCCTATACACAAATGCAAGAAGCCTGGGGAACAAGCAGGGAGAACTGGAAGTCCTGGCACAGTCAAGGAATTATGACGTAATTGGAATAACAGAGACTTGGTGGGATAACTCACATGATTGGAGTACTGTCATGGATGGATATAAACTGTTCAGGAAGGATAGGCAGGGCAGAAAAGGTGGGGGAGTTGCGTTGTATGTAAGAGAGCAGTATGACTGCTCAGAGCTCCAGTATGAAACTGCAGAAAAACCTGAGAGTCTCTGGATTAAATTGAGAAGTGTGAGCAACAAGGGTAATGTCGTGGTGGGAGTCTGCTACAGACCACCAGACCAGGCGGATGAGGTGGACGAGGCTTTCTTCCAGCAACTAACAGAAGTTACTAGATCACAGGCCCTGGTTCTCATGGGTGACTTTAATCACCCCGACATCTGCTGGGAGAGCAATACAGCGGTCCACAGACAATCCAGGAAGTTTTTGGAAAGTGTAGGGGACAATTTCCTGGTGCAAGTGCTGGAGGAACCAACTAGGGGAAAAGCTCTTCTTGACCTGCTGCTCACAAACAGGGAAGAAATAGTAGAGGAAGCAATAGTGGATGGGAACCTGGGAGGCAGTGACCATGAGATGGTCGAGTTCAGGATCCTGACACAAGGAAGAAAGGAGAGCAGTAGAATACAGAGCCTGGACTTCAGAAAAGCAGACTTTGACTCCCTCAGGGAACTGATGGGCAAGGTCCCCTGGGAGAATAACATGAGGGGGAAAGGAGTCGAGGAAAGCTGGCTGTATTTTAAAGAAACCTTATTGAGGTTGCAGGAACAAACCATCCCGATGTGTAGAAAGAAAAGTAAATATGGCAGGCGACCAGCTTGGCTTAACAGTGAAATCCTTGCTCGTCTTAAACACAAAAAAGCAGCTTACAAGAAGTGGAAGATTGGACAAATGACCAGGGAGGAGTATAAAAATATTGTTCAGCCATGCAGGAGTGAAATTAGGAAGGCCAAATCACACTTGGAGTTGCAGCTAGCTGGAGATGTTAGGAGTAACAAGAAGGGTTTCTTCAGGGATGTTAGCAACAAGAAGAAAGTCAAGGAACGTGTGGGCCCCTTGCTGAATGAGGGAAGGAACCTTGTGACAGAGGATGTGGAGAAAGCTAGTGTACTCAATGCTTTTTTTGCCTCTGTCTTCACAGACAAGGTCAGCTCCCAGGCGGCTGCACTCCGCAGCACAGTATGGGGAGGAGGTGACCAGCCCTCTGTGGAGAAAGAAGTAGTTCGGGACTATTTAGAAAAGCTGGACGAACACAAGTCCATGGGGCCGGATGCACTGCATCCGAGGGTGCTAAAGGAGTTGGCCGATGTGATTGCAGAGCCATTGGCCATTATCTTTGACAAATCATGGCAATCGGGGGAGGTCCCGGATGACTGGAAAAAAGCTAATGTAGTGCCCATCTTTAAAAAAGGGAAGAAGGAAGATCCGGGGAACTACAGGCCAGTCAGTCTCACCTCAATCCCTGGAAAAATCATGGAACAGGTCCTCAAGGAATCAATTTTGAACCACTTAAAGGAGGGGAAAGTGATCAGGAACAGTCAGCATGGATTCACCAAGGGCAAGTCATGCCTGACTAACCTAATTGCCTTCTATGATGAGATAACTGGCTCTGTGGATGAGGGGAAAGCAGTGGATGTGCTATTTCTTGACTTTAGCAAAGCTTTTGATACAGTCTCGCACAGCGTTCTTGCCAGCAAGTTAAAGAAGTATGGGCTGGATGAATGGACGGTAAGGTGGATAGAAAACTGGCTGGATGGTCGTGCTCAACGGGTAGTGATCAATGGCTCCATGTCTAGTTGGCAGCCGGTATCAAGTGGAGTGCCCCAAGGGTCGGTGCTGGGGCCGGTTTTGTTCAATATCTTCATCAACGACCTGGAGGATGGTGTGGACTGCACCCTTAGCAAGTTTGCAGATGACACTAAACTGGGAGGAGTGGTTGATATGCTGGAGGGTAGGGATAGGATACCGAGGGACCTAGACAAATTAGAGGATTGGGCCAAAAGAAATCTGATGAGGTTCAACAAGGACAAGTGCAGAGTCGTGCACTTAGGACGGAAGAATCCCATGCACTGCTACAGACTAGGGACCGAATGGCTGGGCAGCAGTTCTGCAGAAAAGGACCTAGGGGTTACAGTGGACGAAAAGCTGAATATGAGTCAACAGTGTGCCCTTGTTGCCAAGAAGGCTAACAGCATTTTGGGCTGTATAAGTAGGGGCATTTCCAGCAGATCGAGGGACGTGATTATTCCCCTCTATTCGGCACTGGTGAGGCCTCATTTGGAGTACTGTGTCCAGTTTTGGGCCCCACACTACAAGAAGGATGTGGATAAATTGGAAAGAGTCCAACGGAGGGCAACAAAAATGATTAGGGGGCTGGAGCACATGACTTATGAGGAGAGGCTGAGGGAACTGAGATTGTTTAGCCTGCAGAAGAGAAGAGTGAGGGGGGATTTGATAGCTGCTTTCAACTACCTAAAAGGGGGTTCCAAAGAGGATGGATCTAGACTGTTCTCAGTTGTAGAAGATGACAGAACAAGGAGTAATGGTCTCAAGTTGCAGAGGGGGAGGTTTAGGTTGGATATTAGGAAAAACTTTTTCACTAGTAGGGTGGTGAAGCACTGGAATGGGTTACCTAGGGAGGTGGTGGAATCTCCTTCCTTAGAGGTTTTTAAGGTCAGGCTTGACAAAGCCCTGGCTGGGATGATCTAGTTGGGGTTGGTCCTGCATTGAGCAGGGGGTTGGACTAGATGACCTCCTGAGGTCCCTTCCAACCCTGAGATTCTATGATTCTATGATTCTATGTCAATGGGGCTATTCATGTAAACTAATGTTGTAACACTGGACGCTATATTTCTGAAAGTTTCTTGCTAAGTAGATGTCATTAATTTTCTATTCCAGTCTTGTCCTTGTTAGCATTTTCATGAACCTGTTGGGAATAAGTGGAATTGCCAGCAAAAACAAAATACTAAAAGGTCAAAGGCAGTAAAATATCTTTTCAGTTGAAGAACAAATTGCCTTAACCTCATAATTAAAATGTGTCTCTCTAGATAAAAATCAATGGCCTGCTTATTCCTCTCACTTTCACTGGTGCAAATCAGGAGTAACTTCGGTTAGAATAAGAATTATACCAGTGTTTTTTTTCAAAAGTGAGAGAAAATTCAGATGCCATATTTCAAGAAGCAAAGCCATACTTATTTTTATAATAATAACATTTGAAACCCGTTAACTCAATATTAATACTATTTACTTTCAATAATTTATGCTGCTTGTTTATTTTATGCATATTACTCATTTTGGAGAGTGAAACTAGACTGATCAGTTTCACTTTCTGTGTAGAGTCACTTTTATTTGATGGGACAGATTCTCAGCTGGTGTCAATTCACTTACCTGGGTTATTACGCCAGCTGAGGCTCTGGCCCTCTCTTTCTTAGGCACTAGCCCAGTGTTGTAGGGTTTGGGTTTCTGTAGTTTCAGGGAAATATTTAAGTTAAAAATAAAGTTTTCATTGATTTCACTAAAACAGGTCTATTGATATTATATTTTGCAAACAATTTTTCTTTGCAAAACTCTCATTTCGTGCCTGAATTATTTGACAATGTCACTTAAAACAGCACACCGTTGTGATATTTTATCTGCTGTGAAACAAATCTAGTCATGGGGCTAATTCTTCATAGGCATATGCCAGATTTTACACCGATGAAGTAACTTATGAACTAGTTTTACACCGATGAACTAACAAAACGTACGTATTGTCTTAAATGAAATTACTCGTGATTTACCTAAGTAGAAAATAAAGCTTGTGAAATTTTAGGCCCCAATCCTTCAAACATATGCACATACTAAAGTTAATCACAGGCACAAGCTTTTGCAAAAATGGGCCTGCCTTAGTATAGAAATTGGGCCCTAACTCTATATTCCTGAAAGTACTCCACTTTCCATACCTAAATACAGATTTACTTTCTCATTGTTCACCTTTCATTAATTTTTGTATATGTCTATTTGAATACATCTTTGAATCTGATCTCAGATAAACAGATGTGGCTCCGCTCCTGCTTCTATTTAAATCTAAAGGCCAAAGTCTCACGGACTTCAATGGGAGCAAGATCAGGCCCTTAATTTGTAAAGTGTGCTTGTATTGATGAATTTGAATTGTTAAATAAAAACACCACTATTCTGACAGCTGAGTACTTAGGTTTTTCTAGATTTCCTTTTAGACAGGGGTGAGAAAAGTGTGGGCAGTATTAAAGAGCAGACCCTCTGTCATCGTGGCCTTAATACAAGGACTTTGAAAGATCCTTCTTACAAATGTCAGCATTTGAAAAGGACAAACAAGGAAATAAACCTCAAAGTGGATGACAATGGGAGATGGAAAGGAAGTGGGTGGGATAATGCATCTGAGGAGCAAAGCTCCTTATAAAAAGCATTAAAGTGGTTTAGGGTTCTATTTAGCAACAAAAGGAGTTATGGAACAGTGCATAATTTTCCCACAGGACTTTTGTTCTTTGATGTGTTTGATGCACAAATAAAAAATAAAATAAAATAAATAAATAGTGGGCCGAAAGTTTGTATAGTGGAGTGTGTTTGTTTATAGAGGGGAAAGGTGAAGTGAAGTGAATATGCTGATGCATGCAAAATCAAACAAATTCTCTACTCACTGGGACTTGTTAAGGAAAAGCTATAGAAAACTGTTTGAAGGATTTCAAGTACGATTTCAAAATATATGTCTATGGTATCTTCTCCTCTACACTTAGTGTCTTTGCACTGGATATATCTTAAATCTTGATTCAGTCCTGGGATATGTCTGTTGTTAGCATATTGCAGGGGAATTAGTGGAGGCAAGTGAATCTGGAAGGTATCTGCAAAGGTGCAAGATGCCTGTAACCCCTGCTGCAGCATGGGGGCCCAGGTCAGCCAGCTCAGCCTCCAAAGTAGGTAGAACTGTCCATGGAGGAGGCATTGCCAGGTCACCTACTGCTAATTCAGTACCTGCCCCAAGCAACCTCCACTGTTGAGGTTCCTATGGAGATCTCACCCCAGTTTTAATAGCTTTTTTTCCCCCAGCACAAACCCTGCGGAGAGAAGTGATGTTACAGTAAAAGAGAGCAGGACGGGAGGAGTATAACTTCCTCTCTTCTGCTAAAAACAGAGGAAAGGCCCCTTCCTCAAACTGCCTTGAGTCGGCTATAGAGCTTCCTCATAGTTTCTCTTGCTTCTTAGTTGAGGTACTGAGAGTCTTCCCTCCTGGTACATTGTACTTTAATTGCTGCAGCAATGCAAACACTGCTTGCCTTCCTCTGGGAAGTGAATGAATCCCCCCACCCCAAACACAATGTCTCTGCTAGCGCTCAGGAGCATTTTTCATCCCTTAGAGGCAGTAAGGGTGAAAGCCCAATATTTCCTTTACCAACCCCACCCATTCAGATCTTATGTGTACTCAAGGCATATAGATGCACACAGTCAATGGTACAAGGCTACAGATTAATGCACTCTGACTTTCAATTTCATACGGTGTTCTGTACTATGATAACGTAATGGTGGGAAGAACTTGTTTTGCCAACTGGGTAATCCAGTCAGATTCTAGACTTTGAATGGATCTCAGGTTTAAGATCTATATGGCTCTGACATATTCCAGCTTCTGAACCACTGCAGGTTATATTTTATTTCCAGCATAGTCCTGTCTTGGCATCAGGCCAGGTATTATTTTCCAACAGGAATCTTTATTATTGACATAGAACAGGCTTCCATTTAGTTTTTATGTTACATTTCCCATGAAAAATGAATGGCTTAAACTAACAGAAAATTATCCTGAGAGGGGCCCAAAAGGCATCAAGAAAATCACCACACTGTATTTTAATGAATCATGTTTGTTATGGTAATGCCTAGGTAACCAACCAACATTGGGGCCCAGTTGTGCTGGGCACTGTGCAAATACAGTAATAGGAAGTTCCTGTCCTGAAGAGCTTGTTATCTAAATAGATCAGTCAGACAAAGGGGAGGGGGAAAGGATAGAACATACAAGCCAATGTGCTGGGGGAAAGTGCCATGCTAAGTACATTGATATTTTTTCGAGGGGGTAGTGGTGCATTTTTATTAGCTGACCAGCAAGAGAATGGAAGACAGAGAGGAGAGGGGAACAGAGCAAGTGAGCAGCGGGAGGGGAAGAAGATAAGAAGGGCAGGTATGGAGTGAGAGTGAGGTGACGAGTCTGTGAGACGGGGCAGGAGGATGTTGGAGCAAACAGGCAACCAGCCAGGGTAGAGAAAGTCCAGTCATAAGAATGTAAGAACATAGGACTGGAAGGGAGCTCCTGGGTCACTGAGCCATGCCCTCTGCTAAAGCAGTGAAAATTGTAGGAAATAATACCAGTATCCTGGGTCCCTACTTAAACTGCTTTTTCAGTTGTTCTGTTGGCTTCATTCTCTGGCTGACTCCATTCATACCACTCACTTCTGCTCCAGTTCAGGGTCTGATTCTCTGCCCCAGTGTGTACTTTAGTACAGCCGTGGTTGTGGAAAGGGAGCAGAAACCTGCTTTAAGTCCCCAGCAGGAACAGAGCAATCTCCTATGCCTCTTCTTCCTAGTCCTAGTGCAGGGAGAAGGCACCCCCATCTAGATTATGGTCAGAAAATGGATGCAGCAGGGAACCTGCCCCACGGGCACTATGCCGTACGCTCCATTGCCACTCAGTCAGTGTGCCTCTTCTTCATAGGCTTATGCCAGGTTTTACACTGATGGAGTAACTCTATTGTCTTAAATGAAATTGCCTCGATTTCCCCACAGCATGGTTCAGTCTCCCAAGAGACGTTGCTGAGTCTAAAAGGTGTTAAGTGTACCAAACGTCTTGCCTGTTTCAAGCTGGTGCTTCTGCCTTTCCTTCACTACAGTCACATTAGGTGAAAAACACATGGGAGAATGAAATCCCATAAATGAAACAGAAAATCCCTTCAGATGATTAGTTGAGGCCAATGATAAAAGTATACTTTGTGTGCATGTCAGGTTCCTTGCCAGTCTCAAAGTAGTCATTTGGATTTACTTCGTTATAGCCACTGAAGCACCTTGAGAGAGCAAGAGAGAAATAGAGTGCAAGACAGAGTAATAATAACCCTTAAATGATGAAGTCTCTCTCATAGCACAACTTCAAATAACTCAGACAACTATTCTTTAATCAACTACACAAGCACTGGTTCAACTGAATTCAGCTTAGCAGCCATTGGAAAACTCAGGGAGAGAAATGCAGAGGATAGGGGAATACCAGCTAAACATGAGAGAGTGCAATTGATAGATATTACTGGTTGGGCTCTTTATAAATAGAAGAAAGAATACCAGACGGTCAATAGAATACACAGGCAGTGTGATTAGGGACTGATTCTGCTGCATTAAAATCAATGTGACTTTTGCTATCGGCTTCGATGGAAGCCAGAGCGGGCTCTTATGAGTTTTATCTTTCTCTGCCCTGCTTTGTTCTGCTTCTCTTGATCCACCCTCCTCATCTCTGACTTGATGATCCATATGCTGAAATAATCTTCCTCCTCTCTCCTACCATTTTAGCTCCCCATCATTTCATATTGTTCCTCTTCCTTATTAATCACCCCACCCCTCTCTTTCAGCAATACCTGCATCACCCCCTCCCCATCTGATGCGGATTTCATTACACACAGCCCAATACACAATTGAATTAAAGGAGTGGGAGAATAGTTAGGTGTCACAGAGATTGAGCAGCTGGGTTGGCTTATAAAAATAAGGGTGCTTCAGATCATTAAAGGATGAGAAACAGAAAAAAAAAATGTCTCCTTTGTACTATAGAACAGTGGCTCTCAACTTTTCCTGATTACTGTACCCGTTTTGGGAGTCTGATTTGTCTTGTGTACCCCCAAGTTTCACCTCACTTAAAAACTACTTGCTTACAAAATCAGACATAAAAATACACAAGTGTCACAGCACACTATTACTGAAAAATTGCTTACTTTCTCATTTTTCCCATATCACTATAAAATAAATCAATTGAAATATCAATGTACTTACATTTCATTGTGATACTTACCATATAATAGTATATAGAGCAGTATAAACAAGTCATTGTCCGTATGAAATTTTAGTTTTTACTGACTTAGCTAGTGCTTTTTATGTAGCCTGTAGTAAAACTATGCAAATATCTAGATGAGTTGATGTACCCCCTGGAAGAGCTCTGTGTACTCCCAGGGGAACATGTACCCGTGGTTGAGAACCATTGATATAGGAAAAGAACTCCTGGAAAAATAACAAGATTTATAAAAACAAAGTAATAAATACTATGGGTAAAATTTTCAAAAGTGCCCAAGTCCCATTTTCAAGAGGGACTTAGGCACTTAAAAGCATAAGTCCTAGTGACTTTCAGTAAGACAGACTCCTAAGTCATTTAGGCACTTAGGAATATTTTACCCCTTATTTTAAACTAGTGAAATGCTTACTAGCCAGCTCTAATATTAGGCCCCTTTCCAGAGCTAGGGTGCTGCCTGAGGTTCCTGGCTTTGGCCCCAGTTCAGCAAGGTGCTGACCTTCAAACATGCTAGTAAAAGAGTTGGTCGACATTTTTTGAGTAAAGATTTTTTTGGTTGAAAAATGGCCTTTTGTACAAAACCAAAATATTTTACCCAAACCACTGACTTCTTTGAGATGTTTTATTTATCATGACATTTTACACAACATTTTTATCAACAAGCTTTAAAAACATGATCACAACCATTATTGAAGTGGCTGAAAACACTTTTTGTTTACTAAAAACGGGGTTCAGTGAGAATTTTAATAACACATTTTGATCCATTTTGATTAAAAATGACATGAATGTTTGTAGAGATACTAGGTGGCTCTTCTTCTGAGTGTATGCA
The DNA here is from genome assembly GCA_037349315.1 of Chelydra serpentina. Taxonomy (NCBI): domain Eukaryota; kingdom Metazoa; phylum Chordata; order Testudines; family Chelydridae; genus Chelydra; species Chelydra serpentina. The sequence goes on along the minus strand of JBAIAC010000010.1, from coordinate 64,398,038 downwards.
CAACATGCCTCAGGTGGCACATGACCAGGATTCAACACCGAATGTGATCCGTTGGTTGGATCATTAGCTTCCCCGGGTTGGGCCTGGTAATGACAGGGTGTGCGACGTGAATGCTGAGGTAATATTTTTAATTGGTAATTACTGGTGAGGTAATATATTTAATTGGGCCAACTTCTGTTGGTGAGAGAGACAAGTTTTCAAGCTTACACAGAGCTTTTCTTCAGGTCCGGGAAAGCTTGAAAGCTTGTCTCTCTCACCAACAGAAATTGGTCCAATAAAAGATATTACCTCACCCACCTTGTCGCTCTAATATGCAGGACCAATATGGCTATAACAACACTGCATACATGAATGTTTTTAGGAAAATGAAAAATAGGTCTGTTTTCAATGCTATGTAATGGAAACAATTTTGAAATTGGTTGTGAATATTTATTTTCATTTTCTGACCAGTTGTAGTGAATAATTTTGTTGACTTTAGTGAGGCTCCTATTTTTGAAGGTAGGCATGCAGGGCTGGCCCACAACATTTTGGCACCTGAGGCAGGGAGCTCAAATGACGCCCCCATGTCCCCTCGCTTGGGCCAAAACTTTGAAAGGTCTCAATTCTGCCTTCTTCCTGTTCTACTCCTCTCATGGTACTGCTCTGCTACCAACCCGAATAAAGGAGAACTAACAACTTAAAATGCCTTGTTCAAAAATTTTAAGTAACACTTAACTTTCAAACGCCTGAACAGCAAATGTAACTTTTCTTGTCTGCATAGTAAACACTGGCATTTTTATCTGTTTGAATAATCAAAGTGGTGCTTTCCGTGCCTTCTTGGTTTAAAAGATTTGAACTGCTTCCTGAAGGTCCACAGTCTCATGCTCTGCTGAGATGGTTGCAAGGCCGACCAGCCTCTCCTGTGTCATTGCGTAGATGTGGTTTTATTAACTTCAGCTTGTAGAAGCTGCGTTCTCCACTGGCAACTGTTACAGGAAGTGTTAGAAGTATGCGCAGAGCAACCAAAGCATTTAGAAAGAGGGTGGTCATCTTATTTGTGCACATATATTCCAGAACAGACTTTGGAGTTGATTATGCTGAAATGTATCTTGAAAGGGCTTTCAGTTCATCACCTAAATCACTTGCATCAATATTGCGCACATCATCATGCGTCAACACTGTCTCTAGTGCCCTGCATTGCCCATGTAGGTCCTCTTCAGGTATAGTGCGGAGTTTTGAAATATAATAAAATATCCCAAATATACTGCTGTATTCCTTGAGCTGCATGAAACGTTCTTCAACTGGGATTATCCCGTGTCTCGTAATCAAAATGTCTTCTTCTTCGGTGACTCTTGTATACTTGAACGGGTGGGAAAATAGCTTCAGTGTGAAGTTCCTTGGCCAACTTCTGTGCATGCTTCGGAACGTTTTGAAATCCCTCATCTGACCGGTAAGACTGTAGGTATGACTTTGCTTTGTCCAGTTGTTCCATTGCTCCAGATATATCAACGTCAACACCTTGGAGTCTCTTGCTTACAACATTTATTTCAAACAGTATGTCATACCACAACACTAAGCCACACAGAAATGTGAAGTTATGTATGTTTCTGGTGATTCCATTTCCCTCTGCCACTGTTCTCCCACAAACAGTTCCTGTCATAGCATTATCTTCCATAATGGCAACTATGGCATTATCTTCTTCCCAGTTTGGTGTTTGATATACTTTATTGCCTGCACTCGACTTTCCGACTGTACGGCACTCAGTGGTTTCAGTGTCAGAGAGGATGTTCCCAGATGTCTCTTCAAAATTTGTCATCGATGAGTTGATGCAGAGAAAAATACATAGATGCTTTGAATTACATTAAAAAATTCAGCAGCCTCACTAGAAGCTGATGCTGCATCACTGACCACCAAGTTCAATGAATGAGAACTGCATGGGACAAAAAAAGCTTGAGGGTTTATCTCTCGGATCCATGTTTGCACTCCTCTGGTCTTTCCTCTCATGTTGGCATCATTATCGTAGCCCTGACCTCTCATGTCAGCTATCGCAATTCCCGTATCTTCCAGCTTTTTAAGAAGCACATTTATCATACCAGCTCCTGTAGTATCATCAATGTCAATAAATTCTAGAAAATGCTCTTTGATAGTCACCATTGCAGGGACATTTTCACCAGGTTCTGTTGTTACAAAATGCACCATTCAAGTCATTTGTTCCATATGGCTGATGTCAGGTGTGCAGTACAGAATAACAGAGTAAAATCTTGCTGACTTCAGATCTGCCACAATCTTCTGTTTGACTTTTGTTGCCAGTAACTGTCTGATCTCATTTTGAATTGTTTTTCCAAGGTGGTGGTGTGTGTACATTTCTTGTGTGGTGACTCTTCTTTAGATGCTCTTGGAGTACAGCATCAAACTCAGCCATCAGCTCCACAATTTTAAGGAATTTTCCATTGTTTGGCACATACAGCTGATCTGAAGTGAACACACTGTTAGGTTTTGGGTAGCAAGCATTCTCATGATGGCAATGAGCCTTTTCAGAACATTTTGCCAGTAAAGAGTCTGATGCAATCTTCTCTTGATGCTGATCATCTATGATGGCCTTTAACCTTAGTCTCATCTCAAGCTCTTTCCACCTATGGAATGCTCTCTGGTGATTTGCTGCCTTCTCATGGCATGCCAGATTTCTCACCAAATTTTTCCAGTCCTTTGTTCCTGTAGAACCCAATGTGGCTGGAACATTAGACCGGAAGAGTTTGCAACAAAAACAGTATGCAACATTCTGGGTTTTTGAGTACATAAGCCATAGTCTCTCTGCTTTGTCACCATTGGGGATTTCACACCAGTAATGTGTTGGATGGAAACTTCTATTTTCATTGTCTTAGGGGAACATGAAGTTTTACACTTGCTGTGGCACGTGCAGTAAAAGGAAACAGTAGTGTAGCCGGGGGGGAGCAGGGAGAGCGACCGCTCCCCCTGTGAGCAGAAGCAGTGCCGCCCGAGCCCCGCTGCCGGAGCCGGGCTCAGGCGGTGGTTAAAAAGGCCCGGGTCTCCTGCCACTGCGGGGAGCCACGGGCCTTTTAAATCACCACTGGGGAAGCCGGTCTGGTCCAGCACGGCGCTGGCTCTTGCCGGTACGCTGGACCGGACCGGACCGCTGGAGGCATCGCCAGGTGAGTACAGGGGGAGCGGGGAGGCGCCTTTTTATAGCGCCGCACCCCCTGTGCTCTGGACCTGGCTACACTACCGCAAGGAAGTCCCTCAGGCTACTGCTCAAGTGGGTCCACACCTAGACTTAAGGAACTAAACTTAGCAGCAGCTGTTTCTTGTGCCTCCATCACACTCTTCTCTGATCTACACTTTTCTTCAGGAATGTGCTTGGTTACATCCATTTGAGATGATGCTACAGTATGGATGCTGCAGTAGCATATGGATGCTGCAGTAGCTGCCAGGTCACCTGCACTCTGAGTAACTGGAAGTTCAGACATCTCCTCTCCACTCACATCCTCACTGGGGCCGGAAGACGCACTGTGAACATTTGTGTCTATGTATCTCAGGAGAGCTCCTTCCTGCTTAGATAGAAAAGCTTCCTTTGGTTTCTTTCTTTTTCTGAATGCTGCCCCAAGGGGGCGTTTTCTTCTTTCGCTCATGATTGCTGTTCTGTGCCAGCTATATTGACTCTCAACACTCAATTGAAGGGGACAAATAAGCAGGCTGGTAGCAGGGCCTGAGTGAGGGAAGATATCAGCGTCTTAAGGGCCTAACTCGCTGCTACTACTTCAGTTGACTGCCTGTTCTCCTCAAGTGGGTTCAGGGAAGCAGCAGGAAACAGGAAGCTACCTGAGAAGCTGGTGTTAATCAGTCCAGGCTCCTGGGGGTGCTAGAGAGGTACATAAGAGGCTCCTTCTCCTCTCTCTCCCTACATCTCCTGCTGCTTTCTGTTATTCCCTCTCACCTTTTCTCCTGCCTGCCTTTTATGTCTCTTGTGCTCTCCTTCCTCCAGCACAGCACTCCACCATCTCTGTGCATCTAGAGCAGAGAGAATACATATGCACCAGCAGCAGACACAATTTTCTACACTCTGGGTCCTAGTGGTGCCCCCCGCACAGTCTGGCACCTGAGGTGGCTGCCTCAAAGGCAGGTACATAATTAACTTGCTTAATCAAGGTCTTCATCTGCTTCCTGTGCCTCACATCACTATTCATTGCCAGTTCTTTGTGTCTGTTCTGTTTATTACTAATTTGGCTATTCTAGCTCTGTTCAAGGACGAGGCAACCAGACTGACACTGTAGGGAAATCAGAAATACTGTTTGTTTACTTCTTGCATCTCTCTCAGATTGTGTGATGGAAACAGATTGGTCATTTCCTACTTAATTTCACTTTTGGGTTTCTCATGCACTCAAGACATTGTTGTAGTACTTTGACCCTGATTCAGCAAAATAACTTACTTTGCCGAATCAGGACCGCAAACAATGGAGTGTTTTTTATTTGCTGAGAAATAACTTCTCTGTATTATGGATACATGCTATTGTACAACATTTTTAAACACTATTTTAAATCTATTTTGACCCCTCAACATTCTAGAACTAAGGGTAATTAATCTTACATAACATTAATCTTTTCTCAATGATTTGCTTGTTATGGCGGTTAATTAACACATTTATCCAAAACTCCTAAAATAGAATTCCTATATAAATGACATATTTATAAATATCTTAACATGCAATAACTAACAAATTATGTGAAACAATATGGAACAATTACTTTCCCTTCATACCGTTCTGTGATATTATGCAAAGAACTCAGGGTATGTCTGCAGTGAAATTAAAAACCTGCAGCTAGCCCAGGCCAGCGTACTGAGGGCTAAGGGACTGTTTAATTGTGGTGTTTATGTTTAGGCCTTGGGACCCTCCCACCTCGCAGGGTCCTACATCCCAGGCTTCAGCCTGAGCCCAAATGTCTACACCACAGTTAAATAGCCCCTTAACCTGAGCTCTGCAAGCCCAAGTCAGCTGGCACTTGTCATCTGTGGGCTTTTAATTGCTGTGCAGATCTACCCTAAGTAGAATTTTCTGTTCTCTGTTCTATAGGCGGTGCAACCAATTTCTTATTTGCTTCAGTTAGAATTACATTCAGTTCTCCCTTTCCGCCAATAGGTGGCACTAGTAATTTCAGTACTGTATTTATTGTTGTATACATACAGTATACAATGACATAATAGGATTATTTTTAAGAGATTAAAATAGAGTACTGAGGAAACAAGACATATTTCTTAACTGAGAAAAAAATGGCAAAACTATATGATCTCTCAACTCTTGAGGATACTATTCCTCATGTATTTGAATTGTTCTGGTTATAATACACTTGGTCAATTGATGAACCAGTTTAGACAACGTGTAAAGCACAATATGGGTCAGATTAACTGTTGGTGTAAATGGGCATAACACTTGGCTTCAATTAAATTTTTCTGACTACGAACAGTGGAAAATTGGATCCTGGATACATAGAACTATATTTTATTGTGTGTACCATGTTGCCATCTTTTAATGATACAATATTTGACAATTATTCTGTAGAGTGTCTTTTATGATTTTACATTGAGGTTAGATTCATATGTTAAGAATTGGTTCATGAATTCAGTACAAAAATAAGTATGACAAGTTTGTGAATGTCAGTTATCTTGAAGGAATCCAATCCTATCTCTTAGATATATTTGGCTAAGGAAACTGAACATGACTTTATCAGTGCAGCTCATGAAACATAGTACTATTGAAATTAAATTTGTGCTCTGCAATATGTACCGAGACAGAATTTTCAGCATAAAACTATTTTTATTGAAATCACATCCATATGTCTTATACAAATCAGACTAATGTCTTTCCAAGATATATTTAATTTGTGCATTACTCAAATGAAATAGTGAAAATTAGAATTTATGGGCCAAATTCTCCAGCTCATTGAAACCACTTAAAGTGACCTTAAAGTAGACAGGGAGTCAATATAAACCAGAATCCAATACCTTAGTCACATTGATTTCAGTGGGATTGCTTGAGAAGCAAGGAACTATTCAGTGTGAGTAAAAGTATTAGAATCTAGTCCATATTGAATACATATGAGTTCTATTTAGGCATCCTCGGCAGCATTTTTATATTTACTTAGGCTATGAGATATATATCAAATTATGGGTATTCTTCCCAAGAGTAAGTAGTTATTTGAATACATGCTAGCAAATAATGAATGGATAATGTGTTTGTCTTTTAATTCAAGGTGGGCTGTTCTGGAATACCTGAACCTCCTCAGATCAAAATCCCTTTGACATTCAATGAGATTTAAGCACATAATTAAGCATTTTCCTTAACAGAGATGCTTTCCTGTATCTGGGTCTTTGAGATGATTGCCTCTGGTTATTAGTTTTGCAGCTGTCTGATACAAAGAATATTCTTTTTTAATCTTTAAGAAAAAGAGTGGAGAAAAATTGAAGAAGAGCTTTGTGAAGCTTGAAAGTTTGTCTCTCTGGCCAACAGAAGTTGGTCTAATACAAGATATTAACTCACCCACCTTGTCTCTGTAATGTCCCAACAGGAGCACCTCTAATTATGTTCACAGTTAAACACATTCTTCATTATGGAATGGGTGAAGGGAAATGTTACATTGAGGATCTTACTATTAAAAATGCCTGAAGCTAGCCTGCAATTTTTTTGAGGTAATTTGTGTTTGTAATTAATTGTGTGGACAAATGATTTATAGATGTTTTAAAGCCATCTTTGTGTCCCACCCCGCACTGAGAACAGCTTAGCTGCTGCCCAGAGTCTGGGCTGTGTAGTGTACAGCTTGGTTAAGAGTCAGCAAATGGGGACATGGCAACAGTCTACAGATATCTGATACTGCTATGCATAAACAGCAAGCAAGGAGAAGGATTATTTAGGCACTCTGTCTCTCTTTCCCTCTCGCAGATAGTTTCAAAATAAAAATAAAAAACCACTACCTCTTACTTTTAAGTTATTTATTGAACAAGGAGAATATAATGATCATTACACAGGGGCCACAGAAAGACTAGTGGGGTTAAACTCGTCGAAGGGATCTTATAATTTTGCAATCAAAAAGAGGAAATAATTGACATTCAATGGGATCTGGGTACCTAAGTCCTGTACCTTTGAAAAAATCGCTGCATATCTCAAATTGAAATGGAAGCCATGTAGGGTTTGATTCTGGGAGATTCTAAGTACCCTCCACAATAAATTGAAATCCACGGGAGTGGTGATAGCTCTGTGTCTTTCAGGACTGAACCCAAAATGTGCTAGTGCAGTATGTTCTGTGTCATGTCTTATTCCTTAATTGATTATCACTGGGTATAATTCATATTTCATAGATTCATGGATTCCAAGGCCAGAAGGGACCAATGTGATCATCTAGTCTGACCTCCTGTATAACACAGGTCACAGAACTTCTCCAAAATAATTCCTAGAGCACAGCTTTTAGAAAAACTTCCAGACTTGATTTAAAAATGGTCAGCAATGGATAATCCACGAGGAGCCTTGGTAAATTGTTATATAGTTGGCTTTATCACAGACAAATAATTTTGATTTATTTGACACGTTGTATATCAGAGAGAGGTATGCATGAGGCTATTAATGTCTCTCTGAGATATTCCAAGGATGCAGGAAATGTATTTCAGTATACACTGTACTACAGTATCATTATGGCTATTATGCTGGCACTTTTTCTTTTAATTTTAAAATAGTATTTTGCTCACATTCTTTGTTATCCTTTAATATAATAGTCTGACGATAGTTCTGGCATAGAGAACTGTATTGTAAATACTGCAGACCTTTATCTGGAACACAGTAGTTGGAAATATAGACTATAATATAAATGTAGATTATAACAATTCAATTTGTTACTAATTTATTATAGGCTATCAGGTTGTTAATTGTTCTCTTTGGCTCATAAACCTCAAGGTCTGCCTGTGATAGGTCAAGTGGCTAGGCCATGTTCTCTAAATAAATATAGCTGTGTCATATAAAAAGAAAAAATATGTATCCGAGGAATATGATATTTTCCCTTGTCTATTGCTAAATCTTCTGGAGTTATTGGGGAAGTGAGCCTGTCAGAATGTTTAAAAGGACAGAATTTAAAACATAATAATGTGGCCTTGAGACTAGATAATGTGATTCCAGAATTTGTAGCTTGGTCTAGTTATTCTTAACATGTAAGCCACTGTCTCAGAGCAAGCAAAGGTTATATGATTTGTGTGTTTGAAGCTACTAACCCTTGACTGCAGCTTAGGTAGCCTGTAAAATTTAAGAGAACTTTTACAAGTACTTTTACAACATACTTTTGCATTCCTAGGGTTGGATTCTCCTCTCAATGCTGGCTTGTCTTGACTGCAGAGTTAATAAGTGTCTCTTGGGGGTTATCTCTAATCCAGCTCCCCTCCACACACAAACTCTCTGGCCTGAGTAGAGTGGTTTATTACACCCAGGCTAGCTGGTCTGTCTGTGACATAGGCTAAAGTGTGAGTGCTACTTACACTGAAGTTGGTAACCCACACACTTTGCAGTGTGGACACAGGCTAAATCACTTCAGTGCTAGTAGTCCTCCAATGCCTTGCCCCAGTTTCCCCCATGAGCCCAGAAGTTCTCCACAATTCACAGGCAAGTTCTCCACAATTCATTGGGAAAAATCAGAGTGGCTCAGCTTACTGCATCACAAAGAACCAGGGGACATACCCCCCAGAAGTCCTAGTGCCACACATGAGTGAATGGCTGCTCACACCAGAGCTAGGTGAACCAGGCGCTCAGCCCTGGGTGCCAATCACCCAGGTTAACTCTATAGTGAAAACAGACCCTTGCACTACTTCCACAGAAGTGTAACTTCCTGGATTCCAGTGGAGTTATTCCTGATTTACACCAGTGTAAGTGAGAGGAGAAACATCCCACTAGTATCTTAGGACACATCACCTCTGAGTAAAGCTGTCTGTAGAGCCCTGTGTGGATACAACATTTATATCTCCGGATATAAACCGGATAGCTGTGGAGCTGCAGGGCTCTATCCGGAACCACAGCAGTGAAAGCAGCAGCATGTCAGGCTGCCACTCACAGGAGCCAGTGCCCCTCATAGGCAGCTCCTCTAGCATGGCTGTACCGCCTCCAGCCCCAACCACTGGGGCGGGCACCAGGCTCACCGGCAACCATCCCTGGTCATGCTTGTGTGTGCAAGTGGCTCACACGCCCCCAGACAGGAGACTCAAACCACTACATGGAAGGGACTCCTGTCCGGGAGCATGCAAGCTGCTTGCTTGCACACACTAGCACAACTAGGAACAGCTGCCGGGGAGCATGGTGCCTACCCTAGTGGGCAGGGCTGGGGGCAGTACAGCCACGCCAGAGGAGCTAACCACGAGGCAGCCTGACATGCTGTTGCTTTTGCTGCTATGGTTTCCGATAGAGCCCTGCAGCTCCCTGGCTGCTCGATTTATTTCCGTGGATAACCGCATCCACAGATAAATTTTGTAAATGCCCAGGGCTCTAGCTCTCTGCTATCCATTATCTGTAGCTAATTCAAATTTGTCAACAGAGAAATATTTCTGTATTTATTAGAGACCAATACCTGAAATTTTTAAGTCAGTCCATACCCAAGTAAAGCTCTCATTAAAGGTTAGTAAGAGTTTTGGCTTAGTAAGGAATGAGTAAAAGCACTGAAGATTTGGCCAATAGTGTTCAGTTGGACAATCAGTTTTATTCACTTTCTCTTTGTTATTTTTGACGAATTAGGTGTTGTTTGGAGACTGATAAACAAGGCAATGTGACTGATATTGCTCCCAGTGGCTTAAACGAGAGCAGAATCAGGCTAAATATCTATGTATTGCTCAGGAGGACAATGGAGGACTCCATAACTATGCAACTTTCTTTCATTACTCTTGATTAAAAAAGGAAAACAAGCTACGACTAAATTACAACAAAATTGATAGAATCCCATTTCCAGTAAAAAAACATAACAATACTGTTAAAGCAATTTATATATATTAGAAGAATCAGTATCGACTAGTGGTTAGAGAACACATGACTGGGATCCGTGCATTCCCAAATCTGACATTCAGTGAGCCCCTGACAGTATGTCTATGCTGCGATAAAAAACCCACAGCACCGAGTCTCAGCGACTCGGGCTCTCAGGGCTCAGGCTCTGGGGTTAAAAATTGCACTGTAGATGCTCAGGCTTGTGCTGGACTCCAAGCTCTGAGGCCCTCCCCCATCGTGGGATCTCAGAATCCAGGTTCCAGCCCAAACCTGAACATTTACATTGCAATTTTTAGCGCCCCCCCCCCCGCCCCCCGAGTCCAAGTTAATTGACCCAGACCAGCTGTGGCCATGCCATATGTCCTTCATTGCAGTGTAGATGTACCTTTCGAGTATGATCCTGCAAGCTGAGATTCATCAGCTCCTGTTGGCAGTTTCTTCATCTCTGAATTGAAGACAACAATACTTTCTCCCCTATCCAAAGAGGTTTTTTTTGAAGATGAATTAATCCTTTTAAGGAACTTTGAAAATGCTAGCCACTATGCTATTATAATTGATTTCTTCTTTTTATTACTGATTTAGAATTATTATAGAAAACGTTTAAGGGTGATTTTTTTCAAGAAACATTTGCCTATAATAACCAGCGTACACTGTATTAGCAAAATGTAGCAACATACTGGGCTAGAGTCTCAGACTTTGTTCCCTTTTCTAAAGATAGGTGATAGGTTTTCCCTTATCCAGTGCTCTGGGACCTCACCTGTCTTGCATGAGTTCTCAAAGATAATCGTTGTTAGTTCCGAGATTGCTTCCGCTAGTTCCATAACTACCCTAGGATGAATTTCATCAGGCCCTGCCAACTTGAATATATCTAAATTTTCTAAATATTCTTCCCCTTGTTGTTAATATTAATTGAGTTAAGCATCTGATCGTAATTAACCTTTTCAGTGAAGACTGCATCCCTTTTTGCTCTCCTTCCCCACTAAGAAGTGGGCTTAACTTTCCGTTCATCTTTTTCTTGTTCCTGATATATTCATAGAATTTGTTATTGCCTTTTATCTTCCTTGTTAGGCATAAGTTATTTTGGGCCTTAGTCTCTCTGATTTTATCCTTACATTCTTGCACTATTCTTTTGTACTCCTCCTCAGCAATTTGTTCATGTTTCCACTATTTGTAGGATTTCTTTTTGGTATTCAGGTCATTAAAGAACTCCTGATACAGCCATATTGGCTTCTTACTATTCTCACTATCTTTCCTTCCTCGAGATAGTTTGCTGTTGTGCCTTTAATATTGTCTCTCTGAGAAACTGCCAGCTATCCTGAACAACTTTATCCCATAGATTCTCTTCCCATGGGACCCTGCTTACCAGTTATCTGAGTTTGTTAAAGTCTGCTTTTTATGCTGCTCTCACTCCTTCATTTCCTTAGAATTATGAAATCTAACATTTCATGATCACTTCCACACAAGTTGACTTCAACCTTCAGATTCACAACCAATTCCACCCTGTTAGTCAGAATGAAGAGTAAAATGTTTCTCCCCCTGGTTACTTCCCCTGCCTCCTGAAACAAGAAGTCCCAATGAATTCCAAAAAGTTACTGGAGATTTTGTGTTTGTCTGTATTATTTTCCCAACAGATATTTGGGTAGATAAAGTCCCTCCTTACTACCAGGTGTTGTGTTCTGGATATTCTGTTACCTGTTCCAGAAATACCTCATCCACTCCCTCCTCCTGGTTTGATGAATTATAATACACCCTTTTCATGCCATTGCCCCTGTTTTTTTTTCTTTTATCTTCATCCAGAGACTTTCAACTGGTCTGCCTCTCACCTCCTTCTGGACTTCAGAACAGGTGTATATATTCTTGATATGTAATGAAACACCTCCTCCCTTTTTCCACCTGCCTCTCCTTTCTGAGCAAGCTATACCCTTCTGCACCAGTATTCCAGTTATGAGATTTATTCCACCAAATTTTTGTGATGCCAGTTAAGTCATAATTTCATTTCAGATCTGATTTTCATCTGAAAATAGGTAATTTCACCTCTATTTTTCCTCAGCCTTTTAATTATCTTTCTTTCATGTCCATTAGGGGTCAAATTTCCTCCATTTTTGCCTTTGTATTAACTGGGACCCCCCCCCCCCCTTTTCCCCTCCTTTCAGTTCAGTCTTGTCCTTCTATTTGCAGACACTAAAAGTACTACATAATTCAACAGTAGCGGTACAAAACACTGTATTAATGCTTTAGCCTTTGGACAAACAGTGTAGTTTTCTGCTTTTGTTTTTAATAAAGTCAGCGCCATTCCTTTATTGTTTAATACTCAGGAGTGTTTGTAACTATTTTGTCCCCAAAGATGACCAATATTAGCCACCAGTAGGGAAAAATATTTCTAGAAGAGTGAAATACGCTTCTATGAAATGGACCAATATGGGCCATACACCACTTTAATATCACTTCAACTATATTTTGAGAGACTTTAGACTTAGTAGATAGGCCTAATGCTGGGACTCTGCACAGTGGTGAATTTCACCTGTAAGTGATACTGTATCTTATTTTGCAAGTTTTCCGATTAGGAATAGATAAAACTATCTATGGACAATCACCAAGTCATTTTTAGTGTCATGATGTAAGTCATTATTGTAAATATTTAATATAACCATTTTCATTGCTACTGGTTATTTCTTGTTTGCCTGACAAAGTTGTGCACAAATTAAAGAGAGTGTTTCCATGGGAAAAATATATATAAAATCAATTTGGCATTAAGGAAAATTTGGAAATATTTTTGAATCTTCTTACAGCAGCACTGTAATTTGTAGCTATCTTCCCTTAAAGTTATTTCTATAAACTTGTAGAGGTAAGAAGGCTAATTATCTTTGCATGCTTAAAAAAATCTAAGGATAAAGATTGGAATATCAATAAGCAGACATAAATCTAAACAATTAAATCACAACACAAAAATGCAAGCCTCAGAATGATTGAATGGTCTGCCACTCTGCAGTAGACTTAGGGATACTTTTCTATTTCTAGGCAGATTGTAATGAAAGCTATCAAGCAGTCTTGGTGTAAATGGCTCTTGCTTGATCTACCATAATAAGAAAGTATATAGTATTGGCAGCCTCCCTGGTATGCCTTGTGCTGATTCTGAATATTGATAGGAATGTGAGGCTCCTAAGATGAGTAAACTCTTAATTTAGCCTGACTTTTTGTTCCAACAAACACAAGGGTTGTACCTTTCTAATCACACAAAACCAAACACTCCTGCCCCGCCCCTCCCCTTCTCCGAGACCACGCCCATGACACGCCCCTTCTCTGAGTCCCCGCCCCCACTCGCTCCATCCCCTCTCCCTCCATTGCATGCTCTTCCCCACTCTCACTTTCACCAGGCTAGGGCAGGGTGTTGGGGTCTGGGGGGGTGAGGGCTCCAGCTGGGGGTGAGGGCTCTGGGGTGGGACCAGGGATGGGTTTGGGGTGCAGGAGGGGGCTCTGGGCTTGGTGTTGGGGTGCTGGTGGGCGGGTGTGGGGTCCCAGCAGTGCTTATTGTGGCTCTGAGAAAGTGACCTCCAGGTCCCTGGAGCCTCGAGGTGGCCTGGTGGTTTATGCAGTGTGCGCTGCCTTTGCGCCAATGGGTGCCACCCCCTGCAGATCCCATTGGTCGTGATTCGCAGCCAATGGGAGCTGCGGAACTGGCAATGGGGTGGGGGCAGCTCACAGAGCCTTCCAGTCCCTGGCCACCCCAGCACCTAGGGGCCACAGAGACCTGGTGGCTGCTTACAGGAGCCTCACAGAGCTATGGCAGGTAGGGAGCCTGCCTTAGATGGGGCCCCCGCTGCACTGCCAACCGGACTTCTAATGGCCAGGTCAGTGGTGCCGATTGGAGCCGCCAGGGTCCCTTTTCAACCAGGCGTTCAGGTTGAAAACCAGACACCTGGCAACCCTAACAAACACCTGTGCAAGCCAACAATGTGTTTAGCAAGAAAAAACAGATTGGCTTATTTCCCACCTACTGTCATTCTAAAAAAACTGTAACCGACTCCAATTACGTAATTTTAAAACTCCAAAGCTGAATATTATGATGCTCGAGACCCATAAGTACTACATCACTGCAACTAGTGCTCTTTGAAAAACCTTTGGCTGCCAAAAAATCTTGAAAAAGATCCTGCTATCAGGTTTTGCAGAAGAATAATTTTATATATGTATAAAAATATTAACAAATAAAATATCTACATAATTTATCAGCTCCAGTGATCTTGGTATATGGAAATTCTGTGTTGTACAGCAGAGAGTTCTGCAAGTGCAGGTGAACCATGATGTTTCAGCCATGCTAGGTGCTCTGTATCACTTAAGGCTAACTGCGGCCCTCTGCAGAATCTCCTCTCTATACCATGCCAGTCCCAAATAAGCCAGTGCTATTCCCTGGTAATGGTTTGTGATGTGCCATTGGGAATAGGCCAGGTTATTGAATCTGTTATCATTCATCCAATAGTTAGATTGTCAGTTCTTTGCATGTATAATGCCCAGCACAATGAGGCCCAAATCTCTGCTGAGGTCCATAATAGCAATATCAGCCTGGAGACACTGTGGCCTCATGAGCTGCCCACTGGTTGGAGCAATTCATTTTTATCATTTCTAGCCCATGGAGTTCCCATACTCAAAACTTAGCTACTCAAGCTTTTTGCACGGAGTGGGGAATTTAACTTCAGCCTCAGTCTAGTGGAATCTAATTTCTTTTTTAAGAATTCAGTTATTAAAGTGTCTTTTCCCCATTTATCATAAAAGTTTTCTGTCTTCTGAGTCAGAAAGGAAACAGTTGCTCCAGTGGGGCATAATCCCGTAGGAGACTCAGACAGCTGGCTATTTTGGGGGCCAGGTCTGTTTTCCAGATCGGCAGGATACATTTATGTGCCAAAGTCAACAGAAACAGGATGCATGAAATATCTGTAGCCTAACGTGCTATATTCCCACCAAACCTAAGCAGAAATGAGACAGAGCAGAAAAAAACTGCAGGCATAAGACTGTCATTTTTCACCTACGAATACTCACAAAGTGAAAATTGGTAGTTTCACACATCTCTAATTGCAAGAAGATGCAGGTTCAGAACTGAGGTCCCAGACCATAAAATAATAATTTAGCCCCAGCACAATATATTGCAGATGTAATGCACTTAGATGCTGAAAGTGAAGGAGAGGTCACATCTAGGACCTCTCAGAAAAAAAGATCTAGGCATCATTACGGATCAGAGAATGAAGATCTCTGTTTGGTATACACTGGCAGTCAAAAAGTAATAAGTGTGGGATAGAGAGCAATATGGAAAATAATATACTGCCATATCAATCAATGGTAAATCCTCACATTGAATACTGTTTTCAGTTTTGGTCACCTCATCTCAAAAATGAAACTACAGAAATAGAAAAGGTCCAGAGAAGGTGAACAGAAATGATCGTGTGTGTGTGTGTGTGCGCGCGCGCGCGGGGGGGTTGAGATTCTATATAACTAGAGAGAAAGAAGCCTTGGACTATTTAGTTTGGGAAGCAGAGGAAGATGAATAAATATGTTTAATATAAAGACTAGTCAGAGGCTCCAATATACTCTTTCCCATAATACAAGAACCCTTACACTTAAAAGGAACACATATGAAATGGATATTATTATTACAAGAGATGATTAACCCATGAAAGTAATTTCTGCAGAATATTATAGATGATTCTGATGTAAAATTAAAATAAAATTAATCTTTTATAGGATTCATAATTAAGCATTAATTAAAAAACAATCAATCCTCATGCTTCAGGATATCAGCTGATCATACACTTGGGTCAGGATGAGAGTTCTCATCCACCAAGGACAAGCAGACGGCGACATCATTTTTCTGAAAGTGCTGTTAACCTCTGAAAAGTGAATCTGAAAACATGACATAGTGTGTTTACTTGTTCATTGTCACTCAATGACTTTCAGATCAAATTGCACAGTTTATATGCTAATAGATTTTTTTTCTAACCACCATTGCTGCTATCTCAGCCCAGAGTCTGAAAATCAACTTATATTCTCTCTGGATCATGCGACTGCAAGCTTCTGCAAATGGAACGCATAGTCATTAACACATTTTTTGTTGACTTGTGGAACAGAAGCTCAATTTTGCAGTATAAAAAGTAATAAAGATCATGAGCTACATCAGCCCTCTCTGAGTCTAGAGGAAGCGAGGACCCAGCTCAAGTTCATTTCCCTCAGCATGAAAGGTAGGGAAGATGGATTAATGGGACTATACCTTCTCCTGCCAACTTGACTTCAAGATGAGCAGGGAGGAAGCAGCTGTGTTGCTGGGGTCTGAGATGGGATGGTATAGTGAAACCGATGATTCATTGGTGCGGCACCTCCTGCTGCTCATCTTGGGAATTAGCTCTTCAGCCTCTGGTGCGCCCTCTGCTGGCCGATGTCTCGCTTGCCTCAAGCCCCGTGTCTCTCCAGTGCCCTTTGCCCTGGGGTTCTGCCCACCGCAGTACCCCCACACTCTGGGTCTCCCCTCCCAAGGGAAACCCTAATGCTCTAAACCCACCTTGCCTCAGTGGCTACTGCCAGTCATCATCTAGCCTCCGCTCAGTGGGTCAACCTGCAGTCTGTAATGGCCACTCATCATTAGCAAGGGGTAGGACCTGCTGCCTTTGCCTATCCCCAGGCTGCCCCTCTGCAGCCCCAGTATCTTTTGGGCTTAAACAAAGCCTGGAGCCTGGGGATTCACCAGGCTGGAGCTCTCCAGCACTGCTCCACTTCAGGTACCTTGCTCCCAGGCAACTAGCCCTTCCCACTCCAGGGCTAGAGTGAAACTTTTTCAGCTTCTGGCCCCCAGCCCTCTTATAAGGGCCAGCTGTGGCCTGATTGAGCTGGTCACACCCGTGGCTGCTACTCTAATCAGTCTAGCTTGGCTGCTTTTAACCCCTGCTATCGGAGTGGGCAGAAGTATTCCTCTTTCCCTGGGAGTGAGACATCATGAACAATGACCCTGTGACAGGTACAGTCATGTAGTGTAGTTACATTTCTAAATTCTAGCTTTTGGGTTCATATTACATTGTGGGTGTTAAGCTATGGGTGAAATTAAAAGGCATGAATTTGCCCCGCAAAAATAGAAGCTACTTAACAAAGTCAAGGCCTTGATATTCACATGAAATGGAAAATATAGTTCCCGTATTTAGCATAGTTTAAATTAGAGGAGAGAAAAAAATTTTACTCAAATAATTTTACCTTTTTCTTACTTGCATCTAGTCTGTGATCAGAGGGCCCAGGTTTTTAGATTTTGAAGATCTTAATTTCAGATTATCCCTTTTGTGTCAGAATAGGGGCCCCTATGTCTGAGCCTCACTTACATAAATTGACAAACACAGCATATCTGTGGAGGACCCTATGATATTACCGCAACCCCAACCTGTCAGGCCACATACCCTTCTGGACATGTACTTGAGTCAGACACCAAATTAGTACTGAAGTTAGGAGTCTAGCCTATCCTGCTGCTGTGAGAATTTACTTGGAAGAAAAAAATGTTGCCTGTGCCCTCTTTCCTTTCACATAGACAATAGAGAGTATTGTATGTTTCTGAGTAAGGAGGGAAAAAAAGGGAGTAAGAAGTGACTATCAGTACGGCACCAGGTCTGTCACGGAGGTCACAGAAGTCACGGATTCTGTGATTTTCCGTGACCTCTGTGACTTCTGCAGAAGCCAGTGTGGCTGACCCCAGGGCTGCTCAGGTGGCCCCGGGGACAGCCATACTAGCCGCAGCTGGAGCGGCTCTTCAGCCAGCAGCTCGGGCAGCCCTGCAGCCAGCCACGATGGTTACTGCTTGGGCGGCCCCAGGCAGCTGGCCCCGGGGACTTCCCGAGCAGCGACCGGTGCGGCGTGCCCCAGAGACCAGTCAAGCAGTGGTCCTTGAGGTGGCTGGAGCAGCCGCCGCTCTGGCAACTCCCAGCAGTGGTTCCTGGGGTGACTACAACAGCTGTTCCAACAGCGATTTCCGGCCACGTCTGACAGCTGTCCCTTGGGTGGCCAGAGCAGCTGCTGCTCCAGCGGCCCCCGGCCACTGGTGCTGCTGGCCCCAGTCTCTCCCAGCAACGGTCCCCCCAGCGGTGGCCCCCTGGGGAACTTCCTCCAGCAGCAGCCCCCCTGTGGCATGCCCCCCACAGCTGCGGCCCCCAGGGTACCCCCATAGCTGCAGCCCGCCCCCCCCCCCCCGCAGCAGCAGCTGCCCCAAGACTTATCACGGGATGTGAATTTTTGTTTATTCCCCCTGACCTGTCCATGACTTTTACTAAAAATACCTGTGACTAATGATAGCTTTAAATATCAGCTTTAAGAAGGTTGCAAATTGCAGCAGTATTTAGGCATATGTCACGTTTGTGGAAAGTCATGATGAGTTATCTGTACAAATACTGTTGTATGATCTGGATACCAAACAGGTGTTTCACAAGTTGCTGTAGTTGTACGATATGATTTAGGAATGGTGCTTATGTTCTATGATTTAGACTCAACATACGAACAAAATGGCATCTACCACACTGCTGGTGCTCTACAAAGTTTCCTATACAGATGCATGTGTGACAAAGTGCTAGGCAAGAAAGACTGAGTCAGCACTCTGTTCACAGCAGCTCCAATCAAGCAAGGCAGAATGAAGCTGATTAAGCAGAGCTGTGCCTAATCTGTGGGCGGGGCAGGACAGAAAGGCTAATTAAGCCATTAGGCAGGGCCCACAAATAGGCACAGGAAGGAAGTGGAAAGAGGGAAGCAGGGCGAGAGAGAGATTGCTCTCCCGTGTTTGTTACAAGAGCTGTATATATTATGAAGGTGGTGGGAATCCATTTGTAAATAAACTGTGCAAGGTGTTGGACCAGCACTAGGGTCTCTGTGTAGTTTGTAGACTGGGACAGAAGCAGAAGCCAGGAGGCCCTGTTACAGCATGTAAATAATAATCAGCAATAAAGAGGGATGTACTGGCAATATAAGGAAGCTATGATTAGCTAACAATTATGAGGCAGTATAGGCTGCTATGGCTTGCCTTATATAGAATATCATTGGTAAATGATGATGTCTGTTTCTCTGTTTGGAAACTTGAATTGTTAAAGTAAAAACATGTGATTTCTGACATGTAAACATGTTTCATCAGAGAGATTGGCCATGAAGTCCACAGCGTTTCTTTTCTTTTCTCTGTCACTTGCTCAAATCTACATCCCACCAATAATGAGTGAAAGTTGTTACCATCTGAAGGGTGCTTAGTAGCTTATGCACAATAAGTTGATGGCCTCAGTGCAGATTCTAGCTGACTGATTAGAAACATCAAACAAAAAATGTCTATTGCAATTGGCATTAATTGGTGTTAGATACACTTATGGTTAGTTACAGATGTTTTAAAATTATCACTGTCATTCCTCCCAACTCACTCATTACTAGAGCTGAATGAATAATTGTTTTTTTGGTTCAGGGGCTAAAACCAAAAAATCTGAAAAAAGAAAAAAAGGTTAATTTCAAACCAAAATCAAGTTGTTAATTCTTTGTGTGAAATCAAAACTCTGGAAAAATTATTTTGAATAGACCGAAACATTTCAGTTGAATCATTTTAATTTATTTATTTTTAGTTTTGATTCAGTTATTCTGGGGTTGTGGTTTTTTTTTTTTCTTTTTTTTTTTCTTTTTTCTTTTAATTTTTATGGCTGTGTGTGTTTTTCAACTGGCCAAATTTCAAAGGGAACGCCATTTTGAAAAAGTTGAAACAAAACATTTTGAAATTTTCACAATGAAATGTTTCAAAATGAAAAAGTTGAAATGAAACTTTTTTACTTTTTCAATTCCCCCCCCCCCCCAAAAAAAAACTATTTATCAAATTCACAAATAGTTTCAGAGCCCAGCAACATCATCCATTTCATCTTCTTCCCCATATATTTCTACTTCCCTCAAAGCCCAGTCATCCTACCATAATCCAGGGGAAGGAATTCAATTTTAGAATAGAAAAAGTTTACTCAAAATCCAATGAACAGCCACTGAAGATACTCCTGCTGCTTCTCTCACACTTGAAGTTCTGTAGGAACCGGCGCTCAGCTTCTGGTGTCCAAGAGTGTGCAGGGTCATAGCAATCCTACACTTATGAGTCCTGTTATTTCATGTCTACTCAGGTGGAGGGAGGGTGTAGTTTCTGAATAAGAATCACCCTTGTAACAATAACCCCTGACTACCAGCAAGACTTCTGTCTGTGGCTGTTGAAAAGTATGCAGCTCCCGTGCATTTAGCTGGCAGTACCATTCAAACATTCCTCCAGAGCTGATACGACAAGTAATCATGGATCAAGAAATCAATATCTGCATATTATCATACTGATAATGTTCTATGCGCTATGTAGAAATGATCTCTACCAGGGGCTTAATATACATTATACAATATTGGCGATGTCAGATAACAATAGAAAGACCCAGCATATCAAAAACCTTTTTGATAGCACATGATTGTTAGCAACCACTGGTAGATTGCTACTTCTAAGTATGATTGGTGTTGCTGGAGGGCAATTCAAGACATCACTGTTACTTAGCAGGTGAAGCACACAGGCCATGGTCAATTGTATCACAGCCCTACACTTTTCTCAATATGGAAGCTTCTGAACCCAAACTGCTTCCCAAAACATGTTGAAGTTTCTAGATTGTCCATTTCAGGGGTATCAGTCCATGGCATTACTCATTCGCTGGCTGTGGGAGTCTGTTCCAATTCCTAGGATTACCTTATCATTATTAATAACTGAGTGAAGATGTTACATCATTACCATTGAATATCAGTGTTGAACTCAGGATAATTAACTCTTGATTATCATCTGCATTATGGTATTTTAATTTCAGGCTTCTCTGTTTTTAAAAGAATTTAATTAAATCCCTTACTAGCTGCCAGAGTAGACACTCATTTATTGACTTTTAACACAGGTCAGTTTGGTACATGTGCTCCTGGCATTGGAAAATCCTGACTACTCATGCGAAGACACTAAACTAATGCAAGTGCAGAAATTTTTTTTTGCCATACCTAAGAAACTCTCTAGACCATCAAAAATATTTTATAGCTAGAAAAATGTATTATACAGAGATCTTTATCCGCTGCTACAACTACATGTTCAGAAACAGGCAGTAGTTTAGTAACATATTAGATACAAAATGTTAAAATAATAGGGTAATTCTTCTCTTAAATACAATAATGAGAAATTGGCAGTCCTGGCCATGGCAGAAGGTGTGTGATGTATAAATTGTACATTAACCTCCATTTAATTTGTTTTCCCAGGTGATTTTAACAGTGCAGCTGATTAATGCCAGTAGCACTACAGAAAATTGAAAGTGGAATAGCTTCAAGTGTAAAATGTGGTTGCTTCGTTGTCCTATTTAGTTAAGTAATAAACTGAACGCTCGTTGGTTAGAAAGGAATCTTGATTTATCATGTCAATGTGTTCTTTCTTGCTATTTAATATGTGGCTATATTTGACCCCAGTGGACCAGATGCATCTCTCTTATACACATAAACATCATAATTTGCCATTATGACCATGTGCTGAACATTTGCTTTTCAAAATTGGCATAAGATTAATTATGCACTAAGTCCAGGCACCAGTCAGATGCAGTTTAGTAGAGATTTGTTCTATCAGCCTTCTTGTCTCACCAGCAGGAATTGCCTACCTGACCTTCCATGGTTAGAGTACCCAACAACAGTTTAATTTTCAGTTATTATAACAGTACAACCACTACAACCTCTCTCTTTTAATATGTAACACACAACAACAATGTGTTTGCCTGATTATTCTATTCCAATAAACACATATACGACAAACTGTAGTTGCAGTTTCAGAGTTGACTGTCACACATTTTCTACATGAAGTATAAAAAAACCTGTGTACTCTAGGAAGTTAATCCTTCACTAACAATGGTTGTCAACAATGGAGCCTTTCCCCCATATGGTGTAAACAAAAAACACTTAACTGCAAGTATAGATGGGGCAAAGCTGTTTTCGGCACGGTAATATAGAAGATTGGAATTAGAGGGACTGGAACCAGGGTCTCCTAGCGAAAGTGCCCGAACCCTGGGCTATCGAATCACTCTCACGCTCACTCTGTCTCTGTCCCAAAGCATGTTTAATTTATGAATACACAATGGAACTGCTTCTACAGGAGAGACCAAGAACTGCTTCAGCAGGAGAGATTGAGAGAGCACTGCCTTAGTTTCTCTGAAAAATTACCAACCAGGCTTAAGTACCTAACTACCAGAGAGGGTTCATGGCTGTGAATCCCAAGTGGAGTTAGGTGTCTCCCTTTGAAGGGCAGGGTTTAAGCATCAACACCTCTCTTCAGCATTACCTATTGACGTATCTGGGCTACTCCTCATGCAGTATGCTGGCTTTTGTGAATCATATTCTTATGTGCCTAATTCTTCCCATGCAATTTTTAGGGAGCCTGGAAGTCTAACTCAGGGTTGTGAATTCCACTATGCCCCAGGGTGCCTGAAAGTTAGGTGTTGCAATGTTTAGCATTGCAGTGCCTAAATCCCCCTTGTGAAACACACCCTTAAAAACTGTGGTCAACTCACCACTTATGCAATGGACAGAAAAGGGAAATAATTGAGTGATTCATCCTCTCACCCAGTCACAGCTACGGGCAGTTAGAAGTTTAGGGACCCCAAAGTATGGGGTTGCATTGCTGACCATCTTGACTAATAGCCATTGATGGACCTATCTTCCCTGAACTCATCTAATTCTCTTTTGAACCCAGTTATACTTTTGGCCTTTCACAACATCCCCTAGCAACAAGTTCCACTGGTTAACTGTGTATTGTCTGAAGTACTTCCTTATGTTTGTTTTGAACCTGCTACCTATTAATTTCATTGGGTGACCCCTTGTTCTTATGTTATGTGACTGAGTAAATTACACGTCCCTATACACCCATTTCATACTATTCGTGGTTTTACAGATTTTTTGTCATATTCCCCCTTAGCTGTCTCTCTTCTAAACTGAACAGTCCTAGTCTTTTTAATCTCTCCTCATATAGAAGCTGTTCCATACCCCTCATCATTTTGTTGCCTTTCTCTGTAATATAACCTCTCTAACCTACTCTATATTTCCATTTATACATCCAGGGATCTAATTAGCAATTAAACAGCACCATAGTGTATCTCATTTTGATATAAAAATTTAAAAATAACATTCAAACAGATTCAACTAATGAAAGTTTTCTAATAATTGATCAATGGTTTTGACTCCAGAACAAATGTTATTGGGCAATTTGAAAGATATTCTACTTTCCATCCTCCTTTATTGATTATAACTATCTCATTATATGTATTTTCCCAAGCACAAAGATAAATAATTATCAACCAATACACATAATCTGTTAATAAAATTTTCAATATAATCCCAGATTGCTAATGAAAATAATTATTAAAACATTAAAAGAACATAGTTATCAAAAGAATGTTAAAATTATCTTGTATGAAAAAACTTTTAAAGAATGAATCATATGCATTCCTTGATAAAACACAAGAGTGGTTCAATCCATGTGATAATTAAAATGATTTTTAATTGTCTCAGAACTGCAGATCTTCAACAACTCTGATCTGAATTTCCACTGATAGACTAAAACAAGTAGTTGATGTGCACAGTGCTGTACTATAGTAATCCAATTATTTCCCATAGTGTGGAACTAACATACAATTTCCACACCTGTGACTTCAGAAAGATGTTATTTGCACAGTTTGGATCTGAATACATAGTGAAAATTTGCTCTGGCTCAGATTTATGTTAAATCTTTCTCTTTTAAAATTCTGCAATCACATATTCTCTTCTAGCATGTTGGCATCTCTTGCCTGGCAGGAAACCTATGCTGATCATCATCTACCCTTGTCCCTGGGTAGCCATGTCATAAAGGTGAAACCTGGAGTGAGGAGCTTCAGTTCTGCAGGGAGGAAAAGGGAAGGGGAGGAATCTATATTTCTTCTCCAGCATTTCCTGATGTCTGTTTCAAAATGTATCATTGACAATAGCCTTAGGTGAGAGAGACTTCAGTTGTACAATGGGTGTTAGGGAGGGGTGGGGCAACGTTGAGGCAGTTGGCAATTTGAGGGAGGTGGGATTTCATGGCAGCTCCACATTCAGATGTTTAGGGACCTGAAATCTGAGGGAAGGAGATGTAATTTAATGGAGTGATAATGCCATTCAAGCATTGACAAATTGATTAGGGTGTGGGGGACTTCTGTGGCTTTGCAGAAGCCAGAGTCTAACATTAAATGATTGTATTTTAAATGTTTGCATTTTCAACTAATTCCAAATTCATGAACCTGGCATGTTGCTGAAGTCTGCTCTACAAAGGAAATTCAGAGTCATCATTCCTGTTTTTGTATTCACTCCCAACGTCTTCTCCTGAGTCTGTATATAAAGATGCAGGCTGTTTGTACAAAACACTACACTGTCTTTTTATTATTTTCAAATGTTTAATTTAAACAAACAAGTAGGGATGTGCTGAATTAATGATTTATTTTTTTGCCTGTGACAAATGTGAAACTTCCAGTTCCACTGAACAGAGCCATGACATCTTCTTTAAGAAGCCATTTTATTTGAACTGGTGACAAATCCTCACTGGAATTTGGATCATTCCACAGCACACAGTGTTATGTGACCAACTGTAACCCATCAAAGCACCATATGTACATATGGCAGATATGGCAATTTCCTGCAATATCCTGGAAAAACTTTATTAAATTAAGATTAAGTAGCTTTGGAGTTCACTGTATTTAAAATACAAGCTTTATGTATTATTGTGGAAATGTACAGAATTCTCTAGGGAAGAGATGTGACCACTTTAAACCCTGGGAAGTGTTATGAGATTCTGAAGATTATTTGAAATGAAAGGACAGAAAAGAATGAATTTATGGGACAAAGAAAGTTAAGTGGTTTCCCAGGAAATCTCTAGGTAGAGGTGTAAGCAAATATCTCTCTCTGGCTGTGCCAGAACTCAGCCTTTGGAAGCTTCATCCTGTGGAGGCCACCTTTGTTCATCACCAGTTACTTGAGGAGAGGTTTAAAGGCCCAAACTGTATAAAGAAGTGACTCACAGATGCATGAAGGTGCTTGCTCTGAACTAAGGCTATTATGAACTTGCATCCACAGGAAAAAAAAAACTTGGTTGGCTTTGAAGGACTGAATCCTACCAGAGACCTCGTTGGAGTTGGGGGTAGTCTCTGGTAGCATGCATGTAGGTTCTTTAATTGTTTTTAATATGTTTTCTCTGTAATGCTTTCAACCTAATAATAAATGTGCTTGCTTAGAAAGTGTTACTTTATAATTGTGGGCAGTTATGCTGTTTACAGCCTCTGGAGAGAAAGCAACATGCAGAAACTGGATGTTTAGGCTATCTGGCTTGCTGTGGAACACACAGTGTAGGCAGGGAACTCTTCAGCCTGGAAAAACCTCATTCAGAAGGGAGAGAGATGCAGGTTTCAGTGCAAGAAGGGTGATGGCTGAAGAGCTGGGACACTAGAATGGATGACCATGGTGGATCTTTAGGGTTGCCCTGAACTGTGACAGTACATAAGAGCATCACCAAATTAAAGCAATCCTAATGACTTTCTTTAGGAAATTAAAAGAAGCAGAGAACAAGCAAAATGTTTGTTAATATAAAGCATGTTTTTCTTTTGTCCAGGAGATTTCTGCTAGAGGCTGATATGTCTCTGGGTAAGGATAAATGGGGTAAAAAGCGAGAAGGATGTCATGTCATGTCTACTATATACTACCTAACCAGGAAGAAGAGATGGATGGATTTAAACAACTAAAAAAATCATCCAAAGCACATGACTTGGTGGTGATGGGGGACTTCAACTACCCAGACATCTGTTGGGTACAGGGCACAGATTATCCAACAAATTCTTGAAATGCATTGGAGACACTTCTTTCATTTCAGAAGGTGAAGAAAGAAACTAGGGGAGAGGTTGTTCTAGATTTGATGTTGACAAATAGGGAAGAACTGGTTGAGAATTTGAAAGTGGAAGGCAGCTTGGGTGAAAGTGATTATGAAATGATGGAGTTCATGATTCTATGGAATGGTAAGAGGGAAAACAGCAGAATACAAATAATGGATTTCAAGAAGGGAGAATATAGCAAACTCAGGGAGTTGGGAGTTGATAGGTAAGATCACATAGAAAGCAAGTGTAATGGGAAAAAAACAGTTTGAAAGAGCTGGCAGTTTTTCAGAGAGACATTATTAAGGGCACAAGAGCAAACTATCCCACTGCACAGGAAAAATAGGAAGTATTGAAAGAGGCTTAACCAGGAGATCTTTAGTGATCTGAAACTCAAAAAACAGTCCTACAAAAAGTAGAAACTAGGTCAAATTACGAAGGTTTAATATATAAAAAAACCCAGCACAAGCATGAAAAAAAAGCAAAGTCACAAAATGAGAATAAACTATCTTGAGACATAAAGAATAACAAGAAAACATTCTACAAATACATTAGAAGCAAGAGGAAGACTAAGGACAGGGTAGGCCCTTTACTCAGTGAGGGGGAAAAGACAATAATGGAAAATGTGGAAATGGTAGAAGTGTTAAATGCCTTTTTTATTTCAATTTTCACCAAAAAGGTTTGTAGCTATCCAATGTCTAACATAGTGAATGTTAGTGAAAACATTCACTAAATGGATCTAAGGCTAAAATAGGGAAAGAACAAGTTAAAAATTGCTTAGACAAGTTAAAGGTCTTCAAGTTGCCATGGTCTGATGAAATCCATCTTAGAATACTCAAGGAGCTGAGTGAGGAGATATCTGAAGCATTAGGAATTATCTTCAATAGCTCATGGAAGACAGGAGAGATTCCAGAAGACTGGGTCTTCTGGAGGACAAATATAGTGCCAATCTATAAAAGGGGAAATAAGGACAACCCAGGAATTACAGACCGGTCAGCTTAACTTCCGTACCCAGAAATATAGGGGAGACAAATAAATAATCAATTTCAAAACACCTAGAAGGTAATAAGGTGATACGTTACAGTCAACATGGATTTGTCAAGAACAAATCATGTCAAACCAACCTGATAGCTTTCTTTGTTAGGGTGACAAACCTTATGGATAAGGGGAAGCAGTAGATTACGTCTATCTTAACTTTGGAAAGTCTTTTGGTACTGTCTCAGATAACCTTCTCATAAACAAACTAGGGAAATATAGTTTAGATGAAGCTACTATAAATTGAGTGCATAACTGGTTGGAAAACCATTATCAGTAGAGTAGCTATCAGTGGCTTGGAGTCAAGCTGGAAGGAATGGAGTGGAGTCCTACAGGGATTGGTCCTGGATCCAGTTCTGTTCAACATCTTCTTATTTAGATGATGGCATAGAGAGTACATTTACCAAGTTTGCGGACGATACCAGCCCGGGAGGGGTTTCAAGTGTTTTGGAGGATAGGATTAAAATTCAAAATTATCTGGATAAGATGGAGAAATGATCTGAAGTAAATAGAATGAAATTCAATATAGACAAATGCAAAGTATGCCACTTAGGATGGAACTCTGTTGCAAAGAAAGCAAATATCATGCTAGAATGTATTAGCAGAGTGTTGTAAGAAGAACATGAGAAGTAATTCTTCTACTCTACTCCGTGCTTATAAGACCTCAACTGGAGAACTGTGTTCAGTTCTGGGTGCCACATTTCAGGAAAGATGTGGACAGATTGGAGAAAATCCAGAGGAGAGCAACAAAAATGATTAAAGGTCTACAATACATGACCTGTGAGGAAAGATTGAAAAAGATTGCTAAAATGGAGTGGCTGCACAAGGGAATATGAATCCAGTGAGACCAGGCAGGTTTGTGAAACGTGTGCTGAAGCTTGCACTACTAGGTCCTCCCTTCTGTTTTTATTAAAATGGCTAGATTAAATCTAGTGTAGGTATGTCTACATGAGCTACAAATCACATCCCCAGCTGCAGTGCAAATGCATCCTTTAGAAGACAAGATTTTCAAAAAATATAATTGTGCACATTTGCATGCCTACTTTTTATGCACAACTGTTATTACCATGGTTACATGCAGACATTATATATTTGAACAGGAAATGCACAGCTTGTCTGCTAATTAGCTATGTGAATATGTAGTCCCACCAGTCCCCTTCCTTACATACAGGACTGCATCCCCATGGGACATTCCCGCTCTCTCTCCACCAGGATTATTTTTCCCTTCTTAGGGCGTTCCTACAATCCCACTCCCATGCTCTCCTATTGGCACTCTCCTTCACCCATACACCTATCCTCAGCCAGCTGATACTCCTTCCTTTCCACACACATGCCATCCTCACCCTCGATTCTCTCTCCACAGACCCATTCTCACTTACTTAAGATGTCTAGTAACATTCATCCTACCTCATTTTGCTTTTAGGAGTCTTCCCCCTGCCTACATTTTGATGGAGGGCATCTAGCATGAGCTACTACCCATTAGAATCCAAACAGTTTGTAAGAGCTTTCAAACATATACTCCAGCTGTGGAAACAGCACACTCACTGCAGAGACACAGCCTCAGAACCTTTGCATAGAGTTGCAAGGGAAACCACAGGGTTTTTCTAGCTACCACTCTTGGGCCTGGGCACTCCGTCCATAAAAAGGGATCTGAATGTCTTTACTTTCAGACAACATAGGGATATCTCAAGGCATTGGGAGTTAGAAGATATACTGTACAGTATTTGATTTATTTAGACTTATGCAAATGCTGAAAAAGGGTGGCTATCCATATGCTCTTAAGTGCTCTTGACATAACTTAAAAACACACACCACAATAATATGTAAAGGCAGCACTCTAATTTAATATAAACCCCATCAGTAAGTCAGGCAACTTAAAAACTCAAATCTCCCTCTCCCTCCAACAATTCACAATTCCTTCAGCCCCCAGCCCTGATTTTCAAATGCATGGGGAAAAAATGAGCTTTGCAATTTACTCTGAAGATCTTCAGATAAAGTCTATTTCAGACCAGGGGAATGAGTTCCAAAGCCATGGATTCCAAATAAAACACACTGACAACACCTCCCTCATACTTTTACCATTGATGATTTCCACTGCAGTAATATGACACAGGGAAATAAGATGTTTCTCCAGTAGGTAGATCTTTGATAGATTCTTATGGATTTTTCTACCTCATCAGTTATATTAACCATCAGGTTATGTCTGCACCACAGTCAAAGGGCAAGAGCAGATGCATTTCAGGATGGCTTTAGGGACTTCGGGATATGGTTAGTTTGACCCAGTTCTGCGTGCTGCAGTGTGGACGCTAGAGTCCCACGTTCAAGGCTGGGTTAGAAAATTCTTACCGTAGGGTTAATAATCAGTGTAGACACTCAAGCCCAGGGTTCTCTAATCCAGGGTCAGCTGACTCACGTCCCACTAACCCTGGGCTTACATTGCATTGTAGACATATCCTCTGCCTCCAGAAAAGGGGATTTCTCAATGTTAATTCTTAATGCAATGATAATCAGTTACTCACTTTGGATAAGTATTTTACACCAGGCAATCTCACATCTATACATCAGGCTAATAATTCTTTTATACTCTATTACTTACCTTCTTCTCTAACCATACCACAAACTCTGGTAACCTAAGCTGAGCTGGGAAAATGTTTGGAGGAGGGATTTCCAAGAAGCATCTGTTCAGGTGCTATAGGAAGTGATGCTGGTGATTCAGCATGTTGTATTACTCTCTTCTGAGTTAGTACTTGCCAGATGCTCCAGTGTGATACCAGATGGCACAGTACTGTTGGAGATGTTGCTTTTTAGATGATGGGTGAGATTTTCTAAAGCACCTACATGATTTAGGAGCACAAGTCCCTTTGAAAGTCAATAGAAAATTGTGAATTATTTAGCGCCTTTTGACTATCCCATCTGACATGTTAAAGTTATTAAAAATTAAAGTTATGTGACAAATTGAGGTTATTACAGTTCCCACAGCCATTTTCATTAGTCTTGACCAAATTCTGCTTGGAGGTTCAATTAGATATGGTATTCTTATTCATGTCCTGTCCTACACAGTTGTTGCTGTGTGCTATGGTGTTGCTGTGTGCTGTTAAACAGCTGCCAAGTTTCCTTCCAGAGGTGGCATTTCAGCCACAGCTGAAGTGTCCTCTGTTGCCTGGATGTCCTAGTGGAATAAATGGGTGAAGAAAATCTCTATCCTTTCTTGTGGCAACAGGCAGGATTCTAACTAAGGCCGCAAACCTCCAAGTGGATCCATGAAGGTAGATCTCTGTGCCTGCACAGAGCCACATGGATTTCTCTGGGGCTTGAGAAGGCACAAGAATCCACCCTTATGGATCCACTTGCAAAATAGGGGCTCAGGTTTTGTAGCGAATGCGAGGGAGGTAGACCAACATTTATACCAACTTGCACACTGTGGTTCCAAAAAATATTGGTCAATGTGCCATGGAGCATGACCACCTAGGTAGCAGGTGTTCTGTTGATTGAAGTACACTCTAGATGGGGGTGCACATGGAACTCTTTCAAAGCCTTCCACTAAACCATCTGCACAGTCCATTGAATCCTGTCTTAGCTGCAGAGTTTTGGAGGAGAGGATGCATTTAACGACAGACCTGCTTTGACCAAGACACGATTTTTAAATGCTTTGAGATCCTCTGGGATTAAAAGTGTTATATAGATGTAGGTTATTATTTATTGATTTTAAAATCGCTATTTTTATTTTCAGTATGGATTCAGTTTTCCAGTGATATATTGTTGTTATGAATGTCAGCAAGGGTCCAAGCTGGAATGTAATCAGGACTCCAAGAGTTTGACTGTTCTTATGCTATTAAAATCGAATCATCATCATGAGAACAAACACCTACTGAGATCTTTTAACTGTAACCCCTGAGGGATCCTCACAAAGTTTACATGCACACACATTCCAAGTCAAGGCTGAAGGCTAGTTAACATGCCTAACACATTTCAGCTGTAATACCACTGTTTCTTTCAGGATTAGACACAGGAGTGATCTTACTCGCAGCTCAGTGATTAAACCTGTGCAACCTCTTTACTTCTCTCATGGTCTGAAGACCCCTCCTCCTCCCTCAGCTGCCAGAAAGCTACGGTTAATGCATGGACAAAAAAGTTATAATTATCCGTTATATCAATAATAGCTTTAACTATTGATTTTAAAAGCTGGTTATAGTATGTATTGCTTTATCAACCCAGAGGCCATATACTGTTATCTCATTTGCAAGGACATCACTTGGGAGCACAGAGATGCACGCACACGTTCACACATGGAAATAAAGGGTCTTAACAATCAAGCACAGACTAGATTCAGGACAGCATCCAAGTAAAGAAAATACTTTTGCTCAGACATTGAGAAAGTGATTAAAAAAATAAGTGTGCACATCTACACCAGTCATATTAACATTAACCCTTAGAGGGCTGCTGAATATAACATACACTAGATCCAGTACAGTGGTGTTGGCATGGCCCTGGGACATCCTGCTGCTTTGACCCAGTCATTTAAATTAATGGAAACATTCCAGGAGAAATGCCAGAGAGCATGACATTCTCAATGTAAGTAAACGACAACATTAATATATATTTTAGTCCACACCTAGATAAATGTTCAGTGCTACAGTCCTTGTTTAAATCTCTCTAACAAGCTGTGATGAGGAAAGAAACATGCCACCTGTTAAGAGAGAGACAAAATCTAATGGTAGATACCTCTCGGTTTTGTAGTTATGATGACAATATTACCAGTTCTGTGAATTACAGAATTCCTGGGATGACTCCTTAGTGTATTCCTCTAAAGTCATTCTGGTAGGTCATTTCGGAAAACAGCCACACCATTTAGTTTTAAGTTGCAATTCCTTGCCTTCTGTTACACACTTACCCACACATGCTAACAGGAGTTGAATAGAGATCATTATAATCTTGGGAGGAAAGATCAATATAAACAGCTAGTTCCTATGCATTCTTCAGTCACAGGATTCCAGTATCAAAAGTGGGTAAAAAGCCACAAAGATTTAAATGACAGCTCTTGTGCTGAATAAATACTCCTAACTCCATTCTCCACCAGTGCAGAGAGACCTGGATAGAGGTGCAGTTCCATTGTGTAGAAGGTGCATAGTGGAATAGGATGTCGGACTCCATGGCCCAGATCATCAAAGGTATTTGAAATCAGTGGGAATTAGGGCCCAGGTCCACAAAGGTATTTAGACTCCTAACTCCCATTGATTTCAATGGAAGCTATGAGCTTAAATACCTTTGAGGATCTGGTCCCAAGACCCAGTATACAAATGCAGGGATATTCTGTTGAATCTCCTTAGAATGAGGTGCTATAATCCTGCATTCTGATTCAAGGTATTTGCTGCTGAGTCAGATGGATCACATTAGCTTTAACCAGGATATAAAGGGAGTTGGGGGAGGCTTGGAAGGCATCTCTCTGAGTCGGAGGGAACTAGAAAAGAGAAGATCCTAGAGGAAGGGAAAGCCTGGAATTAGCAATCTTTGGGGGGATATTTATCTTGAGATAAGTTGTGATATTGTTTTGAGGGTTGCAAGTCAAACCAAGAAGTGGGTGATTGGTGCATTAACACAGGTTCTGTGTGTTTTGTTGAAGATGGGGCAGGTTTGGTTGAAGATGGATTCAGTCTGTTCGTGGCTAGCAGGAGGGGAGCCCGTATAAGACTTTCTGTTTCCTGTTTGCCGTACAGCTCAGCTCCATGGGAGCTCCCTCCATCCTAACAAATAAGGGATTTGGGGCACAGGCTGGAGTCATGCCAGTTAATCTGTGCCTATATGGATCCACTGGCTGGACTCCTTATGGCCTAAGGAAAATAATTCTCCACCTCATAAACCCAAATGAGTTTTTTCTGTGCAATGCATAAGAATGAGCATTTGGCCCTAAGGCTTGATTAATGATGCTACTAACTGGGGATGGGCAAACCAGTTCAGGCAAAAAGGGACTTATTACAGTCTTCATCTATCCTGAAAATTGAATCACAACCTCTTCCAGATTCATATTGTTACTGCAATTCATCTGTATTCATTGGAACAGGCAGGCTGTTATCCTCCCACTCACCTGCACCTTCTTCCCCTACACCACTCACACTGAAGTAGGTGTGCCAGCGTTTCTGCTGGGTCTTGCTGCTATGCCTTTCACACTTCCTGGTGCTTTAAGGATGCCTTTCAAAATCTTGCTTTGAAGCCCCAGAATCATTCACATCTCAGGCTTTCTGGGCTTCTCATTCACACCATGTAATCTGAAGTGTGACTAAATGGTGGAAGCCTGGGATGTATTTATTAATTATCTCCTTATAGCACCAAAGATGTGCACAGAGCTGTACAGGCAAATTAAAGATGAGATCTCTTTCCTATGGAGCTTTAAGTCTAAGTGCTTGATACTATGAAGTGCAAAGTTCCAGTAACTTCCACTGTTACTGTCCAAGAAAGTTGGAATACTGGGTACTTATAAGCTCTTGGGACCAGGTCGTAAATTAATGTAGAACACAAGTCAGATGAGGGAATCTTTATCTATAACTTTAGATACATATCCACGCATTTGTGTGCTTATCTGAACCAAACCTCTGAATCTTTTCAGTTCATTCATTGCTCTTGCTAAGGTGTGTGAATTCCCTACGTTGTTCTTCACAGAAAAACACTGAGGCCTGACTAGATTTTATGAGCAAGCTTGCTAACTTTGGAAAGCAGACAGTTTGGTATATGTATTGTTGCCCCTCTGCCAATCCATAGTAGATGTCATGAACCTGCGGGTTGGCTTGTCATTGGAGGAGAAATTAGTGTAATTGAGTTTTGATATATTTTAAGTTCAACTTGCTTTATTTACACACACATACCAGTCCTGAATCAGAGCTTGTCACAAACAGCATTCAGGCAAGTGTCTCTTTCACAGATATCTGCCAAAATCCCCAAATCTGGTTACCAAAGAACCACTCTGCCCTATATTTGACTCTGGAGATTAAGGCAGAGAGCACACTCTCTCTTGCTGCTTGCCATAGCTCCCCTCCAATAATTCTGCATCAGAAAACTAACAACACAGTATTTCTTCCAAGACTAATAACTTGCTTGTACACTAAGAAAAAAAAAAACTTGTAAAAACACTTACTGCCATAACAGTATATGTCTTCCCTATTTTGTTTTATTAATAGGGACTTTTATAAGGGAAAGACTTCTGTCTATTAGAGATGGATTCAAGCCAAAACCTCAAGTCCAGTTTTGCAGAAGTTTGGTTTCAACTCTGGATATTGCAGCTTTGGTCTTTTTCTATTGTTTATTTATGCTTAACATGGAAATCTCACTCCATCTCATTTCCTCCCAGGGCCGGCTCTAACATTTGTGCCACCCAAAGCAGTGCGCCGAATTGCTTGAGGATGTACCTGCCGCTGAGGCTGGCTTGAGGGCAGACCTGCCACCGAATTGCCGCTGTGGCTGGCTTGAGGGAGGACCTGCCACCAAATTGCCGCCGCGGATGGTGGGACTGCCGCCCCTTCTGCATTGCTGCCCCAAGCACCAGCTTGGAATGCTGGTGCCTGGAGCCAGCCCTGTTTCCTCCTACTTGATTTCCATTGCTAATCTCTGCTTGGATGATGCCCATTGCCACTACTGGAGTGACAGATCAAGATAGTCATACATGTATATTTATGCACAAAAATAAAAAATAATAACTTTTTGCAGTTGGTGAATCAGTACTTCAGGGAGGACAAGGGGATTAGTCTATTAGCAATTCAAACATGTGCAGTATCATATAAACAGTATAATTTGAAGATTCTGAATAGTCACATGTGAACTTCCCCAACATTATTAGGAGTTGAAGGTTGTTGCATGCAACACTGGAACGGTGATCTTCCCAAGATTTGTAATAATGTCTCAGTGAGTGGAAAGGAACAATGTGCTAGATTGCTTGACTGAGCAGGAAGTTCCCATTATTATTATTATTTAAATTACACATTAAAGTCTAGGTTTTTTAAGGGGTCCTTACCTGACCTCCTTTATTATGCTGACAATTAATTGCAGGTGCAAAACTGCAGGCATCATTAATTGTGGATGCAAAACTGTGTCACGAAACAAAAGAAGCTGGCACCAAAAATGTGGCCCTAAGGGCCTTTCTTCTTGTGCCATTCAAATCAATGGCACAATTCCCATTGATTTGAATGGGAGCAGGATTGGGTCCAAACGGCAGGACACACAGTTCAGCCTCCTTCTGTGACTGAGATTCTTTTCTTTTAATGTATATTGACATGCCTTAGTCTGGCAAATGCTGCTCATTATGGGCACTAGGATTATTTCACAGCCTAGGGCAATCATGGCTCTAAACTGTTCTTGGCATTTTGCAAAATAATAACTTTAAACCTATTCCCTCTCTTATTACATTTCGAGTTTTTTACTTGGCAGGCTGCTGTAAAACCAAATGCAGAAACCCAATGCTTTACTAGGTAAGAACTACACAGAATGTGTGAGGTATTCTGCAACAAATGCACTTATAAGTCACTACATAATTGCAGTGTCTTAAATGGAAACAGTAAAGGCTAAATTCTGACTTCAGTTACACACGTGCTGCCTTTTGCTTCAGCGCATGGATGGAACTGAGGGCAGAATTTGTCCCTAATTTCTGGTAAAGGTTTGCTCCAAATATTTCTTCCACTCTTACCTCATAATTACTAGGGTGCTTCTTATAAGCAGATAATATTTATAGAACAAAATGGTTATGAGGCATGTGTCTACCTTTCAGAGATCATGTCACATCCTTTCAGTTCATCAGCTAGCTAAGGCAGGGAGCATTTCAGAGCTGATGCTTCCAGTCTCTTAGATTGAGGAGACAAAATCTGCCTCATTTTCCAGCACTTCCAGAAGCTCACTCATGCAGTGGAATAGATGTTGTCTGTTCACTCAGCCCTTGCAGCTGCAGGAGAAGTGCACTGTACACAGCTGGCAATCCAGACGGGGATTAGGAATCATAAAAAGTGAAATGCCAGCCCAGAATAAATAGGTAGGGCAAACTCCTTGACCCTGACTCCAACCAGCCAAGGTAGGTGACATTGGCATTCGCCTTTATGGAAGAGATAATAAATGAAAGTGATACAGCAACTGGATACAGAGTGTATTTCCATTAAAAATTTGCACCTTAAAAATATACTACTCACTTAGTTACAATTTCTTTGAATCTACATATAAGAAACATTTACCCAGTACTAAAACAAATAAATACTATAACTTCTATAAGAAGAATTAACTTCTCAGAAGTCAGAGACTTTCATCAGCTGGCAAAGGGGAAAAAAATCAAGTCCTTTCCTAGAAGGAAGGCTTTCCCCCACAATGTATGTAAAGGGGGCATTGCTACTGAGTTGATGGGCTCCTTAGAAAAATGAATATCATATTTGAAAATTAAATGATATTTTTAGGTGTCAAGGAATCTGCATCAAAATTAGACCATGACAACCGTAAGGTATGAAGCAGGTTTGGGGATAATACCTGAATAGTATTATTTTTCATATTGTCATAGCAGAGAAATCAATTATGGATTCCTTTTCCCCCCTCCTTAGTCACATATGAAGCTTTGACGTTGTTCATTCCATTTATTTGCTGCTGGCCTAATAATCCCCTGCATGCTGGGAAAAACCTTTGTTCTCTGACAGAAGTAATAAAGCTGTCCGCACGATTCCCTCTTGCGAGACATGGAGTGTTCCCGTTTTATTTAATCTGCCGGTGTGCAGTCTTTTCAAAGTAAACACTTCACAGGGACCGAACGCAGAAAGACATGTGAGAGACTGGCACATATCAGAATCAAAATTAAAAACTAGCCTGTGAAGAAATAATGATGTCTCTTAAAATATAATAAAAATAAAAGAAAACCTACATGAGAAACTCAGGGCAATCAGGCCTTGACTCTCATTTCTTCCAGAGTGTGTGTCCTTCAGATTTCCTCCGTCTTCATTCACTCATTCCCGGTGAATAGAGAGCATAGAGAAAATGAAGAGATCTGAATGCCAGCAGGAGGCTGGCTGCTTTCTTCTAGGCATGTCCTGAGCCCAGTCACCCAGAACAACTTGTGATCCCTGGACAAAGCTACTCACAGCAGGTGGCCATATCAAGAAATTTTCCTCCTGGAATTAGATATTATCCCAGGAATCACTACTGAATCAAACATAATGCCTCATCCTGCTGGGTCAAGTAGGATTTCATTTCAATTTCTTTACACAACGATGCATTTCATCTTGTCTGCGTACAATGACAGTGCTCAGGCATGAAATAAATTGAAGTGCTTGAAAGGCAGAATTATCCCTTGAACCTGCAGCATTCCCGACCCCCAAAACATACATTGTCAAGTGAGTTCCAGATAAGCAGGATCTTCAGTGAGTGTTTGTGCTGCTTGGCTTCCTTTAATCATACTCCCTTTTGTAAAAGGGATTTTCGAGGGGAAAGATAAATCATTGCTGAGGAAAGAGGTCATTTTCAAAAGGCTTTAAGAGCTTCATTTTGTGTGGCTTTTCAAGGTGAAACAGGTAATTCAGTGCAGTGAAAGTCTTTTGTATTCAACTTAATTCACACTTCACACTACCAAGAAAAAAGTAATGAATTTAAGCTTCAATAAAGTTCTTTATTAAAAGTGTCCCCCTACAAGTGTGAGCTGCATCCTGTTGTTTGCTAGCACACAGATCTGACCATTGAAAAAGACAGTTATGGATAGTGCTAAAGCTATTTATCCTGGCTTTAAACCATCCATAGGTTTGTCTACACGTACAAGGCTACATGCTGCGCTGCCGTAATGCTTCAGTGTAGACATTCACTACAGTGACTGGAGGGTTTCTCCCATCACTATAGTTAATCCTCCTCCCGCCAAGGTGGCATCTAGAATTCTTCCATAAACCTAGCACTGTCTACACCAGGGCTTAGGCTGGCATAGCTACGTCTCTCAGCGGTGTGGATTTTTCAGACACCCTCAGAGACGTAACTGTGCTGATGTATATTTCCAGGGTAGACCAGTCCTTAGTTGCTGAAATTGGAGCACTTTTCTTGCTTGTGGTTTAAGAATCATTGAAGACTTCTTCCACTAGCCATTTCTCTAATCCCCTCACTGGTACCTGGACAGTCAAGTAGTTGTGAATTTAGAACAAATCCTCAGATCTGAGCTCAGTGCTGGAAAGGGACCCATGGGCACCATCTGCTGCACAGTAAGTGAGGGAAGAAGGGAATACATGGTGGTGGTGGATAGTGAACCTCCCTTGTATTGACATATCATTCCTTTATCAAGGATTTGCTTATCAGTGTAGGCTGCACGTCTCTATGCAGGGGCGACTCTAACGTTTTTGCCGCCACAAGCAAAAAAACCCAAAACCTCCAAAAGCCACCCCCCGGAAAAAAAAACAACCCCCACCCAACGCCCGCCAAAACAACGCCCCCTTCCAACTCGGAGCACAGGCGGCATGCCCGCGGCCCCCGGTCTCCCCAGCTGGCAGGGAGCGAGTGTGACATGCCCTTGGCCCCGCTCTCCCCGGCCGGCAGGAAAGGCCCCGCTGTCCCCGGCCAGCGGGGAGCGAGCGCGGCATGCCGGCTGCCCCGCTCTTCCCGGCCAGAGCGCCGGCGGAGAGGGCGGCATGCCTGCAGCCCCGCTCTCCCCGGCCGGAGCGCTGGGGCGAGCAGGGCATGCCTGGGAGGGAGGGGGAGATGCGGCTGCTCGGGTTCTCTTCTCCCCCTCCCTCCCAGGCTGTTAAGCGGCCGGCGGGGAGTGAGCGGGACATGCCCACAACCCCGCTCTCCCCGGCCGGCAGGGAGCGAGCGTGGCATGCCGGCTGCCCCGCTCTCCCCAGCCAGAGTGCCGGCGGGGAGGGCGGCATGCCCGCAGCCCCGCTCTCCCCGGCCGGAGTGCTGGGGTGAGCGGGGCATGCCTGGGAGGGAGGGGGAAACACGTGCCGCGGCCGCTTGCGTTCTCTTCTCCCCCTCCCTCCCAGGCTCTTAAGCCTGGGAGCTGTTTCGCACGCCGCCGCTCGGGGAGAAGCCGAACCGGTGGCGGCGCGCGAAAGCCAGC
The DNA here is from genome assembly GCA_037349315.1 of Chelydra serpentina. NCBI lineage: Eukaryota > Metazoa > Chordata > Testudines > Chelydridae > Chelydra > Chelydra serpentina. The sequence continues at coordinate 64,359,039 of JBAIAC010000010.1, read as the reverse complement.
CGCACAGGGCAGAGGTGAGCTGGGGCGGCCGGCCGTGGCACATTTCTAGGGGCAGCATGGCCGGTGCCAGAATGCCGCCCTTAGAAATGTGCTGCCCCAAGCACCAGCTTGTTTTGCTGGTGCCTGAAGCCGACCTTGTGTCTATGATCATAGACCATACATATGTCTTTGTTAAAAATATGCTTTATCTGAACCTCAAGATACAGGCTTGATACAGGACTCACTGGATGAAATCTATGCCCTGTGTAATGCAGGAGGTCAGACTAGATAATGGACCCTTCTAACCTTAAAATAGATGAATCTCTTGAATTATGCAAAATTTTTCAGAGTGCTGGATATCATCTGAAATTTTTTGCCCCCAGCATTGCTTCTTAAGAGATTAATCAATGCCCTTGTTTTCAAAGACAAATGCCAATGGATTCACTGCCAATCAGCTCATCAATTCTTAAGTAATGGTCTAAAATGAAAGCTAATCTTTTTGGATAAAGAGGGACCCAATCATAGCAATAAATTCACATTCTGCAAAACTAGTGAAAACTGGCTGTTTGTCCATGATACTCTCTTGCAGATTTGACAGCAAAAAAGAGCATTTTGTTTACTGCAGTGTTCTCTAACTTTTTCAGATTGTAAGACACTTTTTCAAAGACAGCTTCTGATTGGTCACCTTCCTGATCTGGCTCTAACATCTTCTCTTCAGCAACTATATTGCTTGGATCATAAACAAGTAATTTTAAGAGAGTAGAAAGGAGACATCTATAAAAGTAAACTTTTGTTAGTGTGATGGGTGCAGTAGGTTAGTTATATCCCTCTTTTAATTGTTATTTGTGAAGGTAGCAAACAGGAGAAAGTATGACACTACAAATGTAGTGCATGTGGAATATGGAGTCTTTCTGACAGACAATGAAACAGTGACAATACTTTCATGCAGGAAAATATAATTTTCAAAGGAAAGCTAAGGTTAGCTTTGGTTATTGCAAGAAACAAAAGAAGAATTGACCCTATCAGTCAGTATGAAACAAACAAACTATGGGGTCTACAGACAAAAGTGCATGTGCATGAAATGAGTGGCCTCATATCATAGCAAAGTATTGTACATTTTGTTTTGTTTTCCAGTACAGTGTGTTTCTCCATAGCAAGCTTGTATTGAACCAAATGCCCTTGGAGAGAACGTGAGGGTTGTGCTGCTGAATAGCAGTGGAGAGCCATGCTGCAATCAAAAGGAAATGAAAGACTGGATCCTATTTATTACAGGGACTGGCACTGTTCCAGAAAGGCAATTGACATGTTAATTTGTATAGAGAATTCCAAGATCAATCTCGCCTTGGAGCCAGTTCTGGCTGCCTCCCCAGGCCCTGTATGACACACTGGTGCCATAAAGAAGCAACCAGAGGCCTGGAGAGAATTCTCCTTGTGCAGGAGCAATTAAGGGTAGTACAGCCCATAGCTAGCCATGGGAAGTCTGCCCTAAGTTTGAGCACCCCAAGGGGCTAAAACATTCCAAGGCTGTTCTAATGTAAAGCTACACTAATATATACTGGGAACTATTTCAATCCTAGCAACAGCCCAAAATCCAGGCAGTAGAAAGAACAACCTTATTTAGTTCTCTACTCTAACATGAAACTCCTGGATTCAAGACCATTCATAGAATCTTAGCTAATGGAACCAGATATATTAGAAGCGACAAATGGTCCTGTGGCACCTTATAGACTAACAGAGGTACTGAAGCTTCAATACCTCTGTTAGTCTATAAGGTGCCACAGGACCCTTTGTCGCTTCTACAGATCCAGACGAACACGGCTACCCCTCTGATACTTGAGATATATTAGACTTATTCATATAAGAATTTCAGACCAAAGTCCACTAGTTCCACAGTAAGGCATGACCACTTGACTTGTTCAAAGGCCTCAAGACAGATGATTACAGCAGGAATGTTATTTGATCTGTCTGAGCAGATAATGTTTAGTAACCTATGATCCTTGCCTATTCTGAATAGAGCTGATTGGAAGTTTTTCAGTTAAACATTTTTTCTCTGTGAAATACTGATTTGTAGAAACAGAAACTTTTCACAGGTCCATATGGATTTTCTGATATATATGAGACAGACACCCATGAATAGCCAACAGTCCAGTGGTTAGGATGTGAGATATAGGGGACCCAGGCTAATTATCTGCTTTGGGTTATTGACTATTCTTGTTTGGATCCCTCTCTTTCTCTGAAAAATACCAAAAGGTCTCGGTTTTATCCTGATCCAGAACAGGAAAATATTTTGAAAATTTTCTTAGTGCAGGAAAACCATAGATCTAAATGTAAATATATTCTACTTGGTCACTGTGGACTAGATCAGGGAGAAATTATAATAGTCTAGGTGCAAGAATTTTGGATAAGATGTAGACAGAAATTAATTTATTGGAAGTATGTTGCTTAGGATCTCCCTATTGGCCCCATTCTGCCTGTCCTCCCTGGGTATCAGACTTTACATTTATTTCTACCAGATCTGCACCCATTGCTTGTAACCTCCATAATTTGATTTCTCCAGGTCACTTGGCTATTTGAGTCGGTCACCCTGTGTGTTTCCTTCTTTCCCCTATGATTTTTGGTATTTTCTTCAAATTTGATGTTGACTATTCTAATGGTTACAAAGGTGGGAGCGCCAAAGGTCAAAGATCAGATCAAACTTTGTGGTAATTTTGGTTTTGATCTAAGTCTTGCCCACATGATTGATCACCAGTGCTCAGTGCCCCATTAAGCATATGACTTTACAGAAGTAGGAGGCAGATAAGGCATTAAGGAGAAAAAGTGCATTTCTGCATTCTAAAATGCAGAAAAATAGGCAAGAATCACCAAAATGCAACCAGATAATTAATTTGATTGTTAATGAAAAATATTTGGTTATGTTTTCATTTTATTTATCATTTCAAAATGATGTTACATTCCATTTACAATAAAAGACATTCCAATACAAAGTACTCTTTTATGTTATAATGTAAACAAATCCTATGAATGTTTATCTGAGAAAAAAAGGCCCCCAAATATCCCTTTCTTCTAAAAATAAAGTGTGCAATTTAGCAAATGTTACATCTGAATTGCAATTAAAACCCCAAAACCTGGTAAATCTAAAACCTTTCATTGTTGTCCACTTCTGATAATAATGCTTCCATTCTTTTTTGTGTGTGTAATTCTCAGATTTCATATTCATATGAAAAATGCAGTGTACATAAAATGCATTAATAAAAAAGCATACAAAAGAGAAAAATAAGCAAACAAAATGATGTGGAATACATAGTTAATTTCCTAATCAAAAAGATATTAGACAAGTCTGCCACTATTTTACAGTAGTGCGTATAACTGTATTCCTTTAAAGTGAAACATGAGATAAAATGTATAATAAGATTACTTTTCCCCCTAGATTTTAAATATGATGGTTTAAAATATTTATTAGCAATTTCTGATAAAATTTGTACTGGTAAATATATAGAACATGAAAATTTGATTCATTTAGAATACCCACTATCTTCATTCTATACAAATGGATGTTTCAGATGTATTTGAAACATAGCTTTTATATGACTTCTACTTTTGTTTTGAGAAAGTCATTTAAGAAAGTCATTTAAAACCAATCCAGAGACTTTAATTTATTAGAAATATCATGTTCATTCCTTGTTGGAATTAAATTTCTCAGTATTTGTTCTTTAACTGAATCAAAAATACCTATCAGTTATATTTAAAGATGAGGGGATTTCCATTATTGTCAGTGAATTTCCTAGGCTCCCCGTATTAATATGAATAAATATGTATTTCAAGAGGAGTATTTGCAATAACATTTATCATATTTACTTTAGTGGTAGGCACACCCCTAAAGCACAGTGAAGTCTTTTAGATATCTGGATGCTTATCTGAATATTAGCCAACAGTTATCTGACTCCCTTTGGTCTTGAAGGGTGTTTAGAAACACCACAAGAACAGTCATTGTTATGGTTTTTGATGTGTCTAGTCTTGAGTAAACCCAAGAATTCCTATATGCCAAATTTTTAAATAGCTGGAGCAAAGTTCTGTGTGTGCCTATACAAAAATACAAAATGTGTTTCTATATTAGCAGATGCATATTGGTTAGTTGTGTGTAAAATAGCATTTGCACAAGTGTTTGTTTACAGGCACATGTGTATTTCTTTTCTTTTCTTTTCTTTTCTTTTGCACTGGGACTTTAGAATGTACTATTTTAAAACATAGCTGTCTCTCTGGAATTCTACTATTGGCATCCCCACAAAATTCACTAGAGGTTCCATCCTCTTATCCAGCAGATTTCAAAGGGACTGTGAGCCCCAGCCCCTAAACTGATGTTCCAACCTGCAAAGGATGACAGTAGGTAAATTAATGGTGATAAAGTCACCATTACTTGGCTTGCAAAAACCCTGTGAATTGTTGTATATGAGACGAAATGGGACATGCTATAGACAATGGCAGGTCCTATGGCTCAATCTTCTGTCACCTTCTGTAGCTGAAACCTTGCACAATCTCTATCAAGTGGTTTCCGTGGACTGCAAAAGGAACCACTCTTTCCCCTTCACACTCACTAGTCTAGGATCAGACAGATTTTTGCTTCATCCACTTGCAGAACCTGAGGGTATAATATGGTGATCCATAGTGATGAGATAGCAGAGAAATGACTGGGGAACTCACTGATAAACTAGATTTAATTTTAAAAATCCAGAGTGATTTCAAAGTGACTGCTAGAAGTTAGAAAACTGTGATGTATTTAAATATCCAGCTTGTTAATGCAGATTTGTTCATTAACAAATTTGTGCCAGGAGTCAGGTTGTGTACACAGCATTCCTTGCCAACTCAATGTCAGCACCAATGACCAGTGAATTGCTCCAACTTCAGCAGTCTTTGCTAAATAAGATGACCTTCCACTGCAGTACAAAATTGATGGACAACCATTCTGCAAATAACACTTTTGCCAGTGTTATAGGTATATTGAACTACAGAGACTAACTCTTGCATCTTGGTATTAAAAGTATGACAAATAAGAATGACCTCTAATGATTTATTTAAATACCAGCTCTTTCTTAATTTGAGCAAATGGGGAGGATATAATTAATCTAATTGGTATGGGATTTCATTTGTTTGTTTTGCCTTTTTGTAGATCCTTATGTTTTGGAATCACAGTATACATTTTCAAATGTTTATCTATTCAATAGCCATACAATGCAATTTGTGGAATTTGGATAGCTGCAGATGATTAGATTGTTTTATTTTCGTAAGTCATTCTTTCCACTTTCCTCCTTCCTGTGTGTGTATGTGTAAAAAGGTGTGTGAGTGTTAGACATTGCTCAGATCAGATAGGCCAAGAGACAATCATTATTACTATTTTTATTGTATGTTGTTTTGTAATGCCTCAAGACTCCAATTAGAGAGTGGGGCTTCATTGTGTGAGATGCTCTACACATGTGTAATAAAAAAGCAGACCCTGCCCCAAAGAACTTACACTCTAACATATGATGAGGGACAACAGGAGAATAAAACAAACAGGCAGTGAGGAAAGGGTAACGGTGAAACAAAAATAATAAGGTCAAAAACAGTAGTGTCAACATACCAACGTCCATCTCAGTCTATTACTGCATATGCTCATAAGGCCCAAGGTTTAGCATGAATAAAAGATGCACAAGTGTATATTCCTGGAACCAGTGGCCAGGGAAAGTCTTATAAGAAATCCAAGAAAAATACTAATAAATGTCATTCAGTCATGAATATAAACTAATTGAATAAGGGCTGTGTTTTGATGTATGGTCCTACACTAATATTACCTAAAAGAGACGTATTGTTCTGTAAAGCTTCTCATTCTAAAGCTAAGATGAAAGATAAAGAAGGAATAGAAGTTGTATTACTTGTCGACTGTCTTATGTGTTAGGCTGCCATAGAACAGAAGAATCCATTATGATTTCAATCACTAGTACTGCTTCATTGTGTGCTTTGCTCTGTCAATATTCTGTCAATAGAGCCACCCAGAATGTACAAGACCACATACTCTGCTGAAAAGTCTCTGCTAAAAAAGTCCCATTCAACTCAGAACCTGTGCTTAATAGACAAGTGGGTTAATGTGTATCAGTGCAACCTCTTCACTCTGTGCATCTGGTCATTTTTGCCTGCTTTGTGGGAAAATCTTCCATCTCCATACAAAGTATATTTAATGTTGATTTTCTTTATGTTTTGTATTCCAGTAGTACCCACAATCTACAAGACATTGTCCACAAATGCCTTGAAAACGGTGTGCCAAGCGTTCAGGACAGGATGAAAAGTGTCATTTTTCATGTGCTGTTGTCATGTGTCGGATCTGAAGATTTTACTTATAATACATCCTTCTGCACCATATTGTATTTACTCCATCAAGCACATTTAAATGTGAATATATTTTTGCAAGCATTGGGCCCAATCCTATAATTAATGGGAGTTAGATGCCTAAATACCTTTAAGGATTTGGACTTGAGAGCTTCCTCTGAAGTGCTCATTTCCCCTTCAGGGCCATTAGTAGAGCTGATGGCTCTCAATAGTATTTCTCTGGAGGTTCTCACTACCTCAGAGGATCAGGACCAAAATTATTTATTTCTTTGAAGTCATTTTGGGCTCAATCCTGCTCCCTTTGAAGTAGGGAGCTTTTCCATTAACTTCAATGGAAAGAGCACCGAGCCCTCAAGCCAATATTGCTCTGAGAATTTTGAAACATTTTCTGCAAGTAATCATGACTTAATATCTATTGGTTTGCAAGATAATCTACATCCTGTAGTTCACTGCAATTAAACCAGGGATAAATTTACCCAGTACCTCTTCTAATGAAGTAGCCACAAGAAAGAAAAACAGTGGGTACAGAATAATGCCCTGAAACAGAGTGTAAGAGAAAAGTCTACAAAATTAAAGAAATAGGTGACTACTTACAGAGCCCAGTGGTTGTTAAAATTACAAAATGCTTTGTAATTATAGAGAAAAAAAGGAGGTGGAGCCAAACTTTGCATTGATCTGAGACAAGTCTGATCAAGAATATTAATAGTAAACATTTCCTCTTGCCCACAAGAAGTGAATTATTTGCTGACATGGCAGGAGACAAGTTATTCAGCAAATTAGAGGCATTGGCAGATTTTTGGCTGATTCCCCTAGACAAAGCAAGCTCCAAGATTTGAATGTTAAATACACTTGCTTGGCAGAGATTGCTTCTTGATTACTTCTGCCTTTCAGAATATGTTCATTACCAGAAGTATTTCACTGCACAGTGTCCTCTATGCTTCAAGGACTTGCAAGATGGAAGTGTCCGCTGATGACATTGTAATCTGGGGCAGCACTAATAGTCAGAGCAGACATCAGACCTAGTGGTCAGAGCAGGAGTTGGTAGCCAGGTGCCAGAGCCAAGGGTCACAGCCAGAGTCAGGAAGAATTCATTTTGTATTATGGATTCTGGCATAAAAGAATGTTCTAGGATTTGAAGCATGTACTGACATCAGCACCAGTGTTGCAATTGCTTGAACCACTGAAAGAGATCAGGCCACTCCACAGATGTTTCAAAAGAAGGGCTGAAAGTTGATGCTACAAAGATATGGGACCGAATGGCTGCCTTTAATGTTCGCAGTCTGAGCTATGACAGTGCAGAAAAGAAGCTGGGCTGTACAAAATTTAATGATATTCTCTATGGTCATAGCTTCACAACTAAAATGAACCACAAACACTGGTTGCAGTACACAAGAAAGGACCTTCAGAAGCATTGCCAAGGTTACAGTGATTATTTTTAAAGTTCAGAAGTATGATATATCCCTGGAGTTCCAGCCAGGACATCATCTAATAACCGCTGACAGGCGGTCAAAAGCATAGTCTTCACTTGACGACACACAAACAGATGATCTCATGTTAATTTTATTCCTGCCACAGATACATAATATTGATGAAATGGTAAGCAAGTGTGGAGCTAAACTACACTAAGCACAAACCCCTGCTCTGTTGAGCAGGGTCGTCCCTATGTGGGGTCTGAGGAGGAAGTGATGAATCCGTTACTTTTGGAACCGACCCGTCACTTCCAGGACCGAGCGCAGCGGCCCGCAGGGCCCCCCAAAGCGCGGGGCCCGGAGCGGTTTCCCTGATTCACCATACCCAAGTGACGGCTCGGCTGTTGAGTATGCTGAAGCAGTGGAAGTTGGAGTATGACTCCTGCTGTGCTAACTTCTACCAGGGCCGAGCAGCCTGGGATCACATAACTGCAGCTCAGAGATATAAGAGCAGACCTGGGCCAAAGAATAGAGACAGAGCAGGGCAGAAGCATCAGTATTAACTTTATAAATTATATCTTGTTACTTAAATAAATTGATTACCACAAAATCTACCTGAGGCCTCTGTTCAGCAAGATTCTTAAGCACATGCCTAACTTGATGTGGGCAAGCAGTCCCATCAAAGTCAACAGAACTGCTTGCCTACTTAAAGGTAGGGTTGTGCTTAAATATCTTGCTGAACTGGGGTCTGAAATACTACAAGGTAGTAAAATGGAAATGGGAGGACAGCCTAGTGATTTAATAGAGTGATGGGGACATTTTTTCTTTAAATAAAAAAATATAAAATGGATGCCTGCCTTTGGTGGCATAGCTTTCTAACGGTCATTGAGTGTAAGTTGAACCAGGTGTATAGGCTCAGCTGGCATTAGTTACCTGCCTATCTAAGTCACAAAAGTACCAAACACTGGCAAACATCCACTCAGGAAAGACCTGAATCTTTCAAATCAGGGTTGAGATTTGCAAATGGTCAAGCTTGCTTAGTGCCTGCTTACTCGCATTATGCTTGATTTTAGCCAGCACTGTCATTCTTTCACATTCATAAGCACTAAGAAAAAAAGTTAAAAACATTCTAAATGTAAAAATAATATGCACCATTAAGCTGAGAGTTTGCCATTCTGGAGAAACAAGAACTGTCTGATTAATGAATATGCTGTGTCTGTGAAGCAGTACAGACCTTCACATGGCCTGTGATTCTCATGGAGGGAGAGAGCCATTTGTTGTTGGGTCAAACCATTCACTGCCCATGAATAGAAACGATTTTGGTATAATGAAAGAACAAGCATAGAAACTCAAACAATAGTTGCTGGATCTTTAAAAAAAACACATATAATTGATTTCTTTTCCTTTATAGATTCTTGTGCATTAAAGTGGCAATAACATTATTAAACTGGTGCATTTAGAATAACATGAAAGAAAAAGAGATCATCATATCCAATCTGGCAGGTAGTTGTCCTGAGAACAGCTAGTGCTTCTTTCATTGATCCATAAGATGCTGTACCGTGCTTCCAATTTTTCCTCATTTTAGTAAAAGCATAAGATCGTTGTCTATGTTTACAGCAGCCTTCATTGTTTCTGAAGGTTCTTTCATGCTTTGTAATTGAGAACACAGATTGAAAAATATTTTAAGTGCACCATTTGGGGTGTTTTGTATGGGATGTACTTAACACAGGTATATATATATATATCCACACACACACCCTATTAGATTCTTTACATTATTTCTGTGCTCATTTAGTGCAATTGATCAAATATAGGGTCTATGATTAAATGAGCTGCTTTTCCTTGGCTATCACTGCTGTTACTGAGGCAGTTAAAGCCTAAACTAGGCAAGAATTGCTACATAATAAGGGCAATGAAATGCAACAATCTTTTCTATTTACTCTGTTGAGTGAGCCAACTGATTTACTGTCTACTGGCTGAATTGAATGTAAAGACATAGGGTGCCAACGTTTCTTTCCCTATAGTGTGCAAAGAAATAATCATTTCCAGTAGGCAGGAAAACACACTAGAGAGGGAATGCAGTTTACACTGTAGGTATTAGACTACCTTACCAAAGGATAATTAAACTGAAACAATCAACTTCTTAACAGAAGAAAAAGAACATTGAGTGTTCTAGGGGCAAAGAGGTATTTTTGGCATCTAACTGCAACTGTTATGCAAACTCAATATATAAAATAAGTGCTGGTTGAGGAGGTCTTGCCAGCAATGTTGCTTTAGAATAACAGTCCAATAATTCATTATTTTTATTATTATTTTTGCAAGGTTCTTTGGTAAAATACCAAAGAATGGAATAGAGCAGAACAACAGGGACCCAGTTGCGCTTTGGCTCCCACTCCTGCTTCAACCAGTATTACAAGACTTTTGCATGTGCACGCGCACACACACACACACACACACACACACACAGAGGACTACTAGGGTTTCCTGTGGTATTACTTCATTAGATATGATGTATTATGATGCAAAACGGCAATGGGGCATGACACTTGTGTTTGGTAAGTTTCACTGGGATATCAGAAGTGGCATATAAAAATTGTACAATATGCTGTTGAAAGTTTGCAAAGGAAAGACTTTGGATCACTGATATTGGGCATGGAATTGCATCCAGCATCCAGCAGGAGAATGGCCAAGTATTACTTGAAATGAGAAAGGCCTTTCTCCTCATTGATTATGTATTTAATCTTATCAGAGGGATGCAGTGTATCATATGAGAGATTTAAATGGCTCTCAATAGGGGAGATAAACCATGAACAGGCATTAAAAGGGAAAAAAAACAGTGACTAGTACAACTACATAGGAGTATAATTTAAACAAGAATAAGCACTTTAGCTTGGCATTAAGCACACAAAATAGGTTCTAACTCATGGTAATTTGCCCACATTGTTCAGAAATTCACCAGATACCATCCCCACTGTAGGATAAACTGAGCCAATTGTAAACTAACCTTTGAATACATAAAGAAGGAATACATAAAAGGTTATATTTCTTCCATGGAGGAAATATATGCCAAATTTTAGAGCTCTTCCTCATCTGGAACGTGAGAGTGTAAAGATGCGGCGAAGTTCTGTTTGGCACTGCGTTCATGATGCTCACATGCATTACACACAAGAAAAGGTTTTCTATGCCTAATGGTAAACAGTTGATGTTGCTATTTGAATTGATTAAGATATATTTTTAAATGGTCTTTGAGCTTTTGCGAGGGCACCGGTAAAGCCAGAGTGACATGATACTGCACTTCTGTAATTCAAATTGTTGCCATTGAGGGGGAAAAAAAAGTTCCTTGGTGCAATTTTCCTTTTTTTCTTTTTCTTTGGAGTTAAGCAGATTTACTCTTTAACAGTGGCGCTTCAGTGGATGATTATGACATCAAAGTGTGACAGACAGTGATTATGTACTGCAGGGGGAAAAGGCGGATAAAAACAGACATTTAATTCCCTTAGCTTAAAGGGACATTATCCCTGGCTAGAAAAAAAAAAGCGATAACATTCCAGCTTATTTTTTTTTAAATGAAGCTGTGATTTATTCACCCCACTCCCCACCCCTGTTTGAGAGTATTTATTTTAGAATTGTAGCTGAAATTTTCTTTCTCTTCTCAACTATATTTTTAATTAGTCCCTTGAATCTTTTTTACTGACTTTGACACCCTTTGATGCCAGCACCGGCTGTTTCCCATTCTGCAGAGCCCAGTCATAACCTGCCTCAAGTCATGACCTTTTCACATGTTGTTTTACAGAAACCACTGAGGACGAAGGGTAACATTTTCAAAAAAGCCTAAATGCCTCAGTAACCTAAGCTCCACTGGGTCTGATTTTTAGAGGTATTTAGGTGCCTAATTCCCACTGAAATCAATAGGAGTTAGGTACTTAAATACCTTTAAAAATCTGGCTCGTAAGCATTTAAGTGTGTCCTTGACTTTCAATGAGACTTAGGCTCCTAGATCCTTTTTTGGATCCTTTTCAGTGAGAGTTAAGCATCTAAATACCCTTGAGGATCTCAGCCCTAAGTCATGTAGGGACTTTGGAAATAGCCTAACTGATCATTTTTCAGGGAAATCTATAGCAGAGAATCAAAAAGACCAAGGACATGATTCAACTCCCCTTGAAGCGAATGGAAAGACTCCTGCTGATTTTAGCAGGAACTGGATCAGACCCCCAGTGAGGATCCATACACCAGCTTCATCATGAAACTGTTTTATTTATTTTAGTGGAATATTTGGGCTCCATTTTAAGTTGCATGAAATATGCAGCAGTGCAGAACTGCCATCAACTCTGACAGGGAGTCACAGCCAGACATACCAAATGCTCAATTCAAAATATTTCTTTGGATTTAACTCAGAACATCATATGGCCATTTTATTCTATTAAAGGTGTGTGGGGGGGTTAAGTCAGTGGAAAATAAAAACATCAGAGGAGTCCTCTTGATCAAGAGCCAGATACATATCGTTGGGTGCAGGACTTCAAACACATACGGCTTTTTAATGAAGATTTCCTTTTATTCTTCTTTGGACCAAATAAAAGGGATAATTAGGAAAAACAAAACAATAAAGCCCGTAGATTAACTTCTTTTTAATGTTGAAAAGAAGCTAGTTTTTAAAGCTGTTTCTATACATTTATGCACTTTTAAAAATATTGTCACTGGTTTCTGGTTTCATATACAGTATAACAAATGGAATGGATGAAAAGGTCTCTTTCTTTTGAACCTGCTCTTGCATACATTTTTATCAAGAGGAAAACGAGCTGTACACAGTTTTTGTTGGGGCAAGAGGAAGGCGAATGATGTGAGAGTCACAGCTCAAGTTATGACAAGGAACCAGTTGTCTCCTTGTATTGTTGTTTTAGAAAGAAGCAACAGAAAAATAGTTTCTATTAAGATTAGTGAAGATCCTCTAGGTGAAATCCCAGCCACCACTGAATTCAATGGCAAAACTCCTATTGACTACAATAGAGTCAGGATCTCACCCTATGATTTTTTCAGCTGTTGATGATCTGTCTAGGACGCATACTGTATATTAGAGTAAAAAATGTTCCCCCAGGCGTATTTGCTATCAGTTAAAAACCTATTGTTGACTAAAGACCTCTTTTCACATGCTGGAAAACACTTGCATGCCTTTTTGTTTTAGGCCCTGATCCTGCAAAAGGGATCTGTGCAGATGGCTCCCTGCAACTATGTCATGCCATTTGCAGTACTGGGCCTGTAAGGCTCAATCCTGCAAAAGCTCAGGTGTGAGTACTTACACGAGCTGTGACATGGACACCAATGGAGTTATTCATATGGGTAAAGTTGCTCAGTGTGCATCATTACTTGCAGGATCAGGGCCTTAATTTGTAAATCCTGTATCATATCTGATTAACAAATAAACACAAACCCTAGAAACAAGATATAGACCAGTAAATATACACCAAGTTCAGCCAAGCAGCAGAATTCCATCAGCCGACATTTTCCCAAATGGTTGCCTACTATTAGGCTTCTGTGTCCTTATTTAGGCACCCGTATATGGACTTAGGACCCTAGCTTTTGACACCATTTTTTGGAAGAAAAAAATTGGCCACTCTGTAATTAAACATGATTATTTATTAATGGTAGCAGGTAGAAGCTCCAGTTGAGATCAGGCCCATTGCCAGCCAGTGTATAAACACATAGTAAGAGACAGCCCCTTCCCCCAAAAGCTCACAATCAAACTAGACAGGACACACAAAGAATAGTAGAAAGGAAGTACTGTTATCCTCATTTTACAAATGAGAAACTTAGGCACAGAGCGATTAAGTGTTTTGCCCAAGGTCACATTGGAAGTGTGTTGCAGAACCCGAAACTGAACTCATCTCCTGAGTCCCAGTCCAGTGTATTAAGCACAGGACGTCTAATTTTCTCCTGCTGGAGATACTGGTACCTTTACATGTGGAAAGATTAAGTGAACTAGTGTTAAAGTTCCTGAACTTATCCATTAAGCTCATTGACATTAGGAAAAGCTTGGTTATAGTCACTGGTCTCTTAGCAGTAGATGTGTACTACTAAAACATCAGAACAGGTGTCAGAGAAAAACCTTGGAAACACAATAATTCCAAAAGGGTGCCTTAGGAAAACTGAATGCTGTTATTGCATGTCTCAGCCATATTTTCATTTGATCATGTGACAGATTCTTGTGCTTTATTGAAAATTAACGTATAGTAGGAGAAAAGAAGAAACATCTCCAACACATTCTGAACCATCTAACATCCCTCCAACCCTGCTTTATATTATAACCCACTGTGTAGTCAAACCAGACTCTCACACTACACAGGTGGAAGGGTGAGTTCTAGGGGCATTTTACACTGGAATTTTCTAATGTAGAGCAATTCCAGAAACTTCTGTGGTACACACTGTCTGCTGATGCCATGCGGACATCCAATGGGGTGGGTAGTGGTTCTGATTTAACACCCCATGAAGACTGACTTTAACTCTGACTTCAGAGTGCCACTATATTGCTTTATTTCTGATTGAAAAGGGAGAAGGCGCTATAAATAATATAATTATAAGAGCACAAGAACCAGGCTATGATGGAGGATAAACCTTAAAATATGCTGAGTTAAGGGACCAAAGATAAAAAGGCTACTTTGAATCATCTGACACACAGAAAAACAAGTGCAGACTGAACAAGCTAGACCTGAAAATCCCTGACCTCCCGTTGGATGTCACATGTTCCTTCCATAGAATTTACCTGGGGCTCCATGTATGTGTCTGGGGGAAGAATTTGGTCCTGTAGGCATAGATGCCTATAAGACTTCTGAAGACAAGTGTCAGATCATTGATCTGATTCTCTCACCAAATTCTCTTCTGCAATCATTATGTATTTAGGGAAGGATTTTCGCTAATGATTTTAAGACATGTAACCATCGAGTATCTTTTTCTTAAAGATCATGACAGAAATAAATTTAGCAAGGGGCACTGAGGGAGCACGACAAAGGTGGTGAGGTCCTGAATGCTAGTTCTGAGAGCACTGAATTGTAGTAGATAAATGCATATGGAGGGCACTTTCCTAAAGGTAAAATATTCTCTCTGATTTATTTTAGCGTAGCTCTTTTTAGTAAAAGTTCAGATTTCTTTGGGCACAGAAATCAAACACTGCGGGTTGTGTTATGTTTTTAGGCTGTCACATTTTTTCATTCTTGATTTTGTCCATTTTACCATTTCCTGTTCTATCGTCTAAAAATGTGAAGAATTTTGGCAGACTTGGTGCAATTCCAGTTTTAAGAAGACAAAACAGGAAGCCATCTCAAATGTTCCCATTTGATCCATCTTTGTGCTGGCAGCACAATGCCTGTAAAATCCACCTGCTGGAAGTCTGGTGGTTTTTGCAAAGGGATGTCATGGTAATTTGAAAACTGTTGAATACAGAGCGAAGGCTTTTCCTGCCCCCAACTCACCACCCCAGTTTGCCGAGCTCATTACATGCCACATTTTTTGATTGATGTGCTCTCTTAAGTCATGGGTAATTTTAACTCATATTAAGTAGCTGTTGCTTCTATTCCATTATATTTCCTTGTATGAGGCAAATCGGAGCTCAGGCTTGGCCTGTATTGGGCTGATTTAAAAGCCGGAGTAAGCCTTTGTTTAGCTTGAGTAGGCAGCAAGCCAGTATTTCAAACCTAACTAACTTATGCAATCTCTGCGTTTCTTAATGGTAGAGATCCCTATGGTACAGAGATTTTTATGGCTACAACCTAGCTTTTTATGAGCCCCGAGGAGGTAAGAAAAGTTGTTAAAGGCTTTCTAAATACCTATACAGTCTTTTGAAATGGAGGAGATTTAAATGGATTAACAGCTGCCTAAACAATATAACCAACTACTGCCTTACTTTGTTTTCAGTAGGAGATGTAGGTGAAATTAACCAGCATTGTGATCAACTAGCTCAAAGCCTTCCTCACTTAAAGTCCTATATTGTTTTTTGTAGTGAAGGAATGACAGGTGTCTGTACACCTACTGCATGCTGTGGGAAGGGCGTCCTTGCCAGTCCCATATAAGCCCCATGGAAGGCAGCCAGTGCCAGACTGAAGTGAAGACTTTTACAATCTATATTTATAGTGGCAACAATGCTCACAACTGGCCCAAGAACTGGAGGAGCTGAAATTCTGTTCTCTGTTCTCTGTGGATTCTACCTCAAGCCATCCGCAGAAAGCCTGGTGATCTATACAGAGCCCAATACTCTAACTTTTCACAAGGAAAGTGTATTCCAACATACTTGCATTTCATCAAAGTCTATTTGGGGTAAAATATGTTCCCAGTTACACCAGTAAATCCAGAGAAATTCTGCCAATTTGAGTGCTGTAACTCCATTTTACACTTGTGCAGCTGAGAGCAGAATGCAGCCCTTTGTCTTGCAATTGTTTTTTTTTATTGCCTTCCTAGGTTTTTTTTTTTTGGTGTGTGTGTGTAGCGCTGAATGATGTGTAAAGTTAAGGATAAGGCAGGTTGGCTGCATTCTATACTGTTCCTCTGAATACAAAATAACAATTCATTAGCCTCTGATTGGTGCTTGCTTGATCGTGTATTCAAATACACGTTTCAAATGTAATCATGTGGATTCAATATTTTTACTGCAGTGGAGAGGACAGTGTATTGCTCACTAATCATAAACAGAAGATCTGAACCCAAACAGGACCCTGGATCCAAGCACGGTCATTTTGAGGGGAAGGGAAGAAGTGTTTCAAAACTCAGATCTGCATTTGAATTTTGCAGCTCAGTCTGCTTTCAAATGATAATGTAAAATGTTTGGGCCCAGCTCCACACTCCTTGTTTATGAAGTACAGGATTGCACCCTGTGTTTATATAGCGCCAATCTGACAGAGCACCTTAGGCACTGCATAAAACATCATTATTAAACTACATTAAAACATGACATAGATGAACAGTCTAATAATCATTATGCTGTCAAAATACAAGCAATAAACTGTCTGCTGTACACTTTAGATTTTCTTCATTTATGGGCATTTCTATATTGCTCCTTATCAGAGTACTTGAACTTCACAATGATGATGTTTAAGCAGGGTACAGTGCTCTTGGGACTAATTGGAAATATGTAGTTAAACTGTCTCAATTTAATCTTCCTGGTTTATGCATCTGATGTTCCCCCAAATATAATAGACAAAAAGGCAGTGCTGTTACAACCTCAGTTGTCAAGCCCAAATTCACATTTTTGGAAGAAGAGGAAAGGGGTCACAGACTCTACAATTTTATGATCAATTTACAGACTCTGTAATTTACTGCCTTTCACTTGCCAAAATGAAGACAAATTTAGACCAAATACTCTTCATCCCTCTCTAAAAGAGAAAAGAAAGTCCCAGTATATTTGGGACAGAGCAGTACATGCCAGATGCTTTGTGTCACAGAAGTACCATGGGAGACACTTACAAAATAGGAAAGTGAAACAAGATCCTATTCTGCATTAACAAAACTAGGGTGAGGAGCTCTGCCATTAAAGGAGCTAGGAGATTTCTTGCAGTACCTACAATAAAGAAATGACTTGAAGAAGGGAATTTAGCTGACAATTTGAAATGTGTATCTATGCTAATTGATCTGTCATGTCAGTCCTGCTGTAGACATGCTCCCGGTATGTCTTATCCAATAATTTCCCACAATCACTGATATCAGGCCACATACTTTTAAGCAATATTCCTCACTCATTTTGCTGTGAGAGTACTTCATCTGAATTTTGAATAAATAGTAACCAGATATCTAAGTATCTATCTGTCCTCTGGGTATATTGGTGTATGTACTTGATGCGTTCATTTTTCCATACCAGTGATTTCCCATGTATTTCGGAACCATTTCTTTAATTAAGAGGGATTTTTCCTTTTCAAGTGACAAGCTATCAATGGCCTAGCTGCTACTAACAGGGATTAATTCTTCATTGCTTTTATTGTGAGCATTTCCGCTAGGATGCCACACCAGGATTATTAATGGATCATTGGTAATGAATATCCAACAATCTGTAATAATTGGCTGTGAACTGCATCACAGTATTCATTAGTAATTGGACACATCTACATTAAAATCACCTTCTTCTCCTCAGTTTCTTGCTGAGCTAAGTACTTTTGAAACAATATCTCAATTTTTTTATTGTACTACAGATTCATAGATTCATAGATGTTAAAGCCAGAAGGAATCTTATGATCAAATAGTCTGACTTCCTGCATAACACAGGCCAAACTTCACCTAATAGTTTCTTCATCAAACCCATAACTGATGTTTGAGCTATAGCATAGCTTTTAGAAAGACATCCAGACATGTCTTTAAAACTGCAACTGACAGAGAATGCCCCATGTCCCCAGGTAAGTTGTTACAATGGTTAATTTCCCTTACTGTTAAATATGTGCACTTTATTTCTAGTCTGACTTTCTCTAGCTTCAGCTTCCAACCATTGACTGGATAAGAATAATAATGATAATACTCCAAAATAATGAATAGTCTAGAAAGGTAGATCAGGAACTTCTGTTTTAGCTGTGTCATAACATGAAATTAAAAAGTGGGAAATTAAAAATTGATAAAAGGAAATACTTTCCCCTACAATGTGTAATTAGACTCTGGTAGTCCTTGTCACAGAAGTCACTGAGGCCAAGAACATAAAAAGGTTCAAAAGGAATTGGACATTTACATCAAGACTATCCAAAATGATCATAATGAATAACAACAATATTGGAAGTGCTATTAAACCTCATGCCTGTGGCTTTAAAACAGTCTTCAACTACTGGACACCAGGATGAGACCCAATGTGATGGGCAGTTTATCCCACATCTGTGTATTGCGGGGTTCTTATGCTGTCCTCTGCAGCACCTATGCCGACCACGGTCAAAGACAGGATATTGGACTAGATGAACCAATGGTCTGGTACAGTATGGCTATTCTTATGTTCATATGTGTCAATGTGAGTATTAAGGCTGTGTGTACAGCTATAGATATAAGAAGTTCATTAATAAAGGCCCAAAGAACAAAAATGTTGCCAGTGCCTCATATAGTACTATATTTCATTGTGACAATAACAAAATTGTACATAGTCCAGACATATACTTTCTTGCATCCATGAATTGAAGAAAATAAAAAAATTGTAAAAAGAATATCTGTAATTTACTGCTTTTCATTTTTTCCTGCACTCTCTTCTAGATATGTGGTATTTCCACCTAACAAGATTTTTGCATAGTACATGAAACATAGATAAGAGATTACTCGCTGACTGCACCGAGTGTGTTCAAAGAGCCATGTTGTAAAAAGTAAATGCAACATTTTCGTTCCAAAGCTTTGAAAATCAGGAATAAGCTAGGCATTATTACAAGACTGGCTAGAACTCCTCAGACCTTTAAAAGTGTGGCAAAGTTAAAAACAAAAGATATATAAGCGATAACATTTTAAATAGGAGAAAGTTTGGGGTGAAATTGCTTGAAAAAAAATCACTTTGGTGGATTTGCAAAAGAACTTTTAAGGGCCTTAGCACTGACTTTTCTAGCCCCCAGAAATTCTTGCTCTAGGAAGAAACTCTGCTGCCATACAAGAAACCGAAGATCTCCTCCAACTTTTGAACTCAAAGGAAGGCTTTTCATTGGCTTTGCTAGGAATTGGACCAGGCCCTTAAACCTTTATATCAGTGTCATAGAAAATATTTAGAAGCTGAAAGTTATTTTTGAAATCTCTTTTTGAGAACAAAGAGTTTTAAAAAAAACAGTTTTAATTTTCCAACTAGTCTGAAAGTATTTTCTTCTCACCCTCCTCCTCCCTTTCCCCCTGCAGCTCCCCCCCCACACACCACATTTGCACATGAAAATAGAAAAAAAATTGTTAAAAAAACTCCACATTTTGACATACACTGAAAGCATTATGCAAACCCCATTTCATTGGTTTTCTAGACTTTGTAGTGCAGGTGTGATTTAGAGATTAATAGAAGTTATATAACGTTGGCCAGATCCTCAGCTGATATACCCTAGGGGCGCTGCATTGACATCAGTGGAAATGTGTCAATTTACAGCAGATGAGAATCTGGCACAAGTCTTTATGTACCAAACTCATCATCAGAAAATGTTGGCCCTGGAAAGATAACTCTCTTAGAATCATAGAATCATAGAATCATAGAATCTTCAAGGTTAGCAAAGTATGTCTGTCTTGACAATTACTCAGGACTTCTCTACATGAGAAAGTTGCACTGGTCTAACTTAAGATGTGATTTTTAAACTGATTTAGTGAAACTCATGCAAAAAGATGTGAGAATACTCTTATTTTGGTTTAATAATTAGCTTTATTAAATTTTAGGCTAACTCGATTGGGAACAGCTTTAAGCTAAACTGAAATAAACCACTCTGAAAATGAGAAGAGTGTCCACATCAGGGTTTGCATCAATTTAAATAAATTGGATTAAAAATGCATTTATATTCAAACAGTGCAGCTCTCCTTGTAGACACGCCCTCCATCCAGCCTGAATCTCTACTGACAGTGGAACACTCACCACCTCAATCTACAAATGTATTTTATTCATGCTCAGCCATCAACTTTCCTTCAGGGATAGCCTTCACATCTAAGCAAACGTGTGTCAGGCAATTTAGAAATATGCCTGAAAGAAATATGATTTCCCTTCTGAATCAATCAGTCCTTTACTTTTTATACTACCTATACCATTCTGATAAATGATGGCCTACCAATTCTGTTGGGAGGATAAGTAAGTGAAATGTTAATATAGCTCTCAAAAGGGAGAAAGTATATGTTGGTTTCAACAGCTCTGGAATCATAAAGCTTGAAGTTCATATTCATATCCTTGAAACATTGGTCTCCTACAGGAAATGTAATGTGTATATTTTTTTAAAGAAGGAAAACTAGAAAAAAATCTAAAAAAGGAAAAGTGGGGTCAGATCACTATGTCATTGTGTGAGAACCCATTTAATTAATTCACCACAATCAGAGCCTTCCTTGCAAAGGATTGAAAAACAAAGGGGAGGGATTGCTATTAACATGTTTCATTGTCCCTGAGCAAGTCTTCCTTTGATCTTTTCAGATGACAGCAGATGTGTCTTAGGAATTAGAATGTAATGCAGAAGTCAGTTGTGATTGATAGAGGAGTATCAGAGCAGAGCCATAGGAAATACTTAACAGAGGCATGTGCTGGTGTTTTTTTAACTGCCTCTCCTCCTTGTTCTATCCAGAAAGGAACCCCTCCACCTTGGCTTCAGTTTGTCATTAGTGAGTGTTCCACAGATCAGTGTTTTCTTTTTCAGCTGTGGACTCCTGGTGCTATGTTCTGAGTTAGGCAGCCCTGTCTTGTGACCTACATTGGATTCCAACTTTGCTTTTAATAGGAATGCAGAGTTCTTTTCAGAAGTTGATAGTCATTAATGCAGACATAGCTTGAAAGCAGCTTTTTAGTGTCAGTACCTTTCTTCACAAAGCCTTTATTTTTCTCTGATTAAACTTGGTGCAGAGACACAAAGACTGGTTCAGCAAACTTGTGCCAGGACACTACTTACTGGTCCAGATCCACAGCTGATCTAAAATGACATGGCTACATTGACTTCAGAGGAACTACATTGATTTACACTTGCTGAAAATATGATCCATCATTATTATTTAGTTTGAAAAGTATCATAAAGCCTTTTAATTAAAAATACATTAAAAAAAGTAAATGAATATCATGGTAATGTCTCTCACCCTGTGGCCATTCTGCTGACAGTCACTTGCCTTTCTAGGGTATGGACATACTTTCAGGATGGATAGGCCACACTTACAAGATGAGGGACTCTATCCAGGGAAGCAATGAATCTGAAAAAGATTTGGCGGTATTGGTGGATAATCAACTGAACATGAGAGCTCCCAGTGTGGTGCAGTGGCCAAAATTTAAAAAAAAAGCTAATGCAATCCTGGGATGCATAAAGAGAGGAATCGCAAGTAGGTGTCAGGAAGTTATTTTACCTCTGTATTTTACTACAAAACAAAAACACAATGAGAAAATCAGGCAGAAACTAAAATAGTTAAATAGAAGGAGAAAAAGGAAAAGTCATCAGTTAATTCCAGGATTTCACTGAACCTATTCTACATGGCTCACTGCTACCTCACGCCTGTTCCTACAATCAGTCTCTAAAGCCCTCAGTTTGCTGGGCACTCCATTTATGGGAAAACTTTCTGCAATGCATCCTGATACCTAAGCCAACACAAATTTCTTTTTAGTGCCCTTTAGCCTGTTACCCGAAATTTTTCAAACTGATCTCCAGTTGGCAACCATCTTTGCTTTATTATTATTTGTATTTTTAAGGGCTGACCATATGACTGACCTATACAAGACACAAAACTCCATCCCAAAGAGTTTACAGTGTAAGGGCCAGATTCTAATATCCTTACCCAGGATCAGTAGTACCAGCATAAGGATATCAGAATCTGGTCCTTCTAGATTAGGACAGGATGACCTGAGAAGCCCTGAAAACAATTATCACTCAAAGTTAATCTTCTTTATTCCCTTCTTGTATGCATATACCATATGCAAATGCTTTCCATGTGGGAGAAAGCTGCATTGTACTTGTCAGCCTAGTTCCCTTTAATAACCTTCCGTCATCTCCACAACTGGTAAGGAGGAAGGAAGATTTGGTCTTATCAGTGCAAACTGGTGGTGTGTGGAACTGGTGCAGCTGATGCTGGAATCCTGCATCCAGTTCTGGTGCCCACAATTCAAGAGGGATGGTAATAAATTGGAGAGGGTTCCGAGAAGACCCACAAGAATGATTAAAAGATTTGGAAACTTGCCTTATAGTGATAGATTCAAGGAGCCGCAAACTATTTAAGGTTAAGGGGTGACTTGATTATAGTTTATAAGCACCTACATGGAGAATAAATATTTAATAATTGGATCTTCAATCTAGCAGAGAAAGGTGCAAATGTGATCCAATGTCCGGAAGTTGAAACTAGGCAAATTCAGACTAGAAATAAGGCACAAATGTTAAACAGTAGAGTAATTAACCATTGGAACAATTTACCAAGGGTTGTGGTGGTTTCTCCATCACTGACAATTTTTAAATCAAGACTGGATGTTTTTCTAAAAGCTCTGCTCTGGGAATTAATTGGGGGAAGTTCTATGGTCTGTATTAGACAGGAGGTCAGACTAGGTGATCACAATGGTCCCTTCTGGCCTCAGAGTCTATGACAGACTAAATGACAGTTTATCAGACAAAGCTATCAGTTCCTTGAAGAAAGTGGCTGTTATAATTATGGTTCTGCAAAACCCTCATTTGACTGGTGTATACAATAGAAATATACGGAGAATTTGTGCTAAAATTACTAATGCTCAATAAGCTAGAGACCAATACCTACAGAACCTATGAGGACTTGACTGTTTTGAGACTTGGATTATCTATAAACCCAGATTTTCTGACCCCAAATCAGGTTGTGCATCTTGTTGACAATGAAGTCTAACTAAAGGTCTACACCAGAGGTGGGCAAACCATGGCCCGCGGGATCATCCTGTCTGGCCCTTGAGCTTCCAGCCGGAGAGGCTAGTCCCTGGTCCCTCCCCTGCTGTCCCCGGTCTGCAGCAGCCTCAGCTCACCGTGCGGCCAGTGCTCTGGGCGGCGTGGCTGGCTCTGGCCAGGCAGCGCAGCTGACAGACATGCTGCTCTGAGCAGCATGGTAGGGGGGTGGGGAGCGGGGGTGTTGGATAAGGGGCAGCAGGTCCCGGGAGGCAGTCAGAGGACAGGGAGAAGGGGGCGGTTGGATGGGGTGGAGGTTTAGGGGGGCGGTCAGAGGATGGGGAACAGGGGGGTTGGATAGGCGTGGGAGTCCTGGGGGGCCTGTCAAGGGGCGGGGGTGTGGATAGGGGTCAGGGCAGTCAGGGGACGGGGAGGGTTGGATGGGGGTGGGGTCCCGGGGGAGGGATGGTTAGGGGCATGGGGTCCCGGGAGGGGGAGGTCAGGGGACAAGGAGAACAGGGGGTTCGATGTGTCAGGAGTTCTGAGGGGGACAGTCAGGGGGCAGATAGGGGGCGGGGACCAGGCTGTTTGGGGAGGCACAACTTTCCCTACCCGGCCCTCCATACAGTTTTGGAACTCCAATGTGGCCCTCAGGCCAAAAGGTTTGCCCTCCCCTGGTCTACACTGTACACTCTTTTCAGCAGCATGTAGCCTGCATACTCTACATACCCCCCAGCAAAAGTGTAAATAGCTGTGTAGATAGTGAGGTACTGCTTAGTAAACAGAGTAAAGACCCTTCTGAACCTTGTATGTATGTACCCTACACGTCTCTCTACTCACTCAAGCAGTGCCTCCCGCAGCTACATTACTATTTTAACAGCCTCCCACTGCCTCCCCCACTGCCGAGCCTTTCCCTAGTACCTCCCTATTGACAGATTTGTTCTCTGCTGCATGTAGCCACATACTGCAGTGCGGACGCAGCCTATTTTTCACTGTGGGGTGTAGTTACATGTACCCTACATGATGCTGCAAGAGGAGTGCAGTGTAGTTGTAGCCTAAGAAGATGAAATATGTGTCAAGTAAATACTTAATCTGCATAAACCCAGCTTCAGTGTAAAATATTACTTGTGAGAGGGGAATTCTAGAAGAAGAAATGGGAAGATTTTTGTGCTAATTTACACACTACTTTCTAGAATAGGAGTGGGCAAACTTTTTGGCCCGAGGGCCACATCAGGGTATGGAAATTGTATGGCGTCCCATGAATGCTCACAAAATTGGGGGTAGGAGTGCAGGAGGGGGTGAGGGCTCCGGCTGGGGATGCAGGCTCTGGGGTGGGGTCAGAAAGGAGGAGTTCAGGGTGAGGGAGGGGGCTCCGGGTTGGATTGTGGGGGGTGAGAGGACTCTGGAGTGGGGCTGCAGATGAGGGATTTGGGGTACAAGAGGGGGCTCTGGGATGGGATTGAGAGGTTCAGAGGGCAGAAGGGAGATCAGGGCTGTGGGGGGAGTTGGGGCGCATGCAGCTCCCAGAAGCATGTCCCCTCTCCAGCTCCGAGGTGTGGCCAGGCAGATTTGCACGCTGCCCCATCCACACGTGCCGCCCCTGCAGCTCCCATTGGATTGGAACAGTGGCCAATGGGAACTGCGGCAGTGGTGCCTGTGGGTGGGACAGCGCGCAGAGCCACCTGGCCATGCCACTGTGTATTACGTAGGTGCTGGAGGGGGGTCATGCTGGCTGCTTCCTGGGAGCCGCGCGGAGCGGAGCAAGCCCCCGACCCCGCTGCCTCGCTGGAGCTGAGAGCTGGATTAAATAGTGTGATGGGCCAGGTGTGGCCTGTGGGCCATAATTTGCCCACCCCTGTTCTAGAACGCTCTTCTTCCAGAAGGCTTATTTCATAAGGATGGGGCCATCCAAGTTTTTTTCAACAGACCAATTAGTTTGACTATGATTACTGGGGCCCTGATTCAGCAAAACACTCATGTGCTTGATGTTCAGCACATGAGTAATCCTGTCCCTACTATACTAAGCACTTGAGCACATGCTTGTTTCCTATTGAAGTCAATGGTACCATTCAAGAGGTTAATTTTTTACTGAAAGGGAGATGAAGTTCTTTTTGACAGTCTGAGCGTGGGAGAGAATCTATTCTTCTACAGTAAGACTTCTAATCAATCTACATATAAAGTTCTGGAAAACAACATAGGTAGCAATGGCTAAGAAACAGAGGTTGGAGAGTAAAAGTAGCAAAGGACAAACATAAATAAGATTGAAGAGTTGACACAGCTTTTAGGAGTGGCACATAGTTGCATCATCAGAGAAGGACTACTAATTTGAGTAAAGTTACTCAGATGTATGAATGTTTTCATGTGTTATGCTGGCAGATCAGGTGCCAGCTCATGCCAAGTTCCCATGTCTCAACTGAACATTGACATATATATCTGTCTGGCTCATCTGTGTGTCATTATTACTAAAATAGGTATTAGAATTACAAGAATCTGTTTAGTGTTTAGAATTTATTGAATGCTTGTGAGTTGCTGCACGCATTAATCCCATTTATAATATCTCAGTCACCAGACAGGAGAGAGACGTTAATTAGTGTGAAAGGCTGATCTTCAATGGGGGGTGTTATTCCCTTCCCAAAAGGAAAGATCCATCAATACCAGGTGGACTATTGTGGGACACTGCAACTGGAATTTCCTTACACACCATCAACAAGAGCACAAAAGCCTTTAGTGTTCTGCCCTCCTCCTCTTGAAAATGGGTCATGCAGGTGAATTTCTCCTATCAGTTGAGTTGGCAGCTCAGATGACATGGCAGGAGGACGATAAAACCCCTAATAAGAACTAACTGATTATATTTATGCTGCCAGGGCAAGATTTTTCTAGGGATAAGCAAGGGATCTGAGGGTGCTTAGCCTGAGTAAACCTGTTGGTGTAAGGGACAATCCATCACAAAGATAAGCTCACCTGGATGGTGAAATAGATTGGAGTACCCAAGGGGACTGTCTATGACTCCATGTCAAGCCTGGTATAGGAGTTTATATTAGATTATTGGCTGGTGAAATCTAAGTACAGAATTCACAACCAATATGGGGTTTGTGCTCTGCTTCCTTACAAGCTGCCCTGAGATTGGTACTAACACTCTTGAGTCACTGCTTGAGTTGAGTGTTTCCTTGATGAGGCCATCAGCAAGTAATTTTTATTAAACTCATGCCAAACTTCAGTAATGCATCTCCCAGGTGGCACATTACAAATATACACAGATGCCTTTTGCAAACAAAATATAGAAGGTTTAGGGAAGTGCTAAAAATCTTTACAGAAAAGGCAGCAGGAACAAGATCTTACATCTCAAAAGCTGTGCTTGAAACTATCTGCTCTGTCCCCAAAGTACTCACCAAGGTTAGTGGATATATACTGTAGCTAGTTAATTAAGCCATCATGCAAAGAATGCTGTGGTAAGCAGTCATTAGAGATCCTCTCTACAGATGCCCCCTCCTTTTCCTTCAATTTACTCTGCTAGCCTCTTTTTCACAACAGAGAAAAAGCAGGAAGAATATTGTGTGAAAACCAGATCAGGGATGACAGTTGCCTCTAAGTGTAGCATAGCTCCGAATTTATCTCCTTTATTAAAAAAAATAAACAAATGGATACAGCCCACACAGCTCCTCTCTGGTAAGAAGTCAACATAATTTGCTTTCCCGTCTTCTTTGGAGATTTTAGACAAAGTTTCATTCAAGTTGGATTCTTTCAGGGCATTAAATGTTTGACAGTCAGAGAAAGATACCCTTGACTGCTTCTAACACTGTAGTTTGTGAAATATATATACAGTAATGCATAGGCATAGTAATGAATAGGTAATATATTACAATATATAATATATATTATAACATTATAATATTATTTATTGATTTTTAAGACCTGACAATATGCTTGATGCTGTACAAGACTCAGGTATCAAGCCAGTCCATTTCTGGGAGAGATTAAACAGTAAGAGGATATCTATAAGAGAGAGGGTACCTGATAGGAGAAGACAGTCAAGGTGTTGACCTTTGTGGATTCGTGCAAGGGTTGAAAGGGCCAGGCATTGCTCAACTTAAGTCCTTTTGTTCTGAAGACATAATTAGGATTTCAGCAGTGGATAGGCCTTGTTCTAGCCATCTGCACAAGAGGAAATTTATCCAGGATCAGGTCTACAGTGCACCTTTCCATCCTTATCATATTCAGGATAATATGAATATTATAATATGAATATCTTGCTCCTTCAAGATGCAAGCCAGCAGATACTGAATTGGATGGTTCAGAGACACTTAAGATACATCTATGTACTTCCAGCTTGGGTACACATACACATGCTAGCTTTAATCAAGCTAGCGTGCTAAAAATAGCATTGTAGCCACAGCAGCATGAGTAGCAGCTCAGGCTAATCACCCAAGTGCAGTCCTTTCCAAGGCCCTAAATACCTCTTGGGGGGGCTAGACTACACCACTTGCAGTGCCACTGCAGCTATGCTGCCTTTTTAACATGCAAACTCAACCAAAACTAGTGTGTGAACATCTATTCAAGCTGGAATTCCACCTCCAGCACCAGTATACATATACCCTCAATCTACATTGATTGAGGAATATATGGAGGAAAATATCTGCATGTAGTAAAAGAAAAGGAATTCCCTCTTTTCAGTTGCCGTTGTAGCACTTTAAATTGAGTGATCTAAATTTGCTTAGTTATGTTCAGAATTTAGCAGTAAAATATATTATTATTATTGAATATAGTATTCAAATATATCTACAGTGTTTTGGCAGCTCAGTAAGAGTTACTTTTCCTTTTGCACCATTACTGTTCTACTCTTTAGTTGCTATTACATTAATGAAGTTATCATCCTCCAATCTTTAAAGGTATATCTTGTTCAAAACTGATTCTGTGTGCTGCAGATCACCTCTAGTCATGCAGTGAATACCCTCAACTCCCATTGGGTTTAAAGGCAATTGAGGCTACTTACTGTTTGTTAAGAGCTTCATTTAATGAGCTAAACCAGGGGTCTCAAACACGCGGCCCGCGGGACTCTTTCCTGCAGCCCACCGGGCTCCCCGTGACCCCCCCCTTTTTATTTTTTATTTTTTTTACCCCCAGGCAGTTCCCACCGCCAGACAGTTGTTCTGGCAGCAGGAACTGCCTGGGGGTAAAATAAAATAAAATAAAATAAAAAATGGGGGGGGGCGAGGGTGGGGCGTGGGGAGCCCAGTGGGCCACAGGGAAGAGCTCCACGGGCCGCATGGGAAAAGCTTCGCGGTTTCTGGGAGGAAGCGGGGAGGAGCAGGAAGCCGTGCGCACAGGGGAGGAGGCGGAGAAGGGGCGGAGGAGGGGCGGGGCCAAATGTAAGGGGTGGAGTGGGGGTGGGGCAGTGAGGGGACGGGGTCAGTGATGCGGCCCTCGGGCCAACGCACAAGTCCTCATGCGGCCCTCATGGTAATTTGAGTTTGAGATCCCTGAGCTAAACAAAGGAAGCCATTTGCAGCACACAACAACATTTGGTGATCCTACAAAATGCAGGAACTATGCTACACATTCTTGAGCGCCACCTACTGGCAATTTATCTATTACATATTTACTTATATACAGACAGTCTTTTATAGAACACTCCTGTAACATTTGACACCTCACAAAATGTGTTCACCGCCTTACAAAGACCGTAACCATAACTACTGTGCTTAAAATATGAGTTTATTATTAAAATATACATATTTCCTTAACATCTAATAAATTATTTCCTTATTACTTGGTCTTTAAAGCTCATTAAAATACTTTAACATTGAATTGCCAATTAAAAACATTTTGTTCATTCTTAAAACTGATTTGAATCTTCTTTATTACATTCTGCTCTCATTTACACCTGTGCGTTGCATGGATGCTGCTCTTTTTAAAACCTGGGATTTCACAGGTATAACTGAGGACATAATTTGGTGCATTATGCTCCAGGTATCATAATTTTCACTTCACTTTTTCTAATTTCTGCCATTAAGATGGGCATTTGATTAATCACTGAGATTAAATGTAAAGAGAAATTTCAGAGACAGGAAAATGTGCAATGTTAAATCACTGGCAACAGACTAAGCTTCCATCTACTCTTATCCTACACAGCTTGTAATTATTTGCTCAGGTTCATATGCAGAACTGGCCCTTAAAATTTCTTCCCATCAGGCATGGGATTTCCTGCCCTGTGGGTTGAATTCCATTGGACAACACTGAATTCTTGTAAAAAGACACTCTTTCAGGTCAGATAGAATATTAAAGGCTACACATCTGCACTCTGTCATGCTGAGGAGCTGTAGCAACAGTCATTTTTCAGATGCAGTTGCCAATTGCAAATTACAAAGCATGGTCCATAGTCTTTGCCCTTCTAACTATGGATGACTGGAGAAGAAAGCATACATTTTTTGTAGCCAATTCTCACTTGTCCCTTGAGGAACATCAATCCTGGGCCCAAAACACACCTAGAGATCTATAGAAATATCATACAAACAGAAAACATGTATTTTATTCAGTGTGTTGCCGTTAGCACACATGAAAAACATATATGTAATATATGATCACAGATCTATTACAACAAATCATAGAATAAGGTCCTGAGTAGGGCTGGTCAAACAGTTTCAGTCAAAATGGTTTTTCAACACAAAATGGTTTTTTGATTAAATCTTTCACATCAAAATTGTTTTTCATCAAAAGTGTTTACAAGGGGGAAAATAGCCAAAACATTTCCCAACCAACTGTAGCCACAAGCTTAACTTTATACATGTGAGTGCCCCCAGTGAAATGCTGTGCAAACAATAAGCGATAAGACACGGTCCCAAAGATCTCACAATCTAATTTTAAGACAAGACACAACAAATAAGTTTAATACACAATGGAGGTTAGGCAACTGAAGGTAAGAGTCAAAAAATTTCTCTCTTATATAGGCTAACAAATGTGAAACTCGATTGTTTCAGTTGAATTATAATTTTTTGTGTTCTTTTTTTAACGCACTGTCTTTTCTCGGTTCCAATTTTTATGTATCTATTCATTTAATCTCTTCCTTTTACAAGTTGTTACTGTAATTTTACTTCACTTTTTCACAAGCTATGTTTTTTATATATTTGCCTATTTCTACTGTATGTTATTATTTATATCTGCTTTCTGTCTTTTTCCGTGCTATTTTAAAAACCTCTGCCTTTGCTTATTTCCAGTTGTATTTCTTTATTAAACCTGTACCTGAGATGAGACTTGAAAAAACAACTGGAAACTAGCAAAGCATTTGTATTAAACCACTGCTTTGCTAGCTTCCAGTTGTGTTTATTTTTAAGCCTTATCCTAATTGTAACAAGCCTCAGCTATTGGCTATTTCACGTCTTTTAAATTATTTTTAAACTTCAACATATTTTGTGTTTTAATTTTAAATCAGATCAGAATAACTCTCTCTCTCTCTCTCTCTCTCTCTCTCTCTCTTTCTCTCTCTCTCTCTCTCTCTCTCACACACACACACACACACACACACACACACACACACACACTGTCAGTTTCCCAGCTAACCGTTCTTTCTTCCAACTCTTCCCTGTTCTTGCCCCACATAAATAGCCAAATGCCCTTAAAAAAAGCACCCAAAAATAAAATATCCACTTTCATTTGGTGATGTTATTTGGGTTCCCGAGGTACTTCAGGTGCGCTCCCTTCTGATGTGCTGCCTTTACTTCTTCGTTAGGGCCCTGGACCAAAGCCCATTGCCTTCAGTAAACTTTGGATTAGGGCCAGAGGAAACTGGAACTTCTTAACTGGCTGCTTCCTGAGAGGGTCGGGGAAAACACAAGGCTGCCTGACTCTGAATCCAATGCCAAATCCTGCAGGCCCTACAGTCACAGTGCAACAATACGTGATGAAATATCATGATTTAGGGCATTATCTGAGGTCATTAGACATTTTGCCATTGACTTTGATGGAAGCAGGTTCAGGCCTAGAATGAATGAAAGATGTGCGTGGGAGGGAATCTTCTTATAGCAATCCAGAAACACAATCTTGAATATTGTTGCTGGAAAATGCGGGGAGTGTTATGAAGCATGGAGTCATCTATGAGCTTTATAAATCGTCCCAACTTTGGCCCACAGTACTTTTAGAAACCTTGCCAGACCTCTACATTTGAATAAGCATATTAAAGATGGATTGTGCTTATTATAATGGGATCTGCAGAGATCGCTATAGTTAAAGTGCATTATGGTTTCCATTATAGCCTATTACAGTCACACCTGGCTTTTTGTAACTTGTCAGGCTGGCCTCTATCTGAACATGATTTGGAGGAAGGAATGGGGCTGGTTCATTCATTCATTCATTCATTGCAGGACTATATGAATCGATATAGCCATTTCTGAAGGCTAGGAAAGTGGGGGAGGAATATACTTTTCTTAAAATGAAAAAAAAAAGTAATCTTTTTTTAAACTAATGGACTTAAAAGCCTGACATTTGCCATTGAGATGTGTTCACCAAGGAGAAGTGTCTTTGAGTATTCCCATAAAAATTGGAGAGAAAATTCAAGAGCAAAAGATATAATATTATATCATATTTTTTGTGAAACAGTATATGATCATGCAATTAAAGCCCTTACTGTAAGCACACATATAGAGACACAGTTAAGGTAGCATGTTCAATAGAGCAGGTTGAATACTTGATACAATTATTCGGGAATTACATAATCACAAATTAATAATTTCTTTGACCAACTATAGAATACAGTATTCATCTAATAACATGAGACCAGCTGTGGTGTGCAACTTAACTTCACTATTTCAGTGCTTAAGTGTAACCTTAACCATCTCTTAACATTATTTTAAAAAGTAATATAAACAAAGGGGAACAGCTATATATCTGGTCTTCTCGCTAATATGCTCTCAATTGCCCTGCTTTTTTAAATATCACAAAATGAAAGGATCATTTTTCCAATTCAGTTCTTAGTTTATCTTTCAAGTTTCCTCTCTGCCTTTAATTACCTTTGATGGAGTGGTAAGACTCTTTCCAGAGAACAGTTTATATACTTAGACTGATATATCATAAATGTGAAATCTTCTGCTTGAAGCAGCATTTAAACTGTAAGGACACATCACATTGACATACACTCAATAATAACATTTCACAGCTTTTAACTAAGCTGGTAAGTGCTTTTTTCCCCAGAGATAGCTGCCCCTTCCTGCTCATGTATGTTTTTGCCGACAAACTGATGTCTTTATTTAGGGGGTTATAAAGAATTGCTTGGAGTCATGAGCTGTTTCAAAAACTAGCCATTGAAGGAGGGCTAAAACCTATTCAGAAGATGGATGACAGCTTTTCATTGGGGATCGTACAGCAGGATACTTCCGTCTATACAAATTGATCCTGCAGTGTAGTTTGCTACCCATATTTCACATTCTTTTTTGAAAAAATTACTATTGAAATTGAAAATTATGAAATCAATTCTGCAATCCTCCTTCATTCAAACTGTGATTTTTCACTGATCGGTTTATTGATTTATTTTTATTGTTACTGAGTAAAGCATACATGTAAAACTGGGCCCTAGAAGATACAGATTTTTCTTGCAAAATCTCCCCTAAGCTACAATACAAGTATGTGTCAAATCAGCTCACAAAATTTCTGTTAATAAAGAAACAACAGAGAGAATCACATTTCCCTACAATGTCTTTTTTAGCCTAATGCTAGAGTTTAGGGGGGAAACAACAACAACAGTAATTGTTATTAAATAAGTTATTGTCCTATTCAGCTGAATGGAGTGATTTAAATATCAGCCGTAATGAGCTGTTTGAAGTTTATTTTTAAATTGTAACCTATTAATTGAGTAATGTGTGCCTTCAAGACAAAGCCTACTATAGGAGGTGGTGCAGAAGCGTTTTGCTCCAGCAGGAGCTCCAGGCAGCCAGTATGACATAAAATAGACACAATGGGCCAGATCCTCATCTAGGGCAGATCCTGCTCAATCTTTCCTGGATCACAAAAGGATTGTGATCACCGTGGCGTCTTTCATCCGGGTGATACATGTACTCCCCTGCAGAGGGCCTGTTCTGGTCACTCAGAGGGGAAGTGATGGTGTAGTGGCTGCATGCACTCAGGTAAGTGTTGTAAGCAGGGCTGGCTCTAGGCACCAGCTCAGGAAGCACGTGCTTGGGGGCGGCACATTGTAAGGGGCAGCCCTTTTCGTTTTCTTTTTTTTTCTTGCTTTGGCGGCACTCCAGCAGTTTTTTTTTTGCTTTTTTTCCCCCCCCCCTGAGTGGCAAAATAGCCAGAGCCGCCCCTGGTTGTAAGGACTATATACCACAGGGGAACAAGTCAGCCTTTAGGCTGACCTACTCGTATCCATTACACCAGGCTCTCAAAGGTTCTGGAACCCATGTTGCTTATCAAAATAAATGATCAATACATACATTAACTTTCCCTCATAAACCAACTGTGTTCCAGTTGTGGGAGGACTATGGGGGCACGTCCAGGGACCACCATTAGGTAAAGCATAGGATTCCCCCTTTTTAATCCTCAGTTTCAGAACCCCGATGTCTGGGGAGCAAACATCCAAACTACACAGGATTCCAATTATAGGTATTTTATTAAACTAAATAATTATAAGAAAAACATAAAATACATATAAACAAATCAAACTGAAGGTGGATTAATATCAAGTCATCATGTTAATGTAAATTCTCACTTGATTAAAGCATTTCAAGCATAACAATTCCTTATAAGTTCAATGCAATAATTTGTGAAGGAACTAATCTTTTTTAGCTATCAGGACCCAAAATAACAGGGCATTATCAATCTCAATGCCAGTCGATAGATTTAGTTTTCAGCCAACTGGCTAATACAGAGATGGTCAAATTACTCCCAAATTGATGCCAATGTTGATGCTACAGCTCTGGTGCCAGTTCAGGTAGCCTGCCCAAACTAATGGTGGCTAGTTGATAGCAAATCACATCTCCCTCCCTGAACATGGGGTTACAGCGAAACATTGCAATACAATTCAAGATGGCCCAGCTTGTTACAGTTAAAGTTAAAATGATACATTTAGGGGGAAATAACATGATTTCTCAGGATTAAATATACAACCCCTACCCCATGAAATATTTGTGCTTGTGAGCTTTTATAAAGCAAGGCTGCTTAACTTAAGGCTATTTAAAATGTTTGAGGAACTATTCTATATGATCCATTCTCAAATATATTCTGTTATTCTAGATACATACATACATTTAGACACACTTCCACTACTAGCCACCTCTTGATGTTAAAATCTAGTGCAAGAATACTGTGGTAGAGGCATCCTTCCTCCAATAAACGTATACAGGATGTGATTGTTGTGATTAGTTGGTCTTGGTCCTGCTTTGAGCAGGGGATTGGACTAGCTGACCTCCTGAGGTCCCTTCCAACTCTAATCTTCTATGATTCTGGGACTCTTGCGGTTTCGTTCAGCTTCAGGAAGCCGGCAGATAGTTGGTTTTGTTGCCTCAGATGTTTAATATTGACAGGTTTGCTGGCTGGCTAGAGATTACTTACTTATAGATGTCAAAGGTGGGATGTTGCATGTTGCAGGATTTCTAACCCTGGTGGCCAGTCAGGAGGGTGCAGGAAGCACAGGCATCTTTGTCAGGCATGGTGGCATTGCATAGGTAGAGACCAGCAGCCAATGGCCACAGCAGTAGCCATTGCAAGCAAACAAGCCAGAAGCAAGCAAGCCAACAGACAGTTTTTGAAGATGTTGACCTGGCTGGTTCCTCCCCTTTGAAACTCCTCTGAGGAGCATCTGGGGGAATCAGAATGGGGCACTCCTCTTCTGAGGTCATTGGCATCACCCATTGAGGTCCAATTAGGTCACCTTCAGGCACATGAAGTACTTCCCTATTCTAGAAACTTTTGGCTCAGAAATTTTATAGATCCAAAAATAAACCCAACCATTCAGCAGGTCTGTAGGTATTTTGATACATCAGAAATCATGGATCAATCTACGGGCATTATCTGGGCCATCCTAAAAAGTCCCGCCACCTGAATAACTTAAAAAATGCAAAGTTAATAAAAAGTTGGAACTGAAATTATAGGCACACACTGATCATACATTCACTTTAGCCATGCCCAGAGAGGGACAGTTCATTTTTACAGAGAGATGCTTATAAGGTTCCCTTTATAGTTTGGCTCAACTTTGAACACCATTATTTTTATACAAAATCTGGAAGAAAGGTTAGACTTCTAAATCACTCAGAGTAAAAATTCTTTATCTCCTAAAAATCACAATTCTGGGATTCAGTTTTTATATCCTGGCCTATCTGCCTCACAGTGCAAAGACTTAATTTGTGCTTGACTTCTGCTTTGTGGCACAACCAGGTGAAGGCTTGTTGGGTCTTTTATTTCTCTGCACATGCAAATAGGACTTGGGACAATATGGCCCTAAGAATTTAAGTCAAGATTCAGCAATAGTAGAGGGCCCTGATCCTGTATTCTATATTCTCAAGTATTTTATTGACTGAACCCAGATTTCCTCAACTTCTAGTCCAGTGGCAAAACCACAAAACCATTTTCCACTCTGTTTGATTCTTGCAAAAGAGATATTTAAAATTTGAACAATTTAACCCTACATCCAACCACTGAAGGTTAGAGGCCTATTGGAAGTTGGGAAGAGAGAAATGGAAGACAAGGGAAAGGAAACAAGAGCTGATTGGGTTAACAGAAGGAGAATGGGAGATGGAGGGAATAAAAAGAGGGGAAAGAGAAGAGAAACTTCAGGATATTTAGATAAGCTCAAAGATCCATCCAAATGTTTGAGGGGTCTGGAACTGGACCTAACCTTTCTGAACCTGTGAAACATTTTAGGTTTGCTCTTTAGTAGTTGTGGCGTAAGCAGGCTATTAAACTAGCTCGACTTGTTACCTGGTGCTCTCTCCATCTCCTATTTGAAGTATAACATACATTTTTTATAACGGAATACAAAACACTAAATCAAGGATTGTAACACATTTTTTTCTGATGAAAGGCATATATAGCTCATATCAAAAAAGTTTTCTTAACCAGTTACTACTATGGTACGGAGAATTTGGTATGATTATTCCTAATGCTTTGCTTATCACAATGCAGTCTTCAGATAAATAAAATAACACCTTGCCTCACTTCATAACAAAGGATAAACACAGAGGTAACGATGAACTAGGGATTTAGAAATTGTGCTAAATTCATATGGTAATGAACAGCTGTGATGTTTTCGTGACTCACTTGCTAAAAAAGATACAATCCCCAGGTTTGTGTATTGTCTTTGAAAACTTGCAAGAAGTCCCACACTGATCACTGTAGGCAGACAACGTAAGATGATTTTAAACAGTCTCCCAGTATGATACAGAGTACTTTTGGGCTATTTCCAGTATGGTACAATGGAGAACTTCTAATACGTGGTCAAGTTTTCAGTTTTTTCAGTCTTTAATGACAATCTTCAAACACCAGTTCAGACATAAACCAGCAAACCACCTTGCACAATGCTGTAGTTAGATTTTATTTTATTTGTTTGTTTATTCATTTATTTTGCTGTTTGGTTGCTGAACTAGCACAAATTGAGCCATCTGCTAGCGAACTGTCTTCTGAATTGCTTGGTTTCCTCAAGTGAGCCTTGAGAATTTGGGAACACTCTTTTTAAATTTAAATTGGTTGAGACGCTCAGCCACTGACTCTGGAGATTTTGCTTTTACAATATGGGAGCTCCTCCCTCCCAATCAACTTTACCACTGTCTCCATCAGTGCTAGATAAATTCAGTGCAGGGGAAGCACTGTTATGAAACTTTGAATAGGAAGCAACACAATACTCCATATTTACAGGGTTATGGACAATGAGAGAGGCCGAGTCAGGGTAGATAATATCAAAAAGCCAGATGCTCCCCTCTACTTTATGGACTGGGTGAAAAAAAAACCCTAAGGAAAAACTCTAAAACCGATGGAAGGTATGGGATGAGCGCAGCTCTGAGGTATCCTCCTTCCCCCAAATTTGTAGAGGCCTCTTAGTATGTACATCCCAAAGCTGATATCCCATGAGTTTGTAGAGCAAAAAGGGAGGGGCTTAAAGTTTCAGAACATCCACTCTGTGTAACATGCTCCCTATCAAACCCAGATTTCATGTGCCCAGGAGGTACTGTATGTTACAACACTAAATGTCCCTCAAAGACCTCTACCTTCCTCAAAGACAGGGCCCAGTCCAACTCTTATTAAAGTCCATTTGATGACATCCATTGACTTCAGTGGGAGTTGGATTAGGCTAATAAGGAAGAAGTCACAGGGAAAGGAGTCTTTGAGTGTGAGTCATGGTGCTGGGGAAAGAGGAGGTTAGACAGCAGGTAACATACTGTACACATGCCCAATATACACGGCTTGTGTCTCCACAGGCTGTCATGACTATATTTCTCACTAAAAACTCTGTCCTGCCCTCTCATATGTAGGTGCAGAATTGAATGAATAATCTGTAAAATCAACTACAGGGTCTTTGGTGAGGCACGAAAGTTACATATGGACATTTGCAGCCACTTGATTTGACAGTACAAGATACTGTGCAAGTTTTTAATGTAATGTGAACATACCTTTAGCAATGAATGTCGCCAAGAAGCATGAGCTACTTGTAAAGGAAGACAGGTGGTTAGCATTGATTGACATTTGCCTTGGCACATTATTCTGTAAAGGAATTAGCCTGTCAATCAATAAGAAATTAATTATGATTAATTTCAAGTGATCTCACCAATTGGCATTCTAAATTTTTGACAGAATTGAGAGTTACTGTACATGTGATCATTGTCCAAGTGTCACTCTGATTGGAAAGTCTACACCCAGAACACAAAGACAATTCCTCCACTCTGCTCCAGTCAATTGTGAAAGGAAAACTGTGAAGTATAAAATGGAATGGTGCCAGAACATGGGATCCTGGTTACTAAGCACCATTAATTATGCCACACATGTACAAAACAGGAGTAACAGACTCATCACGAGTGGCAGCAAATACCAAAACTCCCCCTGGAAAGAAACAGTTTTAAATGATGTCCAGCAGGCAGAAGCAGAAGTGGGACAGGAGCTGTGATTTGAAATTAAAATTCAGCAGAATCCTCTCTATCGCCTAAGAAGCCTAAAGTTGCCTGCAACTAAAGAGAGGATGTACTGGGCACCCTGACAGTACCTTTAGGCAACACCTGAGGCCTGTATTCTATATAAAACACTGTAAATCCATGAATAACTTATTTATTATTTGTTATTATTCTGTCTAGCACTACATTTTTTGTGTGCATTAGTCTTGTAAATATTTGTCTTTCTGCGCATCATAACCCAGGCATGGTTATTTCTGTAATGCCTAATATGCCAAAAAATAGGTGCTTTTTGTGGAACCTTTAAAACAATTGATTATAGTTTCATATAGTCATTATCATAAAATTGTTATATGTGTGAATTTCTATCTGTGTCTCCTATCAGAAATCTTAATTTTGGCTGCACGTATCCAGGGAGCATGCTGTTGTACCCCTTGTGAAATCAGTGATTATGCATGTGTAGTGACAGGTGCTTGCACATGGGAGATTACAACTGAGCTCTAATTTGTTTCTGTGTATTCTTTGCAAATGAGTAAATTTGTGAATTTGCATTATCTATGAACTAATGAGAATCACACAAGTCATTTTAACTGGGAACTGCATTCTTCAAAGTTTTGAGACAAATAAGCAAAAAACTGTTTCTTGCAAATTTTGGGCAGTGTAACTGAATCTGAAACAACCAGGCAAAACCTAAACAATCAGACAATGTCACCTGAAAGTAACCTTTCTTCCAGGTGGTGAGTGGCAGCAAAAAAGGACAAGTTCACTGTATCTAGGGTCCCTCCAGACAAATAACTAAACTTCCCCAAGCCCTACCCAGAAATGTAAACTAAACACAACCTCCTTGGTTTCCCTTAACAAGCAGTAGTAAGCACTCTGAGACTGTGTACAAATACGGGAATCTTTATTAGAAGAAAGGGAGCATGGTCATGGACTTGGGAAAACACAGTAACAAAACATATATTCCAATAAAGAGTAAAATACCCCTCCTCCCCTAGTAACTCAGGCACTTGTCCATCAATCTCCCTTCACACCTGTTAGTATTTCCTAACTTTTCAATGCTTGACTTTGCATCTTTAATAAAGTTCTTTTTACCTAGGTTTCTTTTTTGCAAGTAATATATATTTATTTTGTATCTAGGCACCTATACTGCTTTTTTTGACTCAGGGGAGGGATGAATATTAACATCACAATGCAACTTTTAACCTGAAATGTTCAAATAGATAGTGATGCAGCAAATTAAATTGAAATTACACAGATTGCTGCTGCCATGTTATTTATGAAAATACAATTTTCAGAGAAGGAAATTTTGGGAACGAGGATCTTTGATAGCAATACACACCACTTTAGATTAAATTGGGTAAGCAAAGTAACTGACCTACGGCCCCATGAAAATCAGCAAGTTCAGAGGAAATTCAAAGCCTGCCAAACCAGCTTGGCTTATCTACACCACCTTAAAAATGTTACAATGCTGGGGTAAAAAGCCAAACATCAGTCAGGAAATGTCTACTTCAGATATTGGAAGTGTAAACAGCTATACTGAAAGTAAAAGAAGGATATTGCACTGTGTAGAGCTTTATTAGCTTGGATCTTTTTTAAAAGTTAATTCCTTTGCAGTCCATGTGTGGAGAGTTATTTTAGAACAAGTAAAAAACCAATATTAAATGGAAATTTAGACTCAAATTATTCTAGTTTTTGGAAGACGAATATATGCATAAGTGGGAAGAATTCAGGATTCTAAACCTAACTTTTCAAAAGACTAATGATTTTGGGAACCTTAAAGAGGCCTAATTTTCAGTGACCAGTTGCCCACAATCACTAATTGTTTTTGAAATTATAGGCCTTAATGTTTTGGGTTTAAATACTATTTGTCAGTCAAAAAGCACTGCCTTTTTACTATTTCTATAGCAAAGAATCTATCAGAGAACAGGATGGCAAAAGAAAAATAAGTGTTATTGTTCAAGGAGTATTCACTCTTCCAGTTACTTTCTGGAGAAAACCTGGACTACACTTGTGGAAGTATCGCTAACCAGACATATAGCATCTGATCAGAACTTCTGACTAGCCACTAAGCCCTGTGTTCAACAGATTTAAATTCTCAAAAAGGCCAATACCTGGTTGTGGCTACGTTTCTTGTAAGGAAACAAAAACACTCCTTGAAACGGGCAAAACGAAAAGGACAATAAGGATATGTCTGCACAGCAAAGAAAAACCTGCATCTGGCCCATGCCAGCTGACTTGGTCTCACAGGGTTTGGGCTACAGGGCTGTTTCATTGCTGTGTAGACTTTCAGGCTCAGACTGGAGCCAGAGCTCTGGGATTTCATACTGGGGTAGAGGAACTGAGAAGTTGGGCATGGACTTGAACTTACTGAAGCTAGAAGGCGATGTGGTCTGGTGTCCTATTTTCATGCACAAATTGCAAAAGTAAAGTCTCCACATGGTTTTTATTTATTTCACTTTTTTAAACTTGCAGAAAAGGGCTCCCTTCTGCATGCTGTAGGTACCCTTGACATAACTTAAAAATACAAGTGCTACAATTAAGAAAATTGACTATCAATTCTCCTTCTTCTATAAATTCTTCTTGAATTCCACTTTTCCAGTTACAATCCCCACCCATTTTTTAATTATTTTGTGAAGAAAAAAGAAGCTCTGCAGTGAACTCAAGAGAGCACAGAGTCTCCTCTGAAATAAACAGCTGCATCTCTGCAGTCAGGCAGAGCCCTCAGACAGGCACAAGAACTAGGGGTGCAGGGTGTACTGCAGCACCCCCAGGTTTTACGCAGGGCTCTGCTCCTAGCTCTGCACCTGGAGTCCCAGCTGTCTGCCCCACGCCTGGGGCTCTGCTCCTGGTCCCATACATGGGTCCCGGCAGCTGGTCCCACGCCTGGGACTCCAGTTTCTGGCCCCACACCCAGGGTCCCAGCTGCCGGCACTGTGCCAGGGGCTCCATGCCTGTCTCTAGCTGTGGCCACCCTCTTGTACCCCTTTCCCATGTCTGTGTCTCCCCCCGCCCATCCTGGAGCCACGGCCCTGCTCCCGGCCTCAGCTCTGGAGGGCGGGGAGACAGACTAGGGTAAGTGGGTGTGAGGTAAAAAGGGGGCTTTGCAGTTTCGCTGGCTTTCAGCACCCCCACTATAAAAAGTGTTCCAGCACCACTGCCCTCAGAAACATAAAGTACACCCAAAATAAAGCATCATAGTTGCACACAGGACAGTCTGGGACGATCTTTTCTTTATTGTTGTCCTAAACTATGTTGTGACAGTTGAGATCATTGGGCTTGTGCACCATTGTTGGGAAGAGCAAAGGGTGGGGCCTTCTCCTTCAAGGTGCCATAACTCTGCAATGCTTTATCATCAAGATACATCTAAGACATCCATCTTTCAGGACAAGGCCAAATAGCTTGAAGCAGATTCTCAACTGATGTAAATCTGCATAATTCCATTGAAGTCAATGGAGTGATACTGATTTACACAAGCTCGGATTCTGGCCCCTTAACTTTTCCATTTTTTGTTTTCTCCTTACAAGTTTGTGTTGTTTGTTGTTTAAAAATGTGCGGGAAGTTAGGATATTGGTTTTTTTTCTTTTTTTAAAAAAAATCTGCTCCTACTCTTAGATTCAGTTGGGCAGCTGTGATTTTTTAGAAAAAATTCTAATAGTTTTTAAAGGCATAATGTACTTTGCACAAGAACCTGAAAATGTATTTTTCCTTAATATTTAAATATTAATGAAAAGGGACACAGAAATGTCATTTAACATCCTCTGAAAAGGATTCTATATCAGACTGGTCAGAGGATTGGGGGTAATTTGGTGGGGAGATATGCTCTCATGGATTTGACAGGATGTCATGTGTCAACAAAACTGATCAAGTTGTTTGACATGATACATTCCTTCCCTAGAATTCTTCCAGTTATTTGTCAGAATGTATTTCCTCAGCAGAAGTCAAACTGCTAAACTTATTTTGCCTTTTAACAAGAACTATCCACATTGCTGCAGAAAAACTAAAACTCCAACATGGAAACAATAGCAGGGGACACTAAACACAATTTTACACTCTGGTTATTGCTGGACGTAACTGTGATTAGTGGTGACCATCAGTGCAGATTACCTTGCTACCTGAAGTACTACTGTTTCATGCAGTCATGTACAGGAAAAAAATCTATGCCTCCTTCAGGGAGAAAAATGTTGCATCATGTTAAATCTGTATTCCCGATCGAAGTGAGGCAAAATGCAGAGAAAAGGCTCAGTCCCCATAGTGCTATTGAAGAGTTTTTATTAGCTTGAAATATCTACTCCTCCCATGCTGTGAGTTTTGT
This sequence comes from Chelydra serpentina, assembly GCA_037349315.1. Lineage (NCBI taxonomy): Eukaryota > Metazoa > Chordata > Testudines > Chelydridae > Chelydra > Chelydra serpentina. Next base: position 64,316,438 of record JBAIAC010000010.1, on the reverse strand, counting down.
CCTCAAGAATGTGATGAAGCTTAAGTGTCTAAGTAAAAATACACATTCTCGTCTGCCCTCTTTCCGCTCTTTGAATCACTGCATACTCATGACACATACTCATAGTCACAAAGAGATTCCTAGTTTGTCCTGCTTCAGACCAAGTGCCAAGATGTCAGTGAAAATAAATAACATGTTGGACCCATCAAAGTTGCTTTTCTTTCATCCAGGTAAGACAGATACATTGTTATTCCCAACTGGCGCAGGCCTCAGCTGGTTTGAGCAAGAGGCTCCTTTTTGGCTCATTTGGTAGTGCTATGAAGATGGTCCTGGTCTGAGCTACCCTCAGCAAGTCAGGACTCTCACTAATTGGTTCAGTCCATTATATTTTATGGCAGGCATGTGGCAGACATAATCATGTTATCTTCAAAAATAGGAATCTTTTTTTTTTCATTTACTTTGACATGGGCCAGCCCAGATTTCAGGTCTCAATCTAGGCATACAGTGTACACAACGAAAATATTTTTCCTGGCATTACCATGCATCAGTGAGCAGATCACTTCAACTTGTTATTTTCAAAAGATTAGTTACTTATATTTATGTAATAATATATCTACTTCCCAATTGTGCTTCCCTGGACCACATTGAATAGTACCTTGTTATGTAAGTAAACTCATTAAAATCAACATGAGCAGTGGCAGAAGGAGGCGCCCCTTTGGTAAAACTCTATGTTATTGTGAATGTTTTATATAAATAAATATATTAATAATTACATATTACCAGAATGTATAGCTTTACTACTACTACTATGGTAGCATTACTGGAGCTAGACAAAACTATAATGGTGCCAAATTCTGCCTTCAGACAAGTGCACACATGCAATTCCCATTAACTTCATGGGGGATTCTGCACACACATGGGAGAACAGAATTTGGCCTATAATTATAGTACCCTAGAACATTCAGAGTATATCTTTCCTAACAAAACACTTCCCGTTCCACCTCCTTCAGTTTCTCTCTATCACTCACACCTTCACTACATAGAACTCATATTCATAAAGTCATACCACCAAATTCAAGTGATGTACTGTACTATTAGCAATTCTAGTTCCATATTATTTATTGAATCATTACACCTCACTCTGAATACATGTAAATACATTTTCAGATGCTAGTTATAATTTCTCTTGTGTGGGCTTACACTAATTAAAGATTTTCTAACTCCTGGGCCCTGATTTTTTTTTAAATTGAAAGACCTTTGTTGCTCTAATACTATGAGACAAGTGGAAGCAGCTAATGTTTATATTATTGATTAATCAGCCAGTAAAGGGATTAGGTTTTAAGATTGTTTAGCACACAAAAATCCATACTTATTGTGTTAAAACAGATTTGGAGACCTTGTTTATCAGCTATATCCAAGGTCAGCCCTCTGGGATTTATGCAAGCTGAAATGTCTATATTATATCTGAACATAAACCAATCTGTTAAGAAGAATATCTAATGATGGTGACTCAAAGGCAAATAGTTTTAGCAAATAACAGATCAGTAACTGAAAGAGACCACTTATACAAACACTTGTATATTTAGAAAAGTGCCCAAACATTAAATAAATTGAATAAATAAAGATGAAAATTGGAATAGTATCCAATTTTTGGCTACTGTTTTCTTTACTTCATAGATTTCCTATCATGTATTCTAATATTCCATTAGAACTGGATGAATAATTGATAATGAATAATGTATTTGGTGGATTTAGACCCTTTTTATATTTGTGAATTTTGTAATTTTTGTGGATAAAGAATTTCATTGGCTTGGCCAGTAAATTCTACATTCATGCACATACAGAGAAATATTCCTTGTGGCTGTTCAGTATGGAATGTCCTGGCTAGCGTGTGAGTATTGCCAGGAGCAGGATGAGCCATTTTGCTGGCGAGGGTGGCAAATGTTTTTGGTGACACACACACACACACACACACACACACACACACACACACCCCAGTGGCCAATCAGCAGAGCAAAAATGACTGTCAAATCAGAATGGAGACAAAAAAAAACAACATACAGCTGAGCTGCACAACAGTACAGTGCTCCCTGGAAGAAAGCTCAGAGGACAATCACCCACCCCTAGAACCGGCCCTGAATATTTCTGCACTCTGATGGATAGAATATGAGACCTGCTCAAGTGTGTGTGTGTACGTTTGTGAAAGAGAGAGAGAGAGGAAGAGAGGACTCATCCTATACTACTTTTTTATTAAAGAAATAATCTCTAATATTCCATTAGAACTGGATGAATAATTGATAATGAATAATGTATTTGGTGGATTTAGACCCTTTTTATATTTGTGAATTATCTGTTAGACTGATTTTTTATAAATTTGTTCTCTATTTGCAATGATTTGCTGTATAGCTTGGGCAAAGAAAGTGTCACCTTGCAGATTGCTAGATAGCAAATTATTCATTATGATTATCTATTAATATATTTTGTATTCATGATTCAATGTATCTGTTTTGTGACTGGCCAGCTAAAGTCATGCGGTATTATTTCTGTTCCTTGATTGGATGGCCTACATTTTATAACTAGGAGGAATGTCTGAACAAATAATTGGGACTTTGGTTTACTCATGGAGAAAGGGAGTTAGAGAGAAAGAGTTAGCCGCAGATAAGTGGAATAGGAAATTTAAATAGAATGCATGAAGTAACTTTCTTGTCCTGATTTCCATGAGAGAAAGCATTATAGTTGGCTGTCTATATTTAAAAAGGCCTGGGTTCCTTCTTGACTGATGGAGAGAAAATGATATAGAGGGTAAATTTTTCAAAAGTTCTTACGTGACTTCCCATTTTCAAAGTGAATTAGTCACTTAGGAGCCAAGAAGCTCCTAAGTCACTTTTTGAAAATGGGACTAAGGCTGTGTCTATACTGCTCTTCAGGCCTGACTACGGGGGTGGGAATTGTGGCACACACCAAAGTTCTGTGCTGTAGTTCCCCTGGTGAGAACTAAAAGGTTCCTAGTTCATGTTAATGTTACTCCTCTTCAAATAGGACTCCAATAACATGAACCAGGAACTAGGAGTTACAGCACAGCACTTCGGTGCACATTGCTATTTCGCACCCCTGTAGTCCAAACCTTGGGGTAGTGTAGACAAGCCCTTAAGTCCTGTCACTTAGGGTATGTCTAAATTGTGATTAAAAAACCCGCGGCACTGAGTCTCAGAGCTGAGCAGCTCACTTAGGGGGGCTATAAAATAGCAATGTAGACATTCGGGTTTGGGCTGGATCCCCGACTCTGAGACTCTTCCTCCTTGCAGGGTTTCAGAGCCCGTGCTCTAGCACAAGTCCAAGTGTCTGCATTGCAATCTTATAGCCCCACAGCCCAAGCCTTGCAAGCCCAAGTCAGCTGACCTGGGCCAGCCACAGCCATGCATGGGTCTTTTATCACAATATACATGTACCCTTAGACACTTTTGGAAATTTTACCTGGGAGCCATATACATTACTGGCTGTTTCATTTGTCACATAACACAATAATTTAAATTGCATGGAGGTACAGGATACTATTTACAAAGGGTGTGACACTCTTTTTGCTTCTCTCAGCTTATTAATTGCTTCCACACCAAAGTTCTGGCCAAGCTTTTTTGGAAACTGCTGTGTACTCCAAACCATACATAAATATAAATATATGTTAAGTGAATGCCTTGAAATTGCTGGTCACCATTTTATATCATGCTTATGTATCCCACTAGTGAGTGTGTGTTACAGTAGCATCAACTATCCACCATGGTCATTAATCATGCATAGTGTGCAATCTTTGTTGTGAAGGATGTGTTTCTCTATTTCTCATTGCAAGGCCTCTGACACGTTAGGGCTTGGGGACCTGCTGGGTATTATTAAGCGATCCCCTCGCTATCTCATGTAGCGTACAACACTATTTCACATGTCTATGAGGTTTCCCAAGTGGTACCAGAAGGCCTCTTTTCCACATCAGTTATTCTCCCTGAATGGCCTCCATCCGTATACACAAACTGATGACACAAAGATGAATCAATGGATTTGAAGTTCTGCCACACTGTGGGCACTGCTGCTCTTGCCCCTGCTGGTAATGTTTGCAAACCACCTGCCGCTGCCACCTACTGCTCCTTGTTTTGTCCAAACTGCTTCTAGACCACAAAGACCTTTCAAAATGGTCTTGTGTGTGCACCTCTGGTGGAAATAGCTATGCAAATATGTTTGAATGAGTATTCATACCACGTTTGCTTTCTGTGTCTTTCTTGTCACTATGTTTTCATTTTCATGAATATTTGCACAAAAGAGTTAAAAATGGGGGACATGAATATTGTCATTATTTTCAAGAATATTTAAGGCTCCTTTTTTTACTGTATTCTCCCAGCTCCCAATACTGCAGTTAACAGAGCTTATTCTTTACTGCAACTATGTTTAGGAACTCTATATTCTGTTTTATATCCCTGCTGATGAAGTCCATGTGACATGGTCTAATTCCATATCTACACAGTAGATGACCAGATTAGAGAGCTGTAATCTTAAGAAAAGCTGTGTTATTACTAGGGCCGTACCAAATTCACATCCATGAAAAACGCATCACAGACCATGAAATCTGGTCACTCCCTTCTCCTCCCCCATCCCCCATGAAATCTGGTCTTTTGTGTGCTTTTACCCTCTACTATACAGATGTCATGGGGGAGACCAGCATTTCTCAAATTGGGGGTCCTGACACAAAAAAGAGTTGCAGAGGGGTCCCAAGGTTATTTTTGGGAGGTCACAGTATTGCCATTCTTACTGCTGCACTGCCTTCAGAGCTGGGTGGTCGGACACTGGCGGCTTCTAACTGAGGGCCAAGCTCTGCAGGCAGCAGTGCAGAAGTAAGGGTGGCAATACCATCCCATCCCATCCTTACTTCTGCGCTGCTGCCTTCAGAGCTGGGCTGCCGACCAGCAGCCACCCCTCTCCAACTGCACAGCTCTGAAGGCAGCGTCACCACGAGCAGCAACGCAGAAGTAAGGGTGGCAGTACCACAACCCCCCCTACAATAACCTTGCAACCCCCCCACCCCCACAACTCCTTTTGGAGTCAGGACCCCTACAATCACAACACCAATTGAAATTTCAGATTTAAGTAGCTGAAATCATGAAATTTACTATTTTAAAAATCCTATGACCATGAAATTCACCAAAATGGACCATGAATTTGGTAGGGCCCTAATTATTACCTCTAAATAATTTCCTGCTAGGAGCTAGATAGGTGTATACAGTAAATACAGTGTGAAAGCCACCAATTGCAAATGGTCTACTAATTGTGATCTCTGCTAATGCATTTGAATTTGAGAAACTACACTAACCATCTTTAAGATGCACATGACTCATGTAGAAAAAAATGTATGAGATCACAAGTACTGAAGCTGTAACTGTAATTATGTCAATTTATTCTGCTTTTTTAAACATGGCTGCTTTTAAGTTAAATTGTTCTCTAAATTGTATTCTAAGATTACATTACTCCATGGTCCTTACATGCACCATATTTTCCCTTTCTGATACCTTTTTATTTAATTCTAATAGAAATATTGCCAAAAGAGATTTTCTTTTGTAAGGCTTCACACGTGTAACTCCATTTCAAATCCAAATTTTAAATACTATACAATGCCATTTTGGGAACAATTGTTTTTTAATCCCACATAACTATGCATTTAACATATAAAAATATATTGAAATATTGTAAAACTTATTATAAAGGACTCCATGAAATACCCCTTAGTGGGAGCTAAAAAGCTAAAAACGTTTGATTTGTGTAATCTAACAGTCAGATAATCAGTAGGAATCAGGATCATTTTAACAGTTTAAAAGGATTTTTTTTTCAGATTCTGAATTATTTCTATTTATTTTCTCGCTTTTAATTTTTTTGAACTCCTACTATAAAACTGCACTAAGTGATAATTTCTGACATTTTACACATTTTGATATTGTAATTATTGGGGCTGCTCATTACACCAAACCCCTAGAGTGCCAATAGCATGCCAGTGTATTGCAACTCAGAGACAAGCATGTAAGTGATTCAGCATCTACCCCTTATAGGCGCTAGTGCTGGTGGGTCCCCAGTAACCAGTCACATGATTAAGGGAAAGGTTATTTTACTAGGCTGGTGGGAAAGGTTTCAAATAACCTAGGTAACAGAGGTTTAAACAGTCATAATTCAAAGTGAGCAAAAGAGGTGCTTGTTTGGAATATAGGAGCCCTCCAAGACAGAGTCAGGGTTCTTCAGGACTTATTCCTGGATTGTCCTCTCCAGTTTGGTCTTTATTCCAAACAAATAGGTGCTTGTAGGTTTCCAGGTCAGGCTCAGTTAGTGTCTCTCATTGGGGCCCCCTGCAATGGTTCCTTGCTTAGCTGCCGCTGTTCCCACACAGACCTGCACCCAGCTGTAATGCCCTACAGTGATAGCCTATTCCACATGTGTCTCTGCATATGGTTCTGGGGAATTTTTTCTGCCTCTAGCTTCCCTGCAACTTCTGGCTAGTGATACAGCCTTGGCATCCAGCTTCCCTCCAGTTCTAGCTAGCCATGTGGCTGTTGCTTCCCAAACAGAATGCAGCCACTTCCTGGTACAGGACCTTTCCACTTATCTGTCCAGGAGGAGGGGGATATGAAGTGGGAAGGGAGCTGATGGAAGTTATAATCCCCTGCTTATAGACTCGTAGACTTCAAGGTCAGAAGGGACCATCGTGATCATCTAGTCTAACCTCCTTCATATTGCAGGCCCCAGAACTTCACCCACCCACCCACTCCTTTGATTGAGTTACTGAAGTCCTCAAATCATGGTTTAAAGACTTCAAGTTACAGAGTATTCACCATTTACACTAGTTTAAACCTGCAAGTGACCCTTGCCCCATACTGCAGAGGAAGATGAAAAACGCCCAGGGTCTCTGCCAATCTGACCGGGGGAGAAATTCCTTCCTGACCCCAAATTTGGCGATCAGTTAGACCCTGAGCATGTCGGCAAGACTCACCAGGCAGATACCTGGGAAAGAATTTTCTGTATTAACACAGAGCTCTCCGAATCTAGTGTCCAGTCTCCAGTCATTGGGGATTTTTGCTACAGGCAGTCACTAACGGGCTACATGCTATTGTAAGCAATCCCCTCATACCACCCCCTCCATAAATGTATCAAGCCCAGTCTTGAAGCCAGTTAGGTTTTTGACCCCCACTGCTCCCCTTGGAAGGCTGTTCCACAACTTCACTCTTCTGATGGATAGAAACTTTGTTGAATTTCAAGCCTAAACTTGTTGATGGACAGTTTATATCCATTTATTCCCGTGTCCACATTGGCACTTAACTTAAATAACTCCTCTCCCTCCCTAGTATTCATCCCTCAGATATATTTATAGAGAGCAATCACATCTCCCCTCAGACTGCTTTTCATTAGGCTAAACAAGCCAAGCTCTTTGAGTCTCCTCTCATAAGGTAGGTTTTCCATTCCTTGGATCATGCTAGTAGCCCTTCTCTGCATCTCTTCCACTTTGAATTCATCTTTCCTAAACATGGGTCTCACCAGTGCCTTGTGTAATGGTACTAACACTTCTTTGTCTCTACTGGAAATACCTCACCTGAGGCATCCCAGGACTGCATTAGCCTTTTTTCACGGACGCTCATAGCCTTTTTTCACATTGACAGCTCACAGTCATCCTGTGATCAACCAATATACCCAGATCCAATATCTTCGCATTTGAAGAATGTTATTACATTACATACTCCTTAGCAAGGGTCAGCTTAACCTATTGTGCAATTGTGACAATATTGGTGCCCTTGTATGACTGAGCCTAGAAGTAACATCTTCCTGTTTGGCTCAGGATAAAGTCTTCTGCAGAGCACAGCTGCTGCTTTCTGGATGTAGCCCCCTCAGAAAAGTGAGCCGAGAGAAGATAGAGCTGGGAGAGGAGCTGGCGGGCCTTGATTACATTATTCCCCTCATTCGTTGAGTGGGATTCTGGAATTGCTGTCCAGAGGCAAGTGCAAAAGTAAACAACACCCTCTCAAAGGCTGCAACAACTTACTTCCCTAATAGAATCATAGAATCTCAGGGTTGGGAGGGACCTCAGGAGGTCATCTAGTCCAACCCTCTGCTCAAAGCAGGACCAACCCCAACTAGATCATCCCAGCCACAGACATACAGGAAGCGGGTTCAGGGGAGGAACTGTGGCTTCTCTGAGTCACCAACTCAGGATCTGGCCCACTGTTCCTGTATCTTACTCTATTTGGGTCACACTGAACTTAAATCAACCACTCAAAAGTAACCAAAGATAAATAGCAACATGACAAACAAACACAGTTTTTCCTGGTTCATATCAGAAAAAAAACATTTGTTTCCTTTTGGGAGCTAACAGATTTGGGGGATGTCAAAACTGGGCACAATTGTCTTCTAACAGATTATGAATACCATGTGTGACAGAACGGAAGAAAACAGAAAATGTTTATACAAAGTGTCAGAGATGGCTAAACGACTTTGTGGCATATGGCATGCATGTTGTCGAACTGAAAAGTTCATCACACTCCTGCTGTTTAGCTGTGGCATATACCACCCGATAGCTCTCACTGGCATATCACAGCTGAAATTTAAACGTTTGAATTGCTTTTTGCTTCAACAAAACACATGCCACATGCCAAAAAAATAACACTACAGTCCCTGCTGCTTTCTTTTTGTATCAGTAAGTCTTTATTACAGTTATACAACTATGATGTAACAAATAAATTGGGCTGAGTGCTCCAAAATATGCATTTATGCTCTTCTAGGGAATCTTTCCATATCAATAAATTTCTCAAACCAATGAGTATAGCTTTCGCTCTATCAACTTCAACTCTTTCCAATAAATATAAAAGAGAAGTGGCAAAGGGAGGAAAAATAGCATAAAAGTATAACTTGAATGGAATCTTGTTGTTTATACTAAATAGCAAGTGGACGTCTGATCATGTCACACATGTGAGATGACATTCTGCAATTTATTCCAGTTAATCCCTTAGCTCTGTACATCAGCATTCCTGTGTATACAGTCCATAAATGTCCCCCAGATGTTATCAAATAAATCACCTTTGCCCTGCAGACTGTATGTTGTTGTTTTTTCTCTCATATGATGCCATTTGGGTCAGATTTGCTGCCCATCTGTTGTGCATTTCCTTCTACTTTCTCAGACTAACTCACTTTTGCAGCCATTAAATTGATGATTTAGTCTTGTTTTTCAGTAAACAGATCCAAGACCTGAAATATCATTTAACTGAATTTAAACTTAGTTCATATAATCTTTGCAGGATCCAGTATTACTTACGGACTATTTTAAAATGTTGTAACTTGTGCATATTCATTGATTTCTTATTATAATCTGTCCTATTCTATTTTTCAATACAGGCCCACAGTACTTTATTTCTCTACAATATTTTCCCAGTAAAGTTTTAAGGATGATTAGGCATAAATATCTATTAGGATCCTATAGAATATAGGTGTCTCATGTTAATTGTGTGGTATTCTCTTTAAGAGTGGGTTCTGATCCTGATCTTCTGTAATGAATTCCCCAAACAAATTAATCATGCACGTTTTTAACGGAAGGCATTGTCCTAGTTCATATCTGACTAGAGCTGTTCATTTTCTAAACTACTAGTCACCTCCTTATAAATCAGTTATACTAAGGATGAGTTTTTGTGTGCAGGTTGACCAAAGGAGTCTGACACCATCTAATTTAACACATAGATTGCTCGAAATATATGCCAGCTCGTAGCAGTCGTCCTATTGGAAATCATTAACGAAACATATACGGAGTTTATGAAATGTATGGGTCAGTCCCCCTGGAGCTCTGTTCAGACAGATCCCACAGAACTGTAAGAAACCTTTGTGTTTTAGTTTGCATAGTTCCATCAAAAGGAAGCTAAAGAGCTGATAGTCACTAGGATTCGGGGGGTTCATTAGAATTCAAAATCTTCAAACCAATTCTGACAAAATTCACCAATTTACTAATGACATCAGCAAGTTTCTTCCCCCTCCCCCCGATCAACTTTCAAACCTCTGCCTTCTCACTTACTTTAGTGACCACATCCCACATCTGAAAGGCTTCGGGGGTGGGGGGTGTGTGGAGGTGGATGGACCCTCCCTCCCCCCTCCTGGGCTCTTGTGCAATGGCCAGCTGTCCTGCTCCTCACATCTTCACTCCTGGAAGGGCAAGGGGTGGAGGTGGGAGGGTTTTCTGGCAAGTAGGCCATCTATCATCCCCAAATCTGTAAGGACTTCGAAGTCTCTTTAGGGCTACAGGTTCCCCACTTGAGCCTCTATTCAGGAGTAAGACAGCAAAAAGTTCTGCTTTCATTGCTGCCAACACTCCATTGAATCTGACCATAGTCCAGAGCCTGAAACTCTCCACACCGAATGCAGTAATGGACAGGGTTTTGCTCACACAAAACAGCATATTCTGCATACTCTCCAGGTCAGACATTTCCCCACAAAGGTAAACCAACTGACTTAGTACCCCTAGAATGCTTTGGGACAGCTGGGATAGAGGGTAAAGGACACAAGGCTCTCACCACAGAAGATAGTAATTATTGAATTAGAGTATCCAGGTGCTGAAGATTGTGTTGTGAGAGGCATCTGGCACAGTTTGGTCTGGCCAAATCATCCTTGTGCATCATGTACATCTTTCAGCTAGGTGCACAAATGTAAGGACTTAGTGCAAACTTCCAATCTGTTTACTGTTACTTGACTTTGGTGTCTGGATGTGAAATGTTTGCACAGCTGCATTGTAAATTATAAGGAAACAACAAAAAGAGGTGAACGAGCTTGCTATCTGGAGTGTGAATACAAATTTCACTAAAGGGAAGATCAAAATGTAGTTTTCAAACCCTTGAAGTTGAATTAAAAAAGTTCTGCTGAAAGTTAGTAACGTCCTTGTCTGACGCCAAAAGAGGAAAATAAGCAGAGCTGTGTGATTAATGGATGTTTTTGATTCATTGGCAATTCTGAAAAATAAAAATGAAAATATAAAAAAAAATGTTTTGATTTATTTTGTTTTTTCAATGAATCAGGTTGATAAAAAACTCGTTTCAGGTCAAATGAAATGTTTTTGTCAACACAATATAAAACACTTTGTTTAGATTTTGAACATATTTTAACTTTATGAAAAATAAAAGGAAATTTCAAACTGAAAAGACATTTCAGATTGAAAAATCAAAGCATTTTGTTTCAAAAATGTTGAAACAAAATGGTTCAATTTTTCAGTATTTTTTCTTAAAATGGACAATTCTCTGAAATTGACAAAAATATGTGAAATGTGGTGCAGCTAAATGTGCATATTTTTTTAACCAAAAAAGGGTTTTAATTGAAAAATTTCTCCCAGACCTAAAGTAAATACCAATGGCTTAAAAATGTAATTAGTACAGAATGTAAATGTTTAGAAAAGGAGATTGTCATTGGTTCCTTTGAATGCTGAGGAATTGAAGCTATAGATTTCATTGTTTTCTCTGCCAGACAATGAAAATAAACATATAGCCCATTTGACTGTCCTTAGTGAGTGCATACATATTTTATGTGATATTTTGAAGCACAATCTTAAAATTTGGTTTGTAGAGTCATAAACATTGTAAACAATTGGAAATGATGTATAGTCCTTTATAGTACTTCATATTGTTGAGCTGGCACTGAGTGTAAATCTCTGAAGGCACGGAAGTGTAGTCTCTTACAGCAAATACTGTACACTTTTCTCTTGTCTGAATATCTCCCATTTTATTCACTACATTTTTGAACAATTATGTATTTGTTTTGTCTTTAGGATCTTACAAAACATTTTGCGAAAACCTTTGCAGTTCACCTTTACAGATTCATCATAACATCATATCAGAGCATTCTAAAGTGTTACTTCAGGTTGTTATAAAGAGTTATCATGAAGGAGGTCAAGCTGAGAGCCAAGATAAGGAAACAGAGCATAACCAGGGTGAAGTGCTCTATTAATTATTATTTTTACTCAAAAGGTCCAAATCAAGACTAAGGCCCCCTAGTTCTAGGCGCTGTGCAAACACAGAATAGAAAGACAATCCCTACCTTGCAATCTAAGTGATTGAAAGTGATAGTTCCATGCATTTTGTTAACCTTTTAAAAGAAAAACTGGCTAGGATGCTAGGAGACAAGTGGCTACAGTGGTTGGAAAGGGTGGAATGAAGAGGACCAAAACCCAAGGGCAATGTTACAAATGGGGCAAAATAATCCAAAATCCAAATTTCATAGTTGAGTGAATAATGATTGCAGTCTCATGTGAAGTCTCATTCAGCTCTTGCTGTTTTTCTCCCTATGGGAAAGAGGATGGGGAAAGAGGGAGTGCTGGGTGACCCCTGGGAAAGATTGGAAGGTCCTAACTTGCCCCCTTCACCTTCATCTGTAGCTGCTGGTGGCTGCTCAGGTGAAGAAACCCAATAGGCTGGGAAATTCCATAGGCCACCCTTTTCAGCTGCTTTTATTAAAGAGGGAACATTGCTGGGCATGGTCTCCTTGTTGGGTCAAGTGGGGGAGAAGAGCATTGGCTTGCCCCTGCTGCTTTCATTGTACCTGACTACTTTTGGGAAGGAGTAATAAAAGTCACTGCTTTAAACACATACAAAGAGTCTGTTTACTACTGTACCTTTAAACACAGGCTGTCAGTTTAGACACAGGCAGCACACAGGGACTTGACTGAAAGCAAACAAAATACATATTCATATACACAAGTATAAAAAGCATTTTTTAAACCAGATCATTATAAATATGATGCCAAATGGTTTGGGAGGCAATAACAATGGGTTTGTTTGAGAAGCAATTAGATCCTTTCTGGCCAAAATGGTATATTAGGAGATTAATCTCCACGGGGTGGATAACCTTTTAAAAATTCGGTTTCTTCTGTTCTCATGTTTGAATTTACAATCTGCTAGTCTTAAAATATATCTGCAAACCCACAGGCCCACCTTCCTGACAGCTGCTCGAACAACAGAGCGGAGGAGAAGAGAAAAAATCTCAGTATTGTCGCCCGCCCAGAAATTCTAAAGGCTTGATAAGTTACTCACACAATCCCGAAACGCCAGTCAAGGGAGGGGAGAGAGAGAGAGGCAGCTCTTAAAGTGCAACATTTGCAGCAGACACTCAAAAACTAAAGGGGCCAATTAGTATAATAGGTTTGAAATCATCTCAGCACAGTCCTAAAGACAAAAGAAAAATTGTCCTTCAGAAAGGGGGGCTTTATTGTTCTGATGAGTGTTAGAGCTGAACAATGAATTCTATCACGTTTGGAGGCAACATTCCTTCTCCTTCATATCGGACCATACATTATTAATGAGCACTATTTTTGAGTGTGAAAGGACTGTTTGAAAAGCATGAACGTAGTCTATTGGATGTGATTGACACTGTCATCCCTTTCATTTTGCTGTTGGCAAGAGGCATCCCTGTAGATTTATGTGCATCTGGACATTACTAATATTCTCCTTGTTATGCACTCTGGGCAGCTGTGATATGGAAATTTTCAGCACTTTTTGTTAAGGTTGGGGTTTTTTTGCAGAAAAAGGAGTAAATTTGAAGTTTTTTCCTCTGTGAATGTATCAATCAGATATAAATATAGGATGCATATGTCTTATCTGCTTTAGATAAATGCAGACATTTAAAAAATGTATTTTATTAAGATTCTCTGGATCCCCAGATATTTCCAGTGACTGTTTTCCAGCCAGGCAGCTGAGTTTCTGAGACCCATCCTGCCTCTTTTTTAACCTCCGGTCCTCAATGTTGATTGCCTTTTTAATTGGTTCGGTGCATCAAGGACTTCAGCTACAGTCTGCCTGCTGTTTAGCAGCACCAAGCTACTTCCTGACTTGCCCATATAATGGCTTCTAATAAGCACAATTACGATCAGTGGAATCAAGGATTATAAGTGATGCATCCAAAATACATATACCAAAAATAAACTAAAATAAAGCAAAAAACCCCACAGAATGTAATATTTTATTCAAATGAATTTTATTTAGTTTTTGATTGATAAGATAGGTATGTTTGCTATTGCTGGATTCATATAACAAGCATTTTCTTCACCATACCAGAAAGGAGGGACAGCCTACACAACAAGGTGCAGGCTGATACTAATATAAGTGCCATAGTGCTAGGTCTGTTTACCCAGCTTACTTTGAGACAAAGTATTGATGAGGGAAGTTGGTGTTCTGTTTTTTTGTAGGTTTGTGAGTTTTTACAACTATCTTTTGTGTGTGTAGTCTTTAATTACCTTTTAGCTTATTAGTTTTAGAGCTATTTTTACACTGTCTACTTTGTGCACTTTGATAGTCTTAGGAGAGGCATGTTAAAATAAAATAAAATAAAATAAAATAAGGAAGGAAAGATGTGAAAAGGGCATGACCAGCAATTGGGTGTTATGTGTGTGTGTGATGGTATTTTACCCAAATAAAAGTTATTTTGAGAGTGTGTGTGTGTGTGTGTGTGTGTGTGTGTGTGTGTGTGTGTAAAACCTGAGAATGATGTAATGGTCAGGTCATGAGTTTTGAAGGGTTTACGTATTAACAACACTCCTTCTTGGACACGTTTCTGCACAGCAGTTTGCCAATCCAAGCTGTTCAAAATAGTTTATCTTTATATTTTCCCTTTCTCTGTTACATTTAGCATTTAGGCCTTATGTTAGTACCTCTTTGCATCCAGCTATTAGAGGCACATGAGCAGCTGCTTTCTACCCATAGTCAGCAGGTCGGCACTTTGAGTGACATGTCCACCACCTTCCTCAGAGGTCAAGCCCATCTTCTCCATGGCAAGCCCATTGTTGGCCAGCCCAGGCAGTGAGAGTTCAGAACTCAGGTCTCTCCTGCTTGGCAGCTCAAGGAACTGCTGCCGCTCCACTAGACAGCCTAATTACACCAATCAATCATGCAAAATAATTCTCACGGCTAAAAGTGGAAAGGTTATAGCTCATGGAGACACTAGCCAACCAAAGAGATGGTAGGGGGCAGAGAGTGGAGGAGCACCTATGAAGTCAATGTATAATTTAAAATAAATAAAATGAAACTCACACATGGCACCAAACAAAGTTTGCTTGAGCCTCTTTCCTTTTTGATCAGTGATACTTGTATGAGCAAAATGAGATGAAATTTATAAGTCCGTTAATCTTTACTATAACTTTATTTTGACATGTTTTTATCTTTAGTGTGTTTAGTTTCACAATATCATTGTACTTTAGTGGTTACTTCCCACTTAATATTACTGTAATGCTGTTATAATATGTACAAAATACAGGAGCTACACAAAATACTTACTATCATTTTTTAATCAAAATCCTGGAATTCTTATGTAGCTTCCTCCTTTTGAATACAAAAATATTTGTTTAAAAGATAGATATTAATAGGTAATTAGATATTATGGACCAGATAACACCCTCCTCTGGTAACTCCCAAGGAAAAGGCCCAGGTAGAGGAAAATTTCATCAGGTCCCCATTAAAGAATTTCTTCCTAATTCTGTCATTAGGTGGACAATGTTGTCCCAGCCCCTTAGCAGAAGAATCAGTGAGGTCCAAAGCTCTGCAGATGACAGGCAATTCACCAGATGCCAGGGTCATTGGTATGAGCACTCTGTGTTGTATCCAGTACTCCCAATGGTCATCTCCCATTCCTGGGAAGTGTGGGTCCTTTGGTCTTTAGTTGGTACTTTTCAAAGCAGTATAGGTCCTGATCACTATTTAACATATGACTACCAAAACTAGTGATTCTACTAATTCCTGATCTCTTAAAATTTCTTCCACAAATAATTCACCATCTAATTACCCACTTGTAGGTTTCTACCTACAAGGGAGAGACTATATAAGCCCCTGGAAACTCCCCCATTTTGGCTTCAGCTGGCTCAAGAGATAGCCTCTCCACCCCAAAGAGATGCCTGAAAAAAACTGGAACAAAGAACAGTAACTACAGGGGTGTGAGTGATGGCTGGACCCAGACTAGGAGGAAGTCTAGTCTGCAAAAGACGCTTATTGGAACATCTCTGAGGGTGAGATTTACCTGCATTTAATTTCTTACTGTAGTAGGCTTAGACTTCCATGTTTTTGTTTCATTTTGTTTGGTAATTTACTTTGTTCTGTCTGTCATTACTTGGAACCACTTAAATCCTACTTTTTATATTTAATAAAATCACTTTTTACTTATTAATTAACCCAGAGCAAGTATTAAGTCCTGGGGGAGCAAACAGCTGTGCATATCTCTCTCTCAGTGTTATAGAGGACGAACAATTTATGAGTTTACCCTTTATAAGCTTTATACAGAGTAAAACGGATTTATTTGGGTTTTGGATCCCATTGGGAACTGGGTATCTGGGTGTTGGGGACAGGAGCACTACTTAAGCTGTTTTCAGTTAAGCCTGCAGCTTTTGGGGGATGTGGTTCAGACCTGGGTCTGTGGTTGTAGCAGGCTAGCATGTCTGGCACAAACAGGCAAGATACTGAAGTCCCAAGCTGCCAGGGAAAACGGGCTCAGAGGTAGTCCCAGCACATCAGGTGGCAGTCCCAAGGTGGTTTCTGTGACCCAACCCATCACAACCACCTAAGAAAAAATTAGTTATTTTCCCATCTCTATTGCCCACATCTCATAACACAAGAACTAGGGGTCACCAAATGAAATTAATAGGCAGCGGATTTAAAACAAACAAATGGAAGTATTTTTTCACACAACGCAGAGTCAACCTTTGGAACTCCTTGCCAGAGGATGTTGTTAAGGCCAATACTATAACAGGGTCAAAAAAAGAACTAGATAAGTTCGTGGAGGATAGGTCCGTCAATGGCTATTAGCCAGGATGGATAGGGATGGTGTCCCTAGCCTCTGTTTGACAGAAGCTGGAATGGGTGACAGGGGATAGATCACTTGATAATTATCCTGTTCTGTTCATTCCCTCTGGGGCACCTGGCATTAGCCACTGTCGGAAGACAGGATACTGAGCTAGATCAACCTCTGGTCACACCCAGTATGGCCATTCTTATTTCTTATGTTCTTATGTTGTTAAAAAAATGCCCTGTGTATGGGCTGCAAAAAGTAAAAACAGTCTAAAAAAATAAGTGTTGGAAAGAAAGTTTGTAAAGAAGCCAGCCACCCACTGTGGATACACTGAGTAAAAATTTTAATAAGATAGGGCTAGAGTGTGTCCAGGTCTAACATGGTCAGGCTGGGAAGCAGTTTCAGTTAGCTGCACCCCCAGCTTGACTCTTTTAGATTGGCCCGAATCATGACCTGGACAGTAAAGCAGGGGCTGCCTGCCTGCAACTTCCTGCCAGAAAGTAGATGTAGTGGGGTGGAGCCATGAATCTGTTTCTCTTACCCCATTGCACGAGCCAATGGGCTGGCTGGACATGAGTTGGTGCTGTCCCCTGTAAAGAATTGTAGCAGATTACTCCAATCCCAGTGCAAGGAGGGGTGCACCAGAGCAATTAAGGAACAATATTTCTGGGTCAAAATGCCTCCTGGGGTTATTTATGGGGTGGGGTAGTTTATGTATTGCCCCAAGCTCAGGGCTCTGTGTGAAGACACAATTTAGTTCTTAGAAACTGGTGTTCAAGTTGAAAACTACTCCTTATCATAAAAATGTAGTGTGGGAAGGAACCTCAAGAGGACATCAAGTCCAGCTCCCCGCACTGAGGCAGGACCAAGTACATCAAGACCATCCTTGACAACTGTTTGTCTAACCTGTTCTTAAAAATGTCCAATGATAAGGTTTCCACAACTTCCAAGTTTCCAACTGGAAACTTACACCTGAACTTAACTATCCTTATAATTAGAAAGTTTTTCCTATCTAACCTAAATCTCCCTTGCTGCAGATAGACCATTACTTCTTGCCCTACCTTCAGTGGACACGGGGAACAATTGATCACTGTCCTCTTTATAACAACCCTTATCATATTTGAAGACTATTATCAGATCCCCCTCAGTCTTCCTTTATCAAGACTAAACATGCCAGTTTTTTTTAAACTTTTCCTCATAGGTCAGGTTTTCTGTTATCATTTTTGTTGCTGTCCTCTGAACTCTAATTTGTCCTAAAGCACGGCACCCAGAAATGGACACAATATTCCAGATGAAGCCTCTTCAGTACCTAATAGAGCAGGACAATTACCTTCCATGTCTACATACGACCCTCTTGTTAATATATCACAGAATGGTATTTATATAAAATCATATATTTCTGAAGTTTAATTTTCAGCTAAAAGATATTGTTTGTTTACATTTTTAAAAGTTTATTTCATATTTCCATTCTTCCTGCTCACCTGGTAGCTTTTTTTGAATGAATCTTTCTTGAAGTCTACTGCCTGGAAAAGTGCTGGATATTTGCAGCAGAGTCCAGGGCTTTCACTATAGGGCTTTAGTGTGTGTCTCCTGAAATCTCACTGTGAAGCAGTAAATACGGCATGCCAGCAGGGTATCTCTGCGCTAGTCACCTTATTTCGCTGCATGGTTAGTCTTTCTGATGTCTTTAATCGATATGGCATGGCTGACAATTTGGATTGAAGTGAAATGAGAAAAGAATATTTCCCTCAAGAGCCTCCAGAGTAAGTAACGTGTGAAGGAGTATAAGGTGTACAGAATGATTGCAGTCATATGCCTCAGGAAATTCAGGGATGGAAGATATTGTAGCACAGTATTCCAATTACCGTGAAATATTTTAAAGTAAAAAAAAGTGGTTAAAATAAAATATACAGGTTATATGATACAGTACAGTTTCTATTATTCGTTGGGCTCTATGCCCATTGCCTCTTTTAATATTTCTATTTTGTACCTGTGCGGTCTCTTTTCCCTTTGGTCTGTGAACTAGACAGAGAAGGAAAAAAAGCAGAAATCCATCGGGTTGTCTTGTGTGATTAAAACAATGCTTAGCAGGTCATGTGAGCAGAACACAAAAATTTGCTATATACATTCAGGGTTACTCCCTCCCTCCCATTTCCGAACCGCCACAATCTTGAATGTGTGATCAGAGTTGTAACGTTTGGCAACAAACACATTAAAGTTGGTCTAGATAGTTTCTCTTTTACAGTCCAAAACACCACAAGCTAGAAAGAAGACAATTTAGAGTGGCAACTCAGAAACAGAACGAGTTAATTATTCATCAAGACTATTTTATTCAATGTACTTAATCTTTTCCCCTCTCAATTAATTATCCAGAAAAGTCCTTTATTTTTTACAATTTTGTTCTTTACTTGAAATAAAATAATGATTATATTATGTCTTAAAGGTTGTTTGTGAACTATTTGCTCAGATTATTTCTTAGGTTATTCGCTATTCACTGTTTGTGATTAGTTAAATACCTTCTAAAACGGAGACTCCGATTTTTCTTGAATATTCTTGGGAATAAAAATCACTCATAGTTGTCCAGGCAAAACACATAAAGAAGGTCATATCAGTGAAGCAAATGTCTGTGAATCCTTTCCTGTTGTATTTGCCCAGTATCTGCTGTACTCATTAACAAACCAAATTTTGCTATGAAATAGCTGTCTATGAAGTAAAGAATTGCAAGTAAAAGTCGTTGTTGTAACAACAAAAATTCAAAGAAAAAATTCGGTGTGTGACTGATTACTTCAATAAAATTTAGTTTCAAATGTTTCATAAGACTTCCATCTCTCCCGCCAATCAATCTACAAATCAATCTGCTTGATGATGTACTCCATAGGCCCTATTTAGCTCCCCTTGCAAATAATCAGAGTTTTGCCACTCACTTTAATAGAAACATGATCAGGTTTAATTTATTATTTTCAAAAATTAAATCTTTAATGAAAAGAAAGTGAAAGAGTAAGTGTAAGTATGAGGAATCAATGGGGCCAAACATTGCTCAGAGGTCCCACAAAGAACGTATCAGTTCTATTATATCTCATTTCACACAGCTGTCATTTTTTCCCTTTCATCTTTCTTTTCTACCTCTTTTTTCCTATTTGTTTTCTTTTTTCTCCATAAGTTTTTTCCATTATCATACTTCTTCTGTCATAGGGGAAAAAAACCTAGTGATACGCAAAACTCTAACATTTGGGGGATTCTGATCACATGGTAATGGTAGTAATAAATGTTTTGTGCTTATATCCAAAGATCTCCAAGTGCTGTACACATGTTAATTAATTGTCAGCACCTCTGTGATGTAGTTATTATTACATTAGAATCTTTTGAACTGTGACACCACCTTGGACCAGTTAATGAATTGATTAAGCAGCTGTCCCAATTAACAGTAGAGCCTACCCCCCGCAACCCAAAATTCAAATGACTTCGAATAAAATGTTGTATTGAATAAATATAAAGGATTTTTTTCAGTGTGTGTCATCTTTTAATGTTTATGCTGTGTCTTTGCAAATAAAATATCAGTATTTGCTGGCTTCAACGAGAGTAGGACTGGGCAATGGTTAAGCACAATTTAATTCATTGACACCAGTCAAATGTGTTCCCTTTAAGCAGAATTCTTGCTAATACTGTCCTGATTATTTATTGGCTATTATTAAGTTAAATCAGTGCACTGGGACACTACATAAGGAAGCTGATATCATGATCAATTCCCCAATTCAGCAAGATATATAAGCATGTGCTTAGGTGCTTTGCTGAATCAAGGCCTAAGCCCAGATCCTCAAAGTTATTTAGGCATCTAACTCCTCTTGAAATCAATGAATGTTAGACCCCAAAGCTCTAAGGTATTTAGCTGCCTTAGTCCCTAAGGGACTAGGGCCTGATTTTGCCCTCATTGAACTCAAAGGCAAAACTTGCACTCATTTCATTAGAGCAAGAGCAAGCCCTAAATCCTTCTCACCTTACTATTGAGCGTGTATATGTTATAGTGTGCACTTCCCACTGGAGCACCCGCTCATGCTCGGACATAGCACTGCAGGGACTCTTGCTCTCTAGCACCCCCTTGTGTCCTGGCTCCAAAATGGTCTGCTGCTTCCATGTTCTAGCCCTCTGGCCAGGTCATCTCACAGTCCAGAGACAGTCCCCTTTCAGAGTTAACAGAAAGCAAATTAAATTTTAACTCAACATAGTGACCTGTGCATTAAAGTCCATAATATAAACACTAGTCCTTCATAGAGACTCCAGGCCAGTGGTGGGCAACCTGTGGCCCATGGGCCGCACGTGGCCTGTCAGGATAATCCGCTGGAGGACTGCCAGACAGTTTATTTACATTTGCATAGCCGCCCGCAGCTCCCAGTGGCTGCAGTTCACTGTTCCCGTCCAATGGGAACTGGAGGAAGCGGCAGCCAACATGTCCCTGCAGTCTGCACCACTTCACGCAGCTCCATGGGCTGGGAATGGTGAACCGTGGCCACTGGGAGCTGCAGGCAGCCATGAAAATGTAAACAAATGTCTGGCGGTCCATCAGCGGATTATGGGCCACAGGTTGCCCTCCACTGCTCCAGGCCAATGCTGTAAAGGTTAGGCGCTGACTGAGACAGGTTTCTTGCGTAAGGGCAAGGACAGCCATCCTTCACTGTCCAGGCTTCACCCAAAACTGGCCCCTAGTAAAATCCACCTGCCCTTTTTATCTGATCTGCTGGGCTCTGATTGACTTCTGCATGCTCCTGACCCTTCTAAATACTGGAGGACCAACTCTTGCTGGTTCTGCCTTCAGCTGATCATGGGAGGCCTTTCTAGGCTGCCTCTGGAGGTCTGAACTTGCTGCTCTCCTATTCTAGCAGGACACCTTCTTAGGGCAAGGTGCTCCAAGTCAATGGGGGCCTCCAGCAGGGGACAGTGAGTTCCTGGTACATCTCATCACAGTATACCTATTGTAATAACTGCGATGGGAAGACCTAGGCCCACCCAAAATTAAGGGCCTATCCCCTCAATCAAGAGGAAAGAGCCACTGACCCCTTTAGGGAAATGATCACAGGGACAACAAATGAAAAAACAGGGACAGGAGTGAGGGTCACAATACCCCCATCACATTATAGTTGGTGTTTCATCTCCTCTTCCATGTAGAGAACCTGAGACAGAGAGAAAATGAAGGACTTTCTCAGTACCTGAAGTAGTGGGTGGAATAGAACCCTGAAGGAAGCTATGAGGTAGATAAGTTCAGATACTTAACCAAACCTTAACCCACACTTGTTGAGTCTTCCCACTGGATAGGAAATATCCTAATACAGCCTTTCTTGGGAGATATATGATATTTCCTGTTTCTGGTTGGGATGAAACTACTAAATACAACCTTTTGTGGACAACTTAATTCTTTTTATTTCTGGATCCACCAGAACAAGGAAGTGCTTTGTTATGCAAAAATTAAAAATAGCAGATGAAAACATCACCTGAATATTTCCAAACTTCAGAAAAAGTTTGTGTTTGATTTAAGTTGAGAATGAAGGTTCAGGTTGATTCTTATATTATCTAAACAGGTTTTTCCAGTCCTGTGTGCCATTTTCAGTTGTCAAACATTACCTTTTTAATATTTGCATTTATTTTATTTCTGTTTCTTGTCATGTAATCTATTGACTATATTTTGCTGTCCATTACACTAGAGTAAATGCAGTGTCAGTTCTTTGACTTCATTGGTTTTACTCCAGATGCATATTGATGATGTAGCTGAGAGAATATTTTGGCCGTAAGACATTTTCTCCTTCATATTTATTAATATTAAAAACTTTCCAGCTTCTTCCATTAGTCCTTCAGCAAAAGCCTCTTAAGCCTCAGGACAGCCCTGGAAACAAGCTAATGTGGTTTGGTTAAAATTATGCTTGACCTATTACATAATGGGAGCATGCTACTTGCAGATAAGGAAGCATGAGTTATAAATTTCCTGCCAACAACTCTTGATGAACTTGGGAGTTTATATTCACACTCTCTAGCCAAAAATGGGCCTCCATTAAAATTCAAAAAGGAAAATAAATCTTGTGTCTTATTAAAGTGTATTTAATTGGGCTGCCATAAAGCACTACCAAGAAGGAGTCTGAGTTTAAATCTTAGACCTGATCTCTTATAATCTTCCCATAATGGAGACTCCTTGTGAGGATTAATTGGTCCAGACATGTTTAAATTGAGTTATTATTAATAAGACTTTATAAGAATAAACCAAGGCTTTTTTGAATGGGATAATGAAGATTGTGGAGAAGAGATTCAGGATTTGCCCTGGGAAGGAGGGATTAGTTGCTGAACTGAGGAGAGGAAAAGCTTGTCCTAATATATAGTGAGGGTAGCTATATAAAGGAAATTATAAAGCTATCATAAAGGTCACCATGCACTTTCATCTTATATCTTGCACAGATCACAACCTGTATATAAGTACCTGAATAGGTTTGCCCACAGCTAAATTCTCCTTATTCTGAAGGTGGTGGTGGGATGGAGAGGGGAGAGGAGGAGAGTGGGGGATTGTGAGAAAAAGTATCAGGAATGGTACAAGAGAATATTATTTTTGCTGTCATAGTTCTTTATATTATTCTTTATATTTTCTCCTGTAAAAGGCATTCAGACAAATTTTCAGAGTTATTCACTAATTCTGTTTACTTCGATAATGTGCCTTTGTGTTTAATTTTCAGAGGTGTGGGCCCTCAATAAGAACTACAAATCCTTACCACCTCAGAAAACTGGCCACCAAGGGCCTCAATTTGGACACTCAAAACTGAAATAGTATAGAAAGGGTTCGATTGAGATATAGCATAGAATCTCAGACTGGAGGTCGGGACCTCTCATGGGGTTGCAAGGCTATTACATGGGGGATCACGAGCTGTCAGCCTCCACCCCAAACCTCACTTTGCCTCCAGCATTTATAGTGGTGTTACGTATATTAAAAAGTGTTTTTAATTTATAAGGGAGGTCGCACTCGGAGGCTTGCTATGTGAAAGCGGTCACCAGTACAAAAGTTTGAGAACCACTGACCTAGCTGATAGCAAGGGGCACTATGTAACTCTAGTATCCCAGGAGAAGAAGAGGGAGGAAATGGGGGCTATGAGGACAACTCCAAGTTTACCCTTGCTCCAAGAAGGAAGTAATATGCTATTGTTGAATGCCAGTATTAAGAGGGTTGGAAGGGACCTCGAGAAGTCATGTAGCCCAGCTCCATGCATTGAGGCAGGACCAAGTATACCTACAACCATCCCTAGCATATTTGAAAACTATCAGTTCTCCTCTCCCCACCCCTCCATCAGTCTTCTTTTCTCAAGACTAAACATGCCTGTTTTTTTTAACCTTTCTTTATAGGTCAGTTTTCTAAACCTTTTATTGTTGTTGCTTTCCTCTGGACTCTCGCCAATTTGTCTGCATCTTTCTTTAAGTGTGGTGCCCACAACTGGACAAATTACTCCAACTGGGACCTCACCAGTGCTGAGTAGAGTGGAACTTTTACCTCCCATGTCTTACATGTGACACTTGCGGTCATACACCCCAGATTGATATTAGCCTTTTTAGCAACTGCATCATATTGTTGACTCATATTCAATTTGTGATCTACTATAACCCCCAGGCCCTTTTCAGCTCTACTACTACCTACACAAGTATTCCCAATTTTGTTTTTGTACATTTGATTTTTTTCTTCTTCCTAAGTGTAGTATTTTGCACTTGTCTTTATTTAATTTCATCTTGTTGATTTCAGGCCAATTCTCTAATTTTTCAAGGTCATTTTAAATTCTAATTTTGTCCTCCAAAGTGCTTGTAACCCCTGGTAACCCAGTTTGGTGTCATCTGCAAATTTTATATGCATACTCTCCACTCTATTATCCAAATAACGAATGGGAAAAAATTAATAGTACCGGACCCAGGACAGACCACCTGTAAAACACTCACTAGATAGAGCCTCCCAGTTTGAGAGGGAACCATTGATAATTACTCTTTGAGTACTTTTTCAAAATCATATATGCATCGTCTTTATAGGAATTTCATCTAGATCCCATTTCTCTACTTTGCTTATGAGACTATTGTGTTAGACAGTGTCAGAAGCTTTACTAAAATCAGATTATATATCATGTTCTACTCCCCCTCGCCCATCCACTAGGCCAGTGATCCTGTCAAAGAAGGAAATTAGGTTGGTTTGGCATGATTTGTTCTTGACAAATCCTTGTTGGCTATTATTCATCACCCAGTTATCCATTTAGGTGCTTAAAAATGGATTATATAATAATTTGTTCCAGTATCTTCCCGAGTATCAAAATTAAAGGCTGACTGTTTCAGGCTAGCCAGATGGACAGCTGAGGCTGAAGAAGGGTGCAGGATGGGGCAGTCTGTCAGAACTACCAGGCTGCTGGGAATTCTTCTGGGAAGGCCGTGACATTGGGATTATCTGGTTAGGCAGTTGCTTGTGCATTGTCTGGGCCCTGGTTGACTGGCATGGGCCTATTCTAGGATTCACAGGAAATTGCCTCATATGACTCACCAGTTCAGGCTAAGGGGTGACTCATCACAGACTGGTCTATAATTCACTGGGTCCTCTTTGTCCCCGTTTTTAAAGATAGAATGCTATTTTTCCCTTATGCGATCTTCTGGGACCTCTCCCATCCTCTGAGTTCTCAGAGATAATTGCTAATAGTTCTTAGATTGCTTCAGCTAGTTTCATAAGTATCTTTGGTTGAATTTCATCTCCCCCTGCCAATTTATACATATCTGACATCTAAATATTCTTTAACCTGTTCTTTTTTAAATTCTGGCTTATGTTTTTTCTCTTTTGTTGTTAATATCATGTTAAGCATCCAGTCTCAATTAACGTTGTTAGAAAATACTGAAGCAAACTCAGCATTAAACAACTCAGTCTTCTTGGTGTCATCCATTATTAGCTCTCCTTCCCTGGTAAGTAGTGGACCTATATTTTGTTTCATCTTTCTCTTGCACCTACTGCATTTATAGAACCTCTTCTTATTGCCTTTTATGTCCTTTGCTATAAATAACTCATTTTGTGCCTTGGCCTTTCTGACTTTGTTCCTACATGCTTGTGCTATTCTTTTGTCCTCTTTAGCCATTTGTCCATGCTTCTACTTTTTGTAAGATTCCTTTTTAAATTTCAAGTAATTAAAAACTCCTGGAGCAGTCATATTGGCCTTTTACTATTCTTCCTATCTTTCATTTGCATTGGGATAGTTTGCTGTTGTGTGTTTAATATTGTCTCTTTGAGAAACTGCCAATTTTCCTGAACTTCTTTTTCCCATAGATTTTCTTCCCATAGGACCTTACTTACCAGTTCTCTGACTTTATTAATGTCTGCTTTTTTGAAGTCCATTGTCCTTATTATGCTGCTTTCACTCCTTCCTTTCCTTAGAATGATGAAATCTGTCATTTTGTTATACTTTCATCACATTTCCTTTCATTTTCAGTTTCACAACTAATTCCTCTCTGTTAGTCAGAATTAAGCCTAAACTAGTTGACACCCAGCTTACTTCATCCGCCTTCTGAAACAAGGAGTTGTCCCCAACATATGCCAAGATGTTGTTTATTTAAATATATGCTAAATAAATAAATAAATAAATAAATAAATAAAATGACATCTATTCAAGGTTAGGCACCAACAAAAACAAAAGAACAGCAGATTACTTCCCCCTCCAGGCTGCCTTAGCTCTGCCTACCAGCATATTGGAGGCGTCCATCCTGAGAATCCAAGTGACCACTGCAGCAAAAAGGAATCTTTAGTGGCATGGCTCCTATGGAATTTTCTGGGATCTGTGAAGAAGTGCGGCTGCAAGAGAACAGAGCAGGTGTAAGAACGCTTGTGTATGTATGCATAACAAAGATGTGTACCAATTTAGCAGGTGGAGATTAAACATTGGAATGGATAGCCCCCGAAAAACTAGTTTAGTGGAATATGCAACATGCATAGAAAGTGGAACTCAGGGAATTACAGCATGTGCTGCCGCTCATTTTGCTCCATCTATCTGTGCAATCCAAATTGTGCAGCAATTGTTTACTACAGCATGAAGTAAATTCAGGAGGTAGATGAATTTTTGCCATAGGGCTTTACTGGCTATGATAAAATACAGCTCTTCAGGCTTTAGAAAAAGTCACTTAATATTATTTACTTCTTACAGGAAAATTTGCCAATTAGGCAGTTTCCTTAAATAACAGTAACAACAAAGATTCATTCTATAACTGGACTGGCCAGATAAAGGCAAACATATAATTAAGTTAATGATGAGTTTCTAAGACAGGTGAGAAACTTTACCAAGGTATGCATGTAGGTAAGAACATGGATTCAAATCTATAAGTCATCATTTTACCTTCTGTTCAGGTCTCATCCATCTATTGATAAACACTGATCCCTTAGTAGTATGTTTCAGAGAATTCAGTGGAATAAAAATACACATCAATTGAATGTCTTAAATTTTGTGCCAGATCAGAAATATTTGTCTATCCCCCCATCTCCTTTGTTATTATAATAATTTTTATACTTTGTTTGAAAAAGTAATATTTTAAATAATTAACCTCCCTCTTTGAACAAAACGGTTAGTATTGAGCCATTATCTAAATTCAAAAGAGGTTAAATCCTAGCTACCCTTCTGGAAAAAAAAATACACATACTGTTAACAGAAGAGTAATTTAGTGACGAAGTATGCAGGAATGAATACAGGAAGGTGACATGGACTCCTTCCATCCTCAGATACTGCTATGTGTTTGATCCAGTATAACTTACCCAGAATTTCCTTAGCCACATAAGCCTCAAGGCTTTCCCGATGATGACTCTGTGGCAGGCCAGCCTCTTACAGGAAAGGTCAGAGTGCTGAGGAAGACACGCAAGGGAAACATAAAAACAAAACTTGAGCTAAACAGAGGTAACATTTCCTACTGCCCATATTCTATAATCACCCGCTACTGTGGCCACAGAGTCTGTGGAAGTTGTTTCTGCCTTGCATCGCCCCAGAGGCATGGAGTGAATAGACATAATTAATGGGTTTGGGCCTAACCTATAACAACAGCCCATAGACTAATAGTTTCCTTTCTCTACGTCATTGTAGGAACATGAAGAAGGTATCTCTATCACTGTTCTGGTCATGTGAGACCTGATCCAAAGCTCATTGAAGTCAGTGGAAAATTTCACATGGACTACAGCTAGTTGGAAACTATTTCTACTAAACTTTTTTTTTTTTTAAATCATATCAATGTTGATGAAATGAAAACATATTTTTCCAAAAACAATCTTTTTGTTTTGTTTTGTTTTGGGGAAATAAATCTTTGTTTTGTTTCAAAATGAAATTTTAATTTAGAATTTTTATGTTTGTATTTTAATTAATTTTACATTGTTATGAAATAATATGTCATATCATGCCATATTATACTATGAGCTAAATATTCTATTATTTTACTGTATTAAAGCATTGTATTTTATTGTATTATAAGCAGCTGCTGCTAAGTATTATTTTCTAGATGAAATTGCCTCCTCTTTATTTTGTAATGAAGAGTTTGACAATTTATCTTATTTTCTTCTTGAAAGTGTCAAAGTATCAAACTGTTTCATTACAACACAAACAGGAGTCACTAGAAAATAAGATGTGTCAGTCTGTACTAAGTAACAGCTGCCCTTATATATATATAACAAGAATTACAATTAAAAGCCACAGTGAAATAAATTTAAAAAAAAATTCCTTTTGAAAGCTTTTTCAAAAATATTTCAAAATGATTTTGGGGGGAGTTTTTGTTTCATGGGACATGTTAAAAATATTTGTTTTCATTTCAATTCAAACCAAAACAAATTTCAAAATAGCAAAATTTCCCATGGAATGGAAATTCCAAGTTTTGACCAGCTCTGCCACTGACTTCAGGGAGTTTTGATCAGGCCCGGTTAGAGGAGACAAAGCAGTAAGTCCCTATGTCTTTCACACTTTCCATTCTTGGCACTGTCAGGAAGCTGAGGTGGATCTGGAAGCTCAAATATCACGTGGTCCTTTGGCCAATCAGGAAGTGTGCAGTCCAGTGCTTTGCCAGTTCTATCCAATCCTAGTCTTTCACAGCACTAGATTCTGGGTCTGCTGAAGTGGGGGCAGGCATTTGGGGACCCCAGTGAGCATTTACCAGAGAAGTGTGCTCCAAGCAAGCATGAATGTGAAGGTCAAGTACATTCTCCAGACAGTGCTGTACAGAATCCTGAATGTCTCTGTGACATTCAGAGGTTTAGCTTCAGCCTTGAATGTCACAAAACAAATGACATGCAACACTCAGGCTTCAGCACGCCTCTGACATCAATCCATCTTAAAATACTTCTGGGAATTATGTAGAGTTTTGAATAATTTGTACAGGATCGTTTACGACTCCCATAGAATTTTTTGTGTGAAAGAAATGCTATTCGAAAGCATTGCCTGAATAAGGAATTAGTCTGATTTTAATCATCCACTTTCTGCTGCTTAAAAGAATTAAAACCTTCTGCAGAAGTGCTTAAATCATGCTGGCTCCTGAATTGTTGCATGTAACTTGCCACATTTCAAAGCTAAAAGTAAATGTGTGAAATCCAAATAGATGTAGCAGGACTAGGAATGCATATTGCTTAGTGTCTGTAAGTGTCTGTCATGTATTTGTAACTTGAATACAAAAATCAGCAGACGTGATTGTACTGATCGCAGAAAGAAGTTAATTGAATTGGCGTCTGATGAAAAGGGAACCCAGAAAAATTTGTGACACAAATAGATAGAGAAGTTTCATTTTCCATGGTATCCCAGTTAAAAAGTCAAAAGATCCTTCACATGTATGTATAATCACTTCAGATATGTTTATTGTTCGATGCAATACAGTACCCCATCTGTATTTTCACCTTAACGGTATTCATCCTGTACACGGATGATTATAAAAAGTATTTTGATACACTCAAGCAATCTATTTGATGTTTGTTATGTAGTTTGGCAAAACATGTGCATGGAATAGGAATATATGAAATATGACTCTTCTGAAGCCACTTCAATGTGATCAGCCTCAGATGAGCACCTAAGTCATTAGCCATTATACAGTATGTTACACAAAGGATGGGACCGTCAGGTTATTAGAATACAATTGACAGCTGAACTTAATTGTGACATACCCATAATGAATTTCATCCTCTCTTCTAGAGAAAGGAAAAATGCTTTCCACTCTATTGGCCTCACAAATACACACATGCTGGAATGGAGGGACATTTCAGCAGAGGTGGTCAGATATCTTTTGATATAAATATCTGAAGGAAGCACATAATAATATATGTGTGTCTGTTATTATTCAATCAATCCTTACTTGCTTTAGGGGAAGTTGAGTAAATGATTTATATGACAAGGTTAATAGTATAATATATATTCCCTATAGGGAAAAAGAAAACAAGTCATAACGTGCAAAGAAAATTTAATTTTCACAGAGAATGTAAGATTGTACAAAGCATACAGAACTCCATTCTTATTAATATTAATACCAAAAACACTAAATGCCAGAAATGGATGGTACTGTACTATATTTCATTGAAAAGACTTTATATTATAAAGTTAGCATTATTAAAATTGGCTGAATGTAGCATTCCTGAAAGGTGCTAGATCTGGAGAATTAAGTCTCCTGTTTAAAAGGCAGCATCAGTGTAAATTGTTCCACCAATATGCAGCAACTCAGATCTGTAGGGGGAGTCTCCAGGTATGAGCATCTATATGTCTATTCAATCCTTGGCCTAGGCTGATGGGTGGTCGATCAGCCTACACTGGGAGGTGGGTTAATATGTGATGTACACACAAGAGGTCAGCCTCCATAATTTCTGAGTCCGTGGACTGTTTACTGGGACTGGACTGAAACAAAAATTCCATTTCACACAGGATACCAAACACCCATCAGATAGCAATCTCTGGCAACCTCGTCTTCATTTGAACCAAATGAACTGGTAACATAGAGGTGAAAGGCTCTCACATTGTCAATCCTCATCTCACAGCATGCAGATGGGAGAAGGGGTGCTACTTCCCCAATAGATTGAAAGTCAGGGAGGCTAAAAAATATTCAAGCAGCCCACAGAGAAAGCTGAGAGCTGACAGCTGTGAAAAGCTCTCAGCCTTGACATTGGGACTCAGGCCCATCAAGCCAAAAATAACCCCTCTCGATACCCTGGCAATTGGGAGCAATGCCCTGTGGCCCACCAACCCCGAAAATTTTTGTGAATCTATTCTTGTTGCTCTGTCCCAGCTGGGGAAGAGCAGGGTAGCTAATATAAAGGAAGGATTTCAGGGCACAATGAGGCAGGGGGCCCAGTCAGAATATGCATCGGGATCTCCTACTGAAAAGGGAAATCTGCCAAAGGGCCGGGAGAGACACTGAGAAACCACAGGAGTGGAACAAGCCCATGCAGTGAGCTTTGATAAATGGGCTGGAACCAGATCTCCAGGGAAAAAGCCCTGATGGGCTTTGTTCACTACCAGAACCAGAAGCATTCTGAGAAGCCAAGAAAGGGGTTGGGGAGAAAAGCCTAGAGATAGTTCAAGATAGGACGAAGTCCAGGGAAGCAGCAAAGGGTGTGAGGGAGCAGACCTTGGTTGCTCACTACAGGGTCCTTGAACTGGAACCCAGAGTAGAGGGAGAGCATGGGTTCCCCTACTGGCCACCAAGCAAAGTGGGGTAAAATCTCCTGATTCATGGTGTAAGGCCTACTGAAAGTCCTGAGACAAGGGATATAAATACCACTGGGCCCACAGTCAGGGAGCTGACATAAACTCATTGAATTATTTGCAGATGAAACTTTCGGTTATCATGGGAGGGACTATAGGTGACCTGGCCAGAGGGCTGGGTCACAAGAAGAAGCAGACCACCACAAGGCTGGAAAGGCTGTCATCCGTGAGTGCCAAAGGAGAGCCTGCTATGCCATACCCTCCCACAAAACAATTCACTGGTCAGTGACTCACTCTTCAACAGCCTCATTCCAGCCAGTTTAGGTTAATCTGTGATACTGCTTGCAAGTGAAAAAGAATGTCTTGATTTTCTGGTACTCAGCACATTCAACAATGTGTATTTATAGCTAAAAATGTGAGCTTCTTCACACCCATATGGGTTTTCCACAGATATCTGTGCATATGCTAGAATCTGGCCAAATCCCAAATCCTATGGCTGAAGGTGGATAAATCAGAAGAACCATTTTCTGGCCCTCTGCTGTGCACTGGGAAATCAGAGATTTTTTTATCGTCACCTTGCTGGCACATGAAGACAATGTTCACTCACTGATATTTGTTTCTGACACATTTGTGGCTTACAAAAATGCCGTGTTTTATGCACAGGGGACAGAGAGGGGAAGACACTGCATGGCCTTAAAGTAGAAAATGAAAATAAAACACAGCTCTAAAACAGGTGAAATCTGTTTTCTGTAGCTATAAAAGAAAAAGTCAAATTCTTTGGTTGTGTCTCTCAGCCATCATATCTGTCCACGTCCTTCTATGGTCTCCACAGTAATATCCAATGTAGACAGACAATGAGTGATGGTGATAGTGAAACTGTACAAGCAAAGACAAAATAAATTTACATTAGGACTGACATGACATAGGACTGACTTCTGCAAGAGCTTATGTATGTGAGCAAATGGGACCATTCACATAAGTAAAGTTACTCAAGTGTGCGTGCAATAAAGGGCTCTTAGCCCAGGGCTACACTAGGGGAGGGGGGTCGATCTACGATACGCAGATTCAGCTACGTGAATAACGTAGCTGAAATCGGCGTATCGTAATCGGCTTACCTGACCATGAAGACGGCGGCGCGTCGATCACTGCAGCTCCCCCGTCGACTCCGCTTGCGCCGGTCGATGACGTGGTTTTACGGCGCCGACGGGGAGCGCGATCGGGGATCGATTAGGCGCGTCTTAACGAGGAGCAGTAAGTATGTATGTTTGTTTGTTTTCATTTATTTATATGATTTTTATGACACTTGTCTAATAAAGGAGGGGAAAAGCCTACAAAAAAAATCAAACAATAATTAATTCAAAGGTTAAAAATGCATTAACATGCTTATAGAAAGCACTGCCCAGTGCAAACTAACCAATTGATCACAGATGAGCCAGATTCTGCCAGACTCTTATGTGGGACCACCAGACAAAGAGGTGTAAAGGGCCTTCCCCTCCTTGTGCAGCCCATGTAGAGGCCAGGCAGTGCTATAGCCCCTGCATTCCAGGGAGCACTGGTGTTGCTATGTACCTAATTCAAGTAGGAGCACGGCATCTCAAAGGGGGAAGGGAGGGGAGCCAGGAGATGTAGCATGGCTTCACACACCTCTTTACACTGGCCAATGGAGCTAATGAGCCACATTGAGCACCATGCACACTTTTGAGTGCTCAGTCAGTAAATAATCAGTAACATAATAACAAATAATAATGACAAAAATAATTTGATGTTAAGATATATGTACCTATATCTTTTGCTTTTTCAAAGAACTCACAAAGAACTAACAATCTCCTTTCATGCTATGGCATACAGTATATTCTTAAAACGCTGCTAATAATCCTTAAGCTGGTTAATAATTGAAACGTGGTTTTTGCTTAGATGAAAAATCCCCCCCCCCCTTTAGTCTCAAATAATGTCAAAATATTTATCCAGCAATCTTCTGAAGCCCAGTATAGTGTTCCTAACGGGAGCTGATATGAGTTCAGTTACAAATAGCAGACACAGGTTTTCATTAGAAATAGGACATATTATAGTATTCTTTGAAGGCTTCTGAAACAGAATTCATTTTTAAACTGTCTTCTCTCCCCTCTCCCCCATTTCTTTAGATATTCAGCCTTGATCACTTGAAAAGGTAATTGTAAAGGTCCCATGAGTCTCAAAAACAACAGTAATTAGATATTTAAACACTGATTCAAACAAAAAAGAATACTCATTTCCCAAAGAATAATAATGGTGTGAACACCTTGCTTTTTGTCTCACTGCATTGATCATTCTAATTACAATCTATAGAAAGTAAATAGAATCCCACTGTTTTTGAACACGGGGTGCCTTCAGGATGAAATATGTTGAAAAATGTCCAACCAGCAAATATATTAGAATTAAGACTTCCGATATCATGAAAGTGGGGATCATATTGAATAAAATGCAGCTAACTGTGGTTTGGAAAAAACTTGAATCTCTTGAGACTTTTTAATTTTGATTTTTTTTAATCCTTGTTGCTTGGGTGTATTTCAGTTTTGCTTTGGGTACCTTACATATGGACAGACTAAGATAAAAGGTGTGGGAGGAGGTATAGGCTCTCAGCTGGGGGTGCAGGCTCCAGGGTGGAGCCAGAAAAGGGGTTCAGGTTGTAGGAGGGGGCTCTGGGCTGGAGCAGGAAGTCCGGGTACAGGAGGGGGTGAGGGCTCTGGCTGGGGGTGCGGGCTCTTGGGGTGGTACCAGGGATGAGGAATTTGGGGCATGGGAGGGGGCTCTGGGTTGGGGCTGACGGGTTCAGAGGAGGGGGCTCAGGGCTGGGGCAGGGGGTCCAGAGAGGGTGCAGAGAGTACAGGGTGCAGGCTCCGGGAGGGAGTTTGGGTGTGGGAGGGGGCTCAGAGCTGAGGCAGGGGGGCTGGGTGTGGGAAGGGCTGTGGGATCCAGGAAGGAGTTTGCAAGCAGGATGGGGCTCAGGGCTAGGGCAGGAGTTGGGGTGTGGGATGGGGTTCGGCGGCTCCAGGTGGCACTTTACCTCAGGCGTCTCCCGGAAGTGGTGACATCTCCCTCTGGCTCCTAGGCACAGGGGTGGCCTGGTAGCTCCGCATGCTGCCCCTGCCTGCAGGCGCTGCCCCCACAGATCCCATTAGCCACAGTTCCTGGCCAATGGCAGCTGCAGAGCCAGCGCTCGGGGAGTGGGGGGGACAGTGCACAGAGCTCCCATGGCCACCCCTGTGCCCAGGAGCCAGACAGGGATGTTGGCAGCTTCTGGAAGCCACATGGAGCCCGGAAGGCACCATAACTGCCCCGCTGTGGGGGGACAACCAGACTTTTAATGACCTAGTGAGCGGTGCTGACTGGAGCCGCCAGGTCCCTTTTCGATTGGGCATTCTAGTCAAAAACCGGACGCCTGACAACTCTAGGCTAGGCACCAATTAATTCTCTCGTTGGACCTCCGTTGTGGGCTGAAGTGATGGCTAGGCTTCATGTTAGCTCTCTGCATAGGGATGAATTTCACTCTTTGCATAGGCTTGGATTAAGATAAAAGGTATTTTTCCAATGTGTTGTCTAACTCATTTTAACCAGAACATTTTACAAGTCTGAGGTACACAGGGAACGTCATATTTTAACACATGTTAACTTGCCAAGGTGGATTCCTCTTGACAACCTTGACCAGCTACACATGTTAAAATACCACTTGCCCCCTTCTGCACCCGGACCTCCTGCCCCAGCCCAGATCCCCCCCCCCTGCACCCTGAACCCCTTGGCCCCATCCCCAAACCTGGTGTGCCCTCCTGCACCCCAAACCCCTCATCCCTGGCCCCACCTCAGAGCCTGCACACCCAGGCAGAGCCCTCATCCCCTCTCACACACCAAGCCCCCTGCCCCAGCCCAGTGACAATGAGCAAGTGAGTTAGGCTCGGGGGAGAGCAAGTGACAGAGGGAGGGAGAATGGAGTGGGTGGGGGCATGGCCTCAGAGAAGGGGCGAGGCAGGGGCAGGGCCTTGGGGAAAGAGTGAGGCAGGGGGCGGGGAAAGAGTGTTCCATTTTCTGCAGTCGGAAAGTTGTCAGCCCTAGCCTAGCCCTTGTTCTGGTTTTCTGCACAGGGTCAATTTCACTTATAATGCTCAGAGACAAGAAGTTAGTGAGCATGGCATGCATAAAACTCCCCCCTTATGCTGCCCTAAAATGGCACATCTTTCATTATGCACTGCTAGTTCCACCTGCCATAAGATGCTGACCAGCTAGCCCAGGTTTGATATGGCATTGTGCCATTCTGACCATGCTCCCTGCGGGGTAACCACACCCAACTTCTAGGAGGATACGTGTCATACAAATCCTTATATTAGCTGTACCTCACTGCAGGGATCCCCCTGGCCACTCAGCAGACGTATGGAGCCAAGGCACATTGTCCTGGATACTGCAGGTAGAAAGAGAAGACCCCAAGAATGTGATTTAACTGGGTTGCAACTTTATTAACTAACCCAGCTGGGAACTATCCAGCAATAACTTGTCCAGGGCAATAATCCTTTGTAACCCATTCCACCTGTCAGTCCCCCATCCCATTAACCACCACACTGCTATCCCCTCATACAAGTGTTAATGGGGTGGAGAAGATGGATTTGTCTTCTCACTGTACCAGACAGTAGGAGCCCCATCCCCATCCCCTACCTTCTTTAGGAGATGCCTTCTCCTAATCTACTTCCAATTCCAGTTTCTCAGGGAATCAGACCCTCTAATGATAGATTACCTGCACTGGGCACCTGCCAAGTTGTGACAATATGCATTTTACCACCTAACCTGCTCACTGAGAACTTGGGCTCCTGAGAGTAAGGTGGAAAAAACCCCACAGTGTCCATGCCAATCTGACAGTGAAGGGAAAATTCCTTACCAGTCCCAAAAGATAGCTACCACAATGCCCACAGTAAGGCCCTAAATCTGGTCCTGCTCTAATCCCAAGAAGAGTGGGGAGGGTCGACTTTTTCTACCCAGAGAATAGTGCCCCTTGGGAGGAGGAAGATTTATAAGCCCTCCTCTTAAGTGCATGGGAGCCAATAGGGAGACACCCTTCTGTCCAAGCAATAAGCCATAGTCCCACTCCTCCCCTCCTCAAAGTCAAGGGGATGGAGGAGGGGTGAAATTCTTAAAAAGGCTGGGGTTTTTCTTTCCCCTGCTGGTTTAGACAAATCCTCCCCACCTCTGAGGCTACTGGGAGAGTGGGAGAGGAAGGGAGAGACTTTATGGTACTGAGCAAAGTGTGAGCAACACACAGACAGGGCTGGCACTACCATTAGGTGACCCTAGGCGGTCGCTTAGGGCGCCAAGATTTGGGGGGTGGCATTTCAGGTCCCTCGGCAGCTGCAGCAGGAGAGGCTGCTGCCGAAATGCCACCGCCAAGGTCCCCGGCGGCCGAAGAAGCGTCCGCCAAGGACCCTGGCAGCATTTCGGCGGCAGCCTCCCCCACCGCCGCCGCCCAGGGCGACAAAAAAGCTGGCGCCACCCCTGCACACAGAGATCTATTTACTCTCACAGACAGTGAAGAAATAAGGTTATTTGTAGAGTAAAGTACGACCTGAGGTTCGTGAGGGTGGCAGAATTTGGCCCTGAAGAACTAGTGCATGTGTATTTTACCCCTATATACAAAATAATGTTCCTTGGAATTGTCATCAACAAAATCATAAACCAGTCATCAAAGAGGAAAAATATTCTAGTCACAGGGGGTGTTTGGCTGTGCACATACTCTGCTCAGTAATTCTTTTCTTATCCTTTCTGTTTTCCTTTTATGGGATAAAGTTACACTTTCTTAGAGAAATTAATCTCTACATATTTCCATAGTAGTTTTATTCCTTTTATGTTATGGAAATGAAGAAATCATGTCTGCTTTCTCTCAGAGCACTGAAAGGATGGAGATGGCTCAGGGAGTCTCTTCCCTACTTCTAGTTCACCGCCAGCTATAGAGAGGTGCATGGTTGTGCTCATGGTATTCAAAGGCAGAGGACAGTCAGTGCTTTTGACAACAATGACATGGGCAGGGGCATGCCTATGTTCATGGGAAACTGTGTCTCCACAGGCACTAGTGTGCAACTGTGAAACAGTGCTGTGGGAGCACACACTACACCTGTTATATAGGTAGAATACCTGAATCTGCTCAGCATACTGCATGCAGCCCCCTTTGAAGCATTATCTAGCCTGGAGCACTAAGGTGCCACAAAAATCTTCATGTAAATTTTAGGTCCAGCTTGCCACTGAGTAGACGGGGCCTTGGGTATAATGATTAATGCTTTGGTTAAGGCCATGTGGGTGGAGGGGTGTATGAGATTTGCCTGTTGTGACAGGGGCTGCAGTATTGCTCTGTGTATATGTTTTTATATATAAACTCTATTTTGCCTTGACAAGTTATCATGATGAATTATCAGCCAAGGATGAAATCTGCTCTCCCAATCCTTTTCCATGATGAAGGCTGATAATAATGAAATAAACCTAATGATATTTTACTTACCTTTCAAAACAACTACTCATCCTCATCCCACTGCAGTGGGCAAGAAGAATTTTACAATACTCATAAATCTAGAACTTTCTAGCTACTGTACTGCTACAGTGAAATCCTGACTCTACTGAATTCAGTCACCAAACTCCCATTGACTTCAATGGGGTCAGCATTGCACCCTTAATTTTAAATACTCCCTTTTATGTACTGCTTTTACATTTGCTCTATTGTAGATTTATATTCACTATTTTCAATGTATGTAAAAGTATCTGAGACATATGTTCATGATATTGTTTTAATATGTTGTCCTTCATTTTCTAACATATTTTCAAACTTGTCTTTTTCATATACTTCAATATGCTTTGAATTAAGACCTTCATACGTTCTTGATAGTTCACAGAATTTGCTTATCGCTTTCCTCATTTAAGTTGTCCTAGATCTACAATTTTACTGTAGGGGAAAAGACTTGTTAATACCAAATTCGTCATGCAATATTTTTAGTAGCACCTCTTACTTGTAAGCTTATTTTAATATGTTTACTGTAATTCTGAGCAATGAAGAAAATAAAAAAAATTCTGTCTTTAAAGTCATATTAGCCTGGAGACAAATGTTTTCTGTATCCAATATGGGATTATATTAAAAATACATTTTGACCATTTTATTATATCATTTTTGGTTGTTTTAATATATATTATACTCTCATCATTTTGCCTATCTTGTCAAACTGTTTACAACAATGATAAATATAAATATTTTGAGTTGCTTTTTGTTTTGATTTGTTTTTGTAATTTGAAATTAAAATGTCAACAGAATGGAGTCAATATTATAATTTTATTTCTTTGTGTATTCAATATTTTAAGGGTTTATTTTTTTAATGATAACATCACAGTTGGGATACTGAGGCAATATTTTAAATACATACAATTCATTTATATGTACAGACAATCTATCTATATATATTAAAATCATTTTACATCACTACCTTTTAATATGCATTTTGCTTCAAATATTATCTCCTCTGTTACCATGCTATTTTTCATCTTCTTATATGGTGTCTTAAATTAAGTAACAAATAAATGACAAACAATTTTGTAATTTCTTTTTTTTTAACCCAACTAAGGAGCTTATTTTTCCTTGAATTGGGGAGGACACATTTTGAATCCTTGTCCAGAGCTTATAAAACCTTTGGATGGCATTTTGAATTTAGCACAGCTATGTGAGGTGAAAGGCAACAATGCTCTTCTTTCAACCAAAATGTTGAGATTTCTTTCTTAACAACCTATGATGATCCTGAGCAATTTAATGTCAATAGACATTTCTGTTTTCACACATGGATGGATAACAATTGCC
This sequence comes from Chelydra serpentina, assembly GCA_037349315.1. Classification (NCBI taxonomy): domain Eukaryota; kingdom Metazoa; phylum Chordata; order Testudines; family Chelydridae; genus Chelydra; species Chelydra serpentina. Next base: position 64,277,132 of record JBAIAC010000010.1, on the reverse strand, counting down.
TCTAAGGTGCAAATGTGATGAACTGCTGCCCAAATCAGGCAAAGCCAAAAGGAGTCTAAAAAGTCCTAATATATGCCACAAACATTGGGCTAAATTGTTATCTACTGTTAAAAAGGTATTAAAAGAATGTAAACTTTACAGGCACTGTGATCTTCTCTGTAGACTAGAGAACTAAAAGGAGACATAAAGGTAATTACTGGCAACCAACTGCACTGAACTGCAGAACAAAAGCCATTTCTTTTTATGATGATAATTGAACAGACAGCTAGGCTTAGTAGGATAAAATGATTTCAAGCCTCTTTACATTGTGTTGTTAGGAAATTCAAGATGTGATGTCTTAATAAAAGAGAAATGTACAATCCTAAAAATATTGTGCTTCCCTTACATTTCTTCCACCCCCATACCATATGTCTGTACTTTTTCGCTTTGTCTTCCTTACAAGCTTGTTTCTTCTGTGTATCAAAGCACCACCACTATAGGTTATTTTTTACTGGACCTTCATAATTACTCAACATGACTTCAGCAACATTCACTCACGCGGTGTTTGTGAATTAGATCACTTATGAATGCCTCACTCCTCCATCCCTCAATGAATCACAGGAGAGTAGGTCTAATGCTTGGGTATCCAAACTGAGATTATTTTCACTGGACTAGAAGTCAGAGCTCTTGGGCTGTATTCCCAGTTCTGCCATTGACTCACAGGACAAACTGTGACAAATTCTTTACCCTTGGTGACTCAGTCTCCTCAACTGTAAAACGAGTCCAGGAGTTAGGGAGCTAGATCTGGAATTGGGAGACCTGAGGTTCCATTCCCTGCTCTTTCACAGGCTTCCTGAGTGACTTAGTCACTTAGCCTTTCTGAGTCTGAGGGCCACATCTGTAAAATGGAGTAGCCCAGGGGTGTTACGAAGCTAAATGCCTTAAAGATTGCGAGGAGCTCAAATACTATAGTAATGGAGACCAGATAGATACATAACCATCAAAGGTGTTGTGTGTCTTAACTATTTAAGGTTTCTAAAATTTGCTGATGATGAAAAACATTGTATAAATACTGAGGGAGCGGGGGAATCCTGGCCCTATCAAAGTCAATGGAAGTTTTGCTACTGAACTTCACTGGGGCCAGGATTTTGTCCTAAGTATTATTATACCATTTTCTCCTTTGCTAATGTAAGAGTGCTTTCTCTGAACAGGAAATGGAAAACTTTACTGAAATAGCAGAATATATTTGCTGATCATGATGCAATGTATATCACTGCCCCATATAAGTATATATATTTTAAAAGCTTATCTGGCAGCTGCTGGTGTCTAGCTGCCAATGTACAGAGCACATAATAACAGGGATATCAGGTCAAACATATTTTTTTTAAAGATATATAGCCTTTTGTTTCTACTGCTTTGTTTTGGTTCTTATCTTTCTCTTTCGTACTGGGATGCCCGTAGGCAATGATTTGGAGAATTGGCTTGAGAGACTCTTCCTCCTTAGGGGATTTTTGACCCAGATCCCATTTCATTCCTATTTAAAAGCTACTTGCATGTGAGATGTGGAACACCAGCGTCACGCAGGATCCAATTGCACAGATGTTGGTTGGTGATAATGATACACCACACAGCCTACAATAGTCACAGTTAAAATGAGTACGTTTTCCTTCTCACAATAGAGATGTCCCTCTGCTTGTTCACACTGCTGGAAGCTGGATTCTTTACAATCTTGTCATGAAAGTCTAAAATCCTTTATGAGCTGGATACTAGTTCTAGCTGTCATACAGAATAAGGGCCAAAGCCCCTTCCCCACCTAAATGTAGGCATGCAAGGCACAAAATGCAACAGACCATAGGGCAGACCGCGGAAAGGTGATGCACAGGGTCTCTCCATCCATCTATATGAGCTGGTAGAAAGATCCTTTGGGGCTCTGGGACACCAGTGGGTTGCACCGTGTCAGAAACTTGGTGCTTTTCCCTCATGGCTGCCATCCTGTCCTTCAAATCCAATCTTTCAACAACCAAACCAAACCAAACAAACCAACAAACCAACAAAGTCCACCTTATGGTGGCAAAGATAATGTCCGAATGTGAATTAGACTTAACTGATGCAGTAATGTCTCATTAAGGCTATGTTTACACTTAAAATGCGCTGCTGTAGCACTTCAGTGTAGATACTTACTACAGCAATGGGAAGGGATCTCCCATTGCTGTAGCTAATCCACCTCCCCAAGAGGCAGCAGCTAGATCGATGGAAGAATGTTCTATCGACCCAGGGCTACAGCAGGGATTCGGTTGGCATAGTTACATCTCTCAAGGGTGAGGATTTTTCAACCATTAAGAGATGTAGCTATATGCATATAAATTTTCAGTGTAGACCAGCCCTTAGTGTACTGCCTGAAGCTAAAGCAGGGAGAGGTGTGAACTGTCCTATTTATCCCATTAAAATGCTAAAGCCTAATTAAGGCAATTAAAATGTCAGCGGTGTTAGCTGTTGTGTGTTGAGGACTGTGTTAGAATTACAAGCTATCTCTTTAAGAGCGGAGAGGAGAGTGGTTCCCTGGTATGGCTAGGGAAGCATGCGATTATCATCTAAGTCAGGTTACAGACAGACAGCCTAAAGTAATGTGGGTAGAATTTTGCCTATTTGTTTTAGGGAGCAGTCTTGTTTTTCTCTCTCTCTCTCTTTGTTTCTGGGTTCTTGTTCTGAATTCAAAGAAATAAAGTAGTGTTACATTGCAACCTTCCAGCAAGTGCATGTATGGTTTATTCTAATTTTGCTGTGTGTATGCTGTGAGCATAATATAAACTACTTCAGTGCTGACTAAACATGCAGAAGAGAAGAGGGAAGATCCCCTTCTGATGTTCTACACAATATATTGGGAGTGGTATATCAGTCTGGAATTATGAGTGGGTGGAACATGGGTTGTGGGGGAGCTTGGGCAGTACCACCACATACATCTTGATAATTGACTTTTATGTGACACAGAGATGAGGCAAAAATGGTGGAGGAAAGGGGGGCATAGAAGGGGCATACACAGAATGGATCCACTGGCCACAAATTCTGGAAGATAGGAAGTATTGGGGTACATCTGCTAATCATCTTTCCCTAATATTTGATGCTTTTGTCCAAACATGCAGGCCCCAGTTTATTGGTGCAATTCCTACTTAATTTCATGGGAGTTACACCTACGTGTCTGAGGGCAGAATTAGGCCAACACAGATTTATGATGTTTTTTTTCCTTTCCTTCAATGAGTAATGTCATGGAAGTCTGATGCCTATTTCTTTAGATCAGTCATTCACAGCTTCAAAGAGAGTCACCAGGAGAAACTTGCTCCCATTCCCCATCAAAATACTGCTGAAGCAAATTTACAACCAGTCTTAGATGCCAGAAGTACTTAGAAATGCTGTGCTAGAGGCAGCAGAACATCAGCAAAGCACTGTAGAAATTCTTCTAGCTTCTGTTAAAAGAAGAAACTGGTTTAGTTCAATGGAAATAAGATTTGTCAACCATTCCAACAAAATCTATTTATATGCCGGAAGCAATGGGAATAAAACATAGAGATTCATGTTCCTAGTGACCCTAGAAAAGAGGACAACAGAGACTCCACATCTAAATCTATAACTTCATACACCCATTGTTGCAACACAAAGTTGAATTAGAGGAAATGTCCAAGAGAAGGATACAGTTTGGGATTAGTTCTTACATATAGTACTTGATTTCTGGAGCAATTTTATTGTACAGCTAGGAGAAATGAACCCCTGTGCAGAGTACAGTACTTTGTTGGTACTGAACTGCAGAAAATAGGTCCACTGCTGGCAGTTCTTGGTTGGCATAAGTATCCTATTCCCCCGCTCTGACCCAGCTCCTGACTTATGGAGCTCAGAAAAAGTCTATCTTTCAGAATCATAATAGCCCCCTTGAAACAAAACCATTTAATGGAAGAGTGGGATAAGATCAGAGAGGAAGCTCAAAGTCAAATGTCATTTCTGTTTAAAATAGAGAAATGTTTAACCAGAAGATGTTGGAAACAGTGAGCCAAAGTCTCATACCCAGCTATTGTCACTTTCCACTGTTCAGGCAGTTCAAAAAGAATGGAAAGCATGGGGGCGTGCATAGCAAAGGGAAATTCCCCCTCCACGGGGAGTCCAATGTGTGTTCTAAAACGGTCTGGTTCTTCTAAGCTTCTAGAGTGAGCTATGATGTGTCAAGTCTTGAGTTAACTAGTTTAATTTGAGCTAGGGATTCTTCAGTTCTCTGGATAATAAATCCTTATTGACACTTTGGGCTAGATCCACACTTGGTATGAAAATCAGTACAGTTCCATTAACTTCAATGAAGCTATGCTGATTTATTCCAGCTGAGGATCTGACCTCAAGTATTCTGTAATAGGATATCAGGTTTTAGGACCACACGTGAACTTGTAGAGCTATTCAGCACCCTGACTCAGCAAGGTGAAAAGGCAGAGTGCCTCTCTGATGTGAGAGTGAGACAGGAAAGTCTGCAGGGAAAAGCCCTTAGAGTAACCACTCAGGAATGAGCTGGGGGCTGAGTTTTATGATGAACTATTTGTAAGTAAGGCTCTGAACCAATATTCAATAGTGGAATGATGCCAATACTTTCACAATTTGATGTGCTCACAAATCAATTTCCTTCCATAACCTGGGATAAAGCCAATGGCCACAGAAAAGTGTATGTGCATGCATATGCTTGTATACTTTCATAGCAAGTGGGTGAAGTATTAAGACATCTATAAATGTGCTCTTCCTCTCTCTCCCTCCCCTAATGCCTTTTCAAAATGTAAGAAGGAGGCAAATCCTCATGGGAAACAACCATACACTGTGGCACATTCCTGGAATGTTTATATTTTGTTCCTGAAAAAAAACATACTGATTATTATATTCATAGTACAGCATGGTGATTGTGTTGGTGAAGACTGAATAGTGATGTTGGAGGGTAATTAGTGCAATTCCAAAGGGAAACATATTTCTTGTCAAAAGTATTTTTATGAGTCTGCGTAATTCTGATCATAATTATTGGGGATATTAATTGATTGCAGTATGGCTTTTGATTGATTAAAATGCCTTTTAATTATCTTGTGTTTGCCACCCTTCTCCTTTAACAGCTGGTATGAGGACCAATGGGTAACAATGTTAGCCTTTAGTGAGGCAAGCTAGAGATCTCTCACATGCATCTTAGGCTGAAGAACATTTGCCTGTGTAGTTTAGAATGCTTCTCCTGTAAAAAAAAAAGATCTCCTCAAGATGAACTGTCTCCTGGGTGAAAGGGTAATACATGTTTCTTATACTCCAGAAGTATATTTTAAAATGATTTTGTCTCCATGGGTGAAATCCTAGTTTCATTTACTCCCAGGGGAGTTTTACCATTAGCTTCAATGAGCCTAGGATTTCATCCCATATTTCTCCACTAAACGGTATCCTTCCAAACCCATTTCATTTAAGTAGGGAACCAGTTAGTGACCAGTATAATTCTAAAACATACTCTGACAGTGATGCAAAATGTGATAACTACATAACTCTAACCAACCTGTCAGTTGGAACTCACGGGTCCCACAATATGAGCACCAACCTGCAAGTCCCATACACACGGTTTTCAGGAGTGTGCCTAATGTAGGTAATTTCCTTGAGAGTATCCTGTGAGTTTTCAATGGAACATTTTCCCTTGGTATAGAGCTGCTCTTTATAACTTTTTCAAGGATGTATGCCAATCATCGAAAGGCCAGCTTCCTTGCAAAGAAAGTGGTAACCAATTTATTTATAATAATAATAATAATAATAATAATTAATAATAATGGGTATAAAGGGCTTCCCTATATGATTGCATATGTTGCATTCACCTAAAAAAGGCAAAAGACAAAGAAGTTATCTTATTAATAAATCTGACATTATCCTAAACATGATGGTTTCACGGTCATCTGGCCCTCCTTTGCCTGTCTGTTTCTTGCACTAAACTCTTGTCTCTCACCATATGCTTACATTTGGGGTAGGGTCCATCTTTTCATTATATGTGTGTTCAGTGAGTGGAACAATGGGTCCCCAATTTCCAATCGGGGCCTCGAGGAAGTACTGCAATATAAATAATAACAATAACCTGCTTGAACACAAATTGTTATCGCAGACAAGACTATTAACATTTAGTGAAACACATTTCTTATCTATATACAGTATTCACAAATAGTAAAATACATCCATTTACTGGTTGAACGACTCCACCAACCTCTGTTTAAATGAATCAAGGATTTCACAACTTTGTTGTTTGTACATTTGTATATTTTAGTGAGTCTGCTCCTTCTAAGCCACTAGATATTTGCAGAACAAGAACGTCAGATAACAGCTGTGCAAGCTTCCAAGCACAGCCTTACCAATATGTCTCAGCCCTCTTTTCATGGCGTATGCCTATACTGCAATAAAACACCCACAGCTGGCCTGTGTCAGTTGACTCAGGGTTCTGGGGCTCGGGCTGGTGGGCTTTAAAATTGCATGTTTTCATATGGGCTTGGGTGGGATCCCAAGGGGAGGGGGTCCCAGAGCTCAGACTCCAGCCCAAACAGATGTCTACACTGTGAGCCCGAGTCAGTTGTGGGTGTTATATTTCAGTGTGGACATGCCTATGGATTCCTCTAGGGAAGTAAAGTGAAATTCTTCACCTCTCTTTAGAAAGGATATAAATTGTGATTGTGAGAAAGACACCTGTATATTAAGCATTGGACTGATAGTACAAGTTCATTTTACACAACTCACCAAACATCCATCCAAAGAAAGCAACTGCTCTTATTAAAGTCCATAGTCACTGTATCAGGCCCTTCATATTATTGATATTGAATGGGTTTGTATTCGCAACCTAAAGATGAAAGGCTTCATGGCCTATTAACACTCCTTGAGGAGTCTCTGAAGGAATCAGCATTTAGTGGACTTAACCAACCTTTGTTGAAACAATACAATGTTCACAATATATATAACATTTGATAAAAAAAAAGTTTAATCCCTTTGAAAATCTTGAACGTACTCTGAATAAGGCCAAGGTGAACTGGATTTGCTCGGTGTGCAATTTCTGATAATTTTGCACAGCTTGTATGTCCTCCCACTTAAGCAGTCTGGAAAATGAAGAATATGTTAATTTTCAGACCAGAACTGTGTTTGAAAGATGGCATTAAAAATAGCATCCTGGGCTCAATGATACTCGGATCAAGTTTGCTCAGTTTCCAAAGTAAAAATCTAAACTTCTAGTCTTGCAAATGTAAAGTGGGATCTGAAAGGTAATCTGGGATTGTTCCTTCACCCACATCATCTCCAGTAATAAGAGTTCTGCAGGTCATCTTATGCTCTCCCTGACACATCTGCAACTCCATTGTCATCAGTTTATTCCCAGTTGTACCTCTGAAACATGATTGTCTTGAATGGGAGCTGTCTGCTTAGAGTGCTTGCATGATTGAGCCCTTGATCTCAGCTGTGGATGACACATGGGGAGGTGATTTTTCTTTTTTGCTTTTACTTATGCTGACTACTGAATTTGACCAGCCCATGTTCCAGAAACAATTATCTTTAAAGACTTTTCAGTATTGACAAGATGTGTAAGAATTAAAAGTATATGTGTGTTTGCACAGTGCCTAGACACTACCATGTTATAAAATTATTAATAATAATTAATACCTGTAAACATAATGAGCTGCACCAAATCAAAAATACTGCTACAGACTCTGATCTCTCCATTAATTTTTTATAAAACAATTTTGAAAGACTAGGGTTTGACTTTATTTCATTTCGCCACCCAAATTCTAGTCATGTAAGCATTCAAGGAAGAGAACCCTTGCCAAGAAAAGGAAGAGAATGCAATTTTATGGTACCTCTGATCTGACGACGAGAAAAGAAGGGGCTTCCCAAACTACCAAACTCCTTTAATGTATGTACATTCCTTCCCCTTTTCTTTATGATAACAGTTGGCCAATTTGGGAATCTGCAGAATAATACTGCCCCCCACTGCCCCACTTCAAGCAGGTAAAGGCACATGGGTGGATCAATGTCCAGAAGTAATCAAGCCTTTCCTGGTATAGCTGTGATATCTTTATTAAGCAATGAAAGCTCCTCTGGGTAGGCAGGGTAGGCTTTGCCTACCTTATTTTGAGTCAGATAGAGAATGATCTTTACGTGCTGCAGTAAATTGGCTCTGAGCATTACAGCATCTTGATGTGTCCATTTTTGCTCACCCACTTTCAGAGGTCACCATCTTCCACCACAGCTAAATATATAGTGTTTGGATGTTGAGAAACCCATCTACTGAGCTATATCTGAGTAACAGGCAATATCTGCAAAGAGCTCCCATCTTCTCTAGCATATTGAGACAAGGAGAGGGGCTGCCATAAAGTTAAAATCCATGACACAATAGGTAATATCAAAAGCCAAACTGTAATAGTGAGTGCTCCAGACTTCTCATTCTACCTTTTTGAACCATCACACTAGCATATTTTACATGTATTTGATGGAAACCTTTGCATTTCTTTTACCAAGAGAACATTGCCATTATTTTGCTGACACAGGAATGATTAAAATTCTGCTCATATATACTCATGGATGCAGATCATTTTTATCTTGAATAGGACTATGTTAAGCCCCCAAAATAAGAATTTTGGTAGTTAATTGCTATGCATGTCTGTTGTTCTCAATTGTTCATTCGTTTATTGTTAAAAATTTTACTCTGATTTGAAATTCAAAGTCTCAGAGAACCAATTGTTACTCTTGCTGATTATAGCTGGTTTTTTCCTGCTTCCCCAAAACCTCCAGTCATTGCTGGCATTCAAAGTACATGAGGCATAAGACATGAGGTGCTGCAGTGTCAAGATATTAGAAATTACTGCAAGGTCTTCTCATTTGAGCCCACGTCAGCATGCCCACTCCTGGACCTCTTGATATTTATAAATAATAAAGAGGAAAATTACTAGTTTTGCTCTCAAATACTCAGCAAATTACTAAGCGCAGCTCTCACTCATGTAAAATTAATTCACAAGCTTGGTGCCTGGCATTACTTTGCTATAAAGAAATTGCATTGTATCTCACATGCATTGAATATGGGGCTTAAGGACAAAAAAATCAATAAAAGAAATTAAATATAGCCAGCCTCCCTCAAACAATAAAAATCAATGCTCTGTTAGCAGGTACCTAAGCAGCAGGTTTATTTTCAACATTAATCTGGATACTAGTTTCATAGTAATTGATTTTTTTATATTTAAGCTGTCACAAACTATAAAAAGCAATGATTACTTGTTATTTTCCAAATTCATAAAAGGACTGATTCTATGGGGATTGTTCTATTTCTTTCCTTTCTTTCTCTAGTACTGAGCTACCATAATTACTGAAACAGTTGTTCATAATTCATATAGTGATGACAAAATATGGATGTGATGGAAAATAAATACTCACCAGGTCTGCAATGGAACTACTTTGCAAATTAAATGAATTTCTGGTTGCAACAACTAAAGCCTTGTTATTTTGATTAGTGAACATTTTTATATCCATTGCCTATGGCTGAATATTAAATGTTAATGGTTCGTTGGATTGAAAGGGATAATATTTAAAATTAATATGTTCCTATGAAATAGTTAATCCAAAAGGAGAGCATATACAATTTACCAGCTTAAAAAGAAAACTGTTAATGATAGAAATATCCACTTCACATTGTGTGACACAATGCAGAAAAATTCAAATTCTTGTTGGAATTTTCTACTGAAGATAAAATTAAAATTCAAAATTCCCCAAAATGTTTTAATCCCAGGAGAAAATATGAGCTATTTTACTCTCATTCAATTTCCAAAAGAAAAAAAACAACAGAACCCTTGCCAATATATGTCAAGTGTTCTGAAAAGGAAAATATTCTATAAATTAAAAGACGGTTGGGAAGCAAATATAATAGTATTATCTTCTTGTTGACATGGCTTTTTTTTTTTTTTTGGTCAGAGGTTCAGCAGTAAATAATGTAGGAAACCCAAAAAATTCTGATAGACCCAGGCAGGTGATACCAATATAATCCTTATACATTCATAAATGCTTAGAGGATGAGGAATGATTTGGAGGATAGCTAAAAATATTCCCTTACTGTTATTTTGATTATTAAATCTAATTCTGCAAATCTGGATGGAAAATGCCTATCTGTCTTCCAAGATAAATCAGGGCAGTAACAACCATATGTATTTCAGACAAGTTTTAAATACACAAGAAGTATTTTTTAACCCAAAATTATTTCCTGCAAACAGTTGTGGCTGCCGGGAGTGGCAACCAAAATCAAGCTAGCTAAATTAACATAACAGAGAGACACACACCCATTCAATACATCAGGGCTGGCAACCCTATGCATGGTATCTATTCATATATCATGAAAGTGGCATGGCAGTAGACTCCATGGAAGATGATGTGTCATTAATAAGATGATGTGCTGATCTGCTCAAAAAGGAAAATGGCACAGAAAGACCCTTGCAAATATCTGTTTGTTTGTTTTTATGCTCCATGATAAGCAGCGCTGCATCCTATTGTATATTATTAGTGAATAATAGCAGTTAGCTCTGTAAGAAATTGATTATCTCATCTACTCCACCTTCCTCCCAGTGCAGTTTGATTCTCCATAGCACATTTATGCAGGGTTTTGTCCAGTCTAGTTTTAAATGACTCAAGTACTGGCATTTCCAACACTTTTTCTTGGGACATTATTCCAGAGCCTAATACATCTCATTGTCAGGGTTTCCCCCCAGATGTTCTGCCTATATTTTCCCTTCCTTAATTTCAGCCCTAATGATGCCTAGTTACTCCCTCTTTTATATTAGTAAAAGCCTTCATAACAGAGCTGATCAAAACATGGCAAGCCATTTTCATGGACATTTTTTGAAAACTTCTGTGGAGAAGATGTTGTCAATTTTTTGACATTTTTGGGGAAAAATGTGACCATGTATATTTTAAATGATCATTTCCTTCCTTAGCTATTGTATATTTACCTTTTAAACTGTTTTCTTAATATTAATATACTTTAATTCTTCCCCCTCCTCAGATCATTTTTGTTGCTTTTCAATGAACTCATGACAATTTGTCAATATTTGACTGGCAAAGAGGTGCCAAGAACTGAAATCGATATTCCAAGTGAAATTACAGAGGTGCTATATGAATAAAACATAAGAATATTTTCATCTAAAAATCACAGATTAAAAAATTGCTTTAAGCCATATCAGAATTTAAATAACATGCACACTTTATTAACACAGTTTGGAATGAGCTTCAATCTTCATTAGCCATAAACTGTCCTGAATATGTTTGTTTGTATATGTGTTTATGTTGCTGTGCAGCTGATTATATTTTGATATTTTATTAGAAATTAATAGCAGCTATGATTGCTGTTTGGATTAATTTTGGATTGCTCTTTGGATTGTTAGTTACTGGAATAATTTGTTTTTTTTCTTTGAGAGTGTATCCTGCTATATATATTTCTGCATTAGGAATTGTTGTTATTACTCTATTGTCTATTGGGCTCTCTTATTATTAATACTGTTACTATGTTACAGATGACATATTTTCATGATGTCATTTTACATGGTGCAATATATTACATTGTAGTGTAGAACAGAATGCCACTTCTATGATGCTTCTCAAAAGAGTGAACATAAAATGGGGAATAATTCTTAAGAGGAAGGCATAAAATATCTTTTGTAGAAAACTGAGTTTTCGTTAACCATCTAACTGCATGTAAACTATAGAAAATACATAGATTAAAGTACTGCAGAAGTGCAGATATTTATTAGTCAGCAACTATAGACATTCCAAAATTAATCTATCAATCAGCCATGCTATGGTAATGTTTGTGACCTATAAAAATGCCAGGCAAGCCGTGTTTCTAGAAGTGTATGTGTATTATTATTAGTAGAAGTATTATTAGTATTATTCCAATGGGATCTTGAGTCTCCCCAACTAAATCAGGAACCCATTGTGCAAGGCACTGTACAAACACATAGTAAGAGACATCACTGCCCTGAAGAGCTCATAATCTAAATACTATGCAGTGCTATCTTCTAATGTGTTGTATCTAGCAAGGATAACAAACTATAAATTCCTGCCCTCTTTACCTTTAGCAGCTAAGAATATAGGAATCAACATGATTATTCATATGGATGACAGGTACTCAAACCTGTGCCTGCATCATCTTTTTCTCTAATTTAGATTTCCCATTGCTAAAGGACTGTAATACATTTGGTACAAACTAATAATCAATTCCCAATATGGAAAAAAATAATCTATCAAATACATTGAATACATTTTTAAAATACTTTCAAGTCTGCAAGCTCAAGTATCTAATTCCAAATCCTTTTTTTACGGGTGAGCTCTGTGACTTTCCTTAATGACAGGATTAAATATAGTTTCTAGCTACAAACAGTTGCTTTTCATGCCCTGTTGGTTAGTCTCTATATTTTGTTCTTTTCACAAATAGAGAGGAAATAACTTTCTGTGTCTTTGTGGGTCTTTTAAAATGCACACACTTGGGGAAATCATATTTTCTTGAAGGAAATGAGGCATGACCAATCACACAAAACGTGAGAAAATCCCCTGATAGGTGACCTTTGCCACGTGTAAAAGAAGTTGTTCAGTGGCTGAGGTTTCATGGATTTCATGCATGAAAATCAGATTTTCTGGCCACCAGTGCTGTTCAGTAAATAAATAATCCATCATTGTGTCAAACATTGGAAACATGGAGATACAGCCTTGCTAACTGAATAGAGGTTTCTAGTTAGCATCTTATGTAAACGCTTCCCATTGCTTCTTCAGCAACTTTGTGTGTCTTTTTTCAGTTTTCATTATTTGAAATAAGTTACATGGATTTAGGGTAGGTATGACTGAAAACTGTAATACGGGCTACTGCACTGATTTTACTGGTCATAGTTGTACATTTTAGAATATGAATGTATTTACAGTATAGGGGAGTTATAAAAAGTAACAGGTGATGCTACTCTATAAAACATTTTAGATGTGCTTTTTTAGATTATTGCAATGGAATTGCAAGAAAAAATATCTCCTCCATTGTAATGTATTTTAAGAAGATACAACGTTACATGCTTTTCTAAGCAATCTTGTAAACACAAAGGATCACATATATTATCCAAACATATGCTCACAGATATTATCCAAACATAAATTGGGTTAGATGCATGTTGATATCAATGGTGTCATGCTAATTTGCACCAAGTGGGGATCTGGAAAAATATATTTTTCATTGTATATTTTTTGTGGTTTCCGGTTCAGAAATGATACTTCATGGACAAAAGTTATTCTCACAGTTATTTAGGACTCCTTACCTGGCCAAACCTGTCAGTGACCTTAATATAAGCTTTGGCTGAGTAAGGAGTGAAAGACTGGGTATTTGGTTTGAAATAAAGGCTCTTTACCAATTGAGTGCACAAAGGATTTTAAAATTCCCTGTGTAATTTTTTTCCTGCACTGCAAGTTTTCAAGCTGTTTTATTTTTCTTTGACTCGATCAACTTTTTGTTGTTGTATATTTTAATTTTCAATTATTATTTTAGCATTTACGAAGTACAGCTGTTTCAGGTGAGCTGCCACCAGGAAAAAATGTCAGTAAATACAAAAATAAACAAATCCACTTAGCCCTTCTGTACTCATCACTGCAATAAACTACTCCAGTTTTTCCACTCACCTTCTCATTTCCTGCATTAAGACTGTCATGAATCATGGAGTTACAAATGATCTGTTACTGACATTTATTGGTTGGTTTTCAGCTACCCACCGTTTCCACCACTGATATTTAAAACACTTTTTTGAAATACTTTTTCCCCCCTCCGGTGACAACAAACAGCTCTGTTCTTTCACTATTGATATCTCCTAGGTCTTGCAAACAGCAACTAATTTATCCAGTTTACATCCTCTTACCACTTACAGAATACAACCCCAGATGGATTACAGTAGGTGTCTATTCATTTTAATATGTTGTAACATGCACTCCGTGCACTTTGTCAAAAATCTCAAGCCTGCCCTTTCATTCCAGGAGACTGCAGTTAATAAAAAGATGCCACAGACTGGATATAAAACAAAAAGCATGATATTTTTTATTGCAAAACTATGTAAAGAATGAAAATAAATAAGAAAGAGGGTGGGGTTCTTTTGTTCTGTTTTCCTCAAAATGCAGTAAAAGTAAAATGTTCATATGATTAAAATATTTGTTTTAAATTACCACTTAACATGAAAAGTTTCAGTTAAATCAATCCTCTCTTTTAAACCCACTATACTATGCAGGTTTTACTGTGACTGCCATATTTCTGGAGAAATACATTATAGATAACATCTTTGAGAAACCTGTCCTGAAAGAAGAATCCTTCTGGTTGAGTCACCTTACATAATCTCTTATAGCTAATAACCATTTCTCTGTAGGGTGGTAAATTACTTACAGGTTTATAGTTAGCAAGTTACACCCAGCCTCTCAAATATGTTTTACTCTTTTGTACAATATGGGCCTCATTGACTTTTGTGGACATTGGATTAAGTCTATAAACAGTAAAGATGCTATTCCCAGCTAATATTACACACAAACACACATATATTAGGCTTCTCATATTCTTGTTAGTGGGGGAGCAGGAACAAACGAGCTCCTGATGTTGCTAGTCTAATAAATCATATTATTTATTTACAGTTGAAGTGATTTCTACTTCATGAGTTTGTGAGTAAAACTAAGAGCAGCTGAACTGATTACATAGGCCCAGTCATCACTTTCTGTGGAAATCTCCATGAGGAAACATCCCAAATTGTCTGGTTGTGGGAAAAAGGCTGCAAAAAAGTCATCCCCTCACTTGGCAAAGCCCTGTGGATCCATAGGACACCAAACTCATCTGTGGGGGGACCCTGTGTCTTCACACTGGCTGTTACTCCAGTGACCTTTCCCCAGCTCTCTGGAAGTGAAGTTCCATTGGTGTTGTGCGAATATGACCTTTCCCTAGTCATTCCTGGGACCACAGGGTGGGGATTCCATGGGGGGGAAATAATATAGTCACAAGCTCTAATATTGTTTAGAGTAATTTTCCATAGGGCTGAGAGGAAGATGATGTGCATCACCTTGCAAACCCACTTCTCCCACTGCCCACCCAGTCTACTCCTTCCTCCAAGGCAGGCCCTGGACAGCATAGAGAGGCCTCCAGAAGGGCCAAAGGTGAGTACCACTGTATCATAAAGGTGGCTGAATCCTTCTTAAGCACAGGTGTAGATCTTGGAGGAATAATCTGGGCCATGCTGAGCTGTTTCTCCTTCTTCATGTAGCTGCTCCCTTTGTAGTAAGGAGACGTGGTACTGTGTGTGAAAGTGAAAACTAAGTTTTCAAGGGCATACTACACAGCCAGATCTTATCACATGTTTGATATGTGCAGTAGCTTTACGATAATAATGGTATTTTTTACAATAAGCCAAATGTTTGGAAGGAATTGGTGATTTCCTGTTTGCGCATGGATAGCTCACTTACTGCATATTCAAAAATGTTTAATCATCAGAAGTCCTTGTCTTAGTCCCTGCAGATATTGTAAGATGGGTGTTTTGTGAAATGAAGCAAAACTCCACAAAATCATCTGAACATCTTATACATAAATGACATTAATTGTCTCTGTCTGGCCTTACCAGAATAACATTCAGCAGTAAAAGGTATTGCACATGGGCATCTGAGGTTGTAGAAAAATGTGAATACTGTAGTGCATAAAACAAAGCATGTGCACACGGGGCAGAGTTAAGGTTGTATATATAATGTTTACTGTGGCAGGTCTTGATTTTGAGTGCTTAAAAGTACAGCCCTAACATTCCCTGAATGTGAGTTTCTACAGAATAGGAAAAATAATATAGAATCAGACAGTTTATACCTTAGATAATGAGTCCACATTATTTATATTCATGGATCAACTGATTAGATAGGTAAGATTTATCTCACACCAAATAGCTTGTGCTATCCTCATCTACAGTATAAACAGGGCTCACTTTCTCTTCTTAAATTGTTCATCTAATACCTCATAAGAAATACTGCCTAGAGGAATGGCTTTTTTCTCCATTCACTCCAGTTGGCTTGGATATCAAATTTCAGGGGGTTTCTCAGACATTTTTCTGTCTTCAGGGAAATAATTTTGAACTCAGCATGATGGGCTCTGTTTGCAAGGCCTAGTGGAGTCATTTAGGTCCAAACTGAGGATCAAAGAGCTGGAATGTACACTGCAGACCAGCTTGATCACCTTCACCCCTGCTACAGTACACTATGGTGTACATTTGTACCACTCATTTTACATTCACTGAGTAATACGGTGAAAGTGTGTGTGTCTATGTAACAGTATACAAAATATAATCCAATATTTCTCTTTGACCCCGCCCTTTGACCCCCTCCATATCAAATAAGGATCACCATGTGCCCCTACTTATACTACCCCAAGTTAGGACCTTGTGTTTCCACTTTGCAAATCCCATGCCAGAAGTCCTGTGCCCCACATATTCTCTTATGCCAGAGGCCTCTGATCCCTCTCGCCTCCCAACACCAGGGGCTCACTTGTCTCCTCAGTGGAGGTTGGGAAAGTTTCTGTTTGCCTGTTCAGCTCTTTCTCATTCACTCCCTCCAATATGCTGTGGGCATGTGGGGAGGTAGCATGTTGATAGGAAGGAAGTTCTGGTTCACCCTCTGTCTCCTCCTGCTGACTCTTCACTCCGCAGTTGGTAGGAAGCTCTCAGTGCAGGAGGATGGAGTTCTGAAAGCTTGGTGCTGACAGCAGCACTTCTACCTTGGAGACTGACCTCTCCTCACTTCCTTCAAACGGGACTGAAGTTGGATGCAGGAGGGAGACAAGCACTATTATCTTCTCTCCTCTCCCCAGCAAAAGGTTGCGGGTTATTTCTTCCTCCCCCCGCCCACTTTTATTACATCTGTGGTGTGAGCTTTCCTTACTCCACAAACTGGTCCACTCATATGACTCAAACAAAAACTCATCAGAACATTTTTGTCAAAAAGGTCTTTTTTTGTTACGGTCAACATTTTTTTTAATTTTTAAACTAAACTTAATTTTTCATTTAGTTTCATTTGGAATTGAATATTTTCATTTCATCTTGGTTTTTGAATCTTAAAACATGAGACCTGAGTCTGACCTCTTATTCCTTCCTCTAAGGCTAGGGAGATATTTTGGGCCTGATTCTACTTTCACTTAAACAAGTTTCACACCAGTGCTGAAATGTAATTTTTACCATTCTAACATTTATCATACAGCTGATAGTGAGGGATTTAACCTTTTCCAAATGTAAGTTCAAAACCTTAGCTTTCCTACTGTTGCTAATGATTGCCTTCCTAGTGGGAAGGAAAGAACATCTGTTAGTGACTACAGAGGGACTGCTTTCCATGTTACTTGTATTGTAAATCAGAAAGTAAATCCTACTTACCTCTGCCAGCATCCAATGGAGGTAGGGTTATTTTACCTTGGATGCAACAGGTGGGATTAGTTTTAACAAGCCTCTTAGGAACAAAATATTGCATCTTCTTGACCTCCTTCTGAGTGAGTAATGCAGTTCATTTTCAGTGAATTCTAATGAAAATCTATCTATCTATCTATCTATCTATCAACATGGAAAACTACTATAGGAACGTTTTAGTTTTCAAAAATTGATGGGAACTATTGCTTGTATCCCTTCACCTTTAAAGCCAAATGATTTAGCTACCATAGGTGAAATCCTGGCCCCACTGTTGTTAATGGGTATTTTGCCATTGACTTCAGAGGGGCCAGGATTTCACCTCATTACTCTAATTCAGTGGTTCCCAAACTGGTGTTCGTGAACCCCTGGGGGTTTGCAAAATGCTATAGGGGGTTCTCGAGAAAAAAATACCTATTGGCGGACAGAGCTGTCCCTATGGACCGGGCAGCACAGGGCCAGCAGCCCGGAGCCCCTGGACTTCCAAGAGCTAAGCAGATCAAAGCAAGCATACCTATCACACTGAGGAGATTTAAACTTCAAGACTCCTTATAAGAAGTGGAAAGGGAGGTGGGTTTTTTTTGCTGTTTTTAAAATTAAATAGGCTGCTAGTATTGTTTTTAAATTATTATGAAGAGCAAGTTTAAGCTTTGCTGTAATGTGCGTTGTTTGCCTGGACTGCTCAAGACCTGAATGCTTGTGTAGGAGGAACTCTTTGAGTTGGCTTCTTAAATACCTTCATGCTGTTTCACATCTGATACTCCTTAATGAAACATAGGAGCCTTGTCTTATAACAGGCTTATTCAAAGTGATACAAGCTATGAAAGCGAGATCTTGGAAGAGTGTTGCCATTTTCATAATATAATAAAAATACTATTATGATAAATAATAAATGCTAATTAATAATAAATAGTGTGTAATAAGCATGTCATAAAAACAAATTTTATATTTCCAAGATCACTGCTTTTATAATTTACACTCAGGTAAAGGAGAAAATCCCTGGAATTATTCATTTTTAGGAGGGGGTTCACAAGACTTGACATTTTAGTGAAAGGGGTTCACAGGTTGTTAAAGTTTGGGAACCACTGCTCTAATTATAGGGAAGGAGAAGAAGATAAATATAATAAATATAAAACACTTCCAAGAAACACCTAAGCCAGAGGTTTTTAATCTAAAAATAGAAAAATCCTAAAGTCTGATCTCACAGCTAGAGATGAAACCTGGTCACCTTTGGGAAGCTGGGAATCCCCTTTCCAAAGCCACAATATAGCACTCCTATTTCCAGCCCTTCTGAGATGTGTGATATTAGACTTTAAGGTCATGACATTTTTAGTCCAGAAAAGTTGTGAGTTGTCCAGGACAGAATCTTGCCCATTCTGAACCTTGGGCTAGGGCAATTTTAAGAGGAAAATTCCACATTTGGAGGGAAAAATAAACTTTTCATTGTCAGGTTAATTTATAGAGATGGCTGTTTGAAGCTGCTGAGGGAATCCTAAAATTAGTTCAAGAGAGAGACAGATTCATTTGCAGATGATATGGTGATAGCCTCATACAAATACTGTACCTCTGCCCTTTATCTCAAGTCCCTTCAATTTACCACTTGAATATTACCAGTACATACACTAATTATACACATACCTAGACAGATTAAACTACCACTCTGGAAATAGAATTGTCATTTTTTTGTAAACAGAATGTTGATTAAAGCTTTAACTTTCATTGGATAATACTACACATGTTGATTTAAAATTAAAATGACGTAAGTGTTAGCAGGTGCAGCTGTCACAGCTACTTGACTGCAGCGGTAACATGTCTTTTTAAGAGAGGGGCAGGGGGTGCTCAAACTGACAGTTTATCTCAGTCCCTCACAAAATGTTCATTTTATATTCTGGGTGGGATCCAAAACCCAGAGATGTGTGATGATTTAATGCCCCCAAATAGGAGAGCAATCCCCCAATGAAAAGTCACATATATCCCCCAGTACCCTTAAGAATTAGGGACAGTGGATTTATATGCAAGAAGAAAACACTATGAAATGAAACCAGTGTCACATTATTGAAAACTTTAGCTGAAAAGATTTTCTTTTTTTTTCTCTGCAATAGTTTACAAAGCTTCAGATGCCCACAATTCTACTAAGCCAGGCCATTTAAAGAATCTAAATAAGCTTGCACGGTTTTAAGCTTTCTGACTTTGAATATTAGCTTTGAAGTTGTGCCAAAAACTCACTGCAGCAGAGCTGCCTTTAAACTGAATTCATGACACTGGAATTAGTGTTGGGTGTGTGGCATGCCTAATGATAATCTTGACCACGCTTACCATAGACAGCCATTGCATATGGTGCCTTTGAGTCAATAATTCCCCAAAGATAAGATGTGGAGCAGCCCGGCTCTTTTCATCTTTCCACACTGGCGTTTTGGACAGTGTCCACTCTGCAAGACAGCTTACTTAATGACACATGGCATTTTTCCACAAGATAGAAAGATTGCCTGCACATTCTCTTGGTTAGTCAGTCCATCCAGAAAATGTACAGCAAGAGCCCAAGCAAAACATCACAACCGAAAGTGTCCTTTTCACCAACCTCAAATAAAGGCTACTACAACCATTAAGTCTGTTTTTAAGCTCCACAGATTTGCAAGTCTGTGCTGGCAGCAATGTTTGAATTAGATACATTCTTAATATTTATTTCAATACACATATGTGGCCATTACTTAAAATAGCTAGAAAAGCATTCACCATCAGCTCTGTTTTCAACATCAGAGTCTTATATTTTCATACATGCTCTAGTCTATTAATAAAGAGGACATGGGACAAGGAATATGCTATTTAGCTTTTGGAAGCTTTGTATCTAGCCTGGTAATTTTAGAGATAAAAGAAAATTCACATGATGGTAGATCTCTCTCTCTCTCTCACACACACACACACACACACACACACACACACACACACACCCCTCTAGTGGCTTGATCCAGTACACATTGAAGTTAATGACAAAATTCTCATTCACTTCAATGATGCAGAATCAGGCTGTAGGTTCCCAGGACAGACATTTTTGTATCACTCAAAAATTCATTGCTAAGAAGAAACAGATAATCCATCTGAAATATTGAACTTTTAAAATGTATTCCTCTTCCTGACTAGATGATTTCATTTTATGTTTTATTACATGCTTAATCAGCCTATTGTGATGCAGCACAATGTAACCGAACACATCAGGCATTTAAGATAAGAATTGTTTTGCAGTTACAGATGTCGATGATGATTTTGAAAGTACATTTCTGACTTGAATGCATGAGTAGTGCACAAAAGTAATACAAATACCAAAACATGCTGACTTTATATCATCAAACCTGAATTTCCACTTGTATGCAGTTTAGTGAATCTGAAATGATAATTCAAGTCCTTGCTTCTAGAAATGAAGGAGTAAGAGGAGCAATGAAAATATTAAGCCTGTCAGAGTATTTAAAGTTTGCAAGATTTTTAGCAATTATGTTTTTTAAAATCACTGAATATGATGAACTGGTAAATTCTGGGCCTGATTGTCCACTATGTTGCATCTTATGTAGATATTTATATCTGTGCAAAACAAATGTTAAATGTTGAGTAAAAAGCTACCAAATCAGAATGTTTTACACTCATTTTGCACATGGATAAATATCTACAAGGAGCAAGACAGTGAAGAATAAGGCCCTCTATTTGGAAGGTTTGATATATTGCACTGTACCATTAGTTGTACTTTTATTTGTAACAATTTGTATAATTTTCTGGGATTTCTCTGGTATTCAACTATTATTTCTTTTACATATCTATTTCAGGCAATAAAACAAAACAAAACATAATCCTACATTAATGCCAGGTTAAGGTTGCAAAGTGAAACACTCAAAACCAGGAAATAAAATAGTTCAGGTTGCACAAGAAAGATTAACTCTGCTCCTTTTTTGTATATGAATAGCAATATGTGGCTTAATTCCACTTTCAGTTATACTGCTGTAAATGCATAATATTTCTACTGATCAGTGGAGTTTAGACACAGGTATCTTGGGAAGCATACTTCATTTTCCATGTAGAATTAATGTCTATATTTTTGTCAAGATTTCTAGAAAAATATATTTAAGGGGATGTAGAAAATTAAATAATTGTATTCCCTACTGAACTTACTTTCAAATTGTTCTATGCAGTGATTGTAAAAGTGTTACTCCTATTGCGTTTCTAAGTACTTTCTTTAAAATACTCTCTATTTCTTTAAAGTTGCAAAATATTTTGTTGTTGTTAAACTTAATAATAATAAATTAATAATAATAATATTAATAATAATAATAACAACAATAATTTATTTATTTTAGTAACCAGTTCAGAGTCCTGTTATGCTAGGCATGCTACAAACAATAGTAAATCACTGGCTCTGCCCAAGATAAAGATTTTTTTTTTTGTAGATGAGAGTCTTGAAAGGTATAGTAAAATATATCGTAACTTCATAAGTGAAATTCAGCCCATTTGTTTCATTGAGTGACAAATAAATTGTGTGTTTCCCCAAGGGTAAGCAATTAAATTGTCTTAAATAGCAAGGTTATTTTTTCAATAACTCCCTTAATGAAGCATAACAGGTAGAATTATAATTATTTAAAGATGTAATGATCTTCAGGGGTAAATCTGTTTACAGTAACATTTTAATATTACCCCTTTTTAAAGAATTATACTATTATCTATTGCATTTGATTTAGTTTTACTTCACTTTGACTTGTTCAATTATCTGGCTTTCATTAACTCTTTTTGTATATAATTATTGTTGTGGAAAAAAATTGCATTGAGAGACTTAGTTATGGTGAAATATAGAAATACTCATCTTGAGACCTTCCAGGATTGCAAATATCTACTCATAGGGTGGAGATTATCAAGATATGTAGAAAATATGTAAAATAAGGGATGATACTCAAAAGGTTGGTAGGTTAATTCTGGATAAGATGCTCATCTAACACTCAGCCAAATTACATAAATCTCTTGAATATGCAAAATTGGTTACATTATCTTGCAAAAAAATTGTTTTTCTTTTTGTTCCCCCGCATCCAATAAGATTTGTAATATGTTTGTTCTCTTCAGATAAAAAATATCATAAGAATAGCATTTCTTGCAATATTTTCATGCTTCTAGCTCTGCCTTGAACCTGGAGGCCCAGAAGCAAAAATAAAACCGAATTTTACAACTTATTTTCTAAACTTTTTTCAACTGCAAACAAAGTATTCATTTATGGAGGCCAGTGTGGTGCCCTAGTCTCATGAAAGTTTAAGTGAGGTGCCAGAAGTCAAGGCTAGTAAAATATATTGGCAGAGGCTCCTGAGTTCATATGATCTCTACACCTAAGCACATCTCTCTTCTCAGTCCCAAATGCCTTTACAAATACTTCTTTTATGATATATTTTCTCGAATATAAGCCAATATGATCTAGTGGGGAGCTAACTTTTTCCTTGTGAAATTTTTTACCATGAGGATCAATCTGACAATATATACTTTCTAAGAAACAAGAGGGTTCATCTTCTTATGCCAGCTACACCAATATAACTCTATTGGTTTCTATTGAGTTACTCCTAGGGTGAAATTCTGGCTCCATTTAAATTAATGGCTAAACTTCCATTAGTATCATTAGGACCAGGATTTTACCCCTGACTTATACCATGTGAGATGAGAATAAGGCTCTAGAATTTGCTCTGAAAATCTGACAAAACAAAACTGAACAGCTTCACTCAGGCCTAACTACAAGCAGAACTTTTCATTTTTCTGAGCCATAAATTGTTATTCCAAATGTCAGTTCCCTAGAATGCTGCCATTTGAAGAAGCTGCCATGGCCTGTTTCAAAAAATTGGCCTACTGAAAGCAGAACATGTGCATTGTGAGTGAACCCAGCATGTTCCTTGGTGAGAGATACAGTAATGAACTCCTGTTATCTTCCCTCATGTGACATAAGGGAAAGCAAAGGCATCAGTGATCAAATCTATGGGGGAAAGGGACAGATCCTCAGCTGGAATGAACTGACTTCACTAGCTCAGGATCTGGCCCAAACTCTCACCAGTATTAAAACTGGTGGAAAAGATAATATTTTGGTGGGTTGCAGAAAAGCAAAACATTTCTCTTTTCACCTCAGAATGTCTTGACAAGAAAAGGCAGGCTTTACAGTCAGAAAACATGCATTTTGTTGCAAAAATATGTGTCTGCCAGTGAAATTGTGAAATATTCTCTGTTAGAAATGTCACATTTTTATCTTGGCTAAACACAAGATAAAAATGTCAGTTGGGTACTGCCCCTTTGTCATGCTCATTACACTGTACAGAATTTCTGCTTCCACTTAAAAAATGGCATTACCATGCCATTCATTTGGAGGGCAAGACTTTAGTGCCCTAACCTTAAGGTTTGAAATATTTAGAGTTCCTGGAATCATAGTTTTGAATTTCAGAATGAGTAGATGTTTACATCATGTCCTTGCAAATAAATCCTCCCCACCTACCCTGTTGTGCTGTGCCCTGGCTGCCCCTCTCACTCTCCAAAGCAGGCATGGTGGCATGTATAGCCTCATCCTGCAAACACTAGTTATTAGGCATAGTACTGTATTACAGGCATAGCCCTTTGGATACAAAGGGACTGCACATGATAGTGCTTGCAGGGCCCTTAATTTGCAAAATGCTTTGGGATTCTTTCGGATTAAAATGATTTTATGAATGTAAGATATTATTTTCTTGGTCTGTAGCCAAGGCAATCTCTTACAATGATACTTTGGGGCACTTCTTTTTTCTTTACAAGGTATTTCCATCTATTTGTCATTTTCCTAACATGTGACAGTGTCAGAAACCTTTATGAAACTATATACTATATATAATTAATGATAATCTTCACTTAGAGCCATGTCCTAAATACTTAAGTTTAATAGTATTAAAAAAGGATTGAAAATGTAAAGTTCAGAAGCAATTTTTATTTGTAATTCTGACAAATAATTTTCCTATTAGCAGTATTGCTAACTCTTACAGTATTATGATGAATCTCACAATATTTGGGGTTAATCTTAAATATCCAGCTACTATAGTCCTGTGATGAAATAGAAATCTCAGCTTTATTTTTTTTAAATAAGTTTCTAGCTGTTGAGTTTGCAAAGGAAAAAATAAAAAATGTGAATGCTAAAAGCTAAACCCACCTCCCCACCCCATCCCCAAATAAACAACAACAACAAGGCTTACATAATTTTTTAATGTCTGGAGTTGTCTATTCTGTATCAGTTTACCCCAGAGGGAGTAAAATGGGGGGAAAGAAACACTTTCTCTTTTAAACTTCCACTCAGAGAAATTACCTGAATCTCATACTTTTTAATGCTTTTCACAAGCTTTGAAGTGACAAGGTTAATCAGACTTCAAGTGCTAACCTTTACCTTCCCAGAGATACAAACCTATGAAAAATGCAGGTTTATTTGAGACCCAAGAGCCATCTGTACTAGGAATGACTCCCATCCCTGTATTATTAGCTGTGCAGACAGACAAAGGATTTCTATCAAAGCCCACAAAAAGTAGCTAATCTGCTTTCAAGTTTTGGACTAAATCCCCCTGAGAGTCTATATCTCTTGGAAAAAAAATTAATAGTATGTTTAAAACTAATATATATATTTATTTTGAAAAGAACAAAGCATTTTTAGTTCTCTTTTAATGTTTGTTTAATTGATTTTTTCTTTTGCAAATGGTGTGGGGTTTTTTCACTCGACAACAGCTGCTGTATTTTTAATAGAGTCTGCTAAGCATCTATGTTCCAAAAGAGTTTGAGTCTCAGGAGGTAGAGGAATGGAATCAGAAAGAGCATTGTGTCTCTTTTGTCACAATTCTGTTAGCAGACTCAAGTTAATGTATGCCTGCCTCTTGGGCAAAAAAGGCTCTACAACTTGTCCTTGTTTGAAATGAGACTATACCACTGGCTCAATTTCATTAAAATCAGTCTGCTCAGCTGTGACAACAGGCATGTTTTTCTGTTGTGCAATATATACAATGAGTTATCACCATACGGCCCATACTTGGATGATGGGTTTTTAAATGTCAGGAAATAAATGAAAATATCAACAGTTTGGCAACAGGAAGATTTCTTTTTAATGTGAACCTGACTTTCTGAGAGTCTTTTAGTAAGTTTCTATCTAATATCTAATCAGTGCAGATTAATTTGAAATCTAATAATTAAAATACAACTCAGTATGCGTGTTTGTGGTGTGTATATTATGGAGATACGAATGCTTCTTTAAGGCTGTGGTGAGAATTGCTCTTAAAGCAGGATTAAATTCCCTCTCTTTCCTACTTTAACAACTTAATGTAGTAATCAGTAGCGTAGCTCCCCCTGAGCACATTTTCCAAGAGTGGCGCCTTTTTAATTTTTGAAAGGGTGGAGATGGAGTGGACGGAGGTGGAGCGACATCCCCCGCTGGCCCCACCAAGAGCCCGCTGCTGACCTGGGTGAAAGAACCCAGACTGGCAGCGGGCTGAGAGACCCCTGCTGGCAGGAGCCCATGGGGGGAATCCTAGAGCGGCGGCTGGCTGAGGCGCTCAGCCAGCCCCACTCTGGGATTCCCCCCCACGGGCTCCTGCCAGCAGGGGTCCCACCGCTGGCCTGGATTCTTTCACCTAGGCTGGCAGCGGGCTGAGAGACCCTGGCTGGCAGGAGCCCACGGGGGGAATCCCAGAGCGGGGCGGGCTGAGCAGCTGAGCGGCTGAGCGCTGTTCTTTCACCCAGGTCGGGTCGGGTGGCACCTTTTTTTGTGTGTGTTCACTCCCCCTGGTGTTAGAACCTGGCTATGCCACTGTAATTTGGCACTATACCTGTTTTTAGGACTGCTTATAACAAATTTGTCACTATAATTCTCAGAGGAAAATTACATTTTCTAAATAGTTTTTTGTACTGATATATTTACTAACATTTGCCAAAGAAACATTTTAAAATGCTTCCTTTTTTTTAAATCTTGCCCTGTTTTCCTCTGGATTCCTCTAGGTGCCTAACCTCAGGTCCCACAAACTCCAACTACACACGCACATATTATTACACTATGGCCGACTTTGGAAAAGTTAAGATTAAACACATTATTCCCCTTGTTCATCCTAATTACATTGAGTTTAGCTAAGCCTATCTGATGCTGCTCAAATCCATCACTTACTTCTGTTTTCTAACTTTGTCAATCTGACTCCCTGACTAGAGGCAAAATGTCAATGAAATGAAAAGTTTTTGCCTCCATTCTTCAAAATTATTTTTTAATTTAAATTATTTGACTACCTCTACTCCTGATCTTCACAGCTTTCTGCATGTAGTCCTTATGGGTCAGGCAGAGAGGCTGAGGAGGAGTGGGTCTAGAGCAGAGATAGTGAGATAGAGAAGAATATGGGGGTTAAGTAAAGATGTGTGCTGTGTGTGGCGTAGGGGTGTGTGGAGTGGTGAGCAAGGACCTGGGGAGGCAGACAGAGAGCAGGGCTTGGTGGTGGTGTTGGGGAGACTATGACAGGCTGAGCAAGGCTTTGGGAAAAGAAAGGAATAGTAACAATATGTGTGGGAGAAGGACTGGATGGCGTGTAGGCTTAAAGTTAGAGGAGTAGACGTTCAGGGACCTTGATGTGGAAGGGAGCCCAGTGTGTCTGCACGCGGAGCTGAGCTGGGGCGGCGGGGGCACATTTCTAGGGGCGGCATGGCCGGCACCAGAATGCCGCCCCTAGAAATGTGCCGCCCCAAGCACCTGCTTGTTTTCCTGGTGCCTAGAGCTGGCCCTGTGTGTCCCAGCACATACATGCGTGTGTGTATATATACATATACACAAACTCAAACATACACAGCACATCAAGACCATATTGGAATGTAATAAAACCAGAATTTTCCATATTCATTGTTCATTTTGAAATACAAAATAAATCCTTTGTAATCTTCCCTTAAAGCAGCAGCATTCTCACTCCATTTTAGTGAAGGTTAAATTCTGAGACTTTCAAATGTTTTTAAAAAGCCTGACAATGAACACCATATGAAAGGTTTTCCTTCAAACAGTGTTGGGTTCACTGATTCAGCTTAAAACATAAGCCCACATCATAAAGGTCATCACTAAAGTTGCTTTTTGCTGCTGCATCTCTAATTTCATATAAACAGAATTACATCCCATTCCACCCCCCCGCCCCCACCCCACACACACATAACACCAATTGAAGGTGAAACACCACCAAGGAAGGACATGACCTTATTCACTTCTGATCCAGACACTGACAATACCAGTTTTTTACAGGCAAGGAGTCACAATCATGAGTGAAAGGTAATTAGTTGAAGAAACGCCAATATTCAAAAGTCTGTGAAGAAGGACTGCAGGGTTGAGCCTTTATTACCTGAGGAAAAAAATAGTCCTCTGGGCCAGGATATGCACATAGACCTAGGCCAATGGGAGAGAAGATGCAGTGTTTTCTCTACATATTCCTCTCTCAAACAGAGCTTCACTTGTTTGAACATCCTGTATAGATCCTGGATTCCTAGTTTCACTCATACCTACTGAGGGAAAGCCAAGTGAAGGGAAGTGATGAAAGCATGTGTGTGTGTGTGTGTGTGTTTGTGTTTGAGAAATCCATAGTGTAAGTTGCTCTAGATCTGGCTTCATGGAACATCCTGAGCTGGCAGGAATTCTGGAAATTGTGAGGAGAACCAAATAAATGTTAAAAATGGAGTGGTTACAGAATTAGATTTAAAAACAAACAAACCAATTAACTCCAAAAAAATACAACCAGCACAGTAACACCTGTTTATTTTATTTTATTTTATTTTATTTTAGAATAACAAATAGACTGTAGAACTGACTGCAGAATGAACAAATAATCTACATTTGTTTTTGTTTTTTTCCTGGCTAATCCCCACTCCCTGAAAATGACTGCAACTCTCAATGCCTTCATAACAAATTGTAAACTCAATTATTTAATTTAGCCTTCTCACCATAAGGCAAAAACATCCATCCAAAGTCTAGTTCTTGAAAGCTAAAAGGAAGAAGGACAAAGAACTATACATTAGTGCATATAATTTATGAAAGGGTATAGACAAGGACACATATACTCCAGAGTAAGTTGAACCTAAATACTGTGTCAAAGTATCTGTATTCTGTGGCACTCTGGTAGAAATTCTGCAGTGGCTTCAGATAAATGTTAATATTGTTTTATTGTGTTAATTGGAACAAATAAATAACAATGACAATACAGTAACTTTTATTATTTATTTTAGGAATTTGGGATAAGGAAGTTAGCTGTATGTTGTTTACAATATTGACAACAAGGCGGTCATCATTAAGATTCAGAATCAACAACAAATTGATATGTATGGGCCAGTTCATATTTCTTAGAACTGTTGTTCCAGGCTGTCATCAAAATCCAGATGATGGACTATCTACATATATATCTACGTATAGATATAATAAATATATACATATGTTAAATCAAAACCTAATTTCTGAATCAATGCTGCAGCAAGAGATGACTTATGTGGCAAATTCTACCTCTAAGGAATCACAGAACATACAGGTTGGGAAGGACCAGTGTTCTGAGAATCCTTTCCAGTTGCCTGGCTGGTGTGTCTTGCTCACCAGATTTTGGGTGGGAAGGAATTTTCTCCTAGGTAAGATTAATAGGGAGCTTGAGGGTTTTTTAATCTCTCCTGTACATTGGGCTATGATCTGCCTGAAACAATCATCTGTGCATATCTAACTTGATAAATCCCTTGCCATTGCAGGGATGTCAGGCATTGCTGGTGCCTTGGTCTCTTTTGTTCTCTCTCTGTGACACAATTTAGACTCCCAAGGAAAGAAATGCTTTAGTGTAACTAAAGTCTTTGGGATTAATATAGGGATATCTGGGTGAAATGGGTGAAATTTAATGGCTTGTGATATACAGAAGATCAGATTAGATGATCTATTGGTCCCTTCTGTCCTAAAATATAAGGAACTATGGATCAGATGTCAAGGTGATGCACGTGGTAAGATCATAGATAGACAAAAGTGTTCAGTTCTACATCAGAATCACGATTGAGTCAACAGCTCTTGCTATGAGATATTTTCCTGAATCTTTGGCAAGAATAACAACCATATTAAAATAGAGTTGCCTCTCATGTTGGTGTCAATATGAAAGCAGGATTGAATTAGCACCTAGCCTAGCCTGGATGCATTTCACACTCCCTGGCTTTTCATGATCCAGACGTGTGCTGAAGGCTCAAACCAACCATTTGTGATAAGGACTCATGCCCTTCCTCTGACGATGGAGTTGGTTAAACTTTCATTGAGAGGCCACTAAAATGTGCAGGCTCTGCTTAAATAATCATTTTTTATTGTGAACACCTTTCAAAACATTCTCTTCTATATAGATTCTTATACCATGCTCACTATAGTATCTGAATGCCTAACAACTCTTGGTTCTTTGCTCCTTCCTAAAAGTATAAGACTGGCCATAATGGGTCAGACCAATGGCCCACCTAGACCAGTATCCTGTCTTCCAAAAGTGGCTGGTACCAGATGCTTCTGAGGGAATGATCAAAACAGGGAAGTTGTTGAGTGATCCATCTTCTGTGGTCCAGTCCCAACATCTGACAGTCAGAGGTTTAGGGACACCCAGAGCATGGGATTGCATCCCTGACTATCTTGGCTATTAGACCTATCCTCCATGAATTTATCTAATTCTTTTTTAAACCCAATTATATGTTTGGCCTTCACAACATCTTCTGACAATGAGTTCCACAAGTTGACTGTGTGTTGTGGGAAGTATGTCCTTCTGTTTGTTTTAAACTTGGTGCCAATTAATGTTATTGGGTGATCCCTGGTTTGTGTTATGTGAAGGGGTAAATAACACTGCTTCTTCAATTTCACGACACCATTCATGATTCTATAACTGTCTGTCATATACCCTCGTAGTGGTCTCTTTTTTAAGATGAACTCTCCCAGTCTTTTTAATCTCTCCTCATATGCAGGTTGCTCCATATCCCAAACATCTTTGTTTCTCTTCTCTATATTTTTCAGTACTAATATCTCTTCTTTGAGATGGGACAAGCAGAATTGCACAAAATATTCAAGGTGTGCACATATTACCATGGATTTATATCGTGGCATTATGATATTTTCTGTTGTATTAGTTATCCCTTTTTGAATGGTCCCTAACATTCTATTACCTTCTTAAACTGCTGCTGCAAACTGAGTGGATGTTTTTAGAGAACTATCAACGATGACTACAAGATCTCTTTCTTGAGTGGTAGCAGCTAATTTAGATGCCATTGTTGTACATAAAAACATAAGAAAGGCTATACTGGGTCAGACCATAGGTCCATCTAGCTCAATATCGTGTCTTCTGACAGTAGCCAATGCCAGATGCCCCAGAGGGAATGAACAGAACAGGTAATCAGCAAGTGATCCATATCCTGTCACCCATTTCCATCCTCTGGCAAACAGAGGCTAGGGACACCTTTCCTGCCCATCCTGGCTAATAGCCCTTGATGGACCTATCCTCCATGAATGTATCTAGTTCTTTTTTGAATCCTGTTATAATCTTGGCCTTCACAACATCCTCTGGCAAGGAGTTCCACAGGTTGACTGTGTGTTGTGTGAAAAAATACTTTCTTTTGTTTGTTTTAAATCTGCTGCCTATTAATTTCATTTGGTGACCCCTAGTTCTTGTGTTACGAGGAGTAAATAACACTTCCTTATTTACTTTCTCCACACCAGTCATGATTTTATAGACCTCTGCCATATCCCCCTTAGTCGTCCGTTTTCCAAGCTGAAGAGTCCCAGTCTTATTAATCTCTCCTCATCTGAAAGCCGTTCCATACCCTTAATAATTTTTGTTGCCCTTTTCTGAACCTTTTCCAATTCCAATATATCTTTTTGAGATGGGTTAACCACATCTGCACGCAGTATTCAAGATGTGGGCATACCATGCATTTATATAGAGGATGGCTCCCCTTTCTCATACAACCCACAGCAATCAAGGAAAAGGAGCAAGAAGAATCTGAGAATCAGCCATCAGTTACATCTCCCTTGTTCTCTGTCCATCTCAGCACAAGTTAGAGAAACCAGTTGGCTGTCCCAACTTGTGCCAGCTGGTTATGGTCATGTGATCATCTGGGGATACAGAAAAGCAGTATGCAACAACCACTTGGCTGCTCTGCTCCCCATACACACCCTTCATTGGGGTTCTAAAGAGGGAGGCATAGGAACTGTCTAGGCATGTGTGTCTCCTTGACCTTTTAGAAATGTGTTCAGCCATCAGGCTGACAAGGTTGGACACCACTGATCTAGAACATTTGGGTCACTACCAGAAATAAAATAATGTACAGCAGAAAAAAATGTAAACAACCAATTTATCATTCTATAAAAAGGTATTTATAATTTGTAATATCTAATGCATATTGTTTTATGTATGACATTTTTATACTATACATTTTTAGATCCCAAGTTCTTCAGGACATGGATTGTGTTATGTTTTGCACAGCACCCAGTATAAGGAAGCTGCAAACCTAATTGGGGCAGGACTTCTGGGCTGTAGCACAATAAAAATAAGGTTATATTCATATAAATTGTGCTTTATAAATGTATGTAGAAGAAAATAGACAAACACAAAAAATAAAATTTAAAGAAAACAAGTGCAAAGGTTGTTTGGTCTGTTGTTTAAAAAAAAAACGCCCAGAAGTTTAAAAAATTCCAGGAAAAGCCAATGATCACTTAGGAAATTTAGTGTGTCTAAAGTCTGGACAAAGATTCAAGTTTGTTTAGAAAGCGATATAATGTTACGGGAACTATATTAAACAGTAATTTGATCTGTCAAAAGTAACAGTGCCCACAAATGCATAGGAAAAGTGCATAGTGAATCAATCACTCTTCAACCTTTTTGACTTTGTTAGTGCAGAGCTTGAAAAGTTTATCAGGCACCTAAAGAACTATGAGACTAGCACCAACATAACCGACAAGGGACGGTGGAGACCCCAACTGTGAGGTGTGCGCACACACACACGCGCGCGCGCACACACACACACACACACACACACACACGCATCATTAGTGAGGAATAGGACTGGGAGTTCTAGCCATTGATCCTGTTCAATTGCAAGGCCTCTGCTTAGCAAGGGAATAGATTATTTTTGAAATTCCACAAACCTCCAGCACCCCAGGCTGTAAGGAGCTCCCTCAGATACTGTCAGGGTGAAAGAATGATTATGTTAGTTTCTGCTCCCCAACCTCCATTCTTTGTTTTGGTTCTTATTTCCAAGAAGAGATCCAGCCCCAACCCCAAGGCCACTCCTAACTTTCCCAAGCTGCAAAAAAGTCAAGCTGAACAGATCGTTAAGGGCTTATCTACAATTGGAAATTTACTGAAATGCCTATACCAGAATAGTTATTTTGATATAAGCTCTGGTGTGAAGACTCTTGTTCCAGAGTAAGAGTACTTTTTCCTAATTTAGCTTAATGCACTTCTAGAATAATGATCCGCACATGGGGTTTATACCAAAGTAACTATTCCAGAATAGCTGTTATGGCAAATTTCCAAAAGTAGACAAAATCTTAGTTTCACTACTACACACGCAGTTTTGAATAAAAGCAGTTTAACTGACAAGTATTATGCTTCCCACATGAATTTATGTGATTTTTTTTCTAGCCCACTGTTAATGGCTATTGTTGGCTCTCAGTTACACAGTTTAAATATACAAGTCCCCAAATGGTAAGCAATATTTTGGCAGGTAACTTATGAATACTGAAATCTGCAGTTTTTAAACTGAAATAGCCAGTTATGAAAAATCTAAGTATAAAACATGAAAAAACGATATTAGTAATCTGACTTAATTTAAATGAAGGCTCAAGGTGCTCATGATATGGAAAGAAAAAAATCTCATTCCACCACAGAAAGAGTGAATAGTTTCTTGGATGAACATTTTCTCTCCTGACACAGCCTTCACTACCTGATGCCTTATTAAAACAAACAAACCAAAAAGCCCTCATTTGCGCCAAAAGAACCAAGTTTACCACATCTGGATTATGTTAAACCTCTTTCAGAGTATTAACCATTTACAGAGGTTTAGCAGTTTTTATGGGGCTGGGTAACCATACTTGTTTTGGTCATGCAGTTTGACAGGACCTACTTTTAAAGCACTTAATGTCATGTTTCTGTGAGTGTCATGCCTAGTATAGTTACTTGTAACAGCCAAAATTACTGTCACTGAAAGAATTTAGAAAAAAATATTAGGTTTTTTCTCAGTTCAGGGCGTTGTTTTGTTTTTTGTACACTTAACAGCACCAGGTGCATATCAGATGTCACTGTTTAATGTGAAGAGTCAGTTTCTCTGTAGCAAAAAAGATGCTTAAACAGATGATCAGAAAAATATGCTTTAAATATATTTTAAATTTCATGATTAACTATTTAAAGAGTATCATTAAAATCTAGACATTTTTAAAATTAGTCAATTTGAGGTTGACAGCATCTCTATAAAATCTACTGTCATTGATCAATAGATATGGATGGTTAGTATATTTGGATAAATGCCGGGCTGATAACTTATACTTCTGAACATAAACTGACCATCAACTTGGGTGAGAATTTCCACATAGAAAAGTCATGTTCAGGTGACCAAATACGTTATGAAGATTAGTAGTGGGGCAAGAAGTACATGCTGGTCTTCCTTTAAAGAGACAGGACATGGACATACGACCTAGAGGTTTATTTCTATATAGCAAACCTATTTTTTCAAACGATGAATACATTCTTCTGTCACTTCTTTCCAGAGATTACAAATATTGAACTTCTCATATGAAAACAGGCACAACAGAATAATGAGACTCATATGGTCACATTCTTTATATTCCGACGCTTGCTGTTATTTTTCCATTTATGTCACTATCATTAACCCAAATCATGCCCTACTATGTCCTACTGCAGGCACAACACCTAACATATCTGTTGTTGGTACCTAAAAATCCAGCATATTTGTGTAACTGACTGAACTTTACCCAAAGAATAATACAATCCCAATTCGATAATTCCTTTGACCACATGAAAATTGCAAAATACTGCTAATGATTTTGCTCGTAGGTTATCTAAAAATACTCACTTTGCACTTTATTGTAACCCTAAAATATGTGCAATATGGATTTTAGATTATTATAGGCAACTCACAAATTGCACATTTTTTAAATTTAAAAATGTTTTAAGTGCTCCTTCTACGGCTACTATTTGAGTGATACCTTCTTATGAGATCGTGATTTATGTCATCTATAAACAGCAAAATCTCAGGATGAGTATCCCACACAAAGAAAGATGTGATTGACAACAAAGGCTCATTAGCATAGTAAGGAATGGATTCACAGAATACAGCAGCACTGGAACTAAGAAACAGTACCATGCAATAGGAAGAATTGAAATCCACACTCATGGAAGGAGAGGCCGCATAAGGAGGCATCATAAACAAGGCTCAGACCACAATTCCTCAGAAAGATATAACAAAGAAACAAACTAAACAACACATTTTAACACAGGACTACTCAACAGTCTCGAGGTTAAAAAAAAAATCCTTTTCTTTCAAATAAAACAAAGAAAAGGCACCAAAAGTGGGCACACAGAATCAGTTGGCATTTGCAGAGGAAGCATGAATAATAATTTTAAAAAAGAATAAAGAAGAAGCGGAATAAGCTAATGCTAGCCAGACTGATTACAGGGAATAATAAGTGTTTTAAAATATACCCAAGAGAAGAGTTGTGTTAGCAACTAGACTACTAATAAGGTAGAGGAAATAGATGATAAATTATTTTTTTTAAACTAAGAAAAATAAAGACATGGACAATAAGAAAATAGACCTCACAGAAATAATTGATTACAAAAACAGCTCAAGCAGGAGCTGCAGGCCCTGCACCGCCTGGCACACAACTTCATTCCCATGGAATGAAGCATCAGATTTTAACTGAGATAAAAAGAATGGGACAGAAAGGTGGGCTACTGCAGAGGAGAGCTCAGTGAATAAATACTAACAACCTCAATTAGGAAGGAGATCCCTGTGAATTTGATAATAAAAAGGAGCATCTAATTTTTCAGATTTGCAGACCCTTAACAAAAATTGCTATTTTAAAAGTGCAGGTAAGTGAATTAAGTGAAAATCACCTTAGAAGATATACACACTAGAACACCTGGACTTTGAAGATCACTCAGAAGCTTCAGTTAATGTTCAGTTTTGCCACCCATCTTCTTAATAGGGTAAGCTACTAAGGCTAGGCCGGATCGGAGGGTAGAGATCGATCTTTCGGGGATCGATTTATCGTGTATCATCTAGACACGATAAATCGATCCCCGAAAGCACTCCCCATCGACTCTGGTACTCCAGCTTGCGAGAGGCGCAAGTGGAGTCAATGGGGGAGCGGCAGTGGTCGACTCCCCGGCGTGAGGACGGCCAGGTAAATCGATCTAAAATACTCTGACTTCACCTACACTATTCTTGTAGCTGAAGTTGTTTATCTTAGATCAACCCCCACACACACTAGTGTAGACCAGAGCTAAGAGTCTATAAACACCTGTGCTTTACATGCTGTGTTAGATCAATGCTTTTGTTATCCAGTTATCTCTGTAGCCAGCTATCTCCTATGCATGAGTATGTCATTTCTTTTTATCAAAATGCTTTGTCTGATCCAAAGATGATGCGCACAGAAGGGTAGCATTTTCAACTGCCGGTCGTTGCTTCTGAAATTAGGTGCTATTGGATATGTAATCCTTCTGCCAGTCAGAGTTGGCAGCAAGAAGGGCCAGGTTCCGTATCTAGGGGTTTGTTTTCAACAATACAACACAAAACCGGATTGAGCCCCCACCAGTGATCTGGGTCAATTACACACCACCCCCTGGGCACCAATAAGAGGCAATACTTCCCCTCTCGCAAGCACAGAGTCTGAGTGTAGCAAAATCTTCCAATGAAAGGAGGGAAATAACTCAGCATTAATTTGGGAAAATGCCGCAACTAGGGTTCATAAACATAAATCATGAGCAAAAGACCCACCCTCAAGTAAGCTGGGCAGTGTCCTCTTCCCAGCAAGTTCTTAAGTCCAGCAACCCAAAAATCCCTTTAATGCGTCTGTCCTTTCTCTGCACCCCATTCACAGTTGCTGTCCTTGGTCAGTTCAGCCCCAGAGTTCAGAGGCTCACCTCCCACCCTGGGTTGAAGGGGGTTGGGTAAGGAGGCACCTTACACACTATGCTGCTCAGGCACTAGCTCGCCGCCCTGCCAGGCTGTTGCTGCACCTCTCTGTGGGGCCCTGTTCTGGCCCTCTCTACCAGCTGCCCACTCCTTTCTGCCAGCTGTCCTGTTGACCACACCTGTCCACCAGCTACCCAGCTGGCCACTCGCTGCACTTCTCTGCCAGCCACCCATCTGGCCACTCACCAAGATGTCTTCAGGGCCCACAACTTAACATAGCT
Source organism: Chelydra serpentina (assembly GCA_037349315.1). Classification (NCBI taxonomy): domain Eukaryota; kingdom Metazoa; phylum Chordata; order Testudines; family Chelydridae; genus Chelydra; species Chelydra serpentina. Next base: position 64,240,246 of record JBAIAC010000010.1, on the reverse strand, counting down.
CTTAGTGATTTAATCTGTTAGTGGGGGAGCCTCACTGCTGGTGCACACTGAGCAGTCTTTAGCATCACAGACACTGTCCCAAAGTAGATCTAACACTTAGACCTATGTATCAGTGATTTCAACTCTGAAAAGTGTAACACGACTCTCAACTGAGTCTAAATTAGCTCTTTTATTACACTGTGGAGGGAGGAGGAGGAGGAGGAAGAAGAAGAAGAAGAAGAAGAAGGACAAATGGTGTCTAGGACCCTTAAACAAGGCCCATACCACCAGGTACAAGTACCTATCCCCGCCTTCTCAACTCATTGGGCTTTGGAACCCATGTCCCCTGCTTAGTGAGTGCTGTTCAGTTGAGGGTGAGTCCCTCCATCAGGGTATGCCAGGTACAGTTCTGCTGCCTTCGATTCACACAACAAGGATAACATCTCTTTATTATTCCTGCCCCAATAACAAGGAGACTGGGGATCCAACACCAGCCACAAGTGATCTTTTGGGCAAGCAGTCCCATCATGCTGAGCACCTAGGCAGGGTGGGTGTGCCCATGCAAATGAGATCAGGTCCTAAAGTCTTTTTCCACAGCTCACTGCTAGATGTCAGGGGAGAGCTCATTCAGACTGTGCTTACAGATACATGTCCGAGTCCGCGCCTGGTTGCCTTTATCACCCAATATGAGATTTTCCTTTTTGTCTAAGTTTTCCCAACCAGGTTCTGGAACCCCTTGGCACTGAGCTTACATCATTTATCAACACTCAATTTCATCAGCCATTTTGTTGTCCAGTCACCCAGTTCAGTGAGATCCCTTTGTAGCTCTTCACATATTGAGTAATTTTGTATTGTCTGCAAACTTTACCCCTTTTTCCAGATCACTTACAAATATATTGAACAGCATTGGTCTCACTACAGAACCTTCGGGGATCCCACTATTTACCTCTCTCCACTTGTTTAAGAAAAGATAATTGGGAAGGTCATGGTTAGAAAACTCTGTCCATATCTGGAATTTTCAGATTTCAAAGATCACTGTCATTCTCATTTTAGATTTCAGTATTGGAAGGACACTACCTGTGATGCTTCCTGGGGGAAGACAGCATTGTGACACACCTCACTACCACCATATCATGAGGAAGACATACCTATCCCTGGTAGGGGCCAGCTTCCCAACTCCACTGACTGTGGGCAACACAAGCATTCCCCTGTAGGCCTCACAGGCCCCACTGTCTCTTTACAGATTAGCAATAAGTACATCCCAATCCCTAAGACCTTTGAGCATCTCCGTGAAGTGTCCAGCCTCTGTTCCACTGGATATTTGCAGTATTAACAGATTTTCTACTTCCAAAGAATCAGTACACCCCCAACAGTTCCACCTCAGATCACCACTGCACTTAACACATTGCACTTAGATATGTTTATAGTGAAATCAAGTATAAGTTTATTTAATAAATAACAGAGATTCAAGCAATAGTAAATAGAAGTACTGGAAACAAATAGTTACATATGAAATAAAATCATAACATGAACTCTAAAACCTAGACTTAATTAACTAGATACTGTCATGTCTTGTAGAGTAATGCTCACCCAAAGTCCTTGCAGAGTTTTACAGACAGGTTTGGGTGTGATTCTCTGTTCACGAGACTAACAAATTGTCAGCTTGTTACCTTGGTGAAGGACCGTGTGTTTATTTATACCACCAGATATTCCCCAAGCATCCTTTGTCTTTAGTCAGAACCAGAAAGTCTTCTAATATTTGTTTCCTCCTGTGAATTTACTCTCCTGTAGATTTCACAATCATTTCTTTTTCCTGTGGCTCACTATGCAAATAGGCCTCCATTGTGAGGCAGACATTACACAATACACACATAACTTGATAGGGAGATAAGTATCTACTACCTCTTGCCTGAAAGGAACATGTCCAAGGCATGTCACCTAGTGGTGACCTGCCTTAATACCAAGGCCTTTAGGGCATAATTTTTAATATAGATATATAACTTCTTGAATATTATTCACACATATATTTTGCAATGATCGTGATGACTAGTGAGCTACTGGCTCTTGGTAGGGACCTCATATGATACCCTTTGGTGAACTATTATACATATAAATGACCTAGGTGTTCCCTATAAAACCTATGCACCCTTGTGCTCTCTGCCAGGTGTCACCAAAGGGTCTCCATGGTCACATTAATGTCTAGATCTCTTTTTGTAGAGGGATGAAGATTAAGGGTGAAGTCAATGAGAGTTTTACTATTCACTTCAGTAGATTCTGAATTTCATCTCAAGTGTCTGTGTTGTTTCTTCAGCTGCCTTTGACACCATTGTTCATAAGCTGTTGATGTGATGAAGGAACTTAGCGGAGGTAGATGAGGCTGCTCTTGAATAGCTCCATTCTTTTGGTCCCAGAAGGTAGTTGCAGAGAATTGCTCATTTCTTCAAGGGCTATCTCTATTATGTCACTGCATTTATGCTTTGAATGAGGCTGTGCTCTGTAGCAGCCTTTTCATCATACTGTATGGTGCACCAAATGACTCAAGGGCTCTCATTCACTTCTTGTCTCTCATGCACTCCACATCTTGAGATAGATCCTCAGACTGTGTAAATGAGCATAGTGCCACTGATGTTAATGAAGCTATGCCCATTTACACCAGCTGAGGGCCTGGCCATTTGTATATAAATTACTTTGTTTCACTCTGTTTATTTGGTATATACAGTAGAAGATGCTATGTATCTGTATCTAAGTTTGTAAGGAAAAGTTGGATATTTTATGTATTAATTGGGAAAAGTGCATACATTTGTAATTAAAGATTGTATTCTAAAATACACAATGAATAAAGGGGCAGAGTTAAGGTTATGAGTACAACCTCATCTTTGAAATTTCCTAAAATAATGTTGTTTTGACACATATTTTTATTTGTTTTTTGACAAAACAGAAAACAGAAATTCACTTAAAATTGATTACAGGAATACACAGCACATACTGGAATTCAAACCATGATTGTTTGTAATTAATTTAATCAGTTTAATAATATAATTAAATAATATCTACATGTGAGGAAGATAAACTATGCATTTCTTTCTACATAGTAGAAGAACTATCCCAAACATCATCTGCGAAGAGAAAATCAATAAAAAGACCAGAGCCCAGATACTTTGCTATAACTTTCAAAGCATAATAAGAAATAGATGAATGTTAATTGTTCTGTCAAAACACAGAATTTTGTGTGTGTGTACAATGGTGAAAACTGCGGAAAAGAGCTGTTTAAAGTATGAACACATCTCTTAAAAGCTTTCCCATTTACCGTTGCAGAAAACATAAATTATATACTTTGCAACCAGCTGTGATGGCAGTACAGGCAGCTGCTCCCAATTTGCTGGATAGTGCCATTGTACATATTGTTTGCTTCAAAAATTACTTGCTATTTCCAAATGTGCATCTTCGCACTTTGTGGCATTCCAAGAATTTGAAAAGTTGTAGCCATTTAGCAGGACCAATTCTACAAGATCATTATTGTTGTAGAGGTGATTTGCATTTTTTTCTGTCTTACAATAGTATTTACTTAATACCATTCCAGGAATACTAAAGAAGTTTTTTTTAAAAAGATGCTTTGCAATGATTTCTGGAAATTGTTTAGCAGTCACTTCCTTTAGGTAGAATCTATACCCCCTTCATGTGAATATCCCCTCCATTTCAGGCAACTTTCCTGGCCATGTGTGTATTTACTCAGCAGGTGCAGAAGCAGTGCCTTTTGTTATTGTAGTCACCAATAGGAAAAGCTACCTGAAACAGAATGTCTCCAGGGTGATTGGAAATGGTAACTTATCAGAGAAAGCTTGATCTTACAAAAGCATAAAATGCAAAAGGTGAGGATAAGAAATTAGATAAGAGACAACAGAGGTAAAGGGAGAAAATGTAAAGCAAAAGGGAGAGATGTGAAAAGGAGAAAATGTAGAAGACAAAAGATGAGCAAATGTCTAGAAGGAAGTTGTTTAAGGGACAGTAAAAAAAGAATTTCCTAAATTACACAATGTTTCCAGCAAGTTAAATCATGGACTTTCTATGAAAGTTCAGTGAGACAGAATCTTACGAGATTCTATCCTCTATTACGGAATCCTTTTACAAATAATTTCTTGACTAGATAAATGAAAGAATGTGAGGGCCTGATATTTTACAGCTTACAGCAGCTAGTAGCCCCAGCAGCGGTGCTACAAAGATATACGTCTGATGCTGTACAAAAGCATGTTTCTGATGAACATTCTTGATATGGACTGGAAAAGCAACTTGATATATATCCAGCTGATAGGTTACTTTAGCTCCAGACAACTAGGGGCCTGATGTCACAGTCAGGAACGAAGTCAAAGAGACAAATTCTACAGTCAAAATTACAAGTTGTAAGTAGAGCTGGGTGAAATTTTTCAGCTGCAACTTTTTTCAGGGAAAAATACAGATTTAGTAACACTAAAACATTTTATGAATTCATGTCCATTTAAATTAATTGTTTTGGCTAAAAAGAAATCCTTTAAAAAATCTGAAAAATTCAAACCACTTCGTTCTAACATTTTCAAAACCGAACACTTTATTTGTTCACACTGACAGAGCTTTTTGTTTCAAAATTTCCTTTGATCCCATTAAAAACAAAAATCAAAATATTTTAAAAATATCAACATCTCAGAAAACCATTTGGATTTTATTGAAACAAAATGCTTCATTTGACTGGAAATTAGTTTTAATTTTTACTCTTCGATTTACTGGGTTTTTTTAAATATATTTTCTGTTTGACCTGAAACAAAATATGCTTTCAATTTTTCAGAATTGCTAGCAAACTGAAAAAGCCATTATTCACATAGCTCTAAATGTAAGCACTACCTACAACTAGGGTTGCCAACTTTCCAATTTCTTAAAATTGGACACTATAGCCCTCCCACTCGCTTGCTCCCCCTCTCCCCACAGGACTCACCTGATACCTGCAGAGCTGGGCTGGGAGCTGAAGTAGAGCCTGTCCACGAGATGTAGGTAGGAGTTGGCTCTGATTGAGAAGGAGCAGGTGTGGGTTGATGACCTGGCATCCATGGTCCCCAAGCCCTGGGCTAGGCTGGTGATGGCATTTGCAGGCAGCGATCATGGGGTGGGAGGGCAGGGGACGTTGTCAGTCTGTCTGGGCGAGCCAGGCCAGGCTAGAGGAAATGCCCTTCCCTCCCCGCACTCTGTGAGCAAGCTGGGGGCCAGGCTCTGCAATGAGTCGCATGCCCTGGGCTAGAAGGGTGCTGCTCCCCCACCTTCCTGGGCTGGGCTGGGCCATGCCCTTATCTGAGTACCAAAGGGAGTGAGGCAAAGTGGAAGCTGGTGCTGCAAAGTTACCTCTGTCTGGGGAGAAGCGGCCACCCCGCATGGGATCTCTGGTTCAGGTTCCGGCTCTGGTGCCAGTCACACGTGTCTTGTAGCCCCTGGAGCAGCTTTCCACGGAGATGGGGTGTTTCTGCAGTGGTTGGGGGGGGGGCAGATCCGGGGAGCAGAAAGGAAGGTGGAAATAGGATGTAATCCAAACACAATCCCATGGTGTGGATTGACACCCACCTGGCTCACAGCCATGCTGCCCCCAGCTCTCTGCAAGTGTCCTGCTGTGGTCACTCATGTGGCAATAGGCGCTGCATTGGCCCCCTGGTCTGGCACCCCTGTGGGCAGTAACCAGACTTTTGGTGTCCGGTCAGTACTTCTGACTGGACACTGTACAGGTCCCCTTTTGCCCAAACTTTCCGGTCGAAAACTGGACACCTGGCAACCATACCTACAGAAGATGGTGCAGAAGTGTAGCAGACGCTCCTGGAAACATTGTGTTGGGTCAATCTCAGAGGCAGCAAGGAAAACAGAGTCAACATAGATGTCCCTGTCCTGACTGAGTTCCGCTGGTTATTGCTCCACCTTTATTCTCCCCTTCCCCATTCGCCTTAGGAAGGCTGGGATTGAAATTAGTCCCCATGCAGCATTATACGTGTGTGTGTGTGTGTGTGTGTGTGTGCGAGCGTCTGCCTTTTTTCTCTCTGGAACATCCATACAAGGCTACTCACAAGCTAGACCTCAACTACTAATGCAATCCTTACTCAAACCAAACTCCCACTGACTTCATCAGCATTGAAGCACATTGCAGAGTATTGCCTCACCAATCATCCATACTAGACAGAGTAGACAGAGGATTTTAGGATCACCCATACTAGACAGACAATCACCCATACTAGACAGAGTAGACAGAGAATTTTAGGATGGGTTTTTAAAAGATCCTAAATGGCTTGGGAACATAAGTTGCATGCACTTTCAATGAGACTTGAGCTGCTAAGTCATTCAGCACTTTTCAAAATTCCACTCTTTGGGTATATCTACACTACAATCATAGGATGACTGAGCAGTGAAGCCATGGCAGCATGGCAGTGCAGGCTAGCCTCCTGAGTAAGTTACTCAGAGTTCTGGGGAGGCCTATAAATCTGGCACGGAAGTGCACATTGCCATGGCTTCACTGCATCAATGCTCAGGCTATCTACCTTGAAGCTGGCTCGGGTATGTCTACATGAGCTGCAACCACGCCATACGCAGTATTGACGTACGCTTAGTCTCCAGGATTTTCAGTGCAGCCTATTTCACAAACGCTAAATTTGCAAAAAATGTAAACTCTACAACAGAAATAAGTGTTAAATGTTGTTGTTAAGACAGATAGAAGAATGAAAAAATTGTAATCTAAGAGAAAAGTCGCCGAGTTTTAGCCTGAGGGCCTTTTGCAACTTTCTAGCCTTTCCAAGATGGCACGGTCCAGTATTCAGCACTTATATAGATATTTTAAAATGTATTTGTTGTAGCAAAGATATCTGTACAAATAATGTGCCAATGATACATATTTGTTCCCTGTCAATGATTTTCATATCAGATTTGTTTAGTCCTCAAGTCAAACCAAGATTGTCCTAACTGCTGTACATTTAGAGTTGTTTTTTTCCAAATCTGGATATCTCCTCTCCGCTTCATGCATCATCCCCAACAATAAAAAAATCTGAAAGAAATACTTAGTTAGTAATTTTGTTGATTCATGTGGTAGAATAGAATACTGTAGTTTTTCTGCTAGGCTAGAAAGGCAATTTGCTGTTGATAAAAACACAACCATAAAAAAGATTTCCTATTTCTGCAAAGAGATGTACAAATGTCTACTGAAATGCCAGAAATATTGGCATCCAGGCAGAACTGGTTAAAACTAAAACAAATGTCAACTTCTCTATGAATAAAAACATTGTAAAGAGGGTTGGTGATTAAAAATATCGGAGTGTAGTTTTGGAGGTGCTACCATTGCGACGAGACAAAACGTATGTCCTTTCTATTGTGATAATAAGATTCTATGTATAATACTTTTTGCAAGATTAGATATCACCACAGTATTGGCTGTATTCTATTTTGAGTTATTGTATTCTGTCTACCTAAATTCCACTTGTAGATGGATATATTCTTCATCTTTATTTCCTGTCTTAACCTGCTGTGTAGCGATAACTTGTATTATTAAACTGTCACCATGTTCCACCCATGAAGGGGCAACATTGAAATGGTGTTTTAGTGGCTCCTGTATATATAGGATATGATTCTCCACTATCTTGCAGATTATTTAGTCATTTACATTAGTGCAAAGTGAAAGCACAGTGTGTATAAAATGCTACCATTCTGATCTGGCAATGTTTTAAACACAACCACTTTGCACAAATGGAAATTACTGTAAAAGAGGCAAGGCAGTGGAAAATCAGGCCACTAGATTGTAAAGTACCTCACAGTGCCAGATGCTCTGTAAATGAAAGATATAAATAGTGCAGTGCATGATGCTGTTATGCCTTTGTTTTCTATGAACTGCACCTCTTCAATTTCTAGGAGGCTGCCGGCGGCTGAAAGCAGCTGCCATTTTGTTCTCAGTTTAGATGTAGCCTGTTGGAGAGAAGACATTCTCAGTGCTGTCTCCTGGAGGCTTCACTGTTTTTATTTCTTATTGTGCTTAATGACATCTAATCTTAATCAGAGGCAAAAGTCATTCATATTAAGTGTACCTGCCAGCCCTATGTGTATGGAAACCACAAAAAGTAGTATTGTTCTTAAAACACTTGTTTCTTGCTGAATGCTAACAGTGAAGTTGATTAGTCCTTTAAATACCCAATTTATTAGCTGATGCTCCAAGATCGTTTGCATAATACTTTGAAGTACTGTCTCCCATAAATGCCAAAAAGAATTAGGTAAAGACTAAAAAGCACTAGATTCATAGATATATTTGAAAACTAATTGTGAAGAAAATGCCAATGTCCTTTTATGACTGAGCTAATTATCAGGGGGTGACACGAAAGATGACAAGACATAGAAAGATATATCTGACAAGTCAGTGTCACAGCACATTGGTTCATTGCTTAGCTAAGCAAAAGCCCATTTTGATGGTGCAGTAAACATTAGCAGCTCTTTAAAAAATTCCAAAGTACAAGAAAGGTTCTGGTAATTAATATCATACACTCATTTGTTCAGCTTCAGTCTTCAGATGCTCTTTGTAAAAGGTAGATTATTCTGGCAATTAAAAGTACAAGTACTGCAGTTTGAATACAGAACCAAAAATGAATCTTCACACCGGTGTGCAAGGTGTTTGATATGGGAGTTCTGTTGGAACTACATAACAGCTGTGTTAGATTGGTGAAGCTGAAAAATTATATTCGGTAGAGAATGTTTACAATTTAGAAATAATGGATAATTGCATTTTTGCAGCATTTGTATTTGTTTGTTTGTTTTGTGCCAACAACTAACATTCCTTATGCTCCTTCTTTCCTAAGTCCTACCTTAGACTTCTGGTCCATAAGCCAAGATACCCAAATACTTCCTGCAAAGACTCCCACCTAAAACTGTGACAGACATGTCCATCTTGAGCTGCCCATATTGCTTCTACTGACTGGCCAACACTTGTGCTCTCTACCATTAGTAAAAATATATTTTTTCTGTGGATAAACCCTCTCACCCTGTCCATGAATCTCTTAAAGTGTCCCCTGGCAGTTCTACACATATATTACTGAGGGCAATTCCTTCTTACCCCAAAGAAGTAATTCTGGGACACCTGGCATTGGCCACTGTTGGAAGACAGGATACTGAGCCAAATGGACCTTTGGTTTGATCCAGTATGGCCATTCTTATGTTCAAAAGCCGCAGTCACAATAGCATGCCAGCAAGGATCACTATGCATTGCTCATTCCTACCTCTAATACCAAACTCTACCAACCCTAACTCTTCCAAGTCAGTGAGGGCTCACTGTCATGGCCATGTTTTTGAAATGCAGCCAATAAATTCTGTGGAATGAACTGTTTGCTCAGCCCTGCTATTAATGGTATTGTCACTTATAATTTGCAGTTCACAGGAACCGTTGGTAAATGGACAAGATAGACTTTACCATTTGGACAGCACAAATATCTAGTGGCAGTGCAAGATATCTTGGTCCCTTACTTGCAATGTCTATGAGCACTGTGGATGTACATAAATGTATGCTACATATCCACATCTATATATGTCAGGTTGCACCTGATTTCTAAGTTTTGCCAGTGATAGCAATCTGTGCAGAATTCGGCCCATGCTGAATGCTTTTGAAAAATCCCACCAATATTGTATGGGGGGGGGGGGGAGAAATTCTCCTCTCCCTAACTTTTAAAATAGAGCAGCTAACAGCAGGCTAATTGCAAAAAGATTTAAGAGTAAGAAGAAAACATTACCAGTGGTTATTAGAATTTGTCACGTAAAAAGAAGAAAAATCTACCATATTTCTAGAAAGCAAACTACATTTGGATATTTCTTTAGGTTGATGTGCTAGAGAGATTTACTAAGGGATGAAAGCGACAGTTAGAATATTATATTTAAATTAACTTCTCCAGCTAATAGATGGTTCTCTCAGAAATGTACCAGCTGCTGAGGCTGGCAGAATTTTTACAATTTATGCCTGCTATTCAAAAATAATTTGTTTTTGTGAATAATCTAGAGTATGACAGTTTGTCTACAAATATGTCACTCTTTGTTTACCTCACTGTGTGTCAATTGGATTAGCCCCTTATTCAGATGAAAGGAACTGAATCAGCCTTCATGAATACCCTGCTGCTTGGCCTACCTCTGCAGCCTCCTCCCCAAAAATTCCTATTGCTACTAAGAACAGCAGGGAGTGCAAAACCACCCTCTGGGCAATAGTGTGGGCTTAGCAAGACTAGCCTAGCTATTAAATTAAGAGAACTGGGTTTTTATAGAGAAGCTGGTTAGCTGCGTGCATAGAGCTAGATCTCTTCTGTACAACAGTATGATTAAGTCTAGGAGAAGCCTTAATAGACCACCAATTACTAGAAGCCTTTTAGAGTCAAGTGCTGGGCTGAATGATTTTGGAGTTTTGCTTCTTGTTGGTTTGGTTTGGTTTAGTTTGAAGCCAGCTTCCTCCTCTCCAAACAGCTGATGCTTGCATTAAGCTAAGATCAAATAAAAAGCTTATTCAGCATTTCAGAGAGACCCAGGAGGGGGAAAAATGATATCAGAAGCTAAGCTTTCTTATGCCTCCTTTGTATATGTCAGCTTATATTATCCTGTGTGATGTATCATTTTTCCAAGTGCACTTAATATTATAATGAGGGGGAGAGATTGTTATTACAGAAATATGGAAAGGACAGGAATAGTCCTTTCATTTGCAAAATAATTTGCATGAAACCACACCTTGGACCTGAACTTTTGAACCCAATAGCTGTGAAATAGGCTATTTATACAGTCCCTGGATTATTTGGATAGATCCTTTAATATTGCTCTTTTTTGTGGGGGGGAAGAAATGATACATGTGTCTTTTTATCAGCTGCAACAGCAGCACTAGTGTTCTGATAACGGAACCACTACTGGTATATATGACCCTTCCTGAAATGTTTCTTTCAGTATGTCGGTGCAGTATGGAAGTGATAAAACCAAAATAAATATTCTTCAATATGATGAGAAGGGATACATTTTACTGGGAGAAAGGGGTCTCACTCTCTCTCATAGGCAGCATATCCTTTGATGTTTCCATTTATGACTGCTGTCTGACATCTAATGAGGATCTTAAGGTAAGGAGCTCAGCTGATTCATCCCCAGAGTAGGTCCACCCTCTACACACTGATTGTGGGAGGTGTCCTATGGAGAAAAAAAAACAGTATGTGATCATGTAGACTATATCATAATGCATAGCATCTCTTGTGATAAATTTTATACACTTCCAGAAGGCTTTAGATAGCATACACAGACCCAGTTTTAGGGAAATTATGGCATATTGTGAAATACCAGCAAAAATAATTAGAATCATCAAGGATCTAAAAGGTAATGTTGAATGTACAGTCAGAGACAGTGACACCAGCCAATGGTTTGCAGTGACAAATGGAGTAATGCAAGGGTGTATTAAGTCTCCACTATGGTTTGCACTGATTTTTGACTATATCATGAGGAAAGTAACCACAGAAGGCAACCAAGGAATTTTAGGGACAAATGATAAAGTTGGATGACCTCATTTTTGCTGATGACATTGTCCTGCTGAGTTTGACACATCACTTAATGGAAGAAAAGACACAACTTTTGGCAGACTCAGCAAAACAAGTCAATTTGTTCATCAGGAGGAAGACAAAATATACAGCTATCCATGCCCCAAAAGCAATCATCACAGTGGACAGAGACACAACAGAAGAAGTATTTAATTTTTCCGAGGTAGGGAGTGAGATGTGAAATTATGATGTCAAGCAACAAAAACTAAAAGTAGCAAACAACTTTCATAAGCTTGAAAAGATTTGGAAAAGTAGCATGATTGGCATTGTTACAAAATACAATTTTTAACACAGGAATCATGTCTATTCTCCTTAATGGAGAATATCTGAATATAAGGATCTATCCATGGAAATCTGAAACAGAAATTAATAACTAGATCACCTCATTCCAAAGTAAATGCCTGTGGAAGATCTTCAAAGTCCATTGGAAAGAATTTCTTGCAACATCAGCAATTCTAAGTAAAGCAAACAAACCTAAAGCATCAAGCATGGTAAGAAGAAGATGATGATCATAATTAGGAAACACTTTAAAGATGCCACTGATGCAACTTCCACATCATGTGATACGGACATGACCTGGGAAGAGAAAAAGAGGACAAAATAGAGAAACATTATGCAACACAATAGAGAAAGAAGCCAAATCCAGCATGACACTTGGAAGCCTGAACAGACCAGCACAACTCCAACATAAATGGTGGAAAATGGTGGACACTCTATACATCTGAGGTTACAGGAGAAAGCAAGCAAACAAGCAGATGGACAAGGTAGCTGAATTAAGGTTGCACAGGAAACTTTAATTCTGGCATTTTTAACTTCTAATGGCTTCAGTTTTCACCTTAATAACATTCTTTTAATATAGTTTTTTGCATATAACTGTAAAAGTATAAATATAGATATAAGGTAAACATTTCAAATGCACCTAGTACAACTTGGGTTGTGGCAACATCACTTTGTTTCAAAATGAAATTTAGGCTCGGATATCATTCATGCACTTTTCAAAATGTTTCCCATGTACTCTCCTCCATGAACTTATTCTTTTATAGTTATAGTTATAGTTCAGATATAGTTTTGACCTTTACAATGCTCCCTGGAAATGAGTTCCATGGTTGCACTTTGAATTGCATGAAGAATGCTTCTTTCTGTTTGTTTTAAACCTGTCACCAATTGGTTTCATTTGGTGACCCCTGGTTCTTGTGTTATGGGAAGGGGTAAATAACACTTCATGATTCACTTTTTTCACACCATTCCTGATTTTATGGACCTCTATCATATACCTCCCCACCCTTAGTTGTCTCTTCTCTAAGATGAACAGTCCTAGTCTTTTTAATGTCTCCTCATATGGAAGTTGTTTCATATCCCTGATCATTTTTGTTACCCTTTCCTATTCTTTTCCCATTTCTAATATATGTTTTTTTTTAAGATGGGGTGACCAGAACTGCACACAATATTCAAGGTATGCGTGTACTATGGATTTATAGAGTGGCATTATGATATTTTTGTCTTATTTATCCCCTTCCTAATGGTTCCTAACATTCTGTTTGCTTTTTTGACTACTGCTGCACATTGAGTGGATGTTTTCAGAGAACTATACACAACGACTCCAAGATCTCTTTCTTGAGTGGTGACAGCCAATGTAGACCCCATCATTTTGTATGTAGTTGGGATTATGTTTTCCAATATGCATTACTTTGCACTTATCAACATTGAATTTCACCTGACATTTTGTTGCCCAGTCAACCAATTTAATGAGATACCTTTGTAACTCTTTACAGTCTGCTTTGGACTTGACTACCTTTGTTTCCTATCTTTTAACCAGTTACTGATCCATGAGAGGACCTTCCCGCTCATCCCATAACTGCTTACTTTGCTTAAGAGCTTTCAGTATGGGATGCTGTCAAAGGCTTTCTGAAAGTCCAAATGCACTTTATCAACAGGATCACCCTTGTCCACATGCTTGTTGACCCCAAAGAGTTCTATTAGATTGGTGATGCATGATTTTCCTTTACAAAAGCAATGTTGACTCTTCCCCAACATATTGTGTTCATCTATGTGTCTGATAATGCCGTTATATATTATAGTTTCAATCAATTTGTCTGATATTGAAGTTAGGTTTATCAGCTTGTAATTGCCAGGATCATCTCTGGAGCCTTTTTTAAAAATCGGCGTTACATTGGCTACCCTAAATCAGCGTTACATTGGCTGCCCTCCAGTCATCTGGTACAGAGGGTGATTTAAGTGATACGTTACATAGCACAGTTAATACCATCTGGTTCTGGTGACATAATACTGTTTAATTTATCAGTTTGTTCCAAAACCTCCTTTGTTGACACCTCAATCTGGGACAGTTCCTCAAGTTTGTCACCTAATAAGAATGGCTCAGGTGTGGGAATCTCTCTCGCATTTGCTGTAGGGAAGACCAATGCATAGAATTCATTTAGCTTCTTCACAATAATCACTGGATTCCTTGAGTGCTGCTTTAGCACCTCAATCGAGCAGGGGACCCATTGATTGTTTGGCAAGCTTCTTGCTTCAGATCTAATTTAGAAAAAAATGATGTTAGTTTTTTGCTAGTTGCTCTTCAAATTCTTTTTGTTTGTTTGTTGGCCTGACTCATTACACTTTTATACTTGACTTGCCAGAGTTTATGCTCTTTTCTATTTTCCTCAGTATGATTTGACTTCCAATTTTTAAAGAATGCCTTTTTCACCTCTAATTACCTCTTTTACTCTGTTATGGAACCAAGGTGGCATTTTGGGGGGTCTTATTAAAGTTTTTCATTTGGATTTTGGTTTTATTTGGGGGTATACGTGCAATTTGAATCTCTCTTATGGTGTTTTTTTTAAAGTTTCCATGCAGCTTGCAGGCATTTCACTATTGTGACTCTTCCTTTTAATTTCCATTTAACTAGCATCCTCATTTTTATGTAGTTCCCCTTTTTGGAGTTAAATGCTACTGTTGTAAATTTCTTTGTTATTTCCCCCCACAAAGATGTTAAATTTAATTACACTATTGTCACTATTACTGAGCAATTCAGCTATATTCACCTGTTGGACCAGATCCTGATCTTCTTGTATCGTTCCATCAGTTTGCCACCATGCCTGCTGGGTAGGTACCCAGCCATCCACGTGACTACACCTTGCCTCCACCCCAGCTGTTTGGCAGTACAGCTACCATGGATGTGCCCTGGCCATGGCTGCTGCTCACCCCCAGTTCACACCAACATACTCACTCCTGCTCCCCAGCCTACTCCCAGCGCTCCTCCCAGTGCTGGCCCTGAACACAGGGAGAACTATCAGTGGAACCCAGGAAAGGAGGCATAGTGCTGTAGAGGCAGGGTAGCTCTTCCCTGGAGGCAGGAGTCCTATATTAAAGATGTTCTGGTCAACAGCGTCATAAACATGTGCTCATAGTAACAAAGATTAAACTTACCCTCACTGGCTCTCTTAATATTTCCAGTATGTGTAATATCTCATTTTGGGCCTAATGTTATGCAGTATAATTGCATCATTAGTTAAGTGGTGGCTATGCTCGATTTCAGCTTTCTATTGGCTTAGAGAAAGGGTTTCAAATTTGCATTTAAATGAAAATGAGGGAAGTATGATAAAGGTTTCTGTTAAAAGAGCTGTCTGGTTTTGTTAATTATTTTTTAACAGGAACAGTAAATATTTCAGTTGATACAGTTTTTTTTTTTACTATAAGATTTGTATTTTCTTCTTTTCTTTATCTAGAATGTCAGACATCCCTCACTAGAGCAGTCTATCATTTTCTGTGGCTGAAGAAACCTTTTCCTTTTTCCTGGAAATGCTGGTGCAAGCTAAAAGAAAACAAAATCAAATAAATAGTTACTTTAAGATTGTAAATTCAAAATGCTCTAATATAAACAGACTAAACTGTATGCAGCTATAAGCTAAAACATGCAGTAAAGCACATCTATAAGACCTTCCTCCCACTCCTACCAAAGAGTTTGATTCTGATCGCCCTTATGTGCATCAGAGTGAAACAGAAGTAACTCCAGGGACAAATTGTAAATTATAAAATTGTGTGTAAGTGAAATCAGAATCAGCCCCAATGGGACTTCCTAGGGTATAAATCAGGGCTGAATTTCATCCATAAATTATACATTTCATCTGAGGAGTTTACTTAAGGTTTGCAGTATCAGCTTCAACTCAGCACCTGGAGACATGAGGTCTGTCTATGAAATCACCTCCTTTGACACTGAATCACTTGCTTTTAATTTTGCTTATAGCTTTACAACTTAAGTGCCATCTAGTTTCCATTAGTAACATTGTAACTCATCTTGTTTTTCGTGATATTTTTGAAATCATTTATAGTAATAATTGCTTCTCTGCTTTCCATTTACTGTAACCATTACAACTAATTTGCTAACAACAGCTACACTTCTGTTACAACCACAGCTTAAAAAATATAAGTCAGTTCTTAAAAAAAAACAATTTGCACTGGACATCCTCCTCTTTGGGGATGCAATGTAAGCATTTAAATAAAGAACTGAAGCATTTAATTAGTATGTGCTTGCTTCCTGCTAGCAGGACATCACACTAGAGAGTAAATGGATTAAGTTTCTTGTAACGCCAGCCAGGAGACATCTTGACAGTTGTGTTTTTCATTCTCAGGTGTCTAGTTAAGAGAAACACAGGGGTCCAATTCAACCTTTAAAAACTTTATCTTTGACTAGAATGATTATTGCTTTGGAACACAATGTGATTTTCCACAGTAAACTTAGCAAGGGATTATGCTTTTCAATGCCAGTTGAATGAAGAAAGGGTTGAATAGAAAATGTAAATAGAAGATATACCATGGGAAACGGAAGGTTAGGGGATTTATCTCCCACTTGTTACAATCTAAAATTCACAAAAGAAAACAAACACTGCAGAGTTATATGGTACAGATATATTTTTTTCTGATCGGTTTGCCTTTCGGGGTTTTTTTTGTCTTGATATTTTTAGGGTGAAGGGACATAAAAACATTTTTTAAAATATATGGATTTTAATTTTTGCTTCAAATATTTTAAATGATTAGTTGCATTTCCCTCCAATTATTAAAAAGATAAATACATATTTCTCTCTAGACCTGTGTGAGGCCTGTAATCAAAGGTTTGGACCAAAGGCTGAAACCATTTTATAAAAACATTAGCCTTTTCCTTTAAAAGTAGAAGGCCAAAGAAACTAGAACAAAACATGTGAACCTCTGATTTCAGTTGGGCTCAAAGGGTGAAAGTACCCTTGCTAGCAAGGTGTTTAAGGAAAAAAAGGCATTTACTCCCCTCACAACCACCACAGAGGACCCATCCCTAACCCCCTTGCTCTCATGCTCTTGCTGGAGCTGTATGCAGTAACTTCTGCATGCCCAGTTGAAACGGAAGGAAAAAGAGATGCTGAGGATCTATAAACAGCTATTAAGAGGAAGAAGGACCTTCTAACTCAGCACCCATTTACTGTTCTAGAACCTATAAGATACTAGACAGATTCCTGAGTCACACTGAATACAAGAGGAGGTGAACCTTGCATGACTGGTCACCTAAACCCAAAGCTCTCAAAAGATTTTAGGACCATAATGCCTATTGATTTCCATGGGAGTTAGGCACCTAAAACCCTTTGAGGATCTGGGCCCTCATGCACACTATCTTCAATACCTACTAAACTCAAGAATTCTCAAGATCAGTCAACCCAACAGGGAGCCAGGTTTTATAGCCCTATTGAGTGGCACTCTGCTGTGATGTAACACAGAGCCAAGTTTTGCTCATGAACATTCATGCTCCCAAAGCAAACAAGACTGCCTCTCCTCAATATCCGCTTTAGTATTTAAATGCTATAGTGATGGTATTATAGAAAATCCTAAACTGGGAAAGCTGGTCAGGGAATAATTTCTCTGTCCTCTGAGGATACGTCAATGAAAACAGAAATGTTTCATTTGTTATGAAAACCTGGACGGTTCAATTTAAAACCAAGCAGTTTTGATCTTAGGTTGCAGAAAACTGCAAATGTTTCCATTTTTGATTGCTGAAAATCTAACTCTTTGGGTTGGTTTGTTTGTTTGTTATTCTTTTCAATAGAACCCTGAATTTTTTCAATGAACATTTAAATATTTAGTGTATATTTCCACTTGGCCAAAAAGGTATTTTGGAGGGGGAACAACAATTTTGATTAAAACAATTTGGCAAGCTCTCTCAAGAAGATTATATTACAAATGGCCAGATCAGCCACTGCAAGTGAAGTAGTATTTATCTGATGTCCCTTACCGTTCTTTTCAGGGGAAAATAATGTCACGATTGCCAGTTCTAATTGCCAGGATTGGGATGATTTTGTTCTATTGCTAGTATAGATAATGAAACATATCTCAGCAAAAGTACTTATGATGTTCTTGTCATGTGCTGCACAGTTTTTACCTGAACTGCTTCAATCTAATTAAAGTTGGGGGAGCTAAAAGAAAATCTGGCTGACAAACAAGTTCAAATGATAAAGGAATTAAAATGTGCCCGGCTTGTGCTTGTGAACCTAGATTTAAACTTAACTTAAGCCAGTTGCAGAGGGAAAAATATCTTGTGGTTTCGAAACTTTCTTGGTTGTAGTCACCTTTGTGATTGATTGGTAGATGGGCATTGGCCAATCCCATTGGTCCATCTGTCACTTCATGATATATTTTTTTATGCCCACTTACTGGCTTTTCTCTTTTTTATTATTATATTATTGACTATTTGGCCTGGGGTAGAGCCAAGAGCTCCTAAACAGGTTCAGAGTACTTTAGAGACACATGTTAACATACAGTCTGTACAATGAAGAGTTTACAAATGTGAATATTTTGTCTCTATTCCTTTTTTTGCTCTCACATTGGCTTCCCCCCCCCCCGCCACTTTGTCTTTTTGTGATTTCAATCTTTGTACATTTCCCCTTTTTTTGCTTGTCCCCTTCCTGCTCTCTCAATTTGGTGGGCATCCATTAGTGGCTCTGTGAGGATGGGCCCCGTGCTGTTGTAGTTGAGATGTGTGTTGCAAAAGCAGCCACACAAAACTTGACCCAGTGAGCAGATCCCATGGGCTAGATTCTGCCACTTTTACTCACCTTAAGTCATACTTTGTTCTTCAAGTAATTCTAATGAAATGCATAAGAGTGCAAGAATTGAGCCTACAGCCTATAAGCATGAACTATTCCTGTGACCAGATGTATTACGGAGTTCAATGGAAATATGGATTTTCAGAAGCTGTCCAGCACTTTACTCCCAGGAGCAAATGAAAATCAGAGTGGACCAAAGGCAAACAACTTCCCACCTCTTCCAACTGCTCCTCTCTTTTGCCTGTGTTTAACAGGACTAAGGCAGGCTGGTCTTGAAGTTAAGGCACTAGAGTAGGACTCAGAAATTCGGGGTTCAGTTTTCACCTCTGCTAGAGACTTCCTGTGAAAATTTGGGTAAATCTGTCTGTGGCTCAGCTCCACATTTGAAAAATGGGGCTACCACCTCTCTAAATAACCAGGGGTGTTTTGAGAGTAAATTAATTAATAAGCCGCAAAACAAATTAGTGTGGGTGATAATACCACATTAGAGCGCTATTCTATCTTCTCTGTTTCCTCTCTTTATGTATACAGATGATGAAGTATGATATATGTTTGCTTGGAAGCTGATGTAAAAATATATCTATCAATAATAACAGAAATTTAGAGATAGGCAAAATAAGAAAAATTCTGTTTGAGAATTTAGCAGAGTTTGATTTCAGGATATTGACATGTGACATTGACAATTTGTATTTTGACAGCTATAAAGCTTTAACTTTTTGCATCTCAGGATCTACTGTCATTAAATACATTTTAATGGCCTCCTCTTGTCTAAGCCCACCCCCAATAATTTCCTGCAACTATGAAAATGTAAATTGGTAAAGAAAACCAACACTTTTAAAACCCATCATTTTGAGCAACTGAACATTTAAATTGAATAAAAACCAAATAGATACAAAGGCATATATAGGGTTGGCACACTTTGATTTTATATATATATATATAATTTCAACTAATAAAAT
This sequence comes from Chelydra serpentina, assembly GCA_037349315.1. NCBI lineage: Eukaryota > Metazoa > Chordata > Testudines > Chelydridae > Chelydra > Chelydra serpentina. The sequence continues at coordinate 64,220,665 of JBAIAC010000010.1, read as the reverse complement.
CAATATTTATTTTCAAGCAGGGTTTTTTTTTTCAATTGTTAAGTTTTATTTATACTCCAAAGATGTAGCCAGACAGCAACAAGTACAGGAACAAGCACTCCTTACATTCTAAATAGAGAGCATCTATCAATACAACCAGGTTCACTGGTTTTATATTAGTGTTTGACATACACAGAGTATGTTGGTGAAACCGCAATTCATCAACAGTGTTCATAAAGGTCCAAAGGTCTGTGCTTGACAGATTCCACACACCTTACAGGACCTGAGAGAAAGCATTCACCTGAAACAAGCTTCCCTCCCCTTTAGCAACAGTTCTTGTATATAGCAAGTTCAAGGCTGGTAGCTATCTCAGAAGAGGCTTATTAAACGTCACTTTCAGTCTGCCTATAATTTTTTTCTGTCATGTGGGTTTCTTTCAGTTTTCTAGCCAAAGAGTGACACCCTTCAGAGTCCAGTTTAAGAAGCTCAAAGTATTTCATGTGTGCCTTGCTTCTCTTGTTTTCAATTTAATCTCACTAGCAGGAAAAATCTTTCCCTCCCTCTGCAGCTGAAGCGGCCTTGGATACATCAGAACCAGTGTAGTTCTATTGTGCGGTGGGGACAAATTTGTGGATGACTATAATGGTGTTGTGTGACTCTCTTGTGCAGGCTGCAGCTTGATGGAGGTTCATTGCAACCCTGTGTGCCAGTGGAGGTAGGAGGCAGGTCAAAAGAAAGCTGGGATAAATCTAGTTGGTACGCCACTATGTGGCACCACCAGCCATTAACCTTGCACGGAGAGTATGAGTGCAAATGCTGTATGTGGAAACATAAGGCGCCAGATCCACCAACGCACTCCGGTGTTTTCCACTGCTCCAGAGAAGAAAAGCAGCCAGAAATCATGCTTAAAATGTAACCAGCTTGACAGCTGTTTTGCAACTCTGGAGCAGTTGGAGCAGACAAAATGTACTGATGATTCTAGCCCACCACCTTATATATTCTTTGAGATATTTCCCTGCCGTTCAGGGATTTAGAGCAGGTCAGGGGCTGCTCTAACTTACCCTGGCAGGGTTAGGGGAATTTTAACCCCCTGATGAGTGGGGGATAAACATAACATCGGCTTCTGCTAAACATGTTCCCCTTTGTACTGGAACTCCCCCTCCCCCTTTGTCTCGTTATGTTGCTACCAGTGAAGCTTAGCTCCGCATAGATGACAACAAAATTGCTTTGAAATGACGCAGAATCAATCTTGTGCAATCTGCACCAGTTCTGGAGTCCCTCACCTTTTACTCCTGCTATATGCTTGTGAAATGTGCAAATACACCTGAGAACCGGGCCCCCTGAGTTATATTTCAGGCATGTAGGAGTTTACAGAAGAGAGTTTGTAAAGGAGTCTTTTGCTAAACTTTAATTAGGATTAACCAGTCAGAGGTCAGTTTCTATTCTGGTTAACCCTAGTCACACTATCTAAGAATAAATGGATTACAGGATTAGCTCCTAGTTTCTGAATACCTTTAAAAACATATTAGAACCCGAGGATCACATTAAAAATGCATAAAAGATACCTCACTAAAAAGAAGTTTCACCCACTGTTTTGTATTTTTTTTCCTTTCAGGAAAAAGCTGAGCTCCATTTCTTGAACAATCCATTTAAACTTGTGTGCAAGTCCAAGAAGGTTATCTTCCATGCTTACAAATCTGATATACAACATATTCACGGGACATCTCATGCATGCAGTGGAGACTGATCAAAGAATGTCAATGTCATTCTTCATCACTGTGTCACTTTCTCCAAAAGATAAAACTAGCTTCTCTCCTCATTTAGAAGCGTGTGTGTTCCGTTTCCATTAAGTTGGAAATTGGAAAGTGCAGGAATTCTTAAAGATTTGATAAACCTTTAGAAAGTATTCTGATGGTAATGAAGTTCAGTTTAACAAGCAGTTTAACATTCACAGGCAGTTAGACGATGCAATGCATTTTTTTAAAGCCACTAAATTTACTTCTGAAAATGACAGATAGGATAGAAACATAGGGAGAAGTAAATTGAAGACATACACTGAGTTACCATATAATAAAAAAATGTAACTATCTAGAGCAAGGATAAAAGAAGGCAAAGTGAACTGAAATGGTGTGTGTGCATGAGAGAGTGAACATATATACCATGGGTGGCCAACCTGAGCCTGAGAAGGAGCCAGAATTTACCAAATTTGGCAATTTACCATTGCCAAAGAGCCACAGTAATACGTCAGCACCCCCCCATCAATTCCCCCCCGCTCCCATCACCTCCTGCCCACCGGCAGCCCCACCAATCAGCTCCTCCCCCTCCTTCCCCGCACCTCCTGATCAGCTGTTTCTTGGCGTGCAGCAGGCTGGGGGGGGGGGGGGGAGGGAAGGAGGGAGGAGAAAGGTCATGGCAGGCTCAGGGGAGGGGGCGGGAAGGGGTGGAGTGGGGGCAGGGCCTGTGGCAGAGCCAGGTGTTGAGCAGTGAGCACCCCCCGGCACACTGGAAAGTTGGTGCCTGTAGCTCCAGCCCCAGAGTCGGTGCCTATACAAGGAGCCACATATTAACTTCTGAAGAGCCGCATGTGGCTCCAGAGCCACAGGTTGGCCGCCCCTGATATACACTATATGCTAGAGTCACACTTTACGCGCTGTATATTGTCATAGCAGTGCACAACAGTACCTGCTTATGTAGGAAAGACGCAGAGTTTAAAATTCGCCTCTGTAGAGAATGCAGCACAAGGCCTATATAGCAATAAGTCCTCAAATATGGGAATAAGAAGAAGTTAATTTGCTCTTGTAGTAATTAGAAACGCCATAGAAAAAAAGGCTCTTTCCTACTGAATTCATGAGCTTGGCTGTAGCATAAAGATTTTAGTGCAGACTCTTTCCACACTAAGCTGTCCTGAGCACAATACAAACATGTCATCATTTCCCATCTCCTTCTTACAACTGGCTATCTGTATAATGTTGACTAGTTATTGCATTAAGTTATTGTTGCTACAGAATTATTAATCAAATTCTCTTCTCCTCAGTGCTACGTGGCATCCTTTTTTGAATGGAGATATTCCTGTTCACATCTCAGTGAGTTTCAATGCTTGCACTCACTTGAGATCCTGACATGGTGAATATAACTAAGGCTACTGACATGTCTACTGTGGCACTGTGTTCACTATATTTGCCCCACATAGAATCATTTCTGTGACATCAGAGCCATGCAGAACTAATTTCAAGGTTTCAGAGGATAAGGTTCTGCAGTACTAAGTACTGTAACTAGACCAAAGACTATTTGATTGGTAAAGAAGATGACCATTCTCTTCCTACTTGGTAGGATGTGAGCTGAAATAATGTGGTTTAAACCAGTGACCTAGGATCTAATTTTAGATTTCTTTTCAGTCTATCTATTGGGCTGTTTTGAAACATTATTTGAAATAATGTATTATTATTGTATTATTTAATAATAATTGTATAATAATAATGTATTATTTGAAATAATGTATGTTCATGCAAGATCTGTGGATTTACTTCAAAGTACAGTTCTTGTGCCTCTGTTCTCTCTTTATACTTCTTTTTTTGGGCAAACTTCACTGCATGGTTTTTATTACTGTTATATTCAGCTGGACCCCAATCCTGCAAAGACTTATGCATGTGCTTAACTTTACCTCAGTGAGTTTCCTATTGAAGGACTGGGTTCTTACTTTGTATTTTCTGCTTACACTAATCATACATGTATCTACTGTTTCTTCCTAAAAGACTAATCAGTTAATATTAAATATGGATAAAACTAGAATTTTGTATTTTCCTGCTATTTCATTTAACATTTGTATTTTCCTGCTATTTAATTCTATAATCAGTAGAATCAGGCTCATACTTCTACAGCTACATCTTGTGGTTTTCATTTATTTAACAGTGGGAAAAAATGTCTATTTCTTTCTCCACGTCAATCATTTCTCTGAGCAGGTTTCTTGAAAAAGTTTTTATGGTTCATGAATTTTTCAAGTAAATTGGGGCCCACTTTCTGGTGAATCATTTTCAAGAGAACCTTGGTCCATTTGTCATATAAAGTGCTGTGATTCTGATATGAAACTAAGCTGTTTCTTCTCAGTGTCATGTTAATAATTTGAGTTTCGTTTTCCTAAAACTCAAAATGAAACTGAGGGTTGGAGCAAATGCATGGGGGCCTCAACTGATGAAAATATTCAAGTGAGCCCCTGAAAAATGAAACAATTTTCCCCATGGCTAATAGTACCTCATTATAAAGAGCTATTGATTACCATTGAAAATGTGTTGTGTATTTAAGAGACGTAGGCATTGTTATTTAATATTTACTCAAGCATCTCTGCTATTTGACTTCAATGAAGCTACAGGACTTGGCCCCGGTGTTTAATTTTTTATATGAGTCACAGCTCTGTCTGTGTTGTCCCCAAAAGCTTATTTCATTCTCTATCTTTTTATTTGTTCACTAGTCAGGCTATGTATACAAGCTGAATGTTTTGTCTTTTTGCCTCAGTTTTAAGGAAATAGTTAAATTTGATCTAAACTCAGCTTGAGTTTAAACTGAAAACTCACCTGCTTTCCGATTCACCATTGTAGTAATTGATCAGTTGGCTTCAGTGATTTTATCATTATTTACCAAATTAAATTTTATATCCTCTTTGAAAATGAAATGGATTGAACAGAAAAGCAGTAGGTACAATGCTGTTTTTCTGTTAGAAGACTGGAGAGCAGCTCCAGGACTGGAGAATCTGAAAGGGCACCTTTGTGTCGCCCCTGCAGAGGTGCACAGAGCACTTTTTAGTTGCAGCTGAGAACCTAGCCTGATGAGAATAGCAAGATGAAAAGCTAGGACTACCCTGTCCTCCAGATCATACACTTATCTGAAATGGTGCTGACCCTAGCAGTAGCATGATTTCATACTAGGGCATTTTGAATAGCTCCTGTGTAAGAGTGTGTTCTCAACATTCAATACTACAAATAATTTTATGTTACATTAATTGTTATTAATGTAATATCCAGTATGTCTGGGTAAAAGTAAGATTAGTCTGTCAATGGGAGATGCTCCCAGATATTTGGTATTACAAGAGACGAAAGTGTAACTAAGAGCCTGCATATAATATCTGCTTTTGTAATCTGAGTTAACATCCCTCTGGTACTGTGTGTGGAGGCAATCCCATGTAAAACAGTATCAGCAGGAGACAAAGAGAAGTAAAGAGGATTGTATCTGACAGAGCCCCTTCAATAAGTTCTTTGATTGGCTGGAGAAATGGGAAGCTGGCCTAAGGCTTTTCCTTCAGAATGAGCCAAATCACTTTGCTGTAGATTTGTACTTTTAAAAAAGTTTGCCCATATAGTTTCTCCCTGGGAAATCCTTCTTTTGTATGGTGCATTATGGCAAAGTACGTGGAAAAAACGCTGACATCTTTCTACTTTCCTCTGACAGCCTATGGAAAAATCTCTCTCTCCAGAGCAGACTTTGTGACTGAAGGGTTGTTACTGGGGTGGCAATTATAAATCAGAAAATATAGGTTGTTTCATATAAGGATGAATTGCTGAGGTGCTACATCTAATCAAGCTTTTGGAACGCTACCAGTATGTAAGTATTTTTGTGTATGTGTCCAGAGGTATCAAAGTAATGTTATCATTGTGGGCACTCTTCCACATATTGTTACACAAGGAACCACTGTTTCTGATGCCATAGCAGTGACAGAAGATTAACAAAACCCATAATAAAATAATAATCATCTGGGTCTTTGAAACAGCTTCCACGGGGGCAGGATTTGGGAAGCGCTCTGGATTACAGATGAGGGTTTGATTTATATTCAGTTTGGTCTTTTTTATACTTTTTAAATAAATTGACTATGAAATATGGCTTGCATTTTTCCATTTGGAGAATTCAGCACAATGCTGAGGCACCAATTATGTCCCACTTATGGCCTAAATGCAGAGCTTAAGTGGGTCTTGGCCCACAACAGGGCTAGACATTACCTTTCTCCTACCATGGGGTGAATTTCATTCTATGTAACTAATGTACAGAATGCTTAAATTACAGTGTCATCCTTCTCTCCTAAAACTTGACTTCAGTAGGATTTGAAACTATATTTTCATTTTACAAGCAAAATGCATATTTATGATCAGATGTATGAGATTATTTATTTCTGAACTAAATACTTGTACTTGTCGTGTCCTAAATTCACAATATCTACAAAACAAAGAAACCTATCTTCATGCCTAAAGAAAAGGAGATGTACCTAACAAAACGATGGAATATCAGGGCCTCCCCACCTTGTCCTTTTATTTAGTGACCTAGATATCTCACCTCCCCTTTACTCTTAAGCCAATACTCACCCTGTGGCTCTAAATTCATCAATGTTGTTCTGTGTTTTATGAATTAATTTATCATATGCCACCACTTCCAGAAGGCTTTTGTATTTGTTACTGATATCGCTCCATCTCTTTTGTATAAATCTTTAGTCTGCTATCGTCCAGACTTTTATAACTAAGGGTCTAATTTTGCCCTCCCTGACTTCACTGGGGTTTCATGGAAATCAATTGAATTGTGTGGCTATAACGGAGTGTGGAATTCTACCCTTACTTGATACCTTGTAGCATAAACATTCTTTTAATGCAAACAGCCTTCATTATAGTAAAACCTGAAAGAAGAGGACACAGGTTTCAGGAATCTTTGAATTACACCCTTGTGGATTATCCTGAGAATATTTACCTCATTAGTAGGGAGTTGTGGAAAGAAGAGGCCTATGAAGACAGAGAGAGGACAGATATCTGCATGGAATGGAAGCTGCAACCCAGTCACAAAGATGAATGCTACCAAGTGCAGTTTCTTGAATCATGAAGCTATTGGCTCTGATCTGGATCTGCTCACACCTTCATAAACCACCTTCAGTGGGTGCAGGCATAAAGCAGAAATGCATGTGTGGCTGAATCCCCAGCCTAGCCATCACAGAGGTAGAGGAGGGTTCAGATGATCATCCACAGGTCTGAATAAAACCAAGACTTATCCAAACAAAATAGACTTTTTCAGTAGGGATGGAAGATCCCAGGGGTGTAAAAAGGTGTATGAAAACTCCTAGAAAGTTTTATTTTTTTCAATTTGAGATTTTGCAAATATTTTTTGGGTTTCACAAAACATATTTTTCCTCCTTTAATTTAAACCATTGTTTTTCAAGGAAAAAAAGAAATAAACATGTGTATTTCAAACTGAATGGAAGCCTGTGCTATGCAAACAATAAAGATAAATGATTGAAAGTACTATAATTCTTACTCTGTTTCTAGGACTACAAGGGGCATAAAGTAGAAAAAAAACATGCAGCAGCACACAGCTTGCGTTTTACTAGAGCACAGAAGAACTCAGACATCAAAAGTACTGTGTTCTGTTCTAATACATTTCTAGTGGGTTTTAAGTTTGACAAAAATGCTTGTGACACATACAAAATGAATTAAGTCCCGTACCAGGATAATCCTTCCTTTTCTGGGAAGCTGGTTGAAGTCCTGCAACACCAAAAGTTGGAGCACATGCTGGGAGTTGAAGGCAGTAGCGTAGCCGGGGGGAGCAGGGGGAGCCGTATGAGGAAAAGTGGCGCTAAGGCACCGCCAGAGCCTCGCTAGAGCGGTGCTTTAAAAGGCCCACGGCTCCTGCCGTTGCAGGGAGCCAGGGGCCTTTTAAAGCGCTCCGCCAGCCCCGCTGCCAGAGCCGGGCGGCAGGGGGGGCGCTTTAAAAGGCTCGCGGCTCCAGCCGCAGCAAGTCACCCCTTGTCTCCCCGCTCAGCGGGGAGGCAGCGGGCAGCCGCAGCAAGCCGCCCCTTGTCTCCCCACTCAGCTGCTGCCCGCCGCCCCCGAAATCTTGGCGCCCTAGGCGACCGCCTAGGGTCGCCTACTGGGCGCACCGGCCCTGCCAGCGGCTCCTACCGCTGCGGGGAGCTGCGGGCCTTTTAAAGCGCCACCGGAGCCCAGCTGCCGGATCTCCGGCGGGGGCGCTTTAAAGGAGCCCGGGCCCTTTAAAGCACTGAAGGGTGAGCCTTTTTATAGCGCCACTCCCCCTGTGCTCAAGACCTGGCTACGCTACTGGTTGAAGGTATTCGGTAACTTGCAAGATTGAGCACTTTACTGCTGTCACTTGTACCACAAACTAGACCTTGCCCAATAGAAGTAGTCACATCACATAGTTAATTGTATCGAGAGGCAGGAGCCCAATCTTGCTCCCATTAAAATCAGTGTGGCAAAAAAATCTCATTCCTGCAGACCCCGTAATGACCATTGGCATGAAATTCTAAGGTCTCCACTCAGCTATTTCTTGGACAAACACCCCAAAAATTCATATGTTCAGAGCTGTACATTAATAAACTGGAAAAATATAATAAAATAATCATATTCTTGATTTATTCATGATTTCAGACTAATTGACAGTGATAGAGTAGCAACGTAGTCTTGAAAGAACATAGTGAAATATGAGCTTTTAATCTATTTAGGACAGTTTACAGAATATTTTGGACATGGAGCAATATGGACTTATATATAAAAAAACTAATAAGGAGTAATAAATGATGATATAACATTTTCCAATTAAACTTAAATTAAGAACAAGAAAAAAACCAGAACAAAATAGAAGTGCTCCCCACACAAAGCCACCTACAGCTTAATAAAACAAACAGTGAAATGCACATTCTACAAATTAGTAACTGGAAACCTCACTGGTTGCTTAGGTCCCATAGGAAGTTTCACCAAAAAAGCCAACAAGAGGCCTGATGGTGATACTGCAATACAAATAATAGTAAGGACACAATAATATATGGGACTTTTGATGAGAACAGAAATATATTTCCTACTTAAGAAATTTAATTTAATGGAAGCCACAGGATAAAAATTTCAAAAGTGCCAAAATGTCTTAGGAACATAAGTTCCATTTTCAAAAGTGAACGAGACTTAGTTCCCAAGTGTGAGTAAAAATGGAACTTGGGCGCTTTTGAAAATACTACCTACAATGCCATTTGATGAAAGTCAGTCAAACCTAATTGTCATACTGGTGGGTGGGTTTGGTGAACACAATTAACCTTGCGAGTGTAAAAACTATGTGTCTTTGTGAAATTCCACTGAATAATGCCAACAGGGCGCATTTCTCACTGAATGTATGCAGCAGAAATGTTCAGACTTTAAAAAAAAAATCAGGCCTCTTTGCCTTCCCCTCCAGTCTTGCTGCAAAAGGAATGTGCCAGCCAAGAGCTGGAATGTGCCAAGAGCTGGAAGGAGATTTGCTTAGTGCTGGAAGGAGTTTTGGAGTTTGCCACCTTCTCATCTTCCCCTCATACCATTTTGATTTCCTGCTTTGTTATTTTCCTGCTTTCTCTCTCTCTCCTCTTTTTACTACAACCCTTCCAACCCTGTCCATCTTTACTTCCTTCTTCCTTCTTTATGCCTTGATAGTGGCGTGGCTGCTCATTCACTACTGGTACGTTCTTCCTCCTTAGTCCCTCCATTCTACCATTTGCTCCATTCCTCCTGAAAGGTATGGCCAGACTGAAGAACTTACCATTTGTATTCTGTTGTGTCCCTTTCTGCACAATCCTTCCTTTACCAATACTTCTAATGTCCTTTTGCCAATCTCCCCAGGTCTGCTTCTTTATAAGGCTCTTTGGGATGATGGATTCTTCCTCCTTCCTCTATCTTCCTCTTTGTCTCCTTCCTCTCCTCTTTACTAAATACTCAATGATAAGTTGTTTCCCCTCTCCATGTTCCAGCAGAATCCTGTGTTGTGTCTGTGCCACAGCAGACTTCAAAGTGGGAATTACCAGCTTTGGCAAATTTCATTGTCCTCTGACCTACATGAGCAGTACTTGACCAACAATGAGAGGGAAATCTAGAGAACAAGTTAAAAGGAGGGCTGGGATGTAAGAGGAAATGTGAAGACCCATTAGGAAGGTTCCCTGCAGAGATATGGGACACTACAGCTTCAGACAGAGGATTTGGGCCCCAATTCAGGAAGGAATTTAGGCATGTGTTAGTCCCACTGGCTTTATTAGGACTACTCAAATGCTTATACAGATGTTTAAATACCTTTCTGCATAGGGCTTAAGTAGGCATGAAAAGAAGAGCCAGGATATGTAATTATTAAGACTAGTGCACTAGAGTCTCTTACAGAAAATTTTTATAGAATTTAACAGATTTTATATATAATTTGAGCCAGTCTCTAGAATTTAGCATTTTTAATCCCTGCTATAGAATTCTACCAATCCATTAATTTATATGGATTTTTTTCAAATAATATCTAATGAGCTCTATAAATTAAGTCCCTATTCGATTCTTTTGGGATTTTTTTTCCATGAGGAGAGTTGGGGCCCCCTAAAAATGTGATTTTTCTACTGGTGCTTAAGGCATTCACTGAACTTATGACTTGTTCTCTCTCTGAAGCTTTTTCTAATAATGTGTATTAAGATGGTTATATAAAAATAAATTGCATTACATAGTATTGCAATGTTTTCAAATATCACATTAGGTTAGTCTAACATTGTGCAATTTTCTTCAGTGCTATAACAACATTCAGAATACTTTGGTTGGTGGGTGTTTTCTTCTTGCTATTTCTGATTTCCCCTTTTTTCCTGGAAGAAATGAACAACATTTCCCAGCACACATAAATAAGATCTGTTTTTTTGCATTGTACTGTGGGCACTGTGTCTAGGTTTACTTCAGCCAGCTAAATCTAATAAACATCTACTGGGATAGTAATTTTTAAGTTCAAGTTCAATATTAAACATGTCAGCGGTACACTTAGCAAGAAGCAGGGCAGCAGTTTGAAGAAAATGCAAATCCTGTTACCAGCAATTTTTATCAAATGAATCCTTGTTTGGATGCTGGGATTTCATCAAAAAGCAATACTTAAATTAAAGCAATCCTTCTGCAGGAGATTATTATTTTGCTTAGACACAGATAGATTAAATATCTATTCATCCATATACTTTTGACTAGTGCATTGCTACTTCACTTTTTCATTATGCACATTTGTGAAATGATTATTAGATTTTGCATCTTGTTTTCGGGAAGTCTCAGGCAGGAGCAGGAATGAACTGTCTGCATTCATACTTATTATCGGATACCTGCCAATGTTATTTAGTTAAAGCTATTTTTCCTTTCCTTTTTGGCATGATTGTTGATGGCCAAAAGGTATTAAATATCATATGTGTACACGTAAACCACTGTGGCAAGAATTCATAGAGCTATTTCACAAGTATTCTTATGGAGCACAATTCTGACACAGGCCAGAGATGGAGCTCAGGCTCTGAAGTCCATTCCCTCCCTAGGTTTCAGAGCCTGAACTGCAACCAAAATGTGCTGTCTATACAGCTATTTTTAGAGCTCTAGTGCAAGGTCCATTTACCCTGAATGTCTTGACCCGGGCTGAGAGGCTTGCTCCAAAATGCTGTGTAGATATACCCTAAGTGAATTTGAGCCTACGTCCTGTTTTCAAAAGTCATTTAAACACTTAGGATCCTACATGCCATAAACTTTCAGTGAGACTTATGCTTCTAAGTCCCTTAGGTGCTTTTGAAAAACTTTACCCTTTGTTCATATTGCAAAAAATGACCATCTAGCTCTGTAAGTTAAATTAACTTTCTTCTTAAATAGAATCTCTGAACTCTGAAGAGTATATTTGCAACTCACCAAAGAACTGGTGTGCATATATTTTAATGGTATGTACCACCAGTGGATGTATTAGATTGATTACAAAATCCATTGCTGCAGGGGAATAACTAATCCTGCATTGGCACTCCATGTGGATATAACTCAGTTCTCTAACTTACACATTTCTAGTTCTAAAGTTCTTGAAAATATTTCTACTAAAGCACTGTAAATGACTGTGGCAAGAATCACTAATTGGAGTGCATTCCATGTAACATTTTCTGCTCATGTTAAGAGAGACCCATAAAAGCTTATATTGCTAAAAAGGTATGGGCACTTGCTTGACTGTTGTGGTTTGATATGAAAAATGTTCAAGAAACCAAATAACCTCAGCCAATTTATTGTCTGAAGACAAAACAGGAAAGAAAGAGTCAATACCATACCAATCCTTTCAGAAAGTGGGTTCTCACAGTGTGTTCAGTTCACCTTATGCTTCCAAAATATGCTCCCCCCCAAAAAAAACCCCACCTCTATTCATACCAGACCTATTTACAAGTTAGAAGTCTTTCAATACAGCATTTAAGATCCAATCCAACTGTTCATAACAGCTCCTTAACGGTTCTGTACCATCTGTAGCTTTTCCCCAACCAGAACCTTTCCCCTCTGCAGGCGAATACTCTGGCAGGGGGGAAAGGCTCTATCAGCTACCTGCAGTGGGGAAAGGCTCTGCTGCCAGAGCCTTTCACTGATGTGTGTAGCTACACATCGCAGTGTGGACACATCTTGCTTTTCACTGCAGCACATAGCTACACATACCTGACACGCCACCATCGGTGGTGTGACGTGTAGATGTACCTAAAGTCACTGTGCATATGCAAGTTATTTAGAAAAATATCTCCTAAATAAAAATATATACTGACTTAAAACAATACTTATACCATAATTAGACACTATCACTTCATTTACTGATATTACGTCACTTTAGGATAGAATGCAGGATGAGGTCTAGAAATAGGTACTTGGTATGGGATAAACATGAGGACTGACATTCACCAGTCCAACAGTTGGATTTAATATCATATTGCTATGGGACACAGACAACTTTATTAAGGCAATCCTTCCAGTTTGATTCTGGTTCTTCTGGAAAGGTTCATAGGAAGCATAGTTCAGTTTGGCCTTTCAACTTGCCCACTGGGACATAGAGTTGTGTGAGATGTTTCCATTTTTCAACAACCCTGTAAGCTTCTTAATAAAATTATTTCCAAATGCTACTCCCTGGTCATGGTGAGTCCTTTGCAAAAACACATTTTAAAACAAAGTGAATGAAGATTTTGACCACCAGAATCTTACCTGACTTTTTAGTGGTAGGATAGGCCTGAACAAACTTAATGAGGTTGTCTACTATGCCTAAAACATATTTATGTTCTCCTTTGCTTTTTTCTTGATGCAAAAAGTCTATTAATACAAGCTCTAATGATTCTGTTGTAACGATGATAGTTATTTCATCATAATTATCAAACCAAGAGCATTTTCAAGTTTCCAGCACTTCCAGCACTTATTGCATGGAAAGCTGTGTTCTGCGCACTAACTCTTCATGTACAGCCTGCTGTTCCACATTAAAAATTCCCTAGTGAACTCTAAGGTACTGTTGTTTCAAACCGCAATACATCAAAGCACCCTAGGGAACCTTTAGTGGGTATCAGCAGGAGCTATACGGACAGTTTATGAATCGCATGCTGGAGCACTGTAGATTTACATCCCAGCTTGCCATGCAGTAAAGTGCTCATGGAGATGTGCCTTAATTTAGTCTTGAGTTAATGAGTGCTTAGATACCGTCATGATGAGCACATTAAGAATGAATAGTTTACAGAGATTTTGTGCTCTTCATGATCTATATGATGTCCTGTAATTTACCCGAAGGGAACCAAAAATGCAAAGATTTTCAATTGCTAGATGTGAAATTCAATCAAAAGAAAATATGAAGAAATTATTTTCCCTATAGATAACCTATTTGAGAATGAATTCAATGGATTCTTAGTAATGTGTTACTACGTATAGTGTACATAATAAGAATAAAATGTTTACATTAAAACAATTGCCTTTAGTTAATAATAAACATAGTGAACTAGAACTCCCTAAGCATTTCATACCGTTTAAGTACTGAATAGTAGGGAACATTCTGGGTACATATTCTAATGTGGAATTTTGATCCAATGGAGTAAGTGGTTCAATACCAAAAAGGTATAAGGTCCTACAAAAGAAATATGCAAACACCAGTGTGTGGTAATAGGCAGAATTCAACTTGGTTTTAACCAAGAATATAAGTGCCTGTTTCTGTGTTTCTTTTGTTTAGTAAAAATATTCTCTTATATTGTGTGGGTTAAGAATTGTGTTTAATCAAGAACTGTGAACCAGAACTGAGTGGGATATGAACTATCTGAAAAGAACATTCCCACAACACATTCATTGATGTCAAAGGGACTGCTCAACTGCTTAAAGTTAAGCAAGTGCTTAAGCGCTGTGCTCAGTCACTCCTAGCAGAGGAGCCATTACAAAATGTACTATAAAACGCCAAGGAGCTTTTTAAAAGTTAACTGCTGAATAATTTACTTACATGCAACTTTTCAAATACTGCACTGTGGATCCCCCACTGGAGTGCAGCAAGGAGTAATGACCCTAGTGGCCAGAAAAGATGTTTTTAAATAAATAAATAAATCCCCTCAGCCCCTTGCACCCCATAGTCCAATTATGTTTTATATTTATTCATTTTACTGTTTGAAATTTGCTTTTGATGAATATTAGAGCATTCGGGCATAAAATTAGCTTTTTGTGAATATTATTTACGGAAGTATTTTGTATCTTTTGAATGAATTAGCACCCCCCTCTACACGCATCCCTCCCCCACATCCACACCTCTGTTCTGGGCATCTTGATAGTTATTTATGAAACTCTATAAGGGGAATAACCACCCAGCAACACAGTGCAACCTTTGCATAAGAATCAGATGGCCAGTAATTGATGTAAAATATATTTTTCGACAGAGCCATTATCCCTGCTATTCACACTAGCAAACAGATCAGTTGTGTAGCCTACTCTGAAGATCAGCAGATTTGGAATTTTTCAGACTAATGAGTTCAAAAGTTGAAAGGCCCTCATCTAGAATAACTGATAGCAACTCTGAGAGTGCTCCATCTTTAATGCTTCTGTTGACTGTCACTGTGGCTATATATCCCCTATCAGGGTAAAATTTTCCCCAGACATATAGTTCAATGCTTCATTAATAACTGGACAGCTGGGAAATACTTTGCTTTTCCTATATCAAGGGCCCACTACTAAGACTTTTCATGCACAAAAATCCTAATTGACTGCTACATCAACACTGTCAAACATTGCTTTTCTTAGACTCTTACAATGTATGTAAACAAACACTGAAAATAGTTCCTTTTGATTGCCACATGAATGAAACTGCACAATTTAGTGGAAGCAACTAAAGTGTCAGAATTTATCCTCCAATACCATACAGTGGTATCTGAGATATATCACACGTATTTCTTAACCGAAGTACAAAGAAACACTACAGTATCTCAGACCACTGGATGGTAACCATAAGGCAAATGTTGACTTATTAACAGTGATCATTGTAGTCCTGGAAATTCCATTGTCTTTGGAAACTTTGTTTACAGTAATTTCACCTTTAGTTTGATGAACAAATCCTCTTTGTTTTATAACATGCATCTATTCATTTAACTATCCATTTTAGGTGGGTTTTATATAGTGCCCTCTAAGCACATCCCAGATATTTGTGTCTTCATGTTGAGGTCCCACAGCCTTCTGATCCTCTTCCTAGTCTGGTAGAAGAGTCTCTGCTTGGGATATACATGAATTATTTCCTCTCTCTCCACTCCTTCTTCTTTCCTTTTGCCTTTTCCCATTACTTTAGCTATGCTGGGAAAGCTTTGTCAAAGAATATTTTGCAGCATGTTCTGGAAGTATGATTTTTAAAAAAATTAATGTAAGGGATTTATCAGTAACATCAGCACCACCATATTAAATGTCACATCATACATATGCTGGCTGACGTTCAATGTTACCAAGAGATGTAGGGGAATGTAAAGCACATCCATCCATGAGTAATGGTATTGATCTGGCCATGAATGGAGCAAAAACAAATACTTATATGAAACTATAAGTAGGACATTCAACATTATATTACTGATGATTTTATACCAGAAACACTATAGCGTGATATTACTGACTTTGGCTCTAATATGACACAAAACACAATACAAATTATTGTTTTCCTACTTAAGAAATATCAGGCTTGATGCTTAGATCATGTAGCACAAAAATAGTAGCTTTGAGGAACAGAAGTTTAATTTACACTCCATGACATTACAGAAACACAAACGAATGTGGCTCTAATCCCTCCATACAAAAACCTTGAATAGGTGTAGTAATGATCTGAATGTTAAACACATTACTTAATATTGTTCACTCACATTTATTGATTCTTGAAAAAGACACACTATTAAAACCCCATTCCTGTACTGCCAAGTTTACCCTGCATTAATGTTTTAGTTTGATCATTTAAATGTTTCACAAGTTCAAGTTTTATATTTCAATTTATTCTAGTAAGGTCCATGACAAAGCAACTAAGTCTTTAAGAGTTTGCTTGCCAGAATGATTTAGTCTTAATTTTTAATCGGATTGTGCAAATTGATAGCCTTAAATAAAACCCTTCTGGTAAGGAGTATGCAACTAGAATTTAGTATATAATCTGAAATGATTGCAAACATCATAGACAATTGAGGCATGATTACACTAACGGGAAAACAATATGTAAAATATACCAAGAAGTAAGGGCCAGATCCTCAGTTGGTATTAATGGATGAAGCTCCATTTAACTTAATGGATCCATACCAATTTATACTACTGAATCTCTGGCCCCTATATTTTCTTTTCAATATGCCTAAATATCACCATTGTTTTGTTTTCCTTATGAAACTCTGTATCATAATAAACTACTTAGGTATGTTTAGCCAATCAATTTGCTGAGTAAATGGAATAGTCTAAATGCAGTAATTGAGCAATTACAGTAATTCATTCCATGTAGAACTAGCCACTCAGATTAACAGATTGATAAGGTTACACGGAGAAGGCAAAAACATTATTTCAAACAAACTTTATTTCATTATCATGTAATTTTGTTAGGTTTTATTTTGCTATTTCATAGCTCAATGCTCATGATAAATGGATGAGATGCCCTAAGAGTACCAGTGTTTGTGTTTTAGGAGGTCTCATTCAGAGATCATGTGGGAAAGCACTATTGTCCTAAACTTTGTTTTCACATAACTGCAGCCTGAATATCTCATGAAAACATGCAATTAGAGTTACCATACTTAAAATGCCACATAGACATTTCGGCCTTGATACTTCAGTTTCTTGTGTAATGTTTGCAGGGAAAACAAGTTTGTTGCAATTCACTTCTAGCAAGAGCAGAAGCCACGTACGGGTGCAGGTAAAGTGAAGCACCAGGTCTTGTCCACCTCACTGAGTGAAAGACTCAAGCCTTTGTTTGTCTGCTCCCTTACACTCATCAGTTCTGGATACAAATAAGGATCTAGATGTGGGAATGGACACAGATGAAAAGACATGGGTGATCTTAATCTTTAGCAGCCAAGAGGTGCTTACTTCTTATTTCTCTTACACAAGCCAGAAACAACTTGCCAGCTGCCTAGAAGGGCTCAGTAGTGCCAAATGCAGTTCTACATTGTTCTGCTCATCAATTTTTACATTCTAGTCCTACACTTGTGTGGTACGGAGAGCGTATATCCTAATTTGATAATATAGTGACTTGTTTGGATAGTGCAGACTATTTATTCCTAACCATTCAGAGTACTGAACATTTATTCAGTATTTATTGATCTGTGTATGGAAAACAGTTTGCTTACAACCCCCTCCTTTTCAGCTGAGAAGGTAATTGTGAACCTTGAATATCAATAAGGGTGTCAAAACAAATAGTACCAGAGTCAATCTTAGATAAAATTGTCATCTTTGCTAGAACACCAAAACACCTTGAAGCAATAATGAGAGGACTGAGTGTAAGGGTAAGGAATAGAAATGTGCTACAAAACTTAAAAGAGATAAAAACCCAATAGGGTCCTGTAGAAATTACTTTTAAAAACATCTATAATTTAATAGAGAATTATACCTTGTCTGTAGATGTTGCAAACTACCCAATACAAATTTCTTAATGACAGGACCTAAACCTTTTCCTATGTTTGGAAAGTGTTTAGCACATGATGGACTCGACCTCAATTTAAATAAGAAGTACAATAACAAGATTTTGTATTAAATTTACAGGAGGGTACAATAATCCTATAGAAAGTTTATCATTTTCTATTACATTACTTAGGACTGGATAGAAGCTCAAACACTTGTCTCTTTTTCACCAACAGAAGTTGGTCCAGTAAAAGATAATACCTCACTCACCTTGTCTCTCATAGCACAATGAGGGTGGCTACATATCCAGAAGGTCCAAATGATATTCAATTCAAATGAGACAAAAGACACCACAGTGGATGGAAACAATGGGAATGTCTGTTTGGGTCAACAAATACACAGCATTTCAAACCAGATGTAGTGAAAAGTGAAGTTATGCAGGATGAAGAATTGAATTATGTAAAGCAAAGTAAGGGTCCCTCCTCTAACAAAAGTTATTAGACAGTTCTATGCCACACTATCTATGTAAAACCATCTAGGGATCCATTTGGAAGGCAGTGCTATCCTTCTCTGTTTAATACGCTCACATCCTCATCATAGAATCATAGAATATCAGGGTTGGAAGGGACCTTAGGCAGTCATCAAGTCCAACCCACCTGCTCAAAGCAGGACCAATCCCCAATTTCTGCCCCAGATCCCTAAATGCCCCCCTCAAGGACTGAACTCACAACCCTGGGTTTAACAGGCCAATGCTCAAACCACTGAGCTATCCCCACCCCTTGCTTGCATGATATTGGTTTCTCTGAACTCAGTATGACAAAAGAAATTTAAAAAAAAAGAAAACAAGATGATAGTGACTATACATCATACACTCTGTACTCTAGCGATACATAATGGGCAAGATCCTCACCACTCCTCCCCATCTGGGCTCTTTATGCTGGGTAAAAAGACTGGAGAGACATAAATGGGTCCTGAATTCCTCAGATCTAGGTAGGGAGGATTCCCTGGCATAGACACTGCAGAAGACAGATTATAAGACTCTCTCTTGAGGATCCCCTTGAAAGCCCTGGCATAAGGGGTCCTCCAGGGATGAGAGGGGTACAGAATCATAGAATAGTAGGACTGGAAAGGACCTTGAGAGATTATCTAGTCCAGTCCCCTGCACTCATGGCAGGATTAAGTATTATCTAACCCATCCCTGCAGTATGTTGGAAATGAGACCAGAGTATGCATCACTGCAGAGATTCCAGGCATAGTAGAGAGAGAGCCTGGAAAACTAGGCCTGGTGCAAGACCTGAGGACTGAACCACAGTCAACATGTCACACCCCGATGGCAGATCAGCACTGTATATTGTATATTGCTAATGCTGTTGCAAGCATTTCAAGGCATGTTGGGAAAGGCTAAAGGTGTAAGTGTAGAGTGAAAGATTTCTTTGCAGGTTACGAGAGGCCGAGGCGGGAGCGGGGGGAAAGAAGAGAGCAGAGAACGGGTTAACTCCACGCTCCTGCTAGGCCCGAGATAAGATGCTGACTCCAGCCAGCTCAAGACCGCAGTGCACATCTGACTCTCAGCTGCCTGCCAAAAGAGGGGGGCTCGGACTCCACCCCAACCAGCTGTGAGAAAGGAGGATGCAGCTGAACAGACCTGCAGAGGCAGCCCAAAACAAGCTAGACAGCGAAGGCCAGCAAGGAGGGGAAAAAAGGGGAAAACAAAGTCTAGCCGACATGTTATGGGAAAGCTGAGGAAACCACAAAAAGCCAGTTAGGACTGGTACAAACAGCACCAGGAATAGAGGTCTTTGAACGGAACACCCTCAAAGGCACCCAGGTCTTAAAAACCCTCCCAAGAGTGGAAACAAGTTGGAGATCACAGAGAACCGTGGACGACCTGTGCACAGGAAAAGAGCTCCCATCCACCCTTCCCCATCTTCTTACATTGTGCCCAGGTTTGGCCAGCCTCAGGTAGTGCAGGTGTAAGTATGAAAGTGGGTTAGGGGTTGGGGCACTAACGCTTTCTTCCTTCCTTTGAGTGACGTGGGAGCAGTCCCAACACTCACCGCTGTTATTTTATTATTTTATTAATAAAACTTTAAAATTCAGTCACTTGCTGTGTTCCATCATCTCTGCCCTTAATGATCCTGCAGCCTTAGCCTGATCAACTGAGGCCCAGGCAGATCGGTAACATAAATCTGTCACAAACAAACCCAGGCCATGCTTTGAGCCAAAGTCAGGCCCTGTCACAAAGCAGCCACTTGTTTATAAGTTCACTATCTGGTACATGAACTTGACAAAGGTACAGCAAACGTTGCTAAAACACAGGCACCCCTAAGTACTAGGTACTGGATATTCACATAAACACATTCCTGTTAGATGGTACAGGAACACACTGACACTGAGTAAGACAAAGATGGGAGGACAGAATAAAAAATGGAGGTGTTTTGTTCAAGGCAACAGGTACAAAGTACAGGGTTAGTAACTAACTATGTCAGGAGTGTAATACATAACTTGTTTGTATCAAAGTATAAAAGAGAAATCACAGGAGGAGCTCCTTTGTGCAGCCAAGGGGGCAACAGACTGAGCTGAGTCCATTGTGATGGACATACATGTTAATGTACCTGTAACCATGGAGGTAGGGTGCTAGCACCGTGCTTCATCGACAATAAACTTGGCTGAGTGCCTTCACCACCAAATCTAGTCTGTGGTCTTTCTGGGTACTACTATCTAGGTCTGCTGAGCCAGCTATCTGTGCAGAGCTGGTACAGCATAAGGCGAGAACACACAGGAATGCCAAGTGATGACTCCAGACATTGCTATGACCCGCAGGGCAGCCCAGAAAGGCTTCCAGAACTTACTTAGGTCCCCACGGCTAAATTTTTGTGGGAGCACGTCCAGCCCCTGGAGCAGCCCATGATCAGGACAGCTCAACCATGGCTTAAAGTCACCATCTCACTCCCGCCCACAGTGCTGCAAGTTCTGCACCTCGTAGAAGCACAGCACAACATCTCACCCCCAAACTGAGTTTGTGTATTATGGGTAGGAAGAGGTAAAAGACAAGAGGGTTGGGACATTTAATTTCTTACATAATGTAGTGATCTAAGTATTCTCAACATGAAAGCAAAGATATTTTTGTTTTGTTCTGCCACTGATGTCATTTTTACTGCACTGCACAGATAGCAAAGTCACACACTTTTAAAGTTAAAAAAGGAAGAACTATATTGTTTGAATGCTCTAATCTACAGGCACATTGGGCAGCTTAGTATATTACACAAAGCAACTGACTTCATTATTATAATCATTCCACTGGCAACAAGATTGCATACATTTCCCTTCATAAATAAGAAAGTAGCAAAAGAAAAAAATATTATATTTGAAAGTTTTATGATATTCCATTGTACTTCTCTTTGGTGCAGGATATTTCTCAAGCATAGCAAGTTTAAAAAATAGACATTTACACTGCATATTTGCTATTATCAAAATTATTAGGGCAATTTGTTCTCATGTTTCAAGGCATAAAATGATTAACAGATGAGATGAGTGAGGATCTTTTCCATGGTACAGTACTGCAAAGAGATGTGCAAGGTGCAGGTGCAGCATCTGGCATGACTGTAAACAGAAACAGACCAATGGTCTGATTCAGTCAGGCAATTTTCATGTACTCTGGTGTGGACACCAGACAAGTGGACATACTGGGCACTGCCATACATACTGAAGGAACAGAAATGGACATCATGTAGAGTCAAGCACGAGGGTTTATTACGCACAGTGCTGATGGAGTGTCACTTTGTTTATTAGGCTCAGAGACACTGTCAAACAATTGATTACAATAGATTATATTAGGGTGCCCATGGGCGGAGAGAAGCGACAGGGTGGGTGTTCTCGAGCCCCTGGATAGGTTCTAGCAGCAAGACAAGATTAGCACAATAAACCAGTAGTCTAAAAGATTACATAATGACTGTGCCCATGGCTCAGGTTAACATGTTGCTAATACACAGGTAATTTCTCTTAAACTATTCCTATTGCAATGTGTAGGTTAAATTCTGATTTTGGGGTCCATAGGAATGAGGTAGCTCTTCCGGTTGTCCAACAGGTACATACCTGGGGGGTTAAAGCAAAAAGACAGTGAAAAGTACACAGCAAATAGGAATTGTTTTAGAGGGTCACCATTGCGTTTCTGAGAACTAGAGTTGGCATCTATGAAGGAGGATACATCTGTGAAGGGGGAGGATGTCATATCTCATACTGACATGTTGGGCCTCTCCCGGAGTAGACTTTGAAGCCCTTCTCAGTGCGTCTTTGTGTGTCTGTAACTCATGATAAGGACACCCAATTACTACTCCCCATCTGGAGTTCTGTTGACTCCGCTTATCTAGTAGAAACAAAGCAAAGGTTGTCTCTTTTTCATCCAGTTTTTCTTAGTCATATATTGTTCATTGTTAGCTAGACCCCAGGCCTCAAACCAAGCTGTGGAATTTGGGCCTATGTGAAAAGTTCTTAACAGAAACTGTGGTTAAGATCTTACATACACATTAATGGATTTTGGCCCTTCGCATACCATTTTCATAGCTTGTATTTAATGTATTCTTTCTAGATGAGGAAGGTGCTTGGAAAATGATGTATTCATATGTAGAATCATAGAAATGTCAGACTGGAAGGGACCTTGAGATGTCATCTAGTCCAGTTCTTGGCACTTATGGCAGGACTAAGTATTATCTAGACCATCCCTGACAGGTGTTTGTCTAACCTGCTCTTAAATATCACACCACCAGTTGTATCAGCAGCCACATATTTTCATTTATGTACAAAGACAAAAGATTTGCCTTCCCAAAAAAGGCTTCAGAAGGAAAGTGGCTTCAGCTCAATCTGGATAAGTCAGCCTTATCAAGTGATACAAGTTTAAGCACTTAGAGGAATTGGCAGGGGTTATAACTGCACCATTAACTGTGAGCATATGTCTGTCAAGAGCCTGACTGTCAAGGTGGTTCTTAGCCTTCGGGGCTTACTGGCTTCTTCAGGGTTCCTGAATTCACAGGGAAACGGGCATAATCTGATCATGGCCCTATCATTTTCATCTTGTTTCCTCTCAAATGTGGACATTATATCTTCAGGCAAGAGAGGGCAAGATAAGAAATTAGATTTTGTTTAAAGATGATCCATAAAAGGGAAAAAAGTGATTTTCAACACAAAACAGAATTTTTTAGTTTAGAAATCCAGGTCCGGTCTACCCTAAAAAGAACTCATCAATGACCAGAGAATAAAACTAAGCAAAAAAATTTGGATGAATAGTTTATTTGTCAAAAAAAATTGGTTTTGGATAGTAAAGTAAAAGTGAGTCTGAGTGTCCCTTTTATAACCTGTATGCCAGTGTTTAGGACACTTCTCTGGGATGCAGGAAACCCAGGTTTGAATCCTGACTTTGCAGCAGCGACTTGAAGTCAGATCTCCCCCTACACACATAGTTGGATGCCGTAACCACCTGGCTAGAAGTTATTCTGCAGTGGTCTGCTCTCAATCTCTCCTGTTGAAGCTGTGCACTTTGTATAAATACTTAATATTCTTTGGGCCAAAGAGAGAGAGATTGGGAATGACTCGTTAGCCTGATGATTAAGGCATTCAGATGGGAGTTAGGAGAAATGGATTCAAATCCCTCCTCTGAATCATAGACTTTTCCAATTTGCTGACAAAGTAATTTCAGAACCAAACTGAATGTTTCCCATGACTTTTCAGTTTGGTGGCCGAACTGAAAAATATCAATGATTTGCCCTTTTCTACTGGAGAACTAGTGAAATATTTACATCACAGGAGTTATGATAGTGAACACAAAACAGGAAGGCATTTCTAATCAGACTATGGGAAACTCCTCTGTTTTTTTTCTTTCTTTTTGTTGCATCTGGTTATTTCCAGTTACTTAGATCCTGATTTGATAAAGCACTTAAGCATATGCATAAAACTTTAAGAATTTCATTAGGACTACTCATGCTTAAATTTATGCATTAAATTCTTTGCTTGAATGGGGCCTTTTTATTATTTTTGGTAAATGACACCTTTATTTAAGGGATGGTTTTCACATAAAAGTTTTTCTGGTATGACTATTTGGCTCAGGGGTATGATTTTTAAAATCAAGAGTTATACAGGTTAAAGCTCTCATGTGGATGCAATTACATCAGTATAGAAGTAACTTACAGTTATTCTCCTACCCATACAGGAATAGCTATACCAAAGCACACTTATACTGTTATAACTGTGTACTGTATAGCTGTATAACTAGGAGGCTGCACCACTTTAACTATAGAGGTATAGTGTAGTAGCCGTGTTAGTCTGTGTCAGCAAAAAGAAAATAAGAAAGAAATAAATACTTGTGGCACCTTAGAGACTAACAAATTTATTTCAGCATAAGCTTTTGTGGGTTAGAACCCACTTCATCGGATGCATGGAATGAAACATACAGTAGACAGATATTTATACAGTCAGAGAAACATGATAAGGTGGAAGTGCGTGAAACAACCTTAAGAGGCTCATTAATTGAGAGGAACCATAACAGCAGGGGAAGAAAAACCTTTGAAGTGATAAACAAGATGGCCAATGTGGACAGTTGACACACAGGTGTGAATGAGGATCGTTAACTTAAGGGAAATAGATTCAATGAACGTAATGGCCAAGCCATTCCAAATCTCTATTTAATCCTAAATTGATGGAATATCAATTCAAGTTCAACAGCTTCTCGTTGTAGTCTGTTTTTGGACTTAATTTGTTGCAAAATTACTACCCTCGAGTCTGTCACTGAGTGATTAGGGAGGTTGAAATGTTCTCCTACTGGTTTTTGAATGTTATGATTCCTGATGTCAGATTTATGTCCGTTTATTCTTTTGCGTAGAGACTGTCCGGTTTGGCCAATGTACATGGCAGAGGGGCATTGCTGGCACATGATGGCATATATCACATTGGTAGATGTGCAGGTGAATGATCCCCTGATGGCGTGGCTGATGTTATTAGGTCCTATGATGGTATCACTTGAATCGATATGTGGACAGAGTTGGCATCGGGCTTTGTTGCAAGGATAGGTTCCTGGGTTAGTGATTTTGTTGTATGGTGTGTGGTTGCTGGTGAGTATTTGCTTCAGGTTGGGGGGTTGTCTGTAAGCAAGGATTGGTCTGTCCCCCAAGATCTGTGAGAGTGAGGGATCATCTTTTAGGATAGGTTGTAGATCTTTGATGATGCGCTGGAGAGGTTTTAGTTGGGGGCTAAAGGTGACGGCTAGTGGCGTTCTGTTATTTTCTTTTTAAAGTGGTACAATTTTCTAGTGTAGAAAAGCCCAAAGTGTCAACATTCTCTGTCCTTTTAATTAAAGTGTGTGAAATTTAGCAGCATCTCCTGCAAACCAAGAGAGAATGAGTCTTAACATTCCTGATAGTCTTAAAGTAAAGTTTAAGACAAAATGACCATTGGGATGGGGGATAGAGAGGAAGGAGAGAAAAGGGGAAAAAAACACTTCTCATTCCTTCTTTATATGTAAAAGAATTAAACAAGGACAAACCCCAATATTTTAAAGTTCCTTTGCAGTTCACCTCTAAAGAAACTGAAACAATATATAGCACAATGAAGGAAGAAAACCGAGGCCAACCGTTGTGTGACACAGTCTCAATTTGACTCTGAATATTTCAGCATAATAATTCCACTAGCATCAGGGACTATCTCAGAATGAAACCCTGCCTAAGTCTTCCTCCGGGTGGGGTTTTCCTTGAGCCTGGGTGTGTTTGCATAGGGACTAAGTGTAGTGTCTCCATCCCTCTGTAATTAAAGGGTCATTGCAGCAGATCCAGAGATGTGTATCCCTAGTCCTGCTGCTGCAAATCCTGCTGTTGCCAGGGGATTCTTCCAATGGAGGGGTGTGTGGCTGCAGTCCCTACAATGTCAAAGACTGGACCAGGCTGATGGGTCTAGAAGACTCTGAAGGTAACCAAACATGGAGGCCATACATTCATGGATCACTGTGGCCAGATCCATATCTGATAGGTTGTGACACAATGTTCTGGCTATGGCTAATTAAGCATCCAAAGAGACTGAGACATCAGTAAGGACTCCCAATGCTTGGGACCAATTTAATAATCTGACTTCAGGGGTTTTCAATAGTGGGCAGTATTATAGAGGAAGAAAATTCCTTAAAGTGTTTCTCTGTTCCTACCAGCATCAACTCAATCTTTCCAGGGTTCAACATTAGCCAGCCTCTGAGTTTGGCTAGATATTAAGACAACTGCTTATATTGGATGTAAAGGACAGACAGAGGTTGGATTTCCTTTCTGTATCACTGGCATTTCACCCCATGTTGTCTCGCTAGCTCTCTCCATGACTTCATAAAAAGGTTGAATGAAATGTGGGAAGAAAATTGAGCCTTTTGGGACACTTCTAAGCCCTATCCAAAAGCACATCTCCTGCATCGGCGTTTATGGAGGCATCTTCAGAAGACAGTCTTACACTTGCAGTGCCTGTGCTGTGGGAAAACCCATCCTCCCAATGCCAGTCATGAGGCTTTTCGGGTCCTTTACACCAATGGCTTTCAACCATTCCACAGTACTGTACCCCTTTCAGAAGACTGATTTGTCTTGCATACCGCCAAGTTTCACCTGTCTTAAAAACTACTTGCTTGCAAAATCAGACATAAAAATACAGAAGTGTCATAGTACACTATTACTGAAAAATGGCTTACTTTATCATTGTTACCATATAATTATAAAATAAATCAGTTGGAATATAAATATTGTACTTACATTTCTGTGTATAGTATACAGAGCAATATAAACAAGTCATTGTCTGTATGAAATTTTAATTTGTGCTGACTTCAGTAGTGCTTTTTATGTAGCCTGTTGTAAAACTAGGCAAATATCTAAATATCTGGAAGACCTCTGCGTAGCCCCAGGGGTATGTGTACCCCTGGTTGAGAACCATGGCTTTACACTTCTCTGGTTCTTTTACCTGGTGACAAGGAGCCAAAGCAGGGATGAGGATCTCACCCTCAGTCTTTAAGGGAAGAGAGATGATTAGGGAGGGGCACCTAAAACCTTCGGGCCCAGGTACTCCTCTGAGGTGATGTCATTGATTTAACAGAGGAGGAACTAGGCTGATAAACTGAAGCTGGCAGGACTCCAACCCTGATTTATATTATCAAAGCCTTCAAAAATTCTATTCTTCCTTCCAGTCCTCAGAGTGCGTGGCTTGTATCTAAACTTAGGGAAACTTCCACCAAATATGAGCAGCATTTACCTTAAGCACAAGAAGAAACCACCAAGTGATCTATAAAAAGACAGGCCTTAAGCATGGGGCTCACCCTTCCTCTCCACTATCCCATTGAGTGCCTTTTCTCTTGTTCCCCTACACAGTGGCATCTTCCATATGATGTCCTCTCCCTTTTCTCTCCATGCTTTGTATGCACCTCTCCTTTCCTAGGAGCCAGGGCTCAAGCTCAGATTGTTTTTCTATTCTTTGTCCACACGCTATGGATTGATCATGAACAAAAACAATGGAGAGAGCTTGACAAAACCATTGGGGAATTGAATCTCTCAGGAAGAAGCAGTAATTTGGGAAGAGATAGAAGTTATGCAGGATGAGGAAATTGCAGAAAATGTCAAATTGTTTCCTTTTGGGACCAAGAATCATTACTAGAAAAATTAGGCTACTGCAAGATTTACTGGCTGAAAGTGACTTAGAAGTCCTGTTTGAAAGTTCCTTTTCAGAATCCTATCCGGAGGGAGAGTTTATATATAATTTTCTCACCTCGTGTTCACAAAAAATAACTGTGTGTGCATGTATGGTCAGATCCTTGTCTTGGTCATCTAATTCTTACTCTGTCAAAGTTCTAGAAAGGGATTTTCGGAACCCTGTTCCCCTACTATCTAAAGCAGAGTCTTATCTCACTCATCAAATGTGAATGTTCAAGTATGCAACTTAAAATAAGCTTCTGCCAGCACATAAGAGAAAAACTCAATTACTTGAATGTTAATGGAAAATGAATATAAAAGGAGTGGAGCCACAGACAAAGGAAATTCACTTTTAAATGTGATCAATTACTTATAGAAATTTGATCAGTTATGGACTTTTTGTGTGGTAATCACAAAAGCTCTTGAAGTTGAAGTGTAAAGCTGAATAACTATTAATTCTGCCAAAGGAAAAAATAACCTGTGAAGAAATCTGTTGTATGTGTACCACCTCACATCTCCCCCACAGCACATTATGGGCACTATCAGAATAGTTCATAAATTAATAAATAATAATACCCCACCACCACCACCATATGGAGGCAAGTTGGCTTATGTGCTACAATCCCATATAATGGCTTACAATGTGAATAAATGAAGAAGATTGCTTAACTCAGTATCATGGCTTTAAAATCAGCCTGTTAATGTTATTTGAACATAGTTTATTTGTGTTTAATTATTTAGTGCCACTGCAAAGTGGGATGCTGTTAAGAATGCTACTCAGATATGAACCAAACAAGATACCAAATGCTTTGACAGAAAGAATTTTCAGTGTAGGTTTGTGTAATATCCACAGAGAATGATGTTCTCCTGTATGGATTTTAATTTAGGCTGAACAAATAGATAAAAGGAGAGGCTGACAAAACCCAGAAGGATAGCACTAGGAAAGTGAACTGAATAATTCTGTCCAAGAAATGCAAATCTTTCAAAGTTCATTAGCATAGTTGGTAGAGAAGTAAAATGAAAGGCATCAACTGACTGAGAGGTAAATAGAGTCTAGCTCACCCATAAAGCATCATTTTGTCAGGTCTCAGACTTAGTGCCCTTTGACCGGAAGATGCTCAGAACTGTCAGAGTACTTTGTATACCTTCTGTGCAAAGACAAGGAGAAGATTCTTTTATCAGATTTAAAACAAAATGAAGTGTCACATCTTTTTATAATTCAGCGAGAGATGGGAGACCTTGATGAGTAGTGAACAACCAAAACGTTGTTGCAGATTCTAAAAGTACTAAAGAGTCATAGAATCAATCTTAGGGTCATTCCAAGTGAAGTCACCCAATGCAGACTGCAGAGCTGACTGTTTTTTTTTATTTAGAGAAACAAGGTAGGTGAGGTAGTATCTTGTATAGGACCAACTTCTGTTGGTGGGAGGTACAAGCTTTCAAGCTTTTCTTCAGATCTAGGAAAGGAAGCAGAAAGTCTGAGCTAAATACAAGTTGGGACAGATTGTTAAGCAGAAGGGATAACATGTTGGGGATGGTCAATGGAACTTAAGAATGTGCTTAACTTCAAACATGTTTTTACATGCTGTCATGAATAGGGAACCACTTAAGCATGGGTACTTTGTATATCTTCCATGCAAAGAGGGCTCTCCTGAATTGGGGCTTTAGTGCTCACTCATTGGTACTGGCATAAACGTGAAGTTAAAGCTCTGGAATTTTTAATGGGCCTAAGTCCCCATATCTGAATAACACAGAAGTTTGAAATTCGTATCTGGATCTTATTTTAATTCCCAGTCCTGCTTTGCATTGCTGGAGTAATCTGTCCACACAGAGCTAATTACAAGATCAAGGTTTATCACTTTAGCCACTTATGTAACAACATCACCTGTTTTTTGAACACCCTGGCATCGGATCCAAATACACATTTCCTAAATGGGCACTGGGTTGCACTAAAACCCCAGGTCTAAACGATCCTTGATTTTCAAAGGAGTTCAATTCCAAACTTTGCTGCTTGGGTGCATCTTCATCTGGAACTCTACAATTTTCAATATCAATGTGCATGTGTACATTATTTTATTGTTTATAGAAGAATAATTAATTGGGCAATG
This sequence comes from Chelydra serpentina, assembly GCA_037349315.1. Taxonomy (NCBI): domain Eukaryota; kingdom Metazoa; phylum Chordata; order Testudines; family Chelydridae; genus Chelydra; species Chelydra serpentina. Next base: position 64,191,043 of record JBAIAC010000010.1, on the reverse strand, counting down.
TGCCCCCTTGACACAGCATTGCAGGAATTTCACCTTACTCACCTCTTTCAGACAGCTGTTCAGGCCAGGTGATAGCCTCCTTTTTCTTATGATCTGGCCCTCCAGCTAGGTCACCTTCAGTCCCACCTCTTCTGGGATAAACCAAGAGTCCAAGAAACTGAGAGTTCACCATCACCCTTCAGCTTAACTCCAGACTCAATAGTCCTTACATCTCGTACCAAGGGGTTTCAATAATCCTTATCCCTTGTATCATGGACTTTCCAGACCACCTTCCACCACAGGCTCACTGGGGAACCCAGCCTCTCCCTCTGCTTTGGGTTCCAATCCAGGGGCCCTGTAGCAAGCACCCAAGGTTCATCTATTCAGAACTTTGCTTCCTCCCTGAGCCACATTCTATCTTGGTATGTCTCCAGGCCTTCCCCACAGCCTCTTCCTGGGCTCAGCGTGTCTGAGTCTCTCTCTCTAGGCCTCTTCTCTAGGCCCACTTCAGAGATTTTCCTAGCACTTACTGCCACCCATCATGCTTTACTGCAGGTGAGCTTTCCTACATCCCTTACAGGTCACTCCCTGACCCTGATCAAGTCTTCCTGTTCCCTTTAGGCCTCTCTACCATGGCAAAGAATCCTGGGGCATACTCACTTCCTCCAGCATTTTTTCCTTTCAGAATTCCACCCTGTCTCTAGGACAGTGGTTCTCAACTGTGGTCCACTGCTTCTTCAGGGAAAGCCCCTGGTGTGCCAGGCTGGTTTGTTTACCTGCTGCGGTGGCAGGTTCGGCCGGTCACGGCTCCCACTGGCTGAGGTTCGCAGCTCCAGGCCAATGGGTGCTGCAGGACGTGGCGCAGGCCGAGGGATGTGCTGTCCGCCGCGTCCCACAGCCCTCATTGACCTGGAGTGGCGAACCGCAGCCAGTGGGAGCCGTGACCAGCCGAACCTGCAGACGTGGCAGGTCAACAAACTGGCCCGGCGCGCCAGGGGCTTTCCCTGAAGAAGCGGTGGACCACAGTTGAGAAACACCGCTCTAGGATAACCACCCAGCTGCGCCCATTACTAAATTGGGCCTGGTCTACCCGCCAGGTGCCACTGGGTTTGGTAATTGGGCCCTCGGGCTCCTGTTAACCCTTTGTTTGCCAGTTTGGGGTTAATATACCACATAACACTGCTATATAATATTCATATATGAATACATACATGTAAATAATTATATCGCCTCGTTTACTTCCTTTCATCTCCTTCTCTAGCTGTCTCTGTTTCTTCCTATCTCTGTTGAGTGGGAGAAAAAAAGACAAGCACATTCACAAATGCTGTTTTGTTTCTCTGAACTATTGTTTGTATTTGACTAGTTTAATCATGCACAACATTTAGCCTTCATTACATTGAACATTTTTAGCAGTAGATGCCTCTTAGCACAATAATGCATAATTTGCATTAATCTTGCTTTTTCATTATCTTTTGTAGGAATAAAACCTTTTGCTACAAATTACTTCCTATTTTTAGACTGCAATAAATGTACAAATTGCACTCTCATATTAAAACACATTAATTTACCAAACTCTTCAGAAATATCTAAAATATCTTTTCTTTATAAGAAAAGAAAGAAACCAAAATTTCCTAAAACAGGTGTCTAAATAGTGCCCCTAAACTGGTGCAAATAGGTGATTGAGCATAAATAAGCTTTTTCAAGCGACAAAATGGTACTCAGTCTAGGCATTTAAATGTGTGTTTTCACACTCTGTTATCTACTTGTATGTGCAGTTTTTACAGGTGCAGCTTGGAAACTTTTTTTATTTTTTTATTTTTTTTCTAAGGACTGTAGGATTTGTCCCTTAGCTAAATGTAGAAATGTCACATATTACATTTTAAGTAGAGCTGTTTGGGAATTTCTGATGAAACATTTTAAATAAAAAATGCTAATTAATTGAAACCCAAACTGTGGGAAAATATTGGTTTCAACAATTTTTTCTGCTTTTGAAAAAAAATTGAATAGAAAAAATTCAGAATTGTTTAAATGTTTTGTTTTGACATTTTTTAATGAAGAATTCCAAATTTCTGTTTCAAATACACTTTTTGTTTAGAAATTTGATGTAATATTGAAAATATATATATTTTTTAAAAGGTCAAAATTGAAATGAAATATTTTGATTGACCGAAACTAACTATATATTCAGATTTTTGGTTAGCGAAAATTTTCAAGATTAACTTTTTGTCCCAATTTGGAATGGGACCATTTTATGATATCTTGAAAATTTTTGCAGAATGGGAAAATATTTTCCTGCCCAATTATAATTTTGAGTGCTATCCTTGCAAATAATAAAATGTACAATACCTTTACATCATTCATTTGAAACCCTCAAAACCCCCGATTCTATAGGATGTTCTACTCAGGAAAATGTCGCCACCTGCACATAGCCTAACTGACATCAACTGATGTGGTGCAGGAGTCTATCTCTGCCAATCTCCTGGCCAGATTGGGGCCTATGTCCCTTACAGTGCAGAACTGCATTCATTATCCAGCTCACTTACTGTCCTCACAGAGTTGGAACCTTGATTTATACATACCTAATTAGTAGTTTAAAAATAAGGAATAAAGCCAAACTGAATTCTTTAAGGTTCGAGCCTCCAGGGTGGTTACAGATAATTTCATTGAGTAGAGGACTCTGAATGACACAATAAGTGATAAAATTAAAGACCTTATTTAAAATAAAGTAGTTAATTGAGCAAACAGGCATTACAATATAACCATACACTGTGTTATACTCACATTATAAGATGAAATGATGCACCTAGCGATGATCGGTCCCTGGATGAGAGGAATGGGTACAATCCTTTCTCTAATGACACATTGATGGTGGATGAGTGTGGTTCTCTAAAATCAGTGTATTACCCTTTAAAAAACACCCCTTAATTAATTAGCATTAATGCACCTTTTTACCATAATTAAATCTTTTCTACTTTTTTATTGGCTATTTAACATTAAACATCATCATAATTAATATCTGTATAAATAGTACACCATTAACTAGAAATATAGATAACATTTTTAGAAACATTAACATTTTATTTAAAACAGCAGTAAAAACCAATTAGGATCAAAACAAGTTTACAACATGATCTGTAGTTATGTACTAACTTATCTATAACTTTTGCTCACACTAACAAACCCAATTTCTCATACTCCTCTATTCTTATCTTAATTTAGATTAAGAAATCAGTAGAAATTAATCTTTAGCCTAACACATGCTATAGGGTACAGTCTATTCCGATGAGCAAAGACTGTAGGATAGGATCCCTATCATGGGATTGACCTTGCAAAGCACCGAGCCCTGATCCACCAAAGCATTTTAAGCACAGCCTTAACTTTTAAAACCTCAATGGAACTACTCAGGTGATGAGAGTAAATAGAGGCAAAACATCATAGAACCATAGGGTTAGAAGGGACCATCAGGGTCCTCTAAGCGAACCCCCTGCCAAGATGCAGGATTTGTTGTGTCTGAACCATTCAAGACAGATGGCTATCCAGCCTCCTTTTGGAAACTTCCAGTGAAGGAGCTTCCTTGACTTCCATGGGGAGTTTGTTCCATTGCCCTACTGTTCTTACAGTTAGGAAGATTTTTTTCTTGAGATTTAAACTAAATCTGCTGTGCTGTAGTTTGAACCCACCGCCTTTTGTCCTGTCCTCTGTGACAAGAGAGAATAATTTTTCTTCATCTTTTTTATGGCAGTCTTTCAAGTGTTTGAAGACTGCTATCATATTTCCCCTTAATCTCCTCTTTTTCAAACGAAACATACCCCTTTCCTTCAGCCTTTGCTCATATAGCTTGCATTCCATACCTTTGATCATCTTTGTTACTCACCTCTGGATCCTTTCCAGTTTCTTTACATCCTTTCTATATGGCGGTGACCAAAATTATACACAGTACTCCAGCTGAGGCCTAACCAGTGCTGTTTAGAGTGATACTATTACCTCCCGTGACTTGCATTCTTTGCCTCTGTTAATGCAACCCAAAACTGCATTTGCTTTTTTTTGCAACAGCATTGAACTGCTGATTCAGGTTAAGGTTGTGATCCACCACAACTCCCAGATTCCTATCAGCAGTGCTGCTGCCAAGCCAGTTATCCCCCATTCTGTATTCGTGCATTTGATTTTTCTTCCCTAAGTGTAGCACCTTACATTGAATTTCATTTTGTCGGCTATAGCCCAGTTCTCCAATTTATCAAAATCCCTTTGAATTTTAGCTCTATCCTCCAAGGGGTTTGCAACCCTCACTAGCTTTGTGTCATCAGCAAATTTGATCAGTATGTTCTCCATTCCTACATCCAGGTAATTAATAAAGATGTTAAATAATATTGTACCCAAAACAGATATCTGTGGAACCCACTTGACACCTCCTTCCAGTCTGACTTCATTCTGTTCAGTACCCTTTGCTTGCAGTTGTTTAACCAATTATGTATCCACTTAATGGTAGTTCAACCGAGCCCAAATTTTTCCAGCTTACTTATGAGAATGTCATGTGGGACGATGTCAAGAAACCTTGCTAAATTCCAGGTATATTGTGTCCACCGCATTCCCCCTATCCCCCAAACCAGTTACCTTGGCAAAGAAGGAAATCAAGTTAGTTTGGCATGATTCGTTCTTAGTAAATCCATGCTGGTTGCTAGTGATCACCCCTTCATCCACCAGGTATTTACAATTAGAATGTTTTATATATTACTCTAGTAGATTCCCAGATAACAAGGTCAGACTGACTGGTCTATAGATCTCTGATTCCTCCTTTTTTCCCTTTTTAAAGATGGGCACTATTTTAGCCCTTCGCCAGTCTTCTGGGACCTCTTCATACGGCACATCTGACCAAGGAAGAACAGATTTGATCTGAGCAGTCATAGCACAGCAAAGAGATCCAGAAGTGAAGTTCCCTCTAGTGGAGTAAGGTAGTGGGCAGAGTGGGACTCGGGAAGGATACTGGAATGGTAAGGGACAGGAATACTATACTCTTATCTCTGGGGGGGGAAGCATCTGGTTACAGAGGTTAGAATATTCACATACTTAGATGAAGCTAGACAGGAAAAGTATTAATGACACTTTTAGAATGTCAGTGAGACTATTCATAGGCTTAACATTAAGGACATGCTTTAGTGCTTTTCCGAATTCACCTTGCAGATTGAATCCATATTCTGTACATTATTTTTCTACTTCCTCCGCTCTATCCATTTCATTCATTTCTCAAAGAGAAAGTTCTGAGCATTTTCTCCATGCAAGTTGATGGAATTCCAAACTGGAAACAACCTTAATAGAAAATCAGCTTATTGTACAGCAAAACAGTTTTCCCTCCTGAGAAAAGGGGTATTATTTTAGTCTAAAGAAGGTGTCTATTACTTTAGAGTTTAAGAACCCACACATTGCTTCTAGGAGAGAGATGCAATTACTTTTAACTGCTGTGCTCAGCATGAAAACATTTTGGAAAAAAGGGTTTCTTTTAATCATATTTTGATATCAGTATTTAAAAAATAAGTAATAGATGGAGAACTAAAATCTATGTTAAAATTATAAATCTAGTATATATTGTGAAAATACTAGCTATGATGTGCATATACAAACTACGCACATACCATTAATATTTTAAAATATGACCCTATTTTCAATAAATGATTCCACCTTAATCCTTTGAGGTTTCCCCCTTAATTACTGTGTTTATTTAAAACCTCACATTTAAAAAACCCCAAAACACCTCATAGTTGGATTCGTTTGTGGAAACCTTGATTTTCTGACTTTGATAACTTCTTACTAACAGCTTTGACTTATTATTCAAGAGCAGATTTGGAATTAAAATTACAGAAATTTTGCAACAATAACAAGGCTTGAATGATGTATTCCAATGCAAATGGCACAGAGAACAGACTCCTAATATTATATTAGCAATGTTTTATTTGGTATGTGTGACATTTTTGATTACTGTAAAACATTTTCTAGTATCAGTTAATATTGCTGAGTTCTTTCTTCTCTGTTTCTGCTGCCATGGAGAGAACTTACCTGCATACGCTGATATTCAGCAATTGAAAGCCCCTAATGAAGTAAAACAAAAGAAAACAAAGTCAAACAGTTACAAGCAATCTATTCAAAATATTTACCCTATGGGAGTATCTAAAATGGGCCCAAAGGAGTATTCCCGTAGTGGCTGGTGTACAAAATCAGTGCTTTGGGTAGACTCTCCCTCCGCTGCCCCAACACACACACTCTTGCAGAAACTGGAAAAGTAGGAGCAGAGGCTTCAGGAAGCATGTGAAGACAACATTATATTCTGGAGCTGGTAATGCAAGTGTAACAGTAGTCTAGTATATTAGCATCTTTCAATATCTGGTGCAGCATCAGTTTGGAAATGATAGCATCTGACCTGGGGAAACAAACAGGATGCATTTTTAAAATAAATGTGAGAACAGTGAAAATCCCTGTGACGGTGTACCCCATAAAGCTTTATGGGGAGATGCTTATAAATGTACATATGTAACTAGAATATGTTTTATGCTACATGTGCCATGTAACATATCTCTGTGAAAGTTATGACCTACTGAATTTATTCCTCTTGTTTGTATGCATGTATCATTGTTGTAGTTGGAGTTATGAAGATTGGTTTTATATTTGCTGGTTTTGGACATAGCCTTTGTAAGTGCATGGGATCATGTTTGGAGAAAAGAATGTGCCTGTTAAGTACGAGCACTTAACAGACAAAAGAAGTTGCAGACCTCAGTCCACATCAGGGCCTGGTCAAGAATGCAACTGGTCGGACTGGTTACTGAGGGATGCATGGACATGTGACTTGCCCATGTGATCCCAAAACTCCATGGCAACTGGATCCTACACAGGGAGTGGGGAAAAGGCTATAAAAGCCCTTGGAAGACCCTTCCATTTTGTCTTCAGCTGGCTAAAGAAAGAAGCTCTCCACCCCCCAAGGACATACCGGAGAGAGACTGAACAAAGGACAGAGACAATAAGGGGTGTGACGTGACTGCTGGACCCAGGCTAGAAGCTTTACAGCCTGTGAAAGAAAGAAAGCTGGAGCCGGTGAGGTTTTGATATCTGTGTGAAGTTTGATTAGACATAGACCTGCGTGTTTTATTTTATTTTACTTAGTAATTCAATTTGTTCTGTCTGTCACTACTTGGAATCACCTAAATCCTACTTTCTAAAATCTCACTAAAATCACTTTTTACTCATTAAGTTTCCTGGTGTACGAGTCGGTACCCGGGGGGCGGGGAGGGGAGGCAAACAGTTGTGCATATCTTTCTATCTTCGAAATAGAAGGCGAACTATTTATGAGTTTGCCCTGTATAAGCCTTATACAGGGTAAAACGGATTTATTAAGGGTTTGAACCTCCTTGGGAGTTGGACACCTGGGTGTCAAAGGCAAGAGCGCTTCCAGGAGCCTTACAGTTGTGAGTGGACTTGGTTCAGACCTGGGTCTGTGTTTGCAGCAGATCAGTGGAATCTGACTCAAAACAGACAGGATTCGGGAGTCCCAAGCTGGAAAAGGAACTGGAAGCAGGGGCAGAAGTAGCCTTGGCACGCCAGGTGGCAGCACCAAGCAGGTCTCTGTGACCCCAACCCGTCACAGTGGCGTAGTCGAGCAGGATCTGTGCACAGCTGATTGCTTTGAGATACTGGTAGTGATTTTAAGTGAGTTTTAAGTGTGGTGGCTTGAAAACAGACAAAGCGGTTACTGTTTTGTTATTTTCTGTTTGCTTATTTCAGGTAAGGGACGTAGGGACAGAAAAGGAAACAAAATAAGTTAGAGTGAAGATCAGGGGAGATGGGAAAGTCTCTTAACTGAAAAACTCCTGAGCTGAGGGCAGTCCAGTTTCAGTGAACTGCAGAGGGGCGTGGCCCAGCACTAGACAGCAATAAGATGTCTGTAAGTGAAACCACGGTAAGACTGGATCTTGCCAGACTCAAAATAACAGAGAAAGAAAACGAACATCAGAGACAAATCGAATTACGTATGCTAGAAATTAGTGCAGAGGCAGAGGCCCACAAGAGAGCTATGGAAGCAGAGGAGCTGGCCCACAAGAGAGCTATGGAGGCCCAGAAGCATGAACTGGCTATTGCAGAGTTGAAGAGTCGAAACCCTTCAGCTGCTGGCTCCACTTCCCCAAAAATCCACAAATTGGAGCGTGTATGCCCCCAGTATGATGAATCCAAGGATATAACCGAATATTTTATCACCTTCGAGAGACTGTGCTCCCTCCATGTGATCCCTGAAGATCAAAAAATGACCACCTTGATAGCCAAATTGACTGGCAGAGCTCTGGACATATTCAATAAGATGCCCATTGGTGATGCCTCCAATTATGGTAAATTTAAGGAACTGGTTTTGAAACAGTTTCAGGTTACACCTGAAACCTACAGGGTTAAATTCAGGAGTCTTAAGAGGGGAGATGGATTAAGTAATGTGGCTTTTGCAAATGAAATGACCGATCTGGTAGATAAGTGGGTGAGGGGAAAAGACATTACCAGCTTTGAAGGAATGTGTGATTTGGTTGCTCAGGAACAATTCCTGAATATGTGCAGTGATGATGTAAAACAGTACTTGTGGGACAAAAAGGTAGAAGCAGTGGGTGAATTAGCTGGGTTTGCAGACTCCTATGAGCAGGTGCAAGCTGCAATTAAGCATAAACCACTGGCAGAGGGGTACAGGGTCAAAGGAAAACAGAGTCACCCTGTTACCCCTGGGAAAAAGGAGGCTGGGCGTTCACCTCCCCATTCCCCTAGTACTCGTCCCAAATTCCCTGTACAATCAGAGGAGCCCAAGTGGTGCTATCAGTGTAAGTCCACCGAGCACCTGAGAGATAAGTGTCCCCTGCTGTGTGAAAACAGGCATCAAATGGCCCATGAAGCTGCTGCCTCTTTCCACACAGGGTTTGTGAAGTTGACTTCTACACCACCAAGCAGTGAGCATGTACATGCTGTTAGACTAAATGGGAAGTTAATCACTGGGTTGAGAGATACAGGTGCTGAAATTTCTATAGTTAGGAGGGATCTGATCCAAGAGAAGGATTGGTTGCCGGGTAAAGTGGCGGAATTGGAGCTGGTGGGTGGCTACAAAGTCATTGCACCTTTGGCTAAAGTACACATGCAAACGGAAAATTTACAGGCTGAGCTAACGGTGGCAACAGTATCACACAATTTTGCACCGTTTCTACTGGGAAATGATTTCTTTACAGTGGCAGAGTCTGTCCCAGGGTCGGGTGGCAGCAAGCAGGAGCCTTGTGCTGAAAACCCCAGGGGAGGGGGGGAAGTCACAGGGACTGCAGCTGTGGTGGCAGGGATGGCTGTGGCCAGTTCCTGTCCTGTAATTATCTCCCCGGGGGAGGGGAATGTTCTACCTCATAGCAAGGGGGGAATTTTGCGGGCCACTGAAGGGTCTGTCTTAGCTTGCAGCTGTGAGCCCACAGCTGGACCAGGGTCACCTTCTCTTCAGGGGGACATGGGAGTGTCTGGCCCAGAGGGAAGCCCAAGGAGGGAAGGTGAGGGGGGGGCCAGAGAGCCCGCCCACCTTTTGTCAGGAGGATCTTGCCCAGGAGGAGGGTGAAAAGTCTGCATGTAAGATGACAGACTCCTCTCCTGTGGATCAGGTTAGAAGGGAAAGCTGGGGGTCAGACCTCCTGGAAGGGGGAGTCCATCCAGCTGACGTGTTGGGAACAGATACTGGGGTGTCCAAGAAAGAGGTTGTTCTTGCTACACTGGTAGGAGGTAAACCTCTCTCTTCAAAGCAGAAGGGAGCGAGTCTCTGCATGGGTGAAGCCCCACAAGGGGATGGGAACCAGCCCAGAGAAATTCCAGAGGCAGGGGCCGAGGGCAGGCCGGGTTGCAATACACCCTTTCCTTGCCAAAGCCTCAAACGCATGCCTGATTCAGGAGCCTTCTCCAAAGAGGCAGAAGGATCTGCATCAGAGTGCCTACCAGGGTACACAGATTGGTGGGTACTCCTGTGTCTTTCCCTACTTCATCTGTGGGTTAGAACAAAGGAGTTAATACTCAGGGTCAACCCTTTCAAGATGGGGAACATACCTGATTGGTGGGAAAAACTGTTGTACATGCTTGGGATGGTGACCACACAGTCCTACAAGCATGTTACCTGTCGGCCTATATCGGTTAACAGGCTGAAAGCTTGGCACAACAGCAAAAGCATAACAGGCCTAGGCTGCGGTGCGAAAGGGGAAACTGAGGCACACCACCTCATGGCACTGAGAGCTAAATGCCGAGGTTCCTATGCTTTAACAGGTATTGCTATCTGTATCCTGTTAGCAATACCACACCCCAACCCATTTTCAGGCACCCGGGGACCAGGAACCTTGCAATTTGCTAAAACCATTGCGAATGACACCATGTGGTGCGCCGGTACTGAAAAGGGGTGTGCCCAAAGACAAACGGGTTTTATGTGTACTGCCTCCGCCATGGACAGTGTCCAAGTCTCTGGCAGTAAGTTCAGGAGGAGGGTGTGACGGTGTTCCCCATAAAACTTTATGGGGAGATGCTTATAAATGTACATATGTAACTAGAATATGTTTTATGCTACATGTGCCATGTAACATATTTCTGTGAAAGTTATGACCTACTGAATTTATTCCTCCTGTTTGTATGCATGTATCATTGTTGTAGTTGGAGTTATGAAGATTGGTTTTATATTAGCTGGTTTTGGACAAAGCCTTTGTAAGTGCATGGGATCATGTTTGGAGAAAAGAATGTGCCTGTTAAGTACGAGCACTTAACAGACAAAAGAAGTTGCAGACCTCAGTCCACATCAGGGCCTGGTCAAGAATGCAACTGGTCGGACTGCTTACCGAGGGGTGCATGGACATGTGACTTGCCCATGTGATCCCAAAACTCCATGGCAACTGGATCCTACACAGGGAGTGGGGAAAAGGCTATAAAAGCCCTTGGAAGACCCTTCCATTTTGTCTTCAGCTGGCTAAAGAAAGAAGCTCTCCACCCCCCAAGGACATACCTGAGAGAGACTGAACAAAGGACAGAGACAATAGGGGGTGTGACGTGACTGCTGGACCCAGGCTAGAAGCTTTACAGCCTGTGAAAGAAAAAAAGCTGGAGCCGGTGAGGTTTTGATATCTGTGTGAAGTTTGATTAGACATAGACCTGCGTGTTTTATTTTATTTTACTTAGTAATTCAATTTGTTCTGTCTGTCACTACTTGGAATCACCTAAATCCTACTTTCTAAAATCTTACTAAAATCACTTTTTACTCATTAAGTTTCCTGGTGTACGAGTCGGTACCCAGGGGGCGGGGAGGGGAGGCAAACAGTTGTGCATATCTTTCTATCTTTGAAATAGAAGGCGAACTATTTATGAGTTTGCCCTGTATAAGCTTTATAAAGGATAAAACAGATTTATTAAGGGTTTGAACCTCCTTGGGAGTTGGACACCTGGGTGTCAAAGGCAAGAGCGCTTCCAGGAGCCTTACAGTTGTGAGTGGACTTGGTTTGGACCTGGGTCTGTGTTTGCAGCAGATCAGTGGAATCTGACTCAAAATAGACAGGATTCGGGAGTCCCAAGCTGGAAAAGGCCTGGAAGCAGGGGCAGAAGTAGCCTTGGCACGCCAGGTGGCAGCACTAAGCAGGTCTCTGTGACCCCAACCCGTCACAATCCCAATACCCAGAGGTGCTTTCATATCACAACCAAAAACCCCTTTCCTCCTTGGTAACCCTTTGCATACTAGCAGTTTGAATTAGATTATTATTTCTGCGACCTGAATCTGCAGCAGATATTTAATCTACAAAGAGCAGTTTTGTTGCTGAATTTGCAGCACACATCACAGAATGACACTTTATGCAAAGACAAGCTGGCTTTGTGTGTTTTATGAGACAGAAAAGACAGCACTTTCAGATAAGATATTATCCTGTTTGAACAGTAAATGTTCAGAATAAACACAGGTACTGAAGCGCTCCATGCATGGCACTCCGACTATGTGCTGGGCACGGAGGGTACATCTACATTGCCCATGGAAGAGAGCTGTCCATCTTAGATCAACAGACTCAGGCTAGCAGGGCTTGCACTAGTGCTCTAAAAATACCTGTGTAGGCACAGTGCTTTGAAGTTGTGGCTCTATTTTTAGAGCACCAGCCCAAGCCACGCTAGCTAGTCTGTTGACCCAGATGGGAAGGCTTTATTTTGTGGGCAGTGTACATGTACCCGAGATGCTCTAGGATTGGGCCCATTCTATCCTGATTATAAATAGTAGGATATGCTCATTAGGGCCCCAATTCAACAGCCCATTTGTATTCAGCAAAGCACATAAACATGATCTTATTTTAGGCACTTTCTTAAATCCCATGTAATTCAATGGGATTAAAAAATATGCTCTGCTGAGTAGGAATAGACCTAAGCACTTATTTAAACACTTTTCTGAACTGTGATATTGAAAAAGGTCAAAAATAATTTCCCTGGATCTTAGCTTGCAGTGTGAATGAATAAGCACATGTTGGGGATTCAGGAGATCCCAAGTTTTAATCCTGCTTCTACCACTAACTAACTGTGTAAACGAGGGAGACAAGGTGGGTGAAGTAATATCTTTTATTGGGCCAACTTCTTCTAGCGAGAGAGAAAAGCTTGTGAAATTACACAGAGCTCTTCTTCAGGTCTTGGTACCAACATGGCTATACAACATAACCTTTGCCATAACACAACACCGTATAACCTTGAGCAAGTCACTTTTACCTTGCTGTCTTAGATTTCAAATCTATAACATGGGGATAATGTTTATCCATCAACCCCACAGGGTGTTGTGAGGATTAGTTATTTTACATCTGTATAGTGCTTTGAAAATACTAGGCATTATACAAACGCTAAGTATTCTTATTACTATTATGGTCTGCATGAGTGGATGGGTTCCCCTAAAGAATGATAATGAAAACTTTATCTGTTAGACAGGTGCCATCAATATTGTCTTTTAAAATGCCAGACTGTCTCTTTGGATTTATTTTTATTACATCTTTACTTGGCTGTGGGTTTACAAAAGAATGCCTAATCTATCAATCAGATGGAATATCTTTATTCTAGGATTTCATCTAGACCAAAAAAATGTGTATTTTTGTCTAGCTAATCAGAATAGAGGAATTCTGAATTATGCTATTTATTGCTATTTATTGAAGATAAATATCAAAATCTTATAGAGGTAGTGATTTAATCCTATTCAGAGAACAAAATCTCTGATGACCACTTAGCCTAGTTTGCCTCACTACCTTTGTGTTTAGCTGCTTAAAAGAAATGACTATCATATTGACAGAGATATTAACAGTAGTCTATTCAGATAAATTCAAGGTATAGAACAATAGCTCAGAAACATGTTTGTCAGCTAAAATATGAATGAAACAGATTCGGAATTTCACATTAAGTAGATGACAGTCACTTTATCAAAAATTCAGCTGTTGGCTGGGTTCAGAAGTGATCTTAATCGTCCCAGGGCTCTCTCTCTCCACATTGAGAAAGCTGCAACATGTGCTTAAATTTATGAACATGCTTAGGTGATTTTCTGAGTTGGAGCCTCCATGATGAAACCCACTGTCCGTGGAGGAGAGTAGGTAGTAGATCACATATGGCTCAGGTGCCCCATAGTATCACTTCCCTGCAGTATATTGATAATACCATGAAATCATACAAGTTAGACATAGAAAATACCTATTAAAATTATCATCCAGTACATCTCCCTGACAACGCAGGACTGATCACTACAGGAAATTCATAGTGCACTATGTATTTTGGTTTTAAATGTTCCAAGTTCTGGGTCTTCCACCACTTCCCTTTAAACACTGTATAACACACTAACATATTGCATTGTCAGCAGTTTTTCCCCCAGGTGTTCAGCCTACATTTCCTTTTCTTAATTTGTGTTCACATTACCCGCTTTTATAAACCTACGTCAACCTACAGTTGAGACCACTCAACTCAAATTGGTCTTGCTAGCCGTTAAATATTTGTAGACATACATGCCATGTACTCATAACTTAGCCAGAATATACTTAATTTTGAATGTATTTTTATATTGCAATAAATGTTTGATGAATCTAACAAAAGGTTAATTTCACCTTTCAGCAAATGATTACATCAAATATATCATTACACACACACACACATACACACACACAGAGGATTATTTTAGAATGGTACTTTTGCTGTACTGCTTTCCTGGATATAAAATCTTTTAAAAATATATTATCATTTAATAATAGATTTTCAGTTTGTAAATGTATGTCAGACATGTACATTATAATTTGGGTGCCTCTTTGCATATACTTAATACGTATATACATATATACATCAATAATATAATTCAAATATTTTACTATACGTAAAATTATTATCCTTTCAGCCACTTAATTTTTGTATCTCTTTTCTGAACAACATCCAGTTTGTGGATATCTTTCTGGTATTGGTTTCCTCACAATTAAATTAAATATTCCACAAACAGCCATACCACAGCCATATACAAAGGAACTTTTACCTTTCTGATGCATGACCAGCTGTCTTTTGCATATGCAGCAAAACTGCACTGGCATCTTTGCTGCCGTATGGCATTCCAAAGTCATTGGTAAATTGCATACGGTATTTTTGTTAGTTTGTTTCTTTTTAGAACTACTGCTGTGTAGTTTCTTGCTCCCATTGAATATCTGCTTTTTTCTCACTTTAAAATTTGCATTTTTCAAAGTTGAATTTCATATTGAAGTTTACTTATAATTTAGTCTTTATATTGCTGTAGTGCCCGGAGGCCCCAATCGAGATCAGTGTCCCATGGTGTTACAAGGCAATGTACACGCACACAGGTATTTACTGGCCCTGTTTCTAAGATAATTAGGTTTCTTTTTATTACTTCCCTGCCCTCACATCTCTTTAGTATCATCTGTGAATGTAATTAATGCTATTTACCTCTCTTCTAGATTAGTGAAGATATTAGGCCCTGATTTAAAGCAGATCCCTGTGGCATTCCACCAGACACCTTTCTGCATTATGAGACATTGCTGATATTGTCTTTTGTTTATGCCCTTGAATCCAGCTTTCAATCCATGCAACAGTGTTAATACCCAAAGCAATTTTAATTAATGTAGACAAAGATTTTTAAGACACTATCAATATATTTAAATCCAGATATATTATAGCTACTGTTTTCCATTCACCCACTCATTTTGTAATTCTAGCACCAAAAAAAGTAATCAAATATATCTGCTCACATTTATTCCTCTTAACCCATGTCTATTGATAATGGCTGCATTATCTTCAAGCTATTTACTAGTCTTTTCGCTTAATATGAGAATATTAGTTCTCTAGGAATAGGAGTGAGACATGCAGGACAGTAAGAGGCAGGATCCAGCAAGATGTTGAGCAGTATAGTATTTATTGCTTTGGTGTAAAAGAGCCAATCTTTTGAGTGCATGAATAATCCTATTGAAGTCAATGGAACTATTCACATGTTTAAAGTTAAGCATGGATGCCAATGCTTTGCTAGATCATAGTGATCAGCATCTAGTAAGATCAAGCCCAAAAAACAGCTGTCATCATTCTTTCCTTTTTCTGTAAAGAGTTCCCAAATTTGTTTCTCACTAATCTTCCAGTACCTCTCCCGAGTTCTTTATGACATTTCAAAAATACATTGGAAGTGGTGGTACAGTTCATTCATTAGCTAACACGCGTTAATAATTTAGGATGCATATAACTGAAACTGCCTGATTTGTGTACTTTCAAATCTCCCCAAGTATTCCCTAGCCTAATCTTCATCAACGCAATAGCTACTTTACCGTGATTTTTATTACTTCCTAATTGTTAAAAATTACTTTTATTTTTCTTATTCAAGGTTGTTTTTTTTTAAAGACTCTTCAGTAACTCAGCCATTATGGAAACATCATTAATTTCATTCCCTCCTCAGGACATACTTGAGTCCTTCAGTGGCAAATGCAATTTTGCTCTGCACCTGGCAGCATAATAGTTCTTGTTGACAAATGCTAATTATTTGTGTGGGTTTTTCTTTTCCCAACATTTTTGGCTCTGAACTTATAATCAAAGTAAAAAGAGGGGAGGGAGCTTCCCCCCAAATAGTGGAACAGCTTTATTTGTGAGTGTCATGGGAAGATAGAAGGAGAAAAGAAAGCAAGCAAGTAAATGCATTAGCCTGAGGGGGAGGATTTCTAAGGATGTACTCTTATATCCAGCTGGGACTGGTCTCTTCTTTAGCCCAACAGATAAAAAAAAAACCTCCAGAAAGGTACAATGGGATTTTAGCACTGAGAGGGAATACCGCCTTGCAACAATTGAAACACAGCTTAACTAGCCTTAAATCAGACTACTTAATCAACTGAAATCCAATGAAAAATAGCGGCTGTTACGCCTTAGCAGAGTGTGGATGAGGAGATTAACTGGGGTGAGATTAAGCACTTCAGAAAGAGAACTTTAACTACTTTTTAATAACACATTTCAATATGGTTGAGAACATGGAGTTTCAGATAAAGGCTGCTAGAAAGTAAGAATCATCAAAGCCGTGTGGAAATGCTTTGTTGCTCACATACAGTATGGGACAGAACTCATTTTCATGTATGCTTTCTTAAGGTTATTCCTTATTATCATCCTTTAAGGTTCATGATAAGCAGAAAGAGAAAGCAGCATTCAATAGGCTTTTTGTCATTAATGGTTGTCATTTTGATTTTAAAAAAGAACCACTATAATTTAATGGGTAAATGCAAATGACCTCAGCACTGCAGTTTTGTACTTCAAAGGGGGTGGGGATTTGTTTTGAAGTTTATTTGGCAGATGAATTGCAGCCAAAGATAAGCAAAAAAGTTTTGAACTCCCAAGAGCTATAATGCCCGTGAAAGTGGGAAAAAATCGAAGTATTGCCATGCTTGTGATCAAGTATAATAGAAATTAAGGCTAATAAACAGGTTTCCTAATATTCCATCTACAAGGTGAGTTGAAGTGTCTCTCTGAAGCATAGCATCATCACTTCTGAATTCATGAGGACTGTTATATTTACAAGTTTCCCCCTCCCTTCCCTTTTCTGAATGAATGCTACCTTCACTCCTAACAAAAAAGGTGTCTCTTGTAAGTAACCTGTCCAGATTTGTTTTTACAGTTAATGCCTCTTATATAGCATATGCAGGCAAAATTAATAGTTTCTTCTACCCAGCTCCTTTAGCAGATGGGTGCTGGGGAGTAACTCACAACAGAGATGACAGCTGAATCATTGTACAGGAATGTCATTTCATATAAACTGCTTCATTGTCATACTACATACACTCCTACAAGCTATAGAACAAAAATATAAGACAAGACTGCCTTTTCTCATGCAATTTTTAAAAAAATCACAGATAAAGTCTATGGTATTAAAAATATGTTCTTGCGTTTCAACTAGAAAAATTTCTGTTCAGTATTAAACACAGATTTGCAAACTTTCCACACACTGCATTACCATTAATGGTGTGTCAATATTAGAGGTATTGGAGCTTCAATAGAGCTATGCTGACTTACACCAGCTGAGAATCTGTCTGGTAGCAAAACACTTTATGCTTTTATTCTCTCTGGTTGATATGCAGTGTCCTACAAAACTTCTCGCACAGGCAAACTTGTCAGGGCTTGCTAGTAGCTCACCAGTCAATGCCCATTCAAACAGGTGCACTTTGTCTGGCTCCGCTTTTTAACATCAGACATATATAACAAGGCATGGCTCATTGTGTGTTTGCTTCAGAGAGAGCTTCCTGCTGTCAACATGACAAAATCAAGTATAAGACAAGCCAGAACACTGTAAAAATCGTTTACCCTCTAGTGCATATAAAGATAGCTTAAAGCAAGGGATATAAGTTTTGACAAGGCATTTAAATGCTCACAGCTGACTGCCTTCTGAAACAACCAAGCCAAAAGAAGCATTGCACTATGGAACTAGCAGAACTGGAAACCACTGGGCCAGATTCTGGTTCCTGCTGCAGTCCCTTTACACCACCAGAGTAGCACAAAGTGACCGAGAGGAATTCCCCCAGTGTAGGCTCAGTGTAAAGTTCATGTACGCCTCTCTACACTGGCTCTCTGTCCAGCTCCTAGTAAAGGGGTGCACCAGGGATAGGAGGGGGAGTGGGTGCAGTGCAAAGCACACCTGCTTTTCTGGGCTATGGAGACATAGGAGGCTGCTTTGAGACCCAGCCTGGGGTTCCTTCCTCTAACGTATCCTGGAAACCTCACTGACCTCTGGAGTAGCCAGAGTTACAATGGTGTATCACTTAAGTCCCTCTTAAACCTTATTTTGAGGACTTACATGATGCAAGGGTGTTTGATGTCCTCTACACAGAGGGAGGGAACATGGTCATGTAATTAAAGCACTGAACTAGAAAGAGATCTGGGTCCTATTCAAGATCGCTGCCTCATTTTCTATCTGCAATGGTTACTTTACCATAACTAACTGCTTGTAGAGTCTCTGCATAATACTGCAATTTCTAAACAGATGTGCTTTTAAAATAAATTCATTAATGTTTGTGCAGGGATCTGACACTATGGCAATGAATACATCAGAAAATAAATAAATCTGGCAGGAGCAGAGGAATCAAGGAATATCATTATTATCTCCTTGTTTATCTCATCTGCCCTTCAGAGGACAGTGCTTTTTAGTTTACATTGCAAAAATTGTCCTTTTTTCCCTTACAATCTCCTTATTCGCAATTCTTTCCAGTGGGTTATATTTCTGTACAGCGCAGAATATATTTTCAGCTTAATGTATATGCAGTAAATGTACAACTCATTATAGTCATTGGAAGTGTTGTGACTAAAGCCACCTCCACACATCTGTGAATATTTGCCTCTTCAGCATTGCAGTTTTCCCTCAAGAAAGTCTGAGCCTGATCCAGTTTACAGGAAGGAAATATGCTTGCTTCTCAGTATGTTAGTGAAGTGGGACACACACACTGCACCCAAATACTGCAATCCCAAGCTCCAGGATGGCTTTTAACACTTAAAGAGACATGGCAGCAAGAGACAGCAGAGAATGGTTTGGGCTCTACTGCTCCAGAATGAAGAAGTAGGATTGCCAGTGGCCCTCAGATATATCCACGGCCGGCCTTAGGGAAAATACCATCCTGAGCAAACTCGTATTTTGACACCCTTTTTTGAGAACAGCAGTGTGGGGCGCATGGTGCAAGCTCCTGTCCCCAAAGTCAAACCAGGCTGAATAGGGAGGAGTTTCTGAGCCTGGGGGATCCCACGGCCATACACCCCCTGACCACACAGCAGGAAGAGAGTGGGTGTGCGGCCATCACTCGTGCCCATGGGAAGAAAGGACCCAGGGGCTGGCTCACTGGCTCCACAGGGACAAGCCCTGATGCCTGTGCCTCCCTGTCAGGCTGGCAGCTCCAGGAGGCGTCACCCACCTCCCACCTGGCTGGCCAGAAGCTCCAGCCCTGGGCTTGCCTGCACTCACCCTTGCCAGCTTGCGGAATTCAAATGGCAGCCCCATGATCACAGCACTCTGGACCCATAAGGGCAGCCCTCAATACCCACATCAAAGAGAGCAGGCCCACATCAGACTTACAAACTGTACCTTGAAAATATTGGCATGTATTAAGAGGCAGCTAAGTCTCCTGTCGAGAAGATGGGAGACATGGGCTGTGACCCAGCATAAAAAGCTCTATCTGTCTAATCCTGCTCCATGGGAGTCTCTCAGTGGGACGTTGATCAGACCCCATGTTGATTAAGAGTTGCAGGGACCTTTATAATTTTGGAAAGAAAACATCTGATCTTCCTAAGGATTATCCAAACTGAACCTGTCTTCAAACCTGTTGAGGTTCACACATGACTAATTGCTAATGGCTTCCTTAATGAAATGATAACTAGTTTGGCAGTAGCAGGAACAGTTGTTTGGAAGAGATGACACTAGGTTTTTGAGTAAGCATTCTTTTGAAAATCCCCACTTTACAGTCTAGGGACCTAGACCTTTTTTTTATATTAAATAATAAATTCCAGCAACGCTTTCTCCCACTGCAGCCTACGAAGGATTGTCATTGACTTCCAGGGAAGTTACTTTATCCTGTGGGAGGAAAGGACACCAGTAAATGCTAAACACTGTGAAACAAAGTGAGAAATGGTAGGAAGGAATGTAGCTGTACAAAGATGTATTTGGAGAGAAGAACAATTGCTATACATTCAAAAAACAAAACAACAGCTACAAAAACAAATAAATAAAACTCCCACATAACAGAGAACTGTGGTGTAATTTTCCCTCAGTTTCTTATCGGTTCTTTCAATCCTTATAAAAATCTTAGCTGCTAATTGAAAACTATAGTTTGTTTCTAAACAAGATTAAGGAATGTACAGTTGCAAACATAACTAGATTCTGTAGCTTTTTTCTGTGACATTTTTTCCCCTTAGAGAAATGCACACAGAAAGTTAAGCACTGAGATGGTGTGTGAGACAAATTTATTTATATAGTTATTTATCTGTCATGTATTTGTTGGCACTGAAGATCTTATGGTACTCTTCAGGGGACAATAATGTTAACTCCAGATTTTAACTCAGATAATTACATTCTGCTTTATTTACATTCTGCTTTCAGTATTTATTTGGATAAGATAGTTTTCACTTTTGTCTACACTTTTATCTACTATTGTGCACTCTGAAACAGCTTCTGTTTCAGTTTAGAGTGGCTGAACTGTGGTATGAAAGTAGCTACCAATTCAACTACTTTTGACGTGATTTTTTATCAATTTTGTATTTGTGTCAAGTCAGCACTTACACATAGGTCATTTCCCCACAGCTAACAGTGTTTAGTGCCTCTGCAGGGTACTGCAATGTCTAAACACTTACTCAGCTCATCACAGAGATTTCAAAATTGTCTGTCTAAACTATACCTTTTGGCTTTGAAATACTTGTTCCTGTGAGGTCTAGAAATGAGAGTTGGAGACCAGTCAATGCAGGTAGCTAGACAGATATGGTTTCAGAATTTTTGGAGAAAGAGGATCAATAGCACAAGTACACTCCAGCCAAGCAATCTCTTTAAGAAAGTGTCCAAGGACTGAAGAATTTAAAACGGAGAAAGCTCTCCATTAGGTACCCTGATGAAGTGACAGTGCACTTTCTCACATTGTGAATTGCACACATAATATATCCCTTTTACATTTCTGCATGTGTTTTTCCCAGTTTTTACATGGTTTGCCAGCATGAGTAACTGTAAAAAAAATAATCATGGATTAGCCAATGTTTGCATAGTGTTTTCCTACAGCACTGAGAATAAAAATAATAACCTGCATCTGCTAAAAATTCACTTTTTTTATTTCTTCCACAAGACATCTAGGATTTCTGCAGTAAAGAAATACTAAATGACTTCTTTCCCAAACTCACTGCTAAATTAGGGGGAAAGACTTATGACTCCAGGAAGAGGAAGAAAAGCCCAAAGTTCAGAACTGCATGTGTGATGGTGAGGGTTTACGGTAAACAACACTCAGATAACAGACCATAAATTGCAGTAGTAGTTGGAGACCAGCTATACACATATCACTGAGGGAGAATGTGATTTCCCTTAGCCCAATGGTGAGCCAAGAAAGCTTTGGAGGCACAAGGAATTATGCCCTTGTGTAAGAGGTAACTAATGTAACATGTAACTAACTCAAAGGCTAGCACCAATAACTTACAAAGAACTAAGGCCCTGACTCAGCATAGTATATGAGCACTTGGGTAAATTTAAATATGTGAGAACTCCCATTAACTTCAATGAACCAGGGCCTAGGAGCCTTATTGCACCTTGTGCTTTCCTACTGATCCTGCATTGCAAATTTACTGGAAGGTCCAATTCAGTGGGGGGGAAAAAAGTCTACTGTAAAAAGTGTAAAAAGGCAGCAGGAGCTTCTCCACTCTAACCTGCCAATGATCCTCAAACCCTAACCCACAGGGACCATCTAAAGGAGCAATAGAGTAATTTGTTCCATGTCCAGAACAAAAGCTTTAAGTTACATAGACTCAGCCCAAAATAAAAATATTGTCTGAATTGTAGACAAAAAAGGAGGAAGAGACAATTACTTGTAAAAAAAAAATCTGAGACTAGTTTAGATATAATCTACCAGTTTACAATTATTTATTAATGTTTTTAGTAATGTCTTGCTCTTGACAGAGTGAGGTCCCCTTACCATGCTTTCAAGCTTCGAGCTTTATATACACATTACTAATTTTACAGCATGTTTGGAGAAAATTGGGAAAATTCTGTTTCTGTTACACCTATGCAACTCCCATTGACTTATTTCAGAAAAGTAATGGCGTAACTAGGCAAAATTGGTTCAGTGAACACAGAAAAAACAATAAGAGTCAGGATGGCTGATGAAAGATGAAAACCTTATGCTTGTTCTGAAAGGTGAAAGGAACCAATTTTACATAATGCTTCGGAGAGAACAGCAAATGGACTAAGTCAGCAGTCAAGACAGGGTCTCAGTCTGACAGCTTTTATTTGTTATAGCTTCTATTACAGCTGCATCTACCAGCTTTCATGGTTACAGAAAATAGATTAATATGTATAGATAGCACAGTGCAATGCAAATTAATTGTACATAATATCTTTCACACAAACTGATCCCTACAGGTTTCATAGAGGTAGGTAATTTTGATTTAAAAATAAATAATAAATAATAGAAAGAGAAGAAAATTAAGAGTGATAGGCAAGGGAGAGAAGGTGTTTTCAGATGAGTTCTCAGATAACAACAGTCAGATATGTTATAGCTTTTGTTAGTTGTAAACACTATAGTTGAAGTTAAGGATCAAATCTACCTTTATACCAGGGATCTCAAACTCAAATCACCACGAGGGCCACATGAGAACTAGTAAATTGGCACTGAAACCTTTTCATACAATGATACACACGTATAGTCAAAAATGAAGAGTAATATAGTATTCTATGTAAAAGTCAATGTATTAACTTTTTTAAAAACTGTAATGCAAAGAGGGGTTTTAATAAAATATAAACACTCAGTAATGTTTGGAGCTTGGTTGCCAGTGCAGTTGGCGTAGGCTGACCATACGTACCGTTTTAAACGGGGCAGTACCATTTTTTTCATATTTCCCGACCGTCCCGTCGTTTTAATATAAATGTCAATTTTGTCCCGTTTTTAATAAACTATATATAGTTTTTATTTTTTTGTAAAAAACTGAACGCTGGCTTGTTGCGGCTGCCCCTCGTCTCCCCGCCGAGCTGCTGAGCGGGAAGATGAGGGGCAGCTTGTTGCGGCTGCCCCTCATCTCCCCGCCGAGCTGCTGAGCGGGAAGATGAGGGGCAGCTTGTTGCGGCTGCCCCTCGTCTCCCCGCCGAGCTGCTGAGCGGGGAGACGAGGGGCAGCTTGTTGCGGCTGCCCCTCGTCTCCCCGCCGAGCTGCTGAGCGGGAAGATGAGGGGCAGCTTGTTGCGGCTGCCCCTCATCTCCCCGCCGAGCTGCTGAGCGGGAAGATGAGGGGCAGCTTGTTGCGGCTGCCCCTCGTCTCCCCGCCGAGCTGCTGAGCGGGGAGACGAGGGGCAGCTTGTTGCGGCTGCCCCTCGTCTCCCCGCCGAGCAGCTGAGCGGGGAGACGAGGGGCAGCTTGTTGCGGCTGCCCCTCGTCTCCCCGCCGAGCAGCTGAGCGGGGAGACGAGGGGCAGCTTGTTGCAGCTGCCCCTCGTCTCCCCGCCGAGCTGCTGAGCGGGGAGACGAGGAGCAGCTTGTTGTGGCTGCCCCTCGTCTCCCCACCGAGCTGCTGAGCGGGGAGATGAGGGGCGGCTTGTTGCGGCTGCCCCTTGTCTCCGCGTCCCGTTTTTGCCATCCCAATGTCCCGTTTTTGGCTCAAGGAAATATGGTCAGCCTAAGTTGGCGCCTATGGCGGGCCGCAGGAAATAACTCCACGGGCCGCATGTGGCCCGCGGGCCGCATGTTTGAGACCCCTGATTTATACTCTAGTTGCTTTCTGCCACTGTGGCAATGCAAAGATGTCATCTTAAGCAGACATCATTCACTATTTTAGAATGAAGCTGTGGGTCAAATTCTACACTGAGTTCTAACTGTGCACTCCACTAAAGTCAATTTATTGCACAGACGTATATGATGGCAGATTTTGCATCCCTACTTCTAAAGAAGGCATGTTAACTATTTAAGGATACATTTACTGATTTAAAAGTACCTTTCAGAGTGTCTTTTAATTTCTTCTCCACTTTCCTCTTTTTAGTATTCCTTCTCTTTTTTTCTTAAAAAATGCAAGCACTAACATTCTCAATCTCTAAGATTCTTAACCTCTTATAGTTGCATTAAAGTTAAGGTATTTCAAAGTCTGTCTTTCTGGGCCTCATCCAATTGCCATTGAAGTCAATGGAAAGATTCCCATTGACTTCACTGGGAGTTGGTCAAACTCGCTAACTCAATGGTAGCTTGGCCACCTTGCCAAGGGTAAAAACATGACCACTTTGTAGTCCAGGTTTTCGCCCATAGTGTATTTTAAATTGATGGTCTCTTTGCTAAATACAGACTTAAGAGAGCACTTTATATGGGCCCAATCCTGCAAGCCTTCTACTCGCAGAGCAGTGATCAATTTCAATGGGAGTGTAAGAAGCAGAAGGCTAGAAGGATAGGGATCATAGAGCTCCAAGTCCCTACTATTGTATTATGATAGCTAAGAATGGAAATAATTGGCACACAGAGTAAATGTGTAAAGTAATGCACTTAGGCTCCAATCAGGAAAAAAAATCCCTATATAAGGCAGCATTTAAGCATGTGTCTTGCCGTATTCAAGTCAATGGAAAACAAGCACATGCTTAACTGTTTTAAATTAACCATGTGTTTAAGGACTTTCCTAAATCAGGGCCGTAATCAGCATACAGTTAATGTGCTTTGGCCAATAAATCAGATTATGTGAGTGCTCAAATAGCCATCTAAGAGCCCACTATATCAGTCTGCACTATATCAGTCCCACATAAGCCCTTTTTTGAGGGGTAAATTTTACCCTTAGATGAATAATGGCTATTTACAAGCAAACACTTGATTTGTGTCTGCAATTACAGTAATTATGTACACACAGTAGGTTCGCAATTGACCATGTATTTTTGCATGTGCACATTTAGGAGAATCAGGCCCAAACTCTATACTAGAAGATATAAAGGATGTGCAATATGGCTGAATTAATGTTAAATTAGACATATTAATTTAGGGAATTTCCCATCCTGGATGCTTAATGTTGTACCAATGGTTTGAATGTAATAGTTAACAAGACATGGTGAGTCCCATATTCAAAGGGTTGTAAATTGTAAATAAAACAGACCTTCTTGGTCTGTCACAAAATTGTTCAATACAGGCAACAGGCTAGATTGCTGGCTGATCTTTACACTCCAGACTCTACAAATCTGCAATTGAAATTTACCACTGGATTAGGTAGCCAGAATTCCATTTACATAAGAAGATAAGAATGGCCATATTGGGTCAGACCAATGGTCCACCTCGCCCAGTTTACCTTGTCTTCTGACGGTGACCAGTGCCAGATGCTTCAGAAGGAATGAATAGAACAGGGAAGTTATTGAGTGAGCCATCCCATCATCCAGACCTAACTTCCGGCAGTCAGAGGTTTAGGGACATCCGGAGCATGGAGTTACATCCCAGACCATCGTGGCTTAAACTTCGGGCCTGGGGCTGGAGCCCAGGCTCTAGGACTCTGTGGGGTGCAAGGGTTCCAGAGCCCAGGCTCCAGCCCAAGCCCGTAAGTCTACACAGCAATGAAATATCCCCGCAGCCCAAGTCCTGCGAGTCTGAGTCGACTGACATAGGCCAACCACGGGTTTTTCTTTGCTGTGTAGACATTTATGTTGAAAAATGAAAAAAAATAAAAATGAATGGACATAAACGGAGAGAGATTATCTCATCTCAGATTTGCAGACGATATTGTACTAATTGCTGAAAGCACCAACCAACTGCAGAGCATGCTATGAAGACTCAACAAGAAAAGTGGTCAGGTTGGCCTGAAAATGAACCACTGCAAAACGAAATATATGCGATCAGATGTCTTACAAAAAGCCCGAATGACGGTAACAGGAGAAGACATCAAAGAAGTGGAACAGTACATATATTTGGGCCAAGAAGTTAATATGCACCAAGACCTGAACGGAGAACTCTCGCGAAGGATTCGGGCAGGATGGTGTGCATTTAATTCCATCAAGGATGTCCTCAAAGGAAAAATTGACAAGACCACACGTAAAAATATTTTCAATTCAGCAGTGCTGCCAGCCAGGCTGTATGGCAGTGAAACGTGGGCACTGACGAAGAGAGAAGAGCAATGGCTGTTGGTAGCTGAAAGGGCAATGGAACGAGCTATGTTGGGAATCTCCCTTCTGGATCGTATACCAAATGAAATCATCAGAGAACGCAGCGGTGTGAAAGATATTGTCATGGAAAGCAGACATAACAAGATGCGATGGGCGGGCCACACAGCACGGCTCACGGATAACAGGTGGACCGCAATCATTGCTGAGTGGTACCCGCGAGAACAGAAAAGACCTCCCGGTCGGCCTCCAAGAAGATGGGAAGATGACATCATTAAACGTTTCGGACGAACGTGGAGAAGAAAGGCAAGGACAGCTGAAGTCCGATCAATCCAGGTGATCCAGGTGTAGACATACCCTAAATGAAACGGATCACCCTTTTATACATGCTTGTTGACACCCTGTAATTTGTGAGGCATGATTTCCCTGTACAAAATCCATGTTGACTCTTCCCCAACATATTGTGCTCCTCTGTTTATCTGATAATTCTGTTTGCCTAGTACTGAAGTTAGGCTTGTTGGCCTGTAATTGCCTGGATCACCACTGAAGCCTTTTTTAAAAAATGGGTGACACATTAGTTATCCTCCATCTGGATACAGTCATCTGGTACAGAGGCTGATTTAATGGAGTTGTGCCCTCTTAAACCAGCTGTCACTTTGGACACTTGTTTAATTATTCATCGCATCTGCATACTATACATAAACACCATATAATCTATCTGAAACAAAATATTAGCATTCTTTCTACAGAGATCAGCTTCAAATGGTATAAATACAATCTCTTATCCTAGGGCATCCTTCTAGCAGCAATTGTTGGGGGTAATATAAATAAATCACAACAACATAGTGAAATAAAATCAACAGAAACAAGTTCTTATACCTTTCTCTTTCTCTTGCTCTCTCTCTCTCTCTTTTAAAGGTGACTTTGAGCAGAAAAATTCTATGTTGTTTTGAACAAGGCCCCTGTTTATCCACTGAGCCAAGTAGGGTGTGGATATATTCAGGAACTACTATTGATTTTAAGCATCATTTGAACCAAAGAACAGATTTCAAGTGACCTTCCACTGTGATAACAATATCTGTAATCTGAAAAAGAGCTTTGTGTGGAGGAAGTTAAGGTCCCTGAGTACAAAGTAAGATAAATAACAATTTAGGAAGGTCACCTGGCAAATTTCAGTTCAAACCAGTAGCTAGCAATAGCATTCCAGTTAATATACCAACAACAGCTTGGTAGAACCGTTTCAGGATTTTTTTGGCATTTTGTTAAATTCTGAACTAATTACTAATGGCCAAGGCAAGCAACATGAGTCTCTGCCTAGTCAGTTTTGGACTCAAGCAGCAGTGACTTCTACATCTATTTTAATACTATACCCATTCTGGCATTCAACTCTGAGAAATGCATATTGTATTTTTGTTTCAATGTCAACATTTTAAAAAAATTCAAAAAGAAGGTCAATCCCAGGCTCTAGATACCATTAACATATCATTGAAAATACAATCCAGCTAAAATAAAAGCAGGAGTAAAAAATCAACCAACTTTGTTTTCACAAAAATCAGCCTATAAAACTGACTACTCCCCGATACAGCCCCAACTTGTCCCCTACTCTGGGGGTTGAGAACAGGGCTGGTATACAGACCTTTCATGAGCTCTGGAAGGATCCTGTGCAAGCAGCTTATTCTATGGGGCCATTAACACCCACTCAAAGGCACTTTTGTGCTCCCGGAGCAATATAAAGTGGCCTTAACTTAACTTAGAATCGAGGCCCAGGAACTGCAGAGGTTCAGATAAATATCAGAGCTTCGTCGCGTTTATTTGAACCAATCTCCTGTTGGCGTGGGGGGAGGAGGGAATGGCCCACTACTAACACTTGGAATACTTTTAGGGAAATTAGCAGTATAACTTTTTCATAAAATGATACAATTTAATTTTATTGTTATTCAAGTTGTTGCTGAAGGGGACATTGGATTGGCTCTTTTTATGAAGGGTAATTTCAAAATGCTATATTTTTGTTTTGGAGGGATGCAGTTGATCTTTTATTGTGCAATGTCCATGACAGCAATGGGGCTGTGATAAATGGGCTCTCATGCCCTTTTGAGTGGAAGCACCTTCATTTTTTGAATCATTATTTCATACAACTCCTACTTTCTTAGACACACGGAGCCTGATTCCCATTTTATGTCATTTTAAACTGATGTAAATCCACTGACTGGAATGAGGTTAAGCCTAATCCACACCAGTAAGTGTGAGAGCAGAACCAGGTCCATCCTACAGCTGACTGCATGGCACATTCCTACAACTTCTCATAGGTCACTGGAGAGCTCTGTGAGCTAGTTTTCCTCCAAGTGACTGAACTTCATTCCTTCATGAAGTTCCCAGTATCTTCATCAGCCCAAGGGTTTGCAAGCCAGGAACTAATTTGGGATCATACCACCAACTGACATATTAAAAATAAGCATTAGGAGCATCTGAAAGAATGAGGTAAACCCACACTGTCTGAAAATCCAACCAAGCTTTCATGCATCCAGAGTCTTTACAGAGCAGCGCCTGCCTACCATACAGCTGGCAGAAGGCAGCACTACCCACTGAATGAACATGTTGTTATACTTTCCATTCCCTCCGCCTCTCTCATACCACACCCACTTGCAACCCTGCTAGTGGGGGAGGGGAAGCCTGGTGTGTAATATATTGTAAGTATTAGACGAACCAATTTACCCATAGGATCTGCGTGGTTTTAAGAAAGGGAAGAGTATATCCAGTCTGTGTATCAACTCATGCTCAATTTACATACTGGAGTTGTGCATGACAGGTGCACATATAATTCAAGTAAGTACAATGGGATTTATGTATTTGCCACCACTCTATTGTACAATCGGATATTCTCTGCCAGGCATCCAATTTTCTCTTCCAGCCATCTGAGCTAATATATTCAGTGGGGAAGTCTGAATGGAGGCATAATAGGACTTGTTAGAACATTTTCAAAGTTCCTCTTAATATTGGATCCATTTTGTTAATCTAATATATATTCAGAATAACAGGCTTGTGTGGAGTCAGTCTTGGAGACAATGTACCTAAACTATAGTATAAACAAAATTTCAAAACAACAACAAGCTTTTTATTGAATAACCTTTGGACCTGATTGTGCAACCCTTCACTCACTGATGACCATTTACTCACACGAGAAGTCCCATTGAAGCCAACAGGGACTACCCACAGCAGTGCTACTCAATGTGCAAAAGGAGTGTGACAAAGGGTCACCCCTACCTGGAATGCCCTGCTCAGCTTCCCTTTCATTCGCACGTGCAAAGGAATATTGTCGCTCTTAGGGGCAAATGCAAACCCTTTCATTAATATAAAGTGCTTCAGTCCAAAGATCTCTTGCAGTGAAAATAATTCCTCTCTATACCACAAAGTAAATCAAGGTTACAATGCAGCAGCTCTTCAATCCCATTCCAAGGTTACCATTCCCAGGTCACTCACCCAAGA
Source organism: Chelydra serpentina (assembly GCA_037349315.1). Lineage (NCBI taxonomy): Eukaryota > Metazoa > Chordata > Testudines > Chelydridae > Chelydra > Chelydra serpentina. The sequence goes on along the minus strand of JBAIAC010000010.1, from coordinate 64,161,287 downwards.
ATCACTCTGTCCCAGTTCTTTTAGCCCCCGTTCTAGAGCCCCACTCTCCAGGCCTTTTACTTGAGATTTCCAAGACCTGCTTCTCCCAAAAATTTTCTCCCATGGCCCCAAGTCACTTCTGTGGCAAGAGGGTCCCTAAAATATTGCACTCCCCCAGGCCTCCTCTCCAGTGAGTCTGACCCCTGTCCAAGGAAACCTCCCTCCAGGACCAACCCCTTTTTCTTGGGATCCTCCTGCAGCCCTGCAGTCATGTCTTCTGTCAAAGGGCTCCCTGGATTTTTACATTTCTCAGGCCTTCTTGCCTGTGAGTCCTAACTCCACTTCTCAGGACCTCTCTCCAGAGTCAACTCCTTGCTTCTGGGCTTGGCTTACACTGGCCATGCTGGTGGTCCTCCTCATTCCTAGAGGCATCTGCACAAACCTTTCTGCAATTTGGCAGGGGTCCCCAACTCTAACCAGCCCTTCAACAGTTTTCCTCAGAACTCATCACCAACAGCTCATTGTTACTGGTGTCTAGTTTCTTGCAGCTCTTTCCCTTGAGCAACTTTTCTGCTCCTTCTGTCTCTCCTCTGTGTTGAAACAACTCTCACCCAAAACCTTCCTGTCTTCCTTCAGGGATCTTCCTCCTCTATGGAACAGGTTCCTTGATTTAAACCCCATGGGGGGCGGGAGGAGGCAGCTAATGAGTCACATATGCACTGGGTCCTCTGACAGTGTGCAATCCTGTCCTTTTGGAGTGTGAGTGAGATTCTCAAAGGTACTTAGGTACTTGTAGTCACCTAAGTTCCTTTGTCAATCTAGTGTTTATGATTAACCTGTAGGCTACTACTGGAGTGAGATATTGGACCTTTGAGGATAAAAAGGTACAATGAATAATTTTATTCAGTTCCTTGTTAGGTCTGAAAAATAGTTTACAAACTTCAATTTGCCAGTACAGTAGTGGTGAAACTTTTCTTACTGATCACTAGTTAATCCCTCTTTCCACTATAATATCTGTGAATATTCAGGGTGTATAAGTGTACTTTATGTCAAATTCTTCATGGGGAACCAGGACCATTAAAAAAAATCTAATACCTACAAAATATTTTAGTGGAGCATATTAATCAGTAAAATACATGGCCTGGAAATGTTGATAATCAAAGCTATCTTCAAGTATTTGCAATTTAAGCACAGTCTTATAAACTCTTGCATTTTTATCACAAATCTCATGACATTGGTGTTTATGCTCTCAGCTGCTAGAGTCATGTTATTACCAAGAATGCCAGCTTTCATTGTTTTTTTAATTAAGGTCTTGTCTACACTACAGAGAAAAGTCTATCTAAGCTACGCAATTTGAGTTACGTGAATAGCGTAACTTAAGTTGACGTAGCTTAGATCTACTTACCACAGGGTCCACACTACTGAATGTTGATGGGAGACGCTCTCCCGTCGCCTCCCTTTACTCTTCTCGATCTGGTGGAGTACAGGAGTCGACGGCAGAGTGATCTGCAGTCGATTTAGTGGGTCTAGTGAAGACCCGCTAAATCGACCGCCGATGCATCGATCGCTGCACGTTGACCCCCGGTAAGTGTAGACAAGCCCTAAGTTTCTAACCCTAAGAAAAGCAGAAAAGCTTGAAAATGTGAACCCTAGATGCTCCAGCCACAGAATGCAAATAAAAAGAACCCAGCATTTATTATTTTTAAATATTATGAGTTTTAAGCCAACATCTTGATTTGGGGGGGGGCCTGGCTCATGATTTTTGAGTACTTGGGGTTTAGAGTAATGCTGTCTAGTACTGCTATTGCTGTTAAGGTTGCAACTTAAGGACAGCTGCAAGTTACATGAATTTTCTCACCGCATAGCAGGAGAATAATGTAAGAAATACAAAGTTCTTTACATTACAAGAGCTTTAGTAGATTATTAACTAATCATTCTGACCTTGTTTCAACTGAAGTCAGCGACAAAATTCCAGTTGATTTCAATGGGCACAAGATCAGAACCAAAGTGTTTGTGGTAATAATGGTTTCATCTTTGTTTCAGTTATTATTTGCATGCTAAAAATGTTGATGTCAGTATAATTTATTACATCCTTGTTTGAAGTAGAATTTGACCTTATTTGAAAAGACTGACTCCTCCTTTCACATAGTTTTTGAACCAAAGGTACATTTTCATAATGGTATCCAGGTACACACACAAATCCCATTAACCATAATAGGATTTGGCCACATATTTTCTGTTCAGTCTTTCGGAAATGTACGTGTCCCACAGCATGGGTGATTTTCCCCCTTGTTTTCATTTATATCTGTACACAAATACAATACACTCTATAGCACATTAGTTTTAGTTGAAGGGAAAAGATGAATGGATTTTTTCTTTGGAGGGTAGGGGACAAATCTCCTCAAAATAGAAGTGAATTCAAGAAGCTCACACCCATTTCAGTAACAATGGCTATTTAAAGAAAAAGAATGGAAAGAAGGTTTGCACAGTCCCATAGTAAACATGAGCTGTAGAGATAACAAAATGTATTGGGATAGTCCAAGTAGAGCAACAAGAGGTTAAACCTAGGAATGGACTATGTGTAGCCTGTAGTTCAAATGCAGCCCAGATAATTTTACATGTTACATGGTACCATCTTTAATAATGAGGCATAGCTCATAGAGACTACAGGTCTCAGTATGTTAAGTCTGGAGCTTGCAGAAGGTTTGCATCAGTTCTTATTTTCTCTGAAGTAGTACTCACAACACTACTTGCAAGGAAGTGAAGAAATTAAGCAGAACTATGTTTTATCTCTCCTGGTTATCTCCCCCACTCTGTTATCACCAACCACTGACAATGCACATCTGTGCTTAGCATACATGCTAATAGGAATTGAACCTGAAATTTAAGATTTTCCTTATGATGGATTTTTGTCCATAATGCAGAAGAGAGTAAATTTTGAAAAAGCCTTCAGATTGAAGTCTGGACAAAACACTAGAATAAATGTTACATAGTAAATAATCCTCCATGGGCAAGAAGATTAATTAGATAGTCTAATAACCGACTCTGTGGGTGCTCCGGGGCTGGAGCACCCACGGGGAAAAATTGGTGGGTCCAGAGCACCCACCGGCAGCTCCCTGCCATTCCCGGGGCCCGCGCCCAGCTCCCCGCCAGTCCTGGGACCCGCGGCAAGCTCACCTCACCACCGGGAGACGTTGCGGGGCCCCGCCCCCGATGTTGGGTGACGTTGTGTTGGCGTCGGGGGCGGGGCCCCGCAACGTCACCCGGCATCGGGGGCGGGGCCCCGCAACGTCACCCAGCGTCGGGGGCGGGGCCCGGCGTCGGGGGCGGGGCCCTGCCACGTCGCCTGGCGTCGGGGGTGGGGCCCAGCGTCAGGGCGGGTCCCCACCCCTGACGCCGGGCGACAGCCCCCACTGGCACCACCAGAAGTCAGCGCCTATGCTAATAGCTCTTTGCAATCTCTAAACTCTATGAAAACCTACAGGAAAGTCAAATGTCTAAAATACTCCATATTCTGGCTATTAAGTAAAGTAAAGTACCTTCTGCTTCTTGAACTTCATTTACACCGAATTTCTGCTGCTTTATTTTCAGTTTCCTGATTTCCCAGTGAACAGTTATAATTAATTTCTTTTTTCCCTTAAGTGAATCATCTAAAATAGTCTACCTAGGGTTCCTGTACCTTGCCTATTCAAAAGCATTAATAAATAATGAGAGCATTTTTTTTACACTATGCACCTGATGCCGAAGGCTAATTTCCCCCCTTTTTGTCCCTAAATATAGGCCAGCGTCCTAAGTCTTGTTGCTATGCAGCTTAACCATAGCAACGAACACAAAAGCTGATATGTTATTTCTATTTTCCCTTCCAGACAGGTTTTCTTGGTAAAAAACACATGCTAGATATAGCACTGTCAAAATAGGTACCGTGTTTCTCGAGAGAGAGATGTCAAACATTTCACCTTTTTAAAGATTACATTGTGCAAAGAATGCTAGGGAGGAAGGTGGGGAGGTTGTACTCATCCTTTTCATGCAGTTAGGGAAGTTAGAAATGCAAAAGAGAAGGTCAAGTCATTTAGTTAGGTCTTTACTGAATGAAACATATCATGGCACATTTTCTTCCTACACAATGAAGGGCCACTCCATTTGTACATAGCAAGGTAAGTAGAGTAATAGGTGTTCAGAATACAGTATGCAATACCATTTTATTGTTCATGCTCACTCTTTTATCATTTCAAAGTCTGTATTATACTGAATATAAACAAACCTGAGCAGAAACTGAAGAACAGTGCTCTATGTGGCTCAGACCAGGGATTAAGGATTTTATTGTGGTTAAAGCACAAGACTAGGAGGCAGGAGACATAGTCCTATTCTGAGGCCTCTCATAGACTTCCCATCAGATCTTAGGCTAGGTCTACACTAACCCCCCCTGTCGAACTAAGATACGCAACTTCAGCTACGTTAATAACGTAGCTGAAGTCGAAGTATCTTAGTTCGAACTTACCTGTGGTCCACACGCGGCGCGCAGGCTCCCCCGTCGACTCCGCCTGCTCCGTTCGCAGAGCAGGATTACCGGCGTCGACGGGGGAGCACTTCCTGGTTCGATTTATCGCGTCTAGACAAGACGCGATAAATCGAACCCAGAACATCGATCCCGCGCCTCCAACCGGACGCGTAAGTATAGACGTACCCTTAGGCAAGTCACTTAAGAGGAGATTTTCCTAAGGCACAAATGACAGTTAAGTGCCCAACTTTCACTGACTTTCAATGAGAGCTAAGTGCCTAATTGTCAGGCGTGCCTTTGTAAAGCTCCTCCTTAACTGAGGCGTGCCTCAGTTTCCACCATTTGTAAAATGAGGAAGATAATAGAATCATAGAATCATAGAATCATTAGAATATCAGGGTTGGAAGGGACCTCAGGAGGTCATCTAATCCAACCCCCTGCACAAAGCAGGACCTAATCCCCAACTAAATCATCCCAGCCAGGGCTTTGTCAAGCCTGACCTTAAAAACCTCTAAGGAAGGAGATTCCACCACCTCCCTAGGTAACCCATTCCAGTGCTTCACCACCCTCCTAGTGAAAAAGTTTTTCCTAATATCCAACCTAAACCTTCCCCACTGCAACTTGAGATGATTATTCCTTGTTCTATCATCTGGTACCACTGAGAACAGTCTAGATCCATCCTCTTTGGAACCCCCTTTCAGGTAGTTGAAAGCAGCTATCAAATCCCCCCTCGTTCTTCTATTCTGCAGACTAAATAATCCCAGTTCCCCCGGCCTCTCCTCATAAGTCCTGTGCTCCAGCCCCCTAATCATTTTTGTTGTCCTCCTCTGGACTCTTTCCAATTTTTTCACATCCTTCTTGTATGTGGGGCCCAAAACTGGACACACTACTCCAGAAGAGGCCTCACCAATGCCAAATAGAGGGGACTGATCACGTCCCTCGATCTGCTGTCAATGCTCCTACTTATACAGCCCAAAATACTGTTAGCCTTCTTGGCAACAAGGGCAAACTGTTGACTCATATCCAGCTTCTCATCCACCGTAACCCCCAAGGTCCTTTTCTGCAGAACTGCTGCCTAGCCACTCGGTCCCTAATCTGTAGCAGTGCATTGGATTCTTCCATTCTCAATGCAGGACTCTGCACTTGTCCTTGTTGAACCTCATTAGATTTCTTTTGGCCCAATCCTCTAATTTGTCTAGGTACCTCTGTATCCTATTCCTACCCTGTATCCTATCCCTCCAGCATATCTACAACTCTTCCCAGTTTAGTGTCATCTGCAAACTTGCTGAGGGTGCAATCCACGCCATCCTCCAGATAATTATTAAAGATATTGAACAAAACCGGCCCCAGGAAAGACCCTTGGGGCTCTCCGCTTGATACCAGCTGTCAACTAGACATGGAGCCATTGATCACTACCTGTTGAGCCCGATGACCTAGCCAGCTTTCTATCCACCTTATAGTCCATTCATCCAGCCCATACTTCTTTAACTTGCTGGTAAGAATACTGTGGGAGACCTTATCAAAAGCTTTGCTAAAGTCAAGGAATAACACATCCACTGCTTTCCCCTCATCCACAGAGCTGGTTATCTCATCATAGAAGGCAATTAGGTTAGTCAGGCATGACTTGCCTTTGGTGAATCCATGCTGACTGTTCCTGATCACTTTCCTCTCCTCGAAGTGCTTCAAAATTGATTCCTTGAGGACTTGCTCCATGATTTTTCCAGGGACTGAGGTGAGGCTGACTGGCCTGTAGTCCCCCGGATCCTCCTGCTTCCCTTTTTTAAAGATGGACCCCACATTAGCCTTTTTCCAGTCATCCGGGACCTCGCCCAATCACCATGAGTTTTCAAAGACCAATGGCTCTGCAATCACATCCACCAACTCCTTTAGCACCCTCAGATGCAGTGCATCCGACCCCATGGACTTATGCTTGTCCAGCTTTTCTAAATAGTCCTGAACCACTTTTTTCTCCACAGCAGGCTGGTCACCTCCTCCCCATATTGTGCTGCCCAGTTCAGTAGTCTAGGAGCTGACCTTGTTTGTGAAGACAGAGGTGAAAAAAGCATTGAGTACATTAGCTTTTTCCACATCCTTTGTCACTAGGTTGCCTTCCACATTCAGTAAGGGGCCCACACTTTCCCTGACCTTCTTGTTGCTAACATACCTGAAGAAACTCTTCTTGTTACTCTTAACATCCATTGCTAGCTGCAATACCAAGTGTGATTTGGCCTTCCTGATTTCACTCCTGCATGTCTGAGCAATATTTTTATACTCCTCTCTGCTCATTTGTCCAATCTTCCACTTCTTGTA